>OX637467.1:28034699-29300659 GCA_951799995.1 Trifolium subterraneum
AATTTTTAATCTCGAATAGTCGAGCTACCGACGTTAAACAAAGCGCTTCATGGGAGGCAACCCATGACTTCTTTTTAATTTTTACTTTTTACTTTTTGCTATTTACTATTTACTTTTAACGTTACTTTGTTTACATTTCATGACTTTGACTAACCCGTTTGGCCATTTATCTTTGAACTAATTGATGTTATATTTTTCTAAAAAGAAATGGCCTATCGTGATAATTACTTCGTTAAATTTGGGACTGAGAGTCAGAGAATCCGCTTCGAGAGACTGTTCGAGAAAGAAATGTCGTTCCAGATTTATCTTGAATATCGCACAATGACGGCATTAGGAATCTCCGAAAGCGTGAAATACATGATTAACCAGTTGGGATGGAGCAAGGAGCGAAGAAGAGAGAGTTTTGAGAGTTCTGTTTTATTTTTAGGGTTTTTGTATATATACTCCTCTCATGATCCTGTGCGCGCAGGTGCACAACAAGGCTGTGCACCTGCGCGCCTATGTCCCTCTGATCTTAATCCAACGCTTCTGTTTCCATCTTCCTGAGATCAAATCAGAGCTGTCTGATTAATCAGACGGCTTTGATCTGATTTTTTACATTTCTTTGCACACCCCCCTCTGGGCCATGCCCCCCAGCTGGGCTTGGGCCCAGAGTTGCTTTTTGCACCCCCTTTATGTTTTTGTTGATATTTGCACCCCTTTCTGTTTTTTTATTTTATTTTTGCCTATGATAAAAGTGCTTATGGAATGTGCTTCAATAAGCTATTAAATCCAAAATAAGCACTAATTTGAGGCCTCTTTGTTTTATTATTAATTGCTCTAATTTATGTTTATCTACTTTGCTTAATTCTTTATTATTGCTCGCTAATCAATTAATCTATTAACCATTTATTTTATTGCAAGGACATTAGATTGTATTTTTAGGATTTAATGTAAATTTAAATAAAAATTTCATAGCATACTCTTGCATTCATCTCATATTTATTTTTCTCGCAAATACTTTAGAATGTAATTAGGAACAAGTGTATACTATAAATGAAAATTGCATCTCATGCATATTTATTTATCGCTTTCCGCAAAAACGTTAGAATATTAATTCCGAGGGAAAAGACACCGTTTTGATCAAAATATCATTACGGATTGTCTTCGCGCTTAATTTGCTTATTGCGACGTTTGTGTTATTTTTTCGCGCGCTACCTCTTTAATTTGGAACCCAACATTCCATTTTAAATAATTAGTCATTTTATTCTCAAAAAAATGAGGTCAACACCTCTTTCAAAAATAGTCAACACAATTTCTTTTCAACATCATCGAGCATCAAAAACATTTCATCATCATACACTTTTCAAAACTTTGGACTTTAAACCAAACGTTTCTTTTTATCGCGAAAACCTTGGATTTTAACCCAAGAGTCTTTTTTACCGCGAACTTGGATTTTAAACCAAGTGCCTTGGACTTTAAACCAACGGCGTCTTTTTATCGTGAAAACCTTGGATTTTAACCCAAGTGTCTCTTTATCGCGAAACTTGGATTTTAAACCAAGTGCCTTGGACTTTAAACCAATGGCTTCTTTTATCGCTAAAACCTTGGACTTTAACCTAAGTGATCTGTTTTCTCCGTAAAACCTTGGATTTTAAACCAAGTGCATTTTCTTCATTCATACATTTTTTAATCATGCATAAACCTTGGATTTTAAACCAAGTGTCTTTTATCACTCAAAACATTTTTCTCAATAAACCTTGAATTTTAAACCAAGTGTCCGCGTCTTATTTCATAATCAAATTTCAATCAATTTAATCATATAGACTTTCTTCACAAACTAACATCAATCAAACTCACATTTTGCCACTTTTGGCTTTTGGTCTTTAAAACCATTTTCAAAACCTTAAAATTAAACAAACAAATTTACTCGCAATTTTTACCCCGAACTACGGTGGTTTGATCCCTCGGGTACGTAGGCATGAGACTTGTCTCTCCAATCAATAAAATCAACAAAAACATTTTTCCGCAATTTCATCACTTTAATTCTCACACTTATACATTTTCATAAGCAATTAAAATTAAGCGCAAAGTTAGAAATAAAAACAAGAGGTTCCTATAGAGTACTATAGATACTTAGGGTGCTAATACGTTCCCTTCGTATAACCAACCCCCAGACCTTGATCTCTAAAAATAGGTGGTGGAATATTAAATTGCGATTCAAAGTTAATTAATAACTCGACATCCAAAAATCACCGCGACAGAAATGGCGACTTCACTGGGGACCAACCAAGCGTGTTGAGCCTAATTTGTTTTATTTTCTATCTCCGTGCTATTATTCTTTTTGCTTATATGAATGTTTGTATATATATACTTGGGTTTGATTTTGAGTGGTGAGATAAGTCCTAACCCGGGCTTGAGTGACACAATAAGATAGGATGCGGTGAAATCATAGTGACATGTCCAGAGTAGTGTGGATTATGAAGCACATGTGATATGATCCCGCTCGGTGGAGGCCTCACGACGGTAGTACTCGTTGTCATGAAAAGTCATGATGATGGTATTATTTTCAATGTGAGTGTCCGGAGAAGCCGAGAACCTTTAGAATTACCTTTAACCCATCTTGGCCTTTTTAGGACGTAGTGCGGTGGCTAAATCAAGAGTAGTCTTGAGTTTAGTCGTCACGCGAAACTACAGTCAAACGAGATTATCCCGTGGATGTTATCGGAACGAGAGTAGTCCCGTAACCCAGTGATATCCATGAGATGGTCGATGACTTTGGGAACTTTGTAGAACCCATCATGCAGGTACAAATAAACCCTAGTACATACCATATGGGAAGGTTTCACCTTTGACTCCAACATTATACCTTAACCCCACCATGTTTTCCGCATCATGCATGCATGCACTCATTCATAAATTCTTTTTCCTCATCCAATATCGAAGAACTTAAACAAATTTTTTGTAAACATTATAGAGAATATTCATTTCAAATGACACATAATAAATTTTTCTCTTTTTTCTCCTTACAAAATCCATATCTAAATGTTTACAACTAATTTGGGATAAGTCCTTCGATAACAAAAAAAATGCATTGCATATTTTAGCATAAACACATCATACATTATAATGCATTCATAAGTTTCCAAACTCGAGTCTCATATTTTCCCTTTTTCTCTCCGCCTCAGTCAAAGTGGCCCGACGTATCCATTACAAAGCAACCCGTGTCTACAATACTCGGTCCAGGTTGAAGAGTAAGATGAACAATTTTGAGGAAGAAAACTATATGCTCCGTGAACAGATGACAACTATGCAAATAGAAATCGAGAAATTGACTAGCATGGTGGCTTCTTTGATGGCTACCCAGAATCAGGTGTCAGCACCAGCACCACAGTCTAGTAATGCTCTTGTATCTCCTCCCGTTACAACTGCACCTCTTGGCACTCCTCAGTTTGTTATGCCCGAAGGTTACCCATGGGGCATGCCAGTTGGCTTTCTTGGGGAAGAATCACGTCCTGCAGTATCTGAGATTCCTCAACCAGTAGTGCCTATCCCTCAGCTTGTTAATACACTTCCTCAGGTTACAACAACCATTTCCGCACCGTTGGTTCATGTTATCCAGCAAACTCAGATGCCCATCTTTCATGCTGAAAGTGTGGGAGGTTATGACAGGGTTGACGACTTACAGATCAAATATGATGAGATACAGAGGGAAATGAGGGCTCTTAGGGGGAAAGATTTGTTTGGCCAGGATGCTCATGAACTATGCTTGGTCCCTGATGTCGTGGTCCCTCATAAGTTTAAAGTTCCGGATTTTGAGAAGTATAAGGGGAGTACTTGCCCCAAGGCTCACTTGATAATGTATGCCAGGAAAATGTCTACTCAAACCAGTAATGATAAGTTGTTGATCCATTATTTTCAAGACAGTCTGACCGGTGCAACTCTGAGGTGGTACATGGACCTTGATAGGGCTAATGTCAGATCCTTTAATGATTTGGCCAGTGCTTTCATCAGGCAGTACAATTACAATTCATATTTGGCCCCTGATAGGGATGAGTTAAGAGCATTGGCACAAAAGGAGAAGGAATCTTTTAAAGAATATGCTCAAAGATGGAGGGAGCTTGCTGCTCAGATTCGTCCTCCAGTGGAGGAGAAAGAATTGTGTAAGTTATTTTTGCATACTCTGAGCCCATTCTTCTATGAGAAAATGGTTGGTGTTGTATCAAGAAGCTTCACCGAAATGGTGGAAATGGGAATCTGCTTAGAAGAAGGAGTCCGTCAGGGACGGTTGACAAGAGAGAAAGCTCCGACTAATACTGCCAAGAGATATGGTAACAACTTTTCTGAGAAGAAAGAATCTGAAGTTGGCATGGTGGCTCAAGGAAGACCTCATTCGAGAAACCCAGCTTATCAACATATTGCAGCCATAGCACTACCACCACAATACCCACAGTCTCATCACCTACCATCTCCCCAACAATCATTCAATCATAACCGTGCTCAAAAAAATCAACCATTTGACCCCATACCCGTGAAATATGAAATATGCCGACCTACTCCCCGCTTTACTTGCTAAAAATTTTGTCCAGACAAGGCCACCTCCCCCTGTGTCAGCAGTACTACCTCCCTGGTACCGCAGTGATCTAACCTGTGTCTTCCATCAAGGGGCCCCTGGCCATGATGTAGAGCATTGTTATCCTCTCAAAAAAGCCGTTCAGGATTTAATCCGCAACAAGGTGCTATCTTTCAAGGATGTGAACCCTAACGTTCAAAGTTCATCCTCTGCTTAATCATGGGTCCTCTGTCATTTTCAAGATTATCAAGAAGTTTGTCCCAAGGATCACTAGGCCTTTTAGTTTCAAATTGCAATTTCTTTCTTGCCAAACATTTATTTGCATTTTTAAGTTGTATCTTTTAATTAATATTTCTAAACAATGAGCATGCATATTTTGGAATCCATCCATTCGTATTCACTCTTTTCTTGTGCCATCATAAACGGCGATATTTTTTCTATTTCACTTTTCAAACTTGAGGGGAGAATGATGTAAATTAAATGTTTAAAATTGCTGATATTTGCTGATATATGCTTTCATTAGTAAGGACCCGGTTGATGATGTAAGGCATTGTTTCACTTCCCAAACACCGAAGAAATAAGGAGATAATCCGTAGTCAACCCCTTTGAGCCAGAAGTTGGTGTTCTTTCTATACAAAAAAAAAAAAAAAACCCTTAATCTTAACCCGGGGCAGGGTAGTCTTTCAATAATTCAATGACACATCCCAATACAAGAGGATAAATATGTTGAGATAGAGGATGTCATGAGTAGACAAAACTCACAATAGCATGTGGCAGTCACAAACATCCAAAACAAAAAAAAAACACAAACAAAAACAACAACAAAAAGCCCCCTAGGTAAAAAGACTTAGGTAAAATTCAGGGCATCCCGATGGTCCATAAAATCAAAAGAATTGGTCCATGCAAAAATAAGGGATTAAGAGCAAACATGTTGAAGATAAGCTTGTGAATGAAAAAGTGATTGTCACTTCAAGGGTCTCATCAAAGTTTCGAACAAAGCGTCAACCTCAAACATTATTGTCAAATAAATCCTCTTGTCAATCAAAGCGTGTCTGATGAATTAATTGAATATAGGAATGAAGGACATCAAAGAGAAGTGGGTGGGTTAAAACAGAATTTTGAGCCTAATCATCTTTCTTTTCAAAACCATGAACCAGGCCACGTTATAACCCTCAAAAGACCTAATTGAAGCTAGGTTTACTTTGAAAGCATAAATCAGCGAAATTATTGTTCAAACTGACTCCACCTGTTTGTTGAGTAACTATCTTTTACACACACCACATGTGTTTTCTATAATAATTTCGATTCCAAAATTTGCATGTACATTACATCAGAAACACTTTTCAAAAGAAACAACTTTGTTTGTAAATTTATATTTGGCATCAAAGAAATTCAATCAAATGGTCTAATCAAGGACGAATCAATTCAAAACGCTCCTAACTTGGGGCAAATTACCTCAGGAATCTGCCAATCAGGGGCAAGACTTTACATACAGGGGCATACACTTCAAAGATTCAAAGTCAAGGTTTCACTCACTTGGGGCCTCGAAAGTGGTTTCCAGGGGCAATCCAGATCTGCCAGGATAGTTGTTATGTTTCTTCCTCCTTGAGCCAATAATCATTGAGTTGATATTTTGGGTTCTTATGGACATGTGTGTTACTATAATATGTTGAGCATGTGATCTAACATTCCTCAATTGAATACTGAACTTGATTGTTCTCCGGTAATCTCCAGCAAGTGGTTATCTTCAAAAAGCTTGTATGATTTTCTTTTCCCTAGTGAAAGAAAAAGCTGAGACCCCTTGGGAAGCTCATACCAACAACAAATGGCATCTCTTTAAGAGGTTTGCATATCATCAGCAAATGGCATCTCTTTGAGAAGCTTGCATATCAGCATCAAATGGCATCTCTTTGAGATGTTTGCGTTCAACAGCAAATGGCATCTCTTTGGGAAGTTTGCATATCAACAGCAAATGGCATCTCTCGGAGAAGTTTGCATATCAGCATATCAATCTTGATTCTTTCTATAATAAAAAAAACAAAAAAAAAAGAAAGCAAAGAAAAAAAAGAAAAAAAAGCAAAAAAGAACAGCTCGCTAAGTTGAAAACCCGAAAGGGCGGCTTAGGCAAAAATGACCGTCCCGGTGGATTGAAAACCCGAAAGGGCAGTCCAGGCAAATATTAGGGGCAAAACAAAAAAAGAGATATATATTCCCGGTGGATTGAAAACCCGAAAGGGCGGTCCAGGCAAAAGTTAGGGATTTCAAAAAAGAAAAGCAAAAAGCATGATTGTTGAAACAAGACCATGAGGAAGCATCTGGTTTCAGTGTACGAAATGGCGACTTCTGCCAGACCTCTGACCGATGGGCTCTACCCCAAGAAGCAATCATTCTTACCATGAATTGACATACCATACCGGGTCTTACCCCGAGAATCTGATTTATTTCACCCGTAGGGGTGCTGTCCCCAGCAGAGAACTACCGAGTGGTTGTACGGATACGTCGGCCCGATGTTCATCTTACCTGATCAAACTTTTGTCTCATCCAGTCATCTACAAATATCATTCAATCATACAAATACAAGCTTCATAATATACATTCACACATACACACATACATATACATACATACATACAGTCATACACACATACATATACATACATACATACAATCATTCAGATATGTATACATACAACATGCACACAAAATCATTCATACATACCACATTGACCATCATGTGTCTTGCTTCAATACATCACAAAAAGAGTCATCCCCAGTGTATCTGGTCTAGAGATGTCTCCATCCATCACACATCAAAAAAGAGTCATCCCTAGTGTATCTGGTCCAGAGATGTCTCCATCAAACATATTTCAAGTGCCGGGTTTTGCAAACAATCAACTGCAAACTTACAGTTGATTTCCCCAAAAGAAGTCATCTCCAGTGTGTCTGGTCCAAACAAATACATATTCTTGTCATGTCTCGCTCTCCCACAATGATAGAAGACAATTTATCCCCTCGTTGTGTCCTTACCATCCCACAATGTCTGTAGACACTGCCTTTACTTGTCCTTACCATCCCACAATGTTGGTAGACACTGTCTTTACTTCTGTCCGCACACAGGACTTTACTGCTTTCTGTCTTTACTTCTGTCCGTACACAGGACTTTACTGCTTTCTGTCCGCATACAGGACTTTATCGCTTTCTGTCTTCATCACCTCTATCAAATAATCTTCATTACATTCAAACACTTGTAAACATAACACTCATAAGCACAACATTCATAACATCATGTCATAGCATTTTATAGTTTAGTTCGGTCAAAAAATGGTGTACTCTGTATTTAAGTCTCTTCCATCGTCGAACCAAAACAAAAACATCATCAAAAAATCATCTTTTTCTTTTTATCTCCGATGGAAGAAACTTAAATAGGGGCATCTGTCATACCCCATTTTTTGACAGATCGATTTTGTTCGGCGTTTAAAACCTTTTTTTTCCTCTTTGTCATTTCTGACGAAATTTCGACAGAGAGGTATTTTAAAATACCTCATTTATTGTTTCTTTTTGTTTTAGTTATTTTATTATTATTATTATTTATATTGATTTTTTATCTCATTTTTATTTTTTTAAGTCTTTTTTACCATTTTTTATTATTATTTTCGTTTTTCATCAGGTGGTTTTTTTAGTCAGTTTGTCAACAGTCCAAATGTGGGTTTTGTCCAATCCAAGCCCAAAGGGGAAATTTTGTCCAAATAGGGAAATATTTCATCTGCCAAACCCTAGTTTCTGACACAATATATATAGTGCATTTATTGCACAGTTTCCAAGTACACAAAATTCATCAGCCGCAGAGCAAATTTCATCAAACAGAACCAAAAAAAATAATCAAAATCATAAACAGAACCATCATCTGTTCATCATCCTCAAATCTTCATCATCCCAGAACCATCATCATCATAATCATTTTGCACCATACCAAAGAAAATTAAAAAATCAGAAAACCAAAACACAAATTCATCACCTTCATCAACGAACCCAGAACAACAAACCATCAACACAAACCCAAAAACGAAGCCAGAAACCAAATCATCATCATTCAAATAAAACACAGAACAACCATCAACCAAATCAAATCCAATCAAATCATAATCAAAACCTCAAAAACCATCACAAGGTTCATCAGAAGCAAAGGAATTCCCAGTCATCAGAGGGCTACATCAACTACAACTTATCAAGCTTGATGACTTGTTCTAAGGTCAACTAAATTGCAACGGTCACAAAGGATGTGATCCCTCTCTCTAGGAGCTAGTTGTACCTTATAACTGTACTATTGGACAGACAACAAAGGTGAAGCTTCTCTGCAAAGGAAGACGTGACTTTACTCAACGGATCTTCAACGTCTACAGCTGTCCAAGTTACAACGGGAATTTCTCCAACGTCTTAATGTCTTTCTCAACTCATATAAATATGCCAAAGAAAGAATTAATGACTAGCGCTCAACATTAGATAAAATCTCTCAGAAGAAAGTGAGAATTTGCATTGTAATAGATAATATCTCTCAAATGAAGTGAGCATAGAAACTAGCTTAGAGCCTCTGAAGTTATTATGTTTGTAATAAGTTTTAAGCTCTTAAGTTAGTAGTAAGTCTTCGGCTTAGTGTAGAAGCAAGAAAGTCTTCTGCTTAGTGTAGAAGCACGTAAGTCTCAATCTTAGTGATTAGAGCAGTGAAGTCTTGAGCCTGAGTGCTTGAGCAAGGAAGCCTCTGATCTTGTGTGATCAGAGCAAGGAAGTCTCTCTGTCTTGTGTGACTTAGAGCAGGAAGTCTCAAGCTTGTGTGCTTGAGCAAGGAAGTCTTTGATCTTGTGTGATCAGAGCAAGGAAGTCTCTATGTCTTGTGTGACTTAGAGCAGGAAGTCTTAAGCTTGTGTGCTTGAGCAACTATTGTAATCCTAGTGATTATAGTGAAACTCTCTTGGAAACAAGGGGACTGGAGTACTCTCAATTTGTGAGTGGAACCAGTATAAATTGTTGTGTGTTCTTCTCTCTCTCACTCTCTCATTTACTCCTTCATCATTCATAACGCCATAAGTTAATTGTGTGAATAATCAACTGTGCTTTAAAGACTCTGAAAAGGGTTAAATATCTTGGAAAGTTTTTAAATATCCAAAACACAATTCAACCCCCCCTTCTTGTGTTTTCTCCACGCACCTTCACCTTCTTCAATCTTCCCCTCTTCAAAGCTTCCTCTTCATCGTTCTCTCTTGTTCTTCATTTTCTACTATTTTTCTTCCAAATTTTCTGCCATAATCTGAGTCCAATTTCTCCCTCCTCATGCCTTGTTTCGATGATCCGAACGGTCAAAAGTTAGCTTCAGATGTTGTGAACCATCCCTCAAAATTTCAACGAATATCAATGGTTAACGAATCGGGAATCGAATATTTAGTGAAGGTGTTGAAGGGAAAACGGGATTTACTTACCAATTTCATTCTTCTCTTCTTTCTCTTTCTTTTTCTTCTCATGAGAGCTTATCTCTCTTCCTCCATCCAAATTCATGACAAAATGAGCTTCTCTCTCTATCTTATCCTTTTATAGTTAGGTCACCACTCATCTCCATCAAGTACTAAAATACCCTTCCACTAATGGGCTTAACTTAACATTTACTCACTTGGCCCGATTCTCATAATTCACAGTTCATCAATTCACTACTCTACTAAACACATCTCCACACCTAATGCCACATAATTTAATTAAATAACAGAAATGACAATTAAATAAATAAACCCAATTAAATAAATAAATAAATAAAACGGGATGTGACAATTTTCATAGACATATTATCTATGCTACTGCAGGTGGCATCATATGTGCAACACATTGTGCCCACCATTCATATCAGACCAAAAAAGCTAGGATCTTACTCCCCCTTTTTAGCCATAAAATTTTGACAAATAAAGTCAAATATCCTGCATAGTTAGAATTAACCTGATAATAGCAGTAGATATAGCAGAGTGTATATTACAGACCATAGCACAGATAGTGCATCAAATCTAGGGCGTAGCCCACACAAAATACATGAAAAAGGTCTGGAAAAAAATCCTGGGAGAGTCTTCAAATGCCTTCCCTATCAGTTTCCACCAATTCATCGGTGTCATACTCCTCTTCCTGATCAGTGTCTTCATCATTGCCAGCAATCAAATCAGCCTCAAACTCCTCCTCAGCTTGGCTTTCCTCAAGTTCTAGTGCCTTAATGACAGCATCTAGCTTGGACCTGTTCTCCTTCAGCTGGGCAATCATTTGCTTCCTAGTCATCTTCCCTGTCACAGCAGTACTGGATGCCCCAACATCAGCTACCACATTCAACCCTTCCAGCATCTTTGCACTGATGATGAGAGGAGAATTCCTCTTGCAGGCTATGTCATCTCTAATAACCTCAGGGTGTTGATTCAAGATTATACCACATATCAAACTAGGAAAAGGTATAGGCCACTTGGCAGCAAAGGTCATGACTTCCTTCATAATTCTTTCAAAGATATAGGTTCCAAAGTCATAATCCAGTTTATTACCGATGACATAAATAAACCTAGCCAAACCTGTAGCCACATCTGAAGTGTGGGAAGTAGGTACCCAATTTGTAGCTCCTATTTTGTTGAGAATGGCATACTTGGGTGTCAACTTTGTTGCAGACAGCTTCCCTTTCCTAGGCCAAACCTTCACTTGATTTCCAGTGATGGCCTTGCACACTTCATTATCAGACACCTCCAGCTCATGTTGAGGGTCTTCACTTCTGCCAAGATACTTGTTGATCACAGTGGGGGAGAAATTAACACACTTGCCTCAGACATAAACCTTTAAATATTCCTTGTTCATAGGGTCATCACAACCTTCAGGAATATTGGCCAAGAATTCCTTCACCAGCTTCTCAAAGCAGTCTCCAAACTCAGACACAGTTTTCCTCAGTCCAACCTTCTTAATCAGGTTCATCACATCCCTGTTCTTCAAGGCTTCCTTGCTTAGCTCTCACTCAAGACCTAGTCTTCTGTTGTAGACATAAGGCCATCTTTGCACACCAATAACAGAGTGGAAAGATATGTTATCCATTGATGCTTTACAAACATTCTAAGGGATCTTCTTCCCTTTGAACTTCTTTCTCCCAGAGGCTACAAGGGTAAGCGCACTCTGACTCCCCTTAGGTCTGTCCTCTTCTTCTGAGTCACCAATGTCAGTGACATTGTGCTCCACATTGTGGTCAGAGTCAGATTCAGATGGATGAACCTTTCTTTTGAGAGTAGGCTTCTTTGGAGATGTACTCTTGGCCTGGTTGGTAGATAACTTGCTGGTTTCTTCACAATCTTCTTCATTGGAGTGTTCTCTTTGCTTGGTATGCTTGTAGTCACCACAGCTCTAGCACTCCTTGTCCTCCTTGCAACGCTCTGAGGAGCAGTCTTCTCGGATGGTGGATTTTCAACATAGGTCTCCTCATCCACAAGGTTAGGGTTATCACCTTCATCCTTGTCTCCAGCATCTTCTCTTTCCTTGGGCTCTTCACTCTTTCCAGACTGACTGTCACCCTTAGAGCCTTCATAAGCAGTCAATTGCTTGTCACCAGACACAATGGTGTTCTCTGGTGTATCTGGAACCAATGTGCCAACATTCGGTTCCACATCTAACCTATATGGGTTCTTGTTCAGATCCTCAAGTACTTGGTCCACAACCTTCTCAGGTTCAGCATCAACACTCACTTTTGGTGAGTTTTCAGAGTCCTTAGGGTTTGACTCTTCATTGACCTTGTCAAACCCTTCTTCCTCATGGGTTGACCTTTCAGGTTCTGCATAGTCTCCTCAACTTCCATCTTCTCCGAAGTTTCAACATCAGGTTCTGCATGCTTGTCTTCAAGTGGATCGATGTATAAACTGGTCATAGTTTGAACAGTCTTTGATCCAGAGATCTTCGATTTCGATCTTTTCTTTTCTTTCTTTGATCGTTTAATCGAACCAGAGGATTTTCCTTCTTTCTTCGATGATCTCTTCTTCTTCTTGGATTTCTTTACCTTCTCTTCCGATGGATAAACAGTGTTGAGTGGATGGTTCTCAACTTCCATCAAGACGGAGCTTTGCTCGATTGTATCGGTCTGTATGATAGGGTTTTTCGATACAGAAGGTGAATTGGATGCTTGGCTTTTGCTTGGTGTAGCTTCAGTAGAGTTAGTCATGGTGATGATGTTGGTATGAAGGTTTCGGGTTGTAGAGATGAAGTGGATGCGAAACGGTTTTGCGAAGGTGAGAGGTTTCTGGAAAAGTTTGATGAATGGGAGATGATGGATATTTATAGGTGAAGGTTGTTGGCTGACGGGGGATGTATTGGAGGTGAAAGGTTTTGGAGAGTTAATGGAGAGATTTGGTAGGTGGCGTGTTTTGGGTACTGGAGGTAATGATGGTGGGTTTGAATTTGCGTGCAACAATAAATGGAGGGAAAGTGGATTTGTTGCACACATCACCAACTGTAATTGCTACAGGTCTTCACAAAGGCAAATTCCAAGTTTTCCCCTAAGCCTTTCAAATTGTGTTGCATCCAATGCCTTGGTAAATATATCTGCAATTTGACCTTCAGTAGTCACATGTTCCAAGGTCACAATATTTTCTTCCACCAAATCCCTAATGAAGTGATGCCTTATATCAATGTGCTTTGTCCTACTATGCTGAATAGGATTCTTGGAAATATTTATAGCACTTAAGTTATCGCAGTACAATGTTATGACATCATGCCCTACATTGTACTCACTCAGCATCTGCTTCATCCATAGGATTTGAGAGCATCTACTTCCAGCTGCAATATACTCTGCCTCAGCCGTGGATAGTGATACACTATTTTGTTTCTTGCTGAACCAGGAAATTAAATTAGTCCCCAAAAAAGAAACATCCACCTGAGGTACTCTTCCTATCATCTGCAATTCCTGCCCAATCTGCATCACAGTACCCAACCAACTTTGAGTCTTCACCATGGGAGTACATGATGCCATAGTTGCATGTTCCACTCACATACTAGAGAATTCTCTTGACTTGTGTGAGGTGGCTTATCTTTGGTGCAGCTTGATATGTAGCACATACTCCAACTGCAAAGGCAATGTTTGGCCTACTAGCAGTGAGATATAGAAGGCTTTCTTCATCCTTCTATACTGACTTTGATCTACATCAACACCTTTCTCATCTCTGGTGAGTTTTAAGTGTGTTGCTGCAGGAGTCCTTTTGTGACTAGCATTCTCCATCCCAAACTTCTTCACAATATTCTTGGCATTATTGCTTTGAGAGGTGAATATTGTGTCTTCCATTTGCTTGACTTGAAGCCCAAGGAAGTAGGTCAGCTCTCCTACTAAGCTCATCTCAAATTCAGACTGCATCTAATGGACAAAATGTCTAACCATTGTGTCTGACATTCCTCCAAAGACAATATCGTCCACAAAAATTTGTGCAATCATGAGCTTTCCTTTCTCTTCTTTGACAAATAAGGTTTTGTCTGTCTCTCCATTCTTGTAGCCATTCTTCACTAGGTATGTTGTCAATCTTTCATACCATGCCCTTCGAACTTGCTTTAGGCCATAAAGCGCCTTCTTTAGTTTGTATACATGATCTGATAGGTGGGGATCTACAAACCCTTTAGGCTTCTCCACATATACTTATTCCTTAAGGTACCCATTGAGGAAGGCACTCTTTACATCCATCTGGAACAATTTGAACCTCAAAATACAAGCAACTCCTAATAGTAACCTTATGGACACAAGGCGTGCTACTGGAGCAAATGTTTCACCAAAGTCTAGTCCTTCAATCTGAGTATAACCTTGAGCAACTAGTCTTGCTTTCTTTCTGGTGATAGTTCCCTTCTCATCAGACTTGTTCTTGTAAACCCACATAGTGCCAATGATATTTACACATTTGGATCTAGGAACTAAGTCCCATACTTCATTCCTCTTTAACTCATTCAGCTCCTCTTGCATTGCATTGACCCAAAATTCATCTGTGAGAGCTTCTTTCACATTCTTTGGTTCAATTTTGGATACAAAACATGAGTTGGCCACTAGCTCAATAGATCTCCTTGTAGTGATGCCTTGATCTAGATTTCCAATGATGAGTTCTTTAGGATGATTCTTCTGAACTCTGATAGATGGACTTTTCTTGGATGGTTGACCTTCTGTTTATAAGTCAGTTCCTTCTTGAGTCTCTTGATCTTCAGTGCTGTCGGTCAGGGGACCTGATGTGTCAACATTTTGGACGGCATCTAGTACCTTTACTTCAGGAGAGTCATCAATAACAACATTTATGGATTCCATTATGGTACTGGTTCTATTGTTAAAGACTCTATATGCCTTGTTGTTTGTTGAGTAGCCAAGAAAGATACCTTCATTACTCTTAGGGTCCATCTTTCTCCTTTGTTCTCTATCAACTAGTATGTAGCATTTACTTCCAAAGACATGAAAGTATTTGACTGTTGGCTTTCTTCCTTTCCAGAGTTCATAGAGAGTGGTAGTGGTACCTTTTCTGAGTGTGACACGATTGTGAACATAGTATGCAGTGTTCATGGCTTCTGCCCAGAGGTTTTGAGGGAGATCCTTGGCATGTAATATCATACGAGCTGATTCTTGCAAGGTTCTATTCTTCCTTTCTACCACACCATTTTGTTGACGTGTGATTGGTGCTGAGAATTCATGACTTATTCCTTCAGAGGAACAGAAATCAGAGAACTTGGAATTTTCAAACTCTTTTCCATGATCACTTCTGATTTTGACAATTCCAAATCCCTTTTCTCTTTGCATCTTTAGGCATAGCTCTTTGAACACTTCAAATGTATCTGACTTCTCTCTAATGAAGTTTATCCAAGTGTACCTAGAGAAAGCATCCACTACCACAAAGGCATACCTCTTGCCTCCAAGACTTTCAACTTGCATTGGTCCCATCAAGTCCATATGGAGTAGTTCAAGTATTTTGGTTGTGGTCTGATGTTCCAACCTTGGGTGCGACATTTTGGTCTGCTTCCCTACTTGACACTCTCCACATATGCTTCCTTCTTCAATATTGAGCTTGGGTATTCCTCTTATGGCATCTTCAGCTATGATCCTCTTCATTCCTTTGAGGTGCAAATGCCCAAGCTTTTGGTGCCACAGCCTTACTTCATCCTCCTTGCTAAGTAAATTAGTGATAGATGAGTGTGTTGTCTCCTGAGGAATCCATAGGTAGCAGTTATCCTTGGATCTTGCTCCCTTCATGATCACTATATTTTTGTCATTAGTGATCAAATATTCATTCTTGGTGAAGTTCACCTTCAGCCCTTGGTCACATAACTGACTTATGCTTATCAAGTTAGCAGTCAGTCCTTTTACCAATAGTACATCATTGAACTTTGGTAATCCTTTGTTGATTAGATTTCCAATCCCCTTGATTTCTCCTTTCGCTTCATCTCCAAAGGTCACAAAACTGGTGGTGTATGGATTTATTTCATTGAGGTATTTCTTTTCACCAGTAATGTGTCTAGAACATCCATTATCAAAGTACCAATCTTCTTTTGAAGAGACTTTGAAGGATGTGTGAGAAATAAGGGCTTTGACTTCAACATTGGATTTGGTCTTCCAAAACTTCTTGTTGTCGGCCTTTTTATGAGTTGGGCTGACTTGTCTTCCTTTGTATGGATACCCATGAAGCTTATAGCATTGAGCCTTTATGTGTCCATACTTCCCACAGTAGTAGCATCTCCATGATTCATACCTTGGAGGTCGCTGATGTGGTCCATGATGTTGGCAATTCCTGGACCTTCTCTGGTGGGGTGCTGGATGTGGAAACATTTGACCCTGCTTTCTGGTTCCATACCAAAGGTTGGCTGGAGCAAATTTCTTGTCAGGTCCAGAGGCTTGTTTCTTTGTAGAATGGTAGCCCAATCCTTTGCCTTGCTTGGTCCTTTTATTTGCTTCCAGAATCCCATCTAACCTGTCGGTGCCATTGTTTAGCAATCTGAGTTGTTTTTTCATGCTTTCAAATTGGGACTTCAGCATGCTTGTTTCACTCTCAAGATTAGCTATGGTAGATAGGTGTACTTGCTTTTCTTTTTCAAGCTGGGCAATGTTCTTCCTTTACTCCTCATTTGTTTTGCAAAGTTCTCCACTTTTGATGCACAACTCCTTGTAGGTTGCAGCAAGTTTATTGTAGGAAACATCATCATCAGAATCTGAATCAGACACGCATCTTCCAGTCATGGCATTTACTGACTTGGTTGCTTCATTGTCACTTTCAGAGTCTTCATCAGACCATGATATAACATTTAGGCCTTTCTTCTATTTTTTCAGATAGGTTGGACATTCTTCCTTGATATGTCCATAGCCTTCACATTCATTGCAATGAACTCCTCTGCCTTGAATGTTTCTATTTTCAGTTCTTGGTTTCCTTGACATATTGCCCTGTCTGCTGATGTCGGGCTGGATGTGTTTCACATTGGTCATTGGCCTTGTCCTCCTTAGTATTTTGTTGAATTGTTTTCCAAGTAATACTAAGGCCTCTGAGATGTTTTCATCAGCTTCTTTGTCACTCTCTGACTCGGCATTGTAAACAAAAGCAATGCTCTTGTTTTTCTTCTCAGTTCTGTCCTTCATAGAGAGTTCAAAGGTTTGAAGGGAACCTACTAGTTCATCCAGCTTCATTCATCCTATTTCTCTGAATTCCTCAATGGCAGTGACTTTCATGTCAAACCTGGGTTGTAAGGATCTGAGGAGTTTCCTTACCAATTTTTATTCAGGTATTTTCTCACCTAAAGAATCAAAGGTGTTTGCATAGTCAAGTATGCTCATGTGAAAGTCATGCACTGTTTCTTCTTCTTTCATCTTCAGACCTTCAAACTGGGTGGTTAGAATTTGGAGTCTAGACATCTTCACTTTGCTTGTTCCTTCATGGGTTGTGATGACGATTTCCCAAGTTTCTTTGGCTGTTGTACATTGTTTTATCAGCCTGAACATGTTCTTGTCAACCCCATTGAATAAAGCATTCAATGCTTTTGAGTTCCCCAGTGCTAGTGCATCTTCACTAGTAGTCCATTCTTCTTTTGGTTTTAATTCTTCAGTATCAGCTCCATTAGTATCTTTGACCTTGGGATGTTCCCATCCTTTAAGGACTGCCTTCAAAGTCCTACTATCAAGGGATTTCAAGAATGCAATCATCCTTGATTTCCAATAGTCAAAGTTAGAGTCATCCAGAAGTGGTGGTCTGTTCATGAGTCCTCCTACTCTGTCCATATTGCCAAAAAATATTTTCCCTGGAGCTCACCCAATCAGATAGGGTGCCCGCTCTGATACCAATTGAAATTCTGGCACGTGAGGGACCAATGTGGTGCACGATGTTGCAACACTGGTCCTCCTGGACACACAATAATAAAACAACATAATTTTAAATAACACAAGTTATTGTTAACCCAGTTCAGTGCAACTCACCTACTTTGGGGGATATCAATCCAGGAAGGAAATCCACTATGGTAAAGTAGTTCAAAGCTCTCCGCAAACGCCCCGTTTACAGCTTATCGCCTAGCAACTACCCATATAGATTTCTACTCAAGAACGTCCTAAGTATGAGACCCCTCTCACTTCCCCTCAACCACACAACCCGTGGATTTTAATTATGTTCCTAATAAACAAATCACAATATGTGCTTAAAAGCTTAAGAGTGAACAACTTATTCTTAATCAAGTATCAATCGTGATACTCAAAAGAATAACAAGGATTTAAACTAAATCCTAAGCCTAAAACTTCTCAATCGCTCTATAGCGTTTGTATCTTCAATGGTTTCAGGTGTTCTTCAATGAATGAAGCTTGCTTCTTTATATAGAGTCTTGAATCTCCTTGGCTTCATGAAGGATAGGATCATTTGTTGTAAACTAATCTTTGATTCAAATCCGTTTGCCCAAAAAGATAATTTGTTACACAAACAATTAATATTTGTTTGTTTTATCTTTTTAAATCTCCCGTTGTAGATCATGGATCCTCTTGACCAAACAAATAATATTGATTTGTTTTTATCCTTTAACAAACAAATAATATTTGATTTGTTTTTATCTCTTAAAAACTCCAGCTGTAGATCTTCAACCTTCAACTAACAAACTTGTTCCTTGTTGAATAAGGAAGCGCAAGTTTGTTTCTTCAATCCTTCAAACATATTCGTGCGCTTTAGACAAAGATAAGATAAGGCGCGTTATCAGGCCGTGGTTCCCAATGTTACTGAATTTGAACCCACATTTGGCCTCAGGCTTATTTTACCAAAAATGAAGCCAATCTTCAAAACTCAACAGTATCCAAGCATGCTAGGCTTTTAAATAAAATTTCTTTCTTTTGAATCTCTTTGTTATTGTACATTATGTGTTTTCTCATTGTCCTTTTCATAAAATATGCTAAACATGCAAAATAATAAAACATAAAGATCAAGTATATTTAAGTAGAAACATTTTATCATAACCAAATTGTTAGACAAGTAGAAGGTTTTGAAAACAACAGATAATAAACATGAAACATGCATCAAAATTATGACAATTTTGTATCAATTTTGGTGGAAAGAGAAGCAAGCATGCTAATGATGGTTATTTGATTTTGATCAAGATTGGCAATCCTCCCAACTACTTCTGTCTTGAACTCATTCTGAACATGCATTCTTTGTTGTAAATCTTGAAGAATATTGAGAGAGTCAGATTCATCTGATGTTACAATAGCTTTTCCTTTGTCTTGTTGCTTTCGAGCATCCTCGGCCTCTTCAGCTTGTCTTTTCTTTTCTGCTTCCTCTTCAAGACATCTTGCTTCCTCTTCAGCGGCCAATTTTACAGTTTCATCTGCCAACCTTTTCCTTTCTTCCTCTTCAACTCGCTTCTTTTCTGATTCAATCCTCTTATTATCTTCGTCCTCTAGTCTTTGCTTTTCCTCCTCCTCTAATCTCTTCTTTTCTTCCTCTTCTAGTCTTTTCTTTTCTTCTTCAGCAAGTCTGGCAGCTTCCACGACTTCTTCATGTTGTTGCTTCTGAGTAGCAACAATAAACTCAATGAGGTCCTGACTCCATTCAATCAGGGAATGAGGAACATTAAGAAGACGTTTTCTAGACGCAGACATTAAGAGCTTTGCAGGAATAGAGGCAATTGATTCTTCTGCATATTGGCCAGCCAAGGCTCTGAGAGATGCATTGCAAGAGGCTTGAATCCTTTGAAACTCATGAAAGATTTCTTCAGTAAAGGCAAGAGCAAAATCTCTAAGATAGTCTAACCGTGGAAGTTCTGACTGAAGTGAGATGAACAACAGGTGGAGGATGGGATGTAACCATTAATGATGAATTGACAGGACGAGAGATTGGGATTGAAGGAATATCAGTAGTATTGACAGTATTTTCTTGTGGGGAACCTGGAAAAGAGTGTGTGAGGACTTGTTGATGTTGTGGTGATGATAGTGGAGAGTTATTTGTGGGTGAGGGTGAAGTTTGTTTCTTGGATCTAAGTTTCGAACAATCAGAGAGAAACTCATTGATTTTAGTAGACCCACTATCAGATAAAGAACTGGATACTTGTCTTCGAGACGTTTGTGAGTTGAAGGTTTGTTGATGCATTTTGTAGTTCGGTTCTTGGTGATGGGGGCTTTTTGTCTTTTGAAGTGTTCAGCAAGAGGGATATCATCGTCAGTCTCTGTGTCAGAGTCTATCGAGATAAGCTTTGCCTTCTGAGCTCTAGCTTCTGACACAATCTCAAATTCGGACGTCGCAGGTGGTTGCCCACTGGGTCCTGTAGATTGTGGTTCTTGAATTTTGAGTTTCTTGGTAGGAAGAGCTGATTGTTTCTTTGTGGTTCGCCTTCTTTTTGCAACAGCTATCATTACTGGAGCATTTGGAACTGCTTCCATTGGAATTCTGATTCGGGTATCTTGATAGACCGAGTACAAGAAGTTCTTGATAACATCAATATCATCAGCTTTAGATATAATGGGGAGATTTCCACAATAGAGTTGAGATCGAACAATTTCTTCTTGAGATACAAGAGTTGGAGGGATGTCTTGAATAAGATTCATATTTTTCAAGGTGGAGGCATTAAGGGTTTCAATTTCTTGTGAGATTCCAAAAATTGGATAATAAGGCTTCACCAACTCAATTAACCCAGTCTGTTCAAAGAGAGCAGACAACAGTCGAGGGTAAACCACATTAATTTTCTTAGGAGTTGTTGTGTTGATACCTTTAAAGATTTCCTCACAGAGAGTGGAGAAAAAGAGATCCACAAAATTCACCTTTTCACCACTAATTGTTATTCTCAGTAAAGCAGCCAGATGTCCCTTCTGAATAGTCAACTTTAACCCACCAATATTGGAGTGAATTTCAGTTCCATTGAATGGTTTCAAACCCATTTCAATTCTTGTTTTCCCTTGAAGAGCTAGGTTATTGTTGATCTTTTCTAATTCTTGTGCCTTGGCATTTTCACGAGTGAAGAGACAGGCTTTCATCCAGAATTCTATCACCAGATTAGGATAAATGAGTCCATCCAACAGTTTGAAATACTGCTTTAATCCTTGAGCGTTGAAAACCTCTTTGACGTTGTAATCGTTGGCGACTAGACTGTCGAAATCAATTCTCCTTTCGATAATCAATTTGAGTTGATTAGTATTCCTTGTATTGAGATTTCCAGAATCTTCGAGATCTCCTCCAGCACTTATGATTTGTGGAAGAACAGTAGATGTAGTTGCTTGTTAGGAAGAAGATGTCATCTTGATTTTTATGTGAATGATGAATGCGCAATATAATTTATATGGATGCCCAGAGAAGATGAATGATGCAAAAGAAATTGAGTGAATAGAACACAAGGAAATGATGACTATTTATAGATAAATAAGTTAACGAAAGAATAATTGCTATAGGGTCGTCATTAATTTCCACTTTACTCTCTTAACAATTGACTCAGATCTCAGAGAATTTAATTGATGCACCTGACACGACAATGGACAGCTGTGAGTCTTAAAGACATGTAGCTTCCAGTTTCTAGTCAGGTTCATTTTTGAAATTTGAAAAGATTTCAGAAGCTGAATGACTTAGAAGCACACTGTAGTAAGAGGATCTTGGACAGTTGCTTCTGATATCATTCAGAGGCTGAGATTTCTCTTGAAGACACTGAGGCTGTTTAAGATTTTCTTGAAGTACTTTCTTGCCTCTTAGATTACTTCCATTCAGATTTTGACGATGCCTCTCTGAATGGTTGTGTCCTTCATTCTGCATACTTTCTACCAATCAGGGTTGAATTCATCCCACCATGATGTGTCCTCATCATCATTGTTGAGGTAGCCATAGGGATCTTATTCTCCATCTTCTGATGCACTTGAGTCATTATCAGATTTTTCTTCTTCAGGATCTGACTCATCTTTGAGCTTATTTTCATCACACTCTATATTGAATATAGGTTCTTCATCATCAATGTAATCCATGTGAATGACGGCTCTTTGTCTCCATGAGCTGGGAATATCCTTGTTTCTTCTTGAGAGACCTGAAATGTGCAAAATTTTGTCTCTTGGTACCCATTTTCTTAAGGGTCCTTTTGGGTTAGTTCTAGAGCTTTCCGGATTGCCTACAACTTTTGAGTCGTCAGGATTCTCTTGATAAGGATCATAGATGTTTTGAGTCTTAATAATAAGACGACGCCGCATTCTGATTTCCGAGGTTGATGGTCCTGAAAGAGTTAGTCCCTTTGATTTTTCAATCTTAGGCTCTTACTCCTTCCATCCTATTCCTCTGAAACCACGATTGCTCGTAGGGGTTGTAGCCAATCCTTTTGCTCTTTCAGAGATAAACGTGGAGTAGAGATGAGGAAGAATGACTTTAAATACAGTTTGCTCGGTGTTCTTATCACAAGTTTCATTAGAAGCATTTTTATGTTTCTTGACAGACTTGTCATAAGTATCACAATGTTTCTCAAGTTCCTTAATTTTACTTAAGGAAACTTCATATGATTTTTAAAGTTATTTGATTGTTCACTGAGCAAATTGTTATCTTTTTCTAACTATTTACAGTTTTGTGAAACGGTAGAAAGTTTAGATAACATTCTAATACATACTCCACGAAGCTGATTAGCAGATAGAAAGTTGATTACATGTTCAAATTCTTCTGACTCTAGTTCTGAATTATCTTCTGAGTCTGAGAGGTGATCATTTGCCATTAGTGCTAGATTACCTTCATCTTCTGATTCATCACTTGAGAATCTGCTAGTTTCTTCCTAGGTTGAGCTTTGACCATCTACTGACTTTCCTTTCTCTTCTGAGAACTTCCAACTTTGAAATTTTCATGTGAATCTTTCAAGGTAGTCATCGTTCCGATCTTCTAGGACAGGTTCTGGTAGACATCTTTCTCCTTCTTCTTGCTTTGGCTCCTTGAAACTTTCCTCTTGTGTGAGGTTTCATTCCACCCATTATATCAGTTGACCAAGGTCTTCTTCAGATTCACAGCATTGCTCTTTTGATGCTCCTTTTTCTTCTTTGACAAGATTGTCTTTCTTATCACTTCTATCTTTCAAAACCACTTCATGGATTTTAAAATAGCTTATCAGTGATTCAAGACACATTCTGTCAATGTCTTCTTTTTCTTCAATTCTTGTAGACACATGTTCCCATTCACACGGCAAGCTTCGTAGGATTTTCAAAATCTGATCAGTCTTGTGGTAGTGTCTTTTTACTGCTTTTAGACCATCTATAAGATTTTGAAACCTTATGAACATTTCTTCAATGTTTTCATCTTCTTCCATGATGAATAGCTCATATTGTTGAATCAAGGTTTCTGCCTTGATTTGTTCTTCATACTTGGAGCTTTCTTCATTTGTCCAACAGAGGTTGTACATCCCTTTGACTTGATTTATCATTCCATTGATAAAGCTTTCTTCGTTGATAGCGTTGGATGAGATTTCTTCATGAAGTTCTTCTTCCTTTATGTCTGAATAATTATCTTCTCTCTCTTGTTCATTGTTACCATAGAAATTTTGCTTCCACCAACTAAGGTTGGTAAAATCTTCATTTGAAGGATGTGGTAACTCAGACATAGTGTTTTTCAGGATCTACTGTCTCACTGTAAAGTGATAAGTAACAAAAATCAGAGTCTATTTTGCAGGATCTACTGTCTCACTGTAAAGTGATAAGTAACAGAACAAGAAGGGGGGTTGAATTGTGTTTTGACAATTTAAAATTTCTTCTAGATTCACGAATCTATCAGAGTCTATTTTGCAGCGGAGGAATCAAAACAAAAATCAGTAAAACAGAGAGAGTAAGGAAGAGATGAACCCACAAAATTTATATTGGTTCCCCTCACAAAACGAGAGTACTCCAGTCCCCTTGTACTTACAAGAGAGTTCACTATAATCACACAAGATTACACAATTGCTCAAGCACACAAGCAAGAGACTTCACAATGCTCAAGCTCACAAGCAAGAGACTTCACAATGCTCAAGCACACAGGTAAGAGACGTCCAAATGCTCAAGCACACAAGCAAGAGACTTCCAAATGCTCCAGATCACACAGCAGGAGACTTCAAAATGCTCAAGCACACAAGCAAGTGACTTCCAATTTGCTCAAGCACGTAGGCAAGAGACTTCCAATTTGCTCAAGCAATAAAGCAAGAGGCTAGCTTAATTTACACCTAATGACTAAACTCTATTACAAATGTAATCAAAACTTCAGAGTCTTGATTTTGGAATTCAAGCAATTCAGAGTTGTAGTCTTGTGCAGATATCTTCTTTTAAGCTCTTGGTATGAACACTTCTTTGTGCAGTTGATAGGAGTTTGTTTTTGTGTTTAACGAAATCTACTATCTTTCTTTGTTTATGCACTGGTTCGTTCTTCTCAACGACACTTTGTCCATTCAAAGAGGTCTTCAATTTATAGATGGTTTGAATAGAGACGTTTGGAATGTGACCGTTGAAAGTATAGCAGTTTGCCTGGAAAGTTATTCTTGTCTTTTTCCCAAAATAGGCAAACAACTTCTGCTCCTTTGTTCCTCGAAAGTAGATGCTTGCACAGAAGAGGTAATATTGTACCGTTGTCTTCAACTCCCTTTTCACTGATTTAGACGACATGAATTTGCCTTTGCATTGGTCATCTTGTCATGTCTTTAAGCGTAACGGGAATATCTTGAGACGTGGCCTTATCAGAATTGTTGATGTTAAGATCGTCGTAGCTTCTAAGTGCATACAATATGGCTTCTGATAGGCTCTTCTGGCTTCTGAGAGTCTTTGTCCTCTGAAAGGTTGTAAAGCACTTCTTGGTGAACTCATACCTTCTCATTCAGATGCTTATATTCTGTTCTTGACTTACTCAGATTCTATCTTCTTTCTATCTGCACACTTCAAGTAAATTATTAGTGTTCTCCATCTTAGCAATAATACTTTGTTATCATCAAAACCTCATTAGGTTCATAGGGTTTGTTTGGGAAAACCTTTGTTGTTCCAACACATTAGAGCTAAACATAGCTATAGCCAAGTTTTGTAAACTTTGGATTTCATCATCTATATTCTCTTGCCCTGTTATATAGTCTCTGAGGTAGCTAGGTGGTTGTCTGGCCCTTGTAGGTAAATGATTAGTGATGTCACCATCACTGTCAGTTTCATTCTCTTCACTTGACCCACCACTGGAGTTATGATCGCTGTCGTTTCGGAATAAAAATATTTTTAATTAAAGAGTAGTACAAGATAGTTAACCTTGGTCGTCTCACAAGGACCTCTGATTTGACAATTAGTGAAAATAAGAATCGAGTAAAAACTGTAAATTATGGGGGTTTCAGTTTCAGACCAACAGTGAGTATAGAAAATTTAATAATATAAAGACGATATATTCAATAGTTTCGGGCAATCTTCGTTATTACATCTATCACAGGTTCCAATAGTTATTCGTTCAATTGTATATTCTTGGTTGATCACAAAGCTAATTAAACAAGCGATAATTAACTTTGTACGAATTTCATTCGATTAAGCAACGAATGCGTTCAACTAACCATGGACGGCGAACAAGTGTCAACAAGAACACGGCTAATATCATAACAAAATTCACTCAACCTTGTTGCTAAGCGATACACAACCTATATCAATTTCTATTCGAATGAATTTAAACAAGCGCAAATTAATTCGAATAATCTCAAGAACACACAAAAATGAACACCTTGATTAAGCATCAAAGAATTGAATTTGTGCAAAGCATGATTAAAGAGGTACGAGATTGATACAGAAAGTAATGGACAATTAAACAAAATTATAATTATAATCCGAACCTCATGAGTTCATATCCGAAGATGCGTAAACTAATGAATCGATATAGAAGGTTTAGTTCTCCATAAAAATGGGGCAGCCGCCTTTCTGTTCTACAGTGCGTGAATACAGAATGAGCAGCCCTAGCTGCGTTTTCTAGTTTAAATATTATGGGCTTCAAAAGTTACGGGCCGAAAACATAAGTTTGGGTCGAAAATAAATTAAGTTATCACGTTTGGAACATAAATGCAATTATTTGACACACTTGCGCTCCGAACTGGGTTCTGGCCTCAACATGAAAGTTGTAGCTCTTGATCTCAGCTTTCAAACGCATCTTCCCGCGCCTCAATCCGATATTCGTAACTCTAGTTATGACCTGTGGACTGAAAGGGTGTCAAAGTGCTATTTATTCATAAATTAAGTGCGAAACAAAATAAAGCTAGAAATAAACTTAAATATAAAAACACATTAAAATAGTGAAAATAGTAAATTAAACCATAGGAGTACACTAGTACAATAGTAGAAGAATGTGCATTAAAATGCATTGATCAAATTCCCCCACACTTGAACTTTTGCACTCCGAGCAAAACTTAGGATTAAAGACTTAAGGTAAAAATTTAAAAACACAAGCAAACATGCTACAACGTCACAAGCAATCAACACATTCTAAGATTCAAGCTACAAGCCTTGCATTATTTTTCAAAGATTGACATAACTCTTGTATGTCAACTATCAATGATAATCATGCGTGTGTGTGTGAACTGCCTATTACTATCAACCAAAGTCATGACATGATCCTTCTCTAAAATACACATATAGAATACTAAGCTGCCCTTTTCGTTCCTACAACTCAGAGTTTGGGTTCAGATTTCAGCTTGAGGGGAAGCTGTACTTTTCATGTTCTCACAAGCATTTTTGACTACTTAAGTTCATTTTATTTATGCTTTACGTGCTACTCTACTTTTTCACCTGACGGGATCTCACTTGAAATGAGTCCAACCTGTTACTCCGAGTAGAGTACCCTACACAACATTTGTTCCTCCAGTTTCAGGCACAGGAACTCCATATATGTCTTATTGTTCCTCCAGTTTTAGGCACAAGAACTTATTTTTTATATTTTTATTTTATTTTAAAGATATGCAGTGTCCCACCATTTAATCTAGCCATGATCCTACAATCAAGTAATCTAGCTTTTCCCCCAAACTCAATCTTAATCATACCTCCTCCTTGTATTCTTTATTCAGATAACTTAGGCTAATGATTGTGTATTTTAAAGACTTATCAAGTCACTACTAAGTTTGCAAGTTTTCAGCAGTTGTGCATTTAGGTGCAAGGATAATCATATCAAGTATCAAAACAAAAATTTCATAAAATTTCACCAATCCTACAGCTATACTGCTCTAGTCCTAAAACATGTGACTACTCATAACATTTGCATACATGCTGACACTATTTTATTTTGTTTTATTTTATCTATTTTTTAAAAAACAACTAAATGTAAAATGTTCCCCCCACACTTAAATCAGACATTGTCCGCACAAGTGATTGTCAACATCGAAATATCTTCACCTAAAATCGATGCATTGATCTCAAGACAAACATTACAAACACCACATTCACAAGCAAAAATTTCATAAGATTTATCTACTTCAAGAGAAGTACATAATTCATCCAAATCAGATTGTGAAGCATTTTGTGGTGTAATCCCTTTCATGCATTCACTTGAGTTCATGCTATTTGCTTTGTGTTCATGAGATGAAGCACACAATGTTTTAATGGGCTCACCTGGAGAGTCATCAAGACTTGTATCACATTGCATTACCTCCAGTGGTGCAACAAGTTGTACATTATCATGAGACATCTTGTTCTCTTGAATTTGATGGTCGATGGAGACTATTTGTTCAACATGATCAAGCTGGACTTTCATAACTTAAAGAGATTGCATATGTTGTTGAAATTGCGAATTATCTTCAACCCATACAAATTGGTTCATACCAATAAAACTAGTATCGAACAATATAGGACATGCATCCATACTATTATAGTTTGATCCACAAAAATTACAAAACAAAAGTGGAATATGATTTTGAAAGCATGCTTGTTGTTCTCTTGCTTCCAGCAAATTAATAAGCTAAGCTAATTCATCCAATGAGGTACCTTTTTTTTTTTAAGTGTTTTTTTTTTTGGGGGTCTAAACAAAAATGAATAGAAAAATAAAAAATCCTGTCAAACAAAATCTAAAAAAAATAAAATACCACCTAAAATTTCTAAAATTCAAGAAGATCTAAATATAATTTTTTCAGATTTTTTTAAATATATCGAAAATTAAAACAAAATAAAAAGTGGTCTAAACGAAGGAATTTCGGATTTTCAGCCTGAAATTTTGTATCATTGATACAAATGTATTATTCTCTGATTTATTTCTGATTTTGTGACCAAATTTCGGAGCAGTCTGAGCTGTTGGCCGAAAATCGATTATTTTTTTCAACTTCAATGCAAAATTCAACGTCAGAACCTATAAGAAACTCACAAAACAAAAATTGTTAGTAGTGTTAGTTCAATCTCAATTTTACTAATTCTAATTAGAGATCCCCGGCAACGGCGCCAGCTTGATCGCTCTCGTTTAGGGATCAAAATATTTTTAATTAAAGAGTAGTACAAGATAGTTAACCTTGGTCGTCTCACAAGGACCTCTGATTTGCCAATTAGTGAAAATAAGAATCGAGTAAAAACTGTAAATTATGGGGGTTTCAGTTTCAGACCAACAGTGAGTATAGAAAATTTAATAATATAAAGAAGATCAATTCATTAGTTTCGGGCAATCTTCGTTATTACATCTATCACAGGTTCCAATAGTTATTCGTTCAATTGTCTGTTCTTGGTTGATCACAAAGCTAATTAAACAAGCGATAATTAACTTTGTACGAATTTCATTCGATTAAGCAAGTGTCAACAAGAACACGGCTAATATCATAACAAAATTCACTCAACCTTGTTGCTAAGCGCCACACAACCTATATCAATTTCTATTCGAATGAATTTAAACAAGCGCAAATTAATTCGAATAATCTCAAGAACACACAAAAATGAACACCTTGATTAAGCATCAAAGAATTGAATTTGTGCAAAGCATGATTAAAGAGGTACAAGATTGATACAGAAAGTAATGGACAATTAAACAAAATTATAATTATAATCCGAACCTCAAGAGTTCATATCCGAAGATGTGTAAACTAATGAATCGATATAGAAGGTTTAGTTCTCCATAAAAAAGGTGCAACCGCCTTTCTGTTCTACAGAATGAGCAGCCCTAGCTGCGTTTTCTAGTTTAAATATTATGGGCTTCAAAAGTTACGGGCCGAAAACATAAGTTTGGGTCGAAAATAAATTAAGTTATCACGTTTGGAACATAATGCAATTATTTGACACACTTGTGCTCCGAACCGGGTTCTGGCCTCAACATGAAAGTTGTAGCTCTTGATCTCAGCTTTCCAACGCATCTTCCCGCGTCTCAATCCGATATTCTTAACTCCAGTTATGACATGTGGACTGAAAGGGTGTCAAAGTGCTATTTATTCATAAATTAAGTGCGAAAATAAAATAAAGCTAGAAATAAACTTAAATATAAAAACACATTAAAATAGTGAAAATAGTAAATTAAACCATAGGAATACACTAGTACAATTGTAGAAGAATGTGCATTAAAATGCAGTGATCACTTCACCATTTACAATTCCATTGTCATCATTGTAGTCAGTTTCCTCATGCACAATAGCTTCTCCATGGTCATGTTGCAACTCAACTTCATCATTGTCATCAGTGTCACTTACTGATTCAATGGGTTTGGCTGCAGTGTTTTCCTTGTTCCAATTCCACCCTTTTGATTCTTCAAACACAACATCTCTACTTATAAGAATCTTCATATCAGTGGGATTGTAGAGTTTGTATGCTTTTGACTCATCACTAACTCCAAGTAACACACATTTGATGCTTTTGTTGTCTAGCTTTTTCCTGTGAACATCAGGAATGTGAACATGAGCAATACAACCAAAAATTCCAAAATGGTGTACAGAGGGTCCACTCCATCCTTCTTCTGGGGTGAGATCCTTCACAGCATGAGTAGGACTTCTGTTCATAACATAAATAGCCAATTTTACAGCTTCAGGCCAAAATTGCGTAGGCACATTCCTAGCTGATATCATACTTTTAACCATGTTTAACAAGTTTCTATTTTTCCTTTCGGATACTCCATTTTGCGATGGAGTATAAGCAGTATTTAATTGCCTCTTTATGCCATGAACACTACAAAATTCATCAAACTCTTTTGATGTATACTCTCCTCCCCTATCAGTCCTAAGACATTGTAAAACACAGCTAGATTCATTTTCCACTAGGGCTTTAAACCTTTTAAAAAAATCAAAGGCACTTGACTTATGCTGCAAGAAATAAATCCAAGTTTTCCTACTATAGTCATCAGTAAAGGTAATAAAGTACATGTTACCCCCATTAGACTTTTGTCATACCCCATTTTTTGACCGATCGCGTTTATACGACGGATTTTCTTTGTTCGTTTCTGACGAAATTTCGGCAGAGAGGTATTTTAAAATACCTCATTTATTTGGTTTCATTTTATTTTCTTTTTATTATTATTATTATTTTTACTTCTTTATTTTTTATTTTATTATTATTATTATTTATTTTCGTTTTTATTATTATTATTATTATTTTTATTATTATATATATTATTATTTTATTTTTTATTTCTATTTGTGTTTTTTCCTTTTTAGTGTTTTTGCCAGTTTTTTAAAAAGAGTCCAGATATGTGTTTTTGTCCAGACCCAAAGGGGCAATTTTGTCCAAAAGGGGTAATTTTTCATCTGCAAACCCTAATTTCTGACACACTATAAATAGTGCATTAATCGCACAGTCCCCTAGGTCAGAAACAGAAGCCAGCCGCAGAAACAAAAAATCATCACTTTCTTCTTCCTTTTTCAGATCAAAAATCACAAAAAAATTCAAAAAAACAGAAAAACAAAAATCCAAAAATAATAATAAAAAATTCACAGTATCATCTCTTTCATCCTCAATCAAAACTGAACCCAAAAGCCACACAAAACCATCAAAAACCGAAATCAAACCTTCAAAAAAACCGTTCAAAGAACTAAACCCAGAATCAATCACAGAACCAAAATTCATCTTCCTTCATCACCATTGTTCATCATAAACACAAAAACCAAAAAACGAGTCATAAACTAAACTAACAATCAAGCCTCCATCAAACCATAAACGAACCAAAAACCAAAAGAATCAAATCAATTCCTTTTCCAAATCGAAAACCAAACGCGAAATCAAAGAAGGAGAAGAAGAAGTTATAATCGGAACAGAACACACCGAGGTTGTTTTTTCCGTTTCTGTTTTGATTTGATCCGGATTTTGGGGTTTGATTTTGTTTATTTCAAGTTTAGATTTGGGTTTAGGAGTGGGTATTGTATATGTTTGATGTTAAAAAGTTTTTAAAACCATGGAGTTTTGAGGGAGAAAAAATGGTGGCCGAGAGAGGAAGAGAGAACCACGGCGGCGAGGGAAGAAAGAAGAAGATGAAATTTGTGTTTAATTTTTAGGGTTTTCCCTTTTATACCCCCCTTCATGATCCTGTGCGTGCAGTGCAAGATCTTATGGTGCACCTGCGCACCTTAGTCTTTCTGAACCTGATCAAACACTCCTGATTCCTTTTGCCTGTGATCATATCAGAGCTGTCTGATCAATCAGATGGCTCTGATCTGATTTTTACATTTTGCTTCACACACCCCCCTCTGGGCCACGCCCCCCAGCTGGGCTTGGGCCCAGAGTTGCTGTTTGCACCTCCTTTCTGTTTTTATTGATGTTTGCACCCCCTTCTGTTTTTTTATTTTATTTTTGCTTATGATAAAAGTGCTTATGGAATGTGCTTCAATAAGCTATTAAATCCAAAATAAGCACTTATTTGAGGTCCTTTTATTTTTTTACTATTTATTTCATGATCATTTGTGCTTAATCTTGCTCACTAACTTAACTTTTATTATTCATGCTTTATTCTTTATCATTACTAACTTACTAACTTATCATTACCATTGTCACTAATATACTTCATTATTATTGCTTGTTAATCTAACATTTAATTCATTGCCTTATTAATTAATCATTTATTTTATTGCAAGGACATTAGATTGTATTTTTAGGATTTGATGTAAATTTAAATAAAAATTGCATAGCATCCTTTCATATTTATTTTTCTTGCAAATACCTTAGAATGTAATTAGGAACAAGTGTATACTATAAATTAAAAAACTTGCATCTCATGCATATTTATTTATCGCTTTCCGCCAAAACGTTAGAATATTACTTCCGAGGGAAAAGACACCGTTTTGATCAAAATATCATTACGGATTGTCTTCGCGTTTAATTTCCCTATTGCGACGTTAGTATTATTGTTCGCGCTACCCTTTTTATTAATTTGGAACCCAACATTCCAATTGAAATAATTAGTCATTTAATGAGGTCAACACCTCTTCAAAAATAGTTAGTCACTTTATTCTCAAAATGAGGTCAAAACCTCTTTCAAAAAATATCAACACAATTTCTTTTCAACATCATCGAGCATCAAAATATTTTGTCCTCATACATTTTTCAAAACTTTGGACTTTAAACCAAACGTTTCTTTTATCGCGAAAACCTTGGATTTTAACCCAAGAGTCTTTTTTACCGCAAACTGTGATTTTAAACCATGTGCCTTGGACTTTAAACCAACGGCGTCTTTTATCTTGAAAACCTTGGATTTTAACCCAAGTGTCCTTTTTTATCGCAAAACTTGGATTTTAAACTAAGTGTCTTGGACTTTAAACCAATGGCTTCTTTTATTGCTAAAACCTTGGATTTTAACCCAAGTGTCCCTTCTTTTTCGCTAAAACCTTGGATTTTAAACCAAGTGCATTTTCTTCATTCATACATTTTTAATCATGCATAAACCTTGGATTTTAAACCAAGTGTCTTTTATCATTCAAAACATTTTCTCAATAAACCTTGGATTTTAAACCAAGTGTCCGCGTCTTATTTCTTAATCAAACTTCAATCAATTTAACCATATAGACTTTCTTCACAAATTAACATCAATCAAACTCACATTTTGCCACTTTCGGCTTTTGGTCTTTAAAACCATTTTCAAAATTTTAAAATCAAACAAACAAATTTACTCGTAACTTTTACCCCAAACTACGGTGGTTTGATCCCTCGGGTACGTAGGCAAGAGACTTGTCTCTCCAATCAATAAAATCAACAAAAACATTTTTCTTTCTTTTCCGTCACTTTAAACTTTTTTCGATCACTACTCTAATTCCTATACTTATACATTTTTACAAGCAATTAAAATTAAGCGCAAAGTTAGAAATAAAGACAAGAGGTTCCTATAGAGTACTATAGATACTTAGGGTGCTAGTACCTTCCCTTCGTATAACCAACCCCCGAACCTTGTTCTCTAAAAAATAGGGTATTTTTCGAACTTTTTCCCTTTCCCTCGGATAAATTAAATATCGGTGGTGGAATATTAAATTGTGATTCGAAGTTAATTAATAACTCGATATCCAAAAATCATCGCGATAGAATGGCGACTTCACTGGGGAAAACCAAGCGGGTTGAACCTAACTTGTTTTTAATCTTTATTTTTGCGCTTTTTGCTTGAATATATGTTTGTATATACGTGCTTGGGGTTGATTTTGAGCGGTGAGATAAGTCCTTACCCGGGCTTGAGAGACACAATAAGATAGGATGGGATGAAATCATAGTGACATGTCTTTAGATAAGTCATGATAAGTCATCATGACGGTAGTACTCGTCGTCATGATAAGTCGTGATGGTGTTATTACTTTCAATGTGAGTGTCCGGAGAAGCCGAGAACCTTTAGATTTACCTTTAACCCCCCCCTCTTGGCCTTTTTAGGGCGTAGTGCGGTGGCTAATCAAGAGTAAGTCTTGAATTTAGTTGTCATGCGAGACTGCACTCAAACGAGATCATCTTGTGAATATTATTGGAACAAGAGTAGTCACGTAATCCAGTGATGTTCATGAGGTGGTTAATGACTTTGGGAACTTTGTAGAACCCGTCATGCAGATACAAATGAACCCTAGTACTTATCATATGGGAGGGTTTCACCTTTGACTCCAACCTTATACTTTAACCCCACCATGTTTTCCGCATCATGCATGCATGCACTCATTCATAAATTCTTTTTCCTCATCCGATATCGAAAGACTTAAACAAATTTTTTGTAAACATTGTAGAGAATATTCATTTCAAATGATACATAATAAATTTTTCTCCTTTCTTCTTCTTTTCTCCTTACAAAATCCATATCTAAAATGTTTACAACTAATTTGGGGTAAGTCCTTCGATAACAAAAAAAAAAAACGCATTGCATATTTTAGCATAAACACATCATACATTATAATGCATTCATAAGTTTCCAAACTCAAGTCTCATATTTTCCCTTTTCTCTCCGCCTCAGTCAAAGTGGCCCGGCGTATCCATTACAAAGCAACTTGTGTCTACAATACTCGGTCTAAGTCGAAGAGCAAGATGAATAGTTTTGAGGAAGAAAACTATATGCTCCATGAACAGATGACAACTATGCAAACAGAAATCGAGAAATTGACTAGCATGGTGGCTTCTTTGATGGCTACCCAGAATCAGGTGTCAGCACCAGCACCACAGTCTAGTAATGCTCTTGTACCTCTTCCTATTTCATCTGCACCTCTTGGCGCTCCTCAGTTTGTTATGCCCGAAGGTTACCCATGGGGCATGCCAGTTGGCTTTCTTGGGGAAGAATCACGTCCTGTAGTGTCAGAGATTCCTCATGTTCAATCAGCAGCGCCAATTCCTCAGCTTGGCAACACACTTCCTCAGGTTACTGCAACTGTTTCCGCACCGTTGGTTCATACTATCCAGCAAACTCAGATGCCCATCTTTCATGCTGAAAGTGTGGGAGGTTATGACAAGTTTGATGACTTACAGATCAAATATGATGAGATACAGAGGGAAATGAGGGCTCTTAGGGGGAAAGACTTGTTCGGCCAGGATGCTCATGAACTATGCTTGGTCCCTGATGTTGTGGTCCGTCATAAGTTCAAAGTTCCGGATTTTGAGAAGTATAAGGGGAGTACTGGCCCCAAGGCTCACTTGATAATGTATGCCAGAAAAATGTCAACTCAAACCAGTAATGATAAGTTGTTGATCCATTACTTTCAAGACAGTCTGACAGGCGCGGATTTGAGGTGGTATATGGATCTTGATAGGGCTAACGTCAGTTCCTTTAATGATTTGGCCAGTGCTTTCATCAAGCAATACAATTACAATTCATATTTGGCCCCTGATAGGGATGAGTTACGAGCATTGGCACAAAAAGAGAGTGGGTCATTTAAGGAATATGCTCAAAGGTGGAGGGAGCTTGCTGCTCAGATTCGTCCTCCAGTGGAAGAGAAAGAATTGTCTAAGTTATCTTTGCATACTCTGAGCCCATTCTTCTATGAGAAAATTGTTGGTGTTGTATCAAGAAGCTTCACAGAAATGGCGGAAATGGGAATGTGCTTAGAAGAAGGAGTCTGTCAGGGACGGTTGACAAGAGAGAAAGCTCCGACTAATACTGCCAAGACATATGGCAACAATTTTTCATAAAAGAAAGAATCTGAAGTTGGCATTGTGGCTCAAAGAGGATCTCATTCGAGAAACCCAGCTTATCAACATATTGCAGCCATAACACTACCACCACAATACCCACAATCTCATCACCTACCATCTCCCCAATAATCATTCAATCATAACCGCACTCAGAAAAATCAACCATTTGACCTCATACCCGTGAAATATGCCGACCTACTCCCCGCCTTACTTGCTAAAAAATTTGTCCAAATAAGGCCACCTCCCCCTGTGCCAGCAGTACTACCTCCCTGGTACCGCAGTGATCTAACCTGTGTCTTCCATCAAGGGGCCCCTGGCCATGATGTAGAACGTTGCTACCCTCTCAAGAAAGCTGTTCAGGATTTAATCCGTAACAAGGTGCTATCTTTCAAGGATGAGAACCCTAATGTTCAAAGTCCATTCTCTGCTTAATCATGGGTCCTCCGTCATTTTAATTCAAGATTATCAAGAAGCTTGTCCCTAGGATCACTAGGCCGTTTATTTTCCAATTGCAATTTCTTTCTTGCCAAGCATTTATTTGCATTTTAAAGTTGTATCTTTTAATTAAAATTTCTAAACAATGAGCATGCATATTTTGGAATCCATCCATTCGCATTCACTCTTTCTTGTCCCATCATAAATGACAATGTTTTTCTATTTCACTTTTCTTGTTTACAAACTTGAGGGGAGAATGATGTAAATTAAATGTTTAAAATTGCTGATATGTGCTGATATATGCTTTCATTAGTAATACCCGGTTGATGATGTAAGGCATTGTTTTACTTCCCAAACACCGGAGAAATAAGGAGATAATCCGTAGTCAACCCCTTTGAGCCAGAAGTTGGTGTTCTTTCTATACAAAAAAAACCCCTTAATCTTATCCCGGGGCAGGGTAGTCTTTCAATAATTTAATGACACATCCTAGTACAAGAGGATCAATTAGTCTGAGATACAAGAAGTCATGAGGAGACAAAACTCGCAATAGCATGTGGCAGTCACAAACATCCTACACCAAAACAAAAAAAAAACAAAAACAACAACAAAAAGCCCGCTAGGTAAAAAGACATAGGCAAAATTTAGGGCATTCCGATGGACCGCAAAATCCAAAAGAATTGGTCCATGCAAAAATAAGGGATTAAGAGCACAAATGTTGAAAACATGCTGATGAATGAAAAAGTGACTGTCACGTCAAAAAGAATCTCATCAAAACTTCGACCAAAGCGTCAACCTCAAACATCATTGTCAAAAGAAATCATCTTGTCAACCAAAGCATGTCTGATGAATTAATTGAATGTAGGAATGAAGGACATCAAAGAAGAGTGGGTGGGTTAAAACAGAATCTTGAGCCTAATAATCTTTTTTTTCATAACCATGAACCAGGCCACGTTATAGCCCTCAAAAGACCTAATTGAAGCTAGGTTTAGTTTGAAAGCATAATCAGCAAAATTATTGTTAAAACTGACTCCACCTGTTTGTTGAGTAACTATCTTCTACACACACCACATGTGTTTTCTAAAAAAAATTTTGATTCCAAAACTTGCATGTACATTACATCAGAAACAACTTTGTTTGTAAATTTATATTTGGCATCAAGGAAATTCAATCAAACGGTCTAATCAAGGACAAATCAATTCAAAGCGCTCCTGACTTGGGGCAAATTACATCAGGAACCCGCCAATCAGGGGCAAGTCTGTACATACAGTGGCATACCCTTCAAAGATTCAAAGTCAAGGTTTCACTCACTTGGGGCACCTGAAGTGATTTCCAGGGGCAATCCAGATCTGCCAAGATAGTTGTTATGTTTCTTCCTCCTTGAGCCAATAATCATCGAGTTGATATTTTGGGTTCTTATGGACATGTGTGTTACTATAATATGTTGAGCATGTGATCCAACATTCCTCAATTGAATACTGAACTTGACTGTTCTCCAGTAATCTCCAGCAAGTGGTTATCTTCAAAAAAGCTTGTATGATTTTCTTTTCCCCAGTGAAAGAAAAAGCCGATACCCGTTTGGAAGGCTCATTCAACAGCAAATGACATCTCTTTGAGAAGTTTGCATATCATCAGCAAATGGCATCTCTTTGGGAAGTTTGCATACCAACAGCAAATGGCATCTCTTGGAGAAGTTTGCATATCATACCAGTCTTGTCTCTTTCTATCAAAAAAAAAACAAAACAAAAAAGGAAAGCAAAAAAAAATATAGCAAAAAGAACAGCTCGCTAAGTCGAAAACCTGAAAAGGAGGTTTAGGCAAAAAATGAGCGTCCCGGTGGATTGAAAACCCGAAAGGGCGGTCCAGGCAAAAATTAGGGGCAAAACAAAAAAAAAAGATATATATTCCCGGTGGATTGAAAACCTGAAAGGGCGATTCAGGCAAAAGTTAGGGATTTCAAAAAAAGAGCAAAAAGCATGACTGTTGAAACAAGACCATGAGAAAATATTCGGTTCCAGTGTACAAAATGGCGACTTCTGCCAGACCTCTGACCAAGGGGCTTTACCCCAAGAAGCAATCATTCTTACCATGGATTGGCATACCATACCGGGTTTTACCCCGAGGATCTGATTTATTTCACCGATAAGGATGTTGTCCCCAGCAGAGAACTACCGAGTGGTTGTACGGATACGTCGGCCCAATGCTCATCTTACCGTCAAACTTTTTATCTCATCCAGTCATGTACAAATATCATTCAATCATACAAACACAAGCTTCATGATATACATACATACATACATTCATACATACATACATACATACATACATACATACATAAATACATACAATCATTCACATATTCATACATACATTCATATTCACATGCAACATGCACACAAAATCATTCACACATACCGCATTGATCATCATGTGTCTTGCTTCAATACATCATAAAAGAGTCATCCCCAGTGTATCTGGTCCAGAGATGTCTTTATCATTCATACATCACAAAAGAGTCATCCCCAGTGTATCTGGTCCAGAGATGTCTCCATCAATCATACATCACAAAAAAAGAGTCATCCCCAGTGAGTCTTGTCCAGAGATGTCTCCATCAAACATATTTCAAGTAGCAGGTTTTGCAAACAATCAACTGCAAACTTGTGGTTAATTTCCCCAAAAGAAGTCATCTCCAGTGTGTCTGGCCTAGACAAATACATATTCTTGTCATGTCTCGCTCTCCCACAATGACAGCACACAATTTATTTCCTCGTTGTGTTCTTACCATCCCACAATGTTGGTAGACACTGCCTTTACTTGTCCGTACCATCCCACAATGTTGGTAGACACTGTCTTTACTTCTGTCCGCTCACAGGACTTTACTGTTTTCTGTCTTTACTTCTGTCCACACACAGGACTTTATCTGCTTATGTCCGCACACAGGACTTTATTGCTTTCTGTCTTTACTTCTGTCCGCACATAGGACTTTATCTGCTTCTGTCCGCACACAGGACTTTATCGCTTTCAGTCTTTACTTCTGTCCGCACACAGGACTTTATCTGCTTCTGTCTGCACACAGGACTTTATTGCTTTCTGTCTTTATTTCTGTCCATATACAGGACTTTACTGCTTTATGTCCGCATACAGGACTTTATCGCTTTCTGTCTTCATTACTTTTGTCAAATAATCTTCATTACATTCAAACATTTGTAAACATAACACTCATAAGTATAACACTCATAAGCATAACACTCATAAGCATAACACTCATAACATTATATCTTAGCATTTTATAGTTCAGTCAGGTCAAAAAATGGTGTACTCTGTATTTAAGTCTCTTCCACCGTCGAACCAAAACAAAAACATCATCAAAAATCATCTTTTTCTTTTTATCTCCGATGGAAGAAACTTAAATAGGGGCATCTGTCATACCCCATTTTTTGACCGATCGCGTTTATACGACGGATTTTCTTTGTTCGTTTCTGACGAAATTTCGGCAGAGAGGTATTTTAAAATACCTCATTTATTTGGTTTCATTTTATTTTCTTTTTATTATTATTATTATTTTTACTTCTATATTTTTTATTTTATTATTATTATTATTATTTATTTTCGTTTTTATTATTATTATTATTTTTATTATATATATTATTATTTTATTTTTTATTTCTATTTGTGTTTTTTCCTTTTTGGTGTTTTTGCCAGTTTTTTAAAAAGAGTCCAGATATGTGTTTTTGTCCAGGCCCAAAGGGGCAATTTTGTCCAAAAGGGGTAATTTTTCATCTGCAAACCCTAATTTCTGACACACTATAAATAATGCATTAATTGTACAGTCCCCTAGGTCAGAAACAGAAGTCAGCCGCAGAAACAAAAAATCATCACTTTCTTCTTCCTTTTTCAGATCAAAAATCACAAAAAAAAATCAAAAAAACAGAAAAACAAAAATCCAAAAATAATAATAAAAAATTCATAGTATCATCTTTTTCATCCTCAATCAAAACTGAACCTAGAAGCCACACAAAACCATCAAAAACCGAAATCAAACCTTCAAAAAAACCGTTCAAAGAACTAAACCCAGAATCAATCATAGAACCAAAATTCATCTTCCTACATCACCATTGTTCATCATAAACACAGAAACCAAAAAACGAGTCATAAACCAAAATAACAATCAAGCCTCCATCAAACCATAAACGAACCAAAAACCAAAAGAATCAAATCAATTCTTTTTCCAAATCGAAAACCAAACGCGAAAACAAAGAAGGAGAAGAAGAAGTTATAATCGTAACAGAACACACCGAGGTTGTTTTTTCCGTTTCTGTTTTGATTTGATCCGGATTTTGGGGTTTGATTTTGTTTATTTCAAGTTTAGATTTGGGTTTAGGAGTGGGTTTTGTATATGTTTGATGTTAAAAAGTTTTTAAAACCATGGAGTTTTGAGGGAGAAAAAATGGTGGCCGAGAGAGGAAGAGAGAACCACGGCGGCGAGGCAAGAAAGAAGAAGATGAAATTTGTGTTTAATTTTTAGGGTTTTCCCTTTTATACCCCCCTTCATGATCATGTGCGCGCAGGTGCACGATCTTATGGTGCACCTGCGCACCTTAGTCTTTCTGATCCTGATCAAACACTCCTGATTCCTTTTGCCTGTGATCAGATCAGAGCTGTCTGATCAATCAGACGGCTCTGATCTGATTTTTACATTTTGCTTCACACACCCCCCTCTGGGCCACGCCCCCCAGCTGGGCTTGGGCCCAGAGTTGCTGTTTGCACCCCCTTTCTGTTTTTATTGATGTTTGCACCCCCTCTGTTTTTTTATTTTATTTTTGCCTATGATAAAAGTGATTATGGAATGTGATTGAATAAGCTATTAAATCCAAAATAAGCACTTATTTGAGGTCCTTTTATTTTTTTACTATTTATTTCATGATCATTTGTGCTTAATCTTGCTCACTAACTTAACTTTTATTATTCATGATTTATTCTTTATCATTATTAACTTACAAACTTATCATTACCATTGTCACTAATATACTTCATTATTATTGCTTGTTAATCTAACATTTAATTCATTGTCTTATTAATTAATCATTTATTTTATTGCAAGGACATTAGATTGTATTTTTAGGATTTGATGTAAATTTAAATAAAAATTGCTTAGCATCCTCTTGCATTCATTTCATATTTATTTTTCTTGCAAATACCTTAGAATGTAATTAGGAACAAGTGTATACTATAAATGAAAAAACTTGCATCTCATGCATATTTATTTATCGCTTTCCGCAAAAACGTTAGAATATTAATTCCGAGGGAAAAGACACCGTTTTGATCAAAATATCATTACGGATTGTCTTCGCGTTTAATTTGCCTATTGCGACGTTAGTATTATTGTTCGCGCTACCCTTTTTATTAATTTGGAATCCAACATTCCAATTGAAATAATTAGTCATTTTATGAGGTCAACACCTCTTCAAAAATAGTTAGTCACTTTATTCTCAAAATGAGGTCAAAACCTCTTTCAAAAAATATCAACACAATTTCTTTTCAACATCATCGAGCATCAAAATATTTTGTCATCATACATTTTTCAATAACTTTGGACTTTAAACCAAACGTTTCTTTTATCGCGAAAACCTTGGATTTTAACCCAAGAGTCTTTTTTACCGCAAACTTGGATTTTAAACCATGTGCCTTGGACTTTAAACCAACGGCGTCTTTTATCGTGAAAACCTTGGATTTTAACCCAAGTGTCCTTTTTTATCGCAAAACTTGGATTATAAACTAAGTGTCTTGGACTTTAAACCAATGGCTTCTTTTATTGCTAAAACCTTGGATTTTAACCCAATTGTCCCTTCTTTTTCGCTAAAACCTTGGATTTTAAACCAAGTGCATTTTCTTCATTCATACATTTTTAATCATGCATAAACCTTGGATTTTAAACCAAGTGTCTTTTATCATTCAAAACATTTTCTCAATAAACCTTAGATTTTAAACCAAGTGTCCGCGTCTTATTTCTTAATCAAACTTTAATCAATTTAACCATATAGACTTTCTTCACAAATTAACATCAATCAAACTCACATTTTGCCACTTTCGGCATTTGGTCTTTAAAACCATTTTCAAAATTTTAAAATCAAACAAACAAATTTACTCGTAACTTTTACCCCGAACTACGGTGGTTTGATCCCTCGGGTACGTAGGCAAGATACTTGTCTCTCCAATCAATAAAATCAACAAAAACATTTTTCTTTCTTTTCCGTCACTTTAAAATTTTTTCGATCACTACTCTAATTCCTATACTTATACATTTTTACAAGCAATTAAAATTAAGCGCAAAGTTAGAAATAAAAAAAAGAGGTTCTTATAAAGTATATAGATACTTAGGGTGCTGGTACCTTCCCTTCGTATAACCAACCCCCGAACCTTGTTCTCTAAAAAATAGGGTTTTTTTCGAACTTTTTCTCTTTCCCTCGGAGAAATTAAAGATCGGTGGTGGAATATTAAATTGTGATTCGAAGTTAATTAATAACTCGATATCCAAAAATCATCGCGACAACTTTGGATTGATAGGACCACATATATCTGAGTGGACTAGCTCCAGCTTCTTTGATGCTCTCCAGTTAGCCTGTTTTGGAATGGTTTCCCTATGTTGCTTGCCAACCAAGCAAGCAGTGCATTTGTCTTCAGCTTCTGTCATGTTTGGCAACCCCTTGACCATGTCCTTTTGTTTTAAAGTCTTCTATCCCTTGACACTGAGATGTGCATATCTGTTATGTCATAGCTGCGATTCATCAGTGATGGAGGCTTGAAAGCACTTAGCCAGAACTACTGAAGCTTTGACAATGTACATCTTGTTTGATGTCATTTCAGTGGTTAGGATGAGTCCCTTATCTTCATGAAACAGTTGACACACATTGTTTTTGAACACAATGGTGAGACTTCTTTGTTGTAGCTGGCCAACACTAAGAAGATTATTTCCTAGACCTGGGAGATAGTATGTGATAACATGGATGCTTCCATTAATGCTGAGTTTGACATTGCCTCTTCCCATTACTGCCATTTTTGAGTCATTTCCCAGCTTCACTGATTCTCTAAACCTGTCATCAAAGTCAAAAACCCAGTCCTTATGTCCCACCATGTGGTTACTACACCCACTGTCAATATCCCATAGCTCTTGTTTGACTTTTACATTCTCATGACAATAAGCCATCATAAGAGTTTCTTCTTCCTCTTTAAGTTCAGCATAATTTGCATTTCCATTCCCTTCCCACTCAGGGCATTCATTGCGATAATGTCCAAGTTTGTGGCACTTAAAGCATTCAATCAACTCTTTGTTCATTCTACCTCTACCACGACCTCGTGAACTGACTCTTCCTCTTCCTCTACCAGCATTGCTCACTTTAAGAGCTTGTTCTTTAGCTTGGACTTGTTGTCCTTTCATTCGTTGTTCTTGGACAATTAGACTGCTTTGAAGTTCATCAATTGACATGGCTGTAACATCATTTGCTTCCTCTATAGCACACACAACATAATTGAACTTTGCAGGCATGGATCTCATAATTTTCTCAACAACCACAACCTGTTCCATTCTTTCTCCTTTAGTTGTCATGCAATTCGCTATAGCGAGAGTTCTTGCGAAGTAATCATTCACAGATTCATTCTCCCCCATCGCAAGAACCTCGAATTCGCGTCGTAAAGATTGTAATTGAGCTCGTTTCACCTTAGTGGAGCCTTCATATTTCCTATGCATAGCTTCCCAAATGTCTTTTGCAGTTTCACGATTCAAGATTGTTTCAAGTATAGAGCGATCAATTGACTAAAAAAGGTAGTTCTTTACCTTCAAATCGTGCAATTTGCTCTCATTCGCCGCTGTCAGTTGCTCCGGTGTTGCGTTTGCCGGCGCGGTGACAACTCCATTCTCGATCAAAGACCAGTATTCTTTTGATTGGATAAGATTCTCCATGAGCATTGACCAATGCTCGTAATACCCATCAAACTTGGGAATCGATGGCTGAGAGAATTGAGAAGGCTCTGCCATTGAAATCCGGCGAAGAAATCGATCGGAGAAGACGATTGTAACGGTCACGAGAGGGTGCAACGGTCGTAACTGCCGTAACGGCTCTAACGGTTTTTCAGCGGTCCTTGGATCGGGTATCACTGATACCACTTGTTAGAAAAGGAGGATCCAACTTCTTTATTCATCAATGTTGTTTGCCTTATATAGGCTTACACATAAACCAAATGGACCTAATTGGGCTTAGTAAAGGTTACAGCCCAATAAGCCCAAAATACATCAACACATTCATTTTACAACCATGTAAGGAAGAACAATCTCTAGAGACAAACAATTGCATCAAAATCACTATATATATAAATTCTACTATTCATTGTGGTTTCAGATTAAAAGATAGTAACGAAGAATAGGATTTATAAGATTACCATGAGATCAAATTATTGCAGAAAATTGAAATAAACATAGATCAGAAGTCATACCTTTGTACCTCCTTGACAAATAAGCAATTTCAACGCTCAAATACATAAGCTTCTTAACATATATAGGTATGACTTGTGATGCAGATTTTGAAAGAATAAAAATTAAACACTATGTAATTTAGTTGGATAAAATGCTTGGTAATGCAACACTATGAAATTTATTTTTATGACAATGCTTGATAATCAACTTCGGACCTACATCGTTGATATACGTTGGAGTGTTGAATTTGCATCTTTAAAGGGGGAAGATCTTTAAAAAAAAAATTGGTTGAAACTGAAAGGCATATTATTTATCCGTTAGTTTACTAATTTTTGAAGTAAACAATGATTTTGATTGTTGACACAGCAACCGTTGAACGGTCCTTTTCAACCGTGAAGATTGTGAAGACTATATTACGTAATCAATTGGGAGATGAATTTTTGAATGATTGTCTCATATATATTCAGAAAAAGGTGTTCGACAAAGTTGATAATGAGTTGATTATTCAATGGTTTTAGAACATGACATCGCGTAGAAGACAACTGTGTGTGTATATATAAATATATATATATATTGTAATTTTATGAATACTATGTAATTTTTTGGAAAGTTTGAACTCTCTCATCCAAGTTCCCTAATTTTTCATAAAAATAAATACTAGAAGTCTAAATTGTAAAATGAAATAAAAGCGATTGTTTGACTCACTTTTCAAAAAGGATTTTGGTTGAAAAATATATAGAAGTCCCTTTCATTAGGCCGTAGTACTGTCGGCTAAGAAAGATATATACATCATACACACAACAGGACTAATGTGAATCCTAATATCCCTTCTCCAAAACATTTGAACTGCATTTTGTGTAGTGGATACATGCACTATGCATTATGTATTAGAGCTTGGTTTTATGAGGATGTTTAGTTTATGTCATTACAAAAATGTTCAAGTACAATTATCTTATTGAAATTGTCTTTACTCATCATGTAAAAGCACAGAAACCATGTTATGTTATAAACGAAAGGTGGATTATCCATTAGTTGTTGGGCCCTGTCCTTATCAAGATAAGCTAGACTGTCACTATCAAATGCATATTCGCTACAAAGTTTCAAGCCCAAATGCAGATCACTGATCAGTCACAACCATTGTTGGCCTTTGGTGAAGAAAATTGCTTTTCCGACCCCTGCTCATTTCTTTTCTACCCCCAAACTGACGTTTTTACCTCGAGGGTATGAAAAAAAATTTGCCCAAGAAAATTCGATTTTTACGAACAGAATTTTTTGTCAAGCAAATTCGATTTATATTAACCGAATGTTTCCAAAATTTTCTCAAACTAAACCAATTATAAGTGCATACTATATATACTTGTCATTTTCTACAGTGTTAAGCAATGATTATTTTCCTCAATGGACTCGTGAATGAACAGCAAGAATTTTCAAGTCATTAAATGTCATTTTAAACGGTGTTATTCCTAATCACTGCTTCAAATCTGATGGTTAATCGTGCACAAAGATGTGAAGCAAACTAGAGTCGGACAATTACCAGTTAACACATGGGAGAGAAATTCGATTAATCATATTATCTGTTTTGTCCATCTCTTTTCCTCATCTCTGTTGATAAACAGGCAAGCACTAACAAGGCATAATCACTAAATTTCACTTTCTTTTTTTAAACAATTGATGTTAGTAATTACTCCTTAATCAAGATATGAACCATGGTCCTGTCCAATTCGTTTGTATTGATGTGAGGAAAATTTTGGAAAAATTCGGTTAGTATGAACCATTGGTCCTGTCCAATTCGTTTGAGTCTTAAGTTCACATAAGTGATTCTTCAAATATTGTTAATAAACTTCTTGTGACCTAAAGGTATTAATCTCTAAAATTGTACTAGTAGTACAATTTGAAATATAACAAATTCTAAATTAACAATTCTCACCACCCAATTTCGTTGATAAGAAGTCATGCGTCCAAAAAGAATAACCGTATAGAAGTAACGACTCAGGGTATAGGTCATGATTAAAAAAAAACCTTATGTGACACCTCGTATTATACCAATCTATCAACAACGCGATTTGTTTCACCGTAAATATAACAACGGTCATGTTAATACAGAGAAATAATTAAAAAAACAAAAAAAAAATTAAATTTTAAAATAATTTTATTACATCTAGTTTATTTAACTTTTATAAAAAAAATCTAGTTTATTTAACTAATTCCCCTATATAGTTAGCATTTTCCATCAACTACTTTATCATTCCGAAGAATATTATTAGAATTTGAGAGGCATATACTCAACCACAAAAGTTAGCTTAAGAGTTGAGGTTTGCATTACACTTATAAAGGTTATCTATGTCATATCTCTAGCCAATGTGAGACTTCTAACACCCCCTCACGCCCAGCACTATTGGGCTTGGTGCGTGGAATCAACAACAACTGGTGGGCCAAATATGGGAGGTCTCCACAATAAACAACAAATAGATCTAAGATAGACTCTGATACCATATTAGAATTTGAGAGGCATTATACTTAACCACCAAAGTTAATTTGAGAGTTGAAATTTGCACTACATTTATAAAGACTATCTTTATTATATATCTAGCTAATATGAGACTTCTATCAAATATGTCAGATCTTCCAAACCTAGGCTTGAATTCAGTTTAATTAATAATAAAATTTATATTTAAGATATAGTAATTTAAATTCATTGATGTAATATAAATTTTACATATCATTATTAAATTAATTTTTATATAATATAGGCTTGAATTCAGTTTTGATCCCCCTATTTTGAAAAATTTGAACTTTTGATTCCAATTTTAAAAGACAACTTTTTGATCCCCCTATTTTGAAAAACTTGAAGGTTTGATCCCCCAACTCATTTTGGCCAAATTTGTGATGATGTGTCAACATCATTGATGATGTGACAGTGTCTATGTATCAACCTCATATTCTATGTCATTATTTTTTTTTAAATAAAATATAATGTTTTAAAAAAAAAAATTTAAATCAATTTTTTTTTATCAAATCTTTAAATCAAATATTAAAACAAATATATTTAAATCAATTTTTTTATCAAATCTTTAAATAAAATATTAAAACAATATATTTAAATCTTTTTTTTGTTATAAAATCTTTAAATCTAATATTAAAACAATAAAATAATTAATTAAATAATTAACAATAATTAAAAAACTCAGGAAATCAAAAGGGACGAATTGCATAAAAATCAGGCACGGACAAAAATAGAAGACGGGCACAAGTAGTAACCCAGTTCCCAAATCATGGAACCCTAGTGCCACCCATCTTCGACGATCTCCGTCTTAGTCTTTCATCTTCTTTGATTCATCATCACGCTCGTGTTCATCATTCCTCTGTTTGATTCATCATCCGCTCGTGTTCATTATTACGCTCACTTTACAAGATAATATTTTGAAGTCATCTCAAATTTGAACAAGAAGATGGAAAACATGAAGTATTGTATCAGGTATGTTTGTGGTGTTCACTTATTTTAGTAGTAGTTTTTGTTTGACAAACACTTAATTTAGTAGTTGTTGTGGTTCATATCGTTTCCTTTAGTTGTCTTCATTTAATAATAGTTGTGGTCCTCTATTGTTACTTAGTTGCTATTATTTTAATAGTGGTGGACCAAAAAATGTTTAGCGTTTTAGTGTTTGATTCCATTTTGAAAGAAACATGTCTAGGGTTTTATATAACAGTGGTTTTATTATTGTTTGTAAAGTCCATCAGAGAAAGAAAGTGTAAGAAACATGTCTAAAATTCTGGTTCTATGTTTTGTTTTACTGCAGAAACAAAATTTGAACAAGCAATATCATGCTGTTGAAACTCAAGTAAAGGTCAAACCAAAGAAGAAGGCAAAAAATGATCGGGGTCAGACTATTATAGACCAGGATCATAAGCTCCACCCCAGACCCAAGACTCACAAACATAATAGTTTGATTACAATTAGTATTTTGGAACATCTTAGATGCTATAATATAATATAATATTTTGGTATTTTGTAAGCATCTTATGAATATTACTAGTATTTTAGTATCGCGTAATCTACATCTGAGATGTTAGATAATACTACTAGTGTTTTGGTATTTTAAATTCTAGTGTTTTGGTCAATTTATGTGTAATTTAGTGATTTTTAGTTATATGTTTGAGTAATTTATTGGATTTTAATTATATGGGCAATTTAGTGATTTTTAATTATATATTTGGATAATTATTTGATTTTTAATTATATATTTGGATAATTTAGTGATTTTTAGTCATATACATGTATAAAGCTAGTTAATTTTACTTTTTTTTTTAAGTATTATTATTAATTATTTATTTATTTAATACTTTTAAAATATAATATTTTATTTTTAAAAAAAATAATGACATGGAATATGAGGTTGACACATAGACATTGTCACGTCCTCAATGAGGTTGACACATCATCACAAATTTGGCCAAAATGAGTTGGGGATTAAAACTTCAAGTTTTTCAAAATAGGGGATCAAAAAGTTCAAGTTTTTCAAAATAGGGGATCAAAACTGCATTAAAGCCTATAATATAATATAATATAATACATTTTTATGTCAAAGTGTACATGTAAATTAGACAACTTGTGATACTTAAAAGTTTACTTCATACTTATAAACTGCATACGTAAAATAAAAAGAAATTTTCAATTCATAAATAAATTTATGTTTGTAAAAAAAAAAAAAAAAAACTATATGAAATTAATATTTTAATATTTAAGATAATCATAATAAAATTACATCGGATGCAATTGCCATCTCACGCCGCAAGGTGGAGTCAAAACGCAAGGGAAGGTATTACATATATAAATTTGTGAGAGATGTTTTGTATTCCAAAATCTTATAATTATTTATTTGAAATTAAAATAAATGATAAAGGATAAACTTGGATATTAGTTAAAACAATAAGGGTAAAAGTGGAGAAAAAAAGAATAAGGGTAAAAGTGGAGAAAAAAACAATAAGCTACTTGCAATAGCGTTTGAAAAATAAGCTATAAGTTAGTAAAATAAGCTATAAACTCATAACAAAATGGTTGTTACCAACAGAGCTTTTAGCTTATAAAGTAAAAGCTATAAGCTAGCTTTTTGACCTTTCCAAACAGAGCCTTAGTAGTAACTATTAAGCTTAAAATAAGGAACAATGCATTATAGATACTTTAGAAATAAAGTGAATATTAAAAAGAGTATTCATAGCACCATCTTAAAATATTTTAATGACTAGTTATTTTTATATATTTCAGACACAAAATTGGTTTTTTTTTTTTAATTTAAATTTTCAGTCTCAATGTTTTCTAAATTTAATTTGTGATAGACTATTTTTTTTTGCTTGTAGGCAAAATAAAAAACACCACCTAAAAATTATACATAAAACTATAATGTCTTAGATTCGAATTCGAATAAAGATATTAGATGTTCATCTAATAACAATATCAGTATTGTCATTTGAGTTAGATCTTATGTTGAGTCTTTTAAACAATTGGTGATCAATTTTACTATACCTTATCATTAAAGGTATTATGACCCACTGAAAATTATTATTGTGGCTTGTATAAACCAATCAATTACAATTCTAATTTATTTGATTTTGTTGTGTACAAAAATTTGGACATGTATCATTACTCCTACCTTGAAGGTAATTTGGCATATCAAAATCACAATCATGAAAGAGGAAGGTTGCAACACACCCACCATATAAAATGATTCCTCAAATATACCCCTTTTTAAAGCAGGAGGAGCACTGACATGTCATGGATTACTATAAATGCTTAATTTTTATGGTTTTAAACTTTCTTTGAAAATCTCTTTCTATATAGTTATAGAAAGGCCTCCTCTCTTAGGGGACGAGAAAACGGACTAAAAGGTAGCAATATTGGAATGGAATCCAGAAGTGGGGTGAGGATTTTGGTGCCTAGCTAGTAGACGCGCGTCTTTCATGCATATGCCATACAGGTCATGACATAGAATCTCATAAAAGTGGAGGTTTCAAAAAAAAATTAAAATTATAGGTAGTAGTATTAGTAAATGAGAGGTATAAAATGAGAGATTGTGACCTTTTAAATGAGGCACTGTGTCCAAATGTTTGAAGTTCTCTTTATTCTAAAATGAGGGATTTATTATTTACAAAAGGTCCTAAAAGATATTGTTCTATTGTGAATAAATTTTTAAGATGTTTTATAGTTAATTGTATGGTTTTATCAAATGAAGATGCGTGTGATAGAGATTGTTCCTTGGGCTCTAAGGAACCGTTGGGACAATTGTATAACTCTACTCTCTAATATGAATTTTTATGTTTCACATATTTATAGGGAGGGGAACTATTGTGCTGACAAATTGGCAAATCTAAGTTCATCTTTACAGGGTTTCAATTGGTGGAATCATATTCCCCAAGGGTTGCAGGGTGATTTTGTTAGAAACTGCCTTGGTATGTCGTATTATAGGTTTTCTTAATGTTTTAGTTCTCTTGAGGGTTAGGTTCTTTGTCCCCCCTCTTCTTTTATACTTTCTCCTTTTTTTCAATATATTTTGAGGGTTTGCTTCTTGCAAGTCTCTTTTGTTTTAAAAAAAAAAATAGAGATTGTGATACATCAAAATTAAAAGCGTTTAACAAAAAAGATGCAAACCGTTAATTTTGATGTATCTCAATAACATATTAAATGATTTTGGATTTGTGTTAAATTTTAAACAAATTATCTATATGATATAAACTTGCAATCCAACGATTGATTTAATAAAATTTATATCGGTTAAAACGTTATTAAGAGGTGTAATGTTTAATGTCAAACAAATTGGTGTCATATATATATGTGATGACTATACTAATTATGTGTTGAAGTACTTAGGATTTAATGAGAAGCATTATAACCGAAAGAAAATAACAAATGTATTCTTGATATATATTCTCATGACCATCTACACAACAAGGTTGAGACTAAGTCAACTCTCATATATCCTTTGGACACCATAGAAGATCGCAAGAAGTTAAAGTCAACAAGTGTCTATCATTTAGACAATAATTGAAGATTTCAAGTGAAGAAAGTGATTGTCTAACGATGTCATGATCTAAACATCACGTGGGTATAGTCATAGACCTACATTTAATAATTTTTCCGTGGGGATACACCTCTTATACCTACGGCATATGCGGCTGTCACTAAAAATCTCCGTCAGTAAATGACAATTTTGTTGTAGTGTGTGTCTCGAGAGCATTTGTTAACGTTTCTTATTTTAATTTCTTCAAATTAGTGGAAAGGGAAAGAATCTCATTATTGAGGATGATTGCATGGTCTTGCAATGAGTGGATGTCAAGCTCTTATCAGTTGCTATTTCAATACTTCCTTCCGTACAATATTTGGTTTCTAACCATCTCTTGAGACTTCTTGAGACCAGAAGAAAAATAAGAGAAGAGAAATCATTAACAATCATTCAAATAACTTCTTTTGCTTGACTTTCTTAGCAAGTGGGTGCAAAGAAGCTACTACACTTTTTGGTGCTTTTATTTACAGTAAAAGCTAACATATGTTAATAATTTAAATAAAGAAATATTTTATTATAATTTGTGCATCTAATTTATTTCTTAAAACTTTTATAAATTAATTACACAAATTTTAAAATAATATTTTTATTTTTAAATTCTTAAAATATATCCTTAGCACACATCTTAATAATATATATCCTTTATTCATTCAATCTGATTTCCAAGAATTAGTACAATCACCAGCGTCCCCTAATGCATTGGTCAAAATATGTATCATATCGCCCCCGTTTGACCCTGCTTATTTTCTACTTTTTTATTTCTCTTTAAACGAAGTAGAGAAGTAAAAAATTGGGTTTGACCCTATTTCTCTTTGCTTTCTACTTATTTACTTTATTTCTCTACTTCTTTTATGGAGAAATAGGGTCAAACACAATTTTTTACTTCTCTACTTCGTTTAAGGAAAAGTAGAAAGGTAGAAAATAAGCAAGGCCAAACAGATTTGAAATCTGGCACGTCCAGTTACTAATGTTGAATACAATGTTCCAACACTTATACGTTACGTTAATGTTGCAACCAATGTTCCAACGTTGTACTGAACAATAACAGCAATGAACAAACAATAACAAATGCAGAAACAGTAAACGAGACAAGTGATTTGTTAACCCAGTTCGGCATAAACGAACCTACTCTGGGGAATACCAATCCAGGACGGAAATGTAGTTCTAGATTTAAGCCCTCAGTAAACGCCTCGTTTACGACTTATATCCTAGACACCTACTTGTGCAACTTCTACCTAGGAACTCCTAGATATGAGATCCCATCTCACCTCCAACTATCACTCAACAGCGATTACAATAAAACAACAAGGTTTGCGAAGACACACTTCAAGACACACAAGTTACCTCCGTACTTAGAAGCTTAGGAGTAACTAACACAATTACAACTCAATAACACAAAGTCCTAAACTTGCATCAATGAGATACAAGAAAGGCTTACAAAAATACAAGACTCAAAACCCTAGAATAATATTCTTCAGTGACGGCTTTGATAAAACAGCTAGGTTTTTCGTCCTTCATATAAATACTCCAAGCATAACGGGCTGAAACTCCATATGGGCTTAGATCACATAAATCTCAAGAATCAGAACCATACACAAAGTTTCCTAAAATGTCAGAACATCTTTAGAAAATATCTCATCGTTGATTCTCCATATAAATATACTCCTTGGTGCACAAGTATAAAAAAACGTTGTTTCCTTTTAAAAACGCGCTTTCCTTATTTAAACACGCGCAAAACATTGGTACACAGGTTGTACCCGCATGTTGAAACATTTGGTCCAACATCTTGCTTGTATATTTGTTTTAGCAAAATGCGGCCAATTCAAATATCCAACAATCTCCCCCTTTGGCAAATTTTTGGCTAAAACAATATGAGATTACTTCAACCATTCCAGAGAGATACAAACTGATGTAGTTTTCACAGATCAACATAAACACACAGCATGCGAAACAAAAACATCATTTCTTCAATGCAAATTTTTCAAGCGAGCACCTCAAATGAGCAAATTGCAGACAAGAATAAATAGTATCACTTAGGAATATCAGGGGCATACAACAGCGGAATAGTGAACACAACTAGCCTCACAGGATAAACCACAAGAGAGAAATAAACTCTCACAACAAGAAAACTCAGTCACTTAGGAAAAATAAATTCTTAGTAACTGGACGTTTCAACATTTAACATAACATTAGCACATGCATGGGACATAGCAGACTTGTTTCCCATCAACATCTGAATTAGAGCAAAAACATGAATAAAATCTTTTTCAAGAAAATTTTGTTCCCCCTCAACATCTGAATCAGAGCACAAATGAATTTTTACTCTCCCTCAAATATAGCACATGCATATATAAACACTTACTCCTCCACAGCCATGCACAACACACAAGCATGTTGCCAAGAACAACATTCAACCACTACACATAATAATTAAACACTACAGCCTAATAGCACACATCACAACATGTTTCAACATCAGTCACCACATCAGACATGTTAGCAAAGAACAGCACAACCAGCAACTACTCCCCCTTTTTAGCCACAAAATTGACAAAATAAGATCTTCAGAGCCAATAAGGTACCAGAGTATGTATCATGAGTGCAAGAGAGCACAGACCATAGGCACACTAGGTGCACAAAATATCCAGGACAAAAATCACAAATGAAAATATCCATAAAAGAATAATCACCACGCAAGTGAACCAGGAAAAATAAATTTCCACATAGAGAGACGGAGTTCTCATAAACACCACTAGCAGAGTGATACCAAGATATTATCAGAAAAACTTCACTCCTCCTGAACACATACATATCACACAAGCGAAATTTACTCTCACTCACTACAAGATATCAATCACATACATCAAGCACATAGACTAGCACAACACCATTATAGCATCATCGGCCTAGTAAAAGCACACACTCCACCTCAATAACATATCAGAAAGAAATATCCTTATTCCCTGAATAGCTGCCACACACATATATCAAATGCACTTACTATGATATCATTAGTACCACTACATCAAAGCACACCTTCCTATCTTAAATGCATCACACATATCACATTCACAAGCATAAGCACAATCATATCATGCATTTATGCATATCAACATATGTCACAATATCATGCATTAATGCATATCAAAGAACATACACTCCAGAACAAACATCACATATACTCCCCCTAAGTTGCAGATCATATAGAGTTGTGGATACCATGTTAAATCATAAAATCAGTCACACAACAAACAAGTTCTACACTACTTATACACTGCTTATCATCAAATGTTTAAACATCAAGCACAACATCAAATAACACATCAGATTTTTACTCCCCCTTATAGCCATAAGTTTTGACAAATAAAGTCAAATAAAAAAATCATCACCTTCATGGAGTATAAAAACCAGAGATGTAGTAGAACCATAGAAGAATCTCATCATCACAGAGTGCGCGAGATTACAGACCAGGATCACACATGATGCCTAAAAAATCCAAGGCATAGCCCTCAAGGACACAAGAACTACAAAAGCACAAACATAAGGCAACAAGGTTCGTCAGACATCAATACTTCCTTATGTATCCTCCTCTTTGGTCATCACTAACATCAGTTCCTTCTTCCTTACTTTCTTCCCAAGAAATTGTTAATCACAACATGGAAGAACCGCACACATTGTCCTCTGACAAACATTTCCTCACCATCAGAGTCATCAGTAGACACGTAATTCACATTCTCATCGCCAAAAGCCTTCTCCTCCTCATACTCTATGTGAGAGTTATATTAGATGGTTTCAACATAATGACCAGGTTGGGCCAAGGATGTTGAGACATCAGGCACAACATCAGACTCGGGTAATATTTCTTTGAGGGAAACAACAGTAGAGCCAACAACAACTTTAGTGGGAAAAGACAAAAGATCTTAACTACAACTTTAGTATGTGACACATGAACACTTTTAACAGCGATATTAATCCCAAGCGGATTAACCAACAAGAGATCAAACCAACACCCAAACCATCAAAAGTTGGAAAGCTATTACAATCGAGGATAACACCACGGAAGACATACCACATCAAATATAAATCAGCAGTGGAGAAAACATATTATATCCACCACATTAAACATCATAGGTAATACTCATAAAACAGACATCTCCCCCTTGTTTGCACAATGTGATAGGGGCATAAGAAAACATTGTTCCAAAATTCAGCTTCTCATAACAACTATCTTCGTTAAAACACAAATTTCCACTTCTGGACACTGTCTTCAAAATGAAAGAGACATTGTATAAGGGGGCAGAAGGGATACTATCATGCCAACATTTTATCATAACACATCTGAACACATATAGTACTTCTCATCAAAATGCACATCCACACCCAATTAGTCATAACATGGCTAGTTCTCTTTCAACCACACTTTGAGCAATTGCTTGGTCATGTGGAAGATCATTAGGATCAGTTTCTTTCACTATATTCAAAACGTCAATGCTCTAAACCACAATAAGGTTGATCTTCAACCACATCAAGTTGAGGACTCTCACAACCACATCGACATCAGTTTGGGAAATCTTATAACCGATTTTAACAACACCAATTGGTTGGTCTTTGGATGTTGCAGCATCCGGTATGACATCAGACTTGGATAGAATATGAGGAGTCATTATTGTAGACTCAACAACAGTTTCAATGACATGATTAATGGGGCTTCTAGAGAGCTCATATAAAACATCTTTCTCAACAGAGGGCTCAACACCATTTTCTTTTTGGACACAGAATGTTCCAACATCTAGTTCAGCATACATATCAGACGAGTTATGAAAAATGAGCTTGGTGGGGGGTTCAATAGCTGAAGCACCAACAAAAACAGCAGAACTATCATTTGTACTAGACAGTTCAACAACCTTATCAGAGACATAATCTACCTGACTCGGAGAAAAAACACAGGGTTTTGCAGGGATATTAACCACAAGTTCGACATTAGGTTTCACATTTTCATTCTCAAAGGTTTCAACAGGTGGATATAAAACAAAGTCAACATGCACATGATGCAGTTCAACAATAGACTCTTTGGTATGATTAATGATAGACATCATTTGATCAGTTGATGATTTAGAACTGGTTTCTTTAGTGAGTGGTTCACTAACAACATCATCAACGACAATAGTAACAAAACTAGACTTTTCTAGGGTCTTTTCAAAGATAGGATTAACCTGACTAATAAACTTATACACAGGTTTGACAAATGTTTCCACATTTAGTTCAACATGCAGATTAAGAGCAGTTCCAGATGGTTTCAAAGCATTCACATAATAAAGAGAGATTCTGAGAGCATTAACCGGGTAAGGTGAAGTATCAAGGGAACTTACATTTTCAGCGGTTTACAGAATGGAAATTATTTCCCTTATTTCTCGTGCAACTCTAGTCATAGTAAATAGAAAGTATTTGTTTGCACGCTTCCACAACTGTAATTGCTATAAACTCCTGTTGTTGAACCATGAAAATAAAATGTTGTCAAGTAGCCAAAATCCACCATATATGGTTTTTCTTCCATTAACACTTTCATCCAAATCACAATACCCTATAAAATCGTTCTCAAGATGATTCTTCTGAATTGTGGTTGATGGCCCTTTGTTTGTTAGAACATTATATGATTCAGAATTAGATCTTTCAAGGTTGATCTCAAAGTCTTTGTCAAATTCAGTAATTTCTAGCTGTTGAGCAGATGTTTCAACATCATCTTCCACACTTATCACTCTATTAGTTAACGAGTCATCTCTCACCACATTTATTGAATTTATCATAACTTTGGTTCTTAAACAAGTAGAAGAATGAGATGTTTCTATAGGAACCCACAAGTAACAGTTGTTTTTTTATTTAACTCCCTTCATCAGTACATCACCTTCCTTATCTGTAACCAAGCGCTCAGATTGAGTAAAGTTCACTTTCATGCCTTGATCACATAGCTGGCTAATACTGATCAAGTTGGCTGTTAACCCTTTGACTAATAACACATTATCCAGTTTTGGTAATTCATGGTTGACTAACCTTCCAGTCCCCGTGATTTCACCTTTGGTTCGTCACCAAAAGTAACAAAGTGTGTGGCATAGGGTTTCACATTTTCCAGAAACCTACTGGTTCCTGTCATGTGTCGAGAACATCCACTATCAAAGTACTAATCTTCTCTTGATGAATCTCTAAACGAAGTATGAGCAATGAGAGCTACACTTTCTCCTTTAGGTTTCCATTCACTGATGGTCTTCATAATGGGAGGTTCAGGAGGAAACTCCCTAAAGCGTTTGGGATACCCATAGATTTTGTAACAGAAAGGTCTGATATGTCCCTTCTTACCACAGTGATGGCATATCCAAGAGCGTGATTTATTGGTCTGAGTATTCTGACGTTTCTTAGGATGTTGGAACATCTGTCTTGGCACTGTAGAATATTGATTCCCTTCAGATGTCATAAACTTCAAATCTGGATCATACATTTGCTTCTTGTTGAGATTTTCATAGTCAAAACCAATGCCTGTTGGTTTACCAGGAACCTGTTTTTCTAGAATCTCATCTAAGGCATGTGTACTATAGTGCATCATTACAACTTGTTTCTTTAAATGCTCAAGTTGAGAGTTTAATTTAGATACCTCAGTATTTAGTACTCCAATTTTTGCAAGATGGCAGTTTCTTTCAGTTCTCAATTGAATAATGACTTTCCTTTCTACTCCAAGTTGTTAACAGACCTCTTCACTTCTGGTGCATAGTTCCCTGTAGGAAGCAGCTAGTTCATCATAGGTGACTTCATCATCACATGACTCAGAATCTGACACACAAACACCAGTTAAATCATAACATGCTTAGCTAATTAATTTTCTACTTCTTCTTCATATTCTTCCTCCTCAGACCAAGTAGCACCCAAGCTCTTCTTCTGTCTTTTGAGATATGTGGCACATTCAGCCATGATATGACCATATCCTTCACATTCATGGCACTGGACTCCCTTGGATTGACCTGCTTTATCATTGGTTCTGGTCCTTCTATTGTTGTTGGCTTGTTTGCTGATGTCGAACAGGATGTTTGGAACATCTGACGCAGGTCTTTTGTCCATTTGCTTCAGCACCTTGTTGAATTATCTTCCCAAGAGAACAATCGCTTCTGAGATTCTTTCGTTAGTGTTTAAGTCACCCTGAACATCTTCATTATTGGCATTTGACACAAAGGCTATGCTTTTGCTCTTGTTTCCACTATTTCCAGCACGCTCGTTTGCTGACATTTCATATGTTTGAAGAGAACCTACCAAGTCATCAAGTTTAATGGTGGATAGTTCCCTGAACTCTTCAATGCATGTGACTTTCATGTCAAACTTCTTTGGCAAGGATCTCAGCAATTTCCTCACCATTTTCTCCTCAGAGAGCTTCTCACCTAAGGCATCAAAAGTATTGGCATAATCTAATATGGTCATGTGAAAATCATGCACACTTTCATCCTCTTTCATTCTGATTTCTTCAAACTTTGTAGTGAGCATCTGTAGTCTGAAATTCTTTACCTTAAATGTCCCTTCTTGAGTGGTTATCAAGATCTCCCAGGCAACATTAGCAACTTTGCAACGTTTAATTAGTCTAAACATATTTTTATCGACTCCATTAAACAATGCATTTAACGCCTTTGAGTTTCCAAGATTCAGCTCGTCTTCCTCCTTGGACCACTCACTTTCAGGCTTTAGCTCTTCAGTTTTATTGCCATCTTTGTCCACTCTTACCGGTGGTTCCCATCCCATCAGAACCGCTTTTCATGTCTTGCTATCAATGGATTTAAGGAAGGCTTTCATGCGAGACTTCCAATAATCGTAATTAGTTCAATCTAACAGAGGTGGTCTGTTCACAAACCCTCCTTCCTTTTCCATGCTTACAAGATATGTATTCCCTGAATCTCACCCAATCCAGAACAGGGTGCCTGCTCTGATGCCAATTGGAATCTGGCACGTCCAGTTACTAATGTTGAATACAATGTTACAACACTTATACGTTACGTGAATGTTGCAACCAATGTTCCAATGTTGTACTGAACAATAACAACAATGAACAAACAATAACAAATGTAGAAATAGTAAACGAGACAAGTGATTTGTTAACCCAGTTCGGCATAAACGAAGCTACTCTTGGGGATACCAATTCAGGAAGGAAATCCACTAATGTAGTTCTAGATCTAAGCTCTCAGTAAACGCCCCGTTTACGACTTATATCCTAGACACCTACTTGTGCAACTTCTACCTAGGAACTCCTAGATATGAGATCTCATCTCACCTTCAACTATCACTTAACAGCGATTACAATAAAACAACAAGGTTTGCGAAGACACACTTCAAGACACACAAGTTACCTTCGTACTTAGAAGCTTAGAAGTAACTAACACAATTACAACTCAATAACACAAAGTCCTAAACTTGCATCAATGAGATACAAGAAAGGCTCACAAAAATACAAGACTCAAAACCCTAGAATAATATTCTTCAGTGACGGCTTTGACAAAACAGCTAGGTTTTTCGTCCTTCATATAAATACTCCAAGCATAACGGGCTGAAACTCCATATGGGCTTAGATCACATAAATCTCAAGAATCATAACCATACACAAAGTTTCCTAAAATGTCAGAACATCTTTAGAAAATATCTCAACGCTGATTCTCCATATAAATATACTCCTTGGTGCACAAGTATAAAAAAACGTGGTTTCCTTTTAAAAATGCGTTTTCCTTATTTAAAGACGCGCAAAATATTAGTACACAGGTCGTACCCACATGTTGAAACATTTGGTCCAACATCTTGCTTGTATATTTGTTTTAGCAAAATGAGGCCAATTCAAATATCCAACAAGATTATCCACCGAAATAAACATTCTCATAAAACTTTTGGATTCCTTTTCTAAGTAGATGTTTTTTAATATTTTGAATTACGGAATTTAATAGGATATATTTTTATATGAAAAACTGTTAGACTTTTTTACAACAGGAGCACTATTTTCACAATTAAATACTAAACTAACACCCTTTTTCTATTAAGTACCAAACTGCCATTGTTTTGAGCCGGTTGAATATTTGCCTTGAGAAATCGCTACCTGCAAACACGATTTCTCAATAGAGTTTAATTTTTTCAAAATTGTAGTAAGCTTAGAAATCGTTATGGCAAACAACGATATATCAACAGGGTTTGAATTTTTATTTTTTTAAAATAATAAGAGAAATCGCTTTTCTGCAAAACGATTTCTTAAAGATGAAACTAAATTTTTTTACAAATGGCCTTTGAGAAATCGTTGTAGCACAAAACGATTTCTTATCATACCCATTATTTTTTTAATATTTAGGAAAACAACTTTTTTGTTGTTTTTATTATAATTAAAAATATATTTTCCTAATTAATAAATAAATAAATAATTAAAATAAAAGGGGATGCTTAAAAATTTATTATAGATTACATCAATTTAATTTTTCAATACATTAGACGCGTAATCTATTATATAATTTAATACTACATAATTTGGTACATTCGATAACATTTAAGTTTCCCGAGTTATCACATTAGGACAATTTGATTTGTTATGTCCGGGATTCCGACAAAGAGTGCAACACTTTGGTTGTCTACTACTCTCCCTTAGATCCATTTCAGTATGAATCCGAGTAGACTGCGGACGACCTTTTGGATCTCTTCGCATGGCTGGATTGTGACACAATTCAACTCCATTATATTCTGGCCAGTATGCTGGAAGAGGAATTGCTTGGAACTCTTCCAAGTAAGCGTTGAAAACATATTGTAATGTGTACTGGGGAGACACATACTTCATGTAGTCAAGGTGAACATGTGAGCAAGCGGCTATGACATGTGAACATGGGTAGTGTAATGCTTGAAATTCACCACAATCACACAATTGTTTGTCGAGATCGACCCTGAATGTTCCTCTTACTGCGGAATATGAAGAGTCAGAGCTGCAACGTCAATCATTTTCTTTTACACCAACCCATCAACTTGAACCAACTAGACACTCAATTTCTTTCACGCCAATTCATCAACAATCTCAACCACCCAGACACTCGATTTCTTTCACGCCAACCCATCAACAATTTGAACCAATCAGGCACTCAACTAATGCAATCAAAAATAAAATTTAATTGTCCAATTATATTTCCATTAATTTATTTAATACCAGTAATTAAATTTGTGTTAATTATTTAATTTAAACTTTTAATAATTAATTAAAACTATCAATTATATATATATATATATATATATATATATATATATATATATATATATATTAAAAAATATTTTTTTTGTTAAAATGAAAAATTGAAAAGATAAAAAATAAGGTAGGAAATCGTTTTGTGGGGTAACGATTTCTCAAGGGTTAGAAAAATCCAAAATCAACTTTTTATGTTGAGAAATCGTGTTTGCAGGTAGCGATTTCTCAATGTAAATATTATACCGGTTCAAAACGATGGTAGTTTGGTACTTAATAGAAAAAGGGTGTTAGTTTGGTATTTAATTGTAAAAATAGTGCTCCTGTAGTAAAAAAGCCAAAAATGTTACCGAGATGTTTTTCTCAATTATATATACGTATTCAAATTCTACACGCATTCAAATTCTTTGAATGATTGTAAATGATTTCTCTTCTCTAAGACACACATAATTATAGATGTATATATAGAGTAAGCAGTGATGTAGCATTTAAGTATATGAGATGTTGTTAATACAATGTAGGCTTTAATGCAGTTTTGATCCCTCTATTTTGAAAAACTTGAACTTTTGATTCCCTATTTTAAAAGCCAACTTTTTGATCCCCCTATTTTAAAAAACTTGAAGTTTTGATCCCCCAACTCATTTTGGTCAAATTTGTGATGATGTGTCAACCACATTGATGACGTGGCAGTGTCTATGTGTCAACCTCATATTCCATGTCATTATTTTTTTTTTAAATAAAACATTATGTTTTAATTATTTTTTTTAAATCAGTTTTTTTTTATCAAATCTTTAAATCAAATACTAAAGCAATATATTTAAATCAATTTTTTTTTTATCAAATATTAAAACAATCAACAATAATTAAAAAACGCAGATGATCAAAAGGGAAGAATTGTAGAAGAATCAGACACGCACAAATAGTAACCTAGTTCCCAAGTCATGGAACCCTAGCGCCAACCATATTCGTCTTAGTCTTTCATCTTCTTTGAATCATCATCACGCTCGTGTTCATCATTCATCTGCGCGTTATCAATTTTCTGTTTGATTCATCATCCGCTCGTGTTCATCATTACGCTCGCTTTACAAGATAATATTTTGAAGTCATCGCAAAGTTGAACAAGAAGATGGAAAACATGAATTATTGTATGAGGTATGTTTGTGGTATTCACTTATTTTAGTAGTTTTTTTTTGTTTGACAAACACTTAATTTAGTAGTTGTTGTGGTCCATATCGTCTCTTTCGGTTGTCTTCATGTAATAATAGTTATGGTCCTCCATTGTTACTTAGTTGCTATTATTTTAATAGTGGTGGTGGACAAAAAAATGTTTAGGGTTTTAGTGTTTGATTTCATTTTGTAAGAAACATGTCTAGGTTTTTATATGACAGTGTTTTATTATTGTTTGTATAGGTCATCAGAGAAACAGGCTGAAACAAGGGAAAAAGAACCGGGAGTAAGTGAAAAGGAACCTGAAGACTTAAGTGAGGATGATTCTGAATATGTTGCTAGTGAGAGTGATGTAGATGATGATGATGATGAGAATTTGGTAATTTATTGGATTTTAACTATATATTTAGGCAATTTAGTGATTTTAATTATATATTTGGGTAATTTATTGAATTTTAATTATATATTTGGACAATTTAGTGATTTTTAATTATATATTTAAATAATTTACTGATTTTTAATTATATATTGCGATAATTTATTGATTTTTAATCATATATATGTATAGAGGTTAATTTTACTGTTTTTTAATTATTATTAATTAATTAATTTTTTAATACTTTTAATACATAATATTTTATTTTAAAAAAATAATGACATGGAATATGAGGTTGACACATAGACACTGTCACGTCATCAATGTGATTGACACATCATCACAAATTTGATCAAAATGAGTTGGGGGATCAAAACTAAGTTTTTCACAATAGGGGATCAAAAAGTTGGCTTTTAAAATACGGGGATCAAAAGTTCAAATTTTTCAAAATATGGGGATCAAAACTGCATTAAAGCCTACAATGTATTAAAATTTCAAAAATATCCTTAAATGTGCTTTTTATTAATAATTTTTTTTGGACAAATTGACTAACACAACACATTCTAGAATTAAACTAACAAATCAAAAAAGCATTTGAGAATCAAATTGACAAACAAATGACACGTTTAAGAACCAAATTAATTGTTTTTAGAATATTATATATATAAATATATTAATATTATTAGAAATAAATTCATTAATTTAATTTTAATATATTTCTATTTTTTGGACCCCCATATAATAAGTTTATGGGTTCGTCTACAAATAAACCAAATTTATAAATCATATATTTTAAAAAATTAAATTAATCCTAAAAAATCTAAAATAATTATAAATCTTTATATTATATTATTTTAAATATAAATCTGAACTATATTTAAACCTAAAATTTTCAGAAGATATTTTAGAATATTATTCTCCAACACAAATATCACATGGATATTTAGAGATTTTAGATCCGAATTTTAATAACTATAAAAGATGTACAATCTAACAATTTTGACATTATCATTTGAATTATGTCTTACTGATAAAAAAAATTTATTTAGTTACTATAAATTTTGGTTTCTTACACTTGGCCATATTCCATTTCTACAAAATATTTACATAAATTTGAGTTCATTGTATCTTTTTGTAACCATTGATCTAATCCTAATACACACCACAAAAAAAAAATCAGGAATTTGCAATGGCCAAAAGTCCCTGAAAAGCAAAAAAGGCCGAAAAGGAGAATTATCGTCGATTTTTTATCCACCAGATAGTTGATTGTTGGAATTGGTTACGGCGGTTTTTGAAAGGGAAAGTTGCCGGTAGTTTCCATCGCAAATTAGTGGCGGTTTTAATCTGCCAAAAAATGAATATGTTTTTAACTGCAACGGATTAGCGGCTGTTAAAAACTACGGAAAATCCCGTGCAAATTAGAGGCGTTTTTACCGCTGGAAAAAACGACATCTTTTTTTAAAAAAAAAATCAGTGGCAACTTGGAACAGCTAGAAAAGCTTGCGGATTTAAATAAAATGTTTTGAAGAAAAATATATAATAAACCGCCACAAAAAAATAAACTATTTTTAAAAAAAATATTCTTTTTAAATTTAAGATATTTGATTTTCATAAATAATAGGTTTTAACACTTTTGGTCCCTAATCTTTATTTTAGGTTTCAAATTGATCCCTTATGTTTTAAAAGTTTCAAGTTGGTCCCTTATCTTTATTTTATGTTTCAAGTTGGTCCCTTCCGTCAATTTTTTAACTATTTCCGTTAAATTTGGACACGTAGACAGATGACACGTGTCTAAATTAACGGTAACAGTAAAAAAATTGACGGAAGGGACCAACTTGAAACCTAAAATAAAGATAAGGGACCATCTTGAAACTTTTAAAAGATAAGAGACCAATTTGAAACTTAAAATAAAAATAAGGGACCAAAAGTGTAATTAAGCCTAAATAATACTATATTCATAATTTTAAAAATAATGTGTTTTCATTTGTCAAAGAAATAAAAAAATAATGTGTTTTAGAAAATAAATACCTCCAATTGATATAACATAATAAAGCTATCAAAGAATAAATAAATAGTTACTTGGTCCAATGGTAGAAGAGGGAGAGCTTTTACTGAGAAAAGATTAGATAGAGCCATTTGTAATCAGTCTTGGCTAAACTCTTGCTCTATGGTTTCCTACTATACTCTTATCAGGAATAAGTCCGATCATTTTCCCATTTTGTTGGATTTTCAATTTAATACTACAACTTTTGCTTCTCAATTCAAGTTTTTGAAGATGTGGACTCTACATGATTCCTGCAACGATCTCATTTCTGATTGTTGGAGAACACAAATTATAGGAAGTCCTATGTTTATCCTTACTAAGAAATTAAAGATTCTAAAGGAACATTTGAAAATTCGGAATAAGGAGGTATTTGGTAATGTGCACTCTTATGTCAAAGATGCTGAAGACAGTTTAGCAGAGATTCAAAGTCAAATTCAGTTGAATGGTCACAATGACATGCTCAGAGATAGTGAAAAAATTGCTCAATCTAAACTTGATGATGCTTTGCAGAGACAAGATTGGTTTTGGCATGAAAAATCAAAGGTTAATTGGCATGTGGATGTTGATAGAAACACTAGTTACTTCCACAGGATGGCTAAGATAAAGAATACAAAAGTAATGTCTGCTCTCAGGGTTGTTGATGATCTGATCACTGATCCTCAACATATTGCGAACCATGTTGTTAATTATTATCAAAATCTTTTTTGTACTAACATTGATATATTGCAGGATGAGTATCTTATTGTTGATGTTATCCCCTCGGTCATACTTACTGGGATATAGTTCAGTATAATGTTGTTAATGCAGTCATTGAGTTCTTTACAACAGGCTGCTTGCTGCCAAATTTCAATGCTAACACATTGATTCTTACTCCATAGTCTTCAACTGCCGATGCCATTGAACACTATAGGCCTATAGCATTGGCAAATTTCAAATTCAAGCTCATTTCCAAGGTGTTAGCTGACAGGTTTGCAGAGTTAATGCCTACTCTTATTTTCAAAGAACAAAGAGGTTTTATCCGTGGGAGAAACTTTAAGGACTGTTTATGTCTGGCTTCTGAAGCTTTAAACTTATTACATTCCAAAACTTATGGTGGTAATCTCGCCTTAAAGATTGATATTACCAAAGCATTTGATACTTTAGAATGGTCTTTCCTCCTCAAAGTTTTAAGGTCTTTTGGTTTTTCTGAAAAATTCTGTAATTGGATTGATATCATTCTAAAGTCTCCAACTTTGTCCATCTCCATTAATGGTAAAATGCATGGCTACTTTCATTTCAAAAGAGGGTGTTAGACAGGGTGATCCTCTTTCGCCTCTTCTATTTTGCATAGCAGAGGATGTGTTAAGCAGGAACATTACAAAGCTAGTGACTGATGGGAAGCTTCATCTTAGCAAAGGTTCAAGGAATGGTTTTATACCTTCTCATTGTCTATATGCTGATGATATTATGGTGTATTGCACTGGTAGACATTCAAATTTGGTTGCCCTCAAAGACCTATTCACCAGGTATGCTTTAGCTTCAGGACAAGTGGTTAGTGCTAGCAAATCTACTATTTATTCTGGAGGTATTCCACATGCTAGACTTATTCAAATTGCTCATGTTCTTGGTTTTAGCATTGGTTCTTTACCCTTCAACTACTTAGGGGTACCCATTTTCAAGGGTAGACCAAAAGTTTCTTATTTGCAGCCAGTTGCAACAAAATTAAGGCCAAGCTGGCAGCTTGGAAAACATCTTTGTTATCTATTGCTGGAAGAATACAATTAGTGAAATCTGTCATCCAAAGCATGCTTGTTTATTCTATCTCAATCTATGCTTGGCCAGTCTCACTCCTTAGAGATTTAGAAAGGTGGATAAAAAACTTCATCTGGTCAGGTGATATCAACCAAAGGAAATTAGTTACAGTTGCTTGGAAAAAAGTTTGTAAACCTTACTCTCAAGGTGGGCTAGGGATAAAATCTTTGGTTACTTTAAATGAAGCATCAAACCTTAAGCTCTGTTTGGAGTTAGTTAATTCTCAAGAACATTGGGCCATTATTCTTAAGAGCAGAACTTTCATGGTTAGGAAATGCATCAGCCATCACATTCACTCTTCCCTGCGGAGTAGTGTTAAGGCAGAACATAATGTGGTTCTAGAGAATTCTCACTTCATTATTGGTGATGGTTCTTCTATCAGTTTCTGGAATGACATCTGGTGTGGAGATCAATCTCTGGCGCAGATTCTTCAAATTCATGATATGCATACGGTGGATACAAAAGTTAACGATTTTATTCAAAACAATCATTGGCATTTACCATCTGAACTTGAAGACAATTTTCCGAATTTGAGGCAATTGGTGGAGCAGGTTACAATTCCATTGGAACAAAAACATGATTTCTTAGCTTGGAATAATTCAGATTCTGGCGACCTTTCTCTCAAACAAGCTTACTTGTTTAAAGATCAGCAATTCCCTCAACTCCACTGGGCAAAGTCAATTTGGTGTAAGGATATTGCATGGTAAGCTCCCCACTGATGAAAATTTAATTTTGAGAGGTTGTTGTATGCCTTCTGTTTGTAATTTGTGCTTCCAAGAAGTTGAGACTTCTTTCCATTTCTTCTTTCAATGCTCTTATGCCGTTAAGATCTGGACTTGGTTTTCTAGAACTATTAACATTAATCTTTAGTCTTCACTTTAACACAGTGGAGGATATTTGGAAGTTAATTGATAGGAATTGGCAGCCACAGTGCAAAGTTGTGATTTTAGCTACTCTTGTTGATATCATCAGCACAATTTGGTTTGTTAGGAATCAAATTAGATTCCAGAACAAAGTTTTTCCTTGGGAGAATGCTATTGGTCGAATTAGTTCATGTGTTTTTATCTCTGGTAATTTAACCAAGTCCACTTATCATTCCTCTATGAGAGATTTCAGCATCCTTAAGAACTTTAAAGTCACTCTGCATCCTCCTAGAGCTCCTTCTATTAAGGAAGTGCTTTGGCAGCCCCCTCACGTTGATTGGTTGAAATGCAATACGGATGGAGCCTTCAATTCGGTCACAGCTTCTTGTGGAGGGGTTTTTAGAAATCATCAAGCTGAGTTTGTTGTCGCCTTTGTAGAAAAAGTTGATTTTCAATCATCTTTTATTGTTGAGCTTTGTGGGGTGATGAGGGCTATTGAATTAGCAAATGATCACAATTGGTTGAATCTTTGGATTGAAACTGACTCTAACCTTGCAGTTTTGGCTTTTAAGTCAAATTCTTTGGTGCCTTGCAGAGTTAGAAACAGATGGCAGAATTGCAAATTGATAGCAGGTAGAATGAATATTATTGTCATACATATATATAGGAAAGGTAATGACACAGCTGATAGTCTTGCTAATTTAGGTATTAATTCTACTAATGTTTTTCTTTTTTGGGAACCTCCTGGATGTATTGTTAATAGCCTGCATAGGAACAAACTTGGCCTTCCAAGTTTTAGGTTCACTTCTTACTAAGAGGGTTTGGTTTGGTCCCCCCTCTTGATCTTTTGTATTTGCTCCTCCTGGTTTAATGAAGGTTTTGTGGCTGTAGCACTATAGCTGCACCACTTCTTGTTTTAAAATAAATAAATAAATAAATAGTTAGGTCAAATATTCAAAATAAATTAAAATTAACAATAGAAAAAATATAACTTGAAACTCTTAAACCAAGTGTTGAAGAAGATACATCTTCAACCAAAAAAAATGGAAATAAAAGAGTACAATGAAATTGTGAAGAGAGAATGAGTAGTATAGAGAGAAAAAATTATGGATGAAATGAGTATGAAAAGTTAGCAGAAATGAATTCCGATATAGAAAGGAAAATATTATCGTTGGTATTACTGGCGGTCTTAAACCGCCGCTAAAGTTTTCTTAACTTGCCCCCGTTCGCTTCTTGTGGTCTATAGTCGCTGCTAAATTAAATGCAACCGTTATTTTTTGTTAGAGGTTTGTTTTAGTGGTCTATATAAGGCACATAGGGTATCTCTTTGAGGTAAGTAAGTCTAAGGAGAACAATTGGAAAACACTTTAGAGTGTGAATATGTAACTCTCTACTTGTCAAAAGAAAGTTAGAGATATTGAGAGGTTGACAAGAGATTGTGTAAGAATAGAGCCGTGAAAGAGACTTAGGAATTCTTTGTAGTGCTATTGCAAGGGGTCAAGGGAAACTCTATGTAAGAATCCAACCAAAACAGACCAATGTTCGGGCTTACTTTATGGGATGTCAATAAAATTTATACCTGTGAATATCCCTCTGAACCCATTCCAATTTAATAGAAAAAATTCGAGTTGATTGGGTTTAGGTTCGAATTTAGATTTTCTCTTATTTTAAAAAATGGAGATGGGGCAGGTAATGTAGATATTGATACCCGCCCTGACACCACTCCACTTATATCGAAATTATATTTTGTATATCTTAAATTAAAATTCTTAAACAAAATCTTAAATTATATTCATATTTTTATTTTTAAATTGAGTATTAAAGAAGTTGTTTTCCGCTATTTTTTTTTCTTATTTAAAAAAATAATATTGTTGAAAAAAAATAGTTGAGTTTTAAATTTTTTTTAATAAAAAATACCAAAATACAGTCTAAGTTCAAGTGGAATAGAGGGAAATGGAAATATCCGAATTTGGTCAGATATAAGGTTGAGGTTCTATTTTTTACCTCCATTGAAAATTGAGATGTATATGAAGATATTCAGACTTTATAAAGTTGGACTTGAGGAGAGCAAAACTCATCCGCACCTCGTCCATTGCCATGCATATGACTCTATGACATGGGCGTGATCTTGTAATCGTTTCTCATTATAATGAAATTTATTTTGTGTGAACCAATCGTTAGTTGGTTCAGTAGTGATTGGCGCTGAACTTGGCAGGGAGGATCACGGTTCGAACCCCCACAACTGCGATCGGAAGGGGGCTGGAACCACTTGATGTCAGAACTGACCCCCGAACCAGATTAAACTGGTGGTGAATATAAAAATACTCCCTCCGTTCCTTTTTATTTGTCGTTTTAGAAAAAAATATGTTTCAAATTATTTGTCATTTTGATAGTTTAAGGTTATATTTTGTCTATTATACCGTCGTTCATTTTTTTTTATTGACTAAATTTTATATAATTTTTTTATTGTTTTTGTTTTGTTCCTATTTTTTTTTTTGTTCCTATTTTTTTTAAATAATATATTCCAAAAAATAAAATAAAATAAGAATATAATAGAAAAATAAGGTGCAAAAATATACTTTGTTAATTGATAATAAATTTTCTAAAACAACAAATAAAAATGAACGGAAGGACTAAAAAATTATTTTGCGCGCTACAATGAAGTTAGTCTTTAAGACTGAACCACTATAATTCTTGATTTTAATTTGTTTTCCATTGGTTGCAAGTATTGTTAACAAACCGTAACACAATTGATACACTTATTATGGGACCAAGTTAAAAATCGTTTTCTTCTTCCAACATCTGTCTTTTTGATGGGGTATAGTATAGTATTAGTAGGCCTACTCAATAAATAGCAAGGATATTTTCATTTGTTTTATTTCGTCACAACCATGGATAAATATATACAATGATAATATGACACTCTTTTTTTTTTTAGCCTAGTGACTAGAAAATTCACCTTAAAGGTGAATAAGTGGAGTATCCCGAGTTCGAATTCGGACTCCTACACATATAATGTGATAGCCCTATCAACTGAGCTAAGCACGAGGATAATAATACGACACTTCTAATTTGGAAATATTATAAACTAGAATTTGGAATTACATATATTATTATTCAAATACATTGACTATAACGGTGGAAGCATCTTTGCTTTTCCAACTCCCAAAATCATAGATAATGGAATTACTTAAATTGCGACCACACCCACTTCCTACGGGGCTCTTGACCTTAATAATTAATATAAAAGTTATTTTGAAGAGATTGGAGATAGTTCATCGCTAAAAATTGACACTCACATTAAAAAGATAAAATTAAGGGCAAACAATAATTTGGTTTTCTTTATAATTCTGTTTTTTTTTTATAAGCAAAAGATATATTAAAAGAAAGAAGTACTAATGGTACTTCAACCTTTATAAGATATAGATTAGATGCTTTGTAGGCATTCTAAAGGGTTTGTACATCAATTGGTAAAGGAATAACATAAATTTCTTCCACTCCTACTTACAAACCAAAACCGATAAAAGTTTAATCCTATCCTCTATATTACTTAGTATAATTTCCTTTGAAAATGATATTGTTTCTAAGGTTCCATATGCTCCAAGTTGTAGCACACCAAATCAATTGTCGCACTTTCTTAAACTTACTCGCTTTCAATGGATCACCAAAAGCTAGGAAATGCTCCCAACCAACCTCGTGTGTGATATGTCTAAACCCGAGTCATTCATATATAGCGTTTCATACCCGACCTGCCAAGGGACACTCAAAGAATAGATGTGTGTGGTTCTTTGATAAACAACAACAAAACACACAAGACTTATTAACAATGTCAGTAATAATCCCCTTATTATACAGTTCCTCCCTCATAGCCAATTTGTTATGCAGCGAGCACTAGACGAAAACACCAATCCTAGATGGTATATCATTCATCCAAAGTTCATTTAGAGAAATCAGAAGATTGTGATCCAACATATCGGCGAAATTTATATCATCTATTACAGTACAACATTACTTAACCGAGAAAATTACCTTAGCTGGAGTGCTTCGGGTACTTAACCGAGAAATTACCCGAAGCACTCCTTCTAACTCTACCAATTCGTTAATTACTTAACCGAGAAATTACCCGAAGCACTCCTTCTAACTCTACCAACGGTCCATCTCCACTTGTCAACATCAGACATGTTTGGTTTGGTACCTTGAAGCACTCCTTCTAACTCTACCAATTCGGTTATTTCTGTCGTGGTCAGCTCCTCCATCCAATCCCACATCCAATAATTCCATTCACATTCATCCCACCTACCTCTTTGAGAAATTGTGGCCTCCTTATTCCGTGCATGGCTGAAAAGAAGCGGAAATCAAAACGTAAAGGTGTTTCCCCGATCCACTTCTCTTGCCAAAAGCTAATAGTTTTTCCTTTCCCCAACACACTATTTACTTTCGAAAAAAAACCACCCAATATTATCGTCATTCCCCCCTCCAATAGTGCAGATATCCCGCCACCACAAAGAGTGATCTCTTATAACAGACCTGTCAATGTTGCTGAATAATTTTGTGGGAAAGGGTCCATATCTAAAATTTAATAGATCATACCAGATGGCCTGAGTATCGTTGATGCATCTCCATTTCCACTTACCAAGCAGAGCAAGATTGAACCAATCAATCATCTTAATCCCCAGCCCACCTCTCTCTTTTGGCATGCAAACTGTCTCTCAGCTAACCCATCACATTTTTCTATCCTCCGAGTTGCCTTCCCATAGAAAATTACGTTGAATACGAATAATTTGATCGATTACCTTAGTTGGAGCTTTGAAGAAGGAGAAAAAATACAGCGGAAGACTTGAAAGAACAGAATTAATCAAAGTAACCCGTCCACCAATGGATAGATTTCGGCCCCTCCAACTTGAGAGTTTAGACTTCAAAGAATTTATAATAGGATTTCATGTATCACATCTCCTTGGATTCGCCCCTACTGGTATACCCAAAAAACGAAAAGGTATGGAATCGATGTCACACGAGAGAAATGTAGATGCAGCCCTCATAAATATATCCTCTACATTTATGCCATAAATTTTACTTTTGAAGAAATTAACCTTTAAACCAAATACAAGTTCAAAACTTTGCGGGATGGACTTAATACACCATAAATTTGCCCAATTGTCTTCGCCAATAAAAATTATGTCATCCTCAAATTAGAGGATATTTAACTGTAAATTATCACTAACCTTAAAACTCTTGTAATGATCAATTTCCACTACTCGGTGTACCAACCTTGTTAGGCCTTCAGCTGCAATAAGGAAAAGAAACGGTGATAGCGGGTCGCCTTGACGTAGTCCTTTTTCATTTATAATTTTGTTTTGATACATTTCAAAATTATAGTAATATCGTCTCACATATTTAACAAATCTGCGATTCTCTGTTCTGTTTGCCATAGGGTTTTTTTTCTTTTACTTTTTTATACTCAGTTGTGATTCTCTTTTGTGTTTTTTGTCAGTTGAGAATTTGTTTTAGTTGTTGTCTCTGGGTAGTCAGTGCTACTCGAGAGTTGGGTGTCTCTCCGATTTCGGGAGAGTTTTGTGTGGTCCGTTGATACTTTTATAAGTCACTCACATTTTATCCTGTTTGCTCACGTAAATTTTGAAAGTATGGCTGAGATTAATTTTGAATCTCTTAATCTTGATGAGGAGGAAGAATTGAATTTTGTGGTGGGGGAGGATACTGATGAACAACACGACTTGAATCTATGTCTGGAGGGTCGCTTCGTTCATGACAGACCCATACGGTTTAATAGTATGAAGGCGTGTCTAGCCGATGTTTGGAGACCAGTGAAGGGTATGACAGTGAAGGAAGCTACTCAAGGGTTGTATCTCTTCAAATTTTTCCACCCTCTAGATGTGGAGGAGGTTCTCAAAGGTGGGCCTTGGACTTTTGATAGTTTTACATTGATTATTGTTAGGTTGAAGATAGGGGTTGCTCTACAGGATATCCCACTTTTCCATGTCAACTTTTGGGTGCAAATCCATGATGTACCAATTGGCATGATGCTTAAGACGGTGGGGAAAGGTCTTGCAAATTATATTGGGGAATTTGCGGAGTATGATAAGAATAACAACACAAGTTTCTGGAGGAAGTATATGAGGGTGAAAGTTAGGATGGATGTTAGGAGTCCGTTGAAGATCGAGAAGAAGATCAAATTGAATGGTGGTAAGGGGGTGTTGTGAAGTTTAAGTATGAAAAACTCGGTTTGTTTTGTTTTGTATGTGGACGACTTGGTCATGCAGAAAATAGGTGTGAGGTCAAGTATGCTATGGAAAGAGATGACGGTCAGAGGAGCTGGTCAAATGAGATAAGAGTGAAAGTCAGACGTCCTTGTGGTAGGGTGGGCTCGAGATGGCTGCATGAGGAAGGGAAAAACAGGGATGACGTGGATGCGAGTGGTCATTCAGGAGAGAGGGGGTCACACCAGACCGGACCCACCCAAACTAATGTGGCATCCCCACGCGAGAGTAGTAGAGGACCTGAGAATGGTGGGATCGTTTCTACTAATAGGGGACATATCCCTTCATTAAGGCCAACAGTAGTTAGACATTCAAGTTCCATTCAGGGTTCATCTATTGAAGCACCTGTTGTAGCTTTGATCTCCAATCGGCCTACACTAGCCATAACCAATGACAATGTCTCAAAACAGTTAACCGAAACATCATCTCTAAATGAAAGAAATCAATTTGACCATGATGATATAGATATTCAGATGGAGAGAAAGCGAAGAAGGGCTGAAGGTTTAGTAGAGGAAGGTTCAGAAGTTCGAACTCATCAGCATTTTTTATCGGCAGGTCCTGGCAGTTCCCAGGACTGCCGGGACTCATGATTATTCTTAGTTGGAATTGTCGGGGTTTGGGCGGCCCGGGTGCAATGCCTAATTTAAAAAAGCTTGCCCGAGGACACAAGCCAGATATTTTATTCATGTCCGAGACTTTATCGCATAATAGACATATTGAATCCATTCGTGTTATGTTGGGATTTGATTCTTGTTTAGCTATTGATGTGGAGGGCAGAAGTGGAGATCTGGCAGTGTTCTGGAAGGATAGTGGTAAGTGTCATGTGCTTAATTACACGCGTAATTTTATTAACATGATAGTGGAGGATGAGCAGTGGGGCGAGTGGAGGCTAACGTGTTATTATGGGTATCCTGAACAGAGTAGGCGTCGTTCTTCTTGGGATCTCTTACGAGATTTAGGTAACATGTCTTCTATTCCTTGGTGTATTATTGGTGATTTTAACGACTTACTCTCTCAGGCTGATAAAAAAGGTATTCATCCTCACCCGAATGGTTTGTGTATGGGATTCAGACAGGCAGTTAGTGATTGTGATTTAACAGATATTCCAATTGAGGGACATCCGTTTACCTGGATAAAGAGTCGAGGTACCCCTCATGTGATTGAAGAAAGGTTAGATAGGGCTATGGCTAGTACTAGTTTGCTTCAGTTATTTCCCCAGGTGAGGTTATCTAATCTTCTGGCTTCACATTCAGATCATAGTCCGATATTGTTACAATGTAAATCTATTATTAGGACACAAATCAATAATTCTTTTCGTTTTTAGAATAGTTGGCTAAAGGAGCCTGATTTAGAGGATGTGGTGGTTGAAGGTTGGGGTGGGAGGGAGAACCTGGAGGTGGTTGATCGAGTGACTAGATGTGCTAATAAGCTTCAAAGGTGGGGAAAAAAGAAAAGAGTAAGGTTTAAAGAGGAGATTGATGAATGTGTCAGGTGAATGAATGAGTTACGAGGTAACCAGATTGAGGAGGTGAGTATGCAGTACCAAGAGTTATCGGATAGGCATGCCACTTTGCTGATACAAGAGGAGGGGTACTGGAAACAAAGGGCTAAAATGCATTGGCTCCAAGAGGGGGATATGAACACTAGATTTTTCCATATGTCATTAATTGCGCGTAGCAAAAAGAAGAAAGTGACAAAGTTGATTGCTGATAATGGTACAGAGGCACATACTCAGGAAGAACTTTGTGAGGTGGCCAAGAGTTACTTTGATACTCTCTTTAAGCCAAGAGATGGAGATCATGATCCTGTCCTTAATCTTATTCAGCCGCGAGTGACCAACGATGATAATTTCTTTCTGACAGCGCCTATTACAAAAATTGAAATTCGGCAAGCGTTGTTTCAGATGCATCCAGGCAAATCACCTGGACTAGACGGGTTTAATCCAGCTTTCTATCAGAGGTTTTGGGAACAGTGTAGTGATGATATATTTAGTGTCGCATCTACTTGGCTAGAGAGGGGATATTTACTTACCAGTCTCAATGAAACAAATATTTGTCTTATTCCTAAATGTGACAATCCTACATCAATGAAGGATTTGCGCCCTATTTCGCTTTGTAATGTTCTGTATAAAATGATCTCTAAAGTGCTAGCCAACAGGTTGAAGTGTTGTCTAGATAAATGTGTTTCTCAAGAGTAGTCAGCTTTTGTGGAAGGTAGATCGATCATTGATAATGCTCTTATTGCAATAGAAGTTATCCATGCATTGAAGCGGAAGACCTAGGGTAGAAGAGGTGAGTTGGCACTAAAAACTGATATTAGCAAGGCCTACGATAAGGTGGATTGGGGTTTTCTCCGTGGAGTTATGACTAAGTTGGGGTTTACTGATGTCTGGATTCGGTGGGTTATGATGTGTGTTAGCTCAGTCAATTATTCGGTGTTGATGAATTACGATCGAGTTTGTCCTATTTCGCCAGGTCGAGGATTGCGACAGGGTGATCCACTATCTCCTTAGCGTATTTTAGAATAAAAGAAATCGGTCGGAAAGGCTGAAAAGAGCCTTCTTGCTTGCTTGTCTAGCTCTACAGCTCGTAAAGGGCTAGATCCATAACACTCACACCTGGCTACTCGCTCTGTTGCAGATTTAGCTTAAGTGTCCGTTTCGACTGATTCTTTAGTTGAAGCTACCGATGCCCTATATTGACCAACTCCTTTCCTTCTTTTATTTATTTTGGTAACAGAATGTTTAACTGCTCTCATTCACCAGGTTGTTGGGAGGGGTAACCTTCATGGTGTGAGGATTTTCCGTGGTGCTCCGGAGATCTCTCATCTTTTGTTTGCAGATGATTGTTTCTTATTCTGTAGGGCTAATGTAACTGAGGTGAATGAACTCATGAGGATTTTACATACTTATGAACAAGCTTCATGTCAGGAAATTAACTTAGTCAAATCATAAGTTTTTATTAGTTGCAACACGCTGCTAAAGAAGATCTCTCTCGCATCCTTGGTGTCAGGCTTGTACTGGGTACAGGTATATATCTTGGATTACCATCCATGGTTGGAAGAAGTAAAAAAGCAATATTTTCCTACATCAAGGATCGTATTTGGAAGAGAATTAATTCCTGAAGAGGGTGTGCGCTGTCAAAGGCAAGTAAGGAAGTCATGATAAAGTCCGTGTTGCAGGCGATACCATCCTATGTTATGAGTATGTTTATCCTTCCTGCTTCATTTATTGATGATATTGGAAAAATGATAAATGCTTTTTGGTGGAGGGGAGGCAATAGTAATAACAATAATAATAAAGGTATTCATTGGTAGCATGGGAGAGACTTGCTTGTCCATAGGCTCATGGTGGTTTAGGCTTTCGTAATTTTGAAGCTTTTAATAAGGCAATGGTTGCAAAACAAGTTTGGAATATCGTCCAGAACCCGAACTCGTTGGTAGCAAAGATAATTAAAGCTAGATATTTTCCACATTCCTCTTTATTTGATGCTCCATGGGGATACAACCCTAACTTTGCATGGCGTAGTATGTGGCATGCTAAACAAATTCTTTCTCTTGGATGTAGGTGGCGGATTGGGAGTGGGTATAATAGATGGGTGCCCTCACCTCAACCAGCAGGTGTATATCAGCTATCTATCAGAGATTTGTTACACGAGAATTATAAAGCGTGGAATATAGCTAAGGTTCGAACCTTGTTTTCAGGAGATGTAGCGAAGATGATTCTGGAAACACCACTTGTTAGCTCGGTCCGTGAGGATAAAGTGGTCTGGGAGGAGGAGAGAAATGGGTGTTATTCAGTGAAATCTAGTTATAACCTAGTTATGCGTTACATAATAGGTAGTGACAAATATCATGTAGCGGGTAATTGGAATGGTATTTGGAAAAGCTCAAGCCCCGCACAAGGTGTAACGCCCCGATCTTTATAAAATACTATATTGAGTAGAATTTAGTTTAATCTTTTCTAATTTTAATTAATTAATTTTGTGTGCCTAAATATTGATTAGAAGAATTTAATAGGTTTGGATAGTAATTAATTAAATATAGTGGAAACAAATTATAGAGAGATAACATCAGAATTATAAATTGAAACAAATCCCATGAGATATTTTCATCTTCTTTAGGAAAAAGAAACCTAGACCTTTTTCTATAAATAGGCAAACATAAGACAAAAATAAAAAGGAGGATTTGCCACAATTTCATAAAGAAGAATAAGAGAAGAGAGTAAAACAAGAGGTAAGGGTTTAACCTTTCATCTAAGTTTCAAAGTTTTATAGTTTGAGTGTGACCTTTTGCCTTTCCTTTCCTATTATCAATATCATGTTCTTGCTTGATTTTTCTTTTCATTAAATCATACTTAGTGTTTAATTTGTTGGTACAAATTTCGTGTCTGGCTTGAGGTATGAGTTTAGCCCTATTTGTTTCGTATGGTTAGTAATGATTCTTCTATACAAAGAATAATCTTACTCCATACTATAATGTTCTGAATATGATGAGAGAGTAATTTAATTAACTTGTATATGGAAATATTATAGAACATTCACGGGTAATAATCTTCTGCAGTAAGTACGTATATGTTGGAATTAAAGGAAGAGTAAACCGCATACGCCACTCTAAACTAGTAACATGCCGTGGACTTTTTGCACATAGCATGTGATAATTATCCTATTATAATTATAGTAGAAGTCTGATACATATATGACAAATAGTAAAATTAATTCTTAGGAATTATAAGATGATTAAGAGGTTTGTTGTAACAGCATAAGAATTACAACAGTGGAATAGTTGAGAAGTATTCTTGTGGCACCTTAGGTAGTAGGGTGTACTTAGTTGGTTGTTGGTTTTAATTATTAGATCTGGTTTTGTTTAAATTGAGTAAAGTACTTTATTAGAATGGTGTTGATTTGTGTTGTTGTTAACGATGCTGAGTTTAACAATGTCGAGTTTAATGATGCCGAGTTGTGTGAGTCTAATGATGCCGAGTCTAATGATGTTGAGACTAATGATGCCGTGATAAAAATGATGCCGTGATAAGAATGATGCCGTGATAAAAAAATTGACGCCGAGTAAAACTAATGCCGAGACTATGGTACCACTAGGTTGCATCTCATACATTTCATTGGGTTGACTTTATTTACTTTATTGAGTTGAATCTATTTAAATTGTTGGATTGTTGTATTTTAATACTTGTATTTATGTGTGTTTGATCGACCAAAGACAACATTGTGTTTTGATGATGTTAAATATTCCTTTTTGTGATTGTGTTACTCACCTTTACGTCTCCCCTTCTGGTTTGACCCTACGATGTGCAATCATAGGATTTCAGGTAAACAGTGACGCTTAACTGACAATCCGAAGGTGGCGTTAGGAGCTATCTCCCTTTTTCCATTTTCAATAAAATCGAGTCGCTCTGACTAGGAAGTCCATGGGGGAACTCACACTTGTTTAAACTCTAGTTGTTTTTTTTTCTAAGACCATTGGATCATGTTGTTTGATTTTAATAATTTTAATTCAGACTTCAGGAATCAATATTTTTATTTAACCTTCAATTTCTGCTACAACTTTTACGTCATTTGGTATTTAATTTGAAGTAGAGTAATACCCCTTTTAGTAAATAAATTATTCAATTTTTATAAATAAAAACCAAGGTGAATCATGGGGTGTTACACAAGGCACGTCATTTACTTTGGCGCTTATGTAGAGGATGTCTCCCGACTCATTATCGATTGTTGGAAAGACGAGTGGGGTGTAATCCCAATTGTCCCGTGTGTGATGAGGAGATTGAGGATGAGCTTCACATATTCTTTAGGTGTGCAGTAGCCCGGGATAGTTGGTGTACAGCTGGTCTTTCGTCGGTCTTATATAATGTTGCGTATCAACAATCTAATGTTATGGATCGTATTTTTGCTGTGTGCAGTAAGGAGAGTAGAGATACAGTTGGTAGAGTGGCTATGTTACTCTGGTGCATTTGGCACAATCGTAATAATAAGCTTTGGAATGATAATGTCCAGATGCCACGCCAAATTTGAAGATATGCTTTTGATGCTTGGAATGATTGGTACTCAGTTCATAAGTTACAGAGTAATAGTGTGAGCGGGTCTACAGAAGCAGATCTGGTAAGGTGGGAGAAACCAGCTCTAGGCTGGGTAAAATGCAACGTTGATATTGCCTTTGTGTCTGGCTCTGGAAGGACCTCAGTGGGATTGTGTTTCCGCGATAATAGTGGTCAATTCATGGCTGGTATGACACAATGGCAACAAACTGTGATTTCAGTTGTAAAATGAGAAGCATGGGTCTTACTTTTAGCAATGGAAGAAGCTAGATATAGAGGACTGGATCGAGTTCAATTTGAAAGTGATTCGAAAGTGTTGATAGAGGCCATTCAAATGAAACGTAGAGGCAATTCTGAGTTTCTTTCAATTGTTCATGATATTCTTAGTTTTATGTCGTCTTTTCTAAACTTTGAGGTTAAGTTTGTTAGGAGGCAAGTGAATTCGGTTGCTCATACTCTTGCTAGGGCGGCCAATTCTTGGACTAGCTTCCATAGATTTGAGATTATTCTCTTATGTATTAACACTTAATAGTTAATGAAAAGCAGTAAGTTTGTTTGATTCAAAAAAAAAAAAAAGTATTGTTCTTTACTATTTGTTAGAAGGTCTCAATCTCTTAAATAATGTTAGTCACCTCAAGTGAATTAGTCTATGTATACTAAATTCTAATAAGATAATATTATTATAATCATTATACTCTATTACATATTGCTTTTAGATTTTAGGTTTAACTACATTTTTAGTCCTTTATTTTTCTTTTAGATTTTAAGTTGGTCCATTACCTATTAAAAGTTTCAAGTTGGTTCCTTATATTTTCTGCCGTTCAATTAGTTAGTCTCCCTCATTAAATTTTTTACTATTACCGTTAAATTTGGACATGTGGCAAACTAATTTCGCCCGTTAAATTTCTACTATTTATATGGGGCCTATATTTTTATTCATATATTAATAAGCTTATATATTTTTTAATAATATCTATGAGGACTATATTTATACTCTTTTTTTTAAACAATTAATTATGAGGGCATAATTTTTTTTTATTTCTATGGGACTTATTTTTTTAATCATATGTTAATAAAATTGCTTAATTGTTTAGAATTTCTACAATACCTATATTTATACTCATATATTATTACGAGAACTTAATTTTTTTGGTGAAATTTTTTATTATTACAATTAAATTTGAACACGTGGCAAACTAATTTGAACCGTTAAATTTCTACTATTTATATGGAGCCTATATTTTTATTCATATATTACTTTAACATGGTGAGAGATAATAGAGTTCCATATTTATTAGATGTTGATTACAAAATTCTATTGATAAGCTTATATAGTTTTTAATAATATCTACTAGGACTAAAAAATAAAAGTATTGTTCACTTGAAAACTATTTTATATTCACTTAAATATGATTATGTTATTGCTGACATAACGATCCAAATAATCGTAAGGATTGAATACCCCTTATATTTTCTTATAATGAATTTTACTTATAAAAATTGGAATAATAGTTGCCATAAAAAACAACAAAGGATTTAAGTGATAATAATAAAGAGATTCCTTTAGAAAAGATTTAGATCCTTTCCAATTTTTTCTCTCATATTGATCACGTGGTAGTAATCATAATCATTGATTCACCTTTCTTCTCTCTCTTCTTAACTTTTTTTTGACTTTCTATAATTTATCAACCATTAGATTAACATAAGGAGAGATAGTATGCGAGTAAAAATTGGAGAGAAAAGGACCAAAGTCTAAAAAACTAAAAGGACTAAAAATTTGGGAGGAGAGAATATATAAAATTGGAAGGAATATATTATTATTAATATTTACTGGAATAAAAAAAAACTTATTGATAATTATCTTCAATATTTTCTTCTTTTCACTATTCAAAATTTCTATCCCTTTAAGTTTAAATTTTATTTTTTTTACCTCTCTTCGTTGGTGCCCATAAAAATAAAATCAATGAAAATGGCATATAACTAATGATCCTTTCCCCTCTGTAGGAAACACCCAAATAATCTTTTACAACCTTAGATACCTGTGAGAACTTCTAACATATTGTTCCTCTCTTTCTTCAATATTCTTTTCCACCTTTTCCCTTCTCTTTATACTGATTTCTTTCCTCTCTAAAATTCTATTCTCTTCCGACAATTTAAATAACTCCCTCCTTTCCTTTCCTTTTCATTTCATTTCTCACACAAAATGGAACCTTTTCCTTCTTCCAACACAAACTCAGTGAATGGTTTCTACACATTTCTGAGCAGAGGAATTGATGATTTAGAAAGAGCTTTTCATTCAAACAACTTAATGTCAATCCAATTCCTTCAAAGGGTACTCTCTATACTTCGATCTTTCCACACCCAACTAGTTCTTTTGGTTCAAAAACTTCATCTTCCAGTTGGTGATAAATGGCTTGATGAATACATGGATGAAAGTTCAAAGCTTTGGGAAACATGTCACCTTCTCAAATCTGGTATTTCTAGCTTGGATGGTTACTACTCAACTGGTATCAACATCACTAACTTCTTCGACTCTCACCCTCATTTCACTCCACAACTCTGGCGACAGGTTAACTTTCTGTCCGTCTCTATCATATCCTCATCACCAAACGGATCATTAAATGATTTACTATTTAAATTTAAATCAACTGCAGCAATGACGGTCTAGCTTGATTTCGATCGTTGTTTGACCCGTTTGGATCATTGCTGCGTTCAAAATTAGGCTAGGCCGAGCTGCAGAGGATTTAACAACTAGAATTATATCTTCATTTTATCAATGCTGAATAAACTGAAAATGTTAAAAGTTTCATTTTTTTTTTGATTTGTACCCTTTTGGAAACTTTTAAAAGTTTTGAAGTCCCTTATAATTTTCAGGTTCTGAGAGGCATATCTGGGTGTAGAAGAGAAGCTATGGGATTGGAGGAAGAAAATCGTTCATTGATGGAAACAAGAGTCCAATTACTTTCTCTGTGTTTCGAGGAAAGAGTATCTGTCGAATCAAAGCTAAACGGTTTCAATGGTTTCAGGGGAGTTTTATATGCAATGAGAAACATTAGTTCAATGCTGCTCACAATCTTGTTACACAGTTTGGTGTACCGTTGTCCGGACACATCAGGCACGGTTTCAGGATATGAGGGTCGGTTGTTTCATCGGTCTGGACTAATGATATCAGCTGCGAGGTTGCAACAGAGAGTGGGAGCAGAGATGAGCGAGGCAGCGCCGGGGATGTTGTTGTATGAGTTTAGGCAGTCGAGAGTGATGGTGGAAGAGCTGAGAGGGGAACTGGAGAGGAATGTGTCGCCGCAGGTTGTTCAATGGGAAATGGAAGATGGTTTGAGGGAGAAAGTGGAGAGTGTTAGAATGTGTTTTGGTGTTCTTAAATCTGGAGCTGATAATATTGTTTGTCAGCTTGATGATTTCTTTGATGAGATTGTAGAAGGTAGGAAAAAACTTTTGGATTTTTGTAGTCATAGGTAAAATTAATTACTACCAAGGTTTGAAATTATAGTCGCAGACCGCGGTAACATAAGCGATTATGCAAACTGCATTACTTGATTATGAAGAAAAAAACACACTCATTGCGGTTGATGTAATCTATTGTTTATTATATTGCGAATTGAAAGCAACAAAAACTGAATCTCAATGGATCATGACAACTTATGTAATCTATAGTTGCATTGTAAATTTAGTAACATAAAAAATCATGATGTTGGGGACTTTTTTTAAAAAATCTTGTTAATTAGTTAGTGTAACTAAAGTTGAATTAAAAAAAAAAAATTAGAAAAAAAGTATAAGGAGGTAGGTGGAATCAATGACTAGGTTGTTAGTGATAGTTGATGTGGATTGTTGTTTCTTGTTTGTACCTTCAAACCCTTTTTAAGATTTTTCTTTTTCTATCTTGTGGTCTTTTTCTATTGTTTATTCAATTAGTTACTGTAGTTGTAATCCAAAAGATGAAAGTTAGTTACCGTTTTCCATACTTTTTGATTCTGCATAAGTCAGAAAAGAAGTTTCTTTAATTGATTCTGTACAACCAATGTTAATCTGTTGATCATCAAGATTTTTTGTGTTAAACGTCATTGGAAGGATGTCCTGATAATCTAAATTAAAGTCAAATCAAAAAATATTTCTCTTAAAAATTGGACCCTAATGCTTTTAAACGATTTATTCTTAAGAGAAGCTGATTAATCCAATTAACTCAATCACTTGTTTGTTGAGTGTTGACGATCAAGTTTATCTAACATTTATTTAATAAAAACTATGGGCAAAATTACTTATTTTGACCCACTTTTCTTTTATATAATATATGAGGAGTTTATAAAAATAAAAACTTATTGTGACGCAAGCAATCGAGATATAACGACTATCAGAAGTGCAATTTTTACATGATGATAAACTTAATGAAAAATGTTATATTTATAGCTGTTTGTAAAGATTTAAAAATAAAAGGTGTATTAATATATTTAGATTTTAAGAACAGATTTTCAAATAATTTTTTTTTGGTACATGATTTTCAAATAATGTTACCTAATTTTGTTTATAGAATCTATTCTACATGCAATATGCAATTATTTGAGTCATGAATGTTAGGTCACGTTGGGGCAGTCGGAGATTATCCGCATTAAATTAAAAACAACGAATGTGTTATTTTCCGCGTGTAGCCATCTAGAGGGCTCAAGATGTTCTTTTTTTTTACCAAAATTTTTAGCTTCTCCTTTTGCAAGGTCACAACCCAAAGGTAGCATACATTTTCTTAACGTCCACAATATTCGAGTCAAAGACCTCTACTTAAGAGATCTCTAACTTTAGTTTCACCGAGACCAAAAAGGTAATGTTGGAATTTCGATTACCTCCGTATCTAAATATAAAATTTTCTTGTAGAAATTTAAAGTTGATAGTAATAATAAATTTATTGGTAGCAGATGTTATTTTTATCATAGTATAGTATTTATTGTAAGGTGTAAAGAAAGAGGTAAAATAAGTAAGACATATAAGTAAAGATAATAAATATGATTGAATATTAATTTAAAATAGACTCTTGTAAAAAGGAACAAGAAAATTTCTTAAAAGGATTTTATATTTAAGGAGAGAAATAGTAACACTTATAGTTACTCCCTCCGTTTTAAAATAAGTGTCGTTTAGGGTTTTTATACATATAATAAGAAATGCATTGATTTTTTTTTTTTTGACGTAAGAAATGCATTGATGTTGTAAGAAAATACAGTATTTTTATTAAATTAACCTTATTAACTATATTGGAAAATAAAAAATGAACGTACGTTAAAAAATTATAGATGACATTTGTCATACCCCATTTTTTGACCGATCGCTTTTATACGTCTTTTTAAGACGGATTTTTCTTTGTTCATTTCTGACGAAATTTCGGCAGAGAGGTATTTTAAAATACCTCATTTATTTAGTTTCATTTTATTTTCCTTTTATTATTATTATTATTATTATTATTTTTATTTGTTTTTTTATTCTATTATTATTATTATATATATATTATTATTTTTTATTTTAATCTTTATTTGTGTATTTTTTCCTTTTTTGGTGTTTTTGCCAATTTTTTTTAAAGAAGTCCAGATCAGGTTTTTTGTCCAGACCCAAAGGGGCAATTTTGTCCAAATTGAGTATTTTTCATCTGTCCAAACCCTAATCCTGACACAGTACAAATAGGGCACAGTTCCCAAGAAGGAAGGGATCCAGATCAGCCGCAGAGAAAAGAAGATTCATCTTCTTCATTGAAAAATCATAACCAAAAAAAAACAGAATACTTCATCGTTCATCTTAATCCTCAATTCAACCCAGAACCCATAAACTATCTCAGATTCAAAACAAAACCCAGAATTTCGCAATCATCATCATCACCGTTCAAACAAACCAAATCCATTTTTCCTTCATCAAACTTTTCAACAACCAAGGACCAGAAACCAAATCATACAAACCAGAATCCACGAACCCACCTTCGTTCATTCGAAGCCAAAACCATAAACTGATCAAAAACCCAAATCATTGTTCATCATCAAACCTCAAACCAAATTAAACCCACCACAAACAGAATCAAAAACGAAAAGGAAGGAGAAGAAATTGGAAAACGAAATCGACGAAGAAGAATCGGAAATAAACGCAAATAGAGGAAAGAAACCGAATCGGATTTGAGAAGAACCAAAGGTTGATTTCTATTTTTCTCTTTTCCATTCTGTTTTTTTCGTTTGAGTTTAGAGGTGGATTTGAGATTTGTTTTACTTAGCTATGATGATTGAATTGTTTTTTTGAGAGAACAATGAATTTTAGAAGAACAGAGAAGTCTGAGAGAGAAGAAGGAATCTGGCCGGCGGCCATGAAAGAGAAAGAAGGAGATCTGTTTGTTCTTCTTAGGGTTTTCTATTTATACCCCTGTTTATAATCCTGTGCGCGCAGGTGCACAGTCTTATGGTGCACATGCGCGCCTGTGTCCTCTTGATTTAAATCCAACGCCCACCATTGACTTTTCCTGATCAATCAGACGGCCCTGATCAAACCCTTTACATTTTGTGCAGTTGGGCCTCTCTGGACTGGGCCTTGCTCTGTTTTACTTTTTGCACCCCTTTTATTCTCTGTTTACTATTTGCACCCCCTTTTGTTTTTGTTTTATTTTTTGCCTAATTATTTATTTATTGCATTGTAAAGACAACTAGATTGTATTGTTTAGGACTTGATGTAAAATTAAATTAAATTGCATAGCATACTCTTGCATTCATCTCATATTTATTTTTCCTTGCAAATACTCTAGAATGTAATTAGGAACAAATGTACACTATAAATGAAAATTGCATCTCATGCATATTTATTTATCGCTTTCCGCAAAACGTTAGCATATCTATTCCGAGGGAAAAGACACCGTTTTGATCAAAATATCATCACGGATCGTCTTCGCGCTTAATTTGCTTATTGCGACGTTATTAATTTTAGCGCTACCTTTTTATTTGGAACCCAACATTCCATTTTAAAATAAATAGTCAATCACTTTATTCTCAAAAAATGAGGTCAAAACCTCTTTCACAAAATAGCAAAACAATTCATTTTCACATATCATCAAGCATCAAAAATATTTTGTCATCATACACTTTTCAAACTTTGGACTTTAAACCAAACGTTTCTTTTTACCGCGAAAACCTCGGATTTTAACCCGAGTGCTTTTTTACCGCGAACTTGGATTTTAAACCAAGTGCCTTGGAATTTAAACCAATGGCGTCTTTTATCGTGAAAACCTTGGATTTTAACCCAAGTGTCTTTTTCTTATCGCGAACTTGGATTTTAAACCAAGTGCCTTGGACTTTAAACCAACGGCTCCTTTCATCGCTAAAACCTTGGATTTTAACCCAAGTGTCCCTTTTCCTCGCCTAAAACCTTGGATTTTAAACCAAGTACATTTGTCTCATTCATACATCATTAATCATGCATAAACCTTGGATTTTAAACCAAGTTTCTTTTATCACTTCAATCATTTTCTCAACAAACCTTGGATTTTAAACCAAGTGTCCGCATCTTATTTTCTTAATCAAATCTTAATCAATTTAATCATATAGACTTTCTCCACAAATTAACATCAATCAAACTTACATTTTGCCACTTTTGGCTTTTTTTGGTCTTTAAAACCATTTTCAAAAACTTTAAAATCAAACAAACGAATTTACTCGTCTTTTTACCGCGAACTACGGTGGTTTGATCCCTCGGGTACGTAGGCATGAGACTTGTCTCTCCAATCAATAAAATCAACAAAAACATTTCTCCTTTTCCATCATTTTAAGCATTTTTATCATCACTTTAATTTCCCATTTATACATTTTTTACAAGCAATTAAAATAAAGCGCAAAGTTAGAATAAAAACAAGAGGTTCCTATAGAGTACTATAGATACTTAGGGTGCTAATACCTTCCCTTCGTATAACCAACCCCCGAACCTTGTTCTCTTAAAAATAGGGTTTTTTCGAACTTTTTCCCTTTCCCTCGGATAAATTAAAGATCGGTGGTGGAATATTAAATTGCGATTCGAAGTTAATTAATAACTCGATATCCAAAAATCACCGCGACAACATTTATTTTAAGAAAATGTTAACTAATGTCTTCGAATATCAGTTAATAATTGGCTGAGATTAAAGATTACAAGACGTGTCAACATATAGTTGGGATGTCTGCTATTTTTTTATGTCATTATTATACTTCTAGTTAATTAAAAAAAATGCCTCCAGACCCTAGTTAAGAAAATCAATTATAGTAAAGTTGTTTTAGACCTGTATAGTCAATATTCTTAAGATACAAAATTGATGTTTTTAATGCAAATTTTTTTTTTTTTATTTAGTGCTCCAAAGAAACTAGTTCGCACAGCTATTTATTTTTAAAGGTCATGTTAATTGTGTATTTGGACACTATTAAAGGAAAAAAAATAAAAAGTAAATTTTGCATTGAAAAGAGTTTTTTTTTTTTTATCGTTTTAAAAAATAGATTACACAAGTTTTAACACTTTTATGTCTTATTTAGTTCTTTAATCACTGCTCCAAAAGCACTAGTTAAAATTCTCCTATTTTAAAACTTTTTTTTTTTATGAAAATGACACTCATTATAAATGAATGGAATAATTCTCTTGCACTTATGTTAAATGTCTAACACATAAAAAAGACAATTATTTAAAGAAGCCAATAAAGGAAAAGAAGGTAATAAGTACAAATGAACAATGACAGTAAAGCATAAGATTAATTTTGAATTCATTTTCTTTGGCAGTGACTAGTTTTGGTCAATTCATTATGAATCTGAAAGAGTGCTCTCTTATTTTATTATGGCTAATGATTAATGATTCTACTTCTGAAAAAATAGAAAACGAAAGCTTAGTACTGTAGGGAACACACTCTTTAAGATTCCTAAACTACTTTAACCTCAAAAAGCAAACTTCTTTTACTCCTTCGAAGCTTTTGTCTGATCCGGTTCGGTTCATATAGAAAGCATTTCAATGATTATTAAAATGTAGTATTAGGGAAAGATTTTGTGTCAAAATTCATCCAACTACATTTCTCTTGGGTAAGATTTTTATCAGGGTAAATATGATTTGAGTTTAATTATTGTGCACTGTCGGTGTAAAGTTTTTTTGCACATACATTCAATGATGTGTTGCCACATCATTTAATGAATGTGACACATCATGTATTTTTAATTACCATACATGATGTGTCGATATATTATTGGACGCATGTGTAAAATAACTTTACACTGACGGTGCATATAAATTAAATTCATATGATTTATATAAACTAAAACATTTAACTTAAATAATTAATGAACTCCTCATATAACTTCTTATTTGGTAGCCAAATTTTATTTCCCTCAGCCAAACTTTAAATTATCAATAAAAAAATATACTCCTCATTTAATTGTTTTTGGTCTCTACAGCCAACTTCTATTTACCTCGGCCGAACTTAGCATAGTAGCAATGACAATTAGATTAATATTAGAGTTTCATATTTCAAATTCGATATTTTGTAGTTTTAAATAATCAAAATATATGTCCTTTTTGGACTGTCCAACCTTAATCTACCACTAACATCCTTACTACATGCATGTAAATTTGTTATCGTAACAAATCCAAATCCATTAAAACATACTCTTTGGTTACTATTATAAGTAAAGAGCTAGTGAGACAGGTCATGGAAAAGACCTCAATTAAGTAGTGTGTGTTTTGGTATTTTCACCGGTGTTCCACCTATATACGGTACCTTTGTTTGTAACCCTCTTTTACGGGTCTTTGTTCGTCTTGTACAAAGACCTAATTATTAAAAATATATTTGCTGTTCAAAAAAAAAAAAAGATAGGTCAGAGAAAAGGAAGGGCGGGATGAAACAAGCTAAGATTTATTGATTAATTGATGTTTTTAGTCTATATACATTGATTATTGAATGAATTGTAAGGAGAGAAAAATAGATATAAAGACAAAAACAAAATTTGAAATACTAATTATAAAAACTAAAAACATATTAAACTTTTCTTTATTATATATAAAGTTTTCAGTGGCCACTTTCTCATGTCACTTATAAACGTATCTCAAGCTTTTTACCTTGAGGAAATTCATGCCTTGCCTCCTTATAAGGGTTCATATGAGTGCTGCTTTCAAACCTAACAACAAAATAATCCTAAAGGAACAAAACACACAGAAAAACCAAAATCCAGCATGCCACAAATTATGTTGTAGGGAGCCACCCTACATTAAAAGCAATTACTGCATGAGGTGAAAAAGCATTTACCCCCCATAAAAAGCATCATGCTCAGTCTACAAAAACAATAAGTGTGAAGTAATTAAATAAATTACAGTCCATCTTCACCTAAAAGCAATTAGGCTCCATAAAAAAGTTATAAGCTTTAAAGATATGAAATAATAGAATGCACTTTATAAAAAAGTTGATTAATCTCATGCATACTTCAAATGAAACATCAAGATGAGCACTTAAAAGTAAGAACTATCTTTATACAACTCTAGCTCTAGCAGTGTGAAGTAATTAATGAAATTCCTTCTAAACAGAATCATAAAAACTGTGGGCTGGGTAGGAAAATCTGTGTAAAATATTAAACTCGGCATTAAGCAAGTATGGCCATGGCAATATGATCCGACTTTCTTTCCATAAACGATTTGCAGGATCTAACTTCATGAAAATATATTAAGCTAGTAAGAACAAAACTATCATCTATAAAGCAATGGCATAGCCACATAGATATGGACACCAAATATGACACTAGTGATAATTTGAGAAAGTAAAATAATTAAATGTAATCACATTTTTCGGTGTCGGATACCAAACACACTTTTAGTCGGTGTTACATAGGTTGCCATAGTAAGCCAGGTCGTATCAAAATAATGTAACTCATGTATGAAGGGCAGACGGAGTTGCAAGAATCAAATATTGAACCCTTGCATTTCAAATTGGGGAAGCTTGATTTCTAAGCTCAATATTTTTTCAAGAAAGCAATATTCGCATGACTTCCATTGTTCACTCTGTATAATGCTGGTTATCTAAGCTTCCATCAAAAGATAATCAGCCATTCTATCAAAGGTCGCCTTCTAAACAGCCTCTAGTTGTCATAATAGCAGTAATACCTGAAAAAAGATAAAGATAAAATTGAGGAGGTTGAGTTTATAAGGTGTTCAGAAGAGTCAATAGTAGTTTAAACACATCTAAGTAACAAAGCAACAGGAGTACAGAAACTAAATGTCATTAAGAATGTTCCCCTCTATTTTTTGCACAAACGTACCTTGCCTGCTTATTCTATTTTCACTTCTCTGCAAACCAGACGCTTACGCCGCCGCCAAAACAGCCAGCGCACGACTCAAATGCCGCACGCCGCTTTCCAACTATCAGTTTTAACTTTTCTACATAAGCTTCATTTTCTTCCTCTGTTTTTTATTGTTATTTTTCCGTCTTTTACTTCCAGTCATGACAGAATTCTGTTTTTTTCATTTGCCCTGCTTTTCCCCATTTGTTTGTGCAACACAGCCCTTCATCTGCAAACATACAAAGTAATAACACATCAAACACTGCATTTGTAGCTTCTTGTGTTCAAATATTTAAAACAAATGGTGAGAATATTGACTTAGCATGGCAGTAGAAACTTTAAAGGACAGAAATAATAAGAAGACGATTTCATTGGAAATATACTGCATGATAGATACTGAGTTTTCAAAAAAAAAAAAACTACATGAAGAATTACTAGAGCTTAAAAACCCATCAAATGGGAGTAAACTAAAGGAATATATAAATAGTTGCAGAAAAATACATGAGCAGTAAAAAGATGATAATGAAGATTTGGATGAAATTATAAGAATTCAAAGTAAAAAAAGGCCAATTGAGGGAGGATTAAAGACTGCCAAGAAGGTAAAAGGCACATGGATTTAATATTCCTGAAGTAAACAGAACAAACCATGGCAGAAGGTAAGAGGCAAACGAGCATTGCAGATGCTTGTGACAATATATCCCGATTTGTTTACAGGAATGGAATTTGTTTTAATGTTGTGAGATCAAAAAGCTTCAGGTTAATGCTAGAAGTTGTTAGAAATTACGGTTCTCATTTGATGGCTCCAAGCTATAAATGAGGAGTGCTCAACTCCTTAAGAAGGAGTTGGAGTATACAAAGTTTTTGTTGAAGGGTCATGACAAGCAATGAGCATAATATGGATGTTCAATTATGTCAGATGGTTGGAGAGACAGAAAGGATACGACTTCTATAGATTTCTTGGTGAATTCTCCATTGAGAACAGTGTTTGTGAAGAGTGATGATACTTTTGCATACATGAAAACTAGGGAAACATTATATGTTGTGCAACTGGTTACTGGTAATTGAAGTAGTTACGTATTGGCCGGTAGACTTGGAACAGCCAAAAGAACATAAATGTTTTGGACTCCATGTGCAAATTGCCTAGAATTGATGTTAGAAGATATTGGAAAGATTTCTATGGCTAGAGGTAATACAAAGAGGAGTTAGTTATACAGGCTTCATTTCTAATCAGTCATTGGCTTTGAACACAATGAGGAAGTTCACCAACAATACAAAGTTGGTTAGACATTGAGTTACAAAGTTTACTACCACATTCCTTACATTGGAAAAAATGTACAAACAAAGAGCCAACACTAGAAAGATATTCACTTTAGATAACTGGTTGAAGTCTAAGGCAGCTAAGGATGCTAAAGGAAAGAGGGAAACTAGTGTTCTACTAACGCAATTATTTTGGAATAACATTGTCTATGCTCTTAAGGCAGGACCTCTTGTACTTGTGTTCTCAGACTCGGTGATAATGAAGAAAGGCCTATAATGAGTTACATATATGCGGCAATGGACAATGTCAAGGAGATAATTCAATAAAGTTTCAATGACAATATAAGCAAGACTAAAGATATATTTGCAATCATTGATCAAAGATGGAAGTGCCAACGTCATCATCCACTGTATGCAGCGGGTTACTATCTAAATCTTGAGTATTTTTATAATGATCCACAAATTGAGAATGGTGCATAATTGGTGAATGGCCTTTATAAATGTATTGACACTTAATGAAAGTGATGAAGTCAGTGACATGACCCGGAGGCCTCTTTGGGTTAGGAGGGGGAATAACACAAAGGGCAACTCTTAGAATTGAGTTTTGGGCCTAACTCATCCTCACAAAACCGGCTTGTAAGGTGAGGATTGCCTCTAGTTTATAAACACGTGTTCAGGCCATCTCGCAAGTGATGTGAGACTTCTTAACAGCAACATTGACTCCTTGTAAGTCGAAGCTTATTTCTTACGAATTTAGCACATAACTACAACCGCAAATACTAATGCAAATCATTGTTACACTGCAGTTAAGTGGTGGAATACTTATGGACCACATACACCAAATTTGCATTTGTTGACTATTAAAGTGTTGAGTTTGACAGATCAACAGTTCTCATATCATATCTATGAGGAAGGGGTAATTGTTGATGTACCAAATTCATTTATGGACATTAGGAACAGAGTATCTAATAGGAGAGAAAGTCTTAAACACAACCCCAGTTTTGAGCAAACAAAACAGAGCTCAACATTGCAACTCAAATTGCTAGTTGGGAATGCCCTCGAGAAGGCAAGACAAAATGGGTACGAGCGTGGAGTGGAAAGACTGGATCCAAGATGTGGAAATGGTGTAGTATCACAGAAAATTTGTTAGATATGTTTTTACCATCCTCCTTTCAAAGAGTTCTTGAAGATGCCAAAATAAGTAATGACATAAATGGTGACTCAATTAGGTTGTTACCAATCCATGTCTCTTTTTTCCGTGAGCATGACCCTCCAAAGATGCTTCGGTTATAAACGAGTTAGTGACAAAAACTACACTTGAAAGATTGCATGGACTGATTTTTCTCAAGCATGTCACTTTACATTCACATAAAATAGAAATTCCATATCAGAATCTCTTGATTAGCCTAAAACTAGGTAGTCAATCCTAGATAGTGATGGAGAGTGCGGCTCACAATAGTGGGATAGTGTCCAGCAAGCCGGGATGGCCACTATTTTATCACTTTTGCACAAACTAAATTGCATAAATAATACTAAAAAGACCTATTTAATGTAAAATTAAACAAATAACTTAAAAACCATAAAATACAAATAAGCAATAAAAAGTCACATGTCTTAATCAAAACATATATATAAATACCAACAAAAGTCAACAAAACAAAAAATCTCAAGTCTCTAAGACTTAAAGTAACCAAATTTTAAAACTCAAATGTATGTTCTAGCATAGGAGTCAAAGATCATCATCATCAAGACTACCTAGGCCTAATATTGATTGTGAAGAGAGTTATACAGGCCAGCAACAAAGATAGACAATAAATAGTGCCTAAGCCTAATAAAGGGGCTGAGTTGAGAATTTTGGAGACCATTGCTTAAGTGGCAATTTGTGGGGATGGCAACAAAATATAGAGGAGAGAAAATGGAAAGGAGGGCATTCAGTATTTGTGGGTCGAGGTAGAAGTGTCTCTTCTTTGACGAGTTTTTGCTCTGGGGTTACAGGGGTTTCCCTCTGTAATGCATCTATTTTCAATCAATGATATGGTTTCTTTTTCTCTCTAAATTTGGTTCCAATATCAGCATCTCCACGCTGTTTATCCAAGATTGACAACTATATAGGAAGGCATATATTCACCGATTCTCACACCTCGAGGAGAGATGGAACCATAAATGGCACATTTTTTTTAGAGTTGTGTAACACGCCCCAAAGACTTCAGTATTTCTAGCTACATTACATAATAAATTGATATAGAAATTAAAAAGTAATCTCATGCTTCTTCAAAGAAAAAGTATGCTCATGTAAACTAGGACTTCAAAGTTCAAAGACATAACTTACTCGAGAAGGATAAAAGAACATGACCTTACTGGAAAAATTTGACGAACTAAGTAAAATACATATACATATACAAGCATCTTTGTTACTCCAAACCATAAGATTAAGGAACACACATCAGATCTTTTTAAATTATTTTTTTTATGAAAAGACGATTTTGTTAGTCTTCACCTTCATTTGAAATATAAACTTCTATGAAAGCTTCATGGATATAGTAGCTTCTTGAATAAATGAAAGCGGAGACAAATGAAACAGATATCATGGACACACGTGAAAGTAACTTCCCCCATTAAATTCACGCAGGAACTGTGTAACCCTTACTAAAGCTATCCATAATATTAGTAGAAAATACAGAAGTTTAGGCTATGTTTATATATTATGTTCCAAGACATTCTTGAGGAGTTGTTAAAAATATTTCAAATAAATCTTAGATGGAGTTAAGAGGGGCAAGGGGCGGATCCATGTATTAGCTATTGGGGGCTCAAGCCCCCACCAAAAACAAATAAATTCCCTTAGTATTAGTGTTATATTTTATGCAAGCCCCCACAAAAAAAAATCCTTTAATACTTGTAGCAGGTTTATTATGCTTTGTTTTCAGCAGATTGCTTGTCTTGCCTCCTCTTAGCTTGGTTGTTGCTTGGGTGTGTTTTTTTTCTTAGGTAGGTATAATGGTATTGTTGTGCCTTGGTAGGTGAGATTGCAATTGTTTAGTTTTTGTGTGGCTTGTTGTTATCGGTGCTAGTTTGAAAGTGTCTATTTTGTGTTGGAATGATGTTTGTATCTTAGAGTGTTTGGATTCTATGTTGTATTGTTTTGGTATACATTTTTGTCCATTTTTAGAGCACATAATTATTTAGGGTTTATACAATCTTCGATAGATGGATAAATCGCTTCCAAAATGATACTGGGATTGGACCAAATTAATCTAAATACATTATTTTTTAGCCCCCACCAAATAAAATTTCTGGATCCGTCACTAGGGGCAACAATGGGCATTTTAGGACTAAAAATAGTAGGACTCGTGCTATAGAGTCTCTTGATCAGTCAGTCAACAAGAAACATACTATATTAATATCAAACTGAATTTAATAAACCATATATACTTAAATAGTAGTGCTAGTTATATGAATAAATTCTCACCCAAAAAATATATATAAATAAATTTCTAAAATTCCAAGTGGTAGATGTTCTCACAGCAAGCCACAAAAAGAACAACCCACATCTCACCTTTCACAACCAAACCTTCTATCACAGTTATCTCTAACTCTCAAAATTTGTTCTTAATCTTAATGTACCTTCCAAGTTCGAACTTCTAAATGAAGTTGGGTTTGAACTCTCTTCCTACGTGGAGAAAAGTCCAAATTTGTTAGTCCATTATGTCTCACTTATATAAGTGGAGAGTGATCATACTAGGGTTATGAAGAGAGTAAATTTTGTGAGAAAGAACAACCAACAAAGAGAGAAACCAATTCTCGTTTTTGATACAGCAGTCCCACTAAAACTTTGATTCCCGATTCATTAACCGTTGGATTTGGCCTAAATTTGGAGGGCAGGTTCACAGCTTTGAGGGCTACACTTTCACCGTTCGGATTGTCAAAATCAGGTCTGGTTTGAGAGAAATCCTGCTCACAGTGCATTGGTTTTTCTTGGGGATTTTTTCATCTTCTTGTTCTTGTTTTGTAAGCTTTGGTACTTTGTTGTTTGGTGGGTTATTCGCACTTGTTTGTGCATCACTTGGAGACTCTTTTGTACCCATATTTGATTATAGTGGATTTATTTCATTGGTCTGGACGACAAGTGGTTTTTCAATCTCACATCGAGGGTTTTCCATCTTAAAATTTTGGTGTTATTTTGTTCTTTTATTTTGTTCAATATTGGCTGTCATATATTTGTTGTTGATCCTCAAAGGTTCTGACATGTTTGGGGTGCATATTGCTCTGATACCACTCTGATAGGGAATTAACGCACAATAACAATAACAGAGCAATATGCTGCAGAAATAAAATTCCCCAAACTTGTAAGAAATCAACAACAAATAAAAGGCAGCCAATAAAGCAAAATAAAAGAACAAGCGAACACCGAAATTTTAACGTGAAAAACCCTCGATGTAAGAGTAAAAAACCACGAGTCATCCAGACAAATGAAATAGCTCCACTATAATAAAACATGGTACAAAAGAGTCTCCAAGTGAGGCACAAATACTAACAACCAATCAATCAACAAAGCACTAAAGCTTACAAACCAAGAGCAAGAAGTAAAAAAAATCCCCAAAAAACCTGATGCTCAGACTTGTTTCGACGATCTGGCGGTTGAAAAGTTGGCCTCAGGTGTTGCGAACCTTCCCTCAAAATAAAATCTTGAGTGAAATACAATTGTTAATGAATCAGGAATCCAAGTTTTAATGAGACTGATTTGAGAAAAAACGGGAACAGCTTTCTCTCTTCTTTTCTCTCTTTTCTGAAGGTTGTTCTCTCACAAAATTTACTCATGTTGTAACCCTAGTATGACCACTCCCCACTTATATAAGTGAGACAGACGCTAATAAACTTGGACTTTTCTCCACATAGAAAGGGAGTCAAAAACCCAACAATGACACTGTTTTAAACAATTTTAATAAACTCCCAATCATCTAACCTAAATCTAAAAAACCTTATCTGTATTTGCTGAAAATCATAGTTAATTCACTTTTTTCATCAATTCGGAATGTTAGATTAGGAGGACATATATAAAGGAAACAATAATCTGATTTTAGAAAATAAACTATTCACCTAGAAAAACATAAGAAACGATTATAGAATTTCTTCGAATGACGTTGAATAACAAAATTAAAAGAAGATTACCCAACAATGAGAAAAATTGAAAAAAGGAAATACTAAAATCCCTTAAACGTTTCACAAGAAGTGCAGAACATAGAGAATAATTGGTAGTTTCAACTTCAATACCTTCACAAAGCCTATGAACGGGAGTTTGCAGAATAGAAATAACAGAAGCAGCGACAGCAGCGTTTGAAACAGAACAGCGGAAAGAGCGGAAGGTTGGGAGTGGATGAGGAGGAACGGTGTTGTATGCGAAAGCTGAAGTTGAAGTTTCCATCATGAAGATTAGACAGAGAAGATAGAAAGGAATGGAACAATTACCAAGCTCGTGTAGATTGTGGATATATTTACAGTGAGGAAGTCGAAGGGGAAAGAAACAAAGGGAGCATGAGGAATCGAATTTCTTTGGCGCATAGCATTAAACAAGCCATTTTTAGTCCTTAAAACTAGCACTAGATGTCATCCTTATTAGACCATGTAGAATGGAAAACAAATTCTAACACCCTCCTTTTTCACTTTTTACACTCCACGTCATATTCTCTTTCTTCCATCTAATAATTCAACATTCATTCAACTTTTACTCACTACAATAATTTTGTTTAATAAATTTCAACATCCCAGCCCACCACTTTTATTTCATATTATTAATTTCTTTTATGTTTTTGTTTTTGTGATTATATATTAATAACAGTTATCGATTGAAATTAAATTAAACTAAAATAATTAAGAATTAAATAATTAATTTTATTTTTTTCCTAATTTAATAATTTATTCGAATTTATTTTTTTAATTAATTTGTTTTCTTGCAAGTAATAAAGACGAGATATAGGGATAATCATTATTAAAACAAATAAAATTACAAAAAACTTAAAATGCAATACAATACACTAGGCACACAACACACTTAAAATGAAACACACACAACTTAATTAGTACAATAGACTCAACTCACAAACAATATAATTAATCACGAAACATTCTGAACTTTGTCCATATATGTTTGACTAGATTTGCTTGCAATTCGTGAAGTACATTTGAATCACGCATCACAAATCTAGCACGACCATGAATCGCAAATGCAGGTAGAACCTCGGTCGAAAATGGCTTCGGTGTACTAGACCCACTTGCCTCAGATTGATCATAATCTGTCCAATGTTGAGCATATGTATCTCGTTCATTCTCAACAATCATAATATGCAATATGATACATGACGGCATGATGAGAGCCAAATCGGCTATGTCCCACAAACGGGTTGGTTCATGAATGATTTTAAATTGAGCCTGCAACACCCCAAATGCACGTTCGATGTCCTTCTGACATCCCTCCTGATATTTTGCAAATAACTTATATGGTTCACTTTGAGGAAGTCTAATTGATTTGACGAAAGTCGGATAAGAAGGGTAGATATCGTCAGCAAGATAGTATGCCATATTATATGGACGTTGATTCATAAAGAAGTTCACTCTTGGAGTATTTCCTTGTTCAACTTCATCGAACACGGGTGAATGGTCTCGAACGTTTATATCGTTCAATGTTCCCGGACATCCAAAAAAGGCATGCCAAATCCATAAATCATAAGTTGCAACTGCTTCGAGAATAACAGTGGTGATTCTCTTATCTCCCTGAGTAAATTGACCTTCCCATGTTGTAGGACAATTTTTCCATTCCTAGTGCATGCAATTAATACTCTGAATCATCCCCGGGAACCCTCGCATTTCACTAACATGTATTATTCTTTGCAGGTCATCTTGAGTCGGGGCTCTAAGATACACTAGCTCATACAATTATATGATTCCTTTACAGAATCTCTGCAAACACTCCAATATTGTAGTACCTCATATTTGATGTATTCATCGATTGCATCGACCGCCACACCATATGCTAACATTCGCATGGCCGTGGTACATTTTTCTAATGGAGACATACCTTCTTTTTTGGCTGTGTCAACTCTTTGGGTGAAGTTGTTGTCACTGCTAGATAGGTCCCCAACGATCCGAAGGAACACATGTTTCCGCATACGGAATCTCCAACGAAACATTTTATCGTCATATGTAGGTTGATATGCATAGTAGTCGCCAATCAGTCTTTGGTTTGCCGCTACATGGTCTCTATTGAGATATTTTCTCTTGACACAAGGTGTATATCCTTCCTCTATTTGGTTTTGTTTCTCCCTGAACCGATTGACGATATATCTCTCTTCGATTTCAGATTGCCTTTTGTAAGCTTCGATATCAAAAGGAAATTTCGAAGGATCCATTGATATTTTTTAATAATATGAGATTTTAAGTATTAGTACAACAATCAAAGAATGAGCCCCCATTTAAATAAGAAATTGAGTTGGTGAAATGGACGGACTACAATCAAATCATTCAATGTAGTTAAATAATAGATAAGGATAGAAATCAGACCGAGTGATTGAAATGGACGGACTTCGAACAAATACTACAATGTAGGTGTTGAATAATAGAAAGGCATAAAGTGACAAAATACAAACAAGGACTTGACAATACATCATTTAAATTAATGGAGTTAAATAGTAGATAAGACACAAAACGACAAAATACAAACAAGGACTTGACAATACATCACTTAAAGCAATGAAGTTAAATAATAGATAAGACACAAAGTGACAAGATTACAAACAAGGACTTGACAACATTTAATTTCCAAACAGATCGCGATCCAAATTATTCAACAGCTCTTTGCTCCGGTCATCGAGATACTCCTTTGAATTTAGCTTTAGATACATCGTCATCTTCTTAGCCTCAGTGCTTTGTTTCAAAAATTGGTTAGCCTACTCTTGCCTCATGGCTATTTTGTCCAATCGTTCCAAATCTTTCTCTTTATATTGTTTTAATTCATTCACATCTTCATTGACTGATTCCAACGCTGCACCATTGCCTTTCTTTTTACCCTTTTGTTTAGCTGCATCCTTCCCCATTGGGCGAACTCTAGATCCTACGGAGTTGGAATCACTTGCATCACTCTCGTGGGCTATCTTAGATCCACTACTTCCAAAGCCAGTATTTCCTCCTACCTGACTAACATAACGTGGTTGATCACGGACAACGAGCCATTCTGACATTAAACTGAAATGTCCACTCTTACCATATGAATATAATTCATACGCTTTTGACAATACATAATTCTCGGACCACCCGCTTTGTTGCATACGTTTAGCGTTATCATAAGCGTCAACCCACTTATTAAGTATTTTGTTCATATAGTTGAAATGATTTCTGCAAGCAACTACATCACGGGGAGGATCAAATGAGCAATGCTCATTACAGTAATCAACAATTTTACCCCAATATGCATCAACTTTTTTATTTCTCCCAACAACACTATATGTTCCATATTTAATCCACCCACTAATTAGAACCAAATTTTGATCAGTGGTCCAATTGGGTTTTTCCGGCGAGCAGGATTTGAATCTTTTGAATTTGGAGTGGCTTCATGACCACCCCTCATGCCACAAAGAGCCATTTGTTTGAAAATTCAGGAATTTCATCAAGTCCAACATTCGAAACATTTTCATTTTTCATTGGAGTAGAAGAATAATAATGGGGTGCTTGAGATGAATAAGGCATCATTGATCCATAATATGGACGATAATTTGGATTAGATAACGGCATGATGAAATTTGGAGGAAATCCATAATTTGGTATATTTTGGGGACCTTGTTGGTTGGAAGATTCATTTTGAAATCTATAGTTGTTGATATTTGGGTAGTTGAAAGGGTAATTAGTAGAGTTTTGGGTGTTAAAAGGGTTATTATTGGGATCCATTTCACTAAAAAGATGTTTAGAGCTACAAACAAGAGTTTATTGGAGGCTAAATAGAAAAATTAGAGGGAGAAATGTCGTTTTTTTCCGGTGTCCAAATCAAATGAACCGAGCCTCTATTTATAGACAAAAAAAATGATGAATTTTGGTAAAAAAAAAATCAAATAATTTACTATGAAATAATTGACCCCAAAGGATTAGGATAAATAAAAATCTGAAAATCACAACAACCAATAAAATTTTGCCAAGTGTAGGAAAGGGACCCACTCCCTCCCCACCACTTGGTCTTTCAACGTGTTGAAATCAATACCACTTACAAGCGGCGATACCAGTTGGTCCACTGTAGAAAGCCAAAATCGATTGATTTCCTCGTGTGTCTTTCTCCTTTTGGCTTTTTATTATAATCTTTATTTGTTATTGTTATGGAATTTGTGTTTCCTTTTTTTTTTTTTTTGCATTTTCCGCATCTTCTAATTGCTTTTCTTTTTTTGTTTTGCTTGGTTTAAAGTTTCTTATCCTCCGTCAGATCTTTAGCATGCGGCTGACGGTTAGCAGGTTTTTCTTTTGTGTCAGTTGCAAGCATTATATCTGACCTTCGACTTTTTCCAGATTTTACTTTTATTTGTTTGTCTTCTTTGTGCTTCTTTTCTTCTATATATACCTCTTTCTTCTATGTTCGTTTTCACTCTCATCTCTTGTTGTTGGTTATTTTGTTTTGTTTTGATTGTTTGCTTGTTTTCTCTAATGGCTTTTAGGATTGATTTCTCGAGCGACATTGTTCCAGGAAGGACGACTTGGCTTTTTAGGGTTAGGGTTGTTAGGCTTTGGGAAGTTGCCGGTTATCACAAATCTGATTAGGTTGTCTCTATTGAAATGGTTCTTGTGGATGCTAAGGTATGTTGGTTTTTATTGCTTTACTGCCTGGTTTTGTTTCGATAGTGTGTTTTTGCTTTTGGGAACTTTCTATTTGTGTTTTGTTTATTTCTGTTTGTTTTTGCATTTGTGATGGTTTTGGTGATTTTGTATGTTAAAGCTTTTTTTTTCCCTGGGTGGGAAGATCCACGCTACTGTGCGGAAACAACTACTGTACTTGTTTCAGCGAAAGTTAGATGAAGGGGTTGTTTACAACATGAGTTTCTTTACTGTTGTTCTCAGTACTGGGACGTATCGCAGTACACTCCATCCATATAAGCTTTTTTTTCCAAATGAAGACTAGACTGGAGTTGGCTGAGGGCCCGAAGATTTCACGTTACGGACTTTCTTTGACGACTATTAGCGAAGTTTGCGCTCAGCCTCCTGATTATGACTATTTAGGTGGTGTGTTTGTGTGGTTTTTATTTATGTTGTTTGCTATTTATGTTGTCTATTTTGCTCTGTGGTTTAGCTGTGTTTGTTTGTTTGATTCAAATGTCATTACTGGGTGTTCGCTGAACGCGAGTATTTGAGAGATAGCAAGGTCACCAAGATGATTGTTATTGAGCTTACTGATCACACGTTAGTGTTGTATTTTATTCTTTCCGTGTTTTGTATTTTGGAATGTTGTTTAATTTTTTATTGTTGGTTTTCTGATACTTGTCTTTTCCTTTTGTAGTGGCAAGTGCGAGTGTGCTTTGTTTGGTGATTATGTCTGTCAGTTTCAGAGGATGGTTGCTCAGTGTTCTGATTCTGTCACTGTTGTTATCGTCAAGTTTGCTAAGATTAAGATTTTCAAAGGTTGGTTTTTATTGACTGCGTTTTTCTGCGTTGTTGTTTTTGCTTAGAGTTTTGTTTGAGTTTTTTTTTTCTTATGTTAATTTTCTATGTTTTTTCCAGATGAGGTGTCTATCTAGAATTTCATAAATACCACTAGGGTGTTGTTGGAGCCTGAATTTGCTGAGGCTATCTCTTTTAGGGATGGGTATGTAGTTTTCCTTGTATTTGTTTTTGGCGTACTTTTATTTTGGATCATGTGTTTTACTCCATTTTTTTCGTGTCTTAAGTCTTGCCCTCCATGGTATTGAGGGAGCTACTCGTGTTAATGTTTTTGGTCCTCGTGTGAGGCCTTTTGTGGAGGAAGATTTTCTTCATACATATCCTTTAATGTCTGTTTCTAGTTTGAATTCCTTGGTGGAGGATGGCACTTTTGTGGTTTGTGCTACCATTTTTGGGCTAGTTTATGAGGAAGATTGGTGGTATCCTGCTTGCAAGTGTCAGAAGAGTGTCACTCCTAACTCTGGTGCTTATTACTGTGGGAGATGTGTTAAGCATGTTTTTCATATGATACCTAGGTTTGACTTCTTTTATTTAGTTTTATTGCTCTTGTTTATTTTGCCTTTACTTTTTGTTGGAATTGTGTAAAATATTTGGTCGAATTTATATGTTGTCTATTGGGTTTAGGTATAGGGTTAAGCTTCGTGTTACTGACCGGACAGGGGATGTTGTTTTCGTCGTATTTGATGGTGATATGCAGTATTTGCTTGGTGAGCAATGTGCTACTTTGATTTCTAAAGCGAGTGTATGGTTTATCCCTTGGTTTCTAAAGCGAGTGTTGGTGCTTATCCTGCTGAAATTCTGCGATTTGAGGGTTCGAAGTTGTTGTTTAAGGTTGCCAGGGTTAATTTTGCTGGTCTCTTATCTGATGGTTCTTTCAGGGTTAAGCGTGTGTGCTCTGATCCTGATATTCTGAAATGTTTTGATGTTCTTGGTTCTAAGGATGTTGTGTCAACTGTTGGTTTAAAATCTTTGTTTTATTTCTTGTATTTGTGTTGTTTTTGTGGATATTTATAATGACTTTTGGTTATTAATTTTTTACCTTCTTTAGGTTGTGGTGGAGCCTGATTTGTTGTGTGAGGATCAACTCTCTGGTGGTTACCCTTCTCTTAGTGAGGCTGGAGTTGATGAGTTAGTTTCTGGTCTTCTTGTTTCTCCTGCTGAATCTTTTGTTGATCAAGTTGGTTTGAGTGGTCTTGGGTCTCTCGATAAGGTCTTGTGGTTTTTAAACAACAAAAAAATATTTATAGTTTATTTCTTTTGTTCTATTTCTGTTTTGGTCCCCAAGTTGGTTGCCAAGTCTTTGAGCAAATCTAAGAGAAACTTGACTGCTGCTTTTGTTGAATTTGGGGAATCTGTTGGTGGTTCTTCCCCTAAGGCTAATAGGGTTGAATGATGGGTTGTTCCGGTGGTGTTTTGTTGTGTTCGTTTTCTAATGTTGCCAATCTTCTTCATTAGAAATTATGTTTTTATTGTTTTCCCCCCTGTTGTTTGTGTTTGTTTAGTACATTTTATGGCTTTTATTGCTTTTGTTGTTATCGTGTAATCAAAGGGTCTTTGGCTTGCCTTGGAATCATGTACCTTTAGGCTTGGTTTGGTATTGGTTGCCTACCCAAGTTTCTGCATGTTGGTTTAGTGTTTTTTATGGGTTTTATTGCTTTTGTTGTTTTCATGTAATCAATGGATCTTTGGCTTGCCTTGGACTCATGTACCTTTAAGTTTATGCATGTTGGTTTAGTGCTTTTTACTTGTATCTTTTTTCGTCTGTTGATAAATTTTGTTCGATGTCCTTTTCCCTCTTTTAACTATTTTCATCCCTCCACATAGAGGGAGATTGATAAAAACATGTGCATACACATAAATAAAAATAAAAACGTTGGATGATATTTTATTCTCAATAAACGATGATTATATTAGATTTATTCACCATATTCAGACAACTGGATAAGTCTTGATTTTTTCCCAAAGTTCATTCTATATCATCCGTTGGCAATTATATGCCCCACTTTATTTTGGACAAGAAATTATAATTAGTAGAAAAAATACAAAAACAAGAAAAATCCATGTTGGATATGTTTGTTCCCATACAAATAATATAGTGGTAGTTATTTTCATAGACTATATAATATTAAATTAATTACTTGCTTTCAAATATGTCAAGGAAGTCAATGTGGGGTGTGATTTGTTTTTGGGGTGTTACAGTGGCGGAGCCAGGATTATTTCGGAGCCTGGGCACAATATATGCCCTTCTCATTTGGTCTTGAATATCCGGAGCATACTCATTAATTTGATTCCTAAGACCCGGATCACGCACAATTTCATTTAAATTAAACTCATTAACCACATTACTAGGCGGTGGTTCTTCTACTTCGGCTTCCGATTGCACAATATTCACATTCTCAGTACTTGTTATAGGAACGTAATACTTCCTCATCTAAAATTAAATGATGCAAAATTAATAAACAAGTTCATCTATAAACTTAACAAAAACCTACAGGTATTTATTTTCAAAAATTCATCTAAAAATCTAAAAACCTACAAGTTCATCTAAAAATCATGTACATCTATTTATTTTCAAAAATTCTAGATTGAGATTGAAATTATGAGGCAAAGAAACAAAGTATAACAAACAAACAGATAACAGAACAAACACCACTGGTAATGTAACAAAAACAAAACAAGCTAGCAGATTGAGATTGAAATTACACCAGGGCAGGGAGCAAAAACAAGCTAGCAAAAATAAAACAGAAAAGCAAAACAAAACAGAAAAGCAGAAAACAAGCTTGAGAGGTGTATAATAAAACAGAAAACAAGCAGAAAAATAAAACAGAAAACAAAACAAATCTAAGAGGTGTATAATATAACAGCCAGCAAAAATAAAACATAAAAGCAGCCATGAAAATCAAGCTTGAGATTTGAGATTGAAAATACCTAATTGAGCAGCTGAGAGAAAAATTGAGATTGAGGGCGAAAACGAGAAGGAGATTGAGAGTATGAGAGGTAGATGTTGCGATTGAGAGTGAGAGTAAGAGGCTTGATTCGGCGATTCGGCGGTTCTGGGCGGTGGCGATTCGGCGGTTCTGTGAGGAGCGTGTTTCTGTTTTTCTGAGGAGTGTGTGCGTGTTTCTTGTTTTACTGAGGACTGTGTTTCTATTTTTTTTTAGGGAGGGAGCTGTTTCTTGTTTTTTAAAATAAAAAAAATATATATATATATATTGGGCCAGAGCCTGGGCACGTGCCCAGGCTAGCTAGGCCTTCCAACCGCCCCTGGGGTGTTACATTGTCACATGTGAGTAAATAAGTTATTTAATATTCACGTAATTGTTTGGTAAAAAAAACAACAATTAACTTTTTGTGGTTTGTTGGTTGTGGTTCTATTGCACGCCCATGGTTTTGGTTTTTGTTTTGTTTTTCTTGGATTTGGCTATTATGATGTCTTTTATATTGTGTTGTTCTTGTATTTTTTAGGCTCAGGTTTCATTTTTCTGCTGGTGATATTGAGAGGGAGACTTCATTTGTTGTTTACGATGATGTTGCTAGGAAGATGGCTCCCTTGGCTTGCGATCAACTTCTTCGAATGGTGTGTTTTATTTTTTGTTTTGTGCTTTGTGTTGGTGTGTTTTGTTTGTTTGTGTTTATTGGTTGTTTACTGATTTTATCCGTTTAGAATAGAGGTAGTAGTGCCTATCACATTGAGTTGGATGAAGCGTTTGGAGATGCAATGTTGTTTAAGGTCTGGAGAGTGCTTTCTTTGGGTTCATGTTCTCTGTCATCCTATGAGGTGCTTAATGTTTTTTCTCATCCATCTTTGTTGGATGTATATGTCAAGTCATGTTGTTCGTATTGTGCTGCTAATGTTAGTGTGTTGATTTACTTTACATGTTTATTTTTGTGTTTCTTGTTGTGTTTGTTTCTTATTATAATATGATGTCTTATTGGGTATTTTTTGTTTTGTTTTAAGTGTTTGGTGTGTCCATCTCCTGGTTTTCCTTTGGCTTGTGCTGGAGAAAATGCTTCGATTGGTGTTGGTGTTTCAATTTATGGGTCTTCTACTGGGAGCTCATCTTGTGGAGACGATGGCTTTGATGATTTTTATGCGGTTGTGGACTCTTCTCCTAAGGATGGTGAAGATTTAGCGTGTGGTTCATGTGTTCCGGTGTCTAAGAGGCAGAAGACAGTGTAGTACTCTTGTTGGTTTAATGCAACTTTTCTATGGGGTGTATGTTTTAAATTTACCTTGGTTGCTTTAGAATTTGTAGTCTTTGTTTGTTAATCAATTGTTTTCTATGGTTTAGTTTGTTGTTGGCAAGTAGTTTTGTGGAGTTTCTTTATATTTATATGTACTGCTACATTTGTTATTAGCGTTAATTTCTGCTGCCAATTAAAATTCTTAATATGGGGTTTTCTGCTATGAGTGTTCTCATTCGTTCGATCTAGAGTTGGTAACTCAGATTAATTTAATCCTAAAATTATGTGAAATAATATAACCATTCAATCTTAAATGAGTGGTTGAGATTGGATATAGTCCAGGATTTTGTAACAAATTGAAAACACTAAATGTGAATTTCATGTTTCCTATCACGTGCGTATGAGTTATTTTAATGATGATTTTTTTTGTGGGACCCGCGAATGAATCTGATTCTTTTGATAATTTTTTTTAATGTTTTCTTTTGGTAATTTTGTTCAACAGATTGATAAAAAAAATATTTTTCTTTTTTTAACTTGTCTTGATATTCATTCCAGATTTACACCTTGCTTTTGTAAAAAAAATTAAATGAATAATTTGCCCATGATGTTGCTTGTGTCTAATCAAATTTAAAATCTAATGAAAAACAATTAAAGAATAAACCAAAAATAAAATCTGTAAACAAAGAAGCTGCCTTTTCTCCATTCCTTTTTGGAGAAGCCTTTTTGAACTTCTTTCTGGAGCAAAAAGAAATAAAGGAAGGTTTCATTGTTGGGCAACTCAGTGTTGAAATTGATCGATCGTGTATTACCACTAAATTTTTCAATCATGACCAATGTGGTTTGAGTTGGTTTTGGGTTTCAATTTTTTTTCATTTCATCTACTCTGTATTTTTTCAGTTTATCTACTCTATATCATTTTATTATTTATTTTCTAGAAGAACATTTTCTGCTCTAATAATATTTGTGCATTCGAATTATTCGTGATGCTTGATATTTCTCCATGTTTGTTTGAAATGTAGATGAAACAGATTTATTCTTTTGCTATTTTCCAAATTTTTAAAAATTTATTGGTTGTTATCTAATTCTTGGACTAAAATTTTAATTGGTCTCTCTTTCCTCTCCTAAAATAACGGTCTTATTTGGATATATCCTCTCTCATTTTTCACCTAAAGGTTAGAAAATAGTATTGATTTGTGAAATTTTATTAGTCATTCTTTTATTTTGACAAGGTTTGATTTGTGATCTTTATTTTATTATTTAGAAAATCTAATGTATCGGTGCATTGAAATTTTTTTATCTGTCGTGTGCGTGTTTAGATTTGAGATTTAATGAATAACAGATGTCTATCCACTGTAATATAGTCTAATTACATGCGTTGTTCAATCAATTTATTTGAGATTCATTTCTTATTTTTTGCCGAGAAAAAAATACTCCCTCCGTCCCATATTATAAGATCATCTTTGACAAATGTACTATTAATTTACCTTGTTTTGGTCGTATTTTTTTAATAACATATAAATGTAAATATTAGCATATAAGATCATGTTATATTTATGTCGATAAGTATTTTGAAAATATTAAGTTTGTATAATTTTTACTGATATACAATTAAAGATATTAGTTATCCAAATTTTGCATTAGCATACATGCAGTGGTCAAACAGAGCCTTGTAATTAGGGACGGAGGGACTATGTCTTTAAGGGTAGTTTTATGTGTGTATTTGCCAAAAATGTGTAATCGCGGCGTTAAACCCTTGTGTAAATTAGTTTGTCCTTTGGTTTCTTTCGTGTGGGATGGTGACGTTTCTTTGGTGATGTCGAGGACTGTTTTTGCAGCCTGTTTTCAGGTGTTGTGACTGCTTGTGGACTTTTGCTTCTATTTTTGCACAAGGTTTGTAGTCATGTGCAATCCGTGGGTCTTTCCATTCTGTGCAGTGTCTACCAAATTTGGCTTTGTCCAATCAAACTGTTTTTTTACTCCATATATCTAGGATTTCTTTGCCGTTTGCGGAGTTTCATTGATTATCCGATCTCACCTTTTTGGATTTTGTTTTCTATTTTGCAGTGTGGATGTATTATTTTAATGTTTTATTTCTTTTATGTTTGTTTCCAACTTTTAGCACGTGTGTGTGTTGGGAAGCTAGGCTTCCTTGTATTATGGGGTATTTTATATGCTTCAGGAAGGGTATGTTTATCTTCTTTTTAGGTTTCATGTTGTTGAGAATCTTGCTGATTGTCTTTCTTGTAGAAATCCTAACAAGATTGTTTCGAACTCTCAATCTATTGTGCTTCCTTCCGAGAGTGATGTGATTCCTGATTTTGGTTTAGATCTGATACGTTCTGCTGAAATTCTAGGTTATGGGGTTGGTTATAATGTTTTAATTGGTGAGATTTGTTTAAAATTTGTGTTTGGTTTTGTTTTCTATTTATTTTTGGGTGTGATTTTTTGTGTTTGGTTTTGTTATTTTTGTTTAAATGTTTTTTTCACTAACTTTGTTTTTTTTATTTTTTGTAAAAAAAAAAAAGATGTTATGGGTATTCTTACTTGTGTGAGCTATGTGGATCCTCCTTCTTCTAACTATAGTTTGGGTGCTGCTGTGAGCTTTTGTCTGGTTGATGATGAAGTAACAAGGTTTGTCACAAGAAAGGGGGGTTTGAATTGTGACCTTTTAAAATTTTAACTGCAAGTAAAGTTAATTGCAAACTTTGAACAATAAGATTGTTAGAATGTTCAGAGAATGTTCTCCACACAACAGAATAATAAATAACTTTAAGTAAGTGAGTTGTGTGTTAAGTGTTTGCTTAAAATAAAAGAGTAGGGAGAAGAAGGATTGAACACACGATCTTATCCTGGTTCACCCCTTAATAGTATGGGCTACTCCAGTCCCCACTTGAGTGAGATTATCCACTATAATCTAGACCAAGATTACAGTCCTTCCTTTGATCTAAACCAAGATCAAAATACTTCCAGCTTAACACAAGCTGATCTATCAAGGTATACTCAAACAATTATACCTAATTGACTTGAGTTACACTTTACAAAGATTATCAAGGTTTTTGGATCTAAGCTTAAGCACACCTAACCGGTTGTGAAGCTTACAAATAAATTACACTCAAGATACTCACTGAAATTATAGATCCTAGATTTTTAGAGAGCTTGGAGTATGAGTGAAAAAGAAGAGCTTGATTGCTTGTAAGATAAAACAAGTATGAATGTTTTTGTGCTTGAAACTCTTGCTCTTCATCTTGAACTAACGTGCTATTTATAGATGGAGATGTTCCCTTGTTGCTTGGACATCAAATAAGTCTGTTGTGAGTGTAGAAATAGCCGTTGCAAAAGAAACAAAACAGTCCAATAAGATTTGTACTTTTAGATGCTTCTGGAGACCATTCTTTTGGTGGTCTCTGACATTGGTACTGCAAAGATGGCAGAGATATTCGTTGTGCCAACTGTAATGAGTTGTTTCTGATGATATATAAGTTGTAAAGTATTTTCCCATGTGTGGAAATAAAACTAGGACAGCTTGCTTCTTCTAGAAGAAAATCTGGGAGACCATTCTCTCAGTTTCTGGAGACCATTCTCCAAACAAATGTGGATAAGATCAAAGAGCTAAAAGAGCTGTTGCAAGTTGTCTTGCAGCTGTTTATATGCAGAATAGAGTAGTAGAGATACTATTCATGTGTCCTTTGCAAGTACAAGCAAATAGTAAACCAAGGACATTTGTTATGGGAGAATGTAGCCACCCATAAGTCTGATTTTGTTCAGCTACTATATATTAGCAAGCTGTTTGTACCTTGTTGTTGAGTTTCTATTGGTCTAGATTACTTCTTAATGATGTTCTTGGAGAACATAAAGTCTTTGACATAAAATGTGAGCTTGATATTCTTAAAGACCCTTCAAAGAGCATGTCCATGAACCAAAATTGATTCTTTGCCTTAAATGACTTATTTCTTCTATTTTGAATGCTTTAAATAAGTCATACATAAAGTGTAATCTTGTCTTGTTTCACGATGACATTTATAAGTGCTTATTCATTGATCACGTGAACTTGAACATCAACTTGTGGTATGGTCTCAGACCATTCTCTTGAGCACATTTTTGCATGAAACATGTTTTAATTCTTTTCTTATGAGTGAAACCTAATGATATTAATCCATTGCATCTGTCTAATATTAAATCACTCAAAAGCACTTGTTAGATCACAATATGATCAGAATCCAATTAAAAAATAATTAGAGAAGTTTGTTATCTTTAAAACATCAAAATAGGATTTTGTCTCAACAATCTCCCCCTTTTTGATGATGACAAACTCTTAATTAATTTTTAGATTGAGATTCTGATTAAACCAGATTAGTAAAAATACTTGTGATTTAATCAAAGAGCTCCCCCTCAATTTATGCATTCTTTATCAAAGCTTAAAAATTATGCATATGTAAATTGAGTAAGAATAAGATCATGCAATTTTGAATCATTCATTCATTAATCAATTCTCAGACCTGAGGATATAACATAGATTATACAGGATTAATGACTTTGCAAAAGACAGATTCAATCATAATTATAGTTTAGAATAATGTGACATTTAAAGAGAAGTTCTAAAAACAAAATATAACTTCTCATCACTTCTCAGCAAATTCTAAACTTAGCAAAGAAAACATAAGTACTTAAACATCATAAAATGTAAACAAGACAAATCACATCATAAAAACATAATCTCCCCCTCAAAATAACAATCTCTTCTCCCCCTTTGTTGTCATCAAAAAGAACCGGGAGAATTACTGAGGGATAGTGGGTGAGGAATCATCAGAACTGGACATATTGTCAAAATTTGGAGCTTCAGGAACTGGAGGTGGCACAACAGCAGGAGGTGGATTCACTCTCATTGCAGGGCAGAATTCATCAACTAGCCAAGTCCTAAAGGTGGAGAACTCAAGCTTCATGTGAGAATACATTGTATCCATAAGCTCATATATTTTGACCACGTGTTTCTTGGTCTGCAAGATATCAATCTCAACCTTTGATCTTTTCAAAGCTCTTGAGTCAAAAGGAGGCAAAGTTTCAGAGTGCGCAACATTGGGATTGGTGTAGGAATTGGTACAAAAAGAGCCAAGTGATGCAAAGTTTGATGGAAAAGATGGTAGAGATGGACCAGCATCAGTGAAGATTGGCTGGGGCATTTTTGGAAATTCTGGTGGAGGAGTTTTTATCAAATCTCTGAGAAATTCAGATGTGTGGAATGAATCAAAAGTTTTGTGAGGTGAAGTTGCAAAAAGTGGAGATGATGTGTTGACAGGATTGTCATAAATGGGATTTTCAAGAGTGGTGTTTTCAACAGTGGGATTTTCATTCAGCAAAACAGAAGTAAATTTGTTCAAGGATGAATGCAAATTTTCTGCAAAAACAGCATCAAATTCGAGAGAAACAAAAGTGGATTCAGAAACATTAGGATTACCTTCAGGCAAGATTTCTTTGCCTTTATCACAAGGTACTGAGGTAGGGAGAATGTTCTCCAAACGGTCTTCCTGAGTGGTGACTACTTCAGCTAGTAAATCCAGATTGGCATTTGGCTCAAAATTTTTTCTCTTTTTCTTTTCTGACCATGATCTTCAGAAGACACGTCTTCTGCTTTCTTCATCCTATCAATGTTTCTAGTTGTGAAAGTGGTGTAGGTATTTTTGCTTTCCTCTCCTACAAAGCTCACTTTGAATTCTCTAAAAATCCTTGTTAAAAACATTCCATAGGGTAGAGTTACCTTTTTGTTCTCATTTTCAATGGTATTGATCATATGTTGAATGAGAACATATGGAAGATTGAGTTTGATTTGTTGGGACAAGTGATACATGATCATCATGTCATTATGGGTGACTTTGTCTTTGCTACCTTTTCTAGGAAAGATGGAATGAAGGCAGACATTGTGGATCATTTTGAATTCTTGTTTTAATTTTGAGGAGGGAGGATCTTTGGTTAAAGGAGTTCCAGGTTCAAAAATTTGCTTCATGAAGGAGGTTCTATCAACACAGAGTTTTGAAAACCAATTAATCCCGTATACTTTGTTTCCTTCAGTAGGAATTTCTAAGAGTTTTCCAAGTAACTCTTCAGTTATCCTAATCTTGATTCCCTTAAGATCAGATACAATTTGATCTTTTTCGGATAAAACAACAGCATTGAAATAAAAAGCAGAGATAAGGGATGGATAGTAAGTTTCTTTGATGTTGAACAGTTTTGTCCAACCAAGAGGAGTAGTGTATTTGGTTAGATCATGATCAGTGTTGATCAGATCATTGAAGTTAAAAACACGACCAGGAAGAACAGGTTTCCTTTTTGAGAATTTTTAAAAATTTTCCAAACTATTTTGATTGATCAAAGGGACAGGTTTTTTGAGGTTTTTGACCAAAAAATCTTCCTCAGAGTTTTGTGAGGTTTTTGGTAGAGATTTTGAAGAACTAGGTCTTCGTGAATAGGTTCTGATATCTGGAGCAGATTTGGTGGGTGAAGAGTCAGAGAGAGTTTCTTCTGAATCTTCATCAGTGATTGTATAGACATTGGTGTCAATGGCAGGTTTTCTACCACCACCAGTCGCAATCCTATTTGACCTTCTAATCCTAGAGGAGTCAACAGATTTTGATTTCTTTGATTTCTTGGATTTTTTGGATATGGAAGAGGGTTTGGATTGTTGAGTTCTGTTCTCATCATGAGGAGGATGTTCAGTGTTTAGTGGTTGGATATCAAGAGGTTGACAAGTTATTGGAATGGTTCCAATATAGATTTGACCGATGGCAAGGGTTTTGACTGGAGATTGTCTTGCATGTTCAATCTCTACAGTACCATGAACAGTGTTGGACACGGCTTCAACATGATCAACAGTTTTGGTTTGAGCAGGAAGAGAGGAATCAACTACAAAGTCATTTTCATGATCAGATAATGACTTAAAAGAAGTTTCAGATGAGGATTTGTTACCTGAGTGATTGATTGGAGATGGAGGAGATGGTGGTGAAGGAGATCGTTTAGGGGATTGAGAGGCTGAGGATGAGGCATTCTTGTCATGGAGAGTTTTTCTAGCAGCTTCTTTTACTCTAGCCATTGAGTAGATTTTTAGAAACAAAAAAGGTTTTTGGAAGATGAACAGTGTGAAGGGAAAGGTTTGTTTTGGTTTTTACGAAGGAGATGATGAGTTTTGGAAAGAGAGTGAGTGGATTTATGTAGAGTGACTTGATAGAGTGTGTAGAGAATAGGAAAGGATAGGATTAGGTAGCTAGTACTCATTGAATAGTGTATGGAGTGTACTTAGGAAAACTAAACAATTTAATTATTCCAAAGAGAGAGAGAGAGAGTGTCAGCGAGAGAGAGATGAGGAGTGATTTAGGAAGAGGAAGAGTTTTCAATTTTTTGTTTAAAATAAAACATAATTTTAGGTAAAACACAAAACACATGATAACTAAATGTATGAACATTTTATGTTCCCTTTTAGGAGCAGAGAGAGAGAACATTCTCTTGATGGTCTCTGAGCATAATATTTTGCTCAACAATGTCTAGTTGGGATTTTTGATAATTTTCAATTGTTCTTTTATAAAGTTAAAACGATCCTCAACTAAAGGTTTTGTAAAAATATCAGCTAATTGATATTCAGTATCAACAAATAATAATTCAACATCTTTTTTGCAAACATGATCACGAATGAAATGATGCTTAATTTCTATATGCTTTGATCTAGAATGTTGAATGGGATTCTTTGATAAATTTATAGCACTTGTATTATCACAGAGAATTTTAATATTTGTGTACCTTAGAGAAAAATCTTCAAGTTGATTTTTGATCCATATCACTTGAGAACAACAGTTTGCAGCTGATACATATTCTGCTTCAGTTGTTGAGAGTGCTATGGTATTTTGCTTTCTACAACACCAACTTACAAGAGCTTCACCAAGAAATTGACAAGCACCACTTGCGCTTTTTCTTTCAAGTTTATCACCAGCATAATCAGCATCACAATAGTCTTTTAGGTCAAAATGTGTTCCCTTTTTGTACCAAAGACCAACATCTGGTGTTCCTACTAAATATCTGAAGATTCTTTTGACTGCTGTAAGATAAGATTCTCTTGGAGAGGTTTGAAATCTTGCGCAAAGACCTACTGAGAAGACAATGTCTGGTCTGCTTGCAGTTAAGTATAGGAGTGATCCAATCATTCCTCTATATTCCTTTTCAGACACATTTTTACCACCTTCATCTTTATCTAAATTTGTTGAAGGATGCATTGGAGTGGTCATAATTTTTGCTTCATTCATGTTATATTTTTTGAGAAGATCTTTGATATATTTTTCTTGACTAATAAAGATTCCTTTTTCTTGTTGCTTGATTTGTAATCCAAGAAAGAATCTAAGTTCTCCCATCATGCTCATCTCAAATTCACTTTGCATTAACTTTGAAAAATCTTCACACATTTGTTCATTAGTGGCACCAAATATGATATCATCAACATATACTTGAACTATCAAGAGATTTTGATTGTTTGTTTTTCTAAAAAGTGTTGTATCAATTTTTCCTCTAGAAAAACCATTTTCAAGTAAAAAGGTGCTCAATCTTTCATACCAAGCTCTTGGAGCTTGTTTTAGTCCATAAAGTGCTTTGGTGAGTTTAAACACATGATTAGGTTTATGTTCATCTTTAAAACCAGGAGGTTGATGTACATAAACTTCTTCATTTAAAAAACCATTTAAAAAGGCACTTTTGACATCCATTTGAAAAAGTTTAAAACATTTATGTGATGCATATGCAAGCAATATTCTTATAGCTTCTAACCTTGCCACTGGTGCAAATGTTTCATCGTAGTCTATACCTTCTTGTTGGTTGTATCCTTGAGCCACAAGTCTTGCTTTGTTTCGAGTTACCTTGCCATCTTCATCCATTTTATTTCTAAAAACCCATCTGGTTCCAATGATAGAATGGTCTTGTGGCATTGGTACTAGTTTCCAAACTTCATTTCTTTCAAATTGGGAAAGTTCTTCTTTCATGGCTATAATCCATGATTTATCAATGATAGCTTCTTCAATGGATTTTGGTTCAATTTGAGAGATCATTGCTAAATTATTTTCATCAACTTGAAATGATCTTCTGGTTCTTATACCATCAGTGGTGTCTCCTATGATCTGATCTTGAGGATGATAATCCACTAATCTCCAAGATTTTGGAGGCTCTTGAGAAGGTGGTGAATCTTCTATTTCTTTTTCTTTTGATGAGTTTTCCTCTTCTTCCTCATCTTTTTCTTTTGTTAAGGTCATATCCTCAAATTCATCAAATTTTACATGCATGTTTTCTTCTAAATTTTTTGAAGTTAGATTGTAAACTCTAAAAGCTTTGGAGGTTAGAGAGTATCCTAGGAAAATTCCTTTATCTGATTTGGAATCAAACTTTCCTAAATTGTCTTTGATATTTAACATATAGCAATAGCAACCAAAGATATGGAAATAAGAAATGTTTGGTTTTCTATCTTTCCATAGTTAATATGGAGTTTTGTTCAAAAATTTTCTAATAGAAACTCTATTTAAAATATAGCAAGCAGTGTTTATGGCTTCAGCCCAAAAATATTTTTCAACATTTGATTCATCAATCATAGTTCTTGCCATTTCTTGTAAGGTTCTATTTTTCCTTTTAACAACTCCATTTTGTTGAGGAGTTCTTAGACAAGAAAAATTATGAGACATACCATTTTCATTAAAGAAGGTTTCGAACTGAGAATTTTCAAATTCTCCACCATGATCACTTCTTATTGAAACAATATTGGTACCTTTCTCATTTTGTACTATCTTACAAAAGTTTTTAAAAGCTTCAAAAGATTCATCTTTATGTTTTAGGAATAAGACCCATGTGAACCTAGAGTAATCATCAACAATAACAAAACCATAATTTTTACCACCTAGACTTGTAGTTTTGACTGGTCCAAATAAATCTATGTGAAGTAGTTCAAGAGGTCTCTTGGTAGAGATGAATTCTTTAGGTTTAAAACTACTTTTTACTTGCTTGCCTTTTGTGCAACTTTCACATAGTTTATCTTTGTCAAAACTTATCTTTGGTAATCCTCTTACTAGATCAAGTTGAGAAAGTTTTGCCATTGTTCTCATACTTACATGACCTGCCCTTTTGTGCCAAATCCATTTATCTTTTTCTAGAGATACAAAACATGATTCTATAGGCAGTTCATCCAAATATATAACATACACATTTTTCTTTCTTGATCCATTAAAAAGAATTTTTCCAGTGGATATTTGTTTGATTTCACATGTGTCAGTTTTAAAATTAACTTCTAGACCATTATCACATAATTGACTAATACTAATTAAGTTGTGTTCTAGACCTTCAACATAATGAACATTTTCAATTTTTGCAGAATTAATTTTACCAATTATACCTTTACCTTTGATGCTAGCTTTTTCATTGTTTCCAAAAGTAACTAATCCTCCATCCTTTTTCTCAAGAGATAGAAAGCTATGTCTGTCTCCAGTCATATGTCTTGAGCATCCACTGTCCAAGTACCAAGGCTTTCTCTTGATTGTCAATAAACATTCCTGCATTTGGTTTAAGTAAGTGTTTTGGTACCCAGATAGCTTTGGGTCCTTGAGAGTTAGATTTCTTATAAGACATCTTCTTATGAATGTACGATGATCTTTTATAAGATTTATGGTTTTGAAAATTTCCATGGAGATCATTCTGAGACTGTTCTCTTGCATAAGTAGATTTTCTTTTAAAACAGAAATTTCTACTATGACCATTTTTATGACAGAAGGTACAAAGTAATTTTTTTGTTTGTTGTTCCTGTTTAGGAGCAAAAAGGTTTTTATAGAGTTTTTGATTTTGATAAGTTTTAAAACCTATTCCATTATTGTTCCTAAACCTTAATTGAGATCCTACAATATTTTCAAAGGTTTCTGTGGATGTAACAAACTTTGATATATCTTTTTCTAGAGCAGACACACTTTGTTTTAGGCTAAGATTTTCTTTTTGAACAATAGATTCATCTTTAGGTGTTTCCTTCTGAGTTGATTGTTTAAGAAGTTCTCTCAAAGCTATGACCTCAGATTGATATTGGTCTCTTTCTTTAGTTATTTTAGTAAGCTTATCATTTAGTTGATCATTTTTTTGAGTTATGATCTGAGCATCATATAAAAGGTTATCAAATAGATGTTCAGTTTTTATACATGATGCACAAGGTTCAAGAGTTACCTCATTAGTTTCTGATTTAGCCATTAGACACACATTTGCTTCTTCATCTTCTGGTAATTCTTCTAGATCATCCCATGTAGCCATCATAGATTTTTTGAAAGGTGGTTTTCTTTGTCTTTGCTTAGGACACTCATTTTTGTAGTGTCCAGTTTGATTGCAACCATAGCATGTGACTTGACTTAAATCTGTTTCAGGATTTCTTTTTGCTGGGAATGCTTTCTTGATTTGATTTCTTCTCATCATTAGCTTTTGAATTCTTCTTGGGAGAAATGCCAGCTCTTCTTCATCATCTTGTTGAATAGTATCTCCTTCAGTGTAGAATGTGTCTATCTTTGATTTCTCATCTGTTTGTGATTCTAGAGCAATCATCTTTTTCTTTGCTGGTTTCTTTTCTTGAAGAATTGCTTCGTGTGCTTTTAGAGATCCAACCAGATCTTCTAGATCCATTTTATGAAGATCTTTTGCCACAGTTGTTGCAGTTACTATATGTTTCCATTCTTCTGGTAAACATCTAAGTAACTTTCTTATCCTCTCATGTGAAGAGTATTTCTTTCCAAGTGAGTTTAACTCATTTATAATGACTGTGAATCTACCATACATTTGATCTATGGTTTCATTTTCATTCATTTCAAATAGCTCAAATTTTCTTACCCATAAATCAATTCTTGTTTCCTTTATATGACTGGTTCCTTCATGATGAGTTTGCAGAGTGTTCCAAATTTCCTTGGCCGTCTTGCACTCCATGATCCTGTCATATTCTTCCCTGCACAAAGCACTTTTAAGAAATAATTTAGCTTTAGTGTTTAGGAGCACCCTGTCAGATTCTTGAGTTGTCCATTCGAGCTGTGGTTTTGGTGTGAATGAATCTTTGACAAGTGGAGTGTATTCTCCAACTTCAACAACTGCCCACATGTTGTTATCTTGGGATCTTAGGAACAATTCCATTTTATCTTTCCAGTAATAATAATTATCTCCTTCAAAGAGAGGAGGTCTAGTTGATGAGCTTCCTTCAGAGATAAATTTTGCAGGTTTTGACATTACTTCCTTCCTGAATCTTTTCCTCAAGCACTTGTTAAATGCTTAGATTTTAGAGTCAGTGCTCTGATACCAATTAAAGTAACAAGGTTTGTCACAAGAAAGGGGGGTTTGAATTGTGACCTTTTAAAATTTTAACTGCAAGTAAAGTTAATTGCAAACTTTGAACAATAAGATTGTTAGAATGTTCAGAGAATGTTCTCCACACAACAGAATAATAAATAACTTTAAGTAAGTGAGTTGTGTGTTAAGTTTTTGCTTAAAATAAAAGAGTAGGGAGAAGAAGGATTGAACACACGATCTTATCCTGGTTCACCCCTTAATAGTATGGGCTACTCCAGTCCCCACTTGAGTGAGATTATCCACTATAATCTAGACCAAGATTACAGTCCTTCCTTTGATCTAAACCAAGATCAAAATACTTCCAGCTTAACACAAGCTGATCTATCAAGGTATACTCAAACAATTATACCTAATTGACTTGAGTTACACTTTACAAAGATTATCAAGGTTTTTGGATCTAAGCTTAAGCACACCTAACCGGTTGTGAAGCTTACAAATAAATTACACTCAAGATACTCACTGAAATTATAGATCCTAGATTTTTAGAGAGCTTGGAGTATGAGTGAAAAAGAAGAGCTTGATTGCTTGTAAGATAAAACAAGTATGAATGCTTTTGTGCTTGAAACTCTTGCTCTTCATCTTGAACTAACGTGCTATTTATAGATGGAGATGTTCCCTTGTTGCTTGGACATCAAATAAGTCTGTTGTGAGTGTAGAAATAGCCGTTGCAAAAGAAACAAAACAGTCCAATAAGATTTGTACTTTTAGATGCTTCTGGAGACCATTCTTTTGGTGGTCTCTGACATTGGTACTGCAAAGATGGCAGAGATATTCGTTGTGCCAACTGTAATGAGTTGTTTCTGATGATATATAAGTTGTAAAGTATTTTCCCATGTGTGGAAATAAAACTAGGACAGCTTGCTTCTTCTAGAAGAAAATCTGGGAGACCATTCTCTCAGTTTCTGGAGACCATTCTCCAAACAAATGTGGATAAGATCAAAGAGTTAAAAGAGCTGTTGCAAGTTGTCTTGCAGCTGTTTATATGCAGAATAGAGTAGTAGAGATACTATTCATGTGTCCTTTGCAAGTACAAGCAAATAGTAAACCAAGGACATTTGTTATGGGAGAATGTAGCCACCCATAAGTCTGATTTTGTTCAGCTACTATATATTAGCAAGCTGTTTGTACCTTGTTGTTGAGTTTCTATTGGTCTAGATTACTTCTTAATGATGTTCTTGGAGAACATAAAGTCTTTGACATAAAATGTGAGCTTGATATTCTTAAAGACCCTTCAAAGAGCATGTCCATGAACCAAAATTGATTCTTTGCCTTAAATGACTTATTTCTTCTATTTTGAATGCTTTAAATAAGTCATACATAAAGTGTAATCTTGTCTTGTTTCACGATGACATTTATAAGTGCTTATTCATTGATCACGTGAACTTGAACATCAACTTGTGGTATGGTCTCAGACCATTCTCTTGAGCACATTTTTGCATGAAACATATTTTAATTCTTTTCTTATGAGTGAAACCTAATGATATTAATCCATTGCATCTGTCTAATATTAAATCACTCAAAAGCACTTGTTAGATCACAATATGATCAGAATCCAATTAAAAAATAATTAGAGAAGTTTGTTATCTTTAAAACATCAAAATAGGATTTTGTCTCAATAGATGATAGGTGTGATTTGTTTTTTTTTTCTCTTGGTATGCATTTTATCTTTTTGGTTTTTTTAAAAAGTTTCTTTATTTCTTTTGTATTGTAGAGGGATGTTTGAGTGTTGCTTACGTGGACAACTTGTGCAAGAGTTTCAATCTTTGTTTGCGATGTTCTTTCCTACACTCCCTGTGATAGTTATGCAGTTTGTGAAGATTAGTCAACACAATGGTGATTAGTTGGTTTTTGTTTTTAATATTTATTTGTTGATATTTTATTTTCGCTTTTTAACTTTCCATGGTTTGTTGCCATAGGTCGGCTTGTTGTTCAAGGTATTGAGGGTTTATCCAGATTGTTCCTAAATCCTCCCCTTATAGCAATTTGAGGATGAGGTATTTTAAAATTTTATTGCTTTATTGTTGGGTTTTTTTTTGTTTTATTTGTTATGTGCTTTATTTTATTGTGTTGGTGTTTATGTTAGTTTGGAAAGATCTGGTCGTCTTCGTGCTTTGATGGGAAAGGTCTCTGGTGTTGGTTGCATTGTTCCTGCACGTTATCAGTTTCACCGTGTGTATCCCTCTAAGACATTGATTAGGATCAGAGAAACATCTAGCAGCGGTCATTTTGTTGTTTGCTTCGATCTCTCGTTTGATTAGGGTTAATGTCAGGTTGTATGTAGTTTGCTCTTACCATACCACCCTTATTAAGCGTCATGCTTCTTATTATTGTTCTTATTGTCGTTCTTCTGTGCTTGGTGTTAGGCTTGGGTATGTTATTGAAATTTAGATTTATTAGCTTGTTTGTTTGGATTATAAGTTTTATTTGTCTTTGGTTAAGTATTTGCTTCTTTTTTTAGGTTTAGGTTAAGATTGGAAGTTTTTGATGGTATGTATTATGTTGTGTTTCACATGTTTGATCGCTTGTTGGTTGGTATTGGTGCTCTTAAGCACGTGTGTGTGACGGTATGGTTGTTTGATTGTTTATCCTTTTAGTTGTGTTTATTGATTATTATTTTTTTGTATGAATTATATTTTTCTCTTGGGTTTTGATTGTAGGGTACTGAGTATGCTCTGGGTCCTGAGGGTTTCAAAATTTTGAAGGATATGCCTATTCTTTTGATTGTTAGGAGGTGTTCTGGTGGTCGTGAACTCTCTGTTCCTATGTATCAAGTTGTTGCTTTGACAGATGATGTTGTTGTATGAGTTAGCTGGTTCTTCGTTTTTTATTATGTCAGTCCTTGTTATAATTATATGTATTTTATTTGTGTGTTGATTCTGTTTTTTATTTCATATTGGTTCTCTTTTATGTTCGGTTGGTTCTTTGGATTCTGTGGGTGGTGGAATGACCCTTGCTTTGGATGATATTCGCAATGTTAGCTCCTCTGATGTTCCTGTCTCGATGGATGTTGATGCACGTGTTGAAGGTTCCGGTCAGGTTGTGGTTATCTCCTATGATATTGAGGCTGTTGGATCTTGTGATTCTGTAGGTTGGTGGTTTTGATGCAGTTGTTGAGCGCGGGATTGCTTCTAATAGGGTTAATGTTTAGGCAACTCTGATGTCATGTTGTATTGCGTTTTTTGTGATGGTTTTTGGGACCTAATGCTTTCAAATTTAGCTTGCGGTTTGGTTATATCTCTTTTGTTTTTTAAGTTGTGTGGTCTCCATGTATTGTGTGCTTGATTTAGTATTCCATTAGCCTGGTTATGTTGTTTAGGTCTAAACTAATTGTCCATTGTATTTAAATTAGCCTTTAAGTGCATCATGTGGATGAATTGGCCAATGTATTATATATATATATATATATATATATATATATATATATATGTCCTTCAACTCTCATTTTGAAATTTTAAAAAGATTGTTATTTGGGGGTTTTTTGCAGTTTTTTTTTATCAAAACTACTCTGATTGTTGCATTAGTCATTATGGAATGATGGAATATCATTCTTTTGAGTGGGTGCATTTTTAAAATGGAAGAGTGAAAGAAGTATAAGTTATGTCATGAAAAACAATCAAAGCAATGACCTTAAATTATTCAACAAATTCGATTTGATATTTAATGTTGTCTTTAATTGCCAATTATTTTTTAAAAAATACAATGGTGTTATATATTTTAACAGATTTGGGTTAACAAAATGTGGACACCTAAAAGATATATGCACCTCCATGTTGCTGATATAAAAAACATCTCATTTGTTGTTCTTCCACCTATATACATCTCATTTGTTGTTCCTCCACCTATATGCTTTATTTCTTTTTATATTTTGAAATACGGATATAAATAATAATGAAAATTTGTTACATTTTTTTTAGGATGTATCTAACGTTGGCATGACCAAATAGATTAATTTACATTGGTTAAATTTTGGATTAAATATGTTTTTAGTTCCTATATTTTGCGAAATTGTTAAGAATGGTCCCTGCGTTTTAAAAATGGTAAAACAAAATCCTATAAAATTTTCTGTTATAAAAATTAGTTCAATCTGTCAAGAATAGTCCCTACATTTTGCAATATTGTCAGGAATAGTCTTTATCTTTTAATGTTTTTGGTCCTTGCATTTTACAAAATTGTCAAGAATAGTCCATACCTTTTAATATTTTTAGTCTCTACGTTTTGCGAAATTTTCAAGCATTGTCCCTATATTTTATGCTGCAAACACTTTCTTAACGGGTTGAACTAATTTTAAGAAGGGAAAATATTTATGGGGTTTTTTTGACCATTGTTAAAATGTAACGACCATTTTTTACAATTTCGGAAAGTGCATGGATTAAAAACATATTTAAACCTTAAATTTTTGCTGAATTACATTTTTTGTGGAATCCAAATTTTATATTGTTTAATATTGTGTCAGATGTAACAGAGTAGTTGCTTTGGGATTATTTGTCGCATTCCAACTTGTCTCATTTTCGGTCAATTGGGAGGCTTACTTTTATAGCCCTAGGTCCTTGAGAGTTGTATTACATGAGGTTGCTTTTGGCTAGGCAGGTTGGTTGTACAAGCTTTGAAGATATTCGAACTATTTCTGGTTGTGTGTGTGATTCTTATCGTGACGCTTGTGCTAGGTTGATTTTGTTGTCTGATGATCGTGAGTTTATTGAAGCTATTGATGAACTTTATATTCTTAATTCTGGTTTTTATATGAGGAAAGCATTTGTTGTGATGTTGTTGGGTGATTTCATGAGTGATCCCCTTAATGTTTGGATGAAAAAGTGGAAGGTTCTATCGGATGGATTGTTGTATAATCAACGTCGTTTGCTTGGTAAACCAGGTTAGTGTTGTTTGTTTGAATTGTTTTCTTGTATATTTTGGTTAGATTTTTTTGTTGTGGTTTTATTTAGGTTTGATTTTTTTTTAATTATTATTTTGACAGATTTGGTTATCTATGATGATAATATCAAGCAGATGTGTTTGGTTGAGATTGATAGGTATTTGCGCCCAAATGGTAAAAGGTTAAGTGATTTTGGGTGTATGCCAGGGATTGATTCTCCTAATGTTATACCTTTTCATAATCTTTTTATTGTGAACAAGCTTTCGTATGATTGTTGTGAGATGTTGTCGGAGCATGATTCTCTTTTTAAAAGTTTAAATTTTGAGCAATTTGTTGCATATCATGATATTATTCAAGCGGTTTCAAATAATTTGGGTCTGATGTTTTTTGTCGATGGATTTGGTGGAAGTGGTAAAACATATCTTTGGAATGCACTTTCTTGTAAGATTAGATCACAGGGAAAGATTGTTCTTAATGTTGCTTCGAGTGGTATTGCTTCCTTATTGTTGCTCGGGGGTAGGACTGCTCATTCTCAGTTTGCTCATCATTTGGTTTTAACCGGATAGTCGATTTGTCAGATTGAAAAGGAAGGTAAAAAAAGCAGAGCTTTTGGTTATGGCTAGCTTGATAATTTGGGATGAAGCTCCAATGATTAATAGATTAGCTTTTGAGGCGTTGGATAGATCCCTTTGTGATATAATGAATAAAGTGGTTGAGGGTGCTTATAATATGCCTTTTGGAGGAAAAGCCATTGTTTTTGCTGGTGCTTTTTGACATTGGTGATGCGAAGTTAGGAAGGGTTGAATATGGGGAGGCTTTGATTGATATTCCCCAGGAATTCTGTGTTCCAAGTTTTGGAAATCTGATTGTTGATATTGTTGCTACTACCTATCCAAATTTAATTGACAATAGTGGTTCTTTTGAATTTTTTTCAAAGTCGTGCAATTCTTACTCCTACATTGGAAATTGTTGAGTCTATTAATGACTATGTTATATCTTTGATGTCGGGTGAGGAAAAAGAATATCTTAGTTGTGACATTGTGTGTAAGTGTGATGAAGATGTTGGAATTGATCGACAGTGAATTACTACTGAATTTTTAAATGATATCAAATGTTCAGGTATGCCTAACCATAAATTGCGGCTAAAGGTTGGTGTTCCTGTTATGTTACCGAGAAATATTGATATTTCATCTGGGTTATGTAATTGTACTCGTTTGATTATAACTGAGTTATGTGTAAAAGTTGTTGGTGCTTCTGTGATTAATGGTCCTCATAGTGGCGAAAAGGTATATATTCATCGAATGGATTTATTTCCTTCTGATACAAATGATTCAATCACTTTTCAGCGCCGAAAATTTCCTCTTAGTGTTTGCTTTGCTATGACTATTAATAAAAGTCAAGGTCAAACTTTATCTTATGTTGGCCTTTATTTACCAAGGCCTGTTTTCTCACATGGACAACTCTATGTCGATGTATCACATGTTAAGACCAGAGATGGATTGAAGATTTTAGCTTTAAATGAGGATGGTGAAGGTTCCTCTTCAACCATCAATGTTGTTTATCAAGAGGTGTTTCCGAAAATTTAAAATTAGCTCTTTTTTCGGGATAATTTTTTATATATTAGGTATATTTTTTCCACTCCGAGATTATCTTTTTTATTTTTAATTCTATTATTTTGATTCATTTAAATTTTAGGTTGTTTGTTTATTTGTCAAAAATAATTAAATGAAATAATTTATTGTGTCATCTCAATTAAACTTTTAATTTTTTATAAAGTTGTGCCCGATTAGATGCATTTGGCGTTTATTCGAGGGTTTTCTCAGCTTGCGGTTCACGTTTGGTGTTTTTTTACTGAAAGCTGGCTGGTTTGTTTTCCAATGTCAGTGTCTAAAGCTTTTTGTGTAAGGGATTGTCTTTTCTTGTTTTTCTTTTAAAGATTGGAACAGATGGTTCTATTTTTACGTTCAACCACTTCTTCTTTTCTTCTTTCAATTTGTTGAATTTGTGTTTTCTTATCTTGGTTTGTTTTGTTTTGTTTCTTTCTTTTCACTAGTATTAGTTTAGATGTGTAAGAGTGTGTTTCACCCTCATCTGATGGAAGGTTGGTCGAAGGTGGCATCTGTGTTTGATTTTCGAGGGGATCGTTTGCTCAGTTTCTTTTACTATGGTGATAATCTTTTAGGTCTTGCATTTAAAGAGCCTCGTGTTTTTCTCATATTCCTTTCTATCATAGCCGTTCTCAGCAGATTCCATATACTGCTCTTTTTTTTATTCGTCTTATAGACGAGATCATTCTTCAGCCATATTTGGTTAGTTTTTATTTAATTTATTTTAGTAGCTTTGTTGTTGTTTTGGTATTGATTTCCTATTTTTCAATTTGTTTGCAGAATGTCTTTTGTGAGATTGCAGATTATCTTCGTGATCTACAATCTTCTTATGTCACTGTCTTGTGTGATTATGGTAGTGTTTCTATTTTTAATGTTGCTTTCGTTGATGAACCGTTCAAGATTACAGCTATAGGTTTGAATTGGGTTGATTTCTGTGAAGTGAAGGGGTTTTGTGGAGATGATGTTATTTGTTTCAAGATTAATGTGTTCAATACTTCTGGTATTTGTCATGTTTTTAAAGTTTCTGTCTCGGTTCGACAATTTTTGTGCTTGTAATGTTTGTAATGGGTAACAAGAACAATGGTTTGTTGTATTTTAAATTTCATGTTAGTGGGATGATTGTTATGGTCTGATGTTGATCAGTCGGTGTTTTAATTGTGATTTAGACATTGAGTGTTTGCTATTTTGTTTAGATTTTGGTTGTTGAATATTTTATTGCATTTTATTCCTGTTTGCCTTCCAATTTGATCCACCCGTGCGTAGCACGGGCTACACCCTAGTTTTGCAACAACCAAAAATCCCTTTGTGATTCAACACTTTATTCACTTCTCCATTGCACCACTTTCAATAGTTGATTTTTTTTCTTTCAATAAGGTCATTGTATGTAGTCTTAGTTTAGTTTTGAATAATAATAATTAAAAAAAAACATTTAAAAAAATCTGAATTTAATGTTTGTAAGTTATAGTAGTCTCTCACGTTTGTGGCTGCTAACATGGATAGATTGTTTACTATGTGGACTGTGATGTGTTATTTGACTTTCAAAAACTTATGCAACGTAATCAGGGAACAAACCGAAAGGTAAAGTGGGACGATGAACAGAGGGACTAAAACAACGAAAAAGAGAATAATACTGAAATTCGTTATCAATTATCATCTTCTTGTTTCCTTTGTTCTTCAAGTGCATTAACATTTTCGTAAACTTCAACAAAAAAACAATCCAAATCTTCAAACAAACCTAAAATACATACCTCAACTCAAGAAAGTTAAAATAAAAAAAAAAAACATTAATTAAAACAATTCAACTCATCAAACCCAAAAATTTAAATCCAAAAAAATAGGTTTTTCATCGAAGCCATGAAAAATTTGCTTTGCCATTGCAACTAGGCATGGCAATGGGGCGGGTCGGGGCAGATTTTGCATTCCCCAAACCCGTTTCAATTCTCAACTGATATGAAAAATAGAACCCCAAACTACCCAATGGAGTTCGGGTATCCCTATTCCGCCTCGCTTCCGTATGAACTTGGTTATGTTTTGTTAATTTTTTTTAAGCTTTAATGCATTTTGGTCCCCCTATTTTAAAAGCCAACTTTTTGATCCCCTATTTTAAAAGGTACATTTTTTATCCCCTATTTTGAAAAACTTGAACTTTTGATCCCCCAACTTAATTTGATCAAATTTATGCTTCTGTGGCAAGCTCATTGATGATGTGGCAGTTTGCCATGTTGGAAACTATTTTTTTACAATATGATTTTTTTAAATAAAGAATATAAATAGAAAAACAATTTATTTAATACTCAACTTAAAAATAAACACCATCATATGAATATAATTTAAGACTTTGTTAAATGTTTATAATTTAAGAGAACTAAATTGTAATTATATATAAACGGGGTGGGTTCGAGGTGGGTATCAATGTCCCTATTACTCGCCCCATACCTGTCTTTTAAAATCGGGGGAAACCCAAACCAGTCAATTCAGTTTTTTTCCGTCAAAATCGAGGCGGACGAATACCCGCGGATATAGCTTATATTGTCATGCCTAATTGCAACCCAAAAGCTCAAATCCACCGATTCCAAAGTTTTTACTTTTACACTTAAGTCATGAAATAAAATAAAATAAAAAAATAAAAAAAACAAAATTAACTGAACCCAAATAAAAAATTGCTATTTCTGAAGCTCAGAACCTTATATCTCGTACGTTCACTTGAATAAAAACCTTGTAAAAACTTTGTTGCCAAACCTGAATAATCATAATTTTTTTTGAGTTCGCATGTAATTTGTAAAGGAAAATTTGAGAAGTAAAAGGACTTAAGCAACCCCAAATCTACGATTATCCAATTTAAACAATTTAGCATGTCCAAATTCAATATTGCAAATAGATATGAATTTGGAAAGAAGAAATTGTGCGTAATAGCCATGTTTGATGTCATAATCAATTTTTTATACATAGCACTTAGCCACTAAACCACTATATACACATTTTTAACAGAATTATACGGAAAAAATTATAATGATGCAAACATTTTATGACTTAAAGACCAATTTATGACAAAATATTAAAAGGAGTATATTTCAACAAAAGAAAATATACAAAATAAAGATATACACGTAATAGTACCCTCACAAGTCAAAATATAGGTACCAACTTGTGTAATTAACGGAAGTGGACCCCTTTAAGGGACAAATGGTTGTTCAGCCTATGATTTAACCACCTGTTGGGTGTGTACTTTGTGGCATTGTCAACTTATTAGATTCAAATCTTTCCATAGTCCACAACATACATTACACACAAAGAGGCCAAGTTCATTAGTCATTTCCTCTCCTAAATTTGTAGTAAAGAATTTATAATCCAAGACCAAGATACAGAAATCTTAACTTTGTTAAACTCCAAACAAAACCAATTCATAACCATCTTATCTATGTTGTCTATGTGCAGATACGGTACCTATACCTAATACGGGTATTGATACAAAGTACGGCATTTTTAGAATGATCCTTATCCTCTTTGTTTGATGTGGCTACCAGTCTTGAACGAGGCTCATTCTCTTCAATGATTTCTTTCTTCCATTATGTTTTGTCATCACATTAATTGTTATTTTCTTTACTCTTATAAACCAAGTGTCACAAAAAATATAACCTTGGCATATCAATTCACATCTTAGTATATTACAAAAAAAAATTCCCTAAAATTCCCTTACTCAAAATTTGATCTTGCTCTAAGCCTCTTAAGACATCATGAACATGGGAAGAGAAAATCATCACCATCAACATCCCCTTCATTATTTCCACCATCAAAATCTCCATATCCATCACAGAACCAAATTCATGCCAATGCTATGTTCAAGATCAATCAAAGATGTGAGCCTTCCACAATGTAAAAACAATTTAAGGTCTTTCTCCAATGAACCTTTATCTCCAAGAATAAGTTGCATGGGTCAAGTGAAGAAGAATAACCACAGAATCAGAACCATCACCAAAAGTAACACATTCTCTATCTTATCCCCTATCGGAAAATATTCCATACTCAAAAAACTTTTCTCTAGCAAAAACTTAAACACGGCTCCGACGATGGCTACCACTCCGTCTAGCTGCGGAATTAGGCCGAGACGAGTGTCGGTAAATAGTGGAGATTTATCTAGAAAGTACTACAACCAAAAGGGTCATAGGAATAATGAGAAAATTGTTCCTATAAGTATTGAAAATATGGATCCTCCTCTGCCTGTGATCAAGAGAGTTAGGAAGTTGGAGAATCAAAATCAGGTGGATAGTCTTTGGAAAAGAAGGTCTGGTGGTAAGGCAGGGTTGAAAAGTTTACAGCTTCATCATATTCATCAAAGAAGACATCAATTTCAGCTTATAAGTGTTTGATAAATGATTAGATGGATACAATTTTTTTAAGATAAATATATACATATAAATTCTGCATTTTCTGTTTTTAGTTTTTGTATTGTATGAGATTTGGATATATTAATGAATAAACCAATACCAAACTATCTACGGTGTGTGTAGCAAAGATACTTCTGATTAAAGGAGTGATTGGTGTCTAACAAATGTCAAGGTCGATGCTCACACGACACTGATATATATGGTTACAATCACTTATAATTTCTTAAACTATACTCAATGTCTATGACAGTATTATGAATCAGTGTCGAGTCTAATGTTGGTGTCATTGCATGCGCTTCATAGCAACAATTAGGTTTCATAATTTGTACGAAGTAATTAGCAAAATGGGGGTATTTCAAATGTACCTAAATGTTGAAAAAATAGTTAATTCATCAATGAAACAACATAAAGTCGACAATATCATACAGCAGAAGTAAGAACATATTAAACGAAGAAAGGTCAATTATGTTATCTATGAAAACGGCCCCAAGGTACATAATTCTAGTGTTCACAAAGAAACGACACATATAAATGCATTACTATTGTATTGATGCAGGATATTGATGCCAAATACTAAAGACGTCATCAATAAGTGTTAGTGCTACATAGATAGATATAACGTGACAATTTGATCTATTAATCTACGACAACTCATCCAACTATAAATTCGTCCATTACAGAATATAATTGTTAATGAGTTGGATCTAATTCATGGATTTGTTAATATATATGAATGGATCTTATATGAAACACTAATACTCTAAAGTGGTTTATGTATCGTATTTGACATGTATCAGATACACCGATATGGCAAGTTTATCTCATGGTAGTTTAACTTCTCAGTATACTATAATATTTCAAACATTTCCTCTCTCATTTAATTATCTTCTCCTCTTACCTTTAATTTTTTGTTATGCATTCATTCAAATTCATGGTTATCAATTTATCAATTGCATTCATATACTAAACTGATACTACTACACTATTTTTATTGGATTTTTTGAAGGCAATGTTAAAAAGAGTTGACTGTCAATTAAAAAATGTGTATCGAATTTAATTTTTGGTAGACAATATATGTGTGTGTATCGTACCTTATATTTTTCAATAAATAATGTAACCCCGTATTGTGTCCGTGCATTATTATTGATTCAATGCATTAATTCAACCTTTTTCTAAAGCGTAATGCTTAATATCACGAAAATGCATTTCATGGAAGTTTCACGATTGACAATACACCACCGTTTTGCATTATTATTTAATTAATTAAATGTGCTTTTCTCTTCAAATGTTTTCAAATACTGACTTATTTCATGCCTTTTACACTACAAATCTGATGAAATAGCTTCACGTGTGACGTGAAGCTATTGTGTTTGAAATGACGTGTGACGGTGGAGTTTCTTTTCTCGAGGATGGGTCTTTTTTTTTTTTAATAATTCACATGCCTTTGTAATTTGTTTTTAACTTTTATATTATAATGCAGTAGTTTATATAGAACAAAAACAGCCTTCGTGATAAATTCGTGAGAACGTTGTTCGTGAGATATAGCACTGCTCTTTTTTCTAAAATCCAATGGACCACGTGGTTTTTTTTTTGCTAGACAGTGCCCCGGGGCACTCTTTAAGCATTCTATTTAAGGAAATAATTTATTCAAAAAGTAAAACATTTCAATTCCTAATGATTTGACTTCACATATTTCCATACAAAATTCACATAAACTTACTAATTAAGGTACTTAAAGAGTGTCTGAAGCACTATTTAGCATTTTCCTTTTTTTTTAATGGAATGGAGTGGATTATATTTATTTGTTTTGAAATATAAACCTTAAAAAAAATTGTTTATTCATTTTGACGAATTTATCAACTAAAAAAGTAGTTTTTTTGACATGAATGTACTATTATTTTTATTATTTAAAAAATCTTATATTATTATTATTCTAAAAAAAACAAATATTTTTTATTATTTAAAAAATAAGTGATTTATAAAATTAATTCAATTTTTTATTTAATACAACTACTTATTATTTGGCCAAACTACATTCAACTAAAACTAAAGTTTTTATTGCTTTTAAAAATAAGTTGTTATATTATTATTAATTTAATAATAATAATAATAATGGTGTTGATTGGTCGTAGTTGATAGTCAGAGCACCACTCACTACTGGAGCTTAGCCATCCACCATCGTAGAGTCTCTGGAGCTCCGTCGCATACCACTGCTAGCAGCTAATATTGTGGACCACAACCACCACTACTTTCATGAATACTTATTTAATCAAGCTATTAATATAAAAATACGTAATTAAATTATAATATTTAAATTATGGGTCATGTTAATATGTGCCCTAAGGGCACATGATAAGCTACCTAGAAATTATACATTTAATGATACAAGACATTTAATGTTCAAGTAGTTGATGAATACACAAGATGCAATAAATTTTTACCACATTTGTATTCTTAACATGTGCCCTTAACATTCCCCTTAAATTATTTAATCAAGCTAATAATCAAGCTATTTAAAAGGTACGGTCTTCAGATAAATGGCACTGACAGCCTGGTGATAAAGGCTATTTTGTTTGCAATGAAGTCAGTTACTCTTCATGCAGTGAAAGGTCTCATTTAGCACCCATAGTTTCCTTGAATGTGTCCATTTTCGCATGGCGTCTCTTGCGTGACAGGTTACCCACAAAAACAAACCTGGATACCCGATGCATCTTATCATCAGAAGCTCACTATTGTGTGTCTGGATGCAGAGCGGTTGAATCGGCTCATCGCTTATTCCTCTCCTACAGCACTTTTGGTTCTCTTTTCATAGATTGACTCTTCATTGGTGGATTCTCATACTATACCTGATCATTTTGCCCAAACCTGATCACTTTTAGCAGGTGGTCACAGGGCGCGTTGCTCTTTTATACACCTCATCTGGCTTGGTAGCGTTTGGGTTGTGTGGCACGAGCAAAATTCTAGATTGTTCAGAGGCTCAACAAACTCATTAACATGTTAAACAAGATCAAGGCTTTTTCCTATAGGTGGTTACAGAGGACGAGTAATATTTTAGCTTTTAAATATTTAACTACTATTTAAAAAAATCTGTTTTGGGACTAGTTAAAAAAAATTGTTTTCGACGGATGCACCAATTCATCCGCCAAATGAAAAGAAAATACTTTAAAAATATTTAAAATATCTGTTAAAAAATTAGTAAAAAACATTAATATTATATCTATAGGTTGAATAAATACCATCTATTAATCAAGATAGAGCACAAGTGTTTAACGAGATTCCTTCTAGATCCCCTAGAAGGAATAGTTAGAAAAAACCTAAGTTCGATTTTATATTTAATGAATGATTATAATTGAATTTTTAAAGAAATTTTTATCAAATCGTTAATGGATTATTTTCATCCTTTTATTATCATCTAATTCACCTATTTAGTGGTACAAAGGTTATGGTTGCTAAACAATCCAACAATATTAATTACCATCAAAATATTTTAAGTGTCCCTTACATCATCACACCCTAAGGCAATAGGAGATACAGGTGAAACAGTTCAACAGATAGAATAACAACTTCAACCTGCAATTTAAAACAGTATATCCCAAAATAATCTTGCTCATGTTTACTACCAAGCCAATGGCACAGGTCAAGTATATATCCTATGCATTAAATCAATCGTAATGTTGTACCAAAAAACAAAATCATCGGTAATGTAGAAAGAAGTGCATTAATTATAGAAGAATCGATTATACACGAATGATCTTGAGATCCTGGTTTTGATAAGTTTATATTCACGAAAAGTATAAGGGTTTGTTTGAAACAATTTTGTTTTTTAGTTTTTAAAATGTGTTTTATAAAAGTGTTTTAGTAAACTGTTTTTAAAACCAGAAAAACAAAACTTCTCTAACCTGTATTACTTTTTTAGTTTTAAAAATTGATAAACAGAAAACAGATTTTGAAAACACTTTTGCAAAATTGCATCACCAATCAAGTTTTTTAGTTTTTAATTTTTAGAAAACAAAAAAAAAAGAACTGTTTTTAAGAAGGGAATCAAACAAGCCCTAAGTGTTTTACTTTTTAAAAATTGTTTTCAAAAACTAATTTATAAAACACATTTTAAAAACTAAAAAACAAAAGTGTTTCAAGCAGGCCCTAAGTCTCTAACTTAACCAAGATTGGTTTTGTGTTCTTTCATCTTTGGTTTAGATGTCCACTTGTCCTAATTCTTTCAACCTAAGCAATTTTGTTTTGAAAAAGCCTTCGTAACCAATTGCGTGAGGGCAAACAATGGTTCAAGCGTGAGGGAGTTTAATAACATGATTTAATATATACTTTTGCTTTTTAGTTTTTTTTTTTTTTACTCCATATATTTTTTAGTTAGATTTTATTTAATAAATTAATACATTTTTTTATTAAATTTCTATATTTATTTACTACATTTTGTTTATTTTCTAATTTTAGAATAATATCACGAGAATTTAAAGAAAAAATGTGAATTTGATGCATTTTACAAACTTTCTGATAGTGGGAGTCCTTTTTAACGAAGAGAGAGTGAAACTTCAATGAAAATCAATTGTTATCCGTACCTAAAGAGGAAAAAAAATGTAGCCATAAGTTAGAGAAGATTATATCAAAAGTACACAAGACTGATTAACTACAACCACTCGCAGTGTGTTATTGCAACGAGGAATTTGCCTCGTTAATAATAAGTAAAAAATCAAATAAACCCAATTTTATCCAAACATGTTTTGGTTTTGAAAATGAGTTTCAAAACAAAAACCTGGACCACACCAACCCACTGTAGGTTCTTAGCTTAAGGCTAACCCAAAAAAGAAAAAAGGGAGAAGGTTGCTTATCACATCCACAGGAGTCTCATAAACTGCATCCCGCCAAATTTACCAATAAACTGCATACCTCTGAATTTATCAATTTGGGCAGTTTTATTTTGCTGCCCAATTTCTCAAATACCATCCACTACTTAGTAGCGGATGACATTAAACTCATCTCATAGGACGGCAAAAGAAACTCTCAGAAAATAAACCACAATTCTTTTCAACCCATTGCAAGAAAATATTGTCTATATAGTCCTGATTGATAAATTCAGAGGAGTGCATCTTTTAAAAATTTAATAGAGGTCAAAGAAGGTCTCTAAAAAAATCTAATTGATGATTCGACCAAAAAAACTGACCTATATCCAAATTATCTGAGTAGTAATCCATGTGTCCACAACTCACCCAACCCAGAAATCTGACTAACGAAATTGGGACACAAGTAAATTGCTCTTCCACAATCTAAAAATCATATTCAAAGCACCGTTGACACTAAATATAAGCATCTCTTTAAGCTAGAATTCAAACATTAGTTTACCATACTGTGCAAGTCTAACTTTTTCCGTTAGAACCAACATCAGTTGGTGCAAGTCATATTTATTAAATACAAAAACGAATATATTCGCAAGAACAACTTGTTCATGAAATTCTATTCTGTATCTCAACATGAGACATGTTATTTGGAAATTGTACTGGACATTGCTAAGAGAACCATGAACTGGCATATCACAAAAAAGTGCAAACACCAATGAGTAATAAATCATATCAACAAGCTCTAAAATTTAAAATAAACTTTTAATTTCCCTTTTTTTTTTGGTAAAATTGGCCAAAAACATAATAAACTTCATCATGTAGGATAAAACCCTCTTGAAAGAAAGTAAACGGATCAAAATACCCCAAAAGATGCAATTTACCAGCACCCTACTACGGCAGAGAAAATAGCCCCTACCTACCAAACCTATATCTTTTAACCAAGAAAAAAGGCAAATACAAAAGAATTTCCTTGTTAAGTAGGAAGGATTGAAGCACCTGTATCTTATTGCAATATTTGCAAATGCAGGGTTCCATTCAAAACCCACCCACATATTTAAACCCCTAAATTATCGCCTTTCTTTTAGAACAAAAGGAATGGAACTAGCCCTCTGCCATCAAAAATTGAAACTTGGATCTAACTATGGATAAAAACAGCACATCAAGCTTCAGATCTGGGTTCAGAAGACTTCAATTCAGCAGATGCTCCACGCAAGTCAGATGCACAAGAATCAAACAACTTGGACAGCTGTGGCTGCATACCCTCAATGCATAGCTTGAGTGTGGAGGGGTCCAATTTCTTGCACTGGAAAACAAAAGACAACATAAGAGTAAGTAGACCAACACCATTTGATAACAAAGCTTCAACAATGTCGAGTTGGTCAAACATGAATAGAAACGTCTAATGTCAGCCAACTCAATTAACGGCAAGTTGCATCAAAATGTAATTTAGCAGGGCATGAAAAATCATTCATATGGAATACATTCACATGATATTACACATCGATGCATAGCAGAATTAACAATTTTAATGATCAGAAATTCTCATTTAACAGAATAGTGAATCAAGTTAAGAGATTACCACCTCCTGATAAAAAGCATTGATCTCCTCTTCAGTTAGGCCTTCATCCTCATCTGAATTTTCCTCCCAGCCAAGAGAACGAAGAAATGCAGCTTCTTCCTCATCTGGATATACTGTAGCTCTGGAAATAGAATCTTTCTTTTCATCAGAAATTCTGCAAAGCTCATCATGTGAATGAGCATTTCCATTCCTAGTCAGTTCAGCGCCATTACCAACAGATTGAGGACTTGCAGAAGGCACAGCTGATTCCTTGTTTACTTCACCAGAGTTTTCCAATGTGGGAGATGAAACCATCTGGCCAGAATCTGGAAGAACGGCAGACGAGTTTGTCGCTGTCTTGTTCTTAAGAAGATTGAAGAAATCATTCCGGCTCTTCATTTGAGAAATGGACTGTTTCTTGTCCAAAGTAGAGCCTAATTTCAAATCCAAAGAAGCTGGCTTTCGCTCTGTGGGGGATTTTAGGTTATTGGGGTTCTTCACCAGGGTAGGAGCAGCTGCTGAAGCAATAGCATTTTGAGTTGCCAATTTACTATTAGCATAATTTGTTGGATTTGAAACATCCTTGGAAGAAGGGGAAGCACCATTTTCCCACACCACCGATTTAAGATCCGTAAACTTCCCAGATGTCTTTGGAACATCAACTTTGGCATTTGCACTGCGAACAGATTGACTAGCAATGTGCAATGCAGAGGGTTGCTGTGTCACACTCTTTGTAGCTACATTAATCTCAGCATTCCTAATAGCTGTTTTTGGTTTTGATTTTTCAGAAGAATTAAGAGCCTGACAAAAGAACTAACATATGTCACCAAGAGTTTAAAGGAAAAGAAAGCTAATATTCAATTTGAATACAGTGAAGAAACAGACTTTATGCTAAAACACCAAGATATAATTCAATTTCAATTTTCAATATCATTCAAATATTTAAAACAAACATATCCTTTGCACAATCCTAATTCCTCTACAGTTTTGCAAATATGGAAACAAATAGAACATCATAGCAGTGAAAGTCTTTTCACTGGTTTGGGTTGGTTGGATAAATCAAACAATATACATAGTAAATATCCTTGCATAACTGCAAACAAATAAACCAGTGTACCATTAAAATCTCTTTTTACAGTATTGAACATTAAGATCAAACCTGCAAACACGCAGTTTGCAACATCAATTTATATTATTGATATCGATAAAGATTAACAAAGTTCAATAAAAGCGCATAAACCATTAATTTTCGTGACTCACAATAACATATCAAATGAATCAGTACATTAGTTAGTTTAATTATGAACAAGGGAATTATGAGGCCAACAATGTGGAATCCATGTTCAGTCTATCAGTGTATGTAAGAATAGGAATATGAAACCAGCGGTTTGTTCACTTGGGTATTTTTTTCTTTTCAATTAATTAAAAATAACAACTTTTTAATTAGGGATTTAGGGTTCAAATCAATCAAGAGTAATTCCTCACCCAATCAGAATTACCGACTCAGAAGGAGCACAAAAACACATTTGCATATGATGACTGGGAACAGAGATCCTCAACAAAAGGGGGCCAGAGATTAGTAACAACAGACGAGGGACATAAATTTCAAAAACCAGCAACAATAGCTATGAATCACGATTCAAGATGATGGCAATCTATTCCAAACTGAAAAATCATGGCGAAGGAAGCCACAAGAGCTGTGTACCAAAGTGGGTTACTAGCCTTTGGGATGAGAAAAGTGGGACTGGTGATGCATGAGAGAGAGCAAAGATAAAATACTGAGAATAAGAGCCGTCAGGACAACAATTAGGTGGTCACATGACCCACTTGAGTGATTAATACCATCCTTAGGATTAAAAGAAATAAAGGGATCCTATCTCTATCCCTATATATATAATATCGAAATACTAAAAACTAAAGGAGGAAACATGTATCAGGTAATCTTGACATAAATTGACCTTAAAACAGATGCTTACACCTAGAAATGTGTCCCTGTGTGTTCTAGTAATTTTATTTGAAAAATAGGATATCCTAAGCAATTGAAGAATCATATGACAACAGATAATTATTCGAAGCAACCTTGTCTTCCCAGCTTAAGACTGTACAATAACAAAGAAATTATCAGATACACATGATGGACAATACCATTACCACCAGCACTATATTGATTTGCAAATAGCATTACGAAAAAAATACAGCCGAAATAACATTTTCAAATATGGGTCCCCGAGTATTTGTAAAATAAAATATTTGCTCGTACTGGGGCAGCACACAAAAAGGGGTCAAAGATTAGTGACGACAGAGGAGGGAGAGAAATTTCAAAAACCAGTAACAATAGCCAGGAATCATATAAAACAATGACGGCAATCTATTCCAAACTGAAAAATCAAGACAAAGGAAGCCACAAGAGCTGTGTTACCTAAATGGGTTTTAGCGTATGGGATGAGGAAAAGTGGACTGGTGATGCAAAGAGAAAAAATGAGAATAAGAACTGTCAGGACAACAATTAGGTGGTCACATGACCCACTTAAGTAAATTAATATCATCCTTAGGATTAGAAGAAATAAAGGCATCTTATACCTATATATATAATATCAAAATACTAAAAACTAAAGGAGGCAACATGTATCAGGTTATCTAGACATAAATTGACCTTAAACAGATGCTCACACTTAGAAATGTGTCCCTGTTTGTTCTAATAATTTTATTTGAAAAATTGGTTTTCCTAAGCAATTGAAAATTCATATGACAACAGATTATTATTCGAAGCAACCTCATCTTCCCAGCTTAAGACTCCCCCAGCACGTACAATAACAAAAGAAATTCTCAGATACACATGATGGACCAGACCAGTACCACCAGCACTATATTGATTTGCAAATAGCATTACAAAATAAATACAGACAAAATGCCATTTTCAAATATGGGTCCCCAAGTATTGGTAAAATAAAATATTTGTTCGTATTGGGTCAGCACACAAGGAGCACGCAAATATCACCATAACAATAAACCATTTAATGATACTTATGATATTGAGATTCATAGAATTGAATTGAAAATAGCATATAAAACCAATCCTTGAAAAGAACTGGAAAAGGAAAATCATCCACTTGGCCAATTAATCAACTTCTAGTCATAGCTGTCAATCCCAGATAGCAAAGCGGAATGGCCGGCCCCAAAACTAGGATAGCGAGGAGTGGAACGGCTGCTATTTGAATTATTTTAAACATATATTAAATAATTAATATTAATTAATACTGCACACTAAAAAAAATATTAATTGTTAATTAATTAATACTGTATATATCTAAATCTTTTTACACTAAATATGTATAGGTAATAATACGTTTTTGGCATTATTTAATTATGTTATTTCTCTTATTCTTACTATTCACTAAAGAATAAGATGTATTTGTTCAGGTAGAAAATTACGCCTATTGATCGATATCGCCTATTGACAACTACGCTTCTAGTCCAGGTAGAAAACTTAAACTCCAGGCAAATAGATGTATTTGTCCAATCAGTTACAAAACACGGTCCACCAAACAATAAAGCTGAAAATAGCCCTAAAGAATTGATTGAAATCCCACCTACAATATCCACCATGGCTGATATACAGCAACACTGGTGCTCAATCATTAAAATAGGCTAACACAGTTTCATTACAATAAGGCAAAAACGGGGCATTCTATATGGGGATAAATAAATGGATAAAAGTTTGAAACCAAAAAAGGCTAACCTAGATTCATTAAAATAGGCTCATATCATCCATCGGATAATCTTATGTTGTTATATGTAAAAATTTCTTGATCCTAGGTACTGGTAAGATCTCGATCACAGAAACAGTGGTGTGATGACAAATCACCATAGCTTCAACACTCAAATGCATTCACAACCCTTCATAAAACTTTTCAAATCAAATGTCCAGTAGTCAAGTCTGATTTCAAACTAGAACTTGGTCTTTTAACACAAATAGTACTCCAATGCAACAAAAAATAACATCAAGTGTAACAGTGCAGGCTAGTTTTACTAATAAAATTACCACAAATATAGACTTACTAAAAGAGAGACAATTAAAAGATATGGTGCAGAACGATAGAAGTTTGCTATAGGAAATCTAATTCAAATGTACAAGAACAAAAGCTTGAAAATCGCAATAGACAATTCTCTTACCAAAGTCTTAGGCATAGATGGTGTTACTGGAATCAACTGTCTTGACTGCTTGATAGCCAGTTCCTCAAGCCTTTGTGTTTTTACTGACACCTACAATTGATTCAGGCATTAATGCATAATAGCTGATAGTGAACATAATCAAAATCGTTATAATTTAAGGCATTAAATGAACGTGAATAAAGAATCTGGTGACACAGGTAACAAGCTCAACTACCTGGGGAGTAGAACGAGCTCGGGAAGGAGCCTGTGCCAATGCCTCAGCCATATTAAGAGCAGTTGATGTACAAGATGAAACAGATCCAGAAGCTGAAGTAACGGATTGATGTGCCGATAGCGATCCAGAAGTACTGCTGCCAATTATGGAAGGTACCTCTGCAAGTGCAGATGTCCATCCCTCCCCTCCAATCAAAGCAGAACTACCAACAGGTAGACTTTGGCTAGCTGTGGCACCCAAACCAGGGGATGAAACCCTCCCTATTTCAGCTATTCCCTGCTTCTCTTCAGCCCCAAGTGATGGAAAATCCTTGTCAAAGACAGCTTTCTGAATGCTACTGCCAACACTACCACCAGAATGTAAGCCATTTCCATTGTTGTGAGTGCTGCTTCCACCAGATTTAGTGTCAGCTGCAACTCTACGAGGTAAGGTCTCACCCTGTTTCCTGGAAACCATTGAATGAGATCGCCGCAATGTATCCCTCTCTATCCTTCCAGAAAAAAGGTTGGCCAATGGGTCAGAACCATCACGGTCCCAATGGTCTCCAAAATTGGACCTATCTTTCTCTCTATCACGGTCCTTGTCACGATGGTTTCTGTTGAAACTACTGTATGCATGCTTGGCAGAACCATTAATAGAACCCCTCCTAGAATTTGACGATGATGTTCGATCAAGAAATTCACTGGTGTTCTTAGAAGATCTGTTCCTATTGTTATGGACAGCGGATGGAGAATGAGAATCTACAAAACAACAAAAAGCCATTCATTAATTATTTCCCCCCTTTCTCATGGAAATTACATAACACAATTGTAAACTTAAATAACACGCATTAACCGGTTTTTGTCGTATATATATGAATGCTAAAAAAGGAACAATTAAAGGCGAGAACATGGCTAGTGTTGTTAAATAGTGATTAGTAGCGTTACAGCATAACGGAATGTTCTCAAATAACGGTTATGGTGGCGCGAAATAGCTTCTTGCATGGCAAAATTTGAACAAAATGTTATTTTCCGGATTCCACAATTGACAACATTGAACACGATATTATAATTTAAAACCAGCTAAAGCATTAAACTATGTAAGTAAATAGAAAAGAATGTCGAGGTTACCGGTTTGATTAGAAGAAGATGCAAAATGTTGGGCTGAATTGCCAGCACCAGCAACACTTCCAGTACTTCTCAACCATTCTGGAACTAACGAAGGTTCACTTCTATCCATAACTAACACTGTACATGATCAAAATTAACAACAACAAAACACACACACACCTCTTCACCACCTAAACACCAAATAACACCAATTCAGAGGTAGAACTCAATCTATTGCTAACCCATTCATAGAACTAAAAAATTGAAATTGAAAATATTGAAAACACTAAAGTACGACAATATATTCAGTGAAGAGCACCAACAAAATTTTCAATAGAAAAAAAAAATGATAAAACCCTAAACGAAACGCAGATGGTGGTGATTGAAAGGTGTGAAAAAAGTACTTGTTCGTTAACTAGGGTTAAAGAGACATAACAATGAAGGGGAAAATTAACCCTAGAGACACGAAACAAAGGTTGAAGAAAGTTACGGAGCGACGTCGTTTTGATAAACCGCCACAGAGGCGAAGGAGAATGAGCAACGAAGCTTAAACAGAGTATATAGAAATTGGAGAGAATAGGGTTTTGTTTTTGTGTTTGTGTGTGTGTGTGGTGGAGGGGAGAGAAGAGAATAGTGCGATGGGTTTGGGATGTGTTGTTTGTGTGAATGTGAAATTGAGAGAAGGCGAGAGAGACAAGGTAGAAATTTCTGTTAGTTTTGGATACTCAGAAGCAAGCAAGCAAAGGTAGGGAAAGGATCCTCTAGAGCCGACTCCACCCTAACTTTCAATTATTTTAGTTCGTCAGATTAATCTAAGCATCCATATCATGTCATTGCCATATGTCTTCTCTTGTTATCTATAATCTATAATCTATAATCTATAATCTATCTATAATCTATAATAATATTATTTATGAGCCTTTTTCAAAAGAGGTTTGCCACATGTCATCTCTATATTACTCCTCTTCTCATATGATTTTCGCAATAAATTCACATAAGTAATATAAGTAATATAATTACAATCATATAATCATATAAATTACAATTAAAAGCATATTGTCAATTTATGAATACAAAGTCAAAAGAATAAAAGCATGTTAAGGAATAAAATAATCGTAGCTTTTTTTTATGTTAGGTAACAAATGATTTTAAAAAGTATAAATTTTCAAGACTTAATAAAAAAAAATTGTGTGTCAAAAAATATAATAAAAAGAATTGCAACATAAACAGTTTTTAAAACCATAACCAATATTTTAGTCAAAAAAATCATAATCAATACTTCCTCCATCACAAAATATAAGCAAAAATTAGTCAACAAAGTGAATGTATTTGAGATGGAGGGAGTATTTTAGTAAAAAAAATCATTACCATAACCAATATTATAAGAATTGCAAAAAAATAGGCAACAAAAAACAATTTTCTACATTGCTCTATTGTTTTTCTTCATTTGGTAATTAACACAATTAATGCAAATAATCATTTTATGTAAATTTCAATGGTCCATATCAATTGCCCTGTTTCTCTCTGTATGCCATATTGTTTCAATTCTTTTGAGTCCTTAAATTTAGCATTAGCATTAGCACACGTAGTATGTTTTAGAACATGGAATTAAATTTACTTCCAAAATCAATGACTATCAAACAAGTAACAAATTGAATTTACCGTGAAATTCAAATTTGCAGCATCATATATATATATCCTCATTATTTTGCAACAACACAGATCCTAAAAATTAGCTAAATTAGCATGTGAATTAATTTAGGGCTTTCAAAGTCCCTAACTCTATATAAAAGGTAAACACCCAACAAGTATTTTACATAGCCACAATAAGAACTCAAACACTCTTTTCAACCCCATAATAACTTTAGACGACAGCTTTTGTATTTTTTTAATATTTATTTTACTTTTGTAACTTATTTGGGTTTGTCTAATTTATAGTATTTAATTATTTGAGTTTACTGTGATTTTGTCAATTTAATCTCTGATTGAAATTTTTTTGTATTCATCAGGTTCAATATGTCCTCATTCCTCAATATTCCAGAGTAGTACATATTGTATTTCATACAAAATTTAACTCCAACAAAGGTATGTGTCATCGATCAATCTTTGTATGATTTTTTTTCTTTTTCAAAGCAGCAAATTCGTACGGGTTTCTCAAATGTTATGTATTATCTGTCTTATTATGTATTGTGTTCATTATTTTTTATTTTCTCTTATCAAATTACATTAAGTTTTGATTTTTATATATATATTCTATTGCATTTTATTTCAGATCAAGGGATGAAGTTAGTAAAAATAGTGACTCATAGTAAGCCGTTTATACAAAGAAGAGCCACATTATGGAGCATTACAAGAGGCGCTGAGATATTGAGACGTCTAGATTCAGTGTATAGTATATAAAAAGTAGAATGCAAACTATTTTATTAAGTCATTCTTTATTTTATTTTTTTGTTAAGATATTATTTTTTCCATATGTTTTTGTATTCATAATATATTTCTCATTTATCATGTGATTTTTTTTATGTATCTTTAGCATGTATTGGAATATATGGTTCAAAGATTTTTATTTTTTTGTGATGGGGCTTAGATTTTTTCTTTGGTTTTCATGATTTTACATGGAAATAAGAGGAATAATTACCGATCTTTTAATAAAAAAATATGTGATCAAGATTAAAATTTGTATTTTAAGTTATCATGTGTTCTCTTTTTATCTCACTCATGAACTCTCCAAATTCCATAATCCTTCCCCGGCAGTCATACACAAAATCATGGCTATAAGTACTAAAATTATTCAAACTTGCCTAAAGAAGCTATTTTTTAAAAAAAATATTTTTTACCAACTTATATTTTTATTTATATATTAATACAGATGCCTATTTTTTATTGCAATTTTTACGGGAACATATATTTGTACTCATATATTAATACATATGCTATCTTTCTTTTTATTTTTTGAAAGTTTTTACGGAATCTATATTTTACTCATACGAGGATTATTTTTTATTTAAACGAAAATCTATGTTTTTTTTTGGTAGATCGAGAATCTATGTTTCTATTCATACATCGAAAAACTAATTTTTTTATTTCTACGAGATATATATTTCTACTCATACATTAATACAGAGGTCTATTAATTTTTTATTAAAAATGTTTATGAGTACATATATTTCTACTCGCATTAATATTTTTTGCAGTTTCTACGAGAACTTATATTTCTATTAATATGGCGGCCCGTCTTTTTTAAAATTTTTTTTACGAAATCTATATTTTTATTCATATTAATACGGGGACTATTTTTTTTTAATTGCTATACAAAAACTTTTTTTTTCCATATATTAATACGGATGACTTTTTTTTATAATTTCTACTTAATTATATCTATATTTTTACTCATATATTAATACGAAAACTTATTTATTTTATAACTTTTATGGAATCTATATTTTTAATCATATATAAATAGGAAGACTATTTTTTTAATTTCAATGGGAACCTATATTTCTGCTTAAAAGTTAATACGGGAATCGATTTTTTTTTTGTTATTTATATTATAGTCTATATTTCTTCTAATATATCGATTTCAAACATTTATTTTTTTATAATTCATATTCACCTCAAAGCCTTTTTACGAAACCTCAAAGTCTCTTTCATATATCCCATAGAGAAATTATATTTTCATTAACTTTATAATTCCTCAAAAAACTATGATACATTTTTGGTTTGATAAAAAAAATACGAACTATAGGAATCTTCCCTAAGAAAATCTATAACGCTATACATAAATTTAACAGTTAGTTTTTATCACATGATGTTATTTTAATTGTTAAATTATATAAGATCGTAAATATCTATGTAGTTGTCATTAATTATATTTCATTAGCAATTAAAATTAAAAAAAATAAAAAATTTAAAATAAAATATTTTAAAATGTATTATTTATAAGTAAATAAATCTATAAACGCATTTTTACCCGTGCATGGCACGGGTCTATATACTAGTTAACTTATTATTATACTAGTTATACCAGATTAAATCTCACAAGACGTTGTCCGGATTAGACATTAAATAAACTTTGCGTGCATGAACATATAATAATATCTGAATAAATATAATAAGTGAAATGAATATTCACCGCAAGAATAAAAAGTTTAATAAAACATACAATGAATTGATTTATGTTGTAAAATTATTATATCTAAGCAGGATGGTTATGGGTTCAATTTATTGCACTTGCGTATCAAAAAATTTCGATTAGGAAGGAAAAACTCACCTAGTGTGTCCAACAGCTTCCCCGACGAAGATTAAGCATTGATAATGACAGTGGAAACTTCGTACATATACAATGACAACCCAAAAAAAGTATAACAAATAAATAGACCAAATACAACTTAACTACTTAAAAAATTGGTTTAATCGTATATTTGGTCCCTTATGTTTATTTTATATTTCAATTTTGTCTGTAACGTTTAAAAAGTTTCAAATTGGTCCCTTATGTTACTACTATCAACATAAGTTCGTCGTTTTCGTCAAAAATTTGACTAAAAGGATTAACTTGAAACTTTTTAAATTTAAAGGAACAAATTGAAATCTAAAATAAACACAAGGGACCAAAAATTATACCAATTAAGTTTGAACCTTCATTCTTACCTTTAAAAATATCACCATTATAATGTTAATCTGGATATATAAAAAGGAATAGTTGAATCATCAATCGACTCCAAAGTGATTATAGTTTAAAAAATAGTCTACATTCATAGGAAGCATGTTTAAATTTCAGTTTGTTTTTAACAATTGAGATATTTGTTATCTCCATAACATATTCCTCAATAAACATAGATTGATATTTTGAAACATTATCACTCCACACAATGCATTGAATTTTGTTTCCTAAAATATCATGAACAACAAAAGTCATAATAATGATTAGCATACAAAATAACTAAGTTAATATAAAAATCATGTTTGTAAAAGTCAATAAAGAAAAAATTATCCATATTCTTTCATCTATAAAAATCATATCAATTAAATCATCCATTAGACAAAAAATGATTCATAGTGCTTCATTGGGATATCCATTAGATAAAAAAAAAAAAAAAAACATATGATATATGATCAATGAAGCTACAATCTACTTTAGCATTCATGAGAGAAAATTAATTTTCATACATTTTTACAACATTTTGATCACGAGGATACAAACACATGAGCTCCTTTAAAAACGATCTTTAGCCATGACTAAGGAAACATAGAACACAACGCACAAAAACAGAAAATTAAAAGCTTTCGAAAGTATGAAGCTTTTCTCAAAGCATAATTCTTAGTTACAGATCAAACTAGAAATAGAAAATGAGTAGAAAAACAATCATCAATCAATCAATCAATATATATATATATATATTGTTAGAACAAAATGAGTATTTATAGAAAAACACACTTATGAAATTTTGATGATAACAATATATTAAATGGACAATTGGTAGTACTAATGTTTTAATCTAAGTGTGCAGGTTTATTATAAAGCAAGTCATATTGTATAGCACACTTTATCAGAACAAATTTGTATAAAGCATTCTGAAGAAAGTAGGCTCTGAAGAAGCATTCATTAAAGTCTTGAAGCACTGAACTCTGAAGACCTTCAGAAGCTGAACTCTGAAGACCATCAGAAGCTGGAGTTTCAAGACCATCAGACACTGAACTTTCAAGGCATTCTGAAGCTAAAGTTTATAGTCCTGAAGCACACTCTATTTTAACAGATTACTCTGATTTGATAAATCTAAAGCTTCTAGGATATTCGTTGGTAGATGACAGCACAAGCTTAAAGGATAACTCTCCACAAAGTTCGAATTCAAATCTTATCTTCAAGGAGGAGCGTATTGTATTGACTGTACTTTTATTACTCCAAATGGTGGAGCAAAGGAACAAAGACGAAGTAGTGGAATTGAATTACTTCTTTTGGATAAGAAATTCAATTTCATGCTTCAAGCAATAGCATTCCTACAGTTGTCCATTTACAACGAAATTATTCATCAATGTCTCTATATACTTCCATATAAATAGATGTCTTTGATTGAATATGATGACTAATGAACTAATTCAGCTAAAAGCATTTTTTAAAGCATCAAGTCTAAGTTGATAACTAAGTGTCTTAATTCTTATAAAAACTTAGAAGTTAAAGAAAGTCTCTTGTTATTTGTAACTTGAGCAATTGTAAGAAGTCTCTTGTTAGTTGTAACTTGAGCAAATTAGAAGTCTATTGCTTGTTGTTTGAGCACTAGAAATGTAATCTTTTGTGAGGGTAACCAGTGAAATTCTGGTATAGCAGAACCAAATGTTCTATACGATGTTGAATCATCTGGTCTGTCAAGAACAACACGTCAGGGCATATAACATTAAAAAACATATACTGAAAAATATAAACAACACACCGAAATTGTTAACCCAGTTCGGAGCAACTCTCCTACTCTGGGGGCATACCAAGCCAGGAAGGAAATCCACTATTAGCAGTATTAATTCAGAGCTAAACTCCCCCGTTTACAACTCCTCACTTAATCCCTACCCAATGCAACTTCTACCTAGGAACTCCTAGATATGAGATCCCATCTCACTTCCCTACAACCAACACAGATAGTGTTGTTCTTACAATGTTGAATATGATGTTGGAACATAATACGAGACACTAGTTACTCTTGCTTAAAAGCTTCGAGTAAGGCACATACAGTTACCTCCGTACTTCACAGCTTAGGAGTAACCTTACAATTAACACATAGAACAAATTCAGTCCTTAGCTTGTGTTATAGAATCCACAAGAAAGGCTCACAATGACACGAAACCCTAAAGACTATATCTATGATGAACAATGGCTTCGGCATAATACACAAACTTGGAGTTGCTTACAAGCTTCCTCCAATGACAATAGTGACCAACTCACAACCCGAGTGGTTCACTTTTACACCGACTCTCCTAGAGAGTGGCTACACGACAAAGCCCTTAGATTTCTACATTTTGGACTTCTTACAAAACTAGGTTACAAAGCTTCTATTTATAACCTATACCCAACTGGATTTGGGCCTTCAAACACACAGCTGGTTCAAGGAATATCCAGCACACATACTCTTGAAACAAATACAATGTTTCCTTAAATATATTGTTTCCTTAAAAATATTGTTTCCTAAAATGTCAAAACATCTTTAGAAAATATCTCCTCGCTGATTCTCCATAGAAATATGCTACTTGGCACACAAGTATATATAAAAACGTGGTTTCCTTTTAAAATGTGGTTTCCTTATTTAAAAACGCGCGTGACAGCTTGCGCGACAAACTGGTACACAGGTTGTACCCACATGTTGAAACATTTGGTCCAACATCTTACTTGTATATTTGTTTTAGCAAAATGAGGCCAATTCAAATATCCAACAATCTCCCCCTTTGGCAAATTTTTGGCTAAAACAATCTGAGATTACTTCAACCCCTTCAGAGAGATACAAACTTATGTAGTTTTCACATATCAACGTAAGCACACAACATGCGAAACAAAACATCATTTCTTCAACACAATTTTCAATTGAGCTCCTCATATAAAAGAATTGCAGATAAGAAAACATAGTATCACTCAAAAATATCAGAGGCACACAGTGAACAGAACTAACCTCACAGGATAAGCCACAAGAGAGAAATAGACTCTCACAAAAACTCAGTCACTTAGGAAAAATAAATTTCCAGTAACTGGATGTTTCAACATTTAACAGAACACATTTGCTCCCCCTTAACATCTGGATCAGAGCAAAAACATGAATAGTCTTTTAAAAAGATTTTGCTCCCCCTCAACATAGCAATGCTCCCCCTCAAGCATACACACAAGCATGTTGTCAAGAATAACATTCAACTACCACACATACTAATCAAGCACTACAGCCTAATAGCACACATCAAAACATGTTTCAATATCAGTCACCACATCAAACATGTTAGCAAAGAACAGCACAACCAGCAATAACTACTCCCCCTTTTTAGCCACAAAATTGACAAAAACAGTAAGCTACCATAATAAGTATCCAGAACCAAATATCCACAGATCATAGTGAGCACATACCATAGGCACACTGAGTGCACAAACTATCCAGAACAGGATCACAAATGAAAATATCCAGAAAAATAATCATCACGCAAGTGAACCAGGAAAAATAAATTTCCACATCGAGAGACGGAGTGATCACTAACACATACATAGCAGAGTGATCACCAAGATATTATCAGAAAAACTTCACTCCTCCTGACTAGCACAACACCATTATAGCATCATTGGCCTAGTAAAAGCACACACTCCCCCTCAATATCATATCAGAAAGAGATATTCTTATTCCCTGAATAGCTACCACACGCATATATCAAATGCACTTACTATGATATCATTAGCACCACTACATCAAAACACATCTTCCTATCTTAAATGCATCACACATATCACAGTCACAAGCATAAGCACAATCATATCATGCATTTATGCATATCAACCAGAGGCGGCCCAACAGATTATGGGGCCTAAAACATATTGTTAGATGAGACCTTTTTAAATTAATAATAATATTTTTGTAAAAAAATAAATTAATAATTATATTTTAAAAAAATCATATTTTGTTTCGATGTAATTTAAAATTCTTTTTTTTTTGTTAAGAAAATAGAAGATGTACTTACCCTAACAACCAATGAACATTTTATGTTTTTGTAGATCACATAAATATTTTAGAAATAGTTGTATAACATGATACATTCATGATTTTTTATTGGATCACAATGTAAAACTATTTTATATTGTCGATGCATGCCTATTTAATTTTATTTTGTTTATGATAACAAATTTAGAATTAGGATATGGTGTATAATATAAGATAAAAAACACCTTAAAGCTTAGAAAACACTTATAAAATATTTATCTTTACCTTTATTCAAAGACATATGTTGTTACCACTAGATCAAATCCTTTGGAGTTAAATATTTGTATTATATATACACAATTTTATCAATTTAATTAAAGAATAAAATTACTCTTGATCCAAAAATATTACTTAATTAATGAAATTAGCACTTGATAATATACACAAAATATAATATATTAATTTTTCATTTACTGAAAACATATTTTAACTAGTTTTCATAAATATAATAAAGTAGTAAAAATTGTCTTCAGCATGGATAGAACCTAGGACCCTTTGATGCAAAAAACCAACAGATTGCCACTCGGCCACATTACAAAGCATTGTTACATTCTTACACAGATAATATATAATAATCTAGGGCCTAATTTTTAAGCCCATATTATCCAATAAATTTGGGGCCTAAAGCCCTATCCTTGGTGGCTTTGGGCTTAGGCCGGCCCTGATATCAACACATGTCACAACATCATGCATTCATGCATATCAAAGAACATACACTCCAGAACAAACATCACATATACTCCCCCTAAGTTGCAGATCATATAGAGTTGTGGATACCAGATTAAATCATAAAACCAATCACACAAACAAACAAGTTCTACACTACTTCTACACTGCTTATCATCAGATGTTTAAACATCAAGCACAACATCAGATAACACATCAGATTTTTACTCTCCCTTTATAGCCATAAATTTTGACAAATAAAGTCAAATCAAGGATCATCATCACCTGCATGGAGTAGGAAAACCAAAGACGTAGTAGAACCATGAAGTATCTCATCATCACAAAGTGCACGAGATTACAAACCAGAATCACATATGATGCCTAAAATATCCAAGGCATAGCCCACAACGACACAAGAACTACAGAAGCACCAACATAAGGCCACAAGGTTCATCAGACATCAATACTTCCTTTTGTATTCTCCTCTTTGGTCATCACTTGCATTAGTTCCTTCTTCCTCACCTTCTTCCCAAGAAATAGGGAATCATAATCAATTAGCCTCACAGACATACTTCAGCAGAGAGAGATAAACTCTTACAAGGAAAAATAAATTCACACACATCTTAATCAGGATGTTTCAACATTTGGTAGAGCATCTGAACATCCACAACTTTCATTAAGCACACATAGGCAGAGTACCTGTACTACTCCCCCTTAATATCAAACTAGAGTAAATTACTTTTTACCCCCTGAATACATCAGCTCATGCATTTTATCAGGACACCAGAAGACCTATTCTCACTCCCCCTGAAAATATGCATGTCACACACATACTACTCCACATACATGCTAGCATAGCATGTCACAATATCATACATAACATTGTAAAGTAGCAGAAACCATCAAATACTACACTAAAATCACAAACATGTCACCACGTGAAGCACTACATCAGAAACACAAAACCATGAAGATCGTAAGGCATAAGGCATAAGCCTATACTACCCTCATCACATCAACCACATAGTGAAAGAAAAGCTACTGCAAGTGAATATATCACCATGGGAGACATACCTCATAAGATATAAATCAGCAGTGGAGGAAACATATCATATCCATCATAGTCAGCACTCATAAAATAGATATCTCCCCATGCCAACTTTCTTCCTATCAGGTGACATGATGTCCTGAACATCATTCTCAACATCTAGCTCAGAGTTACTTGACACAGTCTTCTTTCTCTTCAAAGTCTTCTCCTGTTTGTCAGAAGGGGGAATTCCTTTGCTCCACGGTCTAGGAGGAACAAATATGCCAAACTTGAGAGAGACATCCTTAACAACAATAGCAATAATCACAGTCTTCTCAGATTCAGTGTCGTTATCAACAAGAGACACAAATTTTTCTTTGCTTACTTCAGTCTGAGGACTAACATCATCATTATTGTGATCTTCTTCTTTCTTTGTAGCAGAGCTAGAGTCAGAAGTGTCACCAAAAGATTCAATAAATGTAGTAACATTCTGGTTTTGTTAGCCCAGAGATGTTCTAACATCTGATACAACATTATCAGTAGAGCCAGTCTTTGGCACAGTTTTCACAGCATCATCAGGGAAATTTGAAGGAACATTCCCATCTTTGGTAACATCAACACAGATTGATGTAACAGCATCCACACACAACCAGTCATAATAGGACCAGTTATCTTCCAACAATACTTTGAGCAATAGCTTGGTCAAAAGGAAGATCATCAGAATCAATTTCTTCCACCACATTCAAAACCTCAATACTCCAAACCACCATCAGTAACTACTGTATGCAGAAATATGAAGAACATCTTCAATTTTTATATTGTCAGAACATCTTGTTCGACATCTTCATTATAACATTTGGAAGGAGTTCCATTGAAGCAAAAACTTGCACACGAGGAAGAAGATAGCTAACACTCTCCCTCAAACCGGGAACCTCTTGTTGCCATTGATGAATAAATATTCCTCTCAAGAGGTGACATAAGAGAACCCTGCAACAATCACCAGCCAACATGTGGTATACAAGGAAACATAAGAAATATCCACTCATCACCCTTGGTAACTCAGAACACAGGTCACAACTTTTCTCCCTTTTTGGCCACTAATTGACAATGAGTACCCTCACAAAACCAAACCCAAGCACAGCTCACCCATTTCTAAACAAATCCCATAAGGGTTTATGGTAACAACAAACACACATAGGGTTATAGAGGAGAGAAGAACCCTATATAGATAGATGATCATTTACTTGTGATTATAGCACAACAAAGCAAATGCATCAATAGATGTGCACCAGCCAAACTGTCTTGACTGCCTTTAATGTCTCTGAGTTGTTGCTAGAAATAGTTCCAATACATGCACATGCACAGTCAAACAATTTCTTTGCACTTCCTGTTTGATCACACCATCCAAAACCTACCCTTGTTGGTCTTATAGGAACCATGTCTTGAATAATGTTCTGACATCTAGTCAGACAACACTTCTTCAAACACTAGTCAAAGATGTTTCATATACTCCTTTATAGAATTTGAAGCACGGCTATAATTCCTTTCATTGAGTATGAACAGATACTCCTTTGGGTCAACAACCAGAAATCACATCATCGAATGTGTGACATTAACAAAAATCTCCTTGGAGCCTCTTCAAAAATCTGTAGAGAAAAATAAATTCTCCCAGACACAACTAGTCCTTCAAAGTACACTTGGGTGACTTGTGTACCTTTGAACCAGTCATCCAGCTTTACATGGCTAGATTCAACTATACCAAGTCAGAACCACACCAGCTACCTTAGTAGCAACATGTCACATCATCTAGTGATCAAATATCTAGCTTGGATCATGTGCAAGCTCCGTAGAATCTGCACCCATGCAGTAATAATGATAGACAAGTACATCACTCCCCTGTCATGGGTAACCAATGCTTTGTGTGAAGATAACCATCGGAACACCTCAAGAAATTCTAAATCAGATCCTTCAGCTCCAGGTCTTTAGAATTCTACAAGGTCGTGTCTGATACATGGCCCTTCTGCAGCTTATTCAGGTTGACATAAACACCTTCTCAAACAAGGTAGAACATTTGATATGACATCCTTCTTCTTCATATACCTAGCACCAGCAGATGAAAACCAGTTATGACAACTATTCTTACCACAAATCATTCCTGATTAGGTCAGTGGCTTGACCTTGTAGTCCACCCTGAGTAGAACCAGCTTCCTTGGCTGAAGAAGCAGATCTTTGAGATAATTTTTCAACATCAATTCTGACATCAATCTCAACCTCGTGGGTTTCATCCTGAACTATGGTCTAGAATTACCATAGTAGTCCAAAACACTTGCAAGGGAACACACGAGGATCAATCATCAATAGTTGATCACCCTTCAATACCAGATCTGAAATTCTGGTAGAGTCCAAATGGGGTACCGAACGGGGCAACCTTTGCAACTACAACGTGCACAGCAGAAGTAAAATTAACAAATAGTAAATAACTGGAAATAAAAGGAACGCAATGTTTGTTAACCCAGTTCGGCGTATTACACGACCTACTCTGGGGGATACCAATCCAGGAGAGAATCCACTATGGTAATACTAGTTAGAAGCTATCAGCAAACGACCCGTTTACACTTCATCACCTAGTCACTACCCGTGCTATCTTCAACCTAGGCCCACCTAGATCAGAGACCCCGTCCCTTGTCCTCTTAACCACATGCCCAGTGTGATTGCTCAAAACTTAAGAATGGTGAAGTCACACTTCAAAACAAATATCTAACTCCGTACTTCAAAGTTAGGAGTATATTAAAACACATACAAATAAAGAACAAGGTCCTAAGCAAGTATCAAGGTGATACTAGATAGGCTCACAAATAGACAATAGACACGCTAAAACCCTAGACACAAGTTTACTAAACTTTACAAGAGTTTCAGTTTTTTAAAAGGTCTATGGTCTTCATGTAGGATTATCTAGAGGTAGACTTTTAAAACTCTTTTAAAAATCAAACTCAAGAGCGGAAAAATCCTTTGCCTAGAACACTTAGAACAATAAGAATCACTATGAGTTCATATATTTACCTCTTGAAGCGTCGAGGAGTTTGATCACGAGCGCTGCACGAACGACAAACGCCTCTACTCAGTCCACACGAACAGCCCCTCCGTCTATAGTGCTAGCTGTGAATGATCGGAAGTAGAGAGATTGAGAGAACAAGAAATCCTAGTGCGGCTAGGTTTTCTAAAACGTTTTCACGTGAAAAAATAAGTCAGCACAAGGGTTCTATTTATAGAACCACAGCACAAGGGTTCTATTTATAGAACCACTTGTGTGTGCCATACCTTATGGTGTACTGTATTTCTCACTTGATTCTACCGTACCTTACGGTGTACCAAAAATAAATGAATCTCATCCATTTAATCAATCTCTCTCCTATCTGTTCTTATGTGTGTGACCCTGTAGGTTCTCGCAACGTTGGCAATAATATTAAATCATATATTTAATATTATAAACAGTGAGCGGTATCTAGCAACACATCACTGCTACCCAAGCAACGAGAATGTCATGTGATCTGACATAACCTTTCTGTGATAATGATTATGTGTATAATTACCCTTTTGCCCTTATATCTAAATTGAACCCAAGGCATAGTATGTGTCATCCTTGTATAGTCCAATTATAATATTCCTTGATACCCGAGTATACTTAATCCAAGTCCAATATCTCATATTGACTTATTCTGGTGTGGCCACACACTTTCAGTCATACTCGATCAAGGGGCCTATAGATATTACTCTTGTTATGTAGGAGGGTCAAATCCCATCTAGGCCACTCATGTCCCTCAGCATGATTCGCAGAGCACCCATCAACCGACTTTATAGTTGTCCTGTTACGAACAACATTTGAACGGCAACAAAGTACTCGACTCCACATCTAGGGTCCATAGCAGTTTCAGGTCGAAGGGTGGTATACACCACTATCACTATGAGAATAACTTATGACACTTACATAACACACTATGTAGTATTCTCATGGCGGGTCAATTCAGTATAAATATTACTCCTAATATTTATATCTATGTGAAGACTTAATATCTCATATCCATGACCTGTGAGATGTGGTCATCAGTCTACTCACATAATAGCCTCTATGTTTTACTGTTATCCCAATTCACAGTAAGGCCTTGACTACGGATACTTTAAGAATAGTTTCCTTAGGTTCAATGGGGTCTCACAATTAAGTCATACTTAATGATCCATTAAACAGATTAACTATTCTAGGGACTTTACTACTTTGCAAAACAAACATAATAAAGAAATGCCTTATTATTAATAATAAATAATTCGTTACAAGTACCAAGTTCTAATAAAACTATTGGCCTCTAGGGTTTACACCAACACTTCAATATATATAGCACACAAACAGCCACGGGAGTTCCTTGATTTTTGGCCTTCAAAAATAATATTCCATCATAGTATATCCGATAGCACACTATTTGATTAAACAAATCCAACAAAGTCCTAAAATATAGGTATATATTTTAGGGGCGATGCATAAAAGATAAGATCCGGAAATTAGCTTAGTTCCTTGATTTTAGGCTTCACAAATAATATATAATTGTAACATATCCGATAGTAAAATATATGTTTAAATAAATCCAACAAAATCCTAAAATAAATGAATATCTTTAGGGGCGATGCATAAAGAAGATATGCTCAGAAAATAAGCTTAGTTACTTGTCTTGGGGAACAAGTACAACGCTTACTGGATTTACTTCACAAAATATGCGCACTAATATTGTGTAACAAACTTTCCACATATTCTGGCCTCAGGATGTTATACCAAAGGTAGCCCCATCTTGTCCCTCATCTGACTTGATCTTGTTTTTACAAAATGTAGCCAATTTCAAAAACCCAACAATCTCCCCCTTTGGCAAATTTTGGCTAAAACAATATCAGACCAGTTATGGAGAGATGCAGTTCAAATCTTCCTTTAAGTCAACATACACACACAACTAAAAAGGAGAATAGAACACAAGATTATAACATCTTCACTTCAAGTGAGTTAAATCATATGAGAAACATCAGAGATTAGCACCAGCGGAATAAACACATTCAGTCTCATAGGGCACAACATCAGAGAGAAATAAACTCTCTAAGTGGATTCACTTGGAGAAAAATAAATTCTCACACAACAAGTCTTCAAAAAATATACTTCACATCAGAAGACTAAAAATTAATTCCAGTCAAATAGAGAAAAATAAATTCTCCATTTAGACATTCTGGATGGTATCCAAGATGAGGTAACATTGCCTACCACATCACATAAATCACATGTATCAATTGTTCCTCCTCAAACATACCAGAAAAACAGAGTCCATCATCTGGGATACATAGGAAAATTAAATTCCTAATCAACTGAGAAAAATAAATTCTCAGCTATATAACACACAAACATACTCAGAATCTGAGACACTGGATGGTAGCCTGGATGGGGCAGCATTCAGAAGAGCATCTGGGATAAAATGTAAATTGCTCCCCCTCAATCAATACACATCAGAATATCATGACAAATTTTACTCCTCCTGAACATCAGATACCTTCACTCCCCCTGAACATGTGCATATTACTCCCCCTTATGGCATACATAGCAAATAAGTGTTACTCCCCCTCAACACAACATACATCTGCAAACATTATCTCTACACACCGTACATCAGATCATGCATACCAGTACCACACATACACACATCAGATGTAGATCCAGATGTAGACACATCTTCCACCACATGCAGCACACAGTCAAAGAACAAAAAGTTATATTATTACGCACATTACAGTACTCCCCCTTTTTAGCCATCAAATTTAACAAGATCAACAGGCAGCACTAAACGATCACAAAATAGCATAGTAGATCACACAATAGTAGAGTGCACATAGGTGCATAGTAAATCCAGGGCATAGCCCACAAATCAAAGGAGAGAAGAAAACATAAGAACCAAAACAAACCATCCAAAAAGAACATAATCATGGCGCAAAGAAAAGAAATATGTTGAGTTCAATCCCTCTTTCTTGATCAGTGTGCAAAGAATATAAAGAGCCAAAAGTGGTTGCACGCACACATAGCGATAACTACTATAAATTCATATTGTTGAACGATGAACGAGATGTTTCTATAGGAACCCAAAAGTAACAATTATCTTTGGACCTTACACCTCTCATCAACACATCACCCTTCTCATTTGTAATCAAACACCCAGATTCGGTGAAATTCACTTTCATACCTTGATCACATAATTGACTGATACTGATTAGATTAGCAGTCAATCCTTTCACAAGAAGCACATTATCAAGCCTTGGCAAACCACTATTGGTTAGACTTCCTATACCTCTGATCTTACCTTTTACTCCATCACCAAATGTCACAGAGCTAGTTGAATAAGACTTTAAGTTCATTAGGATTTTTTCTACTCCAGTCATATGTCTGGAACAACCGCTATCAAAATACCAATTCTTCTTAGATGATGATCTAAGTGAGGTATGAGCTATTAAACTTACATCCTTCTCCTTGGGCTTCCACTCCTTCGTGGTCTCAACCACTTCAACTTCAGGTTTTTGCTTCAGTGATTTTTTAGGATACCCATACAACTTATAGCAGAAGGGTCTTATATGTCCTTTCCTACCACAGTGATGACAAACCCATGGTTGAGATTTCCTTGAACATGGGGCAGCCTCTGCTTAAGCCTTAGGGGCCTGTTGTTTCCTTCTAAGGGCAAAAACTTAAGCTCTGGATCATATTGCTTAGGTTTGTTGAGATTTTTGTAGTCATAACCAATCCCTTTTGTCCTCTTTCGAGGAACTTGTGTTTCAATTAGTTTCTCTAGAACAACAGTACTATTACTCATTGACACTTCCTTTTTCAGTTTCTCAAGTGTAGAGTTTAGTTGAGTTACCTCATTGTTCAGTTCAGAAATCTGGGCCAGGTGCTTGTTCTTTTCAGATTGAAGTTCCAGTATGAGCCTCTTCTGATTTTCTTGACTTCTACATACCTCTTCACTTCTTTGACATAAGGCTCTATATGATGCAGCTAGCTCTTCATAATTTACATCTCCAGTGTTGGATTCTGTGTCTGAAGTACATGTTCCAGTTAAGGTAGTGATGCGTTTAATTCAAAGTGTCTTCATCAGAATCTTCATCCTCTGACCATGTTGCAGTCATCCCTTTTTGTTGTTTCTTCAAGTAGTTAGGACATTCAAATTTGATATGGCCATATCCATTGCATTCATGACATTGTACACCTCTCTTTTGATTCACTTTCTCTTCAGATTTTGGTTTCTTTTGAAAACTAGAGTCTTTGTGAATGTTGAGTCGAATGGGGGACACATTCTGCTCCACATTCTGTCTTTCACGCCTATCCATCCTTCTTAATACTTTATTAAATTGTCAACCTAGAAGAGCCATGGCTTCAGATAAGCTTTCATCAGTATCTGTCTCTTCTTGTACAGCATCACTTCCTGCATTTGAGACAAAGGCTATACTCTTGCTTTTGCTTCCAGAACGTTCATTTGCAGAAATTTCATAAGTCTGTAGGGAACCCACTAGCTCATCCAGCTTTATTTCAGATAACTCCCTTAATTCTTCTATGCAAGTGACCTTCATGTCAAACTTTTTGGGTAGAGACCTCAACATCTTTCTCACCATCCATTCTTCAGGCAGTTTTTCACCTAAAGAGTCAAATGTGTTAGCATAATCTAAAATAGTCATATGAAAGTCATGTACCGTCTCATCTTCCTTCATTCTGAGATTCTCAAATTTAGTAGTTAACATCTGAAGTCTGGAGTTCTTGACTTTTGATGTCCCTTCCTGAGTAGTTATCAATATCTCCCAAGCTTCTTTAGCCTCAGTGCATCGCTTTATTAATCTGAACATGTTCTTATCAACACCATTGTACAAGGCATTCAAAGCTTTGTGGTTTCCAAGGGCAAGTTCATCTTCAGCCTTCGTCCAATTTCCTTCAGGCTTCAAGGACACATTACCATCTTTGTCAGTGACAGTAGGGTGTTCCCATCCATTCAGCACAGATTTCCATGTCTTGCTATCCATTGATCTCAAGAATGCTTCCATGCGTGATTTCCAATAGTCAGTACCATCCAATAAGGGTGGCCTACTCACAGCTCCTCCTTCCCTTTCCATATCAACCAGAATCGTTCGAGCTCAACCTAATAGCAGAACAAGGTGCCTGCTCTGATGCCAATTGAAATTCTGGTAGAGTCCAAATGGGGTACCGAATGGGGCAACCTTTGCAACTACAACGTGCACAGCAGAAGTAAAATTAACAAATAGTAAATAACTGGAAATAAAAGGAACACAGTGTTTGTTAACCCAGTTCGTCGTATAACACGACCCACTCTGGGGGATACCAATCCAGGAGAGAATCCACTATGGTAATACTAGTTAGAAGCTATCAGCAAACGACCCGTTTACACTTCGTCACCTAGTCACTACCCGTGCTATCTTCAACCTAGGCCTACCTAGATCAGAGACCCCCGTCCCTTCTCCTCTTAACCATACGCCCAGTGTGATTGCTCAAAACTTAAGAATGGTGAAGTCACACTTCAAAACAAATATCTAACTCCGTACTTCAAAGCTTAGGAGTAGATTAAAACACATACAACTCAAGAACAAGGTCCTAAGCAAGTATCAAGGTGATACTAGATAGGCTCACAAATAGACAATAGACACGCTAAAACCCTAGACACAAGTTTACTAAACTTTACAAGAGTTTCAGTTTTTTAAAAGGTCTATGGTCTTCAATATATATAGCACACAAACAGCCACGGGAGTTCCTTGATTTTTGGCCTTCAAAAATAATATTCCATCATAGTATATCTGATAGCACACTATTTGATTAAACAAATCCAACAAAGTCCTAAAATATAGGTATATATTTTAGGGGCGATGCATAAAAGATAAGATCCGAAAATTAGCTTAGTTCCTTGATTTTAGGCTTCACAAATAATTTATAATTGTAACATATCCGATAGTAAAATATATGTTTAAATAAATCCAACAAAACCCTAAAATAAAGGAATATCTTTAGGGGCGATGCATAAGGAAGATATGCTCAGAAAATAAGATTAGTTACTTGTCTTGGGGAACAAGTACAACGCTTAATGGATTTACTTCACAAAATAGGCGCACTAATATTGTGTAACAAACTTTCCACATATTCTGGCCTCAGGATGTTGTACCAAAGGTAGCCCCATCTTGTCCCTCATCTGACTTGATCTTGTTTTTACAAAATGTAGCCAATTTCAAAAACCCAACAAGATCATCAACACATGCAAGACCTGCATATTATACATCTCAAGCATCTTCTGCTAATGTTCAAACATTCTGTCTGACTTTGAGATGTTGGATGTCATTCTTCTACACCTATAGAGGAGATTCCCTCTAACAGGCATCTGGAACAAACTACAAAAACAATGGCAGTGACTTGTCATTACTCACCACAAGCAGATTTTCAGACTAAATCTTCTTCTCCAAATACACAAGGATTCTCCAGATGTTAGAGAAAATGTCCTTGACATTTGATTTTGACCGCCACATAAAAAATCTGGATAAGATACTTTTATCAAGCTTCCACAGAAACAAAACACAACCTCTGCATTGCCACTTAATTGGATCATAAATAATCTAACAAAAAAAAAACAGGCCATGTGTTGATTGTGTCCTAACCAACATACTTATCTAAGACATGTTTCTAGCGTAGAAACAACTTAGACACATATGCCTCATCTTCCAAATCATGAGAAGGTTCCAAACATATGTAACTAGTAGACATATGTTTAGCACCCAAGCAGTTGTCATGCCTTACTATCATCCAAAACGATTTTGCATAATCTGCTGGTCAGATGTTCCAACATCTGGTAGGACATCAGTTACCCTCTCAATGAACAACACCAAGAGATCCTTTAACAGAAATAAATTGCTCAAAACTTCCTTCAGATCTCGTTTCAACAAACTCATATATGAGTGCCTTTATGAGTGGACTTGAGATCACCCTCAAGTGTCTTTGGCATCTCTTAACAGGTTAGTTGGACTTATCCTCGAGTATCACCACACCAAGGGACACATTTACAGAGGAAAACAGAGTGTTGCATCCTCAACACTCAAAACCATCAGGAGTTTTCCATCAGATCTATATATGCAGCGGAATTCAAGCCAGAAAACTCCTCAACAAACTTCAGGCACAATATAATGAACTTTGCACAAAACTTCACACCAGGTGCAACATGTTAACATAGGTTTGAAAATAAATCAAACCATACAGCGGTTCATCGCCAACATTCCACACCTGAACAACAACAGACAGGTCTAATACACACTCTGTCATGAATTGTCTATCCTCCACTTCTAGGGACCATTCAATCAATATGAACTTCTCCAAGTTCAAACACCTTTTCAGTATTCCTTACTTGCCCATAACCAGAAAGTATCTTCCCTAGGATCTCACCCAGAAAACAGAATAGGATGCCTGCTCTGGTACCAATTGAAATTCTGGTATAGCACAACCAGATGTTCTATAGGATCTTGAATCATCTGGTCTGTCAAGAACAACACGTTAGGGCATATAACATTAAAAAACATATACTGAAAAATATAAACAACACACCGAAATTGTTAACCCAGTTCGGAGCAACTCTCCTACTCTGGGGGCATACCAAGCCAGGAAGGAAATCCACTATTAGCAGTATTAATTCAGAGCTAAACTCCCCCGTTTACAACTCCTCACTTAATCCCTACCCAGTGCAACTTCTACCTAGGAACTCCTAGATATGAGATCCCATCTCACTTCCCTACAACCAACACAGATAGTGTTGTTCTTACAATGTTGAATATGATGTTGGAACATAATACAAGACACTAGTTACTCTTGCTTAAAAGCTTCGAGTAAGGCACATACAGTTACCTCCGTACTTCATAGCTTAGGAGTAACCTTACAATTAACACATAGAACAAATTCAGTCCTTAGCTTGTGTTATAGAATCCACAAGAATGGCTCACAATGACATGTAACCCTAAAGACTATATCTATGATGAACAATGGCTTCGGCATAATACACAAACTTGGAGTTGCTTACAAGCTTCCTCCAATGACAATAGTGACCAACTCACAACCCGAGTGGTTCACTTTTACACCGACTCTCCTAGAGAGTGGCTACACGACAAAGCCCTTAGATTTCTACATTTTGGACTTCTTACAAAACTAGGTTACAAAGCTTCTATTTATAACCTATACACAACTGGATTTGGGCCTTCAAACACACAGCTGATCCAAGGCCTTCAAACACACAGCTGGTCCAAGGAATATCCAGCACACATATTCTTGAAACAAATACAATGTTTCCTTAAATATATTGTTTCCTTAAAAATATTGTTTCCTAAAATGTCAAAACATCTTTAGAAAATATCTCCTCGCTGATTCTCCATAGAAATATACTATTTGGCACACAAGTATATATAAAAACGTGGTTTCCTTATTTAAAAACGCGCGTGACAGCTGGCGCGACAAACTGGTACACAGGTTGTACCCACATGTTGAAACATTTGGTCCAACATCTTGCTTGTATATTTGTTTTAGCAAAATGAGGCCAATTCAAATATCCAACAACCAGTATAAATCATGTGTGCTCTCTCTCTCTCTCTCTCTCTCTCTCTCTCTCTCTCTCTCTCTCTCTCTCTCTCTCTCTCTCTCTCTCTCTCTCTCTCTCTCTCTCTCTCTCTCTCTCTCTCTCTCTCTCTCTCTCTCTCTCTCTCTCTCTCTCTCTCTCTCTCTCTCTCTCTCTCTCTCTCTCTCTCTCTCTCTCTCTCTCTCTCTCTCTCTCTCTCTCTCTCTCTCTCTCTCTCTCTCTCTCTCTCTCTCTCTCTCTCTCTCTCTCTGTTTTGTTTTATTGTGTTATTGTTTTTCCGCTGCGTAAAGACTCTGATAGATAGCAATATCTTGAAAAAGTTTTTATTTCTAAAAACACAATTCAACCCCCCTTCTTGTATTTTTCACACACACACACATATATATATATATATATATATATATATATATATATATATATATATTGCAATATAGTTGATGTGGCAGCCTAAAAAAGCTCCCAATTTTTTCATTTTTCTAAGGAATATAGTTGATACTTATGTGTCATCTCTCATTGCATGCATGTTCAGTTGTTCATGTGTACTCTCTAATGTAACCCTCAATTAACTTCTTTAATCATCTATATAACTCCATGAATCAGAAAAGTTCTTTCGTTAATTTTTTTTTTCTTTCTTAGCCTTTAAAATTCTTCTTCACGTTTTCTATAGTGTATTAATTAAATATTTTAATGAATGTTAACTCTTACACTAACTAATACTGATATATTAATTAAATTTTACTAGCAACTTCCATGAGTTAGAGGTATGGTTAAGCAATTCTAGCTTCTCTAGTGTTGGTTGATATATATGCAACTGGTAAGGTTTGAATGATGTATAGTTAGAGAACACATTCATGTCTTCGATTGAAAGCCATTTCTTAGCAAATTTTCTTTTAGTTTTGATGCATAGCAATTTTAAATAAAATTATTTAATTAATTTTTGTTATGTGTTTGCAGATTACAGATTATGATGTTGTATCTCAATCATCGTTAGAGAAAAATTCCGGGAGGTGACAAAATTGATGATATATATTTGCATATTTAGAATATTTTTATAAGGTTATGATGATTTCATTATATTATTTCTTATGAAGGTATAACTGATGCATCTATTGTCAATATGAAATATACCCATTAAGAGCTTTAACACGTGTGGTATTAAATTTATGGTAATTTTTTTTTATAAAATATATGTGTAGTACTAATTTGAGAAGTTCATGTTAAACATAATGTGAAGGTGTACAGTTATGATGATTTCACTCTATTGTTTCTTTTGAGTAATAGATCACACATCCATTGTAAATATTAAATATTGTCATAGAAAGCTTTAGTATGTGTGATATTGACTTTGAGGTCTTCTTATATAAAAGTATATGTGTGGTACTAGCTTTTGAATAAATGATTTTAATTTGAGAGATTCATGTTACATATAATATAATGTAAAGTGTTTTCATTTTAATGTGAGCTGCACTTTTAAGATGTAATTTTCTATATATATTTTACTTTAGTAGTTTTCTTCTGTTTGCAATTGGTCTTCTTTTGTTGGTTAAATATGAAGTATTACTCTTTTCAATATCTGAATTTATATTTCTTTACGAAGGAAATCTAATGATTTGGTGGATAAGGTGCATATAAGGTGTATTATTAAAAAAATAAAAGGAAAAAGGTGCACATACAATGTAACAAAAGGTAATATTATTTATGAAATTATTAATTATGAGTTTTGTTTTGGGTCAAAAACATGTTACTCTATATGATATTTTTTAGGTGAATTGAATCATAGCTAAAAATTATCAAAAACTCCATAAATTAAAATATTATTTTGACATTGTACAAATTATAAATGATGTAATGAATTAAGGGGAAATTTCTCCATCTACACCCCTTTTGCCAAAAAAAAAATGAATTAAGGGGAAATTATGTTTCTTTTAATTTGTTTGTATTTGATGTTAAGTAGATTTAATTGGGATTAAAAAAGTTCAACCGACATCATCTATATCTATATCTATATTATATACAAATGAGAGGTGATTCATAAGAACTTGCCAAGTGTACTTTTCTAACTATTACTTATTACATGAAATAATTTTTATAAGTTAAATTTTATTGAATTAATTAAATTAATTATATTTGATGGCGTTACATTTTTATATTAAAAAATGAAATAAATGTGTATATGTTACATTTTATATTAAATAATGAAATTAATATTTATATGTCACATTTTATTTAATAATTTAATTAATAAAATTTCATGATGTTACATTTTATATTAAATAATGAAATTGAAATATTTATTAAATAAAACGTTTTTATTTATTAGATTGGTAATGGATATATCATTAACAATTACAAATAAATTATCATAAAATCATATTCTTTTTACGTTTTTCTAAATATGACTATAAATAAATCTATTTTAGTTGTCACAACAAAATGAAGTTTAGGATACATTGAGGTGGTCTTCAAGATAATTTTCTCCTAAACTTGCCACAACATACTCACAATGTCATTTAATTTGCTAAGTACACATTATGGGCATTCTAACCGGCGTGGTAACTCAAAAGGAGTATGAACGCAATGGTATCAAGACCAAAATGGTTGTAATTCGTTGAAATATGATGGGTTAATATGTAATATTAATGTGTTGTACTCAAATTAATATAATACTAGTGTGTATACCCGTGTCGTGCACGGGGAAATTTTCCATTGAATTAAATTAAAAATAAAATAACTTATAATTCTTATCTCAATTTAAAAAATATTGTACCATAATTATTTTGAAAATTTAGGAAATTGAAAATCTATTTTCAAATTTATCATTGAAAAACATGATCTCAATGGAATTTAAAAATGAATTTTGAAAAATAATAATTTATAATAATTTTAATTTCAAATGAAACTGTATAATCCATCTTCTTGAAGATAAAAAACTGTTTATACAGATGCTTCCCATATTTGTTGTCTTTGCTACAAATTTATATATGCAGTCAAAGTCCTATTAGCAGCTCCAACATTGATTCCATTTTTAGTCGAATATAAAAACACACCAGATCAAGTGATCAACCACAAAATCAATGGAAAACATACATAATCAACTACTACAAATATCTAATTTTAAGATTCAATCTTCAATAAGAAAAATAGTTAAATCAAGACTCAAAAGATGGAATCTTAAATATGGATAATTAGTTGTTGAACATCATTCATTTTGTAAATTTCTTTCAAATCAAAATCAATTATTCTTCTGTTATCCGGTGTTACTTCTATACAAAGTCAGCAGTTAATTAAACACCAAATAAGAGACAAACTTGTAGTGCAACATACACTATATGGAAATCAAAAACTATTTAGATCAAAATGTGAATGTTACAAATGTACAATACAAATGACATTATACAAATGTATTCCTCTGTTATCCGCCACATCAGATATTTTGATATTCTCTTGTTTGGAAACATCTAAACATAATCTCAATTTCAAATGTACAATACAATTGACATCATACAAATGGCCACTAATTGATATTGATCCCTCCAACCTTCAATATCACTCCTGCTACATAAACATCATAAATCTTCAATGCACCCAAAAATTCAATACTAATTAAGCTTATAAAATTACACTTAACCTTGTTATATTGTGTTTGTATCAACAAAACATCGACCTTCGTATCAAAAAATCATTGACTAATAAGAAGTGTATGAAACTCTCATTGATCCTGTCAAGTAAAATTCAAATTGTAACAATACTCTCACAAGCATTCATAATCATTCATCCATGCATCACTCATCCATGCTGCTAGCTAGATACTCCTCATCACAATTGAGATTTCACTTAAAGGGGGTGTATTAAATATTGTACCTCCACAACACTCAAAGAGGCAAATCCTTCCTCAATATATCCAACCAGAACTGTAAACCATTGGTAAAAAAATACCATAAGAAAATTAGCATAAAATAAGCCAATATCTACAAACACCAAACAGTTTCAAAATATACACGGTTCCCTCGGGTATCTTGTTTTCAAATCGAGACAGAGAGCTTTTCTAACTGAAGCTTGAATTTTGTCACCCTATCAATTTAAAAAACACTAAAAATTAGAACAAAGTCATAGAATATAGAGCAACAACACTAAAAGGAAAAACAACAACAACAACAACCTTAAGCGAATCACTCGAACAACAATGTCCCATTTGCAGGAGTAATTTCCTTAACAAAGTCGGGTCTTCTAATGCCATTGCAAAAGTCTGATACATGATTGAGAACCAGATAAAAACGAATCAAAAGAAGGGTGAATGTGAATCGATGAATCTGATCTATTTATATAGGTAAAAGCAACAGAAATTGAAATACATTACCTGGAAAATAGGAGTGACGATTGCATTGAATATGAATTGGGAGAAGAAATAACATTGATGAGGAATTGGGAGAAGAGAAATTATCATTAAGGGTTTGTCTTGAGAAAAGGGATTTAGAAGTGAAGCAGTCGGTTGTGGTGTTTGTTTTTACGCGTAGGTTAAATGTTTGTGTCTCAATTAGAATAATAAAAAAAACCATGTATATTCTAAATCACAATTTTTTTTATAATACAAATAACATAGTTTTTTTTTTATAATCCAAATAACAAAAAAAATATAATAAAAATAACATTTTTTTTTATAATCCAAATAACAACAAAAAATTGAACCTTTTCGGTTCAATGTTTGTGTTTATCTCAATTAACAAAAACACACAAATATTGATTTTCAATTAGTATAACAAAAAACTATGGATATCCCCAAATTCCAAATAAATAACATGGTTTTTTTTTTTGGTAAACATGATTTCTTTTTAATTAAATAGATAACAGAAAATGCTGAACCCTTTTTCATTTGCTTCTCCCAAGTTAATTATTCTCTTTAATAAATAATAATAAAAAATAGAGTAGTTAGGAATCAACAAATTAAATAATTAAAAAATAATTAAAGATAATTATAGAAATATTACTGTTAATAGCAATTCTTAAAATAGTAAACATTCTCATTAGATGACAAATGACAAACTTGCCAAATAACTCATCTTGCTTTATTATATTCTATTATATTCAAATGCACTCCAAATATGTTTACTAATATATGTATTATTTTCACATATTCAAGTTTAAAGTTACCATATTTGATTCATACGTTGATGAGTTGAATGTGTTCGTAACAGCTAGCAAAATCGAAAATACATTAGTCATTATATTAATGGTTAAAATCAAGATATGGCAAGGTATTTGTGATATTGGCTAAAACGGTTAAAACCAATTTATTTATATGTATCTTTTATAGGATCTGCAACAATTCAAAATTTTATGTTTTCAATTAAGTTGTTGTTTAATCCTGATTTCATAAGTACCAATAATTTGAAGAAAATGTATGCATATCAATTGTTCGTTGAATTTGAACAATTGTTTGAAACGGTGATATTTTATACTTTATGTTCGATTGATCAATTTGGACAATATGATGATGGAAAAAAGTGATTATGCGTCCCCTAGAATTTGCTTGATTCAAGATCGTAATGTGTTGAGTGATGAAGATGATTTCCTAAAGGTCATCTCTAGGATAACAATTGAGTGGTTGAAAGAAAGTTGTGGGGTTAGTTTTTTCACATACTGGATTATAATAATTTGGCACTATACGGGCTTGACGGGCCACCCATATCACTACAAGAAAAAAGTAAAACAGTGGTAGTCAAATAGCAGCAGTTAGACTCGAACTGCCACCGCTTCCACATTTTCCGACGGTTTCAAACTGCCGCAGATAGTTTTCTGTTTTTTTTAACGGACAGCTGTTGTTTTTGTTCCCCACTTATCTATTATAATTTTCTCTTTCGTATGTTTTTTTTTTCAACTCTCAGAAGAAGCACTCTTTCTCCATAGTTCGACGACGCCGTAGTTCTGATCCTTCCGATCCACAACTGCCGTTCCTCCCATCGCCACCGTAGCTCCTCTTCAACACAGGTTTCGCTGCTATCTCTCCCTCTCTCTCTCTCTCTCTCTCTCTCTCTCTCTCTCTCTCTCTCTCTCTCTCTCTCTCTCTCTCTCTCTCTCTCTCTCTCTCTCTCTCTCTCTCTCTCTCTCTCTCTCTCTCTCTCTCTCTCTCTCTCTCTCTCTCTCTCTCTCTCTCTCTCTCTGTATCACTCTCTATATCTCTCTATCTCCGATTACTCTCTTGTTAATTTGTTGTTAACTGGATTATGATGATTTTGAGTTATGATAATTTCTTAATTTCTTGGATTCTTTACGGTTTGATTTTAGGGTTTTTGAGTTTAGTGGTTTAATTTCTTGGATTCTTTTACAGTTTAATTGTTAGGGTTTTGATAGTTTGTTAATTCTCTTGGATTTCATATCTTTTTGAATTAAAGTCTCAAATGAAAAATTAAACCTTTCAAAACCTTCCCAAACTCTATCACTCAGAATCTGGATTTGGTTACAATCCAAATTATGAGTTTGATTTGTTATGTTTGTGGATTGTTGTTTATTTTTGAAATTATCTATTAGTATTTGGCATAAACACTTGCGAGACTCACTACAAAAATATTGTGGAATTGCGACAGAACAAACAGTGATGTAACGCCCTAGTTGCTTTTATTTATTTTATTAAATATAGAGTCTATTTACTTGATTTATTATATGTGTGTGATGTATTTTTATTTGAATGGCTTTATTTTAATTAATTGTAAGGAGATGAGTGGTGAAGGGAATAAGTAGAGTTAAGGGGTTGAAATTGGAGTTAAATGAAAATAATAGTATTAGGTGGAATTAGTAGGAATTAAATAAGGAAGTGGGAGGTTAAGAAATAGAAGTTAGAGAAAAGAAAACACTTTTCACGTAAAACAGAGAAAAGAAGGGTTTTGGAGAAAAGGGAGAAGCACCGAGAGAGAAGAGGCTTTGAGAATCAAGAGCAGCTGTAGGGTTATTCGCTCATCAAAACTAAGGTAAGGGTGAGAACTTATACTTTAATTCTAAGCATGTAGTTCTGAAAACTAATTTAACATGAGAATTGATGAAAATTGGGAAAACTAGGTTAACTATGAAATTGATTAATAATGGAATAAGAAGCTCCTGAATCATGTTAGAATAACTGTTGTTAGATGATTAGTAATATTGGGTATTTGATTTCTAAAAACTAAGAGAGTCTAAGGAGATTATATGAAAAAGGGTTGTTATTAGAAAGTGATTAGATTATTATGAACAGTGAATTTTAGTGAAATTTCATATCTGTACCCGAATGTAAAATAAAAACTGGTATTAATCGGTAAGTAATTGGTCTTATGTGTAAACACGAAAGTTGTAGATAAAGATGTTAGCTTTCTAATGGCTTTGGTGTGACTTCCAGATTATGTTTGGAACTTAAGTTACGTCAAATTACTACACGTAGCTCACAGTGAAACTTATGCTTCTGTACCTGACTTTGCGATTAATATTGGTACTTATGGGTACATAATTGGTCTTAGGGGTAAACATGAAAGTTGTAGATAAAGATGTTAGCTTTCTAATGGCTTTGGTTTGACTTCCAGATTATGTTTGGAACTTAAGTTATCGTCAAATTACTACACGTAGGTCACAGTGAAACTTCTGCTTATGTACCTGACTTTGCGATTAAAACTGGTATTAATAGGTAAGTAATTGGTCTTAGGGGCAAACACGAAAGTTGTAGATAAAGATGTTAGCTTTCTAATAGCTTTGGTGTGACTTCCAGATTATGTTTGGAACTTAAGTTATCGTCAAATTACTACACGTAGGTCACAGTGAAACTTCTGCTTATGTACCTAACTTTGCGATTAAAACTGGTATTAATCGGTATATAATTGGTCTTATGTGTAAACACGAAAGATGTAGATACAGATGTTAGCTATCGAATGGCTTTGGTTTGACACAAAAACTCCTTGTGAATAAATTTATACGAATTTATGAAGTTGGTTGATGTATTAGGATGTTGTGAAGTAGAGTCCTTGTCGTCGTGTCAAGGTCATATGAATTGTAAGAAGTTGTCTAAGTGGATTAAGTTGCTGGTTGTCATAGCATTTTACAGAGTCCACATATGCACTAAAGTTGGGGGCTTGATGCCCTGTGAGCCTACGCTCAAAACCCGTTGGGGGCTTGATGCCCTGTGAGCCTACGCTCAAAATTTGTTGGGGGCTTGATGCCCTGATTGGTACCACATGCATGCTGCATAGTCAAGTCGTCTAGGTTGTCTAAGTTGGAGTCATGTTATCTAAGTCGTCGAAGCCTTGTCGTGTTGTCGAGTTGTGATAGAATTAATGAGTTACATCGAAAGTTGTGCAGTTAAATAATGAAATAATATGTTGACGTTTATGATGTTTTAAGTTATTAATTTTATGTTGATGAACGATATCCTTATTATTATTGTATATGTATCTCACCCTTCTGTTGGAATTGCCGCCTTGTGGGCAAGTGCAGATATTCAGGACTAGCTGCAGTTGTGAGTTGACTCTCTCATAGTCTTAGGATGCTCTGATACGTAACGGGGCGGGTTTTATTGTTGGATTGTCCTTGTTACGTATTTTTCCTTGAGATTTCATGTTGAAATAATTTAGTTGGATTTTTGTATTAATGTTGAACACGTTGAGGCCTTAGAGCCATATTTTGGTTGAACAGAATTATGAATACTATTTCCGTTGCGAAATTATTAAAAATGTTATCAGTTGATGTTTGATTCATTAATAGAAAAATTTACTCTATTACTTATGTATTTTACGAAGTGTAGCATTCCGTATACGTTGAAATACTCTGATTTATATGTATGATTTATCTTGTTGGGAATACGGGGTGTTACAATTGGTATCAGAGCAGGTCGGTCTGTCGGGCCAAGTAGTGGAGTCGGTCGTGTCCAGTGGCGACTATTTTTGTCGTTTGTTTTGTTGTTTATCTGTTGTTCTTGGTTGTAGAATTTTGCATGAAAGTAAGAAGAGTATGAATTCTAACAAGGATAAGTGAATTCTAGGATACGCTTGATATATGCTTGTTTCATATAACGTGCACTAGATCATTTCCATGAAAACTTGACTTGTTCTTTCATTATCTATGAGTTATACATAATGATTATGCTATCTTTCTAGGAATAGAATTGTTGTATATGATGCCTATGTTTTTTTTTTATTGTCTTATTGTACCATGCTAATTACCATTTAAGTTAATTATTTTCTCGCATGATATGCTTAATTAAATGTGAATTGTTGAACTAATTGAAATTTGTTATCATGGTATATGCATTTTTTTTCTTGCTTTTGATGTGATCCTTAATTCTTAGAAAATATATAATATTTAAATGCTTTATGGAATATGAATTGTTGAGATATTAGAATTTGTGGTTATAAAATTCATCCTTTCTTGTATTGATTTGACTCTTGATTTCTAGAAAATACTTGTTACTTTAATACTTATATGGGATATCATGTTATGCTTTTGTATAATCATGCGTAAATGTTTTATGAGTTTATTCATTTATGCTTCTTTAATAATTATGTTTATTTATTTATGTTAATAAATGATTATGTGTAGATTTGGTGTTTGTGTTTTAGTTTTATGAAATCTTGCATAGATGCTCGTGTGTTGTATTTCATGTTTTGTATTTTATAGTTTACCCATGTATGCGACATGTGTATAAAAATTGTCGGTACTAGTTTCTTCTTAGGAAGAATAAGTTTAAAGCAGTAGAAGCTTATAGTTAGGTGTGAGAAATCGGGGGTTTCAGTAGAAAGTTACAAGTAAGGTTGAGATAAGTGGGGGAGAAGGATTTTATTCCTCGGAAATGTTTAAGTGTAGGAGAATAAGGTAGATAGAAATGCCCGAAGGAGTTTGTTCAGATGTTAATAATGTATGTTTCGGAGTTGAACAAACTGGAAAGACAATTGGAAGATCTGTCAGAAGAAAACGTTTGTTAGATTTAAGGTTTTGTCATGAGGAGCGCCAACGTTGTTAAGTAAGAAGAAGGTTGACGACATAAGGTGGTGTATTGATTATCGACAACTAGATGAGATTACCCTTAGATATTTTTATGATTAGTTAATTAGTGCTCACAAGTTAAGTAAAATGGATTCACGGGTAAAGTCAGAGGATATATCGAAAAAAGAAAAAAAGTACTTTTAGGATATGGCACAGTCAAGTAAGAGTAATTTGTGATGTCATTGGCATAACTAATATATCGGGAATGTTTATGAATGATACCTCGGTGTATTCAAAGTTAGATGAAGAGTATGTGGGGACATCTGAGAAGTATGTTGCAAACCTTGCAAGAGAAGGATGTTCTATGCGGCATTGTTTGAGTGCGAGTTTTGGTTGCGTAAAGTGAGTTTTTGTATTTGTGTGTTATCTAGTGTTGGAAATAGTTGTGAATCCGTTGAAGGTGAATGTTGAATGTCGTAATACTATAGAAATCCTAAGTCGGACATCGAGATTAGATGTTTTCGTGAATTGGTTGGTTACCGTAGGAGGTTTATTAAGAGTTTTTCTAGGAGAATGTTAATGGTGTGCTTCTACAAAAAGGTCAACTTGTGATCTATACGTCGAGGAAGTGGAAGATTCATGAGAAGGAGTATCTGACATATGATTTGGAATTAATGATTATCAAGTGTGTGTGCTTAAGATTTGGAGTATCTATTAAAGGGGGAGGAATGAGCGGTAGAGGAAAGTGATTAGAATTTTTAAGAGTTAGGGAATTGGATTGAGTTACCATCCGGATAAAGTCGATATGGTAGTAGACGTTTGGAGTAAGAATGTTTTACGGATGTCGGTAATTATGAAGAGAGAATTGAATTTGATTGAGCGGTTGAGAAATGTGAGATTGGTGTTTAAGATAACGCTTAACAGTGTGAAGTTAAGTATGACGAATCATGTTCTCGAAGAGATCAAAGAAGGTTGAAAATCAAGATAGTAAGATCATTAAGTGGAAAAATATGTTAGAGGATTTCACATGAGACTTTTGGAAGTTAAGGTGAAGTCAATCGCAAAGTGCTATTAATAGAATAAGAAAGATTAGTCACTGGGAGGACGTGTTAATAATGAGTAATGGAAGTGTACAGAGAAACGCGACTTATGTCAAGTGAATATTTGGAAAAAGGGTTATCTCGCACGTGGTATAAAAATTGTGATTGTGCACATGTTTGAAGGATTGAAGTCGCTACTTGAATGAGTATCAGAGAATGTTGTTGTTGGATTCAGAGGTAAGAGGGTTAAGTAATTGTTCATCGGAAGAAATATGTGTGGACAAGTATGTGTGGATTGGTAAGATTAAATTCAGGATACTTGATGTAACGAAGTGAAGTGTAAAATAAAGTACTTGATGAGAGACTAAAAGTTTTAAATATGGTAATCGTGGACAGTTCAATAATAGTGATTTGAAAAGAACTTATGATTTGGATGAAAATGTGTACAGATTAAAAGGAAAAAAAATAAGAGTTTATGGAAACTTGTGGTACGATGAAGTTCTTTACGGAGGTAAGGTCTTCTTTCGGAGTATAATGGAATGGGTAATAATGATGTGAAATGTTACTTTTCAGATGTATTGTGCCTAGGAAGCACTATTGTGGTTTGGTAAAGATGGTTGATGCCACCATCATGATCGTTGGCTATTTATTGACAAATTGAGGAATTGGCCGTCCTTGATCTCTTGTCGATGGTAGACGAAATCGTGTTGACTGGATAAGACTAATTTTGTCAGGCTCAAGTAGTGTATAAAGTTTTGAGTGTTTTGTTGGAGAGTAAGATGCTGGAGTCGTATCAATAGTTGTTTGCTTGAGGTATATTTTCGAGGACGAAAATTCTTTAAGTTGGGGAGAGTTGTAACGCCCTAGTTGCTTTTATTTATTTTATTAAATATAGAGTCTATTTACTTGATTTATTATATGTGTGTGATGTATTTTTATTTGAATGGCTTTATTTTAATTAATTGTAAGGAGATGAGTGGTGAAGGGAATAAGTAGAGTTAAGGGGTTGAAATTGGAGTTAAATGAAAATAATAGTATTAGGTGGAATTAGTAGGAATTAAATAAGGAAGTGGGAGGTTAAGAAATAGAAGTTAGAGAAAAGAAAACACTTTTCACGTAAAACAGAGAAAAGAAGAGTTTTGGAGAAAAGGGAGAAGCACCGAGAGAGAAGAGGCTTTGAGAATCAAGAGCAGCTGTAGGGTTATTCGCTCATCAAAACTAAGGTAAGGGTGAGAACTTATACTTTAATTCTAAGCATGTAGTTCTGAAAACTAATTTAACATGAGAATTGATGAAAATTGGGAAAACTAGGTTAACTATGAAATTGATTAATAATGGAATAAGAAGCTCCTGAATCATGTTAGAATAACTGTTGTTAGATGATTAGTAATATTGGGTATTTGATTTCTAAAAACTAAGAGAGTCTAAGGAGATTATATGAAAAAGGGTTGTTATTAGAAAGTGATTAGATTATTATGAACAGTGAATTTTAGTGAAATTTCATATCTGTACCCGAATGTAAAATAAAAACTGGTATTAATCGGTAAGTAATTGGTCTTATGTGTAAACACGAAAGTTGTAGATAAAGATGTTAGCTTTCTAATGGCTTTGGTGTGACTTCCAGATTATGTTTGGAACTTAAGTTACGTCAAATTACTACACGTAGCTCACAGTGAAACTTATGCTTCTGTACCTGACTTTGCGATTAATATTGGTACTTATGGGTACATAATTGGTCTTAGGGGTAAACATGAAAGTTGTAGATAAAGATGTTAGCTTTCTAATGGCTTTGGTTTGACTTCCAGATTATGTTTGGAACTTAAGTTATCGTCAAATTACTACACGTAGGTCACAGTGAAACTTCTGCTTATGTACCTGACTTTGCGATTAAAACTGGTATTAATAGGTAAGTAATTGGTCTTAGGGGCAAACACGAACGTTGTAGATAAAGATGTTAGCTTTCTAATGGCTTTGGTGTGACTTCCAGATTATGTTTGGAACTTAAGTTATCGTCAAATTACTACACGTAGGTCACAGTGAAACTTCTGCTTATGTACCTGACTTTGCGATTAAAACTGGTATTAATCGGTATATAATTGGTCTTATGTGTAAACACGAAAGATGTAGATACAGATGTTAGCTATCGAATGGCTTTGGTTTGACACAAAAACTCCTTGTGAATAAATTTATACGAATTTATGAAGTTGGTTGATGTATTAGGATGTTGTGAAGTAGAGTCCTTGTCGTCGTGTCAAGGTCATATGAATTGTAAGAAGTTGTCTAAGTGGATTAAGTTGCTGGTTGTCATAGCATTTTACAGAGTCCACATATGCACTAAAGTTGGGGGCTTGATGCCCTGTGAGCCTACGCTCAAAACCCGTTGGGGGCTTGATGCCTTGTGAGCCTACGCTCAAAATTTGTTGGGGGCTTGATGCCCTGATTGGTACCACATGAATGCTGCATAGTCAAGTCGTCTAGGTTGTCTAAGTTGGAGTCATGTTATCTAAGTCGTTGAAGCCTTGTCGTGTTGTCGAGTTGTGATAGAATTAATGAGTTACATCGAAAGTTGTGCAGTTAAATAATGAAATAATATGTTGACGTTTATGATGTTTTAAGTTATTAATTTTATGTTGATGAACGATATCCTTATTATTATTGTATATGTATCTCACCCTTCTGTTGGAATTGCCGCCTTGTGGGCAAGTGCAGATATTCAGGACTAGCTGCAGTTGTGAGTTGACTCTCTCATGGTCTTAGGATGCTCTGATACGTAACGGGGCGGGTTTTATTGTTGGATTGTCCTTGTTACGTATTTTTCCTTGAGATTTCATGTTGAAATAATTTAGTTGGATTTTTGTATTAATGTTGAACACGTTGAGGCCTTAGAGCCATATTTTGGTTGAACAGAATTATGAATACTATTTCCGTTGCGAAATTATTAAAAATGTTATCAGTTGATGTTTGATTCATTAATAGAAAAATTTACTCTATTACTTATGTATTTTACGAAGTGTAGCATTCCGTATACGTTGAAATACTCTGATTTATATGTATGATTTATCTTGTTGGGAATACGGGGTGTTACAAGTGACGTCTGTTTCACACAAACCGCGGCTAATATATTTTGCAATATGTGTGGCTGTTCAATGCAAACCTTTCATGGTTTCTATAATCACATGCGACTTATTTCACTCACATTCCCTCTTTTTTTCTTTCTCTAATCCGTAACTCTCACCGATTCACTCACATTTTCGTTCGTCTTCAGCTTCTCTCAAACTCAGATTTGTCTTCGTCAAACTCAGATTCAAGATTCAATTGTTCCTTCTTCTACCTCAAAGTCAGATTCAAGCTCATTGAGATTCGAGCTCGTTAACATTTCTCCTTCGTTGAGATTTTTCTTCGTCTTCAGATTGAAACTGTGAAAACTGTACGTTGGCTTATTTGTGCCACAAAGATTTAATGAATTGTTACATTTTTTATTGATTGTCTAACACATTTCTCCTTTATTTTCAATGTTTGAGACCAGTTATGTTGTGCAACATTGGCAGAGTTAGATTATCTCAGATCCTAAATGTGAAAGTATTTTTTCCTCTTTATGGTGTGTACGAGATATAAAACCATTCACATGCCATCAGCACAGCTTAAGTTTTTTTTGGAGAAAGGTTGGATCATGACATGGTATTACCAAATTCAATTATGCTTAATATGGTTTGAAACTATGGTCATTGTCAAATATATCTTACCAAAATTCTGATCATAGTTGATAACTTGCACATTACCAGTTTTCCACTGGTTGAGTAGTATATTTTTATTTAGCTAGCAGTCTTAATTGAGCCACTTGGAAAAATTAAGTTTGTATTCATTACTAAAGCTCTCATTCTTCAAGAAGTCTTACGAGGCTATGGTTTGATAACTTAGTTGCATGTTTAGAAAAATGTTGGATTGTGATTTGTATCTGCATTCGACAGTTACAATCTCTGCTCATCATAAATTATTCTTGTCAGTTGCAGCTTAGATGTGATTTTTGGTTATCTTATATTTATAATTTTCATTGATGATCCCAGGGAATTGTGTCTTTTGGTGAATTTTAATAGCATGTGATGAAGAAAATAATGCAAGCTGAGGTTGAAATCTCGACTGAATAGGACACTGAACTTCATTATTAGACTGTTGTTTCTGTTCAAAATGGGATCTTGTGTTTCAACTACTTTTGCAATGTCATCATGTCTCAGCAACCAGGTCCATTTTTTACACTTAACTTATATTCGTTTGATTTGTAGAAGTTTGTGGTTGTCAAGACTAGGGACATGTTAATGATTTTACACTTGCCTGTGTTTTATTTATATATAGCTCTGAAAAAACCAAAAAGGCAATGGTCTTCTTGGACTCATCAAGAGGAGGAAAACTTCATCACCACATTACGGCAAGTTGGGAAGGTACACTTATCTTTTATTAACTTATTATTACCTTTGATGTTTTTATTTATTTTGGCACCATAAAACTGCTTATTGCAATATTTATTCATAATAATAGTTTTTTTTTTGTAATGATTTGATTTGGTGTGATTAGGGTATCATGATGTGCAGTCCATCTTTTATATCTTATGTGCTTCTTTGTAGACAAGATATTCTATTATTTCATGCTGATTCTTTTTATTCATTTTTTCTGTGGGTTGGAATTACAAAAATCTTCGCTGTCATGTTTTTGTTCATCCTACCCTTTTCTAAATTGTTGTCTCATGAATATTATATATGAAGTATGAGCATTAGCTATTGTTGCTTAAGCTCATGCAGATTAGTCCAAATAAGTTGTTTATAAGTCAATCCATACAAATTATGAATTTATGTTTGTGTCTTAATAGGGTCTCTCATACTTTGAAGATCTCCAACTCCTATCATGAATTCAACATTTGAATTTGAGAATGTTGTTAGAACATTTGCATCAGCATCATAGAGTTTTATTCTGCTCACATTCAATGATTTTATTAGAACTGCTACACGTAAATGATATGGTAGATTATTTTCTATTTGTCCATTGTTTATTCCAAAATCCATTGATTATTAGAACTGCTATATGTAAACATATATGTATGTGAAAAATAGAGCAACTTACAGGACATGAGTTTTCATATGACATATAGAATGTTACACAATCTAAAGTTCAATGTTGCATTAATTAATAAGATAAAGGAAACTTACAGGAAATGAGTTTTCTTGATTTGTAGGCATATATTAGATAAAGGAAACTTGTAAAAGATACGAAGAAAGCTACTTTCAAGTGATTGTATTTGTATCAGCTGGGGACCTAGATCAACATAAAGCTAACAAAAGTTGACTTTTATGATGTAGCTGAAGCAACAGTCCACACCTGACACTATTGAATTTTTCATTATGCTTGGTTGATATTGTAATATTTTGCTTTAGGTTGAATTACATGGTATTTGAAGTGTTTAGGGAAACATTAATATTTTGAAGTACATAGGGATTATATTAAATTTATTATTATGTTTCCTTATTATTTTTTTAACATATATTTTGGGGGGAAAAAAGAAAAGCGTTTTTAAAAAAAGTTGTGGGGAAAAAAAACTTTTTTTTAAAAAAAAAAACGGCAAATAGCGGCGGTTAAAACCGTCACTAAAAGCTCAAAAAAATTGCAAAAGAATTACACAAAGTGGCGGTTGTGAACCGCCGCAAAAACAATATAAGCGACGCTAAAGTCCTAGTGGCGGTTATTCCAACGGTTTGCCAGAATTGCCACTAAATGCTATAGCGACGCCTCAATTTGCGACGCTTGACTAACTGTTGCAGGAAACGGTTAGCGTCGGTTGGAGCCGACGCTACTGACTTATTTGGATCATCGCTTCACATATTCTATGTAGTGTATTGTTTGTATTTGTTTTACATATGTTTTTTTAAAATAATGTAAAATAGTTTACAAAAATAAAATTTTAAATTGGTTTACAAGACTATGAAGGAAGAAACACATGAGAAAGGGTGATTAAAAAAATTGTGAAAAATGCAAATGGAACTTTAGAATAAGATTTTCAATGTGAAATAATTTTTTATTTTTTTAAGTTCCAATGAAGAATTATAAAATAATTACAAGTTATATTTTAGAAATCAAATACAATCATATTTAATTTAGTGTAGGGAGTAAGGTGTCAACCAATCTATGTATATATCTATATCTATCTATATCTATATTATATACAAATGAGGGATGATTCATAAGAACTTACCAAGTGTACTTTTCTAACTATTACTTATTACATGAAATAATTTTTATAAGTTACATTTTTATATTAAAAAATGAAATAAATATGTATATGTTACATGATGTATTAAATAATGAAATTAATATTTATATGTTACATTTTATTTAATAATTGAATTAATAAAATTTGATGACGTTACATTTTTATATTAAATAATGAAATTGAAATATTTATTAAATAAAACGTTTTTATTTATTAGATTGATAACGGATATATCATTAACAATTACAAATAAATTATCATAAAATCATATTATTTTTACGTTTTTCTAAATAAGACTATAAATAAATCTATTTTAGTCACAACAAAATGAAGTTTAGGATACCTTGAGGTGGTGTTCAAGATAATTTTCTCCTAAACTTGCCACAACATACTCACAATGTCATTTGCTAAGTACACATTATGGGCATTCTAACCGGCGTGGGAACTCAAAAGGAGTATGAACGCAATGGTATCAAGACCAAAATGATTGTAATTTGTTGGAATATGATTGGTTAATATTTAATATTAATGTGTTGTACTCAAATTATTATAATATATTCAAATGCACTCCAAATATGTTTACTAATATATGTATTACTTTCACATATTCAAGTTTAAAGTTACCATATTTGATTCATACGTTGATGAGTTGAATGTGTTCGTTGCAGCTAGCATAACCGAAAATACATTAGTCATTATATTAATGGTTAAAATTAAGATATGACAAGGTATTTGTGAATTGGCTAAAACGGTTAAAACCAATTTATTTATATGTATCTTTTATAGGATCTGCAACAATTCAAACTTTTATGTTTTCAACTAAGTTATTGTTTGTTTAACCATGATTTCATAATTGCCAATGATTTGAAGAAAGTGTATGCATATCCAATTGTTCGTTGAATTTGAACAATTGTTTGTAACGGTGGTATTTTATAATTTACGTTCGATTGATCAATTTGGACAATAGGAGGATGAAAAAAAGTGATTATGTGTCCCCTAGAATTTGCTTGATTCAGGATCGTAATATGTTGAGTGATGAAGATGATTTCCTAAAGGTCACCTCTAGGATAGCAATTGAGGTGTTGAAAGAAAGTTGTGGGATTAGTTTTTTCACATACTGGATTATAATAATTTGACACTATACGGGCTTGGCGGGCCACCCATATTGTTTGTATTTTTTTTACATATTTTTTTAAAAAATAATGTAAAATAGTTTGCAAAAATAAAATTTAAAATTGGTTTACAAGACTATGAAGGAATAAACACATGAGGAAGGGTGATTAAAAAAATTGTGAAAAATGCAAATGGGACTTTAGAATAAGATTTTTAATGTGAAATAATTTTTTATTTTTTTAAGTTCCATGAAGAATTATAAAATAATTACAGTCATATTTTAGAAATCAAATACAATCATATTTAATTTAGTCTAGGGATTAAGCTGTCAACCAATAAAACTATCATATTAAGTCATTGTAGCATACTTAATTACTTTAGTTTTTATTTTAATTTTTTGGGTGTTTGTGTTGCTTTATGCGGGTGACGGGCTACCCATGGTCCATGCGGGCTAACCCATATTTTAAACATGATTTTTCGAATTGGGTTAAAAAGCCCTAAACACATTCGGGCTAATATTTTAAAGTCCAAGCCCTATACTTTTTTGGGTTTGTCGGGCCATATGGGCTAGCCCATTTTGACATCTCTAAGTTGTTGACTTGGAGTATTGCTTCACCATTTCTTTTAAGAAGATAAAGTTTTCACTAAACGAGACATGAATGAGACACAACTATTGCTTCATCGTTTCTTTGACATCTCTTAATTTGTCAAAAAGATTATGAAGGTGTGTGGGAGAAAACACAAGAAGGGGGGGTTGAATTGTGTTTTAAGTTTTTAAAATATTTTCCAGATAATAGTATCTACCAAAGTCTTTAAGCACAGCGGAATACTGAACACAAACAACTTGAATCTAAATGTAAAGATGGAAGAGTAAATAAGAGAGTGAGAGAGAAAGAGAGAGAGAGAGAGAGAGAGAGAGAGAGAGAGAGAGAGAGAGAGAGAGAAGGATTTATACTGGTTCCCCTCACAAAACGAGAGTACCCCAGTCCCCTCGCACTTCCAAGAGATTTCACTATAATCAAAAGATTACAATCCTAGTGCTCAAGCACACAAGTATGAGACTTCCTTGCTCTAAGTCATACAAGACAGAGAGACTTCCTTGCTCTAAGTCACACAAGATAGAGATACTTCCTTGCTCTAATCACACAAGATAAGAGACTTCGTTGCTCAAATCACAAAGATAAGAGACTTTTCCAAATTACTCACGCAGAAGTAAATACTAACTACTAAGCTTAAAATTATTACAATAATAACTTCAGAGGCTTTAGCTAGTTTTCAAGTTCTCACTTAATCTTGAGAGATAAAATATTTGAAGATCAGTTGTCATCAATTTCTTTCTTTCACAAATATATATGAGTGAGGAAAGATATTGAGACGTTGTAGAATCCCGTTGTAAATGGACAGCTGTTGATTCCTTATTGCTTAAGTTGTAACTTTTGAATTTACTCTAAGCAAAGCCACGTCTTCTTCACAGTTAAGCTCACGTTTTACTGTCTGTCCAAATACAGTAATAAGGTACAACTAGCTCCTAAAGAGGATAGGATCACATCCTTTATGAACGTTGTAATTAGTTGTCCTTAAAGAGATCATCAGGCTTAGAAAGAATTGGTGATGTAGCCTTTCTGATGATCAGTGGAATTCTCTTTGCTTCTGATGAACCTTGATATCTTGAAGTCTGGTTGGTCTTGAATATTTGGCCTCTGATAGTCCTTCGTAATTCAGCTTCTGAACGTCTTCATCTTCTGAATAACTCTTGACAAACACCAAATAGCTTCTGAACTCTTGTAGGCATCTGAATGTCTCTGAGCTTCTGAACTTCTCTTAAGCTTCTAAACTCTTGTAGACATCCTGATTCATTTTTAGCTTCTGAACGCATTTAGCTTCTGACCACGTTTAGCTTCTGAACTCTTTCAGAGTGTAATGATTCAGACTTTCATAAGGTTCCTTCAGAGCATAAATCAAGTGTGCTAATGTATATACTTAGAATTTTCCTGCACACTTAATTTAAACATTAGTAATATCAATTGTCCATTTAATACTTTGTTATCATCAAAACTAAGGGTGTGTGTAACATTCTCAATTTCTTTTACTAGTATTATATACTATTAAAGGTATTTTCTAAAAACCACCCTATGTTTAGATCTAGCATTAGTATATGAGTCACTACTTGAGTTGCCACTAATAGAAGGAAGATCTTGACCAAGAGTTAACATGTGTCCCATTATTGAATTCAACCTATGACTCATCACAAGCCACTACATCAATTTCTTTTCTTTGTTTCTGATAACACAAAGAGCAGCAAAACACTATCCTCCTTACTCTTTCTCTCTCTCACGTTCAAAACAAACAACAATCCCATTCCCCTCATTCAAATTCTTGCCAAAATCACCCCAAATCAAGCATGCAAAAGGAGATTCATGTTCCTTAGGTGGTAGGCATCATTAGTGGTAAGTTTAATTCCCCAAAACACTTCTCAATTCTTCTCAAATTCGTGCTCCATTTCCCTCACTTTCAACACCCATATTATGTTCATGTATTCATGTGTTGGAAGCAAACTCATTTGTGAAATTGTGTTAAACTAGGAAGTGGAATTCATAATCACAACTCCAAGGGGAATTGAAGCTGTCAAACCCAAGTCTATTAACAAGTTCCCAGCCAAGAAATCAAGCTCCAAATCAGGTGGGTTCTTAGGAGTAGTTAGATAGTTTCCCCAAACATGACATTGTATGCAAACATAGGAATTAGGGATTGAAATGTGCATGAGAAGGGTTTAATTCCCAAAACTCTTCTCCTTTATAATTATTATGATATTCATGATGTTAATGGCTTGAAAGAATGACAATTGTAGTGTAGAAAACTCTGTTTTGACCTGGTTACTGCAGGCCCTCGCGCCTACGCGCAGCAGCTTCACGCCTACGCGCAGGCAAAAAGGGGACAGGGACAAAATCTGGGTACAGGTTCGCGCCTACCCGCAAGGCACCAGCAATTCCAGATTTTGCCTTCTGTTTCCTGCTTTTGAAATTCCTACGCATTTTGGATTGTCATCTTTCAAGTCTTGTTTTTCCATTAACATTAAGAATACCTTATAATTATGATGTCGATGTACGAATAGGAATGAACGTAATCTAGGCTGGTAGCTAGGTTAGTTCCCCGGGATGGGCTTTATTGGTAGAATGTTAAAACCCTAGATATCGTACAAAGTCAGTCGAGAGCGAGTGGATGCCTTATATGCACCACTACAAGGATTCGAGGAATCCAGAGTAAAAGATATTAAAACAACTGTGATGCCCAGGCTCCGTACCATATGTGCTCATGTTCACGAAGATTGGTGCGGAGGAGTGTGAGGCTCTCTGAGACCGGCTCACCTCAGAGTGTCCTTACGGAGCTAAAATGAACCCAGATAATATTGTGTTACACCTTTATGATTTGTTGATGTATATATATCTGTTTGTATTGCGCTTAAGTATGCGTGAGGACTGACGCGCATGTTACCCCGGTGTAGTCACCATTAGGTGGGTAGCAGAATCCACAAGACTTAGTAGTCTTACCCCCTCCCTTCCCATTTCAGGTTCACAGGGCGATCTTGGCAAGCAGGCTGCGGAGTAGGTAGCATGCTTGTGATCGTGATCAAGTCTTAGAAGTTGTTTCTTTATGTTTCTTCTATTTCCTTCTGCTGTTGTGTATCTTGTTATATTTAGCACCTGCGTGTGCAAGATATTATAACTCCATGTGATGTAAACTTATTGTACTCGATACTTAATTATGTGCACTGTGATATATTCTAGACAATGTATTATGCGGTGTTATAACTGGTATCAGAGCAGGTCGATTCAGACCGTGCCAGAGTCATAAGTATACAATACATTCTAGATGCGTACTCTAGGGATGTCTTACATTTATTCTACATGTTGTCTCACTTGAACCTAGCTAACTCAATTTGATTATGACAGATAGAGTAATATGGCGGAAGCACCAAGAGGACGCGGTAGTCCACGAAGGAATGTAACAGAAGAAGAAGATCAACCTCAGCCTCAATACCCGATCCGGATGCAAATATGTGGGCACATATGATTCATCAACAACAACAATTCCAAGCTCAGCAAGCCCAACGCCATGAGGAAATGATGATGATGTTCCAACAACAAATGAACAATGCACAGAATTAGAACACGGGAAGTGCAGCGTTCAGAGAATTTTGTCGGATGAATCCTCCTGAATTCGATGGAGAGTAGAATCCTTCGGTTGCAAGAGAATGGATTCAGAGGATGAGTGGGATCTTGGATTCAATGGTGTGTACTGAATTGGAAAAGGTGACCTTCGCGACAAGGTTTCTTCGCGGAGCGGCTTGTGATTGGTGGGAAGGTGATAGAGCATTTATGACTGCAAGCCAAATGGAGGTGACTTGGACTAATTTCCGACGTCTCTTCATCAACCACTACATTCCCGAGAGCTATAGGTTGAAGATGGAACGGGAATTAATCGAACTCAAGCAAGGAAGTAAGTCTGTGGCAGAGTATACAGCTAAATTCAATGAGTTGGTACGGCATGTGGCTGATGGTGATGATGCTCCTACCGAGGCGTGGAAGATCAAGAAGTATCGTTTCGGTTTAAGAGCGGACATTGCACATGATGTGTCTATGCAACAAGTTGCTAGTCTTGGTGAGCTAATTCAAAAGAGTTACCATGCTGAGTCAAGTCTTGAAGCGGTGAGGAAGGAAAGATTTGAGGTGACTCAAAAGAGAAGGGACTCGGGAAAGTATAAGGAGCAACTGAAGCCAAGGGGTTCCCCGCATAAAGGAAAACAGAATGTTCCTTAGAGATCACACCCAGCATGCCAAGAATGTGGAATGTTTCATCATGGAGAGTGTATGAAGGGAAAGGGTGTGTGTTTTCACTGCAAACAACCTGGTCATTATAAGAATGAGTGTCCGAAGCTGCAAGGTTCTGGAGGATCGAGTGGTACGACCAGGAGCAAGGGTAGAGTGTATTCCCTTGATGGCGAACAAGCTAGAGGTAATAATGCTTTAATTATTGATATATGTCACTTGGGTCAATCGGAAGTTGTCGTGTTGTTTGATTGTGGAGCCTCAAACTCTTTTATCTCTGTTGATTGTGTTATAAGATTGGGTTTGTCTTCGACCTCTTTAATTCCTCCTATGACTGTCGTCGCTGCTACGGGTGGCAGAGTTGTTTCTAAGAGGGTTTGTCAAAATTGTCCTGTTAGCGTCGCAGGAAACGTTTATCATGTTGATCTGATTTGTCTACCATTAAAAGATATGGACATAGTACTAGGCATGGATTGGCTCTCTGCCAACACCGTGTATATATGCTGTGTTGAAAAGAATCTCTATGTTCCTATTGATCCTAATGCAGAGAGTAGAGCCCTAACTGCTCTGTTGCAAAACACTCATCAGTTAATCCAGTATCTCGGTGCAGAGAATAAATGTTTAAGTATCCTGTTCACTGTATGTCCAGAATCCAGTCTAAGCCCCAGTGATATTCCAATTGTCAGGGAATATCTAGATGTGTTTCCAGAAGAGATAAATAGTTTACCACCAGAGAGAGAAATTGAGTTTTCGATTGATCTTGTCCTAGGGTCTCAGCCTATTTCTGTTGCACCATATAGAATGTCCCCTCTTGAACTCCGAGAATTGAAATCTCAACTAGAAGAGTTGTTACAAAAGCATTTCATTCGTCCTAGTGTCTCACCTTGGGGTGCACCTATTCTGTTGGTTAAGAAAAAGGACGGTACCATGCAGTTGTGTATTGATTATCGTCAGCTTAATAAAGTTACCATCAAGAACAAGTATCCGCTACCTCGCATTGATGATCTGTTAGATCAACTTAGAGGAGCCACTATCTTTTCCAAGATTGATCTTAGATCCGGGTATCACCAGATTCGTATCAAGACTTCTGACGTGTCTAAGACCGCCTTCCGAACCCGATATGGTCATTATGAATTTTTGGTTATGCCATTTGGTCTGACCAATGCCCAAGCAGTATTCATGGATTACATGAATAGAATCTTTCAGCCCTATCTTGATAAGTTTGTTGTGATTTTCATTGACGACATCTTAATCTACTCTAAGGATCCCCAAGAGCATGCAGAGCATTTGAGGATAGTCCTTAATATTCTGAGAGAGAAGCAACTTTATGCCAAGTTCAGCAAGTGTAAATTCTGGCTTTCAGAAGTCAAGTTTTTGGGCCATGTGATCTCACAAGGAGGTGTATCTGTTGATCCATCCAAGGTAGAAGCGGTGCTTAATTGTGAAAGGCCTAGAACTGTTTCAGAAGTAAGAAGTTTTCTTGGTCTAGCAGGCTATTACTGGACGTTCATTTTGGGATTTTCAGAGATAGCGCTGCCTCTAACCCGGCTGACTAGGAAAGGAGTTGCGTTTGTTTGGGATGAATTATGTGAGAGTAGTTTTAACTTGTTAAAAGAAGAGTTGACAAGTGCTCCGGTGTTAGTGATTCCAGACCCCGATAAGAAGTATGTAGTATATTGTGATGCTTCTAATAAAGGACTCGGATGCGTACTTATGCAAGAAGGGGCAGTAGTGGCGTACGCATCGCGACAGCTGAAACCACACGAAGAGAATTACCCTACTCATGATCTTGCAGCCATCATCTTTGCTTTGAAAATATGGAGACATCACTTGTACGGTGTGCAGTTTGCATTGTACAGTGATCATAAAAGTTTGAGATATTTGTTTGATCAGAAGGAGTTGAACATGAGACAACGGAGATGGATGGAGTATTTGAAAGATTTTGACTTTGAATTGAATTACCACCCAGGAAAGGCGAATGTAGTAGCTGATGCTTTGAGTAGAAAGGCGTTGTATGCATCGGAGATCTTAATGCATCAGTGTGGGTTGTATGAAAAATTCAGAGATATGAATCTGAATGTCACTTACCGGAAAGATGGAGTCAAGTTGAACAGAATGGAGTTGACTTGCGACTTGCGTCCCACAATAGGTCGTGCGCAAGCTGTTGATGTGGATTTGCAAAAGAGAATCGGAAAACCTGAGTTCACTGTGGCAGATGACGGTGTAATTCAGTTTGGAGACAGAATTTGTGTACCGGATGATGCAGAATTGAAGATGTTAATTCTGGAAGAAGCACATAAGAGTGGATTTTCAATTCACCCCGGTTCCACCAAGATGTATCATGATTTGAAGAATTATTGGTGGCCGAATATGAAAGCTGAGATTGCGGAGTTTGTATCGAGGTGTATTGCATGTCAACAAGTTAAGATTGAACATCAAAAACCAGCCGGTCCTTTACAACCGTTGGAAATACCCGAATGGAAATGGGAGCATATTACCATGGATTTTGTGAGTGGGTTACCCCGTAATCAGAAAGGAGAAGATTCCATTTGGTTTATTGTTGATCGGTTAACAAAGTCAGCCCATTTTATTGCGGTGAAATCAACCTATAAGGCTTCAAGGTATGCCGAGATATTTATGGAGGAGATTGTTAAGTTGCATGGAGTTCCGTTAAGTATAGTGTCAGATAGAGATCCAACATTTACCTCTCATTTTTGGCGTGCTTTCCAAAAGGCAATGGGAACGCGACTTAAGATGAGTACCTCTAATCATCCGCAGACAGATGGTCAATCCGAGCGAACCATTCAAACTCTTGAGGATATGCTCCGAGCTTGTGTTTTAGAGGATTGTGGTAATTGGAGCAAACACTTGCATCTCATTGAATTTGCCTACAATAACAGTTACCATTCTAGTATCGGAATGGCACCATATGAGGCGTTATACGGGAGAAAATGTAGAACACCTTTGTGTTGGACTGAAGTGGGTGATAAAGGAGTGTTAGGACCGGATATCATCCAAGAGACTACTCTAAAGATTAAGTCAGTTAGAGAACATATGAAAGTTGCACAGAGTAGACAGAAGAGTTATGCCGATCATGGAAGGAAGCCAATGGAGTTTGATGAAGGTGATCATGTGTTCTTACGCGTAACACCTAAGCTGGATTTGCACGGTGTGTTTAAGACGAAGAAGCTTGCTCCTAGATAAATTGGACCGTATCAAATTCTTAAGCGGGTTGGTCCCGTGGCTTATCAACTAGCTTTGCCCCCATCCTTGTCCAAGATGCATGATGTGTTCCATGTGTCCCAACTCAGAAAGTTTATTCCAGATCCGTTCCTGTCGGTGGAATTGGAAAACATCGATTTGCAACCAGATCTGACTTACCAGCCTGACCCTATCCGGATTGTGAACCGTGATGTTAAAACTCTTCGGAACAAGGAAATTCCGATAGTGAAAGTGGAATGGTCTCAATCACCAGATGGCGAGTTCACTTGGGAGTTAGAATCCGAGATGATGACTAACCATCCTCATCTTTTCTCAGGTATGTTTTCAACTTCGCGGACGAAATTTCTTTAAGGGGGGTAGATTGTAACATTCTCAATTTCTTTTACTAGTATTATATACTATTAAAGGTATTTTCTAAAAACTACCCCATGTTTAGAGCTAGCATTAGTATATGAGTCACTACATGAGTTGCCACTAATAGAAGGAAGATCTTGACCAAGAGTTAACATGTGTCCCATTATTAAATTCAACCTATAACTCATCACAAGCCACTACATCAATTTCTTTTCTTTGTTTCTGATAACACAAAGAGCAGCAAAACACTATCCTCCTTACTCTTTCTCTCTCTCACGTTCAAAACAAACAACAACCCCATTCCCCTCATTCAAATTCTTGCCAAAATCACCCCAAATCAAGCATGCAAAAGGAGATTCATGTTCCTTAGGTGGTAGGCATCATTAGTGGTAAGTTTAATTCCCCAAAACACTTCTCAATTCTTCTCAAATTCGTGCTCCATTTCCCTCACTTTCAACACCCATATTCTGTTCATGTATTCATGTGTTGGAAGCAAACTCATTTGTTAAATTGTGTTAAACTAGGAAGTGGAATTCATAATCACAACTCAAAGGGGAATTGAAGCTGTCAAACCCAAGTCTATTAACAAGTTCCCAGCCAAGAAATCAAGCTCCAAATCAGGTGGGTTCTTAGGAGTAGTTAGATAGTTTCCCCAAACATGACATTGTATGCAAACATAGGAATTAGGGATTGAAATGTGCATGAGAAGGGTTTAATTCCCAAAACTCTTCTCCTTTATAATTATTATGATATTCATGATGTTAATGGCTTGAAAGAATGGAAATTGTAGTGTAGAAAACTCTGTTTTGAACTGGTTACTACAGGCTATCGCGCCTACGCGCAGCAGCTTCACGCCTACGCCAGGCAAAAAGGGGACAGGGACAGAATCTGGGTGCAGGTTAGCGCCTACGCGCAAAGGAATTGCGCCTACGCGCAAGGCACCAGCAATTCCAGATTTTGCCTTCTGTTTCCTGCTTTTGAAATTCCTACGCATTTTGGATTGTCATCTTTCAAGTCTTGTTTTTCCATTAACATTAAGAATACCTTATAATTATGATGTTGATGTATGAATAGGAATGAACGTAATCTAGGCTGGTAGCTAGGTTAGTTCCCCGGGATGGGCTTTATTGGTAGAATGTTAAAACCCTAGATATCGTACAAAGTCAGTCGAGAGCGAGTGGATGCCTTATATGCACCACTACAGGGATTCGAGGAATCCGGAGTAAAAGATATTAAAACAACTGTGATGCCCAGGCTCCGTACCATATGTGCTCATGTTCACGAAGATTGGTGCGGAGGAGTATGAGGCTCTCTGAGACCGGCTCACCTCAGAGTGTCATTACGGAGCTAAAATGAACCCAGATAATATTGTGTTACACCTTTATGATTTGTTGATGTATATATATCTGTTTGTATTGCGCTTAAGTATGCGTGAGGACTGACGTGCAGGTTACCCCGGTGTAGTCACCATTAGGTGGGTAGCAGAATCCACAAGACTTAGTAGTCTTACCCCCTCCCTTCCCATTTCAGGTTCACAGGGCGATCGTGGCAAGCAGGCTGCGGAGTAGGTAGCATGCTTGTGATCGTGATCAAGTCTTAGAAGTTGTTTCTTTATGTTTCTTCTATTTCCTTCTGTTGTTGTGTATCTTGTTATATTTAGCACCTGCGTGTGCAAGATATTATAACTCCATGTGATGTAAACTTATTGTACTCGATACTTAATTATGTGCACTGTGATATATTCTAGACAATCTATTATGGGGTGTTATAGTGGGTACCAAAACACATTTTGTTCCAACAGATTATTCTATCAATATGAATGAGACACAACTATGTATCTTTCTCTCTCTTCTAAAATGCTAGCCTCTCATGTCTTCTTCATTATGGTGCATTTGTTAATCTATAATAATATTATTTAGGAGTCTTTTTTTAAAAGAGGTTTGTCATGTGTCATTCTCATATGTCCCATGCTCTCTCATTGTTTTGGCAATCAATGTAATAAATGTAATAATTTTTGTAATCAATGTAATCATGTTATTTTGTTATATTTGAGTTTTTTGTAATTAATGTAATCAAATATAATCTATAAAAATATTATTTGAGAGCATTTTTTCAAATGAGATTGTACACATGACATTTTCATGGTGATTCTTTTTCCATATTGCTTTAGCAATAAATGAATTAAATGAATTTCTCCTCCCTTCAATTCTTTTTTTTATGAATCCTCTCCTGACAAATTTGAAAGCGCTGGTCAACTTTTAAATATATATTTATGAATATTAAATAGCCTATAAGAATTTCAGAATTTATTGGAAGCAAATCATGAAATTAAGCAAATCAGTCTTTCACAATTTTTTTTCCTTGACATTTATTGGTAGATTATCATATTTGTTTAGGTCCAGAATTTGTTACCATAGAAATTCTAAAGTAGGCAATAATTTGACCCGTAATTAAAAGCTTAATTGGCCTTAAAGGAATTGATCCCCTAATTAATTACAGATTATTCCTAAAATTCAAATAGTTATAAATAGCCTAAGAAATATATGATGGTGGAAGTCAAATACCATTGAAAAAATAATCATTGTACGAAATTTTAGGGATACTCTTTAATTGTGTGTAGCCTCAATACCATTATATATACATCTATGTCTCTATCGACTTGCAGAGGCTTGCAAGCCGATATCCTCTTTCTATGTACCGATGCTATTACTTTGCATTGTTAAATAACTATTATCATTTGAATATTAATTTTTTCTTTTGTTTTATTCTCACTCTTTCTCTTATTATTGTGTTAATTAGTTAAAAAAATATTGAATGTACTTATTCTACGTACAATACTGAATTTTCACCTTTTTTAAAGACATTTTCTTCCTTTAATAATTGTTAATTATTTTTTTCTTCCAATTTTGCAGGTTTTTGTGTTGGAAGGAACCAGTTTATGACTATTTGTTGGAATCAATTTACTTTTTATCAAAATACAACCACCTTCATCTCATCATTTAGATTGGTGCACTATTAGTGAAGAAATTTCAATAGATAGTATTGTGGATGTTGAGCACAAGTCCAACAATTAAGATGATATAGGATTTGTTTGTTTCAACTTTAAAAAAATAGAATTTTTTTTCTGTATTTTTGAAAATAAATTTTGTAAAACCGTTTTTCAAAATATTACAAGTTTTTTTGTATTCTTTTTTTTAAATAGAACACTAATTTTGATATCATATAACATAAATGTACATTATTGAAGTTCAAAACATAGTCAAAATCGCAATTTTTAAAAAAAATTGTATTTCAAAAATGATTTTTGTGAAAATCTATTTGAAATATAGCTTAAAAATTAAGTGATTTTTTGAAATTTTGATATCCATATTTTTTTCAATAAAATGATGAAGTACCTAAAAATAACATTTTAAGAATAACTATTCAAACAAAATTTTTATTTGAAGCTTTTATACAAAATTTTCTAACACTACAAAATCTATTTTCAAAAAAATCCAAAACAAACAAGCCAATAGTTGCTCATATATCTTTTAATTCATACACATGTATCAACCGTACTATAATATTATTCATTATTTCATGTGTTTCATTGTTATTTTTTACATCAATATATCACGATCTAATGGCTAAGTTTCAATGATATATTATTTTGTGTCTAAATTATAATCAATGGCATTTGTGCCTTTAACAATATTTTCTCAACAAAGAAAATAAAATCGGATTGTTTTATATTGAATCTGACAGAAAACTATGACGTTAATAACCTGATTTTTATTGTTATTTTTACGGGAACGTATATTCTATTTATGCATTAATACAAAAGACTTTATTTTTATAATTTCTACTTAGATCTAGATATATATTTTTACTCATATGTTAATAAGAATACCTATTTATTTTATAGTAACTTTTATGGAATCTATATTTTTAGTCATCTAAATAGGGAGACTATTCTTTTAAATTTCAACGGGAATCTGTATTTTTGCTTAAATATTAGTTCGACAATCGATTTCTTTTGTTATTCATATCCACCTCAAAGCCGTTTTATGAAACTTCAAAGTCTCTTCCATATATCCCATTGAGAAATTATTTTCCATCAACTTTATAATTCTTTTGGTAGGGAATAATATAAACAACAATACATTTATAATTTGAAAAATACGAACTATAGGAATCTTCCCTAAGAAAATTTATGACACTATACATGAATTTAACAGTTAATTTTTATCACATAGTGTTATTTTAATTATTAAAATATATAAGATTGTAAATATGTACAATCTTATATAATTTTAATTTTAATTATCTTTCATTAGGAATTAAAATTTTAAGTTTTTAATTGAAAATAAAATATATTATTTATAAGTCACTTACAAAAAAAATAAATTATAACTCAATAAATCTAAAAATGCATTTTTACCCGTGCTTGGCACGGGTCTGGATACTAGTTCGTTTAATATGTTTGTATTAAATAAAAAGTATAATAAATTTAAGCTTTACATTAAACTTTTGTCAGTTATAATAAAATATTAATTTATAATTTAACTGTTTCAATAATATTATTAAATGTGAAATAATACATATGTCAGTTACAAACAAATTAGGCTTTTGCACTTTTGGTTCCCTATTATATCAAACTCACAAAATTTGTCCCCCTGTTTAAAAATCAAACTTTTTGGTCCCCATATTTTCACATTTGTTGCAATTTTAGTCTTAACTCATGTTTTCTGCCCTATGGTGATTTTTGACGCCAAAAAATAAAAGCTTATTTAGATCTCAAATTTGATATTTCATCTTTAGAATCAATGTTGGAGACGATAAATCTCTTTTTAGGACGCCAAAAATCACCATTTTTAGAGGAAAAACATGGGGTAAGACCAAAATTGCAACAAATATGAAAATAGAGCGACCAAAAAGATCAATTTTAAAATAAAGATACTGTTTTCGTCAGTTTATAAAATAGGGGACAACAAGTGCAATTAAGCCAACAAATAACAATTAATAAAATAAAGGTTTCTATGTATATTTAAATGTGAAATAAAAAGATATATCAGATACATGCAAGTCATAATAAAATAAACATTTTGATATATAAAAGTTGTAACAGTTATATTATTAAAAAATATTAAAAAGAAACATCTCAATATCATATTAATTATCATAAATATAAGTAATTTTGCCATAACAAATCCAAAAAATTATTTTATTTTCATCCGTATTTGACAATTTGTATTGTATTGCTTCTCTCATATTTTTTCATCCAAATGGACAATAAGATTATCTAAATAAAGAAATAGTGGTTGAACAAGAATATGTTTCTTTTGGGTTTTTGCGTAATGTTTCTTTATTTAAATTTCAACTTAATATAAATTTGTGTTTAATGTATTATTATTTACGAGATTACTTAAATTATTGTCTTCAATAACTAATAAAATAAATTTCATCCTAGGATGATCGAGATTCGAACCCCGACCCCTACATATATAATGCAATATGTCATTTTCAACCGAGTTAAGCTCACAAGACTTTATTTACTTTTTCCAATTACATTTTAAAAAAAATTATTCTAGAAGTTTGATAATATACTTATAATTTACGGTATAGTTGTCGGTGTTTTTTTACTCCCGTGAAAATAATTCTCTTTTTAAAATTAATTATTTTTTGTCAAAGAAATGATGATCCATTACTCCATTTTTATTTTAGTTTTGGTCAAATAGGCTAATGACTAAAATTCCACCCTTAAAGGTGAATAAATGGAGTGTTCGGAGTTGGAACACCAACTTCTACATATAAAATGTGATATTTCTACCAAATGAGCTAAGTTCACAAGGACAACTTCAATTTTAAATTTGTAATTGAGGGAAAAACTTTTAGATTGAGACTAACATTATTTTAAATATAAAAGTTTCCCTCAATTTTTAATTAAGTTCTTTGGTATCTCGATAACGGGTCTCAAGATTGAAGACTAGAGTTGTAACATCCCCAATTTCTTTCCTTAATAATATACCTTATTAAGAGTATTTATCTACAAACCCCACATGAAGTGAGATAGCACTAGATAATAGAACACATGAGGTGTAGTAGCAGTTGCATTGCAAGTGAGAGTGTGAGTACGTAGTGTCATGACTAGGGATAGGCATGTGTCCCACTGAGGAGATGGAGCTATGACTCACAAGACTCCACTCCATCCCTTGTGATCATTCTTTGAAATCAAAGAACAGAGATTCAACCACATTCCCTTCTACTTCTTTTCTCTTCTCTCTCTCACGGTTAACAAACAACAAACACTACTATTCTTCAACAAAATCTCTTCAATCTTCTCTTCCAATTCTGCAAATCAATCACATGCAAGGGTAGAACCATGATCCTTTGAGGTAGTCATCAATGGTGGAAGGGAAACTCTTGAACACAACCCAACTAGGAACTGAAGCTGTCAATTGAAGCCTCTAATCAAGTTTTGGCAAAGAATCAAGCTTCAATTCTGAGGTGGGTTCTTAGGATAGAATAGTTAGAATTATTCCCCAAAATTCACTTTGCATGAGAACATAGGATTTAGGAATTGAAATGTGCATGAGAAGGATTTAATTCCCAAAACTTTTCTCCTTTATAATTATTAGGAAGTTCATGATGTTAATGGCTTGAAAGATTGGCAATTGTAGTGTAGAAAACTCTGTTTTGAACTGGTTCTGCAGGCCTTCGCGCCGAGGCGCAACACTTTCGCGCCAGGGCGCAGGCAAAATGAGACAGAGACAGAATATGGAATGCAGGTTCGCGCCAGGGCGCAGAAGGTTCGCGCCGGGGCGCAAGCCATCAGCATTTCCAGATTTTGTCCCCTGTTTCCTGCTTTTGGAAATTCCTACGCATTTTGGATTGTCATCTTTTAAGTCTTGTTTTCCATTGACATTAAGAATACCTTATAATTATGATGTCGTTGCACGTATAGGATTGATTATAACCTAGGCTAGTAGCTAGGTTAGTCTCCCGGGATTGGGATATATTGGTAGTATGTTAACACATTAGAATTATGTGTAGTATCAGTCCATAGTTATGTGTGGCTGCTTGAGCACCACCAAAGGGATTCGTGGAATCCATAGTTATGTGTGGTTGTTTGACACCACCAAAGGGATTCGAGTAATCCAAAGCGATAAGATATCAATAATATTGATTGTGATGCCATAGTTATTTCGTACCATATGTGCTTTGTTCACGAAGATTGGTACGGAAAAGCGTAAGGCTTTCTGAGACCGGCTCACCTCAGATTGTTCTTGCATAGTTAAAATGAATTCAGATAATTTGTGTGTTACACCATATGAACTGTTTATTTATATATGAACATATTTATAGCGCTGAGTGGCGTGAGGACTGATTATAGGTTGATTCCCCTGGTGTAGTCACCAATAGGTGGGTAGTAGAATCCACGAGACTTAGCAGTCTTACCCCCCCCCCCCCCCCCCCGTTCATGTTTCAGGTGCACAGGGTGATCGTGGTAAGCAAGCTGCAGAGTAGTTAGCAGGGCTTGTGACTGATGATGTTCGTGTTTAGAACATATAGTTGTCATGTTTCCATTTACTTTCTTTCCGCAGTGTCGTACTTGTTGTACTATAGCACCTGCGTGTGCTTGAATTATTATCTATGTATTTGTAAACTTGTTGTACTCGATGCTTAATTATGAACTTTATAATATATTCTAGACAATGTATTATGGGGTGTTATAAGAGTCATCAACCAAGTTATCTATCTTGAGAGGTAACAAAATAACTATTTTTGTTAGTGTAATAAAATAATAAAATTGATCAATTAAATTTGTATTTAATAGATTTAATTTGTATATATCAATACATATATAATGTATAAAACATTTTAAAAAATTATAATTTGAGAAGCTTTTGCGAATAAACGGGAGATCGCTTGAACAGTTGAAGACAATGCCAAAGCCAAATTTCTCTACAATGGATGCACTAACTAATAAGTTTGTAGCTGAAACACTTAATTATGATACAATTCATATGAGGCAGACACATTATGAACTTATGAGTATGTTAACATCAAAATAAAAGTTAGTACATGATCAAATTGTATCATATGTGAAGTCTGGATCATGAGGTTTCTTCTTCTTATAAGGTTATGGAGGTACATGAATTTTTATTTATTTGGAATACACTCTCGGTCTGATTATGATCCAAATGATTCATTGTCCTAAATGTTGCTTCGAGTGGCATAACGACATTGCTACTACATGGTGGTCGTACAACTCATTCATCGCTGAACATTCCTATTGAGATTAATGAAGCATCTATTTGTATTATCAATAACAAGATTCAAAAGCCAATTTATTCCGACAAACAAAACTAATCATTTGGGATGATGCACCATGATGAATAGATATTCTTTTGAGGGTTTTGACCGGTCAATGCGTGACATTGTGTCGTACAACGACATAGACAACTCACTTAAACCATTTGGTGGAATTTCTATTGTTTTGGGACGTGATTTCAGACAAATATTACCTATTGTGCGAAAAGGTTGGAGACAAGACATTCCTAGCTGCAACAATAAATGTATCAAACTTATGGAGGCATTGTAAGATTCTAAAACTTACGCTAAATATGTAACTGTGTGGTTTCATCAAATCCTAAAGAACATCGTAATGTTCATCCGCTACGTCTTATTTATTTTGTCTATCCAAATGTAGTGCAGAACATGACTAATGAGTTTTTTTTTCCAAGATCGTTGTATACTAGGTACCACTTTTGAAACGGTTGAAAAAGTTAACGGCACAATAATGATACCCGTGCTTGGCACGGGCTCCATACTAGTATCATATAAGAAGAAGAGTAAATTGTACTAAGTAATAATGAATTACATTGGTTCAAGTTCAACCCGTAGTAATTTGTAGCCAAAAAAACAAAGAAGGGAAAAAAAATTATTGTTATTTATTTATTTTAAAGACGTTAACTTCAAATCGGAAAAAGTAAAAGTCATGAATCCAAATGATTGTTTGTTAATTGTAGTATAATTTTTAAGTTCTTTATGTCTTAAATTATAACCACACACAATAATCTTTTTATGTAAGTATAAGTTTAAAAGACAAACAGACTTTGTTTTAATATAATTACTGTAATAATATAAATTAATATTTTAAAATTAAAACAATAAAAAATACATCAATGCATTGGTTTGATGTCAAAATTAAAGAGTTAGTGATAAACTGATAATAATAACAATAAATAGATTAAATATCTAATCTTCCGCGTTAAAAATAAAAAAATTCTAATCTTCCAATTAAAAACTACTAACAGTAATTAAGGGAAAAGAGTGGATATGAGTAGTCTCTCATCGCACATTACTTTCAGGGCCGCAAATTTATTGGATAATATGGGCTTAAAAATTAGGCCCCAGATTATTATATATTATCTATGTAAGAAAGCAACCAAGCTTTGTAATGTGGCTAAGTGGCAATCTGTTGGTTCTTTGCATCAAAGGGTCTTGGGTTCTATCCATGCTGAAGACAATTTTTATTACTTTATTATTATTTTTGAAAAGTTTAGTTAACGCAATATTATATTTATGAAAAGTAGTTAAAATATGTTCACATATATGTTCGGTACATGTGGTCAAGAGATCAGATTTTCAATTTGAGAGGTTTTTATGATAATAATAATTTTTTCAATTGTTCAAATATTAAAAAAAAAAATTTCAACCTTTGTTTTTCTTCAAATTATATGTCTCCCTATCTTTATATAGCAAGGTATTATAATTTCTCATGTTTTGTATTCTAAATATTGATTAATTAATAGTTTTCAAAGTAGTATAAATATGGAGCGGTACATCACAACACACAAAGTGGATTAATCGTTGGACAAGCGGATCCAAAACGTTGGACATGGAAGCAAGATTAAGACATTTTAGCTGCAGTTGCGAGATCAATTTGAAAACATGTTATATGCTTAATGGGACATTTGATGAATAGCTTACGGTCATGAAATTGAAAAGATAGAGTTGTTAGAATCTGATCCTGTTGTAGTAATTCACACTGCTTTGGTGGGATGTTCCAAACCAGCTAGAAGATAGGATAGACAATTGCTTATTTATTGTGTAGATCGAGAAAGCAATTTGTTCTATAACTTGGAATCATGTAGAGGAATTTATATGTATCACTTCTTTTCAAGAAGTATCAAATAATCATTTTACAAAAAATGTATTTCTATTTAAACTAGACACCGACCCGTGCTATTGCATGGGTTTTATAGATTTTCATATATTATATAAAAAGAACTATAATAAATTTTTTAAAATAAATGACACAATTAATGTTGAGATTTTATGTAAATAGATTAGATAAACTAGCTTTAGTTCAATTAGTAGCTTGATTAGAGTGTTGTAATTAGGCTTTTAGTGTTAAGCAAATATTAGTTTAATACTCTCATATAAAAAAACACTCATTTTTACAGATTCAATGAGAATCAGTTTCTTCTCTACACACAAGATCTATTCTTTCTCTCTCTTGTAACCGTTTTCTGTTAACTCAATATGGTATCATCGCAATAACGATCCTTCCGCTTCCGCAACCACCGTGATGCCTCCGCGAATTGCTCCTCCGCCACCGGCGGATCCTGCTATTGATGCTTCAATTGATGAATTTGATAGAATAAAATTTGTACTTGACTCTGCTTTCAAAATCAAAAATCTGGGACAATTAAAGTACTTCCTTGGTTTGGAGGTTGCTCATTCCAAACTTGGAATCACTATTTCACAAAGAAAGTACTGTCTGGATTTACTTAAGGATGCAGGTTTGCTTGGTTCAAAACCTGCCAACACACCACTTGATACATCCATTAAGTTGCACAGCACTGCAGGAGTTCCATTTCATGATGTGTCTAGTTATAGAAGATTGGTTGGCAAGTTGCTTTATTTAAACACAACTAGGCCTGACATTGCTTTTGCCACTCAACAGCTCAGCCAATTTATGCATGCACCAACCACTGTACATTTCAATGCAGCATGCAGGGTTTTAAGGTACCTGAAGAATAATCCAGGTCAAGGTGTGTTTTTCAGTAGAAATTCTGAGTTGCAATTAGTAGGATATTCAGATGCTGATTGGGCAGGGTGTGTAGATACAAGGAAATCTATATCTGGGTACTGTTTCTTCATTGGAAATTCTTTAGTTTCATGGCGTGCAAAGAAACAAGTCACTGTTTCCAGATCCTCTTCAGAGGCAGAATACAGAGCTTTATCATCAGCAGCATGTGAGTTGCAATGGCTGCTCTACTTGTTCAAAGATTTGCAGATTGTACTTACAAATACACCCACACTATATTGTGATAATCAAAGTGCAGTGCACATAGCCTCCAACCCTGTTTTTCATGAAATGACTAAGCATCTAGACATAGATTGCCATCTTGTTCGTGAAAAGGTTTTGAAGGGTATACTCAAGCTACTACCTGTTTCCACTGCTAACCAGATAGCAGATTTTCTCACTAAAGCATTGGCTCCACCAAAGTTCCATGACTTCATTTCCAAACTTAACATGATAAACATATATCATGATAAGTCTGAGGAAGGGTGTTGAGATTTTATGTAAATAGATTAGATAAACTAGCTTTAGTTCAATTAGTAGCTTGATTAGAGTGTTGTAATTAGGCTTTTAGTGTTAAGCAAATATTAGTTTAATACTCTCATATAAAAGCTTGTAAACACTCATTTTTACAGATTCAATGAGAATCAGTTTCTTCTCTACACAAAAGATCTATTCTTTCTCTCTCTTGTAACCGTTTTCTGTTAACTCAATAATTAAATCTGTCTTTTAAAATCAGTCCAAACTGACTCATCCCAGTGTATAATAAAATCACCCAAGCACCATATTGAATATTATAAAAATCACCCAAGCATAACGATGTACGTTGTTGTCACCAAAATCAGATGCAAATATTTTTGGCAACATTACCGCGCCATAAAATAAAAATAATAACAATGTTAAATCTCTACCAATGTGAAATGCTCAAATACAATCAAATATATTCGGTTGAAATAAAATGTATACTTACTTTACCATGGTGAAACTCAACATAATAAGTTTGATATTTGAACATGTATTACAGAAACAATTGATTTGATTGCATATTCAATACATGTTGGTTGCAAAAATATTTCAAATTGATTGATATGTCATAGTGGCTAATATATGAAGCCTTTACAAAAAAGTTATAAGTTCAACTTCTGTTGATGACATTTTTTAATAATTAAATTAGGGTTTTAGTAGGGTTATATATATATATATATATATATATATATATATATATATATATATATATATATATATATAGAGGAGGGATCCGTTGACTCCAGGAGTAAGTCTCCTTAAAGTTACTCCGCTTAATAACTCGATATCGGCATTATATTTCTTCAATCCAACCGGTTGAATTCAAAGATCTCATTGAGTAAATCAACTCCATAAATTTTTATAAAAATTCAAAATCGTTTGATACTTTTTCTGATAACTTCAATTGAACGTACAACAAACTTTTAAAAAGAACCGTTGAATTTCAATAGTATGAATACATAACTACATTTTTTGAATTTTTATAAAAATTTGTGGAGTTGATCTACTCAATGAGATCTTTGAATTCAACCGGTTGGATTGAAGAAATATAATACCGATATCGAGTTATTAAGCGGAGTAACTTTAAGGAGACTTACTCCTGGAGTCAACGGATCCCTCCTCATATATATATATATATATATATAATATAATGATATAATATTCTTTATAAATATTTTGATATTTTATTATTCTTCTTAAAAACTATATTTTCATAAAAATTACACAATAGTTGTTATAAACATTTTAGAATTTAGACAAAATCTATAATCTATAATCTATAATAATATTATTTAGGACCTTTTTTTCAAAGTCTCATGTACACATGGCATTACGAAAAGCATGTTGTTCTATGGTTGTTTTGACATTAATTTCTCATAAACAAATTAATTAAAATGTTGACCAATGTATTGTTACAAGTAATAATCACTGATAATATTCAAGCAAAGTTGACTCAATCATAATTAACGCATAATTATATAGTATTTATTTTTATTCAATCAAATTAATTCATGATTTATTATTACCTTTTATTTTATTATTTTGCATCTATAAATAGAGTGTTTCTAATAGAGTTTTACTCATTCAATCACGAACCATATGATTTTTATGTTGCTATCATCATTGTTCTATGATTTTATTTTGATGTATTAAGTATTAAATTATATGATTCTTGCCTTTAGTTTCTACTTTTTTGTATTCCTCCATTGTTTTCTGCTAATATCTTTTGTTACTCGTGATACTGCATCTTTTCTTATTGTAACATCCATTTTGTTTTTTCATTCACAAGAATCCTTTATAAAGATATCATCATCAATAGAAAAACATGGTCAAAAACTTAGAAAGAAACAGAACAGATGCCAATGAGTCAATGAAAGATCTTCCTTTAAAATTATGCCTACAAATATTATATTATTTTATTTTATTCTTCTAAAATCATAATTGTGGATCATAAGTGAATTCTTCGTAAAAGTATTTATATAGTCCTATTATGCAACTGATTATTCTGTTGCATATTTTTCAATAGTTAAATTTTTAAAAACTACAGAAAAATATAATTTAATATAAATTACTTTACTTGAACGAAAATCATATAAAATAATTATAAAAAAAGAAAGAAAACCATATAAAATAAAATGAACTATAAAATATGAAGAATGGAATAAGAATGAATAAGTCCCATAAGTCCTTTATGAGTATTTTTACCCTTCCATCTTCTCTTTGTGATGAAATTGAAAAGATGTTGAATGCTTTTTGGTGGGGACAGTCTGGAACTCACAACAAAGGTATTCATTGGCTTTCTTGGGATAAATTATCTATGCATAAGAAGGACGGAGGTATGAGTTTTAAAAATCTCTCTGCTTTTAATTTGGCTATGTTGGGCAAACAAGGTTGGCGCATTTTGACTAATCCCACTATTCTTATTGCTAAATTATATAAAGCCAAATATTTTCCAAAATGTGATTTTCTTAGCTCTAATCTTGGACATAACCCCAGTTTTGTGTGGAGGAGTATTTGCAACTCTAAATTTATCCTCAGAGCGGGGTGTAGATGGAGAATTGGAAACGGCAACAATATTTCGTTATGGAATGAGAATTGGCTCTCTGATGCCACAACTCTTGAACCTGTTAACATTAATGATTTGTCTCATGCTAATTTTTGTGTTTCTGATATTATGAAGAATGACATTAAGGAATGGGATACTCACCTTATTTCGTTGATTTTTGACCCGATCAAGGCTGCGCGAATTCTTAACACTCCTCTTTACCCATCTGTCACGGAGGATAGAAGACTATGGAGTGGTGAAAGAAATGGTGATTATTCCGTTAGAAGTGCTTATAGGTTGTGTGTTCAGGAGCTTATTGATACCTCTCACTTACGTGTCAATGGTGATTGGAATTTACTTTGGAAAATTAAAGCTCCTCCGAAAGTTAAAAATCTTATTTGGCGGATTTGTCGGCGATGTGTTTCGACTAGAGCAAGACTTCAAGATAAAGGTGTAAATTGTCCAAATTTGTGTGCTCTTTGTAATATTGAGGGAGAGGACAGCTTACATGTGTTCTTCAAGTGTCCTAGTAGTCAAAATGTTTGGAGTATGACTTCTTTTTTTCAGGTTGTTTCTTCTGTTATTAATAATGAAAATGAAGCTTCAGCAATAGTTTTTCAAATGCTACGTCAACTGTCGAAGGAAGATGCAGCTCTGTTTGCTTGTATTCTTTGGAGTATTTGGAAGCAACGAAATAATCAAATTTGGAATAATGTTACCGATGCTCAAAGTTTTGTTTTCTCTCGTGCTAATAATATGTTGCAGGAGTGGAATACAGTCCGAAATGTTGCTGCTACACCAGTTTCAAACCAACAACCTGGTGCAGCTTGTATTTGGCGAAAACCGTCAGCTGGACATGTCAAATGTAATGTCGATGCTTCTTTTCTGCCTCATAATAATAAAGTTGGCATTGGTATATGTATTAGAGATGATCAAGGTGCTTTTATTCTAGCTAAGACTGAGTGGTTTTCTCCTAAGAGTGAAGTGCATACCGGTGAAGCACTTGGACTTCTTGCGGCGCTTAATTGGGTTCATGAGCTTAATTTAGGCCCAGTGGAATTCGAGTTGGACTCGAAAAGAGTGGTTGATAGTTTTCATTCCTCAAAACGTGACTTCACAGAGTTTGGGGTTATTGTTGAACATTGTAAATCTATCTTTTCTACTTATTATAGAAACTCAAGTGTAGAGTTTGTGCGGAGACAAGCAAATGAGGTTGCCCATAAACTTGCTAAGGCGGCCACATTATCAGCTAGTTTTCAGATTTTGGTTGACATACCAAATTGTATTGAACACATTTTAATTAATGAAATGCTATAAGCACTTTTTCGTCAAAAAAAAGTCCCATAAGTCCTAAGTTTAATTTCAGCGGATTACCAATTTTTCTAAGAAAAACAAAAAGAATAAGAATGAATAAAAGACTAAGATGAAAAAGATTAAAAAATAAAATAAAATGTAGAAGCAAATGATTAGCACATCAACAAAAAAATGAAGGAAAGATTGAAAATAGTAGAATCAAAATCAAATCAAGGGTAATGGAAACTTAAAGAAAAAGAAGAAAAAGAAGAAACTTAAAATTATTATTTTTAATTAGTCTGTTCCTTAATTCCTTAATTGGATCATTCGTAAGGTTATAATTCAAATATACGAATGATCCAAATAAGGAATTAAGGAACAGACTAATTAAAAATAATACTCTTGATTGTAGCATTTATTATGTATAATAACTCTTCTTTTTTTATTTGTAAGGTTATTATCTATACTATATATAAAAAGGATAAAAAAAAATTTGGTGTGGACTTTTCATAATCTATACTATATATAAAAAGGATAAAAAAAAAATTTGGTGTGGACTTTTCATAATACCCTTGAATTTTTTTTTTAACAACAAAAATCTTTTATTAACAAATTACCATAGGGGCATGTCTTTATTTATTTTTTTGACATAAGTTAGACACAGGCAGGCGCGGAACGCGCCTGTCTGGCCCGCTAGTCTATCTATAATCTATATCTATAATAATATTATTTAGGAACTTTTTTTAAAAAAGAATTGTCACGTGTCATTCTCATATGTCGCATACTCTTTAATTATTTTTGTAATTAATGTAATCAATGTTATTTTGTTATTTTTGTAATCAATATAATTATTCGGACACCATTATTTCGGTTGACCACTATTAATTCTTTTTTTTTTTATACAGGTTAATCACTATATATTAAATATCAATTCATTGCCACATAAATAATTTTGGTATGGTATTGACCACTTTTATTTGGGACATTTTTTTCAAAGTCTCATGTACATAGTATAAGGAAAATAGTGTTTTTTTTTTTTTTGACTAATGGGAAAATAATGTTATTCTATGATTGTTTTGACATTTATTTCTTATAATCAAATTAATTAAAAAGTTGACCATCGCATAAAGACCAACTAAAAACGCGTATCTAAATATAGAAGTCTCTGTTTCAAACCCTATCTCCCTGGAATTGTTATCAAATTTAAGTATTTCACAAGCTTTTATTTTTCAGGGACAAAGATTTGTTCATCTATTCGAGAGATGATGGGAAATGAAGATATTTCTTATTTTTGTATATGAGTGTTAATTTGAAATTTCATAACCAATAATCATAATGTTTTTCTCTAGGACTCAATATTACACATTCTCATATCTTCAGGGAAGGAAATTGTTGTGCGGATAAGTTGGCTAATGAGGGGCATGCTTTGCCTGCCTATAAGTGATGGGAGTCCATTCCTTCTTGTATCAGAGATGATTTTTTACATGACCGTTTGGGGTTGCCGAACTATAGATTAGCGTAACTCGTTGCTTTCTTCTTTTATGTTTTCTTTTGGGGTAAGGTCTAGTCCCCCCCTTCTTTGTATTTATTTTTTTCCTATTTTATATATATAATATGAGATATAGGCAGAGGAGGGGGAATACCAGGGGTGCCAACATAGTTGGGATGTCTGGCTTTCCGCTAATGCCTTGATGCTCTTAATTTATCCAAAAAAAAAAAAAATATTTTTTACGTTCAAAAAAAATAAAATATTTTGTACTTATTTAGAAAATTTATGTTGTACTTATTTACGAATACCTATTTTTCATGTAACACCCCATATTATAATCTAGAATATAATATAAAGTGTTATATATAGTACTGGATAATTATAGGGAGTGATTTAGTTACAACAAAAGCCATGACAACAATGTAATACTAAAATCTAGAAATATAATAAATTGCAAATTTGACAAATTTGATAAATATCTTCAAGACTCGATTCTTCTATCATCTTCAAAATCATCTGAAAATGAACAATTGTTTAAGGAAGAGGATGAAGAGTTTGGTGAAGACACAACTTGCATGCAATGATTGTGAGTAGATGATAATGGTCAAAATCCTCCCTTGGTGATGAGCTTGCGTGAGGTGAGAGAAGGAGCAAGGAGAAAGATCTGTTTCTTATTCCCCTAATTGTAAACTAGACATTATTATAAGGTTTTCCCTAGTGCAAAAGTCTAAACTACCCTCTCCTTATTTGGTTTATCTCCCTTCTAGCCTAATAATAATAGTAATAATAATAATAATAATAATAATAATGTAACTCCTAGAATTAATTTTTATTTAAGAGTCCTATACTTGAGGTATTACATTTCATATATTAATATTAATACGGGATCTATATTATACCGCAAATTCCTATAGTTCGATTTATATTTTTAAAAAATTTCTACGTCGCTTATATTTCAAAAAGTTACAACACTACGAGACTCTATTTTTTTATTGTAATTTTTATGGAATCTATATTTTTACTTATATATTGATACGAAGATCAATTTATTTTATAATTTGTATGAAATCTATATTTTTAGTCATATATTAATAGGGAGACTTTTTTTTTTTTAATTTCAATGAGAGCCTGTATTTCAGCTTAAATATTAATACGAGAATCAATTTTTTTATTTATATTGTAGTCTATATTTCTACTCATATATTGATACAAAAAATTCATTTTTTTAGTCTATCTATATATTATTTATAAGTCAATAAATCGACAAACGCATTTTAAAAGGTTAATAAATCTACAAATGCATTTTTTTCATGAGTTTTTTTTTTTTTAATTGCTTTGCCTTTTCTCATCCATTGATTTGCTTTTTAACACATGTCAAACATCTAGGTGGAAATAATGTAAAACTTTATGATAGAAAACCGTAGCGGATATGTAGAATATTGAATTATTTTTTTTTGGTATTCATTGAATTATTTTTTTTGTTAACTATAAATAATTTTTTTTGGTAGAGGTTAACTATAAAAACGTTTACAGATTTCCTATAAAAAAACAACAAAATCCCCACAAAGCCATAAATTTTAAAAGCGAAGATTTTTATGTATAATATATGATTTATAATTTGATAATTATTTGTAGTCTTTATATAAGAAACCAAAAAACCCCCACAAATACTTATGCAAGGGGTCGGGGTTCGAACTCCGGTCATCCCATTTATCCACCTTATGAGTGTTATGAGTGGAATTTCTAGCCACTAGGCTACTTGACCAAAAAAAAAAAGTTATTTTGACAAATTCTTTGATATTATTTTTGTATATTGTAATTCTTTGATATTATGTTGTCCAAAAAGGCTATAATTTTTTATATATTTATTATAATTTTGACAATATCTTCATTATTTTTATCATAGTATCATTTTTAATTAATATCATATATAAGATTATAATTTTAATTTTCAGTTTAAAGTAATATATTAAAATAAATTATTTAAAAGTCAATAAATCCATAAACGCATTTCTACCTGTGCATGACACGGGTCTGGGCACTAGTTATTAAATAATAAAGGACAAATGAAGTATCATTTAAAAATGTCCAAACTTTAGGATGTCGTGACATATCAATCTTTTTAAGGAAAATTAAGCATGGACTAAAATAACACAAACTACATATATTTTAGTTCTTAAAAGCCCTTTTAACATTTATATTTTGAATTTACTGCGAAAGTTATAACTAAACACATAAAACTTATGTAGAAATAATAGTAATTGAAAAATTATGGAGAAACCATAGTAACTAGTATCCAGACCCGTGTCAAGCACGGGTAAAAATGCATTTGTAAAAATGCATTTATAAATACTCTGTGATAAAAACTAACTGTAAAATTTATGTATAGTGTCATAGATTTTCTTACGCGAGATTTCTATAGTTCGTATTTTATTTTTTATCAAATAAAAAGTGTATCGTAGTTGTTATTTTTATTATTCTCCACTAAAATAATTATAAAGTTGATGGAAAATAATTTCTCTATGAAATATATGGAAGAGAATTTGAGGTTTTGTAAAAAGGCTTTGAGATAGATATGAATTACAAAAAAAACACCAAAAAACAAAATAACAAAAAAAAAATGATTCCCGTAAGAAATACAGGTTCCCATTGAAATTTTAAATAAATAAAAATGTCTCCCTATTAATATATGACTAAAAACATAGATTCCTTAAAAATTATAAAACAAATAGGTCTTCGTATTAATATATGAGTAAAAATATAGATCTAAATAAAAATTATAAATAAAAAAGGTCTTCCGTATTAATGCATAAGTAGAAATATATGTTTCTGTGAAAATTACAATAAAAAATAGCCCCCGTATTGAAGTTATTTCTTATAAGATTTTAGTCTTTTTTTTTCCATGTAGAGGGAACATTAGTTTGTTAGTTTTTTATTATGGTTATGAATTTGCATGCGAGAATGTAGTCCTCCCATTATTTGATATATAGGATTTTTTGTCCTCTTGTACAAATTAAAATAGTTAAAGAAATTGACTAATATACATATTCTTATTTAAAAGGCGATGTTTCATTTAAATTCATTCATAAATTTTCACTACTGTTTATTCATCCTCTTAATTTAGTCATTATTTTTTTTTATAAAGGGATAAACTCAAAAAGAGACCAAACCTACTATAGAGTAGAAATTAAGCATGAGAGATTTAATTTTTAAAATCAAACACCTTTGGTAGTCGAAACACACTTTGCTTTTATGTTGTGGCTTCTAAGGTGAGAGCTTTATCAACCTCTCACCGTTGACGTATTTAAAAAATATCAATAGATTAAATAGAGCATTTACATATTGTGACATCCAATCATACCCCATCATCTTCCTCATTTATGTCCACATCAAACTTTAAATTAGTAGAAAATGGTTTTTTAAAAAAAAATGAAATAACTGTAACAAAAAAAAAATGAAATAACTATAACAAAAACTTGCAAACATCCAATTTCTAACTATCATAGATTTGAACACATAGAAAATATTTTCAAAATCAAACACAACCTATAACATTTGATCAAGTGAAAGGGATATATATTAACTACCCACAATTCAAAGTTATAATAAAATAGGTAATTTTTTTTCCCATGTCCTCATTTTTAATTTCATTCTCAAATGTTTAAATTACGACCAAAGAAAGAGTGGATCTAATAAAATAGAAATTGTCAGTCATTTAAATGGTGAGGTGAAGATTCAACGTGTTAAAATTTGGGGTTTCTATCTTAAAACTCATTTCATTCTTACCACAAAATCATCTATTTACTGAATTTTCTTAAACAAAATTTTGGTTAGTGTGTGTCTTATTTTTTTGGGTTTTAATCTCTCTTGAAGTCTTATGAATATTGTGCAAGGTAAGATAAAGACTTTGATCGAGTGTGGTAATGTCTAATTGTATAATATAGATTTGATTAATCTAACGGTTAAGTAAAAGGTACACGGTGGTGAGAGACTTAATATAACCCTCACCGTAGAAGTCACCCTCTTATGTACCTAAAATTTATATTATTTTTAATATTATTTTTATTGAAAAATATAATATTAATGATAATAATAATACGCATTTACTTTAGTGTACCAATATTTATTCTCCATTTATAATGACTTTATGTTTTGAATATTGCCTAATTTTGACTTTATGACTTTATGTTTTGAATATTGCATAATTTTGATTAAAACGATTATACCAATATTAAAATACATGCCTTATATGTTGTTAATCCGGTATTCTTGCAGCGTTTTTATTAGGGATGGTAAAACGGGTCAAGCCCGTCGGATCGGCCCGTTTAACCCGTTATTTTTGGCGGGGTGGGTTGACATTTTCAATCCGCCAAAGTGGCGGGCCCCATCCCGCCTAACCCGCAAAAAACACGGGACGACGACGGGGCGGGGCGGGTTGATCCGTCGGGTTTAACCACATTCTTTTTTTATAGAAGTTTCAGCCCATTACAAATGAATTTCTATTTTTCGGTCCAATTAACCTAATCTAAATTTTAGCGTTGTTGTTGATTTGGATTGAAGAATAATTATAGTTTATTGTTTACTTTTGTTGGTGTGTATTTAAACATTAAATTCAAGTTTTGTTTGTTTTGGATTTAAACCGAGTATTTTCATAAGGTTTTATTATGGTTTTTTTGATTTTATAAACTATGGATGTTTGAAGTTTTGATTGATAATTTTAATTTTTGGTCACCTTGTTGGCTTATAATTATATTTTGATTTTCTTGGATGATTATTAGTTTTATTTTATTCGCAAATTTTTATGATATTTTTGCGAATTTATCTATTTTTTTTATTTTTATTTTATTGACGGGGCACTCCCGCCAACCCGCCGCCCGCCAAGAAAAGGGGCGGGGTGAGATTTTCAACCCACCACCACTAGTTAGCCCGCCCCGCACCGCCCCTTTTTAGACGCGTTAATGACGGGGCGGGGCGGGACGGAGCGGGTTGACCCTTTTTCCCATCCCTAGTTTTTATAAGTACAATTGATAATTATTAAAAGTGCATTTCTTTTCTTTTTGATATTAAAAGTGCATATTTTTTCCTTCAAGGGACTTATATAATATTCTTCACTCTTAATTTGCACTTCATATTGATTAATAATTTACTTTAGTGTTTTATCCAATGTTTTAAAACCCGGACCGGTGATCGACCCGGTCAAGGTACTGGGTCACTGGTTCACTGGTCAGACCAGTGGGTCACTGGTCAGACCGCATGACTATTGACCCGGCTTATATAAAAATTTAAATATATTAACTTGAATTTCATAACAATAAAATTTAATAAAAAAATGTTTCCCTTCAAACCTTTTTCAATAAAATTTCATAACAATATTATAATTTAGTCGATAAAAGTATTATTATATGTTCGTAAAAAAAAAGTAATATTTTTTTTGACAGAAAAAAAAGTATTATTATTTCATAATTTTTTTTAGCACAACGTAATTTAATATATTACATTAAAATAAAACAATGAATATATATATGTGTGTGTGTGTGAAAATTTAATTTAAAATAATAAGGAAAAATAATTATCAATGTATTTATTAATACATGCCATTGTGTTTTATAACTAATATAGTAGTATTAAATATATTTCACTAACATACAATATCACATAAATGCAAGTGGCCTAGTGGTAGTAGCCAGTCATTTGTATGAGTTCAATTCCCATGTACAACAAATTTGCAATTTTTTGAAATAATAATTGATTTCCTCTCCAAACCGGTCCGGTTCGTGCACACGGGTCTATCCGGTTCCCGGTCCAACCATTGACCCGGCCGGGTCACAACGGTTTTCAGCGGTTTTAAAGCAGAACCGGTTCTGCAAGCTGATTGAGCCGGTTATCCCACCGGTTCGCGGTCCGACCGGCCGGTCCGGTTTTTAAAACTATGGTTTTATCATACATTTTCCATAAGTTTATCATTTTTTTTCATCATAAGAAACGAAAAAATGATTGTTGCCATTAAATGAAATATGAAAAAGAATGAACATAAAAAAAGAGTTAATATTGAGTAAAGTTCTTTCATCACCATATATAACTTATGCAACATTAAGGGGGGTGTATTGGATTGGAATTTCAATGGATTTTAAAAGACTTTTTTCTTATAAAAATGTCTTGTGGTATTCAATAAAGACTTTTACAAAAGTTAAGTAAATCTTGTGGTATTCAATTAAGACAATTAAGATTTTTTTTTCAGGGCAATGAAATATGTTGGTATTCAATTGAGATTTCTTGTCATTTATAGAATCTTCGTTTATAACACCCCATATCAATTTATCTAGAATATCAATAGGAGTGCACATAAATGGATCGGGACACAATAAAATTTCGTTACATAAAGATTCGATACATAATTGGATTATAAAAATCCATCAAATAATACATATTGAGCTAACTACTCCACTAACATAACTGAATCTTATACTAAAGATAAGATTAACTTGTTGTCAGCTCCTCAATGTGATCCATGTATCCCGAATCTTTACGCTTCAGCTCCGCGACAATGCGAACCTGTAATCTGAAAGGATGAAGAATGGGGGGGGTGAGACTACTAAGCCTCGTGAGTTCTACTACCCTCCTAATGGTGACTACACCAAGGGGAAACCTATAATCAGTCCTCACGCATACTCAAGCGCATCACATGTATTTATATATATAAACAATAATAAAGTGTAACACAAATATTATCTGAGTTCATTTTAGCTATGCAAGGACACTCTGAGGTGAGCCGGTCTCAGAGAGCCTTACGCTTTTCCGCACCAATCTTCGTGGACATAAGCACTATGGTACGGAATAACTATGGCATCACAATCAATATTATTAATATCTTATCGCTTTGGATTCCTCGAATCCCTTTGGTGATGTCAAGCAGCCACACATAACTATGGATTCCTCGAATCCCTTTGGTGGTGCCCAAGCAGCCACACATAACTATGGATTCCTCGAATCCCTTTGGTGGTGCCCAAGCAGCCACACATAACTATGGACTGATACTACACATAATTCTAATGTGTTAACATACTACCAATATATCCCAATCCCGGGCACTACCCTAGCTACTAGCCTAGGTCATAATCAATCCTATACGTACAACGACATCATAATTATAAGGTATTCGTAATGTTAATGGAAAACAAGACTTAAAAGATGACAATCCAAAATGCGTATGGATTTCAAAAGCAGGAAACAGAGGACAAAAATATGGAAATGCTGGTGACTTGCGCCCCGACGCGAACCTCCTGTGCCTAGGCGCGAACCTGCACCCAGATTCTGCCTCTGTGTCTTCTTGCCTGCGCGTAGGCGCGAAGACCTGCAGAATCAGTATAAAACAGAATTTTCTACACTACAATTGTCATTCTTTCAAGCCATTAACATCATGAACTTCCTAATAATTATAAAGGAGAAGAGTTTTGGGAATTAAACCCTCCTCATGCACATTTCAATCCCTAAATCCTATGTTATCATGCATTGTTTAAATTGAGGAGAATTTCTAACTATTCTAAATCCTAAGAACCCACCTGAAATTGACGCTTGAACAACCAACGTCATTTCCAGAATTCGCCGATGCGCATGGTTGCACTTGAAATGCTTCGAATCCGTATCCGTAATTTGCTACAGAATTCTGCATCAGAGTATCAACTTCATAAATACCTACCGAGCTCATCCCTTGTCGGAAATTCACAAAACCAGAACCATAAGGACCGTAGCTGAGTTAGCTATTCACATAAACCAACGGAATCACAAACGGAGTTATAGAGAGAGCGTAATTAACCTTTAAACGCAGCACTATCCAAACACAATTCTGCAGAAATCCTGTGTTGATTCTCTAACTTCAAAAATTTGCCCAGACCTCAATTCTTGTCCAATAATTATGAAACTGGTGCCCAATTGACCGGAATTAAGTTAGCTATTCATAGCAAAAATCGGAATTTCAATCGGAGTTACGATGAGTGAGAAATTACCTTTTTTTTAAGACCCTGTCCAGAATACGAATTTCACAATTAAATCCCAATTTGCTCCAATGATCAACCCATGGTTTCCTTTATCCTTAAAACTCTCATGCAACATGAAAAACACCTGAAATTGAGCTTTAGATGATTAAGAGAGACACGAATTTGAAGAAGGATTGAAAAGAGTTTAGTGGAATTCACTTACCAATTGTGATAGATACAACCTAGGGAACATAGAGTTTCATTGCATGTGTTTGATTTGAATGACTTGTGCAGGAATTGAATAAATGAGATTTGAGGTTGTTGTTTGTTTGTTTCACGAGGGAGTGAGAGAGCAAGGAGAGGAGCTACTTTTGCTTCAGCAAAATGAAAGACAAAGGATGAGTATGAGGTGGTGTAATGGGTAGTGTTTTGATGAGTCATGGGTCCTAAGGGACACATGTCTATGCCTAGCCAATCTCTTCTTTTTGGTGACAACATACACACACTAGGTACTAACTATATCTTGTATGCACAAAATACTAGTGCTAGATCTTAACATGTGGTAGTTTTAGAAAATACCCTTAAAAGTTTATAATACTAATGTAAGAATTGGGGATGTTACATCGTTGGTATTCAAAAGTCTAACGATTTTGTTGGATTTTGTTATGGAATGGATTTCATGAGACTTTTTAGTTGAAAATATAAATACTACACTCCTCAAACAATCCCACTCCAAACCCTGAGATTGTTCATGCTCTCCCACATACTTTTCTCCCTATTGCCGTCGGAACTCAAGTTGAAAATATGTTATTCTCTTACAACTTTCCTATATTGTTCATACGTATAATTATATGCCTCTTACATAATTTTACAGAATTTCTCCTCAACAAGTGGAATGGATTATATATGTTTTTCAATCAATTGTATGCCTATGCTAGAACAATTTTTTTTCAACGTATGCCACTCACAAAAATTACTTTGCTATATTGTTCAATAATCATCATACATATAACACTCTCAAAATTTATTCAACATAACTTCTTTTTTCTTTTTATTATTTTAACAATTAACGTAATTGATTATAAAAAAACAAATTAACGTAATTGATTGTTTTTTTTTCTTTTTTTTCTTCTTTTTTTTTTTTTTCATTAGTTATACAGGTCGTTTCTTCTTTTATTTATTTTATTGCGTAGAGAAAACAATGTGTAAGAATGATGCTAGGAACCTAATACACTACACTATATATAGATAAATGCAAATATGCCAATAATGGAAAAGTAGTAAATACAAATAATTACATTTGTTGGGTGTCAATCAAATTGTGATGTGCAAATTGGAATTGTCTTATGCAATTTGGTCTATTTAATGATATTTTTCTATTTTTCTATATATATTAAACCTGTACTGATTTTATTTTTTTATTCTTATAGTTCTTATGATTAATATGCTTAAAGATAATTGTTTTATATCAATAGCTACCATTTTTTATTGCACACCATTCCGCATATATGTTTTCTCCACACCCACCATGGTCAACATACCCATAATATCTAAAATTGAACGGTTAAAATAACATGCGGTTAATATTAATAATAATAATATTTAATATAAAAAAAACTTGTGAAAAACTAAAAGAAGACTTACCCACTAAATAGTCGGTGTCATAATCACCGGCAAATATGTCACTCGGATTAGGAATGACGTACAAATGTGGAGACACCAATTCATCAGCACCTTTTTTTTACCTTTGTAGCATACTGAAAATTCAACTTATATTGGTGTTTTGTGGTTCTACAACCTTACGACTCGAACCATCAGGTTCCAACTCTCTTTATTGGCATTTACCGAAACAATGGAGTCATATGAAGGAGCCGTGATATGTTTGTTTTGCCTTTGGTGAATAGAATATAACAATAGACAGACTATTTACAGGTGTAAAGGACCGAACTAAAAGGTAATATTAGCTCAAAAGAATAAGGAATATAAGGAATATTCTTTGAATTCTTTTTTTTTTGTACTTTATAAAATATATATTTTTGTTGTACTTTTGTTTTTGATTTTGTACTATCAAATATATTCACGTTACTTCTTCTTTTTTTTTTTTTTTAACAGGTTTCACGTTACTTCTATATATTATAGATTTTTTTTTGTTTTGTTGTACTTATTTGTTATACTTGTTTATATATTCACGTACTTTTTATTTTTTTGTAGAAGCATGTACTTATTATTTATTCGTTGTACTTGTTTTTATTTTACTTGTTTTTGTTGTACTTTTGTTTTTTTGTTGTAACTGTATATTCTATGTATTTACATTAATTATTATAGATTCAAAAATAACAAAATCACTAAATAATTTTATTACATATTATTACATTGATTCAAAAATTAATTACATTGATTCAAAAATTATTACATTAATTGTTTAATTGTCAAAACAATATGAGAGCATGTCACATATGGGACTGACACGTGGCAAAGTTCTTTTGAAAAAAGCCTCCTAAATAATATTATTATAGATTGATTAATATTAATTTATTTTACATATGGATCGTGTTAAAGAATATTATTTTAAAAGTTATTTCAAGATCTACTTAAATGATACTTGGTGTTATTTTAGTTTACTAGTCTCCGGACCCGTGCCAAGCACGGGAAAAATATGACATAAAAAATTAACAATTTAATATTTTAACTTTAAAAATATAAAATAGAAAAATAATAAAAAAATAACATGTATAATTAAATATGAATAAGTCACACATAATATTTGTGTCTTTTGATTAAATTTAATATATAATATATTATAATTAAAAAAGTGTATAATAATTATAAAAAATAAAATAAAATAAAAAGGTGTATAATAAAAATGCTATTTAAAAAATAACATGTCTAGTCTCCGGACCATATGTGGATCCTGACTCGTGTCAAGCATGGGTAAATCTTATATTATTCTCCTCCTTTTTTATGTTAACGTAGAAAACTTTAATCCATTTTAACATATAGATAGCTGGATATAGATTTTTTACCCAAGATAGGCATAGGACAACATTATACATATACTATAATGATATATATTTATGCTACCTAGTATTGTTCTAAGGGGATTGCTAAATCTTACGAAGGGATCATCGGAAAAAAAGAATTACATTGTGAACCATTTTGAAAAAGAGATAAAACTGTTAAGTATACTTCGATTTCTTCGTTCAATTTTATCCATACAAATGAGCATTTTTCCATTTTCCTTGTCATAATATCAGCCAATTTCATTCTTTTAACTAATTGAGGAATAATTATAAATTGATAGACCAAGTGAACGAATTTTCCATCTCCAAGAAAAACCGTAATGATATTCTATTAGAAAAATTCCTGTTGATACATATATGCTATGGCCAAAAAAATTATAATTTAAAGCTTGAAAAATTAGATACAAATATGGATGAAAAATCGAAAAAGACAAAAATAACATAAAAAACCAAATCGGTACTGAAAGAGTAATTTTACCTAAATATAGATATGGATGATATACAATTTGTTTTTGTTTGGCTCTTCATTATTGATATTATGGTAATAAATAATAATAATTCCCTTTTCCAAATTTAAATATGTAATCAATAGCAATTATTATTTAAGAATTTTGAAAATAGTAATCAATTGACATACAAATCATTTTTGGCATGTGGTTCAAGCCTCCTGGTCGCGGTTGCAGGGATCGAATCGTAGTTCTTCCTATCAAGTTCAACGTCAATCATCCATGAACCAACTAATGATGGGTAGAAACAATTTAAAATAAAAAAATATTTTCTTATTCGAAATTTCTTACTTTATTCCTCCCACCACCGAATAGACGATGAAGTAAATGGTAAAACATATATACATAGCAAATAGTGAGTAGCATGCATTGATTAAGATCAATATAAAAAAAATGCATCAAGATATTAATTTCTGATCCTTTAATAATTTTAGTCATATTCAAAAACTCTAAACATATTAAAAATAAAGTATAGCGATGTCATCTTGAATTCAAATAATAAATTTGTTAATTTTAAGCACTTTAAACAAAGTACGAATAAAATAAATTAGGGTTAAATGGTGTTTACCCCCTGCAAAGTAGGCGAGTTCTGGATTACCCCATGGAAATTTTTTCGTTTAGATTCCCCCTACAAAATATAATTTTCTGGATTCCTCCCTCAAATGACACAGTGGCAGACGGAATCTCCACGTGGCGCTGCCACGTAGGAAATTTTTAATTAAAAAAAAAATGCCATGTCATTTTTTATTATTATTTTTTTTTTTAATTCAATTTTTTTTTTTTTTTTACTCAAATTTTTTTTTTTTTTTTTACTCAAATTTTAATTTTTTTTTATCCCCGTTTAAAAAAAATTAGCACATTTTAAAATATTAAAATTTGAGTTAAAATTTTGTAAGATTATACTATAGATAAAAAATAAATGTTGAATACTATATATAATATATAATATATAAGTGACTCATAAAATAATGACTTCAAATTGCACCAACACTAATTGCATATGAGTATTTGCTAACATTGTAAATTCACTTTTAGATGATATTTTATGCACCCACATTCTTTAAAACAAATAAATTTTCACGCACCATTGTCAACCAACCCTTTCTTCTTTTTTATAGAGTAAACAACACGGCCATGTTAAAGAAGAGAATCAGCGTGAGACATCCAATAAAAAAGAAGAAAGTGTTGGTTGACAATGGTGCGTGAAAATTTATTTGTTTTAAAGAATGTGGGTGCATAAAATATCATCTAAAAGTGAATTTACAATGTTAACAAATACTCATATGCAATTAGTGTTGGTGCAATTTGAAGTCATTATTTTATGAGTCACTTATATATTATATATAGTATTCAACATTTATTTTTTATCTATAGTATAATCTTACAAAATTTTAACTCAAATTTTAATATTTTAAAATGCGCTAATTTTTTTTAAAAGGGGATAAAAAAAAAAAATTGAGTAAAAAAATAAATAAAAAAATAAAAAATGACGTGGCATTTTTTTTTTAATTAAAAATTTCCTACGTGGCAGCGCCACGTGGAGATTCCGTCTGCCACTGTGTCATTTGAGGGGAGAATCCAGAAAATTATATTTTGTAGGGGGGAATCTAAACGAAAAATTTTCCAGGGGGTAATCCAGAACTCGCCTACTTTGCAAAGGGTAAACACCATTTAACCCAATAAATTATAAATACAAAGTTTTCAAAAAAAAAACAAATAGTTCAATGACTTAGAATACAATTTTTTTTCACGTCTACACCAATGGACCTCATATGGTTGAATAGTTCTTGAAGAGAGCATAATCCTGTAAAAATGCAACCCTGATATTATAATGTATTGACTTTAAAATAGAATAGCATGAATACTTGTACCATAAACAAAGTATATACATGTATCTATACTTCATCAAATCAACTCATTCAAGACATCATTGCAAACCTTTGTCCTTCTTTTGCAAAGCAAATCAAATAGAAAATGAGAAAAGTATTAGAATTTAGAAAAAGTTATGTTTTTTTTCTTCTTCTACAAATCAATAATAAAAATGGCAAAAGTATTAGTAGTACTAATTAAAAAGAAAAATCAAAAGATTAGGTTATTCCTATAATGAAACCAAACAATAACCAACATGAATGCTAATGAAATAAAATAATAACCACAACATGAACACAATTCAATAAACCAAACATTGAAACAATTAAAAAAATAATGAAAACAAAGAATAAACAACAAATAAATAGATAGCATTATAAAACAATCAAATTCAATTTAACTTTAAAAAGATATCATGCATTTCTTTTTCTTTTTTAAAAAAACTCAATTCTCCCCATCCTTTATGCAATAGAAATAAGAAGAACGAAAAATTGATTTTTGCCAAAGTAATAGGAAAAGAATAAAAAAAATAGTGTTAGTATTGAGTAAAGTTTTTTCATCACCACCACCTTATATAGCCAAGTTAGGAAGAAATCATGACAATTTACAATTAATTTTTACATTTGAATTTTGAAAACAATATCAAATAAATTTAATTGAAATACCACATTTAATATTGATTTTGAAAACATTTGAATTTTGAATTTTTGAATTATTTGTTGTAGAATATTAGTAGAGTCATTAATTGTAATAATAACATTAATTGTCAAATGCATGAGAAGATAAAATGCTTGAGAGGAGATGATTTTTGAGGAGAGAGAAAGGCAAATAGGTGTAGCTTTTTCATATTAATAGATTTGAATGCCGTGCTGATTTTTATCGTCTATCTATTATATACTACATTATTTTCGCACTAAGTATGTGTTTTATTTACTAAAAAACAAAGAATTGATCTGAATAACTTTTGTTGTCCCCTATTTGATTTAGAAACCGACTATGTGACTGAACAAAATAGATAGTAAGTGACATAAAAAAAACAATTGTCCCTTAATTAACTAACTATGAAACTGATCTAAGTTATACATTTGAAGTAGTTTGCTTAGGAAAAACACTAATTAAAATTATACAATAAAATTTAAAATTTATTGTAATGAAAAAAATGTTAAGAAAATGCATTAAGAACAATGAACCTCTTTCAATTAACTTGATTGAATTGAAAAATGTATATATCATCATTCCTGTAAAGGTTGTTAAAGGAGTACATAATTTTGATAAAATTGTTAACCTATAAAGGTTGTAAAAGGAGCAAAACATTCTAATCAAAATCTATTTATCAATATGCATATTAAATTTTTAAAAATTGAACATCATATTATTTTATTCAATAAAGAAATTATAAAATAAAAAATTTAATCAAACTCATGTATCGCACATGTTTAATACCTAGTTTCAAACACCAAGTAAGATTAATGAACTTTTAAATTTTTGAATAATTTTTTAAAGTATGTTTAGATCACTATAAAAAGTTTCTTTTATCACAAAATTTTAGAACTTTTTAAAAAAAGAATAATTAAATATGATTTTTTAAAATTTTAAAAGATAAAAATACTGTGATAATAAACTAATAGTGTAAAATAATTTTACATTGTTATCCAATAATAACTATATATTTTGTTCGAATTTCAAAAAAAAAAAAAACTATATATTTTGTCAAAATACCTCTTTCCAATTGTATAACATAAAAAATATTTAATTTTTATCAAATATCAGTATAAACTTAATTTATACTCAAATTATATAAATTAAACGGATTTCTCAGTCAATTCTTAGTTGGTTCAATTTTTTACAATGTTTGTTTTTTTCTTCTATTCAGAGCTGCTCATATCTTAGCTATTTCTTAGTTCATTTTCTTACCATGCTTATTTTTTTGCTTCGTATTAATGGGAAAAAGAAAAGGTTTAGTCATTGGTTTAAACTATGCCGAATGCTCCAAAAAAAAACAAACTCAAATGAGCTGTTTGAAATGCTAAAAAAGTCAACGCAATTTCGATTTCACCGAGAGGATGATGTCCACATACAAAAGTTACTTTAAAGATACAACCTTTTGTGCTCTTTTACTGCTTTGATTGATTGCTGCCGTTCAGGAGCAATAATTGAAGGTGTGCAAAAGATCATTTGTGATAGAACCAAGCGAGTTTGGGTTCACTCTATTTACTACTCATCAATTTATTCTCCATTTAGGAGAGATATTGATAACACCGAAAAATGCACTATTTATTTAATATTATTTGTCTTAATATTTTAATATTTTCTCTAAATTATTGTGTTATCAATAAAATAATTATTACATTTTATGGAAATACAGATGCAGCCGAAATTTAGCAAAACATGAGTTTTATGGGACTAGAAGTCAAAACAATAGCCAAGACACAAGTGCATGGCGCCTGCCATAGCACTTGTGCCCAACGCCTCACACACAACACATGGCGCCGGCCATGGTTCATGTGGCCACCGGTCATGGTTTTTCCATTCACGTGGGTGAAAAGAAATATCAAAGGGAGACGTGGCCCCCACAGCTCAAACAACTTTCTCCTATGATTAAGCAAGGCGCCGGGCACGTGGCTTGTGGCTACCAGCCACAAGCTATTTTCACTCTGTAACTAACTGTTCCACATTATCCTCTGTACCGGATCTATCATGTAGGCAACAGAAATTCCTATTATGAAGAGGAAAAAAAGGGCTCAACTGTTACTTCACAGAGCCTATATATAGAGGAGCCTTCACTGTTATTTTTTTCGTCTTCTTTCACGCATTATTTGAGATTTTAAGCTATTGTTATTCTGGTGTTTTTGCTTTCATTCCAGTTGCTATATGTAAGTTACTCTATTTAATATATTAAATTCAGTTCAATATTTTAAATTCCGATCAGTTTATTTATTTCCATTGATACAGTGCATCTGAATTATTAATTTTTAATTTTAAATTCTGTACCATATACTGTCTCGTACAGTACATGGTACTTTGTTTGTTTACTTTATTTTTCTTTTTAATATTTTGGATCTCAGCTTATTTTATTTGCACGAACAGTATATACTGTCACGAACAGTATATGCTATTTAATTTCCTGTTTTTATTTTATTTTATAATAATTCTTCAGTGTTACCATACTTGCTTTATTAATCGGTTCCAGTATTAATTATACAGTCCTGTTTCAGATTCAGTTTTTATTTATTTATTTGGTATCTGATATGTTCTTAATTAAATCAATTATTATTTATTTAATCGTAATGTTTTTATTTACAATTATGTCGAACTAATTTAATATAATTGGAATGTGAATAAGAAGCCGATCTGGGTTTAGTAATTAAGTTGCAAACTTTATTTTCAAACAAACTAGTTTTCTGTTTCAGTTTTTAATTAAACGATAGACTATAATTTTGCACGAAAGTGAAAATTAACTAAAGTGTAAGTCAACAGCGCGAGAGTGTGAGATTTATACTAGATAGTAAAAACTGGACATTAATTTTAAACACCGCGACAGCTCTTTAAAATTAATTAAACTGTATTAGTTTCCAAAAAATATTTTATAAACTAAATATGAGAGCGAAAGTGAAGTATTTATTTATATTTTATGATTTAATTCAATAGCGTGAAAGTGTGAGACCTCAGTCTATAAACTAATATTGTTTTGTGAAAACTAGATCTTTTTAATTAAATTGAATTGAATTTCAAAAAGTATTTTTATAAGTAAATGTGAGAGCGAGAGTGAAGCATTTATTTTATAACTTTACGATATTAACCAACAGCGCGAAAGTGTGAGGAGCGTATTTTTAAATCAATATCAGTTTGTTAAAAAGTAACATTATTTCTTAATGCAATTTAATTACCGAACCCATTGAAGCGACTTAAAGTAACATTCCAGTTTAGTTAAATCTAATTGTTTAAATTAAATTAATTATTTTATAATCCCTTTCCAATTAATATTTAGCCTTAACCTTACATTATATTAAAAACATAAACGAAGTTTTGGAAAAATAGTCCCTGAAGGAACGATAATCTTTTATAACTACACGATAAGTCTGTGCACTTGCAGAAATATCGCATCAAGTTTTTGGCGCCGTTGCCGGGGACTAATTTAGTCCAAATATTTGCTATTTAGTTTTTAATTCGTAACTATTAAGGCACTCCCTTTTAGTTCTTCCTCCGCCTAGGTTGTATGCCTAGCACTCGTTCATCCGAGGAAGAATTAGTTGAACCTAATCCTAAAAGAGAGCGTTTTATTCTTCTACAACGCCAAATTCGTGAATTTCAAAAGCTATTTGAAATCCCAACCATGGCCAACAACAATCGTCCTCTTAAGGACTACGCCGTCCCTTCTGAAGAGGAACCTCATTCGAGCATCGTCTCCCCAACCGTTGAAACTAGGAATTTCGAATTGAAACCTGCTCTGTTGCAAATAGTGCAACAAAATCAATTCTCTGGTTCCCCTACGGAGGATCCGAACCTCCACTTGTCAGTGTTTGTGCAGTACACAGACACACTAAAAGCCGATGGTGTAGGAGCTGAAGCAATACGACTCCGCCTTTTCCCGTTCTCTTTGAGAGACAGAGCTAGAGCTTGGCTCCAAGCTTTACCTTCGAACTCCATCACTACATGGAACGAATTGAAGAAGCAATTCTTAGCCCGATATTTCCCGCCAAGCAAAACAGCTATGTTGAGAGCCCAAATCAACGGATTTAGGCAAAAAGATGGAGAATCACTCTTCGAGGCATGGAAACGATACAAGGATATGATGAGACTCTGTCCACATCACGGTTTAGAACAATGGCTCATAATCCATACCTTCTATAATGGGATGCTCTATAACACATCACCATAGACTCTGTCCACATCACCATAGACGTTGCTGCTGGTGGAGCTCTAATGGATAAACCTTATCAAGAAGCCACACAACTTATCGAAAACATGGCCCAGAACCATTACCAGTGGGGAAGCGAACGCGCTGCCATAGAAAAATCCCAGCAAAAGGGCGGTATGTATGAAGTAAGCGACATAGATCATGTCAGTGCGAAAGTGGACGATCTTTCTCAAAAGTTAGATAGCCTAACTCTACGTCCCGCAGCTACCGTAGCCGCGATACAACCAAACTGCGAACTATGTGGAGTTCCTAGACACACAACCTCTGAATGTCAATTATTGGCCGGACTCGACCAAGTTAACTATGCCCAAGGAAACTCTTATAATCCTGGTTGGAAGAACCATCCTAATCTCTCTTACAAGACCAATAATGCACTATTCCCTCCAAATCAGACACCTTCAGGTTTTCAAAAGTCAGTAGGACAACAAGCTGCAACTTATCCACCTAAAAAGTCTAACCTTGATCTCATGATGGAAAAGTTCTTAAACCAAAGTATCCATACGACCGAGTTGGTAAAACAATTGTCAACCAAAGTGGATGCTCTAGCCACCCATAACAAAATGTTAGAAACTCAAATATCTCAAGTTGCGCAACATCAAGCAGCTCTCGCCGCTCCAGCCGGCACTTTTCCAGGACAACCCGAACCAAACCCTAAAGGGCACGCAAATGCCCTACATGCTATAACCACTATAAGTGGGAAAGAGCTACAAGACCCAGTTGATCCTAGAGCCAAAAACCCGAAAAACATTGAAGAAACCGAGGAGATGAATGAGAAAGGTGACCCCCTTAAAAGACCCTGTAAGAGAATCTGAAAACGCAAAACAAAAGGACAAAGAGGAAACAAAGGATCCACCTCCTGTCTACAAACCCACTATCCTATTTCCGCAAAGACTCGCAAAGCCAAAAACGGATAGTCAATTTAGAAAATTTGTGGAAATTCTGAGACAACTCAACATAACTATTCCTTTCTCAGAAGCCATAGCACAAATGCCAACCTATTCTAAGTTTCTAAAAGAAATTTTGTCAAATAAGAGGAAACTAGATGAAGATAGTACAGTAGCACTTACTGAAGAGTGCAGTGCCATATTCCAAAACAAGATGCCACCTAAGCTAAAAGATCCGGGGAGTTTTTCAATTCCTTGTGTAATAGGCAACGTCGTAATAGACAAGGCACTATGTGATTTAGGAGCTAGTGTTAGTCTTATGCCCCTATCGATTAGCAAAAAGCTGAACTTAAGCGATCTAAAACCTACTAGGATGTCTCTACAACTAGCGGACCGTTCAGTCAAATATCCAGTAGGTATCTTAGAAAATGTTCCCGTAAGAATCGGTCAGCTATATATCCCTACAGATTTTGCAGTAATGGACATCAAGGAAGATGCGTGCATTCCAATTCTTTTAGGATGACCTTTCCTAGCCACTGCAGGAGCAATAATAGATGTGAAGAGAGGGAAACTAACTCTAGAAGTGGGAGAAGAGAAAATTGAGTTTATTCTTTCTAAGTTCATGAAAACACCCGCAGTAGAAGACACGTGTTATGCCCTAGACATAATAGACGAGTGTGTCAAAGAATTAGAGAAAGAACTACCTCAAGAGATGGAAATTCTAAAACCGGCTATGAACGAAGACCAAACTTCACTTCAACTTTGTATAGAAGATAGCTTAAGAGAACATCCATCTCTCTCACTTGATCCTACACTTGGACCTAAACAACCTTCGCTAGAACTCAAACCGCTACCCAAAAATCTTAGATATGAATATCTAGACGATGATCTGAATCGTCCAGTCATAGTGAACGCTGACCTAAATCCCCTAGAGACAGAAAAATTACTAGATGTCTTAAGAAAATATCCTTCAGCCCTAGGTTATAGCATTTATGACCTGAAAGGAATAAGTCCCTCAGTGTGTATGCATCAAATCTTACTAGAAGAAGACGCAAAGACCTCGAGAGAACATCAAAGGAGAATAAACCCTATCTTAAGCGAAGTAGTTAGAAAGGAAGTGTTGAAACTCCTAGATGCAGGTATCATATATCAAATATCTGATAGCAAATGGGTCAGCCCTGTTCATGTTGTGCCTAAGAAATGAGGACTTACAGTGGTGAAAAATGAGAAAGGAGAGACCGTGTCTAAACGCGTCGAATCGGGATGGCGAATGTGAATTGATTATAGGAAGTTAAACAAAGCCACTCGAAAATATCACTTCCCCCTCCCCTTTATCGATCAAATGCTCGAGCGTCTAGCTAGACACTCATATTTCTGTTATTTAGACGGATATTCTGGATTTTTCCAAATTCCAATTCATCCCGATGACCAAGAAAAGACCACCTTCACATGTCCTGTTGGTACATTTGCCTATAGACGAATGCCTTTTGGATTGTGTAACGCCCCTGCAACCTTCCAACGATGTATGATGGCAATATTCGCTGATTTTATAAACAACATCATGGAAGTCTTTATGGACGATTTTTCTGTGTACGGGGAGAGTTTTGAAGAGTGTCTTGCTAATCTAGAATTGGTATTACAAAGATGCGTCAAAGTTAACCTCGTTCTCAATTGGGAAAAATTCCATTTCATGGTTCGTGAAGGATTAGTATTAGGACACATTGTATCTAATAGAGGCATAGAGGTTGATAAAGCTAAGATTGAGGTAATAGAAAATCTTCAACCTCCTAAAACCATTAGAGAAATACGAAGCTTTTTAGGACATGCTGGTTTTTATCGGCGGTTCATAAAAGATTTCTCTAAAATAACCAAGCCTTTAACCGGTCTTTTAATGAAAGACGCTGAATTCATCTTTGATGACAAATGCATGGAAGCATTCCAACTCCTCAAGAAAGCCTTGATTTCCGCACCTATAATGCAACCTCCTGATTGGAGTGAACCGTTCGAAATTATGTGTGATGCCAGCGACTATGCTGTAGGAGTCGTTCTAGGTCAAAGAAAGGATAAAAAGCTACATGCTATCTACTATGCAAGTAGAACTTTAGACGCGGCACAACTAAATTACGCCACCACAGAAAAAGAACTCTTGGCTGTCGTATTTGCAATTGACAAATTCCGCTCCTATTTGGTGGGAGCTAAAATCATTGTCTACACCGATCACGCAGCAATTCGATACCTCCTTAGTAAAAAGGATTCGAAACCAAGACTTCTAAGATGGATACTGCTACTGCAAGAGTTTGACCTAGAAATCAAAGATAAGAAAGGAATAGAAAACACAGTAGCAGATCACCTATCCAGGCTTGGTGATGTCAAAGAAGACCGGATTCCTATTAATGATGATTTCCCATGTGATAGACTAATCGCCCAACTAGATCTTTCTCTTGACAAAGAAGAAGTCAGCAATGAATATATCGAAACCGCATTAGCACAAACCACGATTTCGTGGTATGCTGATTTCGCCAATTACCTAGCTGCCGGGATATTACCAACCGAACTTACCTATCAACAGAAAAAGAAATTCTTCCATGACATTAAACAATACTTTTGGGATGAACCCCTCTTATTTAAAAGAGGCGCGGATGGTATCTTTCGACGATGCATCCCTGAAGAAGAAATAGAGAGTGTTCTTACTCACTGCCACACCTCGCCTTATGGCGGACATGCTAGCACATCCAAGACTGCCTATAAAATCCTCCAAGCAGGACTCTACTGGCCCAACCTTTTCAAAGATGTTCACTCTTTTATTGCAAAATGTGACCAATGCCAGCGAACTGGAAATATTTCCAAAAGAAATGAAATGCCCCTTAATAACATTTTAGAGGTCGAAATCTTCGACGTTTGGGGAGTAGATTTTATGGGACCTTTTCCTTCCTTTATGGGAAACAAATTCATACTCGTAGCAGTATATTATGTGTCAAAATGGATAGAAGCCATAGCTTCACCGACAAATGATACACGAGTAGTCGTTAAGTTGTTCAAAAAAATCATTTTCCCTAGATTTGGAGTCCCCAGGTTAGTCATAAGTGATGGTGGATCCCATTTCATATCAAAACAATTCGAAAATCTGTTGAAGAAATGCGGAGTGAGGCACCGAGTCGCAACACCTTACCATCCACAAACAAGCGGCCAAGTAGAAGTCTCTAATAGAGAGATCAAATCAATCCTTGAAAAGACTGTTTCCACTAATAGAAAGGATTGGGCTGCAAAGCTTGACGACGCTTTATGGGCTTATAGAACAGCCTACAAAACGCCCATAGGAACAACCCCGTTTAGACTTGTCTATGGAAAGTCATGCCACTTACCGGTGGAATTAGAACACAAAGCCTATTGGGCAGTTAAAGCCCTTAACATGGATTACCAATCTGCCGGAAGAAAAAGGATCCTAGAGTTACATGAATTAGAAGAATTAAGATTAGATGCTTATGAAAATGCCAAAATATATAAAGAACGAACTAAAAAATGGCACGATAAGCGTATATTCAAGAAAGAATTCAGAGAGGGAGAACTAGTACTCCTTTTTAATTCTAGGTTGAGATTGTTTCCCGGAAAACTCCGATCGCGATGGTCGGGACCTTTCGAAGTCTCAAGAGTTTTTCAAAGTGGCGCGGGAGAAATAAAGACTAAATCAGATCAAACATTTATAGTTAATGGGCAGCGTCTGAAGCATTACTATGTCCCGAGCGATGGAGACTATTATTCTTGCTTCAAGCTAGATGATCTTCCTCCAATTACTTAGGTTTTCAACCCTTGTCTTGTTGAGCTACCGACATTAAACGAAGCGCTGCACGGGAGGCAACCCATGATTTAGTTTGTTTATTTGATTACTTTTATTTTATTTTATTTTTCTTCTTTTTCTTTTATACACTTATTTTATTTTATATTTTATTTCCTCGTATTTAAATATTATATTACATTATTGTTTTGATCAGCACTAACCTGTGTGATTTACTTTCTAACAGAGCTAGAATTAGAATAACTTTAAGAAAGAAAGACGTAATGGCGGACCGTATGATTGTTAACTTTAGAAGCAACACCCAGAAGCAGCGCTACGAAGACCTTGCCCATAGAGTAAATCATTCCATGCTTTTCCTGATAGCCATGGCATGGTAGCTTTAGGTATTTCTGAAAGTGTCAGATTCTTAGTTAACCAGCTAGGTTGGAACCGCTTCATCTTCTCAAACCCACCCACCTACCGCAACCTTACCCTTGAGTTTCTGAGTGCATTTAGATACGAGCGAAATCGTGGAAATCCCTCCCATGGAGGCCTTGTTAGTTTTAGGTTGTTCGGAAAAACCTACCGTCTCACCACCCGCGAAATAGCTGACTATTTAGGAGTACCTTGTGGCCCTGATGCTTTCACCGAGGTCCAAGATGACGCTTTCATGGAAAGTGAGCTCAAAAGGTATTGGGGCAGTATTTCAAGCAACCCTAACTCTTCCCCTGACGACAGATTCAGTACTGAAAATCATAATTCGGCAATAAGATACCTCCATATGATTATTGCTTACACCTTTTTTGGGAAACCCGTGAACGATCAATCTGTCACTAGGGAAGAACTCTTCATCATGTTTTGTGGGTCCCAAAATCGACCAATTAATGCCGCAGTTTTCTTCCTAGACAATTTAGCTAACTTCACTCATGATCCCACTCGTCAAATAGGTATTGGTGGCTTTGTCACCATTTTAGCTAGGGCCTTGGATCTCCACACCACGCTATCACAAATAGTTCTATCTGTTAGTGTGGAATCCATTTCTGTTTCAACAATCACATGATAGGCAACCTTGGCCCTGATGCTTTCCAGCTGTTAATTGACTTTCAGCCGATTCATGAATTCTTTTTACCAAATAATGAGAGGACTAGTGTGCATGATAAGAAGAATTGGCTATATGACTTAGAGGGCAACGCTGAAACTGACCCTGAAACACCACCTCATTACTACATTCTCACTGACCCTAAACCTCCCGCTCCACTTTTCTATTACACCCCTGCACCTCCTTCCCCCGCCCATACAGCTGCTTCTACTACTGTCCCACCGCCTAAGAACGACCACACTGCTGCTATCGTTGTGATACAAGACGAACTCACTACACTTCGCGCTGATTTTACCGGTCTAAAAAACGAGTTAACTACGCTTCGTACTGACTTCCATGGATTTATGGACCTAGCTATCACACAGTTTGATCGTTGCTCGGATGAGATTCGCCGTATCCAGCCTGATCCCGCTGAGACCCCGCCACGTGGCTGATCACAATTTATTGTTGCATTTTCTTCTTTCGCTAAAACCTTACTTTAAATAAATTTACTGCGAAAGAAGACTTTTATTTCCAGTTTTCTAGTTTAGTTTAATTTTGTTCATTGCAACGAACTATTTAAGTACCGTTTGCATGTTTTTACATTCAGAATAATTATTTCCCTTTGTTAAGTAGTATTATTTTTAGTATGATTATCCATATTATTTTTATCCGTATCATTTTTTTATATATAATTCTACTGCCAATTATTATATATATATATATGCATGACTACAATTAATTTGTTTCAATATTTTAATGATAAGTTACTATCTTCTCAAAATTAATTAATTCTGCATGCAATCTAATTTAACTTAATACTAGTCAATGGTCAATGGTCAAAAAGGCTCTCTTACATGCCACTGTATGAAATAGAATTCACATACACCTATACACTAAGAAGCGCCAGCCACACAAATCAAAGCCATACCCATTTTTAAGCATGGCTGGCGCCATACACTGCATGGCCAGCACCATACACACACACACACAATTGCTTCACTTGTTGTTGTTCTTTCACGTGATATGCTACATGACAACATACTTTACTTGTTTCTTGTTTTTTGGTTGCTGACACATAAGTAAGTCCTCATGCAAAAGTGTAGTCAAAGAAGCATGCATACTTTTAAATCAACAACACATGAACTGCACCTATTAATGTCTAGAGGCATGCATTGGTCCTTTGGTCTCCCAAGGTTCCACTTCTTTTTGACCCCAATTTTTACATTGCCTATTTATGACACATGATCAACAACACTTTCAAACACATAAAATTAAATCCTACCTTAGTAACACCACACAACCAACAACCATAAAAATCCCCTCACATAATTTTTTTTTTCTCCATATACATTAAAGCAATTCTCTAATGGAGCAACCTTACCAAATAATTTTTAGAGAAGGTAGAGCAGGGGTTAGACAACGTGAACTCTATGACGATCTCCAATCTAGAGAAATTTTTCCCACAAGGTACATTGATGTTCAATGTGTAAGGCGCTTGGGAATTTATGACAGCGTGAACTATATGTTAAATAAGCTCAATCTTATCTTTTTATTAGCAAGACCAGAGGCTGCATACGTCCCTCTCACGCTAGAATTTCTTAGTTCACTAGCACTTTCCTCCAACCCCGAGTCAGGTAATCCTAATGGCACTGCTCGCTTTCGAATTTTTAATACAGAATACGAAATGACTTTTGATCAAATTGCACAACTTTTTCGTATTCCTACGGGTAGTAATGTGGTATATTCACTTCCTGAAAACGAGCAATGGCTTAGGACTGCTAGTTCTTTTTGGCATTCTTTAACTAGTAAACACACTGAGAACTATGAAGGGAACTCAGCCACTTCTATTCAAAATCCGGCAATTAGATATTTTCGCCAATTTTTGGCTTACACAATTTTCGGCCGGGTTAATGCGAATAAAGTAAATGCCAAAGAGCTCTTCTTTCTTTATGCAATTTTTAATAACATTAGCATTAATGCTATCCCGTTTATGCTTTACCACATGCGCTCTTTCATTGCCAAAAGACGGGACATTGTCTTTGGTGGTTTAATAACAACTTTGGCTAAAGTGTTAGGTCACGAAGATAAATTAGCTGCTCTTGACCCTATACCTTATTTAACCATTGATCTTGACACGGTCAAGAGCATGAAATTAGTTAGGGAACGCCGTGACCATACTTTCAATTTACTCATTAATATCCGCGTTCTTCCTAACTTTACTCTCCCTAACCCAGCTCGCACTAATGTTTGTCTAGTCCAAAACCATTTGTATACCACTATTGACGAATCCATGAATGATCAAGCCCCCACGCACATTCCTGATAATGTCGCTGCTGGTGGGGGCCAAGCTGATGTTCCACCTGCACACACCACCCATTTTACTAACACTTATGCAGGTAGTTCTTCCTCCTCCCGACAGAGCACCATTGACGATGTGCTGCATGAGATACGCGCCCGAAATGCTGCCGATGACGAACGCGACAGTCTTTTATATGCCATGCACCAACGACAAGAGGAAATGATGGAACAAATTCATTCCGTGCAAGCCCAGCAATCACAACAACAACATCAACTCGACCGCGCCATTTATGGCATCAGCGAATTGAGACTGCAGTTTGATAACTTCCAACGATACCAGCAGCCTCCCCCTTGATTTCTCCAGGTTTCACGTTCCACTCCTTCATTTAAGTCCAAACATTGAGGACAATGTTAGATTTAAGTTTAGGGGAGGAACTTTTATTTACTTTTCAGTTTAAATTTACTTTTCTAGCTTAATTTCCCTTTCTGCAAATAAATTTTTTCGGTGTATTTTTAATTTTTCCAAAATCTTGAGCCATAACAAAAATTTTGAGAAACAAATAATTTTGAGATTCCAAAGTCACAAACGTAATTAAGACCGAACTTTCAAATTAAGTATATTTTTCATACCAGCTATATCATTTTAACACCTTAAATTTCTTAATTATGTAGATCAATTTGGATTCTTGCTAGAAACTAAACTTAAATTTCTTGACACTTTACTAGTCCTTGATTAAGCCCATAGGTAGTCGGCACCATCTACGATCACTATCTTAGTAGTTGAGTCGACGAATATAAGTGAATGACTTTGAACTAAATATGAAAATCAAGGATATATAAATCTGAAAAGGGACTACGCACTAGATGACCCTCACCCGGTCATTTAGCCCAAATGCGAAATACCTCAAAGATATAAAATATCCTATGACATAAAGTGAGAGAAAAGAAAAATAAATAATATGAAAAAGAATCGGGTCATAATCACTAACAGGCTCACTACCATGTGTGTGTGAATAGATAACGGGCTTAATGTGATTACCACGGGCTAAAAAAGGATAACGAAAGAAGAAATGAAAGTTAAGTTCAGGTATAGTAAAATGATTCGGAACGGTATATGTAAGGAAGAAATTCATGTTCATTTGTGATTTGTGTTTCCATGATATTTTTGGTACGATAAATAAATTAGTTTCTCTGATTTGCTTGAGATTAAAAATGTTACTCTTGGAAAATCTTTTTGTTTTGTTTTCTCTATCACTAAATGATATATCTTTTTGCTTGAGGACAAGCAATGGTTCAAGTTTAGGGGAGTTTGATAACACCGAAAAATGCACTATTTATTTAATATTATTTGTCTTAATATTTTAATATTTTCTCTAAATTATTGTGTTATCAATAAAATAATTATTACATTTTATGGAAATACAGATGCAGCCGAAATTTAGCAAAACATGAGTTTTATGGGACTAGAAGTCAAAACAATAGCCAAGACACAAGTGCATGGCGCCTGCCATAGCACTTGTGCCCAACGCCTCACACACAACACATGGCGCCACCAGCCATGGTTCATGTGGCCACCGGTCATGGTTTTTTCATTCACGTGGGTGAAAAGAAATATCAAAGGGAGACGTGGCCCCCACAGCTCAAACAACTTTCTCCTATGATTAAGCAAGGCGCCGGGCACGTGGCTTGTGGCTACCAGCCACAAGCTATTTCACTCTGTAACTAACTGTTCCACATTATCCTCTGTACCGGATCTATCATGTAGGCAACAGAAATTCCTATTATGAAGAGGAAAAAAAGGGCTCGACTGTTACTTCACAGAGCCTATATATAGAGGAGCCTTCACTGTTATTTTTTTCGTCTTCTTTCACGCATTATTTGAGATTTTAAGCTATTGTTATTCTGGTGTTTTTGCTTTCATTCCAGTTGCTATCTGTAAGTTACTCTATTTAATATATTAAATTCAGTTCAATATTTTAAATTCCGATCAGTTTATTTATTTCCATTGATACAGTGCATCTGAATTATTAATTTTTAATTTTAAATTCTGTACCATATACTGTCTCGTACAGTACATGGTACTTTGTTTGTTTACTTTATTTTTCTTTTTAATATTTTGGATCTCAGCTTATTTTATTTGCACGAACAGTATATACTGTCACGAACAGTATATGCTATTTAATTTCCTGTTTTTATTTTATTTTATAATAATTCTTCAGTGTTACCATACTTGCTTTATTAATCGGTTCCAGTATTAATTATACAGTCCTGTTTCAGATTCAGTTTTTATTTATTTATTTGGTATCTGATATGTTCTTAATTAAATCAATTATTATTTATTTAATCGTAATGATTTTATTTACAATTATGTCGAACTAATTTAATATAACTGGAATGTGAATAAGAAGCCGATCTGGGTTTAGTAATTAAGTTGCAAACTTTATTTTCAAACAAACTAGTTTTCTGTTTCAGTTTTGTGGTGGTTAGCTCTTTGCTGCCACTTTTTGGTTTAAAAAAAAAAAAAAGTTTTCTGTTTCAGTTTTTAATTAAACGATAGACTATAATTTTGCACGAAAGTGAAAATTAACTAAAGTGTAAGTCAACAGCGCGAGAGTGTGAGATTTATACTAGATAGTAAAAACTGGACATTAATTTTAAACACCGCGACAACTCTTTAAAATTAATTAAACTGTATTAGTTTCCAAAAAATATTTTATAAGCTAAATATGAGAGCGAAAGTGAAGTATTTATTTATATTTTATGATTTAGTTCAATAGCGCGAAAGTGTGAGACCTAAGTCTTTAAACTAATATTGTTTTGTGAAAACTAGATCTTTTTAATTAAATTGAATTGATTTTCAAAAAGTATTTTTATAAGTAAATGTGAGAGCGAGAGTGAAGCATTTATTTTATAACTTTACGATATTAACCAACAGCGCGAAAGTGTGAGGAGCGTATTTTTAAATCAATATCAGTTTGTTAAAAAGTAACATTATTTCTTAATGCAATTTAATTACCGAACCCATTGAAGCAACTTAAAGTAACATTCCAGTTTAGTTAAATCTAATTGTTTAAATTAAATTAATTATTTTATAATCCCTTTCCAATTAATATTTAGCCTTAACCTTACATTATATTAAAAACATAAGCGAAGTTTTGGAAAAATAGTCCCTGAAGGAACGATAATCTTTTATAACTACACGATAAGTCTGTGCACTGCAGAAATATCGTATCAAATATAGACACAATAGAAGATTTGTGGGACCCACCTTTAATGAGTCTCATAAATCTTCTATTGTGTCTATCTCTCTCCTAAATGGAGAGTAAATGGAGGAGTGATAAATGGAGTGAACCCAAACTCGCACCAAACACCCAACAATTGGGAGAGTCAATATCCTCTCCATTTCCAATTATTTCCATTTCTTCCATTACTATATAGTTTTGGAAATATAAATGCAAATGTGTGACATTAAATGAGGTGAAATTACTTTTTTGCACCCCAAAATATTTAAAAACTTTGGTAATGTAAGAAATAGAGATAATTGGAAATGGAGAGGATTCCAACTCCAATTGGGAAGAAGACACTTATCGGAAGTAAAAAAACGAAAGCCTTAAATCGAGACTAGATTAAGCTAATTAAATAGTAATTTAGATATTATCCTATCACGGTGTATTTAATCATTGATTAAGACAAATTAAGAGTATCATTTGATTGCTTTATGTAGTAGCTAATCGTTATTATTAATTTTTTATCATTATAAAAAAATCAATTAAATGGTAAAAAAATAATAATAATATCACCAATTATTAGTTGGTTTAGTGGCGCTGAATTTGATAGGGAGAACCATCCGTGGAAGAGCTAGGATAATTTGTTGGGGAGGGCCATGCTTGATAAAAAAAAATTATTTAAAAAAAGGGTTGAAAACAATGTTGATTATAAAAAAACTAAATTTTTTTGTTAAAAACATAGTAAAAAATTATAATTGTTAGGCGCAGGAATCAAACAAGCACCTCTTACGTTAGTGGACACGCTCCACAACCAACACAGCATATCACATTGTTGTTACAAAAATGCAACTAACAATATATATAATATATATTTAAACTAAAAATGTGTATATATACCTATAAAGGTAAGTGTGAGTGTTAAGTCCCACATTGTTCAGCTAACTAGAGGTTGAAAACTTTATAAGTGAGATGACCCATAAACCTAACACCTTAATGTTTTGGGTAAGAGTGTGGTGTCCAACTCACTTGCAGAGTTGTTATTGAACCCAATTTGGATGATCCCCGGCTGCCCCCTCGTGATGTCCCAACAGTGGTATCAGAGCCGATGGTTCGACGAAGGGTTGAACTGACTCCTTGTATCGAAAGTCTTCCTGACAAGGGTGGTCAGACGGCGTGTCCCATTAAGTAGCGGCAACGGCGGTACAAGTGTGGGTGAAGAAAGCTTCCGCTTTCCGCTTGAGGGGGAGCATATCCTGGTATAGATGAACTCACACTTGAGGGGAAGATTGTTGTGGCAAGTGTGAGTGTTAAGTCCCACATTGTTTAGATAAGTGGAGGTTGAACACTTTATAAGTGAGATGACCCATAAACCTAACACCTTAAGATTTTGGGTTAAAGTGTGGTGTTCTACTCACTTGTAGAGTTGTTCTTGAACCCAATGTGAATGATCCCCGGATGCCTTCTCGTGATGACCCAACATGCAACACTGATAAAAAGTAAAAAAAAATGGAAATTTGGGGCAGACCATGGCCTATCCAGTCCTCAAGTGGCTCCGTCCCTGAGAACCATGATTCGATTCTCACAATTGCAATCGAGACGGAACCCCAAACCAAATTAAACCGGTGGTAAATTTTTTTTATCAATTATCAATTAAACTAACAAACAAAATAAAAGTGAATAGTACCGTAAAAATAAAATAAAAAATAAAAGTGAATAGATAGCTTTTGCCCACCTTAACTTGCACCTTTAAACGGTGGTTTATCACGTTATGGTCGTGTTGAGAACTTGAGATTTGAATCCTGAGGCCAATTTTTCACACCATTTTCAATTTCAACTAAATCAATAATATTTCAATGACCACTTTAGCAATTTTTCAATTTCAACACAACGCTATCCTGCGTTGAGACGCCATAGGTTTCACGATCTTCATCTCTTCGTTTCCATTTCTTCTCTTGTCTTGGCTCGAGATTGCGTTGCATTCTCAAACCACCGGTTCGTATTATTCACCGCTATTTACATTTCTTTGTTCTAATCTTTTATTTGAAGGGCGATTTCCTCAATTTGTCTTTTTTTTTGAGAGAGAAACTCAATTTTAGGGTTTTCTTCCCTTCCTTCGCCGTACACTGAAAAACCCTAAAACGGTGGAGTAACAAAATTTGATGAATTTATTGTTTTTGATGGATAAAGTGACAAAATTTGATAAGAGTAATCATATATTGTTATAGTGTGATAGTTTTTGAGGGAACTTCATTTGCATATGATTAAAATAACATTATGGGGTGATAATTTAGTTTCATTGTATTTTCTTACATAATTTCATGTCATCTAGGTTTCTTTTAATTTTTGGTTTCCTACATTTGGTAGCAATAGGTGTTAGCAATTTTTAAAACCTAACCGCGAACATTTGGGAGCCATGCTTTTTTTGTTATCAATTAAATGCTATATGGTGGAATATCACTTTCTTCCTACAGGTGTGTTAGATTTGCATCAGAGGTTGCAGGGGTTCAGGATCTTGGCATGTTAGCTGGTGGCAGTGGAGAAGTGATTGACACATATTTTGAAAAACTCATGACAAGTGAACTGTATGGAAATATGACTTCAAAACCTTTTTCATTCAAAGCCTGAAATTGGGAGCTAAAGAATACAGAGACCATTGATGTTACTGATGTTGTTGGGTCCAATATTCGAATTATAGCAGAGGACCTGAAGTCATGCACATCGTTCCTCGTTTAAATGAGGTTAGGTTCTGATGGAAATGTTTTTTCAAACTATTAGCAATTGCAAAAGCTTCAATTTTCCTTGTGATTCTAAACATGATTTAAATTTTTGCCAAAACTATCTGCAAGAAAAACCATGGTACCAAGTTTTCTGTAATTTCATAGTATGAATTCATTTGGAAAAATTGTTATTTATTAAGTTAATCTAAACCTTATACGAATTGATACAAATGAATTCTGGCCTTGATATATTTATTTGGTTGTAGGCTTTTTTTATCAACTCTGCATTACAACAATACTGTTATGATATAACCAAGTTGATTTTCACTGGCAGCCTTTGAATCACATTATGCATGTTGTTTTTGTTTGAACAGCTGATGTTGAATTTTTTTTGTCCTTATATCATTATCAATTTGGTTACTTTCATATCATTAACAATAATTCAACTAATATCGGAGTATATGACTAATTTTTATTATGTGACTAAAGGACCTACCTGAGCTGTTATGCATTTTATTTCTAACTGAATAGTTATAGTTTCACAAGAAAACATGAGAATTTCACTACTGATTCCAAGCTTTTGATTATGGGCAGTTGCTTTATGGAGGACTTTTAGTAAACCATTTTTTTTGTAAGGGATGTCTGAGAGAAAACAGGGTGGTTTTAAGTGTTATTGGACCCTTGCCCATTGGTCATGAATGGAGTAGTAACTATAGAATATAGATTGTAGACTATATTGCTATAAAATAGCTACGTGGATGTGTTTTTGAAGAGTTTTAGATCCTCATGCCAATCTTTCACAAGATAGGGTTGTGTTGAAATTTGAGGAAGTGAAGACCATATGGACAGATTCCCACATCCCCTGTACATGGCCTGAAATTTCTTACAATACAAATGTTTTTGTTTCTAACTCCATATAAGAATTTAATTTTAAAAGCTCACTTCATTGAATCCTCATGTTTTGTGGTGAATCCACTTTTTAAGAGCAACTAGTTAGGAGTCCCAGTGTAGATTAATCTTTTAGTCCCAGTATATATATATCTTAAGCGCTCGACATGCAGTTAGCTTAAAACATGTTCATCATGTGGCCGAGCGAAGCGCACCCCCCTCTTGCAAGGATTCGGCGCCTCCACTTGAATATATATATATATATATATATATATATATATATATATATATATATATATATATATATATATATATATATATATATGAACATGATAAATAAATGATCATATAATATGTCAATCATGCTTAATTTTCATTTAAAAAAACATTTATTATGCTTTAGTTTGGTAGATTATTTCATAATTTAAGTCTTTTGGAAAAACATGGTGCTATTATTATGGAAGCTTTTTGTTTAGGTGTTTTACTCTTGGTGAAAGGAACCACTGGTTTCTATTAAAACCTATTCAACTGTCCCATTGCAGGACATTAATGAAGAATGGATTTAAGACAAAACCCACTTTTGTTATGATTGTTTGAAGAGGCAGAGGTTAAATGACGGTATGATTCGTGGTCCGCATCCCAATTGTCAAGCAAACATGTACAAACTATAATTTTAATTCAAGTTCTCATTCTTAGTTTCATTTATTTTTCTCCATAGTTTTTAACTTTGATTTGATTGATATATGATTCTATAGGGACCTTTTTCCATACAATCTGAAGAGAATAGAGTTGTGGCTAGACATGCTCTATTGGCATTGAACCAAGGATATCTGCTGAATGTATTACTCTTCTTCATACCCAGGTTCTCGTCATAATAACCAACTTCATGGCTCAAATAAGTTTAAATTTTTTTCTTCTTATCTAGTTTTAGGTGAATGCTAAATTGGATATTTGAGATTAGATGACCCAACATTCAAAAAGTTTGATTAATGGTCTTAAATTTTGATACATTAGATGTGAAATATGATAATTGTGTGCCTCAATCACCCTTGAATGCGAAATTTGATATATGATGGCTTTGTGACTCGATGACCCTTGAATGTGAAATATGATATATGATGGTTTTGTGTCTCGTGACCCTTGAATGCGGAATATGATATATATGATGGTTGTGTCTAGATGACCCTTGAATGCGAAATATGATATATGATGGTTTTGTGTCTCGATGTCCCTTGAATGTGAAATATTATATATGATAGTTTTGTGCCTCGATTATCCTTTAATGCGAAAAATTATATATGATGGTTTTGTACCTTGATGTCCCTTGAATAAGATATATTATAAATGATGGCTTTTGACCTCGATAACCCTTGAAAGTGAGTTTTGCTATATAATGGATTGATGTCTCGATGACCCTTGGATGCACCATATATTATATATGATAGTTGTGGCTCGATAAACCTTGAATGTAAAAATGAAATAAATGGTTTTATGTCTCGATCTCCCTTGAATGAGAAATATTATAAATGATGACTCTACTTCAATGTCCCTTGAATGTGAAATATGATATATAATGATTTTGTGGCTCGATGACCCTTAATTGAGAAATATCATATTGAGACTATATGACTCTAAATTCAATAATTTGCAAGGATAATATTGTGCCTCGTTGACCCTTGAATGTGAGATATGATATATAATGGATTGATGCCTCAACGACCCTTGGATGCCAAATATTATATATGATGGTTTTGTGGCTTAAAGATCCTTTAATACGAAAAATGATATATGATGGTTTTGTGCCTCGGTGTCTCTTGAATGAAAAATATAATTATGATGGCTTTGTACCTCGATGACCCTTGAATGTGAGTTATGCTATATAATGGATTGATGTCGACGACCCTTGGATGCCAAATATTATATATGATGATTTTGTGCCTCGACAAACCTTTAATGCAAAAAATAATATTAGATGGTTTTATGCCTCAACGTCCCTAGAATGAGAAATATTATAAATGATGACAGAGTTAGTGAGGTTCATGTAGATATACAAGAGTTAGTGAGGTTTATGTATATGAAAAATTCTTTAGGGTCCCTGCAGAAAGGGTGGAGGCTGGTGATATATGTGCAGTATGTGGAATTTCTGATATTCAGGTAAAGGTTTAGGGTTTTAGATGACGTGCTTAATCTTGTCTTTAAGCAACCTTATAATAGCCATTACAAATTTTTCAACTCAGATTGCGGATAAAGTGATTGAGAAGGCACTACCTTCCATCAAAGTGGAAGAACCAACAGTGAAAATGGCTCTCTCCAAAAACACTTCACCTTTTGTCGGTCGTGAGGTATGTATATAGAATAATATTTTATTTCCATCAAAAGAAGTCTTCTATTTGTATCTTTTACGTTGTTGATATACTGATGCCTTTTGTTCGACACAATAGTTACTATTAGATTCGCCTTCCTTTGTAATTTTTAAGTTGTTTCACAGTTATGCAATAAGAGACCATCTAAAACTTATTTTGTAATTTCCAGGGAAAGTATGTTACCAGTAGGAATTTAAGGGACATGCTACTCATTGAAAATATGTAAGTCTGTTTGTGTGAGTTATTCTATTTCTTGAAGAATACAAAGACCATTGATGTTACTGAAGTTGTTGGGTTCAATATTGAAATTGATAGAAGAGGACCTGAAGTCATGCACATTGTTCCTCATTTAAGGTTAGTTTCTGATGGAAATTTTTTTCAAACTATATGCAGTTGCAAAAGCTTCAATTTTCCTTGTGGTTCTAAACATGATTTAACTTTTTGCCAAAACTATTTGCAAGAAAAACTACGGTACCAAGTTTTCTGTGATTTCATTGTATGAATTCATTTGGAAAAATTGTTATTTATTAAGTTAATCTACACCTTATACGAATTGATACTTACCAAAAGATGATACAAATGAATTTTGTGCCCCGATGACTCTTAATTAAGAAATATGATATTGAGTCTATACGACTCTAAATTCAATAAACTGCAAGGATAATATTGTGCATCGATAACCCGTGAATGTGATATATGATATGTAATGGGTTGATCTCTCAACGACCCTTGGATGCCAAATATTATATATGATGGTTTTATACCTAGATGATGCTTTAATGCAAAAAATAAAATAAAATGATATATGATGGTTTTATGCCTCAATGTCCGAAATGATGGCTTTGTACCCCGATAACCCTTGAATCTGAAATATGATATTTGATGGTTTTGTGGCTTGATAACCCGTAATTTAGAAATATGATATTGAGTCTATATCATTCTAAATTCAATATATTGAAACGATGATATTGTGCCTCGTTAACCCTTTTGAATGCTAAATTGGATATTTGAGATTAGATGACCCAAATTCAAAAAGTTTGATTAATGGTCTTAAAATTTGACACATTAGATGTGAAATATGATAATTGAGTGCCTCAATCACCCTTGAATGCGAAATTTGATATATGATGGCTTTGTGACTCGATGACCCTTGAATGTGAAATATGATATATGATGGTTTTGTGTCTCGTGACCCTTGAATGCGGAATATGATATATATGATGGCTGTGTCTAGATACCCTTGAATGCGAAATATGATATATGATGGTTTTGTGTCTCGATGTCCCTTGAATGTGAAATATTATATATGATAGTTTTGTGCCTCGATTATCCTTTAATGCGAAAAATTATATATGATGGTTTTGTACCTTGATGTCCCTTGAATAAGATATATTATAAATGATGGCTTTTGACCTCGATAACCATTGAAAGTGAGTTTTGCTATATAATGGATTGATGTCTCGATGACCCTTGGATGCACCATATATTATATATGATAGTTGTGGCTCGATAAACCTTGAATGTAAAAATGAAATAAATGGTTTTATGTCTCGATCTCCCTTGAATGAGAAATATTATAAATGATGACTCTACCTCAATGTCCCTTGAATGTGAAATATGATATATAATGATTTTGTGGCTCGATGACCCTTAATTGAGAAATATCATATTGAGACTATATGACTCTAAATTCAATAATTTGCAAGGATAATATTGTGCCTCGTTGACCCTTGAATGTGAGATATGATATATAATGGATTGATGCCTCAACGACCCTTGGATGCCAAATATTATATATGATGGTTCTGTGGCTTAAAGATCCTTTAATACGAAAAATGATATATGATGGTTTTGTGCCTCAGTGTCTCTTGAATGAAAAATATAATTATGATGGCTTTGTACCTCGATGACCCTTGAATGTGAGTTATGCTATATAATGGATTGATGTCGACGACCCTTGGATGCCAAATATTATATATGATGATTTTGTGCCTCGACAAACCTTTAATGCAAAAAATGATATTAGATGGTTTTATGCCTCAACGTCCCTAGAATGAGAAATATTATAAATGATGACTTTGTACCTCAATGACCCTTGAATGTGAAATATGATATATGATGATTTTATGGTTCGATGACCCTTAATCGAGAACTATCTTATTGAGTCTATATGACTCTAAATTCTATAATTTGCAAGGATAATATTGTGGCTCGATGACCCTTGAATGTGAGATATGATATATAATGACTCGATGCCTCGACAACCCTTAGATGCCAAATATTATATATGATGGTTTTGTGCCTTGAGGATCCCTTAATGTGCAAAATGATCTATGATGGTTTTGTGCCTTGATGTCCCTTGAATGAGAAATATTATAAATGATAGCTTTGTAGCTCGATGACCCTTAAATGTGAGTTATGCTATATAATGGATTGTTGCCACGACGACCCTTGGATGTCAAATATTATAAATGATGTTTTTTTGCCTCGATGATCCTTTAAAGCAAAAATGACATATGATGGTTTTATGTCTCGATGTCCCTTGAATGAGAAATATTATAAATGACGACTTTGTACCTCGATGTCCCTTATGTGAAATATGATATATGATGATTTTATGGCTCGATGACCATTAATTGAGAAATATCATATTGAGTTTATATGACTCTAAATTCAATACATTGCAAGGATAATATTGTGCCTCGATGACCCTTGAATGTGAGATATGATATATAAGGGATTGATGCCTTGACGACCCTTGAATGCCAAATATATATGCTGGTTTTGTGCCATGAAGATCCTTTAATGTGAAAAATGATATATGATGGTTTTGTGCCACGATGTCCCTTTAATGAGAAATATTATTAATGATGGCTTTGTACCTCGATGACCCTTGAATGTGAGTAATGCTAATTAATGGGTTGATGTCTCGACGACTCCTGGTCACTATGATTTTGGTAGTGAAGTTGAGCGCATCTTGAATATGGTTGAAGGAATCCTTCTGGTGGTACCTACACGAACTCCTTTTCCAATTTACCGAAGATCCAATGCCACTTAAAATGTGGCTTCTTGTAATATATATGTTTTTTCAAGCTTCTCTTTGTTCGTGTAGGTAGATTCTGTTGAAGGGCCAATGCCGCAGACAAGATTTGTCTTAAAGAAGGCTTTAGAGTTTGGTCATGTGGTTGTTGTAGTTGTGAATAAAATATAGACAGGTCTTCTGCTTTCCCTGAGTTTGATTTCTATTCTACTTTTGAACTCTTCATTGAACTAAATGCAACAGATAAACAGGTATGCTTGTGATATAACTCAATTAGTTTGTTTTCTTTGTTTTACAAATTGGGTTCATACTTGGAATTGGAAGTCTGTCAGTAGTCAGTTAACTGTGATTTATTTATTCACAATGATCTATGGGAAAGATGTACAGTCATTAAGATTTCAAATGTTTGTTGGTAAATACAGACATATCAGTTGTGTTTGAATTTTAAAGGATTGTAATTGTTTCAGTATATGTAATGTTTTTTCTGTCTTTGCAGTGTGACTTTCATGTAATATATGCAAGTGGTATAAAAGGGAAAGTTGGGTTGTCTCCTGAAAATCTGGCAGATGACCTTGGGCCATTGTTTGAATCCATCACGAGATGTATCCCTGAACCACGTATTGATAAAGATGGGTCACTCCAAATGCTTGTTAGTAGCTTGTTTGTTTATCATATTGCTTCTTTGTCTCTTATTTAAATTATTCTATTGATTTTGTTTTGTATCTATAGAAGTAATTGGTAAGTATCTGCTCCTACTAATTTACTACCACATGGGAAACATAAATAACAAAAGCAGTTGAAAATCTTTACCATTTGATTCAGCTGAGGCAAAATATGTAAGACAATCCTGTGTAATTTCTACTTAACTTGGATGGGATGATTCCATTTTGTTATAGACACTACCATTTAATAAGGTTGTAGGAAATGCTCTGCAGTCCATTATAGTCTTAATAAACCTTAACAAAATTTGAAACACCAACAAACTCTCAAGGTTCATTTTTAAACATTATGATATGAACCAAATTGTGTGAAGTGATATATACGAGACCTAATATGTAGTCTTATCAACTAGGTTACAAGTACCGAGTATGAGGGACAATAAAGGGTGGATAGCAATTGGGCGCTTGTAAGCTGGAGTTTTAGAAAAAGGGACGGAGGTCAAGGTTGGTATTCCTTGTCCTTTAATTTTATTGTTTAATTTCTGAATTCCTCCAAGGTAATAATATTTCACTAATTGTACAGGTATGCACTTCAGAAGGTTCATGTAGATATGCAAGAGTTAGCGAGCTTTATGTATATGAAAAATTCTTTAGGGTCCCTGCAGAAAGGGTGGAGGCTGGTGATATATGTGCAGTATGTGGAATTTCTGATATTCAGGTAAAGGTTTAGGGTTTTAGATGACGTGCTTAATCTTGTCTTTAAGCAACCTTATAATAGCCATTACAAATTTTTCAACTCAGATTGCGGATAAAGTGATTGAGAAGGCACTACCTTCCATCAAAGTGGAAGAACCAACAGTGAAAATGGCTCTCTCCAAAAACACTTCACCTTTTGTCGGTCGTGAGGTATGTATATAGAATAATATTTTATTTCCATCAAAAGAAGTCTTCTATTTGTATCTTTTACGTTGTTGATATACTGATGCCTTTTGTTCGACACAATAGTTACTATTAGATTCGCCTTCCTTTGTAATTTTTAAGTTGTTTCACAGTTATGCAATAAGAGACCATCTAAAACTTATTTTGTAATTTCCAGGGAAAGTATGTTACCAGTAGGAATTTAAGGGACATGCTACTCATTGAAAATATGTAAGTCTGTTTGTGTGAGTTATTCTATTTCTTGAAGAATACAAAGACCATTGATGTTACTGAAGTTGTTGGGTTCAATATTGAAATTGATAGAAGAGGACCTGAAGTCATGCACATTGTTCCTCATTTAAGGTTAGTTTCTGATGGAAATTTTTTTCAAACTATATGCAGTTGCAAAAGCTTCAATTTTCCTTGTGGTTCTAAACATGATTTAACTTTTTGCCAAAACTATTTGCAAGAAAAACTACGGTACCAAGTTTTCTGTGATTTCATTGTATGAATTCATTTGGAAAAATTGTTATTTATTAAGTTAATCTACACCTTATACGAATTGATACTTACCAAAAGATGATACAAATGAATTTTGTGCCCCGATGACTCTTAATTAAGAAATATGATATTGAGTCTATACGACTCTAAATTCAATAAACTGCAAGGATAATATTGTGCATCGATAACCCGTGAATGTGATATATGATATGTAATGGGTTGATCTCTCAACGACCCTTGGATGCCAAATATTATATATGATGGTTTTATACCTAGATGATGCTTTAATGCAAAAAATAAAATAAAATGATATATGATGGTTTTATGCCTCAATGTCCGAAATGATGGCTTTGTACCCCGATAACCCTTGAATCTGAAATATGATATTTGATGGTTTTGTGGCTTGATAACCCGTAATTTAGAAATATGATATTGAGTCTATATCATTCTAAATTCAATATATTGAAACGATGATATTGTGCCTCGTTAACCCTTTTGAATGCTAAATTGGATATTTGAGATTAGATGACCCAAATTCAAAAAGTTTGATTAATGGTCTTAAAATTTGACACATTAGATGTGAAATATGATAATTGAGTGCCTCAATCACCCTTGAATGCGAAATTTGATATATGATGGCTTTGTGACTCGATGACCCTTGAATGTGAAATATGATATATGATGGTTTTGTGTCTCGTGACCCTTGAATGCGGAATATGATATATATGACGGTTTTGTTTCTAGATGACCCCTGAATGCGAAATATGATATATGATGGTTTTGTGTCTCGATGTCCCTTGAATGTGAAATATTATATATGATAGTTTTGTGCCTCGATTATCCTTTAATGCGAAAAATTATATATGATGGTTTTGTGCCTGGATGTCCCTTGAATAAGATATATTATAAATGATGGCTTTTGACCTCGATAACCCTTGAAAGTGAGTTTTGCTATATAATGGATTGATGTCTCGATGACCGTGGGATGCACCATATATTATATATGATAGATGTGGCTCGATAAACCTTGAATGTAAAAATGAAATAAATGGTTTTATGTCTCGATCTCCCTTGAATGAGAAATATTATAAATGATGACTCTACCTCAATGTCCCTTGAATGTGAAATATGATATATAATGATTTTGTGGCTCGATGACCCTTAATTGAGAAATATCATATTGAGACTATATGACTCTAAATTCAATAATTTGCAAGGATAATATCGTTCCTCAATGACCCTTGAATGTGAGGTATGATATTTAATGGATTGATGCCTCGACGACCCTTGGATGCCAAATATTATATATGATGGTTTTGTGGCTTAAAGATCCTTTAATATGTAAAATGATATTAGATGGTTTTATGCCTCAACGTCCCTAGAATGAGAAATGTTAATGCAAGTTCTAGAATATGATATATCAATTATATAGTATGAAAGGCATATACAAGCTATAAGGTATTAAAATTTACTAAAATTAAAATTAACTCAGATGCAAGAAATTATTTTTGACTAAAAATGTTTATCATAATTTCATAAGCTACTTATGTCATATTTTAAGGCTCGTTTGGATTAACTTATTTTTGAGTTGATGCAAATAGCTTGTGTAATTTTTATGTATTTTTATAAGTTTGTCAAGCTAGTTTATGATAAAATAACTTATAAAAATACAATTTTCGCTAGTGTGAACTTAAAAAATAACATAAAACCTAATTTATATTGCATAAGCTCAAAAATAAGCTAATCCAAACGGGCCCTTAATAAGCTCTCATAATATGCTTATCGTTGGGCTTAACATGTAGCTTATGAAAAAAGATTCCGCTTCGAATCCCGCCTGCTTCATTTACACAATACAAACATATTTTTTAGAATTAATTTTTTGAGTCAATCTTAAACTTATCTTCTTATTTTTTTACGACTATTTTTTTATTTTCAGACTTATCTTTTTTAAGGCATCCCACTTTTTTGTTTTTAATTTATCTTTTCGAGTCAATATCAAATTTATTTATTTTTGTGCAAAGTTAATCTTAAATTTATAATTGCTTATGTGATGAAACATCCAAACATTTCAATTTATGTAAGTACTTGTTAATGAAAATATCCAAACATAAATAGCTTATTAAGCATAAGAGCTTATGACATAAGCTCTTGTATTAAAAACTCTTAAGTACCATAAACACTCATATATATATATATATATATATATATATATATATATATATATATATATATATATCGTGTCCATGTAAAATGCTCTCATGTCAATGAATGCAAAACAATGTCTATCACTCATCTAGTGCCTCTAGAAAAACACAAGATAATTAACTCGGTTAAAAGTGCATGCAGATTTTTAGATTAATATTACATCAAAATGTTCAGTTGATCCAACAGAGAACAGTTAGAAAATGATTATTGGCTTAAATGCAGTTTTACATCTTCTGTTTTCAAAAAATTGGAATTTTGTCCCTCTTATTTCACTAAAACGGTAATTAATCTCTTTCCGTAACTCCAAATTTAGTGGAGTTTGATTCTGTAGAAAGCTAACTCGATTACGGTCATTTTGGTACCAGCTTGGTGAATTATTGATCCAAATTGAGTTTTGTGCGAAACTTTGAAGTTTGCTTATGAGCCTCAACTTCAAAGTTTCGCACAAAACTCAATTTTGATCAACAATTCACCAAATGGGTACCAAAATGACCGTAATCAAGTTATCTTTCTACATAATCAAACTCCACTAAATTTGGAGTTACAGAGAGAGATTAATTACCGTTTTAGTGAAATAGGGGGGGCAAAATTCCGATTTTTTGAAAACAGGGTGGGTGAAACTGCCTTTAAGCCATGATTATTCAGTGTTGTGGAGGTGGGTCATTATCTATTTGTCAATTATTAAGTCATTTGTGTCTATTCGTCGAAATTTATTTTGCACAGCATTTCTCATAAAAAAAATGTCAAAAGAAATATGGCTTTTGTTAGGGTGTATTTCTATTTATGGTAGAGTTTTTCTCTTTCCGCTGTTAGATTAAATATAGTGGCTACGATTTATTGTTGAGAGATTGAGATAAATAGAGATCGAGACGATCCAAGTCCCATAAAATTATAGAATAAACTTTTTTTATCACCAGTTCCAATGAATCGCAGCTGCGAGAGATCGAACCGTGGTTCTACCTATCATGTTCAGCACCGATCACATCACAGGTGAATCAATTAACGATCCGTGAATAAACTAAAACTTTTAAACAAACAAGAAAATATAAATTTTGTTTTTGAAGTTACAATATGCATTAGATATTCACATAATTCTTAAATATGTGACAAATCGTAGACCATATTCAACACAACAAACGCCAAAATCCATTCCCCAAAATGTTCCATAAGTTGGATAAGGTTGATGGACTTTTGTTCAAGAGAAATACATTGAATTGTTTTAAAAACCATAAGTGTAAGACATAAAATAAAAGTTTACAGGCGTTGAGATTAAATATATTTTTTAACTTAACTATTAAAAATATTTAATAAGCGGTGGAGTTGAAAAGAAGATGTGATATTCAAATGCCTAAATTGAAAGATATGGCAATGCATCCAAAAATAAGAGAGCATAAAACAATATAATTATCTTTCCTTATTTTAATAAAATCTTAAGAGTACGTATGAATATTTGTATGGTCCAACAAATTAAAAAAGAAAAATAAATAAAAAACACAATAATTGGGTTTCAACACAACAAAATATGGAAACTATGGTATTTTTACTAGAGTAAAAACTTATTCTTCCCTGTAAGGGGTAAGTGTCCATCTGCTTTGTGGACAATCATCATGGTCTGAACCTGCGAGTCCATCTACATATTTTGTTAATGCATCTATACGATCGAGTTAAAGTAGGTTCTGGACAATCATAATCAGTTGTACATGGAATTAATGCTGTAATAAAAAAAAATGTTACTAATAATGAGATAAAAAGATTGTGTACAAACTACATAGGAAAATTTATAAGGATTAAGAAAATATTACCATCGATATTTCTTGCAACAAGAAATAAGAAAAGAAATAAAATTATAGCATACACAAATTTGAGAGTTTTAGCCATATTCTTTTTCTTTGAATGTAAAATTAGAATACGATTTGATCATTTTATAGTGTATAAACCTATATTGTACTAAAAATAATAATAATTTGCAAGAAGTCCAACCAAACATTTTTCTTTTGACATCACCCAACCAAACATTTTGAATCATTATTATGTGTCTTTTACATATATCAATATCAATATCAATGTGTTGTGTTTCTCCATTTTAATCGAAGGGGTAACCTGAAGAATTTGATTAGAAATTGTTATTTTTTTAATTAATTTTTTAACCTTTCATGATAGAAAAGGTAAAGTTAAATAATAATAATAATAATAATAATAATAATGCACAAGCGTAGTTATGCCCAGGTCCAATGTATTGTATAAGGTTATTTATATGGCGAGGACTCCGATACACATTTTATTTGGACATGTATTTGTTCTGAGTTGGCTAAAATTCAATATACATAAAGGCTCAATATTAATAGATAAGTTTTCCACGTGGCTCCAGGAGATATCTGTTGTTGATCCTATGCACATGGAAGACTCCACTATACGGTAACCTTAATAATTTTCTCTATATGAGCATTCATGCACCAATCCCAGGTATGACATTTCGCCTCCAATTTAACACCTTTTTTCACCTCATTCATGTACTAACTTGAGCATTGGAGTGCTAACATTATTGCAGGTACATTTCCCCTCAAATACAAGGAATCTCACCAATCACCATCAAACACAGATCTGACAAATTCACCATAATCATCAGAAGATTCTCACCTGAACACTCAGTTTAGTGGCATCGTCTGCGGGCTGGTTTACATAGAAAAATCAAATCCAAACCCATTTTTCTATATATATTCCTTTCTAAAATTTCAAAACCTAAGACAATTTGTGGCTAGATAAGGACTTTAGACACACAGTAGAGATATCGCTTAAATTCAACATGAAGAATTTTCTAACCTCCATAACGTTGAAATCGTCACCGAACCTATTAACACATTGCATAGAAACCAAATTCGACAGTTTACTAACCAAACATCGGTACCCGTCAACAACATTTTTTCATCTATTCATGTATCTCTAAGTCCAAACCACAACTAATTAACAAGCTCCTCCTCCAACTCCTCAACCAAACCCTATGACGGAAAACCACAATGCTATCAAACTTACTAGGAGACATTTCTTAGGAGCAACAAACTAATGAAATGTTCACAACCGTCCTGACACTCCTACAACTGTTGGAACAAAATGAGTTTTATTTATAAAACACCCTAAGTTTTGATGATAACAAAGTATTAAATGGACAATTGGAATTACTAATTATTGATCTAGTGTGCAGGAACAAAGTAAAAATTTAAACACTAAGATCATCATTTTTGAGCTTCTGAAGACCACATTCTGAACGTTAAGGCTCTGAACGTTGAAACTCTCATAGTCTCTGAACGAAGTCCTTCAGACGCGAAAAGTATACATGTTCTGAAGCTTGCGTATTTCAGTCAGAAGACAACGAAACGTCATTACAAGCTTCCAGTGACATTTTCTGAAGACTGACAGCTCATGGCTAATGAAATAGTACATCAATCTTATCTTCACATGGAGCGTGTAGTACTCTGTACTATTGATCACTCAAAATGCTGAAGCGCCATTTGAAAAAGGACGAAGTAGTGGAATTGGTTTACTTCATTTGGAAACCACGATCAATTCCATACCAGCAAATGCAAATGTACTAACAACGGTCTTATCTCAACGTTTCAATCTACTGAAGTATATATGGAAGACTCATCTCTTGAGAGAAGACTACTGAAGCACTGAAAGATTGAACAATTAAACATTGAGAGCAATTTGAATTTCAAGCCATAGAACTGTTCATTCTTTGTAACTCTAAGCAACAATATATTTTGATATTATTTTAGACTCTGAGCCTAATTCTTTGTATTCACTTAGGATTAAGTTTAAGTGTTAGTGAGTCTAGCTTATAAACATTCAGTCACTACTTAATTTGTATTAAGTTAGTTTTTGAAGTCTCTTGTCTTGTGTGACTTGAGCAAGTGTGAAGTCTCCTGCTGTGTGTTATGGAGCAAGTGTATAATCTTGTGTGATTATAGTGAAATCCATTGGAAGTGCAAGGGGACTGGACTACTCTCGATTTGTGGGAGGAACCAGTATAAATCTTCGTGTGCACTCTTCTCTCTCTCTCTCTCTCTCTCTCTCTCTCTCTCTCTCTCTCTCTTTCTCTCTGTTTATTTGTGCATTGTGTTTATCTAGTTTTCTCTTATCCGCTGCATTTACTCTTACAAAGCTAGAAAAAGTTTTAACTTCTAAAAACACAATTCAACCCCCCTTCTTGTGTTTTTCACACCTTCAATTGGTATCTAGAGCTCCGGTTCTGTTGCTAATCACCTAACAGTGAGACAGTAAAAGATCTAAAAAACACTTCATGTCTGCAGAGTCTACACCTCTTACAAACACCAACACCAACACTGATCTCTCTCAAGTTGGTTTTGACTACGACGACATGACATCTACATCCAAACATGATTCAAACAACAAGAAAGTACTAGTATTCAGTGGAGATGCTTTGAGGTTTGAATGGTGGAATGACATCATTTATCACTACATCAATGGGATTGATGATGAGCTATGAGATCTAATAGAAGAAGGAGTTTCTATTGATGGAATAGGTCCTGATGGTAAAATCACTCTAGCTCAGAAGAGGGCTTTATCTACAGCAAATAAGAAGATCTTTTCCAAGCACAATAAAGTGAAGAACATCATGATGTCTGCTATCTCACATGATGAGTATACCAAAATAATGGATAGATCTACAGCTAAGGCAATATATGATTCTCTATGTGCAACATATGATGGGAATAGACAAGTTCAGAACGCAAAAGCAAGACTCTTGGTTCAGCAATATGAACTCTTTTCTATGAAGCCTAATGAAGACATTGAGACTATGTTTTCAAGGTTTCAGACTCTGGTGTCTAACCTCAGGGTTCTGAAGAAGAGTTATACTACCTCTGCTCATGTATGGAAGATTCTCAATAGCCTAACTGATAAGTGGAGACCTAAGGTCACAACTATTGAGGAAGCTAAAGATCTAGAGAGCATAAGTCTTGAGTCACTCATCAGAAATCTCAAGAGCCATGAGTTGGTATTGAACGCTGATGTGGCTAAGAAGAAAGAAAGGTCAGTGGCTTTGTCATCAACCAGAAAGTCTTCTAAAGCACTCAAGGCTAAAGCTATCGAGACAGATGAAGAATCTTCCCTAGATGACCAAGAGGATGAACAAGATGATGATGAGTTTGCAATGTTTACAAGAAACTTTCAGAAATGGGCAAAGATGAAAGAACTTCAAAGGTAACAACTCAAGGAATAGCTCTAGTAAAGAGGAAAAGAGTTGCTTCAAGTGCAAGAAACCAGAACACTTTATTGCTGAATGTCCTGAAGCATCATTAAAGGATAGAAATAAAAAATCAAGTAGCAAGAAGGAAAGCTACAAAAGAAGATTCAAGAAGAGTTTAATGACAACATTTGAAAACTTGGAAACGTCCTCTGATGATGATGATGAAGAAGCGAATGTGGCTCTGATGGGAAATGCTGATTCTGATAGTGACTCTGAAAAAGACTCAGACTCTGAAGGATCAGATGTTGAAGAGTCAGAAAAGGTATTTCTAAACTATTCCAAAGAACAACTTGTGACTTATCTTGGCATGTCATTGAGCAAATTTGCTAAATCATCTTCTGAAATAAAACTTTTAAAAACACAGAAAAATGACTTAGCAAAGAAAGTTGATCATCTTCAAACTCTTTATAAAAATTCTTTGCTTAAAATTCAAGAGCTTGAAAATGGTTGCGCAAAATGTAACAAACCTAGTGATAAGCATGAAGTTGCTCTTCAAGAGTTTGTTCATCAAAATGTCAATAAAAGTAAAGTTACTTCTATGATTTATAGCGTTCGTAAAAATAGAGGTGAAGGAATTGGTTATTCATATGGTAGAACATATGGAAAACCAAATTCTTCTGTTTGTTTAAAGAAAACCCCTGATAATCTTTATTCTACTTTTGTACCAATGAAAAGCAAAGGCAAAGCTGTGGTTGTATCAGATTCTGAAGGAACCTCTGGGGTCTGCAAAACAAACTCTGAAGTTAGTTCAGAGGTTGTCTCTCAGAACCTCAAGGTGAGTGACTCAGAACCTAAGGATTTAGAATCTGAGACTATCAAGTCTAAGACTCTAGAGACTCTGGGACTCAGAATCTCAACCAATCAGAGTCTGAAACAAACTAAGCTGGTGATTAATAATCAAAATAAAACTCTAGTATGCAAAGTTAATCCTAGATTAGAAGAGCACTCTAAGTCTTATAATGATCATAAATCAAAGCCTAAGATTCAAAAACAATGAACTAAGAAAACTGTTTTTCAAAGACCAAATTTTCAAAGAAAATTCTTTACTAGTCCAAAAAGCTTTTCAAAGGCACAAGAAAGAAACAAGGATTATGGAACTAACCCACCTGGACCCAGAAAGCAATGGGTACCAAAGTGCAAAATTGTCTACCATTCAGATCTTCCTTGTAGGAAAAATTATTTCACATCAGATGAATGGAAGCTTGTGATCAGCAATGGAAGAAAAGCTTATGTTCCCAAACATTACTTTACTTCCAAAACTGCTGACTTGAAGAAAACAAATGAGTATTGGAAAGACCTACACAATGAGTGTGGAGAGTATTACTACAATGATTGACCTTGTTTATTCTACAGCTATCCAGTCTGAAAGAAAACTGTAATCATTCATGGTATTTGGATAGTGGATGTTCAAGGCACATGACTGGTAATAAGAAGATGTTCACATCTCTAAAACTTGAAGATGGTGGAACAGTGGGCTTTGGAGGTAATCAGAAAGGGAAAATCAAAGGTACAGGTAATGTAGGTAATTCCTACCTTTTAATTAAAAATGTCTGGTATGTTGATGGACTTAAACACAACCTATTTAGCATAAGTCAATTTTGTTACAATGGATTTGTGGTAACTTTTAATAAGGATTCATGTATTATAATCAAAGATTCTGACCAATCCATAGTATTCAAAGGAAAGAGGATAGGCAATGTTTATAAGCTTAGGAAAGTGGGTATGGCATAAGAGATTCGGTCATGCTAACTGGAGGTTAATCTCTAAGCTTAACAAACTTGATCTTGTTAGAGGCCTGCCTAAGCTAAATTATCACTCAGATGCATTATGCGGTTCTTGCCAAAAAGGAAAGATTGTAAAAACATCTTTTAAACCAAAACATGTTGTCTCTACCTCTAAACCTTTAGAATTGCTCCACATTGATCTATTTGGCCCTGTTAGCACAACCTCTATCAATGGAAAGAAATATGGATTAGTTATTGTTGATGATTACAGTAGATGGACTTGGGTTAAATTTCTTAGAATAAGGATGATGCATATGGTGTGTTTAACAGTTTCTGCACTCAGATACAAAAAGAAAAGAACTTACATATTTTAAAAGTTAGAAGTGATCATGGTGGTGAATTTGAAAATGAACTTTTTGTGAAAAATATGGCATCTTACATGAGTTATCTTCTCCTAGAATTCCACAACAAAATGGAGTTGTAGAGAGAAAGAATAGAACTCTGCAAGAAATGGCCAGAACCATGATGCATGAAACTAACATAGCAAAATATTTGTGGGCAGAGGCTGTAAACACAACATGTTATGTTCAAAATAGAATCTATATAAGACCTATATTGAATAAAACTGCATATGAATTATTTAAAGGAAAGAAACCCAGTGTATCTTATTTTCATCAATTTGGTTGTACATGTTACATTCTGAATACTAAAGTTCATCTAAAGAAATTTGATGCTAAAGCTTATAAGGGTATATTTATTGGATACTCTGAACGCTCAAAAGCATACAAAGTGTATAATTCTGAAACTCACACAGTTGAAGAAACTATGCACATCAAATTTGATAACAAACAGCCTGACAAAGTGTCAGAGCCAGTTGAGAACTTTTCAGACTTACAGCTATTAGAAGATGACGACTCAGAACCTGAAGAAACATCAGAACCTCCTCAACCAATCTCAGAAGTAGTTAATTCAACTCCTGAAACTCTGGACTCTGAAGATCATTCAGCACAAAAACTCATCAATACTAGTCCAAACAGAATTAAACAACCAAAACATACTTTCAAATACAAATCATCGCATCCTGAAGAGCTAATCTTGGGAAACAAAGACAGTCCAAGAAAGACAAGATCAAGCTTCAGAAATGAAGACTCATTATTTGGATTGATATCTTTGGTGGAACCAAGTACTATAGATGAAGCACTAGCTGATGATGCATGGATTGTTGCTATGCAAGAAGAACTCAATCAATTTGAAAGGAATGAAGTATGAAGTTTAGTAGCCAAACCTTCCCACAAGAACATTATTGGAACAAAATGGGTATACATAAAGAAGCTCAATGAACAAGGGGAAGTTGTTCGTAACAAGGCAAGATTAGTAGCTCAAGGGTATAGTCAACAAGAAGGGATTGACTACACAGAAACCTTTGCCCCAATTGCTAGAGTTGAGGCAATTAGGTTACTTCTTTCTTACGCTACTCATCACAATATTATTTTGTATCAAATGGATGTTAAAAGTGCATTTTTAAATGGTTATATTACTGAAGAAGTATATGTCAAACAACCTCCTGGTTTTGATGATTCTTCAAATCCTGAACATGTTTTTAAATTAAAGAAATCACTTTACGGTTTGAAACAAGCTCCCAGAGCTTGGTATGAAAGACTAAGTAATTTCTTATTAGAAAAAGGTTTTCAAAAAGGTCAAGTTGACAATACTCTTTTCAGCAAATCCTTTAAAAATGACATTTTAATTATTCAAATTTATGTTGATGATATTATTTTTGGTTCTGCTAATCCATCCTTGTGCAAAGAATTCTCTCAAGTTATGCAGGATGGATTTGAAATGAGCATGATGGGAGAGCTGAAATTCTTTCTGGGAATTCAAATCAATCAGAACAAGAATGGAACATATATTCATCAAACAAAATATACAAAAGAGCTTATGAAGAAATTCAACATGGAAGACAACAAGCCAATGTCTACTCCAATGCATCCAACTAGCAGCCTAAGCAAGGATGAATTAGAAGGCAAAGTGGATCAGAAAATATATAGAGGTATGATAGGTTCTCTTCTTTACCTAACTGCATCAAGGCCTGATATTTTATTTAGTGTATGCTTGTGTGCAAGATTCTAGTCAGATCCTAGAGAATCTCATTTTACTGATGTAAAGAGAATCTTTAGATATCTGAAGGGAACTGCAAATCTTGGATTATTTTATAAGAAATTAAATGATTATAAGTTGATAGGATTATGTGATGCTGACTATGCTGGAGACAAGATTGAGAGGAAATCAACAAATGGTAATTGCCAATTTGTTGGAGAGAATCACATATCTTGGGCTAGCAAGAGGCAAGCTACTATAGCTTTATCTACAACAGAAGCAGAATACATATCAGCAGCCAAGTGTTGTACACAACTACTCTGGATGAAATACCAGTTAGAGGATTACAAAGTTAATAGTCACAATATTTCATTATTTTGTGATAACACTGCAGCTATACAACTTTCTAAAAACCCAATTTTGCATTCCATAGCACATTGAAATTAAACATCATTTTATAAGAGACCTTGTTCAGAAGGGTAGTGTAAATATTCAATTCATTGAAACTGAAAGACAATAGGCTGATATATTTACAAAACCCTTAGCAGTTGAAATATTTGATTTTATTAAAAAGCATCTGAACATGTCTTTGGTCTCTAAAGAAAACTAGCTCTGAAATCAAAATTGTGGATTTAGCATCTGAACATCTTGTCCTTTGAAAGGACGTCAGAAGCTAATTTTTTTATAGCTTCGGAAAGTTACTTGAATTGGTAACGACCAGACTCTAAATGTTACTGACAAGTGTTTTACACGTGTCAACTACTTTGTTATTCTTTAAAGCTTTTGATTGGTTTTGGTAAAGGCAGTTAATGACGAATTTCTCTTAATACAACGATTGTACTCCCTCGTTTTGTTTAATTCAAAGTTTTCAAAATCACTTTATTCACTTTCACACAAATTACTCTCATAACCAACACTTTTCAATTCTTCTAAGCCTCAGAACAATTTCTTTCTCTCCAAATTCCTAGCAAAACCCTGTTCTAAACCACAGAAAATGGCAAGTTCATCCACACAATCCCGGTTTCCAGACGACATTCCAATCAATATATACTCTGAGGATACTTATCTGAAAGATGCTACTATGGATCTTCGTTTCAAAGAAATTCATTTGGTTATGGAAAAAACCAGTGGATTTTGAGGCACTGAAAGTCAATGGGTATGACTATAAACATTTGTTTGTTGAACAAGGTTGGGAAAACTACTTCAATATGTTAAATGGTCCTATTTACCCTGATTTAATTTTTGATTTCTGGAGAAAATGTGATATATTCACAAGGACAGATGCTAATGATAGTTGGAACAAAATGAGTTTTATTTATAAAACACCCTAAGTTTTGATGATAACAAATGTATTAAATGGACAATTGGTATTACTAATGTTTAAATTAAGTGTGCAGGACAAACTCATATTTATGAAAGAGCACATTTGATTTACGCTCTGAAGGAACTTGTTAAGAGTCTGAAGTATTATACTCTGAAGGAGTTCAGAAGCTCAAAGGAGTTCAGAAGCCTACAACATTCATAAGCTAATTAGTATGAATATTCAAAGCTACGTAGTCAAATGTCATTCAGAAGACGAAGACATTCAGAAGCTGAATTACAAAGGACTATCAGAAGCCAAAGAATCAAGACCATCAGACTCCATGGAATCCAAGTTCATCAGAAGCCAAAGAATTCCAAAGTTCATCAGAAGGCTATGTCACTCTCTATGAAACATTCTAAGCCTGATGACTGTATAAAGGACAACATCACTGCAACGTTCAAATAGTTTTTTGATCTTATCATCAAGGAGCGTGCTGTACCTTTATTTCTGCAATTGGACAAGCAGAAAAGCATGGACGAAATTGTGGAGCAGAATTGCCTCTTCTAGGAAGAAATTCAAACTCCACAATTCAAGCAAATTGGAAATAAACAGCTGTCCATTTTACAACTGAATTCTACATCGTCTCGAATTCTCTCTTCTCTCATATATATTGAACAAGAAGAATTTGTTGACAATGAATGATCTAAAACGTTTTAAGCATTACGCTATCTTTCAAACTAAGTGAAAAACAAGAAACTGTCTGAGCCTCTGAAAGTTATTTTGTGTAATAGTTTTTAAACTTAGAAGTTTTGTATCTACTCCTGTGTGAGTAATTTGGAAAAGTCTCTTGCTTGTGTGCTTGAGCAATTTAAGTAAAGTCTCTTGCTTGTGTGCATGAGCAATTAGAGAAGTCTCTTGTCTTGTGTGACTTGAGCATCTGTAGAAGTCTCTTGCTTGCGTGCTTGAGCACTAGGATTGTAATCTTGTGTGATTATAGTGAACTCCCTTGGAAGTGCAAGGGGACTGGAGTACTCTCAATTTGTGAGGGGAACCAGTATAAAATCCTCGTGTCTCTCTCTCTCTCTCTCTCACTCTCTCTTTTATTCTGCTTTGCCATTGCTTTATTGTTTGATTGTGTTCATCATTCCGCTGCTAAAAGACTTTGATAGATTCTATAATATTGAAAAGTTTTTTAAACTCTAAAAACACAATTCAACCCCCCTTCTTGTGTTTTTCTCCCACCCCTTCAATTGGTATCAGAGCTCCGGTTCTGTTGGAAATCACTTAACAGTGAGACAGTGCTGATCCAAAGGAGAAAAACAATATGGCTAAGCTACTGAATAATGAGTGGAAACAGAGAATCTACACACATATTGCTGATCTCATTAAAGATATGGAAGATGGACTAAATTTGAATGAAGATCTGAGCAATAAGCAAGTCTCTACATCATCTGGTGCTGATCATACCTCAAGTGCCAAAGAAGCAGCTAGAAAAAGGAAGCAAATCATTGATCAAGAAAAAGCGCATAATGAAGAATCTGATGAAGAATACTTTGAAAATTTCTCCAAGAAATTTCAAAGATGGTCTGAATTCAAGAAGAATGGAGGAGAGATGGCTAGCAAAAAGAAATTGACAACCTGGGAAGAGCTGGACAAATTCTCTGAAGGTAACTCTGAAGGAGAAAAGGAAGTCAAGCTACCAAGGATATCAAGACCTGAAGCAATAGCAGAGTCTGAAGTGGACTCAAAGTCTGAACATACAAGTTGTGACTCTGACCAAGACATCCTGAATCAGGTATACTCTCAACTCCCTAAAATTGAACTGATAAAACTACTAAATGCTAGTTCACGTAAGTCTAAAAAGCTCAAAGTTAATTGTGAGCACTTAAGTGAACAAGTATATCAGTTTAAGGTCTATATCAAAAGGCTTTAGAAAAGATTGAAGATCTTGAAAAAGGGAATGCCAGTAGTAGCAAACCTTATAAGAACTCAATTGATTCTAAAGACTTCTGTAATACACACACTGATAGTAGTAACATTTCTTCTTTATTGTGTTCTTTTAAAAACATTGGTGTAAATGGAATTGGTTATTCATGTGCTGACACATGTGAAGAACCAAAGTCATCAAGCATATTTGAAAATGCTTCACCCTCTGATCTATATTCTAAATTTGTACCTGATAGCACTCAGGTGGTACAAATGGAGAATAAAGGTCTCATAACTAATAGTCTAGGACCCTCCAGCAAGTGCGTACAAAAAGACAGAATTGTTTACTTGGCAGCAGGTCAAATGAGAACTCAAGACTTTCCAATCACATGGTTGCATGTGACTACAAATGGAAGAAGAGCAATGGTGCATAGAAGGCACATTTTTGATGATTCTGATGGTGAAGAATCTAAATTGGATTTCATAATGAATAGAAGGAAATATGATCCTTATGATGAAGAATTTGAAGCCTGTTTTGAAGATGTCAGAGATAACAACAACTCAGTATGGTGGGATGACTGTTCAGACTTTGACATTGACTATGATTGAAACAAGAAGCTTCAATGCCAGGTAAGTGTTCTTAACTCTTGAATGAAAAATCATAGGAATAACATTCAAGTTAAAAATTTCTTTTTAGGACACATTCTTTGATAAACAAATGTTCAGAAGAAAACAATTTGAAAACTATATCTGAACATATATTTTGAGTCCTGAAAGATTAATTTTTGGAATCTGAATTACTTTGGATTTTGGCATCTGAAGTAGTTCAGACTCTGAAAAGTTTTTGACCTCTGAAAGGTTAAGCCTCTGATGAAAATAGAATAGCAAACGTTTAGTGTTGAGCACCTGAACGTTTTGACGCTAAATTGTTGGACACGTATACACATTCTTATTGGATAGAAAGCGGTTAATGATGGTTTGAATTTTTTTTTAATTTTTTGTGTGCATTATTTTGTTTTTAGGAAAATCACTTAATCACTTGCACACTTTACACCTTCACTACATACACTTTCTAGAGCAATTTCTTCCTCTCTCAAATTAGCAAAACCCTAAACCCCAACTTCAGAAATGGCAGCGTCTACCTCGTCAGCTTCTACTACAGCTTTCTCATTCCCAAAAGATTTCCAGTCAACATCATCAATTGCACAGAATTATTTAGCAGATAGAAATCGCTAGAAATGGAAGGGAAATTATTCAACTTGGTTATGGAACAAACAGTTGATTTTGAAGGTCTTAGATTAAATCAACATGATATTGAAAAGTTCTTCACTGATCAAGATAGAGGATTTAGATATATGAGATTATTTAATGGTCCAATCTACCCTACGCTGGTTAAGGATTTTTGGATTAGGAGCAAAGTTGTAACTGTTGCAAACTACGACAAGGAATTGGCTACTCCAAGGAACTCAAAGTCTGAGAACAAGGATAAGACTCCAGCTGAACTGGGTCTAAGAGAAGTCAAGGAGGATGAAATCAGGTCGGTAGTGTGCGGATTTGAAGTGGTTATGACCCAATCCAATTTGGCAAGCATGTTATACATTCCAAATGAAGGAAAATTCCATGCCTACAACGCAACTGAAGCTAAGAACACTGGGTGTCTGAATGATATGACAAAGAGGTGTTATGAGAAAGGGAAAAGCTGTGATAGCAACAAGAGTGGTGATTTGAAACCAACACATAAGTTACTAGCCAGAATTTTGCTAGGATCAATCTTCCCAAGGAGTGGAAGCTCTGATCAACTCTCTTGGGATCATAGATACTTTATCTATATTCTCATTAGAGGTTATCAACTAAACTGGGCTAAGTACATTTTCTGTCACCTATGCAAGGCTGTTAACGATATTCAAAGGCAAACCAAGCCCAATGTTCATGTCATTTACCCAAGGATTCTAAGTGAGGTTTTCTACCAGTGTGGTGTAATTGACGTGATCAAGGCTGCTGGTCAAGATCATTTGTTAAGGGAACTGAGAGCCTCTGCTATCTCAGTAAACACATTGTCCAATATGTACTTTCTACCTGGACAAACATTGATATTTTCAGAGCCTTTAGAACAGCTACCACATTCATGACCTTCTTGGATAACAACATTCAAAATTAACATACCTTCTGTTGCTAAAGGTATTGTTAACCAGTACATACAACTACTAGAAAATCAAGGTGAACCGTTTGAGATTGAACCAGAGGAAGTGAAGAGGAAAAGAAAAAGATTGGTAAAGGCAAAGGTTGAAACTGCAAAAGGTGATAGCAAAGGCAGGACAAAGACAAAGGCTGAAAGTTCAAGTGTGGTGATTTTAGAAGATGTGGAAGAGGATGATGAACCTCTGAGGATCAAGAGAAGCAAGATTTCTAAGGAGCTGAAGAAGAAGAAAAAGAATGCTGAGAGCTCCACTATTGATAATTCAGGTATTGTATCTAAACCTGAAGATTCTTTTATATTAACTCAAGAGACTCAGAACCCCCCAACCTCAAACAAACCATTAGAGTCACCTCTAGATTTTCTTGAACAACACTTAGCAGGTGAACTCCCTTTACAATTTGAATCCTTACCTTCTGATAATGTTCAGAACTCTGACATTCCAAACTCTGAACAGAATCATAACCCAATCCTAACTGAAATCTGTCCTGAAACCAACCCACTATCAAACCGAACTATCTCAGAGCACATTCAAACCGAACCTGAAACACCTAAGATAATCCAATCTGAACCAAACATACCCTCTGAACCTGAACCTCAAACACTCCCTGAACAACAACAAACACAACCTGAACCTCAAATACTCCCTAAACAACAACAAACACAACCTGAACATCAAAGTGAACCTGGACAACAAATCAGTACACACTGAAGTACTCTAATTTGATGAAACCCCTAACTCACCAACCAGGAATCAGGTTGATGAAATGATTAAAGAACTAACTACCTCTGATATACAGTTAAGTTCATTTAGTCAACCTGATAAAAAACAACAACAAAAAATACCAACCCAACACTGTGCAGCTATTGAGAAAACCCAAGAGGCTGGGACATTATCAGTATCTCACTGTGTTGAAACCCATTCCAACCCTCAATACACAATACCCTCAACCTCTGAAACACACCCTGAAACCTCTACAAGCCCTGATCTCTTGAGGTTATGTAACAATCATTTTAGGAAGGTACAAGAATTACATGAGCTAAGGCATTCAGATATACCCTCTGAAAGATATGTTGCACAATGGGAAGAGCTAACTGAGGAGTTTAATGCAATCAAGAAGACAGACATAGAAGAGCATAAGAAGAATGAGAAAGGCAAAGCATTATCTGTACTTGAAAGGATTCCTGAAGCTCAGACTCTGAATGAATTAGGAAGTTCACGTTCTGAATTTGGTCCTACTGAAGCTAATACAACTTCAAGTCTGAAAGAGAATCTGGAAGTATTGAAAAATCATCTCAATATAGATTTCAATGCTAAACCTATCATCAACAAAGAACATCTGAGGAATCCAGAGTATGAAGCTAATATGGACAGAATAGAGGCTAAGGTGGACAATCATATTGAGTTATTAGAAGAGGTCTCTACAAGTCAAGGACGTCTCTACAAAACCATGGAAACCATCCTTAGTCATCTATACAAAAACCCATAGGATTTCGTTGATTGTTATCTATGTCTTTCTTGAACATTTTGTTTGTTAAGCACATTAGGACTATCTTTTTGATATGAATTGTTATGAATCTTTGTGCTATAAAAAGTGTTAATTGATATTCATGCTGATCTATTCTACTTCAATTAATATTTATCCTGTGATATGTGTCTATAATTGTTATTTGATTATCCTGTTTTCTTAAATTGGTATTTAATTTCAAATGGTTGTTTTTAAACTTATTCAAAAGAAAGAAAAACAAAACAATAAAGATCAAATTAAAGCAGTCAAACAATAAAAATTTTAATTCATTGAAAACATGAGTAACTGCTACATAAAATTCTAAAGATGATCAACTGGAATCCTTAGATGGCAGAGTTGGGTGATCCAGCTTGGATGGCACCTCTCTTGGGGAATCTGATTCATCTGGATCAGATTGTTCTTCTTCAAGAGAAGACTCTAGCCCATCTGAGACTTGGACATCAGATTGATCCTCTTTAGGAAGATATGTCTTCAAATACACAAACCAATCAGAGTCCCATTCTGAATCTTCTTCATCAGACTCTGAACTATTTTCTTCAAGCTTTGGCTTTGCTTTTCTTGATTTTTCTTGCTTAGTCTTTCTCTCTTCACGACTTACTCTCTTTGAAACTTCACTTTTCTTTCCTGAACGCTTCATGATTCTTTTCTCTCAATTGAATTACTAGAACCCAAGATTATTCTGTGTGAATAAAATGAATAGGTTTTCTCTCCTTTTATAAGCTCATTTCAACGCCAATGTCATTAATGCGTTCAACAAGTTCATTAACTGTGAACATAGTTGGAACCATTTTTGACTGAACTGCATTGGTCATTACAATTGTCTTTAATTGCTTATACTACCTTTTTGATAATGATAAAAGGGGGGAGAAAGAGTGTTGGTAAATCAATTGTTGGAAAAAGAGTTTGAACAACTTTTTAGAGCTTTGTATTATTTCGGGGAGAAGGAGTAAAGAGTAGTGGTCTATTTTGTTTGCAACCTGAACATGTTTATTTTTTTTATGACAATCTGATCTTGCGTGCTTTAAATGTTTTTGTTATTCTTTTTAAAGATCTGAAATATTTAAACTCTGAAACCGTATCACATGACATTCTCTGAGAACCCGATGTATACGTATTAGAATCTATTGTCATTCAATTCAGTTATTCATATTAATTACTTTGACATTTAATTCATCTTTTTTATTATAATTTTAACGAGAATATATTTATTAATTGAAATTTATTATTCATAGATAGTTCTTGAGTAAGGGTGCAACTTTATTCAAAAATTATTTCACTCTGAAGAGAAGAAGCTTACAAACCTTGTTCTTTGCATAGTAAAATATGAATAATTTAAGTCATATAATAAAATAATTCTGAAACTGATTAAAATCAACTATGGATATAAAATAGGGGGAGCTTACAAACCTAACCCTATGAAGTATCAGACTTAGGGGGAGCTTGCAAATCTAAGAAGCCTAATGTTAACATAGGTGAATTTTATCAACAACAATTGTATTTAATACTTAAGTTTGTCATCATAAAAAAGGGGGAGATTGTTGGAACAAAATGAGTTTTATTTATAAAACACCCTAAGTTTTGATGATAACAAATGTATTAAATGGAAAATTGGTATTACTAATGTTTAAATTAAGTGTGCAGGACAAACTCATATCTATGAAAGAGCACATTTGATTTACGCTCTGAAGGAACTTGTTAAGAGTCTGAAGTATTATACTCTGAAGGAGTTCAGAAGCTCAAAGGAGTTCAAAAGCTCAAAGAAGTTAAGAAGCCTACAACATTCAGAAGCTAATTGGTATTAATATTCAAAGCAACGTAGTCAAATGTCATTCAGAAGACGAAGACGTTCAGAAGCTGAATTACAAAGGACTATCAGAAGCCAAAGAATCAAGACCATCAAACTCCATGGAATCCAAGTTCATCAGAAGCCAAAGAATTACAAAGTTATTCAGAAGGCTATGTAACTCTCTATGAAACATTCTAAGCCTGATGACTGTATAAAGGACAACATCACTGCAACGTTCAAATGGTTTTTTGATCTTATCATCAAGGAGCGTGCTGTACCTTTATTTCTGCAATTGGACAAGCAGAAAAGCATGGACGAAATTGTGGAGCAGAATTGCCTCTTCTAGGAAGAAATTCAAACTCCACAATTCAAGCAAATTGGAAATAAACAGCTGTCCATTTTACAACGAAATTCTACATCGTCTCAGATTCTCTCTTCTCTCATATATATTGAACAAGAAGAATTTGTTGACAATGAATGATCTAAAACGTTTTAAGCATTACGCTATCTTTCAAACTAAGTGAAAAACAAGAAACTGTCTGAGCCTCTGAAAGTTATTTTGTGTAATAGTTTTTAAGCTTAGAAGTTTTGTATCTACTCATGTGTGAGTAATTTGGAAAAGTCTCTTGCTTGTGTGCTTGAGCAATTTTAGTAAAGTCTCTTGCTTGTGTGCTTGAGCAATTAGAGAAGTCTCTTGTCTTGTGTGACTTGAGCATGTGTAGAAGTCTCTTGCTTGTGTGCTTGGGCACTAGGATTGTAATCTTGTGTGATTATAGTGAACTCCCTTGGAAGTGCAAGGGGACTGGAGTACTCTCGATTTGTGAGGGGAACCAGTATAAAATCCTCGTCTCTCTCTCTCTCTCTCTCTCTCTCACTCTCGCTTTTATTCTGCTTTGCCATGCTTTATTGTTTGATTGTGTTCATCATTCCGCTGCTAAAAGACTCTGATAGATTCTATAATCTTGAAAAGAAGTCAGTCTACATTGTTGGAATGGCCAGTCAATGTTTCAAGGATCAGAAGATGGTTTCAAGAAAAGTCAGTCAAATGAACACTCAAGAGATAATATTAGTTAAGATTCTATTCTCTTCTGTACTACCAAGGGAAACAGGAACTGATAAATTGTCTTGGGATCATAGACATTTTATCTATTTCTTATCTTCTAGAAGACATATGAATCTTTCAGCTTATATATTCCAACATCTCTGTGAAACTATTTGTGAATCTCAAAGGTATTCTAACCCTTCCAAGCTATTCTCTCATCCAAGACTACTCAGCTACATTTTTGAGCAGCTTGCAATTCCTGATAGATTCAGAGCTGCTGGTGTATTTGATGATGTTAAGGAAGTCATAGCACCTATCTTAGACGCCAAGATTCTGGTTCATATGCATCTTAAGAGATCAGAGAAACTCATTTACGCTCAGGAACCTCTATTGGAGAATAGAGAGAAGTTCAGACCAAGGGAAGAAGCTTTTATCTTTGATGATGAACCTCCTGAAGTTATTTTGGAATACATGAGACTCATGAAGGAAAGAGGTGTTAAGGTTACAATGAAAGATATTGGAAGAGGAATCGGTCCAACTTTTGAACAGAGAATGAAAATGGTCAAAGAGGAAGTGGTCAGTGATTATGAAGAAGATGATGTGATTGAAGAGCCAGTTGTTGAAGAGAAAGTGCAAGAGCAAACAGTCAAGGACATTACAACCACTAAGGGCAACAAGAGAAAGAGATCAGATGCAGGTAATCTCAATTCTCCTGATTATTGTATTCCTATGTCTAGAGCATCATCTACCCTATCAACTTCTCTTATACCTAGCCCATTAATCCTTGAATCTGTCCAACCATTGAATACTATCTTTCTCTCACCACCCGCCTCACCTAGTGTTTCTACCTCATCCTCATCTGATTCAGATTCTGAACCAGATTTTTCTGAATTTATTGCAAAATTCTCATAGAAACCAAACACTGAAGCCAATCATATTCCTGAGGAGGAAATAGCTCAACCTTCAGCTGTTGTATCCCCTCATTCATCACCTAGAATTCTTACACTAGAAGAGATCCTGAACGATACATCATTCAGAGTCTCTCCTATCCACATAGACTCACCCTCTGACCAACCCAAAGTTACATCACCTGAACAACATCAACCAATTCCATCAGAACACAACACTCCAACTACATCTAAACCTCCCTCACCTTTAGCCAACCAAAACTTGTACACTGCAACTTCTATCACACAGTCACACTCTGAACCTTCATCACCAGCCAACCAAACTATGATGCTCATAGATACTGGTAATGCAGTAATGAATATAATTGAAATTGTGCATGATCAAGAGACTAGTTCTCTTAGTGGTCCAAGTCAACCAGATCCTGAACCACTATTTGAGAAGACTGATGAAGATACAATGACAAAGGTTCAGAATTCAATTGAACAAAATCTCACTCAACAAGATGCAAAGCTTGACAAGATTATTGGAAATTCAAGAGAGACTGAAGTTCAACTCAATCATATTCTTAATCTCATCTTGACCCAAAACCCTTAGGATTCTTTTTAAGCACTTCTGTCTTGTTACTTTTCCTTTTTGTTTTTCTTTACTTTTTGATAATGACAAAAGGGGGAGTAATATGTTGTACAATTGTAATGTATTATTGTTTAATACTGCTTAAATGGAATATGAAGCTGTCATTAAGAACCTCTTCTCTTCTCAATCTAATTATTTTTCCTCTTATTTTTATGAACTTAAAATTATAAGGAGAGCAAATTAATAAACATAATTGTGTATTCATAGATGAAGATAATTAAGATTGTGCTCTTAATTATTTTTATCAGACTTAGGAGTTGAGCTTGCAAACCTCACACTCTGAGAGTTAAATATGAAAATACAATTAAGTTTATCAAATTTTTTCTTAAACTGATTCAAGTTAATTATGGATAGAACTTAGGGGGAGCTTACAAACCTAACCCTAATGGTTTATCAAACTCAGGGGGAGCTTACAAACCTCAACAACCTGAAGTTGACATAATTAAATTAAATCAACAACAATTTTATTTAATACATTATGTTTGTCATCATCAAAAAGGGGGAGATTGTTGGAACAAAATGAGTTTTATTTATAAAACACCCTAAGTTTTGATGATAACAAAGTATTAAATGGACAATTGGAATTACTAATTATTGATCTAGTGTGCAGGAACAAAGTAAAAATTTAAACACTAAGATCATCATTTTTGAGCTTCTGAAGACCACATTCTGAACGTTAAGGCTCTGAACGTTGAAACTCTCAGAGTCTTTGAACGAAGTCCTTCAGACGCCAAAAGTATACATGTCCTGAAGCTTGCGTATTTCAGTCAGAAGACAACGAAACGTCATTACAAGCTTCCAGTGACATTTTATGAAGATTGACAGCTCATGGCTAATGAAATAGTACATCAATCTTATCTTCAAATGGAGCGTGTAGTACTCTGTACTATTGATTACTCAAAATGCTGAAGCACCATTTGAAAAAGAACGAAGTAGTGGAATTGGTTTACTTCATTTGGAAACCACGATCAATCCATACCAGCAAATGCAAATGTACTAACAACGGTCTTATCTCAATGTTTCAATCTACTGAAGTATATATAGAAGACTCATCTCTTGAGAGAAGACTACTGAAGCACTGAACGATTGAACAATTAAACATTGAGAGGAATTTGAATTTCAAGCCATAGAACTGTTCATTCTTTGTAACTCTAAGCAACAATATCTTTTGATATTATTTTAGACTCTAAGCCTAATTCTTTGTATTCACTTAGGATTAAGTTTAAGTATTAGTGAGTCTAGCTTAGAAACATTCAGTCACTACTTAATTTGTATTAAGTTAGTTTTTGAAGTCTCTTGTCTTGTGTGACTTGAGCAAGTGTGAAGTCTCCTGTTGTGTGTTCTGGAGCAAGTGTATAATCTTGTGTGATTATAGTGAAATCCATTGGAAGTGCAATGGGGCTGGACTACTCTCGATTTGTGGGAGGAACCAGTATAAATCTTTGTGTGCACTCTTCTCTCTCTCTCTCTCTCTCTGTTTATTTGTGCATTGTGTTTATCTAGCTTTCTCTTATCCGCTGCATTTACTCTTACAAATCTAGAAAAAGTTTTAACTTATTAAAACACAATTCAAAACCCCTTCTTGTGTTTTTCACACCTTGAACAACAACATGCAGCAAGACTTTCGCATGTAGAGCAAAACCAACAAATAATGCCTCAGATGGTGAACACGCAGGAACAATATAGTTTGCATAACGTATTACAAGACAAAGTTTCGTCCCACCTACACCATGTAGGCCAACCAAACCCACAAGGGGCAGATGTTATAAACACTAACGAAAACAATAGTAACAACAACTCATGACATGAATTTATATGATATTTTTAAATAGTTTTGTTGTTAGTTTTTTTTCTTTCATTTTAGTAGTTTTTAGGAATCAATTTATGGAAAATACCAAAGGTAATGAACTTACTTGACCAAGAAGCAAGAATAGAAGAAATTACACAAAAATGAGCAAAAATTGTAGAAAATCAGGCCAAGACACATAGTGCCACAATGAGCCATGTTGGAAAAAATTTATTTGAAGAAAATCTGCTAAGAAAAATTAATTTGGGGAGAATCATAATCATATTGTGTCATGATGAGGAGCATCGTGCCACGATACAACTATGTGAGACATCGTCCCACGATGGAGTATATCATGGCACGATGGCGCACATATCCAAGCGCATTAGAAAACTATAAATAGAGCTCTCCACAACCATAATTTACACAACTCAGAAAAGGAACAATACAGTTCAAGGAGAGAGCAAGGAGCAACAAAGGAGAGAAATGAGCTCTCAAGGGAAGGCAATATCCTACCATAGGGAGTAGCTTTCTACGCAAGGCAACGAGGTTACTTTGTATGTGTAACTTTCTAACTCTTTTGTTATGTTAATTATGCTTATGGCCGGGTAACCAATTAAATTACCTTAGGTTATGTCGAGTAGATGAACTCCCCTAGGAATATTTGATTTATGTAATTTGGTTTGAACAAGTTTGTATTACTTGCAATTATCTTTATTATTTTTAATTATATCTCATGTGCTTATATTCCAATTTATAAGTAGACGTATTTATGAATTGCTGTCAGGAACTGTATGTCGTCGTAACATAGCTCTAAATCTGGAACTGGGATAGTTAGTCTAGCCGACATGTGAAAGGTAACTCAAGCACCCAAGGCTATAAGATTAACGTGCACTAAATTAATGCTTGCATGATTTCAAACTGGTGTTACAGGTCGGTGTCTTCAATTGCATAGAGTAATTTTAGTATGCGAGAGCACATTTTACTATTTCATAGTTAATCCGTTGGATAATAAAAATAATTACACGTGATGTATATTTTGTGCGTGTGTATATTTTGTACGTGTTGTATGTTGCATTATCTTCAAGTTCTTTGTCCTTCTTATATAGATGCTGAAGAGTTGTACCGTTTGAATTTGAGAATTGAAGCTTTCCTTGGCTTTAATTGTTGATACACAAAATCACAAATTCTCAGGTTTATCGTTGGTAGTAAATTCCATTTTTGTTTCACCATGTCTGAACTTATAAGTAAACAAATTCTTATTTGGTGCTTTTTTTTTAATAAATGCTTGACATATTCTTCCAACGCCTCTATCTGAATCTTTGACTTCGTATGTGTAGTTAATTTGAAGTTTGATCAGATCTTCATCAATTTCTTGATAGTCTGAGAGTATGATTCTGTAATGGATGAGTAGAGCTACTACTCGGAGTCTGTAATCTAGATCTAGTGATGCAGAGTCTAGAACATGTTCAGTGTATTGACGTTCAGAGTTTAGAGTCTTTAAAGTTCAGAGTCCATAATCACTTTTTGATGTCTCTAAACCAACTTTTTCTTGTCTTAAAACTAATTAATCATACAAATGTAATCAACTTCAATCAATACGTAACTATTGATAGAGTGAATAGTCACGATTTACTAAGAGGTAACAAGCTCTAGGAGCTTAGAGGTTTATGATCTTAGGTCTAGATCAAGGAGGTGTTGTAATCTTAGATCTGTAATATCTAAAGATTTTAGTGGACAAACTCACAGAAATGGGGACTGGATGTAACCCAAGTTTAAGGGTGAACCAGTATTAGTCTTTGGTGTTTGATTCTCTCTTCCCTTACTCTTTTAATTTGAGCATTCACTTATCACACTTGTCATAGTTTCAGATTTTCACTACTCATAATACATTCTTGGAACATTCTTTGTTTTCTGATTTGATCAAGTGTTTTGCTAACAATCTTATTTGTCTTAAAGGTGTAATTTTAAAAGCGTACACCACTCAAGTTTGTATTACTTGCAATTCATCTACATGATACCATTTTACAAGGACACGAGATATATAGGGCCCGTATGGATAAACAACTTATATAAATGCTTATCGTATTAGAGTTTTTAATACAAGAGCTTACGTCATAAGCTCTTATGCTCAATAAGCTATTTACGTTTGGATATGTTCATTAAAAAATACTTACATAAATTGAAGTGTTTAGATGTCTCATCACATAAAAAATTATAAATTTAAGATTGACTTTGCATAAAAATAAATAAATTTGATATTGACTCGAAAAGATAAATTAAAAGAAAAAAAGTGGGATGCTTAAAAAAGATAAGTGTGAAAAAAAATAGTCATAAAAATATATAAGAAGATAAATTTAAGATTGACTCAAAAAATAAATTCTAAAGAATCTGTTAATATTGTGTAAACGGAGCAAGCGGGATTCAATGGTATGAGTGAATTTTATCACAAAAGAGGTTATCCAAAATAATATAAAAGCGTTCGAGTGTGATATTATGACATAGTTTCAGATAGAAATTATTTGTTGCGAGGTTGAATCATCCATTAGACACACAATTTTGTAGTTGTATAAATTAAATTTGGCCTAAAATTAAAATACTTAATACATTGAAAATAAATTAAAAAATTAAAAGTACTAAATGATATAAAGTTAGAAGTACTTTGTTGGAAACATAAAGGAACCATAAAGAAAACATAAAGGAAAGAAATTAAACTAAAGACATTAAAAGAAATCCATTGATTTTGGGTGTCTTGCAAAGTGTCACGCATACACTACATATAGTGTTTACAATGGATAATTTCCTACAAGGGTGAAATGATTAAAAGCTCAACTAAATAATAATTCAAATAAAATGACAATTAATATAAATATTTAATAGAGGGGTAACAGTAAATCAGTAAATTAAGTTGTTGAATATTTTATAATTAAGTCATGATAATTGCTTAATAGGCTAAACTTTCTCCTTTCTTCAATTCTAGGCTAAGATTGTGGATCCAATTATTGTAAAGGGTGAAGGCATCACCCTATATATGAAACGTAGTTGCACTCTGTAATATCATCAGATGAAAGCAAATATTCACATTTTAATATGGCATCAGAGCGGGACGATCCTGTAAATGATAAATCAGAAAAAAAATCAACCTCTGATGGTGAAAAAGGCAGTGTGACAACAGCCCTCACGCCTAGCTCACCCTACTATCTCAGTTCTTCGGATAATCCAGGAACACCTCTTGTTGCAGTCCCTCTCAACGATGACAATCACCGAACATGGTCACGATCCATGAAAATGGCGTTGAGAGCAAAGGTTAAGTTAGGTTTCATTGATGGAACAATCAAGAAACTAGGTGCACAATCGACTGATTACTTCAACTGGGAGAGAGCCGATTCGATGGTCACGGCATGAATCATTAACTCGACAGATCCAGCTCTCCATGGAAGCATCTCGCACGGATCAACAGCACGAGATGTATGGCTCGATCTAGAAGCACGATTTGCCCAGACCAACCAACCAAGAATTCATCAACTGTGGCGTATGTTGTGTTTGATGCAAAAAGAAGATGATTTAAGCGTTACTGAGTTTTATACCAAATTCAAGGGAATCTATGATGAGTTGAGTGAGCTACAACCATTACCGGAGTGTTCATGTGGAGCCTCCAAGGAGTTGATGAAAAGAGAAGAAGATCAAAAAGTTCATCTTTTCCTTGGCAGCCTTGATAATCAACAATTCGCCCATGTCAAAGCCACCATTCTCAACACTGAACCACTTCCCTCATTGTGGAAAACTTTCAACTCTGTCTTGAGAGAAGAAGCGCGATACACTTCAGAGAGAGAAAAGATCAGCAACAAGTCAGATGCAGGAGTAGCTTTCTACTCTAGTGCTAGCAAACAGAAGTGGCGAGACAGATCCAAAGAAAAGTGTGATCATTGTGGTAAAACTGGTCATATGAAATCAGGATGTTTTGAAATAATTGGATACCCACCCAGCTGGGACATGCGCAGAATGCAACGTGACAAAGGGAAACATGATGGACGTGGCACAACTCATTTGTCGGCTGTTGGAAACCAGAAAAAGGAAAGCCTAGAGGCAGGTCACGCACTACACGGAATGCACATAAGAAAAGATGCAGTAACAAGTGAAGGCATGACTGGTAATGACGAGAAAAGCCAATGGGTTCTAGATAGTGGTGCATCACACCACATGACTGTTGGAACAAAATATGTGTTAATACACACCCTTAGGTTTGATGTTAACAAAGTATTAAATGGACAATTGATGGTACTAATGTTTAAATTAAGTGCAGGAGAATTCAACGTTATATCAAGAGTACACTTAATTTAGACTCTGATGAAACCTATGGAAGTCTGAATAATTACACTCTGAAAGAGTTCAGAAGCTACAACGTGGTCAGGAGCTAAACAAAGTTCAGAAGCTCAAAGAGGATCAGAACGTCTGAAGGAGTTCAGAAGCTCAGAGAAGTTCAGAAGCTCAAGGATGTTCAGATGCCTACAAGAGTTCAGATGCTATCTGCTAGTCATGAGTCATTCAGAGGATGAAGACGTTCAGAAGCTGAATTGCGAAGGACTATCAGAGGCCAACCATTCAAAGACCAATCAGACTCCAAGTTATCAAAGGTTCATCAGAAGCAAAGGAATTCCCCAAATCATCAGAAGGGCTACATCAACTACAACTTATCAAGCCTGATGGTTTGTTCTAAGGTCAACTAATTGCAACGGTCACAAAGGATGTGATCCCTCTCTCTCTAGGAGCTAGTTGTACCTTATAACTGTACTATTGGACAAACAGTAAAGGTGAAGCCTCTCTGCAAAGGAAGATGTGGCTTTACTCAACGGATCTTCAAAGACTACAACTGTCTATTTTACAACGGGAATTTCTCCAACGTCACAATGTCTTTCTCAACTCATATAAATATGCCAAAGAAAGAATTGATGACTAGTGATCTTCATTAGAAAACATCTCTCAGAAGAAAGTGAGAATCTGCATTGTAATAGAAAATATCTCTCAAATGAAGTGAGCATAGAAACTAGCTTAAGCCTCTGAAGTTATTATGTTTGTAATAAGTTTAAGCTTATAAGTTAGTAGTAAGTCTTCTGCTTAGTGTAGAAGCAACAAAGTCTTCTGCTTAGTGTAGAAGATCTTCTGCTTAGTGTAGAAGTAAGAAAGTCTTCTGCTTAGTGTAGAAGCATATAAGTCTCAATCTTAGTGATTAGAGCAACGAAGTCTTCTGCTGAGTGTAGGAGCAAGGAAGTCTCTCTGTCTTGTGTGACTTAGAGCAGGAAGTCTTGAGCGTGTGTGCTTGAGCAAGGAAGTCTCTGATCTTGTGTGATCAGAGCAAGGAAGTCTTTGATCTTGTGTGATCAGAGCAAGGAAGTCTCTCTGTCTTGTGTGACTAAGAGCAGGAAGTCTTGAGCTTGTGTGCTTGAGCATCTATTGTAATCTTTGTGATTATAGTGAACTCCCTTGGAAACAAGGGGACTGGAGTACTCTCAATTTGTGAGGGGAACCAGTATAAATTGTTGTGTGTTCTTCTCTCTCTCACTCTCTCATTTACTCCTTCATCATTCACTTAGCCATTAGTTTAATTGTGTGAACAATCCGCTGTGCTTAAAGACTCTGATAGATTTAAATATCTAGAAAAGTTTTTAAATACCCAAAAAACAATTCAACCCCCCTTCTTGTGTTTTCTCCACGCACCTTCAATTGGTATCAGAGCTCCGGTTCTGTTGGTAAATCACTTAACCGCGAGACAGTCAAGATCCAAAGGAGAAAACCACCATGGCTCAAAACATGGATGATTGGAAGCAGAAGTTATATCAACAAGTTGCTGATCTTGTCAAGGAAACTGAAGATGGACTGAACATAAATGAGGATCTGAGCAACAATCAAAATCCTTCCACATCAGGGGTCAAACAAACTTCCAGTGTTGGATCTACAACTACTACTATTTGCCTCATTAGTGATGATAATGAAAGCATTCAGTGGGCAAAAGTAAATGGTTTGTTAGATCAATATGAGGAGTTTAGGATGGAGGAAAATGAGAGCATTGAAGAGATGAACTTAAGGTTTCAAGCCATCACAAGCAAGTTTGAAGACCACAACAACAAACTCAGCAACAAAGAGCTTGTAAGCAAGTTGCTGAGAAGTTTGCCTCTGAATTGGAATGTAATTTCAAATACTATAGAGGAAACTGAAGACATCAACTCAATGAGTTCTGAATCATTGATTGATTTACTCAGAGTCCATGAATTGGCTCTGAAGGATATGCAAGAGTTGAATGGTGAAGAAGCAGAAGCAGCAAGGAAAGGAAAGCAAGCATTGGAACATGAAGATCTTGTTGAAGAGCCTGATGAAAAGTATCTTGAAAGGTTTTCAAGAAAAATTCAAAGATGGTACGACTTCAAGAAGAGTGGAGGAAAGCTGGTCAAAGGAATGATAACCTGGGAGGTACTAGACAACTTCTCTGAAGATGAGTCTGAAAGAGCACCAAGAGCTGAAGGATCAAGTTCTGAAGATGGCTCAGACTCTGAAGACTCAAGTTCTGATGAAAAGTCAGAACCTGAGAGCATAGACAACATCCAGAGAACAGTGAATCAGGTATATTCTCTTCTTCCCAAAGCAAAATTGATCAAGCATCTTAAGAAGACTTTACTTAAACTCTCTAATAGTCAGCAGAAGTATAAAAAGCTTAAAGCAGACTATGAGAAGTTAAGTAAGCAAGCAAATCACTCTGAAGATCTTGTACAAAACGATTTTATTAAAAGAAAAGATCTTAAGAATGATTATGCTATGTGTTACAAACCCTTTGAGCACTCTTTTGCTCTCAAAGAGTATTGCAACACCAATGCTGATCAAAATAAAATTGTTTCCATGCTTTGCAACCTTTAGACCAACAATACTAATGGGATTGGATACTCTAGTAATAAAACACTAGAGGAACCAAGCTCATCAGTTATTGATAGAAGCTTCTCACTCCCAAATCTTTACACTACATTTGTATCTGATAGCACTCAGATGAAACAAATGGAGGATGAAGATTTGGCAACTAACAGTCTAGGACCCTCAAGCAAGTGGGTACCAAGAGACAAAATTGTTTACTTGTTTGCAGGTGAAACTAAGACTCTGAACCTTCCAATCACGTGGATGCATGTGACTATGAATGGAAGAAGAGCAATTGTGCATAGAAGGCACATTTTTGAAGAGTCAGATGGAGAAGAAGATGAGATGGAGTACATAAGGAGCAGGAGGGAGCATGAAGATTTTGAAGCATGTGTTGAAGATGATAACAACTCAGTGTGGTGGAGTGATTGTTCAGGCTATGACACTGACTACACCTAAATCCAAGAGCTTCAAAATCAGGTAAGTAACTCTCATCTCCTGAATGACATTTCAGAGGAATAACTTTCAAAGGTTGAAAATGTCTTCTTAGGACACAAAATGTTCAGAACTAAAAAAAAAATTCTTGAAAAATCATGTTTGAACACATTTTCCTTTAAAGGTCCTGAAAGACACTGTTTCAGACTCTGAAGTATTTTGGATCTCAGCATCTGAAGTAGTCCAGACTCTGAGAAACTTTTCAACTTCTGAAGGACAAGCCTCTGAATAGAAAAAGAATTGGAAACGTTTAAGTATTTTTACTAAAACGTTTTGGCGCTAAATAGACAACACATACTCACTCTGATTGGGTTGAAACAATTAATGATGGTTTGTCTTATTTTTGAATTTAATATGTTGTGTGCTTTAATTTGTTTTATTGTCTTAATTGAAATCACTTACAACAATTGCACACTTTACACTATCACATTCCTCACCTTCAAAACTAAAACAAATCTCTTTTCTCTGCAATTAGAAAATCCAAAAACCCTAACTTCTGAGATGGAAAGTTCTACCTCATCAGCTTCTACTGTTTCGTTTTTGTTTCCAAGGGATTTAGCAGTCAATATCATCAACTGCTCAGAGGTATTTAGCAGAGAAAGATCGCTCGACATGAAAGGAAAATCAGTCAACTTGGTTATGGAACAACCAGTTGATTTTGGAAGTCTTAGAGTCAATCAACACGACGTTGAGAAGTTCTTCATGAACCAAAATGGAGGTGGTAGATACATGAAGGTATTAAATGGTCCAATCTACCCCACGCTAGTTAAAGATTTCTGGGTAAGAAGCAAGGTAGTAACCATGGAAGACTTCAATAAAGAAGTGGCTGTCTTAAGGAATTCAATGCCTGAAAACAAGGACAAGACTCCCGCTGAATTGGGTCTAAGAGAAGTAAAAGAAGAAGAAATTAGGTCGGTGGTGTGTGGTTTTGAAGTAGTTTTGACTCAATCAAATTTAGCCAGCATTCTACAAATTCCCAATGAGGGAAAATTCAATGTCTTCAGTGCTGGTGAAGCCAAGAACACAGGGTGTCTAAGTGATATGACAAATACATGTTATGATGAAGGGAAAACTTGTGAGAGCAACAAAAGTGGTGATTTGAAGCCAACACAGAAACTCTTAGCCAGAATCCTGCTAGGATCAATCTTTCCAAGGAGTGGAAGTTCTGATCAACTTTCTTGGGATCATAGGTACTTTATCTATTATCTCACTAAAGGATATCAACTGAATTGGGCTAAGTATATCTTCAACCACCTGTGTAAAGCTGTTAATGCTACTCAAAAACAATCCAAGCCAAATGTTCATGTCATCTATCCAAGAATTCTTAGTGAAATCTTCTATCAATGTGGTGTGATAGATGTAATCAAAGCTACTGGACATGACAATCTGATTAGGGAAATCAGAGCCTCTACAATCTCAGCTCACACCCTCTCCAATATGAACTTGCTAGTTGGAAAAGAGATCCAACCCTCTGATCCATTTAAACTTCAACCTCACTCAGAAGTTTCAATGGTGAAGAGATATATGATTGACATACCTGCTGTCTCAAATGGTATTGTCAATCAATATATTCATTTGTTGGAAAGTCAGGATGAAGGGCTGGAGATTGAAGAGGAGGGATTGATGAAGAAAAGGAAGAGGCTGGTAAAGGTAGAGAATAAAACTACGAAGACAGACAGCAAAGGAAAGACTCCGACCAAGACTGATGGATCATCTAGGGTAGTGATCCAAGAAGAAGAGAGTGATGTAGACAATGAACCTATCAGTGTCAGGCTATAGAGACTTGCCAAGAAGCCAAAGAAGAAAGCAGCTGAAGACTCAACCATGAATAACTCAGGTAATATATCATTGTCTGAATCTGCTATTGCAAATAATCAAGATTCTCAACCAAACACATCTTCAACCCAACATAGTAATTCACCTCTACTAATCCTTGAAGAACATTTAGGAGGTGAACTATCTCATCAACATGTAACCAAAAGTGCTGTTCAGAACACATTTTCAATCTCTGAGCAAACTCAGAACCCAACTCCAAACACTACTCAAACACGTCCTGAAGACAACTTTACGCTAAGACAAGTTGTATCAGGACCTGTTCATTCAAACCCATCCATACAAGAAACAATCCAACCTGAACCACATATCTCACCTGAACATACTTATTCACATCCTACATCTCAAACAAACCCTGAACACCAAATCAGCTCATATACTAAAGTGTTTGCTACTAATTCTCATGAGTCAGTGCACACTGAAGTACCCAAAACAAATGAGACCCTAAACCCACAAACCAAGGAACAAGTTGATGAATTGATCAAAGAATTAACAAATGCTCAATCAAATTCTTTTGGTCAATCTGATCAACAGCAACAACAACCACAATCATTACCTCAACACACTCCCTCACTCTCAAACTCTGAACCTCATCCAACCATTTCAACCAACATTGTTATCTTGAATGAATGCAATAGTATGATTAGACAAATGCATAGACTTCCTGAGCTAAATCATTCTGACATATCTTTGTCTAAACATATTGCACATTGGATAAGCTTAACTGAGGCATTGGTAAAGAAGCTGCATAGTATTCAAGAGGCTAATATTGAAGAGCAGAGGAGGAGCAACAAGGGAAAGAATGCAATGGTTGAAGAGGTCATTCAGATTCAGAAGGACACAGAGAAGAATCAACCTGAATCCTCTTCTGTAAGAACAAGTGACGAGCAAAATCTAATGGAAAAGATAGCTTCACTTGAGAAAAGTCTGAATGAGCCTATTGTGGATAATCTAGGAGCAAATCAAGTGCATATTAGAAACCCACTGTATGAGGCTGAAATTGAAGACCTTAGAGCAGAAATGAAAAGGTATGGAGGACTGATGGAGGTAGTTAATGCTAAACAGAAGGAAATCATGAGAATTCTAGCTTCACTTTGTAGCCAACCCCAACTTACACCCTAGGATCTCCATGTTTGCTTGAAATGAATATCTTGATTAATATTTTGTTAGGCACATTGATAGAATTAAGTTCATAATCTTGTATGTTTCTTTGATTTCTTTGTGCTAATCTAAAATATTTATTCACGTTATGATAATCCAAGGTTTCTCATCTTAAACTACTGATAACTGTTTGTCGTCTTACTAAAACATTCTATTGGCGTTAATTTTTTTTTTAAACAGTTCATTTCTTCTTATTAATTTTCAATAAATACAATATTTGTTTGTTCTTAAAGAATCAAATTACATATCAAGAGCAGAAATATAAATAAGAAATCAATTTACATAACAGGCCAAAGTAATGAGTTTTATTTCATTAAGAACTTGAGTTGTAGACTACATATCAATCTCTTAAAGACTACTTTCTTGAAGCCTACAAGGGATGACCTTGGAGAAGGAACTGATATTGTTGAAGAAACCATGCATAAGTTTGGTTTCCTTCAGGAATGTCAGTTTGCCCTTCTTAGGCTATGGACTTAAGTTTGATTTTCTTCAGGAAGATATGTCTTCAGAACTTAAAACAGTCAGAGTCCAAAGATTTTTCTTCAGACTCTGAACTGAGTTCTTCTGTAACAGACACTGGCTTTGTTTCCATTGGTTTCTTCTTATGTTTTAATACACACCCTTAGGTTTTGATGATAACAAAGTATTAAATGGACAATTGATGGTACTAATGTTTAAATTAAGTGCAGGAGAATTCAACGTTATATCAAGAGCACACTTAATTTAGACTCTGATGAAACCTATGGAAGTCTGAATAATTACACTCTAAAAGAGTTCAGAAGCTACAACGTGGTCAGGAGCTAAACAAAGTTCAGAAGCTCGAAGAGGATCAGAACGTCTGAAGGAGTTCAGAAGCTCAGAGAAGTTCAGAAGCTCAAGGATGTTCAGATGCCTACAAGAGTTCAGATGCTATCTTCATTAGAAAACATCTCTCAGAAGAAAGTGAGAATCTGCATTGTAATAGAAAATATCTCTCAAATGAAGTGAGCATAGAAACTAGCTTAAGCCTCTGAAGTTATTATGTTTGTAATAAGTTTAAGCTTATAAGTTAGTAGTAAGTCTTCTGCTTAGTGTAGAAGCAACAAAGTCTTCTGCTTAGTGTAGAAGATCTTCGTCTTAGTGTAGAAGTAAGAAAGTCTTCTGCTTAGTGTAGAAGCATATAAGTCTCAATCTTAGTGATTAGAGCAACGAAGTCTTCTGCTGAGTGTAGGAGCAAGGAAGTCTCTCTGTCTTGTGTGACTTAGAGCAGGAAGTCTTGAGCTTGTGTGCTTAAGCAAGGAAGTCTCTGATCTTGTGTGACAGAGCAAGGAAGTCTTTGATCTTGTGTGATCAGAGCAAGGAAGTCTCTCTGTCTTGTGTGACTAAGAGCAGGAAGTCTTGAGCTTGTGTGCTTGAGCATCTATTTTAATCTTTGTGATTATAGTGAACTCTCTTGGAAACAAGGGGACTGGAGTACTCTCAATTTGTGAGGGGAACCAGTATAAATTGTTGTGTGTTCTTCTCTCTCTCACTCTCTCATTTACTCCTTCATCATTCACTTAGCCATTAGTTTAATTGTGTGAACAATCCGCTGTGCTTAAAGACTCTGATAGATTTAAATATCTAGAAAAGTTTTTAAATACCCAAAACACAATTCAACCCCCCTTCTTGTGTTTTCTCCACGCACCTTCAATGACCCCTTTATACTCTCTTCTAAAAGAAGTTCAGAAACTTGATAAACCTTTTTATATCACAGTTCCAACTGGAAATGCAGTTCTGGTGGAAACCAAAGGAAGACTCAAATTTTAATAATGGCATTAAGCTAGATGATGTGTTATTTATACTTGAATTTAGTTGCAACTTGATTTCTGTGCACAGACTAACACATGATCTTGATTGTACAGTCACTTATCATTCAAAATTTTGTGTTATTCAGGACCGAACCACGAGGAAGACGATTGGATCTGGTGACTTGCTTAATGGGGTGTACGTGCTCAAAGAGAAGATGCAAGGGACTTCAATTGCAGCAAATCAAGGAGACATGACCACCCTATGGCACTCAAGATTAGGTCATCCTTCAAGCAAAGCTCTTCAACACTTATCTCATTTACTTAGATGCAATTTTAATTTCAATAAAATTATTGGATGTGACATATGTCATAAATCCATACAATGTAGATTACCTTTTCCTCAAAGTATTAATAAAGCAGAAGAGCCTTTTAGTTTAATACACTCCGATTTATGGGGGAGATATCACACTGCCGCACATGATGGTTCACACTACTTCCTCACAATCTTTGACGACTATAGTCGTGGGACTTGGGTATACTTATTGAAAGATAAAACTCAGGCCACTGGAATCCTTATGAATTTTTGTAAAATGGTGAAAACGCAATTTAATAGGGATGTGAAGACATTTCGAAGTGATAACGGGACATAATTTACAAATTCTATTTTCAAATCCTTTCTTCGAGAAAATGGTATCATGCACAAGACCTCGTGTGTGAGTACGCCCCAACAAAATAGGCGTGTAGAAAGAAAACACCGGCATATATTAAACGTGGCAAGAGCACTAAGGTTTCATGCCAATCTTCCCATTCGCTTCTGGGGAGAATGTGTACTCGCTGCAACTCACATCATCAATCGAACTCTCACCGTGGCTAATAAAGGAACTACTCCATATGAAATGCTCTTTGGAAAATCACCAAACTATGATCACCTAAAAGTGTTTGGATGTTTATGTTATGTGGCAACGACATCTAAACAACGTGATAAGTTTGGGCCAAGAGCGGATAGATGTGTGTTTCTGGGCTACCCACAAGGACAAAAGGGATGGAAAGTATACAACCTTAAGACACAAGAGCTCTTTGTGTCCCGAGATGTGGTGTTCTATGAAAATGTTTTTCCATTCAAAGTAGATGAAAAGGAGGCAGTAATTGTTCCTCCAAGAAATCTATTTCACAACACCCAACTTGAAATTTCGAGTGAGGGGGAGATGACACAGGAAAATGATTCCGCTGCTCAAGAAAATATGATGGAAGAACCTTGTGAAGTGCATGTTCCTCAAACTGATGACAGTGAAGAAGTTTTGAATGAGGAAGAGAACCATCACCAACAAACCGAGGCCATGATCATGCCACCAAGGGATCGAAGACCACCACCATACCTTCAAGATTTTCATTGTTATGCAGCCGGTGAAGTACCCCCAAGAAAGTCATTGATCTTCTCGCCATCCTCAGGTAAGGTCCACTCTATCACAAACTTTATGAGCAATGACTGTTTTTCACAAAAACATCAAGCTTTTCTTGCAGCGATTTCAAATCACGAGGAACCAGCTACTTACTCTCAAGCTGTAAAGCATGCAGAGTGGAGAAATGCCATGACTCAAGAGCTCAAAGCACTAGAGGACAATGAGACTTGGGAGCTAGATTTTCCACCAAAAGGAAAGAAAGTTGTAGGCTGCAAATGGGTCTACAAAATTAAATATAAGGCCATAGGAGAGATCGAAAAATACAAGGCACAACTCGTAGCAAAGGGGTATACACAAGTGGAAGGAGAAGATTTTAATGAGACCTTCGCACCGGTCGCCAAAATGACCACCATTCGTTGTATGCTGACAGTGGCAGTGGCTAAAGACTGGGAATTACATCAAATGGATGTAAGTAATGCTTTTCTACATGGGGAATTGGATGAAGAGGTTTACATGAAAGCACCAGAAGGCTACGCACTCCCAAAGGCAGGCATGGTGTGCCGTTTGAAAAAGTCTTTATACGGACTGCGACAAGCCTCAAGAAATTGGTACTCAAAACTTTCAAACGCACTACTGGAGTATGGATTTGTTGAGAGTCATGCAGATCATAGTCTCTTCACTTATTCACATCACTCCACATTTCTTGCGGTACTCATCTATGTAGATGATCTTGTTATTGCTGGAAACGACACAACAACATGTACCAAGTTTAAGAAATATTTGAGTGGTTGTTTTCACATGAAAGATTTAGGACCCCTCAAGTACTTCCTTGGACTTGAACTAGCTCGAGGGAAATCAGGCTTATTTATATGCCAAATAAAATACACTTTGGACATCTTAAATGAGTGTGGTATGTTGGGGTGTAAGCCTTACTCTTTTCCAATGGAACAAAATCACAGACTTGCACTAGCTTCGGGAGAACCTTATGCGGAACCGAGTCGTTACCGCAGGCTTGTTGGGCGTCTCATATATCTGACTATCACGCGTCCAGAAATTACGTACGCAGTTCATACTCTTAGTCAATTCATGCAATGCCCGCAACAAGCACACTGGGATGCAGCCATGCGCGTTCTCCGCTACTTGAAATCTTCCCCGGGTCAAGGTATTATAACACCCCATAATACATTGTCTAGAATATATTATAAAGTCCATAATTAAGTACCGAGTACATTAAGTTTACAAATACATGGAGTGTTGATTAAGCACACGCAGGTGCTAAAGTACAACATAATACAAAACAGCAGAAAGAAATAGATTGAGACACGACAACTAAAACATCCTAAACATGGATAACACCGCTACAAGCATGCTACTACTCCGCAGCTTGCTTGCCTCGATCACCCTGAGTACCTGAAACATGAACGGGGGGGGGGGGGGGGGTAAGACTACTAAGTCTCGTGGATTCTACTACCCACCTAGCGGTGACTACACCGGTGTATCCTGCATGTCAGTCCTCACGCAATAACAGCGCATCTCATATATACAAATATATATATATCTATACAACAATAATATGGTGTAACACACAAGAATTATCTGAATTCATTTTAAACTCCGCAAGGACACTCTGAGGTGAGCCTGTCTCAGAGAGCCTCACACTCCTCCGCACCAATTCTCGTGGACAAAGCACTATGGTACGGAGCCTCCGGCATCACAATTATTATTAAGCATTTTACTCCGGATTCCTCGAATCCCTGTAGTGGTGTACAGAAGACAATCCACTAATCTCCGACTGACATGTACATCTATAGTTTTAACAACTACCAATATATCCCAATCCCGGAGAATTAACCTATCACATAACCTAAATTATGTTGTGTGATGATCCTACTCCGTGTAATTAACATATTATTATTATTACCAAGTATTATCAATGGATTATAGACTAGAAAAGATAATAATTAAAACCAGATTGAGTTTTGAAAAACAAAACAAGAGCCAAAATTCCTGTCTTGGTCGCTTAGCGACGGCTGGCGACCGCTAGCGAACCAAGTCAGAAGGTTCAGGCCAGCTAGCGAGCGCCAGCGACCAAAACCTGCCAACCCAGTTGCCCCTTCGCCAGCTGCTCGCTTAGCGAGCAACACGAAATTCCTGCTCTGTTCTGCAGAATTCATTGAAAACCAGGAAATTTCCATTACCAAATCTAAACCAGTCCAGCCATTGATCATACAATTTAACAACAATTAATATGGAGAGGGTTTTGGGAGTTAAACTCCTCTCATACACAATCTAATTTCCCTAAATCTTATGTTCTCATGCAATTTGAATTGTTGGGGAAATTCTAGCTACTTTAATCCTAAGAACCCACCTTGATTTGGAGCTTGATTTCTTTGCTAGTCACTTGATTACAGCTTGAATGGCTAGCTTTGATTCCTCCTTGAGCTAAAGTTCCCAATTCCACTTCCTAAATCACCAAGACTCAAGATAAGCATGTCAATGAGTTTCTACAATCTAAGGGACAACTATTTCCATTGGCATGCTATTTTGGGCTGAATTTTGAGAGGAATGAAGGAATGGAGATGGGGTGGTTGTTGTTTTATTGGAAACGTGAGAGAGAGAAGGAGAAGAAGGTGGTTTGCTGAGTTACTCTTCAGCCAAGTGATATGCAAATGAAGTGGTGTTGTGGTGTGTCATGGTTTGGCTAGTGTAATGGGACACATGTCTAAACATTGCCATGACACCACTCACACTTACAAGGATACTACTACACCTCATAAATCTCACAACTTAACACTAGCTCTAGACATGTGATGAGTTTAGAAAATACTCTTATTAGGATAATACTAGCAAAAGAAATTGGGGATGTTACAGGTATTGTTTTGCCACGAGAAAATGAGCTCAAACTAGTTGCTTATAGTGACTCAGATTGGGCATCCTGTCCATTAACAAGGAGATCAATATCTGGATACCTTATGAAACTAGGTGCAGCACTCATTTCTTGGAAGACCAAAAAGCAATCCACAGTATCTAGATCGTCCAGCGAAGCAGAGTACAGAGCAATGGCTCATGCCACAAGTGAAATATTATGGTTACGTAGATCTGGTTGCAATTCTATGTTTTCCAATTCCACCGGCACGAACGGATCAGGAATGAACTTTCTGAGCTGAGACACATGGAACACATCATGCATCCTAGACATAGATGGGGGCAAAGCTAACTGATAAGCCACAGGACCAACTCGTTTAAGAATCTGATATGGCCCAATGTATCTAGGAGCAAGCTTCTTTGTTTTGAAAACACCGCGCAAACCCAGCTTAGGCGTTACGCGCAAGAAAACATGATCACCTTCCTCAAACTCTATCGGTCTCCTTCGGTGATCGGCATAACTCTTTTGTCTACTTTGTGCAACTCTCATATGTTCTTTAACCGACTTAATCTTCAGAGTAGTCTCTTGGATAATATCAGGTCCTAATACTCCTTTATCGCCTACTTCAGTCCAACACAACGGTGTCCTACATCTTCTTCCATACAGTGCTTCATAAGGTGCCATACCGATACTAGTATGGTAGCTGTTATTGTAGGCAAACTCCACAAGGTGCAAGTGTTTGCTCCAATTACCACCATCCTCTAAAACACAAGCTCGGAGCATATCCTCAAGAGTCTGAATAGTTCGCTCGGATTGACCATCCGTCTGCGGATGATTGGAAGTACTCATTCTAAGCCGTGTTCCCATTGCCTTCTGGAAAGCACGCCAAAAATGAGAGGTAAAAGTTGGATCTCTATCTGACACTATACTCAACGGAACTCCATGCAACTTAACAATCTCTTCTAGGAATATCTCAGCATACCGCGAAGCCTTATAAGTAGACTTCACTGCAATGAAATGGGCTGACTTTGTTAACCGATCAATGATAATCCAAATGGAATCTTCTCCTTTCTGATTACGGGGTAAACCAGTTACAAAATCCATGGTTATATGTTCCCACTTCCACTCGGGTATTTCTAAGGGTTGCAAAGGACCGGCTGGTTTCTGGTGTTCAATCTTAACCTGCTGACACACAATACACCTTGATACAAACTCTGCAATTTCAGTTTTCATATTTGGCCACCAGTAGTTCTTCTTCAGGTCATGATACATCTTGGTGGAACCAGGGTGAATTGAAAATCCACTCTTATGTGCCTCTTCTAAAATCAACCTTTTCAAATCCGCATCATTCGGTACACAAATTCTATTCCCAAACTGAATTACACCGTCATCTGCTACAGTGAACTCAGGTTTTCCTATTCTCCTTTGTAAATCCAAATCCTTCTCTTGTGCACTACCGATGGTGGAACGTAAGTCACATGTCAATTCGATTCTATTCAGCTTGACTCCACCCTTCCGGTAAGTGACACTCAAATTCATATCTCTGAATTTCTCATACAACCCACACTGATGCATTAAAATCTCCGATGCATACAATGCTTTTCTACTCAAGGCATCAGCTACGACATTCGCCTTTCCTGGATGATAATTCAATTCGAAATCGAAATCTTTCAAGTATTCCATCCATTTCCGTTGTCTCATGTTTAAATCTTTTTGATCAAACAGATATCTCAAACTTTTGTGATCACTGTACAATGCAAACTGCACACCGTACAAGTGATGTCTCCAGATTTTCAAAGCAAAGATAATGGCGGCTAGTTCAAGATCATGGGTAGGATAATTCTCTTCATGTGGTTTCAACTGTCGTGATGCGTAAGCCACTACTGCGCCTTCTTGCATAAGTACGCATCCGAGTCCTTTATTAGAAGCATCACAGTACACTACATACTTCTTATCAGGATCAGGAATTACTAACACCGGAGCACTAGTCAACTTTTGTTTTAACAAGTTAAAACTATTTTCACACAATTCATCCCAAACAAATGCAGCTCCTTTTCTAGTCAGTCGAGTCAAAGGCAGCGCTATCTCCGAAAATCCCAAAATGAATCTTCGATAATAGCCTGCTAAACCAAGGAAACTTCTTATTTCTGATACAGTTCTAGGCCTTTCCCAATTAAGTACTGCTTCAACTTTGGATGGATCAACAAATACGCCTCCTTGTGATATCACATGACCTAGAAACTTAACTTCGGACAGCCAAAACTCACACTTACTGAATTTGACATAAAGTTGCTTCTCTCTCAGAATATTAAGAACAATCCTCAGATGCTCTGCATGTTCCTGAGGATCCTTAGAGTAAATCAGAATATCGTCAATGAAAATCACCACAAACTTATCAAGATAAGGCTGGAAAATTCTGTTCATGTAATCCATGAATATGGCTGGAGCATTGGTCAAACCAAACGGCATAACCAAAAATTCATAATGACCATAACGAGTCCTGAAAGCAGTTTTGGACACGTCAGAGGTTCTGATACGAATCTGATGATACCCGGATCTAAGATCAATCTTTGAAAAGATAGTGGCTCCTCTGAGTTGATCTAACAGATCGTCAATACGAGGTAACGAATACTTGTTTTTGATAGTAACTTTATTGAGCTAACGATAATCAATACACAACCGCATTGTACCGTCCTTCTTTTTCACTAACAGAACCGGAGCACCCCAAGGTGAGACACTCGGGCGAATAAAATGCTTTTGTAACAACTCTTCAAGTTGAGATTTCAATTCTCGGAGTTCAAGAGGGGACGTTCTATATGGTGTACTAGAAATAGGCTGAGATCCTGGGACAAGATCAATTGAGAACTCAATTTCTCTTTCTGGTGGTAAACTGTTTATCTCTTCTGGAAACACATCTAGATATTCCCTAACAATCGGAATATCACTGGGGCTTAAACTGGACTCTGAACTAATAGTAAACATAATACTGAAACATTTGTTCTCTGCACCGAGATACTGAATTAACTGATGAGTATTCTGCAGCAGAGCAGTCAGGGCTCTACTCTCTGCACTAAGATCAATAGGAACATATAGATTCTTTTCAGCACAGCCTATGTACACGGTGTTGGCAGAGAGCCAATCCATGCCTAGTACTATGTCCATGTCTTTCAATGGTAGACAGATCAGATCAACATGATAAATTTTTCCTGCGACGCTAACAGGACAGTTTTGACAAACCCTCTTGGAAACAACCTTGCCACCCGTAGCAACGGCGACAGTCATGGGAGGAATTAAAGAAGTCGAAGATAAACCCAACCTCATCACACATTCAACATAAATAAAAGAGTTTGTAGCTCCACAATCAAATAATACCACAACTTCAGATTGACCCAGGTGACAGATGTCAACAATTAAAGCATTATTACCTCTAGCTTGCTCACCATCAAGAGAATACACTCGACCCTTGCTCTTGGTTGTTCCACTCGAACCTCCAGAACCGTGCAACTTTGGACATTCATTCTTATAATGACCGGGTTGCTTGCAGTGAAAACACACACCTTTTCCCTTCATACATTCTCCATGATGGAACATTCCACATTCTGGACAAGCTGGGTGTGATCTCTGAGAAACATTTTGTTTTCCCTTCTGCGGAGAACCCCTTGGCTTCAATTGTTCCTTATACTTTCCCGAATCTCGTCTCTTTTGATTCACTTCAAACCTTTCCTTTCTCATGGCTTCAAGGCCTGACTCAGCGTGATAACTCTTCTGGATCAACTCACCGAGACTAGCATCTTGCTGCATAGACACATCATGTGCAATGTTCGCCCTTAAACCGAAACGGTACTTCTTGATCTTCCACGCCTCGGTAGGAGCATCGTCACTATCTGCCACGTACCTCACTAACTCGTTAAACTTGGATGTATACTCCGCCACAGAGTTACTTCCTTGCTTAAGTTCAATCAGTTCCCGTTCCATTGACATCCTATAGCTCTCAGGAATGTAATGGTCGATGAAGAGACGTCTGAAATTAGCCCATGTCATCTCCATCTGACTTGCAGTCATGTAAGCTCTAACACCTTCCCACCAATTGCAAGCCGCTCCGCGAAGAAATCTTGTCTCGAAGGTAACCTTTTCCAGCTCAGTACATCCCATGGAATCCAGAATTCCACTCATTCTCTGAATCCATTCTCTTGCAACCGAAGGAACATACTCTCCAACGAACTCAGGAGGATTCATCCTACAGAACTCCCTGAACGCCGCACTTCCCGTGTTCTGAGCCGGTGCATTGTTCATTTGCTGTTGAAACATCATCATCATTTCCTCATAGCGTTGGGCTTGCTGAGCTTGGAATTGTTGTTGCTGATGCATCATATGTGCCCACATATTAGCATCTGGATCAGAATATTGATATTGAGGTTGTTCTTCTTCCTCTGCCACATTCCTTCGTGGCCTACCACGACCGCGTCCGCGTCCTCCTGGTGCTTCTGCCATATTAATCTATCTGTCATAATCAAATTGAGTTAGCTAGACTCAATTGATACAACATGTAGAATAAATGTAAGACATCCCTAGAGTACGCATTTAGAATGCGACGTATACTTATGACTCTGGCACGGTCTGAATTGACCTGCTCTGATACCAATTATAACACCCCATAATACATTGTCTAGAATATATTATAAAGTCCATAATTAAGTACCGAGTACATTAAGTTTACAAATACATGGAGTGTTGATTAAGCACATGCAGGTGCTAAAGTACAACATAATACAAAACAGCGGAAAGAAATAGATTGAGACACGACAACTAAAACATCCTAAACATGTATAACACCGCAACAAGCATGCTACTACTCCGCAGCTTGCTTGCCTCGATCACCCTGAGTACCTGAAACATGAACGGGGGGGGGGGGGGTGGGTAAGACTACTAAGTCTCGTGGATTCTAGTACCCACCTAGCGGTGACTACACCGGGGTATCCTGCATGTCAGTCCTCACGCAATAACAGCGCATCTCATATATACAAATATATATATATCTATACAACAATAATATGGTGTAACACACAAGAATTATCTGAATTCATTTTAAACTCCGCAAGGACACTCTGAGGTGAGCCTGTCTCAGAGAGCCTCACACTCCTCCGCACCAATTCTCTTGGACAAAGCACTATGGTACGGAGCCTCCGGCATCACAATTATTATTAAGCATTTTACTCCGGATTCCTCGAATCCCTGTAGTGGTGTACAGAAGACAATCCACTAATCTCCGACTGACATGTACATCTATAGTTTTAACAACTACCAATATATCCCAATCCCGGGGAATTAACCTATCACATAACCTAAATTATGTTGTGTGATGATCCTACTCCGTGTAATTAACATATTATTATTATTACCAAGTATTATCAATGGATTATAGACTAGAAAAGATAATAATTAAAACCAGATTGAGTTTTGAAAAACAGAACAAGAGCCAAAATTCCTGTCTTGGTCGCTTAGCGACGGCTGGCGACCGCTAGCGAACCAAGTCAGAAGGTTCAGGCCAGCTAGCGAGCGCCAGCGACCAAAACCTGCCAACCCAGTTGCCCCTTTGCCAGCTGCTCGCTTAGCGAGCAACACGAAATTCCTGCTCTGTTCTGCAGAATTCATTGAAAACCAGGAAATTTCCATTACCAAATCTAAACCAGTCCAGCCATTGATCATACAATTTAATAACAATTAATATGGAGAGGGTTTTGGGAGTTAAACTCCTCTCATACACAATCTAATTTCCCTAAATCTTATGTTCTCATGCAATTTGAATTGTTGGGGAAATTCTAGCTACTTTAATCCTAAGAACCCACCTTGATTTGGAGCTTGATTTCTTTGCTAGTTACTTGATTACAGCTTGAATGGCTAGCTTTGATTCCTCCTTGAGCTAAAGTTCCCAATTCCACTTCCTAAATCACCAAGACTCAAGATAAGCATGTCAATGAGTTTCTACAATCTAAGGGACAACTATTTCCATTGGCATGCTATTTTGGGCTGAATTTTGAGAGGAATGAAGGAATGGAGATGGGGTGGTTGTTGTTTTATTGGAAACGTGAGAGAGAGAAGGAGAAGAAGGTGGTTTGCTGAGTTACTCTTCAGCCAAGTGATATGCAAATGAAGTGGTGTTGTGGTGTGTCATGGTTTGGCTAGTGTAATGGGACACATGTCTAAACATTGCCATGACACCACTCACACTTACAAGGATACTACTACACCTCATAAATCTCACAACTTAACACTAGCTCTAGACATGTGATGAGTTTAGAAAATACTCTTATTAGGATAATACTAGCAAAAGAAATTGGGGATGTTACAGGTATTGTTTTGCCACGAGAAAATGAGCTCAAACTAGTTGCTTATAGTGACTCAGATTGGGCATCCTGCCCATTAACAAGGAGATCAATATCTGGATACCTTATGAAACTAGGTGCAGCACTCATTTCTTGGAAGACCAAAAAGCAATCCACAGTATCTAGATCGTCCAGCGAAGTAGAGTACAGAGCAATGGCTCATGCCACAAGTGAAATATTATGGTTACGTAGATTGTTGTCTTGCTTACAAGTTTATTGCTATTCTCCAACGCCTCTTTACTGTGATAATCAAGCAGCTATGCATCTTGCTGCCAATCCAGTATATCACGAAAGAACCAAGCATATAGAAGTGGATTGTCACTTCATCAGAGAGCACATACAAGATGGAACTATAGCAACTGACTATGTCCCAACCAAGCAGCAACAAGCAGACATCTTCACCAAGTCATTGGGATCCACACAGTTTCAGAGTTTATCAGTCAAGTTGGGTGTTCATAATCCTCACACACCAACTTGAGGGGGAGTAATAGAGGGGTAACAGTAAATCAGTAAATTAAGTTGTTGAATATTTTGTAATTAAGTCATGATAATTGCTTAATAGGCTAAACTTTCTCCTTTCCTCAATTCTAGGCTATGATTGTGGATCCAATTATTGTAAAGGGTGAAGGAATCACCCTATATATGAAACGTAGTTGCACTCTGTAATATCATCAGATGAAAGCAAATATTCATCTTTTAATAATATTAAACTAACTTAAATTCCGAAATTATTTATTTAATATAATTTCATCCTCTATCAACTTGACAAAATCTTTGTTCAAGAGAAATATATATAAATAAACGTTCTAGGCTTTGAAGTAAACTTTTTTTTTCACTTAACCACTACAAATATTTTGATAGGTACATGCGTTGCAAAAAAAAATGTGATATGCCTAAATAGGAGACAATGAGATACATCCAAAATTAAAGAAGAATAAAACAATCTAATTATTAAAAATTTAGTTCCTTATTTCATTTATTTAACAACATTTTAGAGTACAAAACCATAATTGCAAGATTCATGAAATTAAAAAAAGAAAAAGTAAAATATTCATTTATTAGGCGCACCATAGTAACTAAATTCCAAATTTGGAATATATTAGCACAAGGTGTATTGCTTTGATTTTTTATTAGAGTAAGAACCCATTCTTTCCTGCATGGCGTAATTGTACTCTCATGGGTCTGATACTCATTTAGGTTCAATTGGTTTAACAGGATAAACTTCTGGCTTTAGATAAAGTTTCCAACATTTGTCCTTAAAACAAACAAACATACGATATGGATCTACTGGGCAATCCGCGTCAGTTTCACAATCAATATCGTCTGTAATGAGAAAAGACAATAAAATAATTATACTAAAATGAGATAAAAACAACAATCAAAAGAAGGAAATTTGAAATAAATGAAAAAATAACTTACGTTTTTGGTTCATTCCAATATGAAATACCGAAAAAAGTAAAATAATAGCACACACAAACTTTAGAGTTTTAATCATCTTTTTCTCTCTTCACAAGTAACAAATAGAATATGATTAGATCAATTTATATTGTATGAAGTACATCTTGTGTTAAAAAATATTATATATTTTTAGTGCTTAAGAAGTTGCCAAAAGCCCTATCTAAAATTATAATCGTTATTATTTGTCTCTTAAGTAGATCGATGTGTTTTATTTATACATTTAGCACACTTATTAGAGGGATAACGTAGAAAACTTGCTAATCATTAAAATTAAATAATTTTTTATTAAATTTTCATCCTTTGCAGATAGAAAAGGGAAATTTATTTAAAATATAATAATACACAATCAGTGGTTATGCACAAGTTGAATAGCGGAACTAAATTAAAAGTGCCTAAATTTTCCGAGTCAAACCTATTAGAAAAAAAAATTATCGTGAATAAAGTTAGGCACAATATTGTTGAAACAAAATGAGTTTTGAACAATGTCTTTAAAGTTTTGATGATAACAAAGTATTAAAAGAACAATTATTTGCTTCTAACAGTATGATTACTTGCTCAAATCGATTTACTTCTCATTTGCTAATAAGAATAACCCATCAATTCACTATTGAATACTGCCATCAATAATTTTCATGACTAAGTAATTCTTATGATTTCTTGCGATAATTCTCATGACCAAATGATTCTTATGATTTCTTGCTCATTATGATATATATATATATATATAAACCCATCAATTTATCTGGTCTTCTTCGATGTTGGGGTGCTTCCCTATTTTCTGGTGTGTGTTGTGCGGTGCGCAGTGCTTTGTTCCCCTTGTGTTGTTCTAGTCTTCTGGCTTTTCTTTAATTGGTTTATGGGATTTCCCTAGGGTTTGTAGAGGTGTTGTTGGGCGGTGCTTTTTGTTTGTGTCCAGTGCCTCTGTTTTGGATTGTCTTTATTCTCATCTTTCTTCTTTTGTTTGTTCTGTTTCCTCTCTCCCTTGCTATTTCTCATGCCTTGGTGTTGTGGTTTAATAAAAAGTTTGTAGTTAAAAAAAAAAACATCAATTTCTTGTATGATTTTGTTATTTATAATTTCATTATACAGTAGGAATAGAATCTGAGATCAAGTGTGCACAAACACAGGATATGATAAAATAATTATATCCTCTTTCTTATTCTATGTGTACCAAACACATGACAAGGATATGTGTTTATCCTGACACTATCCTATCCTTTCCTTATCCAGCTTCTTATACTATCCTGTCGATATCCTATCCTGCGCACCAAACAAGCCCTAAAAGATCAGACTGTAAATGATCACTAGATCAAGCTCTGAAGTGTAATGAAGATGAGCTTCTGATAGACTCAACTTCTGAAGGCCACATAAGCATCAGAAGACTCTGAAGGGTCACTCTCAGATTCAGAATGTAGTTTGTCTTCTTCTAATCACGTGCAGAAACAAACAAATAACTTCAAAGACAAGAGGAATGAAACGGTTAATTTTTTTGTAGCAAAGGAAATTCAAATGTGATTTCAACGACATTAACCATATCGAGAAACATTTTGTTCGGTTTTTGTATGTTGGCAACAATTTTGCAAAAACAAACTCTAGCCTAATGTTGGACAAGATGATGTAGCATATGGAGTACAACATTACTACTACTGATATGCGCTGAATTTTTATATCAAATCTTTGTAAGATTTGTTTCAGAATAAAATATTATGCACGTTTTAACATACCAAGTTGCGCCTTGTTCTTTAAGTCTCTAAAGACGGTTTAGATTATTTAGTTCAATAATATAATTGAATCTTTGAAGAAAATATATTTGAAGTAAATCTTTTTGAAGACAATCTTTGAAGAATATTTGAAGTAAAACTTTGTGCTGATCATCTCAATGGTCCAGATTTATTCTGAAGCCTTTTCTTGCGCATCAAGTACCTGCTATCTTAAGGCTATATATATGAAGTCTAAAACATTGTTTCAATTTATCTAAAGCCGTGTTTTACAAAGCGTGTGATTTTAAGGTTTTAGTGTGTCTCTTGTTTATTGTGTGCCTTTCTTGTGTCAAGTTGATGCAAGCTTAGGACTGATTATTTGAGTTGTAATTGTGTGTCTTCTCCTAAGCTTTTAAGTACAGAGATTAGGATTGTGTGAACTTACTCCTAAGCTTTGAAGTACGGAGGTAGGTTTGTTATTAATTGTTCCATTGTTCTGTTACGGTGAGTAACCTTCTGATTATTGTGTAAGGGGAGTGAGACGGGGTCTCATATCTAGGAGTTCCTAGGTAGAGTTAGCAAGGGTAGTAGCAAGGTGATAAGTTGTAAATGGGGCGTTTGCTGAGAACTTAGAACTAGTACTATTATAGTGGATTCCTCCTGGATTGGTATCCCCAGAGTAGGTGTGTTGCGCCGAACTGGGTTAACAAACTTACTGTGTTATTTACTATTATGCAGTTTACTGTTTTTAATACTTACAGCGTGATTTATTGCTTCGAACGTTGCTGTAGCATCTTGCGTAGCATTTGTCCTATGCGTGTCAGAATTTCACATTCCAATGTCTATGAGCAAGCTTCTCAAAGACTCAAATTTGTGCACTGACTCGCTTCAACGTCTCTTTTATCCTTCTCTATATATGGAACTAAAGGCTTGAAAAAAGTAGAGAACTCTTGGCAAATTTTGAAAGGACAATTACTCTGTTAAAATCAAAGGACAAGTTTTAACTTAGAATTTCTTACAAACTTTACATCCTAAAAATTCTGAAGTCTTAAGAGTCTCACTTTACTTTGTATTGCTTACACCTCTAATTGTATACCAAGTTTAAATCTTAAACAATTTTTTATTTGATTAAATTAGATTGTAAGAAGTCTATTGCATATGTGCTTCAACATTAGAAGTCTCTTGGTTCTTGATAACATGAATTTATATGGTGTTTTTAAATAGTTTTTAGGATAGTTTTTATTCATTTTAGTAATTTGTAGGAGCCATTCCATGGAAAATACATAAGGAAATTAAGTTACATGAAGAAGTAAGAGTTGAAGAAATTACACAAAAATGAGCAAAAATTGAAGAAAATCTACTGAGCATACATCGTGCCACGATGAAGGAATTAATTTGAAGAAAATCTACAGCTTGCATCGTGCCACAATGGCACATATCGTGGCACGATGGTGCTCGAACAAGTTTGTTTCTGCAACTATATCCTTAGAGTTTTGATGATAACAAAGCATAAGGAAACAATTTTGTGCACTAACCTTTTTATTATGTCTGTAGAAAATTAGTAAAGAAAAGCCGATTCTGAGATGATAAAGAGCCGATTATGGACTCTTATATTCAACGACTCTAAACGTCTAGACTTTAGACTCTAGATGTAACACCCTACTTATTCTACCCTCATTCGTAACTTAACAACAAATAAAAAGTAAAACAAATAGAGTATTACCAGTAAATTTTTTCTCAACAATTAAGCATGCTTAAAATAGTTATCGACAACAGAAGATAAGTCTCAACATAATCATTTATTTATGCAAACATGCTCATAATCATGCAATAGCTAAGAATCTCCAACATAACTATCCAATGATAAACCAAACATGATCTCAAAATTCGGCTCAAGCCTTATACAATCCAAAATGTGAATATAATCACAAAATCCAAAAACTTAGGCAAATATGTTGGGCCACCCGTGGCTCCGCCTCTGCCTGGTTTTGAAGTATCAAATGCTAAGGTAAAATTATTTATTTCAATTCCATTCTTTTTCCTCCTTTGATGAACCCTAAAACCTCAATCTTCACTCCTTCTTGTTGGGTTTTTGTATGTTGGCTACAATTTTGCAAAAACGAACTCTAGCCTAATGCTGGACATAGAGCTGTCAAAATGGGCTAGCCCGAATGGCCCGAAATTTTTCCGGGCTCGGGCCTTAAAAATCTTAGCCCGAATTGTTTCCGGGCTTTTTAGCCCGGCCCGATAAAGCCCGTTTAAAATATGGGCTAGCCCGAATGGGCCGCGGGCCGCCCGTAAGCCCGAATAATTTTAAATAAAAAATAAATATAAGTAATTTATTTTGAGAGTTTCTTTTACCGCACTATGAGTTTCTCAAACATTATCCACTACTTATGTAGCGTGCGGTATTTTTTCCTCAAATTTATCATTTTTACTACTTAAGTAGCGGATGAGTAAAAATAGGGCATGCGAGAAACTCTTAGGTAGCGGATGAGTAAAAATAGGGCGCACGAGAAACTCGTAAATAGCAGATGAGTAAAAATATGGCGCGCGAGAAAATCGTAGGTAGAGGATGAGTAAAATAGGGCATGTGAGAAACTCGTAGGTAGTGGATGACTAACAATAGGGCGCGCAAGAAACTGTAGGTAGCGGATGAGTAAAAATAAGTCGCGGGAGAAATGGTCTCTATTTGTTGTTTAGAAAATGCAATATAAATTTAATTGAATTTGTGATAAAATTATTGATCCTCCACATATATGTATAATATATATGTATGTTTTTTTTAAACTTTTTTTTGCCATTTTTAATTTTTTATTGAAAAATAAAATAAAAATGCGGGCTAGCTCGAAAGCCCGGAGCCCGAATAGCGCCGGGCTCGGGCCATACTTTTCAGGGCCCGTTTTTCATCCGGGCTTTTTTAGCCCGGCCCAAAGTAGCCCGAAGCCCGACCGGGCTGGTCCGAATTTTGCTGGGCCGCCCGTTTTGACAGCTCTAGCTGGACAAGATGCTGTAGCATATGGAGTACAACATTACTGCTACTGGTATGCGCAAAATTTTTATATCAAATCTTTGAAAGATTTGTTTCAGAATAAAAGAATATGCACGTTTTAAGATTTGTTTCAGAATAAAAGAATATGCACGTTTTACCAAGTTGCACCTTGTTCTTCATGTTTTTAAAGGTGGTTTAGATTATTTAGTTCAATAATATAATTGAATCTTTGAAGAATATATATTTGAAGTAAATCTTTTTGAAGACCATCGTTGAAGAATATATATTTAAAGTAAATCTTTTTGAAGACAATCTTTAATGAATATTTATTTGAAGTAAATCTTTTTGAAGACAATCTTTGAAGAATATTTGAAGTAAATCTTTGTGTTGATCATCTCAATGGTCCATATTTATTCTGAAGCCTTTTCTTGTGCAACAAGTATCTGCTATCTCAAGGCTATATATATGAGGTCTAAATCATTGTTTCAAAGCATCTAAATCCGTGTTTACACAAAGCGTGAGTTTTAGGGTTTTAAAGTTTCTCTTGTTTATTGTGAGCCTTTCTTGTGTCAAGTTGATACAACCTTAGGACTGTGTTATTTGAGTTGTAATTTGTGTACTAACTCCTAAGCTTTTAAGTACGGAGATTAGGATTGTGTGAACTTACTCCTAAGCTTTTAAGTACGGAGATTAGAATTGTGTGAACTTACTCCTAAGCTTTGAAGCACGGAGGTAGGTTTGTTATTGTTTGTTTCATTGTCTGTTACGGTGAGTAACCTTCTGAGTATTGTTTAAGAGGAGTGAGACGGGGTCTCATATCTAGGAGTTCCTAGGTAGAGTTAGCACGGGTAGTGACTAGGTGATAAGTTGTAAACGGGGCATTTGCTGAGAACTTAGAACTAGTACTATTATAGTGGATTCCTCCTGGATTGGTATCCCCCAGAGTAGGTCGTGATTACGCCGAACTGGGTTAACAAACCTACTGTGTTATTTACTATTATGCTCTTTACTACTTTTATTACTTAAAGTGTGATTTATTGCTACGAACGTTGCTGTAGCATCTTGCGTAGCATCTGTCTATAGCATGTCAGATTTTCACTTCTCTTTTGGGTAAATTGCATGTGAGCTTAATGGAATTGAGATGCTATGAGAATATATGTCAGAAGCAATAAACACGGGTACAAATGGAAGCTATGACATTTTGATTGGTGGTTTTTGAAGAAATTTTTATTAAACCCGTATTCTAGGATATGACTCCACTAAAAAGGCGAGTGCTCACTCTATGTGACTCTGTTTAGCATGCGATTTGTTTCTATGGAAATATAACGAAATTCCCGTCATTTTGAGCTCATAGTTCGCTATATTTGGATCAAAATTGAGGTCCGTACACGCTTTTGAAGTGGAGGTACATATGCTGTCAAATTCTGGTTTTTGGCTGCGGGTTTAAAGTATTGTGGCCGCAAATTCGGGTTTTCCGTTTTTGGCAAGTTTTGAAGTTGTCGTTAATATGTTTCAGACGTCATGATAAGGTGGGTTCTTCAAGTTTCCTTACCTTATGAATTTAGTTAGAAGTCTAGTTGCCCAAATCATACTTTTTGCATGTTAACATATGTTTAAAATTAGGGAAAATAGGTGAAATTCCGGCACCTACTGGGGACAGATGTTATGACAGAAGCTATAGCACTTGTCGTACGTAACCAGCCTGATGCTAAGACAAATGGTATAGCGTGTGTCCACAGTAGCGATAAACGAACAAATAAAATAACATGCAATACACGTAAAGAACACAGAATATTGTTGATCCAGTTCGGCGTAAACAACGACCTACTCTGGGGGCTACCAAGCCAGGAAGGAATCCACTATAATAGATCTAGATCAAAGCCCTTAGTAAACTTCTCAAGTTCACGACTTATCTCCTAGACTCTACCCGTGCTATACTCAACCTAGGAACTCCTAAGTTTGAGACCCTGTCTCACTTCCTTTCAATCACACACCCTGTGATTATAACAAAGATACAAACAGAATGATTTCAATCACCAAGAAAATAAACCTCCGTACTTAAAAGCTTAGGAGAGATTACACAAATTACAACTCAAACACAATCCTAAACTTGCATCAAGGAGACACAAGAAAGGGTCACAATTAACAAGATTAAAACCCTAAAATTCTATTCTTCAAATGAAGGCTTCAGTGGTCTTTAGGTTTTTAGTCTTCACATATATATATGACCTTGAGTTAGCATGTGCTAGGTCTTCATCTTGGGCTTTAAACTTCAGCCGATCTTTTGCAAAGTCCAGGACACATGGAATGGAAACAATCACTTGTTTCCATAAATGGCATAACATCTTCTAGAAATACTTCTTGGTGCAGCCGCCTTATAAACCCTTGTTTAAAACGTGCGTCTTGATACACAAGAAAGGTGAAAATGTTGCTTCAGAGAATCTTCAAAGATATGGCGCGCAAATAAACATTAATTACCGGCATGACAGATGTTGTACCCACATGCTACGACATCTGGTCCAACATCTTGCTAGAACTTGTTTTTGCAAAATGAGGCCAACATACAAAACACCAACAATCTCCCCCTTTGGAAAATTTTGGCTAAAACAATCTAAGACAAGTTCTTGAGAGATGCAGTACATACCTTCCTTCAAGTCAACGCAAACACACAACTAAGAAAGAAGATAATACATTGCCACATTATTTTCAAAAGAGATCTTCAAGTGAGAAATAACGAGCAAGCAGCATCAGAGGCATGCAACAGCGGAAACAAACAACTTAGCTTCATAGAGTACAAGATAGAAGAGAAGTAAACTCTTACACATTAAGCATATATTAGCGCCATATAGATGCACCAGGGAAAAATAAATTCCCACATACATGAATCACCATAGGAAAAATAAATTCCTACACCACTGAGAAAAATCAATTCTCATATATCAAGCACAATTGGATTCCAATAAATAGACAGGCTGTCATAGCATCTAGATTGACATATGTCACACACAACATGCATCACAACAAGAATTATACTACTCTCCCTTAGTTCATGCATATCACACAATAAAGATTACTCCCCCTCATGCTGATAACTATAAAGTTGGTTGATGGGTATCCCACGAATCATGCTGAGGGACATGAGTGACCTAGATGAAATTTGTCCCTCCTACATAACGGGAGATATGTCTATGGGCCCAATATTGAACTAGACAAGGATGACATACTATGCCTTGTGTTCAATATAGACATGACAAAAGGGTAATTATGCACAAGATATTTATCACAGAAAGGTTAGTCACATCACATGACATTCTTGTGACTTGGGTAACAGTGATGTGTTGCTAGATACCGCTCACTGTTTATAATATTAAGATTAATATTATTACCAACGTCATAAGAACCTACAGGGTCACACACATAAGGATAGTTAAAACGGGAAAAATAAGTGAGACTTATTGCGGGGTGTGCAATTAGTGAAAAACGAATATTGGGCTTGAGAAGTCCAAATTCGTGTGAACTGAAGACCGCATAAGAAACTCTATAAATAGAGGCTTATGAAGTTCAGTTTCATACACTTTTGAAAACCCTAATTCGTACTTGAGAAATTCTGAATTTCTCTAAACCCTAAACCACACAAATTCCCTCAACCTTCATCCAAGAACAGCTAGCACTGAAGGATTGGAGGTTCCTGTTCGTGTGGACTAAGTGGAGGTGCTGCAATTGCGGTGCTCGTGATCGAAAAGAAAGCGAAGGAACGGTTCTTCAAATTGCGTTGCTCGTGACCGAAAAGAAAGCGAAGGAACGGTTCTTCAAAGGTAACAATCTATCCCTGATCATGAACATTCACATGGATCCATTGAAGGAAAGTCGAATTTTTAAATCCGCTGCATTTTGTCTTTGATAATATGGTATACGTTTTCCTTCACACACAAGCATACAACAACATCATACGTAGTACAGAGGTCATATGTCGAGGACACATGTTGCAGCATGTGGCACCACATCAGAATACCAACTACTCCCCCTTTTTAGCCACAAATTTTGACAACCAGAGTCATGCATATAATATAAATCCAGAACACAGAGTGACATATAGTAGGAACCAAGGAGTACCACTATTACAGACCACAAGCACATGCAAGTGCATAGAATATCCAGGGAATAGCCCACATAAGGTCAAAAGAAAACCAGATCACAACATACATATGACAAAACATTTGTCAAAGCATCATATAGAGGTACCATCATATTACTCTCCCTTTGTAGCCATAATTCAGACAAACATAAGCTTCATTCATAGAGTACCAGAGAGTATCACAATGAGAAATTAGCAGAAACATAGATGAAAATCAGGCAGATTTATTTTCATCAGAGCCTTCAGCCATGAGTTCATCACCATCTTCACCTTCTTCTTCTACACCAGCATCCTCCTCAAACTCTAAGGCTTGGATCACTCATTCAAACTTCAACTTCTTTTCTTCCAAGGCCTTACACGTTTCCTTCAGCTCAACAATCATATCCTTCTTTTTCCTTCATTTAAATTTTTTTTTAAAATCCTGCGTTTTTTTTTTATTGTTTTAAATCCATTTTTTTTTAATTTAAAAAATATCAAAAGCTAGCTACTAACACCATCATAAACAAGGAAATTAGGTATCCTATAACACCATCTTGAATCCTAAATAAGGCAAGGGAAATCAGTGAAATTAGATCAAAGTTAGGGCACACCAAAACAGTGAAAGCAGAAAAGAAATCATGCGGTGAAGAGTGAAATCCGGCGATTGCTGCAAAACTAGAACCAGATAGAACAAAACAAGTTAACATTAACAGAGTAAACACACATAAGCAACAAATATATGCATGATTGACAGAGTAAACACACACAAGTAAGAAAGAAACAAAAGAGTATCATATACCTCATCTTCCTTATTTCTATAAGAACCTCTTTAATCCTCAAAACTTCAGCAATAGCTTGAGATTCTGCCTCAAGCTCATCAGTAAGAGCTTCAGCTTCATCAAAGCCAGCACACATGATGAGTGAGTGAGTAGTAATCAATTATTAGGCATATCATACTCCAAAATAAATAAGAACCAAAACACCACATAACAATCTAAAGATGAAGATTTTCCGGTCTCTTCCAATTGTTCTACTGCTAATATTCTGCAGCAGACACATAAAAGTAGCACAAACCAAATACACATACATAATTCACATGGATAAATCAACCATGCCCAGAAACATTCACCGATAGTGATCACTTTAACAGGTTCAATACATCGCTAAAATCAGTATCCGAAACAGCAGACATTCTCTACACTTATAAACACATAGCTCATGGATTCTCAACAAGACTAACAAACAAAGAAGCTGAAACACTTCTAAAACAACTAGGAATTCTCTTTGTTATCCCTGAACTCAGATACCACCTTCACACAACAAGAACACCGGAGTTTCTCGGATTGTCGAAAAAAAACACTCTTTTACCTAATTCAAAGCCTATAAGCCTTCAGGATTATTGCAATATTAGTACTAGCACACAAGTCATTCAGACAATCACAATTCACAAAGAAAATTAGCATGAAATTTTGAACAAATTACAAAACATATAGTACATTAATAAGCAATGCCAGAATTTGGAACAATCAAAGATAAGTTAAGAAAAAGTTAAAGAAATCAAAGGGCCACTCACACTGCACCACCACCAGCTGGACCAAGTGCTTTGAATATAGACATACCAGTCATAGCATTATGATTAGCTGCTCCTCTTTGATGTTGTTCCTGTTTTACGAATCAACATGACAATTATACACAATTTTCAAGCTATAAATTATTTCTCTTTACATAAATTGCACATAACAAGCTATAATTAGTAATATTAACAACCCAACTTTAGACATGTTTTCCATTGAAGTTTCTTTCATTTTCTGTCTGTAAACTGATAATAATATGTCAATTGTGAAAACCTTGGTCAAAATCAAAACATTGTCTTTTATGCCTATTTGATAAAAAAAAAATTTAATACAAATTGTATTATAATTATAAAAAGAGGCCAACCATTTTCCGTTTCTGATGCCTCCTGTGTCCTAACACAGGAAAATTGTTTTTTTTTCCATGCAAAAGGGGTCACAATCAAAACTAAACTATATGTTCACAGATACTACAAAATGCATATATTAAAAACAACTATATAGAACAGAATGGGTGCAATAAATTTAACAAGAAGTCAAACTGGTTTCATATTTTATAATGCAGGCCATCTGAAACATGCACTCTGCCGGCTTCTGTGATTTTGATTGAAACTATCAATTATGTTCTGACTTCTTCCAAAGACTGTAATCAATAATTTATCTATTTTTTACCAACTTAAAAAAAAATCATGTTTTCAGTCATTAATTACAAAATAAATGTGCTGAAAAATCATGTTTTCAGTCAAGAGAAATGCTAACAGCGCATTCTCTAACACTATTTCTGAAACTATCTAAATTATTGGCCGAAATTTATGTGTTCCGTTAACTTATGTAGGTCTCATATCCATTTCAATCGATAATAAAGAGAGTCGTAGAGAGAGTGTTGTTGTACTAGTAATTGCAATTCCTCTAGAGTCAACTACACAATAAGTACATGTGAAGTTCAAATTGAAACATTATACCAAATGAAGAATTACTTTGTCACTAGAATTAATATCTTTATACTTTTCATAGTATCCCCACATTAATGTTGGGGGTAAAGTATTGTTTCAAATTAAATTAAAGAAAATGGAAAAAGAAAGAGATAAACTTGAAGAGTCCATGCATCTTGTGGTGGAACAAAAGGTAGAGTAGTGGTGCTCATTGGGTGACGATGAAGAAGAACAAGAACAAGTTTGTATTGTGAACATGCGCACCATTTGTGGATGAGAGTTCAAAGCTAGATGCCAAGCATCCAATCAAATATATCATTTTGTCAAAGCACAGTATTGCAAATGTGAACTGCCAAACATATGGCAAAAGAGTTATTCAAAGCTCATTATGTTTAGTATCAACACTGGAAACTGAATAAGCAGAACATACATATGTATAATCTACGCTGGTATATTGTTCTACAAAAATTTACCTCATATTATGTCATTTAACATTACTATTTATTAACAATCCAAAGAATCACTTTGTATTTCAAGAGGGGGTAAATTTCTTTAAAATCTCATTAATCGTAAATTACATTAATACTTCTCTTATTATGCAAAAAAGAAATATTCTTCCACAATATGCACTTATAGTATATCTCTTGTGAGACTAGTTCAATGAAAAACATCAAAATATAATCTAATTTCCCTTATGAAAATTCGTAAAAAAAATGATAAAATTCCAATATTGAACCTACTAATTTATTGCATAATAAATATCCCTAGTAATTAAAAATGTACAATACTTTGAAAGAAACTCATAATTGATCCACAAAAATAAAAAATTTACTTGATTCACATATGGTAACAATCAAATTGAATGCAAATACCACAAGACTATCTTATTTTAGATTGTGTTTAAGATCAAACTCATGAATCAGCTTTGATTTGATGCAGTGCTAAGACAGAGATATTCCATTGAGAGTGAGAATTCACATAAATAATCATGATCCTATTGGTGGTCTTTGATGGAAATAAATCTAAGGCACTGGCATGTACATACCAATAGATTGTCACCAAAATCATATATATTATGAGTAGTAAAATACCAAACAGGGAACCAGCAACATATGAAAAGAAGATATTGTACAGAATCTTGAAATCAATTACTACCATACAAAAGTAATTACCATTTGATTTCACCCCAACCACGATCAAACGAGTTGTGTCACCTCCAAAGGAAAATGCAGCAAAGTACAATAACAATGCAAAATCTGTTAGCACAATAACAGTACAACACAAAACACATTGTATCCTTTATATCTTTTACTCAATTTCTACACATTGTTGTTTATGCAATTGCAGAAAACTAAATCAACAAAACAATAACAAAAAATAATACATAAAAAAGTAGAAACATCAGAAGAAAAAAAACCAAGTAACAAACTACAATTGCATAAAACAGCAGGAATGAAAAACCTAAATCAATTGCAGTATAAACAGTTCTAAGAGCTAAAATCAAGTAACAAACCATAAAAAAACAAAGAAATCAGATGAAAAAGCTTCGATTTGGGCTTAGGGTTCAAGAACAGTATACGTACCTGTGATTTTGCGATTTGGGAATAGCTAGGGTTCAAGAGAGAAGCTTCGAGAGATTGAGAGAGAGAGGACGGCTGAGTGAGAGGAGAGGACGACGGTGAGAGAGAGGGTCGACGACGGCGCCTTGAGTGAGAGAGAGCAGATTCGCGAGAGTGAGTGAGGGAGAAGACGTACGATAATCTCAGATTCGTGTTCTAATTCCCAAATAGAAAAACAATTTTTGAGTTATTATTGGTTCCAAAAAAACAATTTTTTTTTTACTCAAACTGACTTATTACATCTGACTATATATAGCCCAAATATAGATTTATTTTAGATATTTTTCGTTATAATTACAAGACTGACACCGTGTTCAGTTTTGCTTCTGGGATATTGAAACCAGATGTAAAAAGTGTTGTCCATATATTTTTCACTTCTGTGGCTATTGTAACCAGATGTAAAAGTCAGTCCATATAGCTTTTCACATCAGACATATGTTCCACATATGTAAAATCCTTAAGTAATATGTCATATTTCTATTAGTGGCAACATCATCAGAGAAACAATGATTCCTCAATTAAGAACATCGAAACTCTGCTTGGTCAAATGGCAAAGCAAATGGCTGATATGCAAGGAAGTAGAAACCCTCCACCCCACACTCAACCCAATTCAACCGAGCATGAAAATTTTATTAGAACTGATGTGAAGATTGAAGTAATTGAGGAATTGGGTGAAGAAAATGTTGTTGAAAATGAAGAGGAGGAAGAGCTTGAAGAATGTGGCACAATGCAAATATTAAAGATAATCAAGCCTCACGTGACACAACTTCCTTATTCTGGGCCACTTGCTCAAGAAGAAAAGAAATTAGTTGAAAAAGAAGTGGAAAATTACCAAGAGAGGGTGAAAATCAACAAGGCTGAAATTGATGAAGTCATAGAATCCATTTGTGCCTTGTTCAACAAATAGCAGGGGAGGACACGGATTCCACATCATCTCTACTTCAAATTCATGGAGTTCCTTCCAAACAAATTGAAGACTAAGGATGATGTGGTTTCCGTTTCATTTTGGCCACCCTAACATATCAGGCGTCGAGCTACCGACGTTAACCAATCGCTTGTTGGGAGGCAACCCAATCTTCTATCTTTACTATTTAACTTTTGCAATTTATCATTTTAAGTATATTTAGGCATTAAATCCTAAATTTCATCTCATTCTTCATCTTTTCACAAGTAAGTCTATTCTAATGCTTTAATGTTCATTATTCTTGAAGTAGGTTTACTTAATTTGTGAATTTAGGAAATTAGGATTTCAATATACATGAATTAGGAATTTGTGTGGTTTTCACTCTTCATAGAATACGAATTTAGGGTTTATAATTCCTAATTTTTGTTTGGAAAACCTCTGTTTATATATGGACTCACATGTTTAATTTGTTAAGAACATGGCTGGTGTGTAACAATTCTTTCTCTAAATTAGACAAGAACAGAGCTGATGTTTCTTCCAATGAATGCATTTTAAGGTTTGAATGACATAGGAATCTATAGGCATTCACTTTGTTCTAATTACATTGGCTGCAAGTTAGAGGTTTTAATTGGTACTTTTAACTTGATTTGGTCTGATTTTTTTTAAGGAAACATCAATGTTGTGAGGATTGGGTTTGTTATGCTATCTTTGCACAGTTATACTGTATAACGTTTACCTGATTTGTCCTTGCTGAAGGTTGAAGTTGTTTTAATTAAATTGAAGCATGAGGAAGTAGATGTTAGGTTTTGGATTATGGACTTATAAGAGGGACTGTTTTCTCTTAGATTGAATGTTGATTATGTTTTTGTTGCTGAGCTGCTATTTTTAAAAAGCTTACAGTGTTATATGTTCAGCTTTGGATTGCTTATGAGTTCTCTTAATGATGTTTCTATAAGATTCTCATTTCTAATCATTTATTGAAACTCATATTATTTTTGTGCTTTGTTGGAACTAAGAGGCAGTACTCTCCCTTATCACATGAATTTGAACTTTTGAGTAATTAGAACTGTGACTTGGTATTGACATGTTGATTTATGGTTAGAACCTTGTGAGTTTAAAGTTGAGTATGGGGAAAACATTGACAATGACATATTTGAAGTGTTAACTTGTTTGGCTTTGTGATTTGGACTTTGTGGACTTGGTGAACACCTTAATTAGAAACCACCAATTTTTTTAAAAATAAATAAATCAGGGGCTGTTATCTTGGATTCAAATTTTGATTGTGTGATTTTGCATCGACTTCTCTTTGTTTAGTGTTAAATTTTGGTCTTATGTTAGGGTCTGTTCTAACTGAGAGTAAGTGGTGAATCAATTGTTTTAGCATGTGATATCTTGAATCTTACACTGTCAATCTGTGTTTGAGTTTATGTCTTGATTTTTTTAGTTATCTTAAGAAGACATGGTGTTTACGTGGAAAAATGGTAAACAACCGCTAGTTTGAGTATTTTAAACTCGCGAGACCAACTAGAAATCTCAGAACAATTTTGTGTGTAGTTATTTTAGAAAACATTTTGATTTTAATCAAGAAATGATAAACACTCTTGAGTTTTTAAACTTTGTAAAAAGATGAGATAAACTGACTATTTGAATCGCCTCAAACAACAAAGTTTAATGCGAAAACGTAAAACATAAACTTAAAGACTTGCAAAACAATAAACTGCATTGAATTGGAAAGGCAAATACAAAAGAAATGGTTCACAATACATACATTGTTCTCTTGAATTCCGTTCGTTCATAATGCGAGTACTTGGAATTTTTGAGAAACAGTTGGTATGAAAATATTGCGACCCTTGTTTCTTCAATGAAAAAACTATTTATACTCCTACACTAAGGTAACTGCTCTTGATGATCTGAATGCCTCAGGATGCTCCTTCGTTGCCAACGATCTCCGCTTCTTTCGCGCGCTATCTTCGAATTGGAACTTTGGGCTTGTGTGTTTGGCCTTTCACGCTCGAACTCCAGAACCTTTTCCTTCGATAAAACCTTTCGAAGCTACAAATAACACTTAATCATGCATCATTTTGATGCGTTCGAATGTCAGCATTAGTGACATCTTAATTAAGCAATTATTATTTTTGAATATTTTGGTATACATATATATATATATATATATATATATTCTAATTTGACTGCCAATTATAATAACATAAACATACACCAAATTTATGCCTAACAAATTGCCCCCCAAAAATGCCATTTCGATGGAGCCTTTCGAACTGAGAAGCTGGCGTTTTTGAAAAGACAACTTACACGCGTCAGTTTCACGTTTTCCAACGACGGCGCTGATGTCACGATGTGATTATGACTGCTTTCTCTCAACAGTCACCTCTTTTCCCGCAACGATGTGAAAAGACTATCTCTTTTTTCCCCGTATATCCAAGTTGTAGCCCTAGAACCTTTATACCAGGGTCTTACAATTTTAGCTACCTCAAACCCCCAAACAAATTCTTTTGATTTGCTCCTACTATAGTCGAAGGTTATATTGCGTGGCTAGATAAAGTGCAACACGACTTCAAAAGTATTTGGAAAGACTTTGGCATTTTTGACTTTATCCAGCTTTCTAGGATAGGTTTGAAATACCAACAAGAAATGATAATAGCTGCTCTCCATTACTTTGAGTCTTCAACTAACACTTTCCATTTCGAATGTGGAATGATGACCCCAACCCTATTCGATGTTGCTGCCATTACTGGCCTTCCCTGTAACATCACGTTTTTTTTTAATTATTTATTTGATTTAATTTATTTATTTAAATTCCATGTTGTGTGATTTATTTAAATATGTGGCTTTGGTGTGGTGGTGTATTTAGAATAATAGTGTTTTTGAGAGGTGTGAATATTAAGTTGGGCTTTATGAGGAATGGACTTGGAGTAAATAAAGGGTAATGTGGTAATTGGAGGAGATGTTGACCTAAGTATAAATTGGTACTTTTAGGAGAGAGGATTCATTTTGTCATGAATTTTGGATGGAGGAAGAGAGAGAAGCTCTCATAAGAAGAAAAAGAAAGAGAAAGAAGAGAAGAATGAAATTGGTAAGTAAATCCCGTTTTCCCTTCAACAACTTCACTAAATCTTCGATTCCCGATTCGTTAACCGTTGATTTTCGTTGAAATTATGAGGGATGGTTCACAACATCTGAAGCTAACTTTTGACCGTTCGGATCGTCGAAACAAGGCCCGAGGAGGGAGAAATCGAACTCAGACTATGGCAGAAAATTTGGAAGAAAAATAGTGGAAAATGAAGAACAAGAGAGAAGGATGAAGAGGAAGCTTTGTAGAGGGGATAATTCTTGAAGAACTAGAGGTAAGAGAGTAGTTATATATGATTTGTGGGTGATTAAGAGGGAGGAGAAACCATGTTCTCTTTGCCCAAACCCTCTCACCCTTGCTATGCTTAAAGTTAGCATTTTTATGTTTATGAATGAATCAAAATGCTTCCTTTTGTAATGATTTCGTGTTATACATGTTATGTGATGCTAAAAGTACATGTTGATGGTTGCAATTTTGAGAATCAAAGTATGTTCATATGAAATTATGTGTTTTTGAGTTTTTAGTGAAAAACATGAATAATCTTTGGTTGATGATGCTTTTGATGTTTGTAAGTGATGAAGCTTGTACTCCTATATATGATAACATGTTTATGATCCAAAGAAAATATCTTTTTAAAACTGGAACACGTTTCAGATGATTTTGGGGATGGAATTCGAACGGTCGTAAAACAGAGCATCAATTCTGGGCATGTGTCGCCAGGCTAGAACTAGCGAGAGCTAGCGAGGGAACTCGCCAGGGCTCGCCAGTGCTCGCCAGCCAGCCCAGTGCCCTCTGACTTGATTCGCTATGGCGAGAGCTAGCGAGAGATGGCGAAGACAGCCAGACTTAGTTGATTTTAATTGATGATGATGGATTAATACATGAATTGTTAGTTCCTTATGAATGTGTATAATTGATGATAGTATTTTCATATGCTTGTTGGTTATGATGATGTTGACGACGAGGTGAACTGAATATAAATGTATGTGTGTGAGTATGTACATGTGGTAAATGTATAAGTTTGGTAAATATTATGATAATGATTGTTGATGATAATGATGAATGATGATAATGTTTGTTGATGATAATGATGAATGATGATAATGTTTGTTGATGATGACGATTGGTGACGATGATAATAGTTGATGATAGATAATGATAATAATGATGGTGATGTTGTTGATTTATATATATGCATAAATGTACTATATATATGTGTTGTTGAATTTAATATTGATGATGATGATGTTATGAATTACATATATGCTATGTAAAATTGATGTATAATGGATGATGAATTAAAATGAATATATGTGATGTGTGTTTGTATATGTGCAAACAATGGATGGTGAATTGGTGAAGTCATGTAATATTACATGCAATGTTGGTGATGTTTTATATGTATTATTTACATGTTGATGATGGCACTTCATTCATGCATATGTCGTGTCAAATGGATGGTGAAAATGGATGGTGAAGAGGATTCTTGTATCCTATATTGATGGCGAATGGTACCACATATAGACGTGTCTAGGAACATACATGAAGGTGACATTAGATGCATTAGGAAGGTGAATCTTAATTGTGTTAAATTGATGATGATGTGATATTTGGATAATTGTGTACTAATTGAATGTGTATACCCCTTGTTGATTGTTAACGGTGCGAATAAGATTATGGATATTAAATGATTAAATGTACATGTCTTATTGATGATGTTGGATTGCTATTATATACATGCTAAATATATGTATGATGGATGAATATATGTATTGTATATGTTGAATTGGATTAAATGTTAGTATCTTACTTTCATTTGTTTGAATGTCGATTATATGTAACTAACTCTCTGTTTGTGCGTTTGCTGGATCGTTGGGCGATTCAGATCCCCAGGTGTTTTTGGTATGATTTGTCGGTGAAGCTCTGCTCTGATTAGGACACGGGAAGGGTTCATGCTTATCGAGTCTGTTATATTTATGTTGTATTAATTGAGTACTTATTGTATAGACAGGTGAATACTATTTTTATTAATTAGTATTATTTTTGGAGAATGTAATACCCAAACTAGTGTTTTGTATTTTGGTCTTGATTTAATCAATGAAGTCTTTGTATCCGCTGCGAGTTTGTGTAAAATATTTTTGAAAGTTAGAATTTTATGTAAATTCGGGTTTGGGGTGTTACAATTGGTATCAGAGTCCCGTTATCTTCGGATTACGTGTGGGTTATAGGTGTCGATCAGAGCCGGTCTGTGCAGTCAGACCAAGTGAGCGTAGTGTCGGTCGAGTCGTGTAGTTGTTGAGTTTTATTTGCGATTTGTTTGTTGTGTCTACACTTGCACCTTAGTCACTATTTAACTAATTTGCAAATGTATGATGAGAGTTGTTGTTGTTGATGCTTTCATTCGATGAAATATGGAGATAGGGTTATTGTCGCTAATTGTGTTCATTCTTCTTGAGAATGTGATTGTTGTTTTGATTTCAAGATGATGACTTAAATGAGGATGTCTTTCTACTATTGTTGTATTTGAAGTGATTATGTTCGTATAGAATTCTTTGTTGGTGAATGTCTATGTTAGTGAAATAAATTGTGATTATTTATGCATGTGTCGTAAATGAATGTTGAGATGATTTATTCATGATGATTGATTGTGTAGTATGATTGAAATACCAATATGATGACATGCATGTATTCATAGAATTAATTGAGAATGTATGAATATGAATGAGATAGTGAGATTACTTGAATTCTTTAACATGATTATTATTGTTGAATATGCGTGTAATCGTTGTAATCTAAGATGAGGATATATTGGTGAATTACGTGTGTTGCCGTAACTTGTTGATTGTGTGTGGGATTAATTTCATGGATTTTGTATTATTGATTCTTTGGTTGAGATGTTGCTTTACCTAATTCATGAGACTTATGTTTTAATTGATAATTGACTTATGAATGGATTGTTTCATAAATAATGTTGAGTTGTGATGTGTTGGTTTCATGAATTCATTTGGTGTGGTTATGTTTACTATATTGATGATGAATTTGTTTGTTAATGAATCATGAATGAATTGATGTGATTAATTATGTGGAGTATTGATATTATATATGAAGCGAAGAACTAGATGCTAGGAGTCTTTAAGTGAATCGTTTGATTATAGGGTTGGTATGATACCGTATCATAGAGAGAAGTATCATATCGGATGTGGCACAGTATCGCTTGAGAGAAGTGACCACATGGTGCAGTATCATTGAGAGAAGCACACCCACATTGAGATTGTGACTTTGTAAATTGTTTTTCTTGTTATTTTTAGATGTGCAAGAGATGAATAGATTAGTTGTTTAATGATTGATTATTTGGTTGTGTCTGAATAATCTATGATGCTAAGTGATTTGTGTTGCTATAATTGATTATATTATGATGTAATGATTACTTGATTTGTTGTGAGTTATCTGAGTATGTATGATATGTGCCGGTGTATGCTAGGATTCATTTTATACTATGTAAATTCATATATGATTTGCATATGTTGACTTGAGCATGATATAATTGTGTATAATTGATGAGAATATGCATTCATGACAGTATAGAAGGTAAATATAGATGTGAGATGTAGACGATGTTGTGCTCTAGTTGTTGAATATGAGACTTCTTGTTTTCTTGTATTTCATTGTGAATAGATTATATGTGAAGATAATAATTATTGGTTGTTAATTGAAATTGTGTAGGATGTTAGAATTTATTCTATGCTACCTAAATTCGTGTATGTCTTGTACGTGTTGACTTGAATATGAAGGTGAATTAGTAGTTTAGATGTAGGGGTTTATGTGAATTATTATGTGTATCTTTGCGTATGATTGGTGTGTAGCTGTTTATGTGCATGAGATAGTTTTAGAATTAATATTGATTCTTGGGAATGTGAATATTGTTGAAGATCTAGAATTATTTTCTTTTGAATGTGCGAAACTAATTCTTTTCGTAAAAATAAGAAGAGTAGGAATTTGGTGATGGATAGATTCTAGAACATGTTGATATATGATTGCATTCTATATGACATGCATTGAATTATTGCTATGAAATGTGACTTATTCTTTTACTATCCATGAGTTATAAGGAATGATTATGTCATCTTTCTAAGAATAGAGTTGATACATGTACGATGCACATGTTTTGGTTATTTTGTTATGCCATGAATAATTATCGTGTTAGATTGATTATCTTCTTGCATGAGATGCTTATTTAAATGTGAATTGGCAAACTAGTTGAAATGGTTATCGTGGTATATGCAACTTTCTTGTTTTAATGTGATTCTTAATTCATGAAAAGTATGTGCTATATAAATGCTTATGCGAATGTGAATTGTTGGAAATTTTAGATTTCGTTGATAAATGATATGTATCCTTCTTGTTTGTTTTAACTTACGAAAGATGCATGTTACTTGAATGTCTATGTGAAATGTTGTATTTTGCTTGTGTGCAATTTGATGGAGATGTTTACATATTATACTTCGTGTTTGTATGATTGTGTGTTTGATCAGTCTTATAGTTGCCCTTGTATGCGATATGTGTGAAAACACTATCGATACTAGTTCCTTACTAGGAGGGTAAGTTAGGACCTTAGAACCTATAGTTGGGTGTGAAGGTTGGAGTTTTCGACAGACGCTTGTAGATGGGTTTGAGATTCAGTGGAGAAGAAGGGTGTGTTCCTTGAGACGTTTGATTATCGGAAGAATAATTGGGAGGCTTATTAAGAAGAAGAGGGTTTATGGAGCAATTGTCTCGATGAGGATAGCATCAAAGGTTGTTGAGTAAGAAGAGGGGTGAAATCACATGTGAAGTGTATTACAAGCATTGTAAGTGGGGTTTGAAATTATCGGAATCTGAGTGTTGGTAGCAAGAAGTGATTTCGATGGTCACGTGATATAGAGTATTGGATTAGGATGAGTCGTCATAAGTGAATGTTGTGTGGTGATTAAGATCATAAGTTGGTTATTGAGATTGGGAGTTGTTAGAGAACAGTTGGTTACTTTGGAAGTTGTTGAAAGTTCTGGAGTGAGTTTGGATGGCGTGTTTCTACAGATATTTGATGGTGGTATAAGCGTCGTGGAAGTTAAGGATTTAAGAGAAGGAGAGTTGTTCGACTTATGATTTGGAATCAACAGTCTAGTATGTTTGTGCGTAAGGATTTATGGAAAGAAATACTTTGGATGAGTCGATGTTTGGAGTGTTTGGGATTAGCTAAAGTTAGAGGATTTTAATTTTGGATTAAGACATCATTGGAATAAAGTGAATGTGGTAGGAAATATCGGTAATAATGATGAGAGAAATTGGATTTGATTGAGCGGTTCAAGAATTGTAGATGAGGAAAAGTTTAACGGTATGGAGTTAAGAATGACGAAGTTGATGGATTACATCTTCAAAGAGATTTGGAGAAAGTTGAAAGTTGGATTTGAATTTAATGGATCGATTGACGTGAAATCAGTCAGAGTAAAGAAGTGAGCTTTCGAGTAACTAAGAATGGTATTTTGAGATTAAGATGGATTTTATCTTTTGGGATTGACCGAGTTCGAAAAAGAAATTGTAAGAGGAAGTTACAAAAATCAAGATGATAAGACCATTAAGTGGAAAGGTATGTAAGGGAATTTCACATGAGGCTTTTGCAAGTTAAGATGAAGTTAAGGACAAAGTGTTGTTGGATTAATGGAATAAGAAAGATGTGAAGGATTCTACTTGAATGAAGATTATTATTTTGTTTAAATATGAGGGAGAGTAAAGGATTGAGGATATGATAAGTGGAGACGATGAAGTAATAGTAATTGATGAGGAAATTAAGATTTTGAATTTGAGTATCTCGACGGAATAAGTAATCTTGGAAAATGTTGTGTTAAGGAATGCAAAAGTTGATTGAGCAAATGATTTGGAGTTAAGATAATTGTATTGAGGTTCAATGTAAGCAATTAAGATCGTAGTTTGGATAATATCGGATGAGAATATATTCGGATTGAAAGGAAAAGTGAGATTTTATGGAATTGTGGTTTAGTAATGTTGTTTGCAAGAAAAGGTCTTATGTCGAAAAGTAAGGATTGAGCAACATTCGTCGTGGAGTGTTTCTTTCGGATGTTTCGAGATTAAGAGCGCATTATTATGGTTCGATGAAAATGGTCGATGTCACCATCACGATTCTTGACTATTTATTGGCAAATTGAGGAACCTGGCCGTCCTTGATCTCTTGTCGATAGTAGACAAAGTTGTGTTGTGGAGATGGACTAATTTTGTTAAACTTAGTAATGTATAAAGTTTTGGATGTTTGGTTGGGAAAATTGAATGAGGTGATCTTGGTTGTGCGATTTTCAAGGGCGAAAATTCTTTAAGGGGGTTAAATTGTAACATCACGTTTTTTTTTAATTATTTATTTGATTTAATTTATTTATTTAAATTCCATGTTGTGTGATTTATTTAAATATGTGGCTTTGGTGTGGTGGTGTATTTAGAATAGTAGTGTTTTTGAGAGGTGTGAATATTAAGTTGGGCTTTATGAGGAATGGACTTGGAGTAAATAAAGGGTAATGTGGTAATTGGAGGAGATGTTGACCTAAGTATAAATTGGTACTTTTAGGAGAGAGGATTCATTTTGTCATGAATTTTGGATGGAGGAAGAGAGAGAAGCTCTCATAAGAAGAAAAAGAAAGAGAAAGAAGAGAAGAATGAAATTGGTAAGTAAATCCCGTTTTCCCTTCAACACCTTCACTAAATCTTCGATTCCCGATTCGTTAACCGTTGATTTTCGTTGAAATTTTGAGGGATGGTTCACAACATCTGAAGCTAACTTTTGACCGTTCGGATCGTCGAAACAAGGCCCGAGGAGGGAGAAATCGAACTCAGACTATGGCAGAAAATTTGGAAGAAAAATAGTGGAAAATGAAGAACAAGAGAGAAGGATGAAGAGGAAGCTTTGTAGAGGCGATAATTCTTGAAGAACTAGAGGTAAGAGAGTAGTTATATATGATTTATGGGTGATTAAGAGGGAGGAGAAACCATGTTCTCTTTGCCCAAACCCTCTCACCCTTGCTATGCTTAAAGTTAGGATTTTTATGTTTATGAATGAATCAAAATGCTTCCTTTTGTAATGATTTCGTGTTATCCATGTTATGTGATGCTAAAAGTACATGTTGATGGTTGCAATTTTGAGAATCAAAGTATGTTCATATGAAATTATGTGTTTTTGAGTTTTTAGTGAAAAACATGAATAATCTTTGATTGATGATGATTTTGATGTTTGTAAGTGATGAAGCTTGTACTCCTATGTATGATAACATGTTTATGATCCAAAGAAAATATCTTTTTAAAACTGGAACACGTTTCAGATGATTTTGGGGATGGAATTCGTCGTAAAACAGAGCATCAATTCTGGGCATGTGTCGCCAGGCTAGAACTAGCGAGAGCTAGCGAGGGAACTCGCCAGGGCTCGCCAGTGCTCGCCAGCCAGCCCAATGCCCTCTGACTTGATTCGCTATGGCGAGAGCTAGCGAGAGATGGCGAAGACAGCCAGACTTAGTTGATTTTAATTGATGATGATGGATTAATACATGAATTGTTAGTTCCTTATGAATGTGTATAATTGATGATAGTATTTTCATATGCTTGTTGGTTATGATGATGTTGACGACGAGGTGAACTGAATATAAATGTATGTGTGTGAGTATGTACATGTGGTAAATGTATAAGTTTGGTAAATATTATGATAATGATTGTTGATGATAATGATGAATGATGATAATGTTTGTTGATGATAATGATGAATGATGATAATGTTTGTTGATGATGACGATTGGTGACGATGATAATAGTTGATGATAGATAATGATAATAATGATGGTGATGTTGTTGATTTATATATATGCATAAATGTACTATATATATGTGTTGGTGAATTTAATATTGATGATGATGATGTTATGAATTACATATATGCTATGTAAAATTGATGTATAATTGATGATGAATTAAAATGAATATATGTGATGTGTGTTTGTATATGTGCAAACAATGGATGGTGAATTGGTGAAGTCATGTAATATTACATGCAATGTTGGTGATGTTTTATATGTATTATTTACATGTTGATGATGGCACTTCATTCATGCATATGTCGTGTCAAATGGATGGTGAAAATGGATGGTGAAGAGGATTCTTGTATCCTATATTGATGGCGAATGGTACCACATATAGACGTGTCTAGGAACATACATGAAGGTGACATTATATGCATTAGGAAGGTGAATCTTAATTGTGTTAAATTGATGATGATGTGATATTTGGATAATTGTGTACTAATTGAATATGTATACCCCTTGTTGATTGTTAACGGTGCGAATAAGATTATGGATATTAAATGATTAAATGTACATGTCTTATTGATGATGTTGGATTGCTATTATATACATGCTAAATATATGTATGATGGATGAATATATGTATTGTATATGTTGAATTGGATTAAATGTTAGTATCTTACTTTCATTTGTTTGAATGTCGATTATATGTAACTAACTCTCTGTTTGTGCGTTTGCTGGATCGTTGGGCGATTCAGATCCCCAGGTGTTTTTGGTATGATTTGTCGGTGAAGCTTTGCTCTAATTAGGACACGGGAAGGGTTCATGTTTATCGAGTCTGTTATATTTATGTTGTATTAATTGAGTACTTATTGTATAGACCGGTGAATACTATTTTTATTAATTAGTATTATTTTTGGAGAATGTAATACCCAAACTAGTGTTTTGTATTTTGGTCTTGATTTAATCAATGAAGTCTTTGTATCCGCTGCGAGTTTGTGTAAAATATTTTTGAAAGTTAGAATTTTATGTAAATTCGGGTTTGGGGTGTTACATTCCCCCTACAGGAGATACCTATGATCCTACTAAAGCTGGCAGTAAAATCGAGCTCAAGATTAACCAGAAATCTTATTCGAAATACATCGAACAGCAGAATCAGCAAAAGGGCGAAGTTAGTGTCGAAGTTAGATCTCTTCAAATAGCCAAAATGTTTATACCTATGGCAATTCAATTGCATGAAGGTCAGCAATTCGGTTTTGGAAGATTGATCTTGGGCTGTCTGTATGAAAACATGCGCCATGTTTGTGAAAACATTAAGAAGACAGGTAATGGTTCTACCTTCTTGGGCAGTGGTCCATTTTGGCTTCTGCTATTATGGCTAAATGCCACTTTTCCTTCGGAGATGGATATGTTTCTCCCAGAGCTGCATAATGAAGAAGTTGCTAGGCGCCAGATCGAAGGAGTTCGATTGGCTAGACTTATCCCTAGGTCCAGAGGTTTGACACATGAACAACTCTTCATGCATTACTTTGATGCTTTTCTGGGACTCAAGGAGTTCATAGAACGTTTTGCCCCTTTTGCTACTAGGCAAATTAGGCCTTCATGGTTTATTCACCCATTCCCCCCACTACCAGAAAGTGAAGAATACCAAAATTCTGTTTGGTTAGCTTTCCTAACTCCTACAGTTATTTCATCTAGATTTGCCTTGAAATCGACTGGCTTCGGACTAGTAGGCTACATTCCAAATTTTGTATCTAGGCAGCTTGGTTTGACCCAAATTTTGCCTAAAACCATTTATCTTAGTGAGCGAGACATTTGCTTAGGCTATTATGGTATGACCGAACCATAATTCTACGCTCTCCTGAAGAAGTTTGAAGGCGTTCAATATGGGTTGACACCTTTTCACTTCGAACTATCATATCTCCATACCAGAGATTTCCATAGATGGTGGGACTTGCATTACCACAGCTATCTTATAGATGCCAATATTCTTCGACCAACAGTTCGAGATGGGTTCGATGCTCAGGCTATTCGAAAGATCAAATCTTCTTTGAATGCTAGAGGTATTCCTTTAATTCTCTCAGCAATTTTTAGACTTTCTTTATTTTGCCACATTACTTTTCCTAAGTGAAACATTTTCATTCCCTTTGGTTTCCAGGGAGCAAGTATAAGGCTGGATCGAACTCTTCAGCAAAGCCTTCATTCTCTCCAGCAAGTTAAGGCTTTGTGCATTCGACATTCCCACAATCTCTCTAACCTATTAGTTTTATGCCCTTTTTATAGGCCACAACTAGAAAGAGAGCTGCTATGGCAGAGGCTGGTGGCCCTTCGAAGAAGGCCAAACCTGTGGAAACAGTACTCATTGATGATGATGTGGTATGTCTCCAACTTAGTGCTTCTTATCCTTAGCTGTATGTTACATTATTCATTGACATACATTTCTCTTGCTTTATAGGTTGAGGTTGACCAAATTGGTTCGATGCCAGCAATTGAGTTTAATGCTGAAACCTCCCAATTGGCACTAGAGCATCGAAGCAAGAGGAAGCACAAGCAACCATCAACCATCATGGAAGAAACACAAATCGTTCCTTCAGAGAAGGAGGAAAAGAAAAGAAAGAAAAAGAAGAAGAAGAAGAAGAAGAAGAAGAACAAAGGCTCTGAGGGTAAGGAAGAGCCTTCAAAGGTCGAGGCAAGTGCTGAAGACACCTTGGCCCAAGACCATCTTTCGTCTCGAGGCGAAGAACAAACCGAGAAGAAGAAAAAGAAGCATAATAAGACTCATTCTCAGCCTGAACCTTCCACCATAACTACTTCAAAACCAGCTGTCGAAGTGGTTGATGAACCAGCGAATGACAATCCTGGTGGTAAACCTGACTCAACCCACATGATAACTCCTACTCCTGGCAAACCTCAAAACGCAAACTTGGGCCAGGTAAATCCGAAGTCTAATTAACTCATTCTTTCAAATTTACCTTGAGTTTTATCTTAGTCTTACTCTATTCGTTTCCTTGTTCAAAGATGAAACCTCACCAGCTGTTTTGGTTGCAGAAACCTCTCCTGACTCCATTGTGAAAAACATTGTCAGTGAGCTGAACCAATAGTTAGAGTATTTAGGGGAAGAAGAAATTTCTCCAACAGTCAAGGCCGTCGAAGACACAGGGGTTCCAACCCAAGTTATTGTGTCAACTCCTGATGAAACTTCCCCTCCCAAGGCATCTATTGAGGTCGATCCAAATGCTGAAGCTGACTCTTTAAATGCCAAGGAAGTTAAAGACTCTGAGGCACCAACTCAAGAGGTTTTGTCAACAACTCAAGAGAAATCTTCGCCTAAGAAATCTGCTGAGGTTGTGGGTGCCTCTTCGTATGCCAAGGAAACTGAACCCAGTGGAGCAGAAGGGAAGGTAACGATGAATGTTGACACTCAGGCTTCAAAGGATGAAAATCCAACTGGTGATGTAGCTCAAACTCAAGTGGATCCTCCCCTCGAAGGCAACATTGCTACTCAAGCCAATCTTGATCCTCCTTTAATCGAAGAACAAATACTCAATTCCCCTCGACCTTTGGATAACAATGACAATGTGGTTACTAAGGCTGTAGGGTATGATGAAGACAATTCGTCGAATAAGGGTGAGCAATCCTCAACTAGGGACCATCATCAATCTAAGTCAAGAGACGAAGACGAGGCATATGAGGCCACTGATGATTTTCTGAACTCTAGCGCGGGATATGCACGCACTGCCAGGACTGGAGATTCACTTGAGGACGATGGTACTTCTGCCTCGAAGCCTGTTTCAGACTTTTATCTTCCATCCCATATTTTGCAAAGTGTCAAGAGTTTAGCTCCTGAAGATGCTTTGGATACACTTCTTAAGACATATGGTAACGAGGTTCCCATTGCAGAAGATCAAAAGCAGGAGCTCGAGCGAGAACGAGAATCATTGGAGCTCCATTTTCAGAAAGCCATTGTCGAAGGGAATATGTTGAGCCATATTCACAGAGATCCCACTTCATATGTCAATCTCAAGTCTCTCTTTTATAAACTCCAAAATCGCTCCATTTATGAAGCCCTTTCCTTCCAAGTCACCTAAGTTGAAAATTTTCTGGACCAATATGCTAGAAGTCTCCAACATTTTAATAGGATCTCCAACAACTTGAACAACCAGATCAATACTCGTACCAAATATTTTGATCTGGCCTCACAAGGAAACGCAGAGGTTAACACATTGAAGGCTGCATCCACTAGTGCTTTTCTGCAGGTGTCAGCTTGTGAGGACAATATAGCTCAATGGAAGTTGGAAATTAGAGAGCTAGAAGGGAAAATCACCCAAGAGGAAGAGAAGAAAAAGCAACTCGAAGATAAGGCTATCGAAGTTCCAAGGGCTGTTATCGAAGAGAAAGCAAGAATAGGCATCCAGCATTACAGTGAAGCTATTAGAGCTGGTGTCAAAGTGGATCGTCTTGCAGGGGAGAAAAATGTTGTGCAAAGGAAGTTAGCCCATATCAAGGACCTTTATGATCAGTTTCGTCAGGCTCATACTTGAAGCCTTTGTAATTTAACTTGTTTTATTTTCGAATCATTTTGAACAATTTATTTGCATTGCATGTATTGAAATATTTGCACACTTTTGTTGGTAATTTAGCATTACCAATTTAATCGTTCTTTTCAAATTTATCTTCACAGCGTTGGCCTTTATCTTCGTATCTTAAGCATTTATTTAATATTCGTCATTCGATATCCACCTCTTCCTTTTATCTATCTAAAGGATAAGAACACATTTCAAACAAATCTTGAAATTAATTGGGCTTTATCCTTTGGACTTTGTAACGTAACAAACTTTTTGGGATCAACGGTAGATAAACCGTTTTTATTCCCCTAGATTTATGTAACTGAAAAGGTATTTGGAGAATTGTGCTTTGACTCTTTCCCCAAAGTAGTCAAACCACCAATGCAATTACTATTTCGCGAGAAACAAGGAGATTGCCAGCTGTATTCCATGCACTCTTTTCCTATAAAAGGAGGCACTGCCTTCGTATTTTCTCATTCACAATCTCTTCTTCCCAACACTTCTCTACTTTATTCATCCATCATGAAGAAAAACCCTAGAGGTACCGTTTCCACTAAGAATGAAACCAAACCTTCATCTACTTTAACCCACAAGAAAACCCAACCTTCTTCCTCCAAAACTAAACCAAAACCCCGTCCCAAGAGAGTTTCCACAAGATCTCAGCGCCATGTTCAAACTCAAGAAGATTCTGGCTCTTACGATATTGATTCGGACTGGGCTGAGTTCCTCAAGACTTATGTAGAGGAGGACGAATTTTGGGATTCGGACCATGAAGGATCTCTCATAACCGTTGAAGGTTCCACCAAACCTGCGCATGTGGAAGGGAAGAAGCCTGAGGCCAGTTCTTCGAAGATGAAGTTGAAGGTGCGTGGGAGAAAACACAAGAAGGGGGGTTGAATTGTGTTTTAAGTTTTTAAAATCTTTTCCAGATAATAGTATCTATCAAAGTCTTTAAGCACAGCGGAATACTCAACACAAACAACTTGAATCTAAATGTAAAGATGGAAGAGTAAATGAGAGAGTGAGAGAGAAAGAGGGAGAGAGAGAGAGACACAATAATTTATACTGGTTCCCCTCACAAAACGAGAGTACTCCAGTCCCCTTGCACTTCCAAGGGATTTCACTATAATCAAAAGATTACAATCCTAGTGCTCAAGTACACAAGCATGAGACTTACTTGCTCTAAGTCACACAAGACATAGAGACTTCTTTGCTCTAAGTCACACAAGACAGAGAGACTTCCTTGCTCTAAGTCACACAAGACAGAGAGACTTCCTTGCTCAAATCACACAAGATAAGAGACTTCCTTGCTCAAATCACAAAGATAAGAGACTTTTCCAAATTACTCACGTAGGAGTAAATACTAACTACAAAGCTTAAAACTATTACAATAATAACTTCAGAGGCTTTAGCTAGTTTTCAAGTTCTCACTTAATTCTGAGAGATAAAATATATGTAGATCAGTTGTCATCAATTTCTTTCTTTCATATATATATATGAGTGAGGAAAGATATTGAGACTTTGTAGAATCCCGTTGTAAATGGACAACTGTTGATTCCTTATTGCTTAAGTTGTAACTTTTGAATATACTCTAAGCAGAGCCGGGTCTTCTTCACAGTTAAGCTCACGTTTTACTGTCTGTCCAAATACAGTAATAAGGTACAACTAGCTCCTAAAGAGGATAGGATCACCATCCTTTATGACCGTTGTAATTAGTTGTCCTTAAAGAGATCACCAGGCTTAGTAAGAGTGAGTGATGTAGCCTTTCTGATGATCAGTGGAGTTCTCTTTGCTTCTGATGAACCTTGATATCTTGAAGTCTGATTGGTCTTGAATATTTGGCCTCTGATAGTCCTTCGTAATTCAGCTTCTGAACGTCTTCATCTTCTGAATAACTCTTGACTAACACCAAATAGCTTCTGAACTCTTGTAGGCATCTGAATGTCTCTGAGCTTCTGAACTTCTCTTAATCTTTTGAACTCTTGTAGACATCCTGATCCTTTTTGAGCTTCTGAACGCATTTAGCTTCTGACCACGTTTAGCTTCTGAACTCTTTCAGAGTGTAATGATTCAGACTTTCATAAGGTTCCTTCAGAGCATAAATCAAGTGTGCTCTTGTATAAACTTAAGATTTTCCTGCACACTTAATTTAATCATTAGTAATATCAATTGTCCATTTAATACTTTGTTATCATCAAAACTAAGGGTGTGTACCAAAACAGACTTTGTTCCAACAATCTCCCCCTTTTTGATGATGACAAATATAAGTATTAAATACAATTGTTGTTGATAAAATTCAGCTATGTGGACATTAGGCTTCTGAGTTTTGCAAGCTCCCCCTAAGTCTGATAGTCCATAGGGTTAGATTTTAAAGCTCCCCCTATTTTGTATCCATAGTTAATTTTAATCATTTTAAGAATTACTTTATTATATGACTAAAATTATTCATATTTTACTATGCAGAGAACAAGGTTTTTAAGCTTCTTCTTTTCATAGTGTAGTTGCACCCTTACCCAAAAACTATCTATGAATAATAAACTTCAATTAATAAATATATTCTCCTGAAAATTATGCGCTTATTTAAAATGCCAGATGAATTAGAAAAATATTTAAATGAATAATGAATGACAATAGGATCAGAGGCATTAGAAACGTATACACACACAAGGTTCAGAGGTTATCATGATATACAGTTTCAGAGTTCAAAACAAATAATATTTTTCAAAACAGTTCAGAGCTTAAAAAAATACACACATTTTGAAATCCTCAAGATCAGATTATCATTACAAAGCATGTAACTCATGCCACTAAATTGACCACTCTCCTACGTTCTCTTCCTGAAGAAGAAGGTAGATTCAAAGAGAGTTATTCAAGATAGGAGAAAACATACGAAGAAATCAAGAGAAATAAAGACAGTGTCTGAAAAAGAGAAACTCAGTTCAGAGTCTGAAGAAAAAACTTAGGACCCTGACTGGTTTGAGTTTTTGAAGACATATCTTCCTGAAGAAAATTAATCTGATATCCAAGGCACTAGAGGGGCTAGTGTCTTTTCCTGAAGAAAACCAATCTGATGCATCAGAATAGGTCTCTTCAAGGAAGACGACCGAACAGTTGGATAACCCCAACTCCCCTCTTCAAAGGTCATATCAAGGCTGCTGCCACAATATGTCCTTTGAGGCATCCAGAAAATAGTCTTTAGGAATTTTTATATGTAATTAGTAACCCATGTTCTCAATGAAATAAAATTAAATTGCTTTGGCTTGTTTAATTTGATTTTCTTATTGTGTTTCTTCTCTTGTTATGCAATTTGATTCTTTAAGAATAATCAAATATTGTACTAATTGAAAAACAATTTTATGAACAGAAACACAAGAGTTTGAAATACCATTTGAAAAACTGTTTTTAAATAGAATGGACTCTTTTTTAAAAAAAAATAAAAGACTATCAAAGGTTTAAAGAATCAGAAAAGAAATACAAGCATCCAGAATAAAAACACAGTGAATAAATATTTCAGAATAGCACAAAGAAGTCAAAATATGCAAAAGTATAGAGTTAATCCTATCAATGTGCTTAACAAAATATTTATCAATTAAACATTCAAAAGAAATCCTAGGGTTTTATTGTGGACGACTATAGAGAAAAGCTAGGGTTTTCATGATCTCCTTCTGATTTCCATTAACCTCCTCCATCAGTCCAATGTACTTGTCCACTTTGTCTTCAATCCTCTCAATGTCAGCTTCATACACTGGATTCCTTAGGTGCTCTTGGTTGGTTGGATTAGCTCCCAGATTGTCTTGAATTGGTTCATTTAGATCTTGCTCAATTGAAGCTAACCTATCCCTCAGGTTTTGCTCAACATTTTCTCTCACAGTAGAGGATTCAGGTTGATCCCTTTCTGTGTCCTTTTGAGTCTGAATGACATCCTCAACATTTGCAGCTTTTCCCTTGTCGAACTTCTTCTGCTCTTCAACATCTGCCTCCTGAAGACTATACAGTTCTTTCACCAATTCCTCAGTCAAACTCACCCATTGAGCAGCATACTCAGATGAAGGCATATCACATTGCCTTAGATCATGAAGACCATTTATCTGCCTAAACAAGTTGTTGCATTTACTCAAGATATCAGGGTCATTTGAGTTGGTTGGGTGATGTTCAGTGATTGAGGGTGTAATGGTGTGTTGAGGTGATGTTTGTGGTTGAGAGTCAGTTTGAATAGCAACACAGTCAGATGTTGTAGATGTCCCAACCTCTTGGGTTTTCTGAGCAACATGATAGTGTTGGGGTGGTATTTGTTGTTGTTGGTTTTGATCAGGTTAACTAAATGAACTTAACTGTGTATCAGAGGTAGTTAGTTCTTTAATCATTTCATCAACCTGATCTCTGGTTGGTGAGTTGAGGGTTTCATCAAATTGGAGTATTTCAGTGTGTACTGACTCATTAGAATCAGTTGCAATCACTTCAGTATGTGTACTGGTTTGTTGTTCAAGGTCAATTTGTTGTTCAGGAGATGTTTGAGGTTTTGGTTTTGTATGAACATGTTCACGTGAGGTATATGGATCAGGTTGTGGTTGAGCATGTTCAAGTTTAGAGGGTATATTTGGTTCAGATGGTGTTTGGTGTTCAGGTGTACGAGGTTCAGGGTGTATTTGAACTGTTTCTGGTGAGGTGTGTGGTTCATAGTGAATTATCTCTGGTATAGGGGATTTTGAATGAACAGGTTCTGAGACAAGTTGTTTTAAGGTGAGATTGTCTTCAGGACTTGTTGGAATGGGGTTCTGAATCTGTTCAGAGGTTGGATGGATGGATGGATTCTGAACTAGATTTGTGGTTTCAGTTTGGTTAGATAATTCACCACCTAGATGTTGTTCAAGGAATCGTAAAGGTGAATTTCTGGGTTGGGTTGTTGAAGGGGTTAATTGAGTATCTTGAGCAATTACAACAGCAGGTTTAGGTAAAGATACATTACCTGAGTTGTCTTGGGTTGAGCCTTCAGCATTGCTTTTCTTGGGCTCCTTGGCGAGTTTCTTCTGTCTGACACTTAGTGGTTCATCATCATCTTCACTTTCTTGATCTTGTACCACTACCACTTTTGAACTTACAACCTTTGTCTTTGTCCTGCCTTTGCTTTCACCCTTTTCAGTCTCAACCTTAGTCTTTACCAATCTCTTTCTTTTCCTTTTCACATCCTCTGGTTCAATCTCAAAAGGTTCACCTTGGCTTTCCAGTAGTTGTATGTATTGGTTAACAATACCTTTAACAACAGAAGGTATGTTAATTTTGAATGTTGCTACCATAGAAGGTCCAGAATGTGGTAGTTGTTCCAAAGGCTCTGAAAACTTCAAAGTTTGTCCTGGTAGAAAGTACATGTTGGACAATGTGTTTACTGAGATAACAGAGGCTCTCAGTTCTCTTAACAAGTTATCTTGACCAGCAGCTTTGATCACGTCAATCACACCACACTGGTAGAAAATCTCACTTAGAATCCTTGGGTAAATGACATGAACATTGGGCTTGGTTTGCCTTTGTATAGCGTTAACAGCCTTGCAAAGGTGATTGAAGATATACTTAGCCCAGTTTAGTTGATATCCTCTAGTGAGAAAATAGATAAAGTATCTATGATCCCAAGAGAGTTGATCAGAGCTTCCACTCCTTGGAAAGATTGATCCTAGCAAAATTCTGGCTAGTAATTTCTGCGTTGGTTTCAAATCACCACTCTTGTTGCTATCACAGGTTTTCCCTTTTTCATAACACCTCTTTGTCATATCGTTCAGACACCCAGTGTTCTTGGCTTCAGTTGCGTTGAAGGCATGAAATTTTCCTTCATTGGGAATATGTAGAATGCTTGCCAAATTGGATTGGATCAGAACCACTTCAAATCCACACACAACCGACCTGATTTCATCCTCCTTGACTTCTCTTAGACCTAGTTCAGCTGGAGTCTTATCCTTGTTTTCAGGCTTTGAGTTCCTTAAAGTAGCCAGTTCCTTGTCGTAGTCTTCCATTGTTACAACTTTGCTCCTAATCCAAAAATCTTTTACTAGCGTAGGGTAGATTGGACCATTCATTAATTTCATACATCTAAATCCTCCATCTTGATCAGTGAAGAACTTTTGAATATCATGTTGATTCAATCTAAGACTTTCAAAATCAACTGGTTGTTCCATAACCAAGTTGAATGATTTTCCTTCCATTTCTAGCAATTTCTCTCTGCTAAATAAATCTGTGCAATTGATGATGTTGACTGGTAAATCCTTTGGGAACGATAAAGCTGTAGTAGAAGCTGATGAGGTAGATGCTGCCATTTCTGAAGTTAGGGTTTTGGGTTTTGCTAATTTGAGAGAGGAAGAAATTGCTCTGTGGTGTTGAAGAAAAAAGTGTATGTAGTGAAGGTGTAAAGTGTGCAAGTGATTAAGTGATTTTGTTTAAAAGCAAAATAAAACACACATTTAAATTAAATCAAAAAGAAATAAGAACCATCATTAACTGTTTCAAACCAATCAGAACGTGTGTACGTGTTGAACATTTTGCCCCAAAACGTTTCAGTAAAAAAAATACTTAAACGTTTGCAATTCATTTCCTTTTCAGAGGCTTAACCTTCAGAGGTTGAAAATTTCTTAGAGTCTAAACTACTTTAGATGCTGAAATCTAAAGTTCTTCAGAGTCTAAAAATGAATCTTTCAGGACATTTTAAAATATATGTTCAGACATGATTTTTCAAGGTTTTATTTTTGAATCATTTTGTTTAATAAATCAAGTGTCCTAAAAAACATTTTTAACCTTGAATGTTATTCCTCTGACTTGTCATTCAGGAGTTGGGAGTTACTTACCTGATTTTGAAGCTTTGTTGTTTTGATGACATTTTGTTCAACTGTAAGCCTTTTATTTATGTACACTATAGGCTTTTCTTGTCAATCTCTTTCAAGGTCAAAGTCTGGGCATTCATCCCACCATAGAGAGTTGCTATCATCATAGTCTTCTTCAAAACAACCTTCAAATTCTTCATACTCTCTCCTGTTCCTTTTGTAATCCAATTCATCTTCTTCTCCATCTGACTCATCCAAAATGTGCCTTCTATGCACAATTGCTCTCCTTCCATTTACATTCACATGCATCCATGTGACTGGAACGTCCAGAGTCCTTGTTGACCTGCATTTAAGTAAACTCTTGGTACCCACTTGTCTGAGGGTCCTAGACTGTTAGTTGCCAAATCTTTATCCTTCATTTGTATCATCTGAGTACTATCAGGTACAAATGTAGTATAAAGATTAGGGAGTGAAGAGCTTCCAGCAATAGCTGATGAGCTTGGTTCCTTTAGTGTTTTATTACCAGAGTATGCAATCCCATTAGTATTGTTGGTTCTAATGTTGCAAAGCATAGAAACAATTTTATTTTGATCAGCATTTGTGTTGCAATACTCTTTGAAAGCAAGAGAGTGCTTATTAAGGGGTTTGCAACTTGTAGCACAACCTCTCTCAAGATCTCTTGTTTTCTTTAAATCTTTTTGTAAAAGATCTTCAGAGTGATTTGCTTGCTTATTTAAATTCTCATAGTCTGCTTTAAGCTTTTCATACTTATGCTGACTATTAAAGGATTTAAGTAAAGCTTTTTCAAGACGCTTGATCAATTTGGCTTTGGGGAGACGAGAGTATACCTGATTTAATCTTCTTCTGATGTGATCTATGTTATCAGAATCTGACTCTCCATCAGAGCTTGAATCTTCAGAGTATGACCCATCTTCAGAGCTTGATTCTTCAGCTCCTAGTGCTCTTTCAAATTCTATTTGCTCTTCAGGTCCTGAGAGCTTGATTTCCTTCTCTCCTTCAGATTCACCTTCAGAGAAGTTGTCTAGCTCATCCCAGGTCGTCATTCCTCTTGCCAATTCTCCTCCATTCTTCTTGAAGTTGGACCATCTTTGAAGTTTCCTTGAAAACCTTTCAAGATAATCTTCATCAGGTTCTTCATCAAGATCTTCATGTTCCATTGCTTGCTTTCCTTTCCTTGCTGCTTCTGCTTCTTCACTTTTCAACTCTTCTTTATCCGTCAGAGCCAATTCATGGTCTCTGAGTAATTCAATCAATGATTCAGGACTCATTGAATTGATGTCTTTAGTTTCCTCTATTGTATTTGCAATTATATTCCACTCCAGAGGAAAACTTCTCAGCATCTTGCTTACAAGCTCTTTGTTGCTGAGTTTGTTGTTAAAGTCTTCAAGCATGCTTGTGATAGCTTGAAATCTTGAGCTCATTTCTCCAATACTCTCATTTTCTTCCATTCTAAACTCTTCATATTGATCTAACAGACCATTTACTTTTACTCTCTGAATGCTTTCATTATCATCACTAATGAAGCAAACAGTAGTGGTTGTAGATTCAATATTAGAAGTTTGTTCAGCTCCTAATGTGGAAGGATTTTGATTGTTGCTCAGATCTTCATTTAGATTTAGTCCATCTTCAACTTCCTTGATAAGATCAACAACTTGTTGATATATCTTCTGCTTCCAATCACTGAATAGCTGAGCCATGATGTTTTTCTCCTTAGGATCTTAACTGTCTCACTGTTAAGTGATTTTCCAACAGAACCGGAGCTCTGATACCAATTGAAGGTGCGTGGGAGAAAACACAAGAAAGGGGGGTTGAATTGTGTTTTAAGTTTTTAAAATCTTTTCCAGAAAATAGTATCTATCAAAGTCTTTAAGCACAGCGGAATACTCAACACAAACAACTTGAATCTAAATGTAAAGATGGAAGAGTAAATGAGAGAGTGAGAGAGAAAGAGGGAGAGAGAGAGAGAGACACAATAATTTATACTGGTTCCCCTCACAAAACGAGAGTACTCCAGTCCCCTTGCACTTCCAAGGGATTTCACTATAATCAAAAGATTACAATCCTAGTGCTCAAGCACACAAGCATGAGACTTCCTTGCTCTAAGTCACACAAGACAGAGAGACTTCTTTGCTCTAAGTCACACAAGACAGAGAGACTTCCTTGCTATAAGTCACACAAGACAGAGAGACTTCCTTGCTCAAATCACAAAGATAAGAGACTTTTCCAAATTACTCATGCAGGAGTAAATACTAACTACTAAGCTTAAAACTATTACAATAATAACTTCACAGGCTTTAGCTAGTTTTCAAGTTCTCACTTAATTCTGAGAAATAAAATATATGAAGATCAGTTGTCATCAATTTCTTTCTTTCACATATATATATGAGTGAGGAAAGATATTGAGACTTTGTAGAATCCCGTTGTAAATGGACATCTGTTTATTCCTTATTGCTTAAGCTGTAACTTTTGAATATACTCTAAGCAGAGCCGCGTCTTCTTCACAGTTAAGCTCACGTTTTACTGTCTGTCCAAATACAGTAATAAGGTACAATTAGCTCCTAAAGAGGATAGGATCACATCCTTTATAAACGTTGTAATTAGTTGTCCTTAAAGAGATCATCAGGCTTAGTAAGAGTGAGTGATGTAGCCTTTCTGATGATCAGTGGAATTCTCTTTGCTTCTGATGAACCTTGATATCTTGAAGTCTGATTGGTCTTGAATATTTGGCCTCTGATAGTCCTTCGTAATTCAGCTTCTGAACGTCTTCATCTTCTGAATAACTCTTGACTAAAACCAAATAGCTTATGAACTCTTGTAGGCATCTGAATGTCTCTGAGCTTCTGAACTTCTCTTAAGCTTCTGAACTCTTGTAGACATCCTGATCCTTTTTGAGCTTTTGAGCGCATTTTGCTTCTGAACGTTTAGCTTCTGAACTCTTTCAGAGTGTAATGATGCAGACTTTCATAAGGTTCCTTCAGAGCATAAATCAAGTGTGCTCTTGTATAAACTTAAGATTTTCCTGCACACTTAATTTAATCATTAGTAATATCAATTGTCCATTTAATACTTTGTTATCATCAAAACTAAGGGTGTGTACCAAAACAAATTTTGTTCCAACAGAAGTAACCTGTGGCCAACTTTTCTGCACAGGAGGAGGTGATCCCAAACGGATGAACTTTTCAGCTCGTTGTGAAAAGTTGCTTCCTGTTCTTGGGGAACTGCTCAAAAAGTTGGGGGAAAATCCTCCCAATTGGACCTCCGTGCTTATTTTTAGGCTTCCCGTTTTTGTCCATGTCTTTTCCTTTCTCATTCTTTTTTAGAATAAAGGAACTAGGTTTGGTTAGGAATGTGTTAGAGAATAAAAACCATATTTGGTTAGGCATGTGTTAGAGAATAAAAACCATATTTGGTTTCTTTGTAACCATTTTCTTTATGTACTCTTAATCTTTTGAATAAAGTTTCAATGGTTTCTTTTATTTTCTATGCCTTTTCTTTCTTTGAATCTTGATTTATTCTTGGCTTATTCGAACTTCTTGCAACGCTGGTTTATATTTTTTCAAATACTTACCATTCATGTTTACACTTCGTTGCTCAGGAGTTAACTCCTGGATCTCATAAGCACCATTCGAGAGGACTTGAGAAATTTTAAATGGCCCTTCCCAATTTGGGGACCATTTCCCTAGGACCCTATCTCTTCGATCCATAGGCAGAATTACTTTCCAAACCAAATCTCCTAAGTTAAAGGTTTTGGACTTTACCTTTTTATTATAAGCTTTAGCCACCCTCTCTTTTTGCCTAATCAGCACATCTAAAGCATGTATTCTTTCTTCGTCTAAATCCACCAGTTCATCCAATATTAAATTCCAATATTGATCAGTGGGCAATTCCATTTGCCTTTGAATCCTCACTGACTGCAACATGACTTCAACTAGTAATACAACATCATGGCCATAGGTTTTGGTTTAGAGTTTTGTGCCAATTTCTTGGCTTTTGAGCAATATGTCTCTTGATCAAACCAATAATGGTTTTGTTAGCTGCTTCGACTTGACCATTTGCCTGAGCATAATATGGTGTAGAAGTGAGTATTTTAAACCCTGCCTGTTCAGCAAAATCCTGCATCTTTCGCCCAACAAACACTGTCCCTTGGTCAGTAGTAATAGTTTCAGGGAGACCAAATCTATAAATTATATGATCTTGAATAAAATTGATTACAGTTTCTTGATCCACATTTGACAAAGCAATTGCTTCGATCCACTTTGTGAAATAATCAATACCAACCAAAATATATCGTTGGTTTTTTGAGGATGCAGGTTTTATTTCGCCAATTAGGTCTAATGCCCATCCTCGAAAAGGCCAAGGCTTGACAATCGAATGTAGTTCACTTGCATGAACATGTTGAATGCCTGCATGTTTTTGGCACTCTTGACAACCCTTAGCATAATCTATGCAATCCTTCAGCATTGAAGGCCAATACAAGCCTTGTCGAAATAGCAGCCATTTCATTTTATGGCCAACTTGATGAGCACCACAAGAACCACTATGTATATTGGAAATAGCTAAATATGCCTCACTTTCGTTAAGACATTTCAACAAAACTCCTTCAGCAGTATTCTTAAATAACTCATTTCCAATAATAGTATAACTTAAAGCCCTATACTTGACTTTCCTATCAGTGACTCCTATTGGATCTTTTAAATAATCCACTATTGGTTTCCTCCAATCACTATCAAACAAATTGTCAATGACAAAAATTTCAGCTTCGAAGCCATTAAAATTTTCAAAATTTTCGTCATCTATTTTGTTGTTTATGTGCTCATCTGCCCCCAAATGTTTTGTCATTGACAATTCATTAGAGGCTGGCTCACTCGAAACCAATTTATCTTTGATTTCGATCAATTCTGTTATGGTTTCTCTTGAGACTTTATACCCAGAAGCAATTTGAGCCAAATCATTTGCTTCTTGATTTTCATTTGGAGGTACATGCTGAATATCATAATAAACAAATTGTTTCAGCAAAGAAAATGCAATAACAAAATATTTCATTAAATGTTCTTGAATGCATTTATATTCCTTTGTCAATTGTTTTATTACTAACTTAGAATCACCTCTAATTTTAATATGGCTTGCCCCCAAGTCTAGAAGAATTTCTAAACCTGTATTTAAAGCTTCATATTCTGCTTCATTATTAGCGCAAGATCCATTTATCTTATATCTAGACTTGGTTGGAATTTGAAATGGAGACACTATCAAAATTCCAATCCCTGTACCATTCTTGTGTCTGGACCCATCGAAATACAAAGTCCAAGTGTCCAGTCCAACATAATCCACTGGAACTTCCAATACTGAATGATCAGCAAGGAAATCGGCTACTATTTGGCCTTTGACAGCCCTCAAAGGCTTATAAGTCAACGAGTATTCTATTAATGCCAAAGCCCAATTTCCAATTCGACTATGTAAAATTGGTTTTAACAACATGTGCTTAATAATATCGAAATGAGAAAACACATAAACATCAACTGGTTTTATATAATGCTTAAGTTTGGTACAAGAAAAATACAAACATAGACAAAGCTTTTCAATTACACTGTATCTAGTTTCAACATCATTTAAAACTCTACTTAAATAATAAATAGCTTTTTCTACACCATTTTCATCCTCTTGAGCAAGCATGCTTCCAATGGTTAGTTCAGACGCTGAGATATACAATTTCATTTCTTTGTTTCGAACTGGAGGCATCAGCGTAGGAAGATTAGACAAATATGTCTTGATCTCATCGAATGCCTTTTTGAGTCTTAATATTGGAAAAAAAGGTTGAGATTTCCCACTTAGATTCGAGATGAATCTTCTCAAAAAATTGATCTTTCCCAACAAGGATTGTAATTGTTTCTTTGTTGCTGGAGATTTGGTCTCCATGATACTTTTGTCTTGTTTTGATTGATTTCTATGCTCTTTTTATGCACAACGAAGCCAAGAAAATCTCCTGCACGTACACAAAAAACACATTTTAGTGGATTCATTTTTAATCCACATTTCCTCATTCTTTCGAATGACTTCTTAAGATGATTTAAATGATTATCCTCAGACGCTGATTTAACTACAATATCATCAATATAAACCTGCATAAATATTTCAATGAAATCATGGAAGATTGAATTCATTGCTCTTTGATAGGTTGCCCCAGCATTTTTTAAACCAAAAGGAATTACTAGCCATTCATAAGTGCCTAAAGCACCAGGACAACGAAAAGCACTTTTTGCTATGTCGTCCTCAGCAATGAAAATTTGATTATAACCAGAATAGCCATCTAACATACTTAAATATTCATGTCCTGCTGCTGAATCAACTAATAATTCTGCCACAGACATTGAATATTCATCTTTTGGTGTAGCGTTATTTAAATCCCTGAAGACTATACAAACTCTAAGAGACCCATTTTTCTTAATAACAGGAACAATGTTAGCTAACCATTCTACATACCTGGCTGTTCGAATGAATTTGCACTTGAGCAACCTTTCGATTTCTGCTTTGATCTTCGTCATGATTTCTGGAGCAAACTTCCTTGGAAGCTGCTTCACAGGTTTCTTATCTGGTCGAAGAGGCAATCTATGCTCAACCAAATCCTTGCTTAATCCTGGCATCTCGTCATAATCCCAAGCGAAGCAATCTTTGTACTCTTTTAGGAGTTTGACCATATTTTCCTTCAGTCCTGGATCAATATGGGTGCTTATGTAGGTTGGCCTTTTGATAGAGCCATTTCCAATATCAATTTCTTGCAATGGGTCTTGAGCTTGCATCCTTTGATTCGAACTGGTTGGTTCTTTCTCGAAACCCAAAGGTTCATCATCATAAATACAATCCAACCTCTGCATATTCCCAGTACCTGAATCTTTTGTTGTCACAACTATATTAGTTTGTGAAGACTCATTGGCCTCAATGGCCATATTTTCATGTAACTCTATGGCTTGCATAGCCATTTTTATTCTATTCTCGGCTGCATAAGCTGTAATCCTTTGCCACTCTGGGGACTCAATCATTATAACCATCTAAGTCTCCCCAACCAGAAGGTTGTGGGAAGTCATCCTCATTCAAGGGTTTCTCAATATGTTCTCTCTCCCAACAGAACCCATGAGTAGGATGCAATCTCACAGAGTGGTGCACACTATCAGGTTCCAATTGTTCATGATCAAAGGCCGCATCTTGCTCATCACATGGAGCAATCGAAGCTAAATGTTTGTCGAAACTCTTAAGTGTTACAGTATTAGTATCGATCATGTAAGCACTTTGATCAGCTTCAACATATTCCACCAAACCATCATCTCTCCAAACAATCAATTTTTGGTGCATGGTCGAAGGTACAGCTCCAACTCCATGTATCCATTCTCTGCCTAATAACATATTTTAATTAGGCCTTGCAACAATCACCATGAAAAGTGTCTTTCGAACTGTGCTACCCACACAGACTTCCAATTGGATGGCCCCTAAGGAATGGCTAGTTTTGCCTTCATGATTTTCCAAAACAACATTATGAGTATGCAGGTCAGTCTCATACAATCCCAACCTTTTCAGCATAAAGTGTGGCATGATATTGACCACAGCTCCCCCATCAACCAAAATCCTGTTCACTCCAAAGCCATTCACTTTGGCTCGAATAAACAGAGCTTTCAAGTGATTCTTAATACTCAAATCTGGTTTTTCGAAGATAGCATTCTGGTCTTCGACGTAACCATTCTCCATGACATAGTAACAAACAGGCTTATGAATAGCCATTTCCTCAGCACCAACATCCTCTTCCACTTCGTTCACTTCAGTATGCATGTCATATTCTACTAGTAAGATGGAAATGACATTGACCAGTACTTCGAAATCTGGCCCTTCATCCAATAGATCATCATCATCCATGAGGTCTTCCTCATTTTCAAGATCCTTCAGCTCACCAGTTTTGACATTCTCAGGTATGGGAGAAAGTCTCTCATTTCACTACAAGAAAATTGTCATTTACAAACAGAGGTTTCTAGTGACAGCTGCATATGCTGTAGGTATAGCATGCCTATACCCACAAAAAAATTATTAATTGTGGGTATAGATATGTTTTATTAAAAAAAATTGAAAATTAAAAATTAGAAAGGGATAAGTTCATACTTTTATGCATAGATTCATATTATTTTTTTTTAATTGTGGGTATATATTCGTTCCTACTTTTATGCATAGATTCATTTTTTTTTCTTCTATTTTTATGCAAAGATTCGTTATATTCTTTCTATATTTTTTCAATCTTTTTTTTATACTTTTTTATTAATAAATTTGGTGGTAATCAAATTTTTTTTTGTTTACAATGTTGGCAATCAGGGTTGAACTAAAGACCTCATGCATATCCCTCACTACGGGATCAAACCAAGTGTCTTTGGTGGTAATCAATCTTATTAGTTTTTTTTTTTTTTTAATAAAATCAATATTATTTTTTTTTTTTTAGTAATATTATTACTTGTATTGTACAACTACAGTATTATATTTATTTTTTTGACGGAATGTTATATATATGTGTATATATATAACAAAAAATTAACGAACTTATGGAGAAAGAAAAGGAAACTAACTTTTTTTTTGTTTTGATGATTATTTTTTTTTGGTGATTTAAAAAAACACTCACTTTATTCAAAACAAAAAATACTTTATATAACAAATAAAAAATTCAAGGTAGGGTTTCTATTCCAAGCTCTACGTATTATTTAAAAAACCCACTTTATTCTAAGCTCTATGTTTGATTTTCGGTAGAGTTTCTATTCCACACTTTTCTTCTTCAATTTTGTTGGGGGTTTTCTCTGCCATGTGTGTGCTTCTGTTGTTTGATGGTAATGGTGATTTCATGAAATCAGAATGGGGGTGAGATTGATTTTAGTGATAAGTCAAGATGTTATGAAGACGATATTGTAAAATATTTAAATTTATGAGTGGTGATAATTCAAGGAAGGTATCTATTGAGCTTTTATGACTTGAATGCAATTCAATACCGCGAGATAAAATATGAGCTTAACTTTGAGACTATCGGCTGCCTCAGATCACACGAAAGTAATCGATAAATATTGTTTGCTATATAAATTGTTGCTAGTATTTGGAAGTCTCATTGACCGTATAAAACATTATGAACTCTTTACTCATATTGTAAAAGTTTCTTGATGCCTTCGATGCGATATCGATATGAATTAAATTTTATCCATTCATAATATATGCAGATGGATTATTGGATGCCTCGATGACCCGAAAGGAATCAAATAATATTATTTGTTATATAAATTGTTGCTAGTATTTGGATGCTTCTTTGACCGTAAAAAACATTATGAACACTTTACTCATAATGTAAAAGTTGTCTGATGCCTTCGATTTGATATTGATATGAATTGAATTTGATTCGTTCATATTATAAGGGATGGATTATTTGATGCCTCAATGACCCGAAAGGAATCAATGAATATTATTTGTTATATAAATTGTTGATGGTATTTGGATGCCTCATTAACTGTCAAAAAACATTATGAACTCTACTCATAATGTAAAATTTGCTTGATGACTTTGATGTGAATTGAATTTGATTCGTTCATAATATAAGAGATGGATTATTGGATGCCTTGATGACCTGAAAGTAATCAATGACTATTGTTTATATATAAATTGTTGCTTGTATTTGGATGCCTCGTTGACCATAAAAAAAAATTATGAACACTTTACTCATAATGTAAAAGTTGCTTGATGCCTTTGATGTGATATTGATATGAATTGAATTTGATTCTTTCATAATATAAGAGATGTATTATTGGATGCATCAATGACCCGGAAAGAATCAATGAATATTATTTATTATATAAATTATTGATAGTATTTGGATGCCTCATTGGCCGTCAAAAAACATTATCATAGTCTTTAATAAAGAGTTGCACGATGTTGGAAAATGTGTTGTCATTAATGATTTGCTGGAGAAGATGTGAATGACATTTTACGAGCTACAAGACAGGTATATTTTATTTTTCTCTATGTGTTCATATTTCGAATATTATGAAAACATCAATTAAATTAAGTTTGTAATTTGATCTCTTTTATTTTCTATAGGTTACAAATGCTTCTAGTGCCCCCGACCAAACGGATTCTCAAAGTCCATACACTAACGAAGATTGAAGAGAAATATTAGAAGTAAACAATGTAAATGTTGTTGTTTATTGCTTGGTAGGAATGTCATGTATACTATGTTGTGGGTTGTAAGCCATTAGAGTTTATTGCTTGGTAGGGATGTCATACATATGTATGTTTTTGTGGTTGATAGTTTTTTAGAGTTGTAATTTTGGGATTGATATGATTAGAAGTAACTAGTAGTTCTCTTAAGTTATTTGGTGTAATTTCAATTTTGGAAGATATAGACAGATGACATTGTTTTGGAGTTTTATTGTCTTTCGTTAGTTTGCAAGACTTATTAGATTTTTTAATCAATATAATGAAAATTCTCTTTTATAATTATAGTTGAGTTGGTGTGTAGAAAACATGCATATTGGCAAATTATTATTATTTTAAAAAAATGTACAATCTGTAAAAAAAAATGCAAAAAGAAAAAATATTGAAACCTATACCAACAGACAAATGTGTGGCTAAATTGATTTACAATAGTTTGTAATATCCGTGGGTGTGGCTCTCAGGTTTTTCTAACGCCAAAAAATGTCGTAGGTATAGACTATAGCGACGGCAAATTGTCGTTGGTACATCGAGATAAAGTAGACGGAACAAAACGGTCGTGGGTATAGGCTGTAAAACCTATACCCACGGATTTTTGACCTTTACCAACCGAATTTTGCCGTCGCTATATGTCAAGTTTCTTGTAGTGTTTCCTGGCCTTCTGGCCACTTCAACCTTCTCTGCAATGGTTACATTGCCCCCAGTCTCGGCTTTCTTGGCTTCAAGTCTCTTTTTCCTCTAAAACCTGCGCCATTCAGTTCGAGTCATGGGATTCTTACCTTTGTAATTATTTTTGTACCCATATTTGTTGACTTCAGGTATAACTTTGACCTCTTGAGGCACAACAATGGTATTCGAGTCCCTATTCCCAGCAACAAACTTCACATTGACATTGCTCGAACTGCCTTTCTCCATCAATTGTTTGTTAACAGCTACATAATGTCCACTCACCCATTGATTCACAGGAGCTTTGTGAGATGGTTTGAAAGTGGTTTGAGAACCCAGCCTTTGGAAAATGGAAGGAGTGTTTGAACCAGATTTACCCCAATCCACCTTCTTATGTGGCCATCCCTTCTGATTAGGTCTAGGATTCAGCCATTTTCTCTTGTTCTCGGCATAGGGAACAACATTTTGGAGGCCGTTCATGGCCTCTTTGTCACACACTGCACTACACCTAGGGCAAAGCATGACCTCAGCATTATTCAGCTTACACATATTCAAGAAATCCACCAGCTCTTCTTCAGCCTTTGGGTAAACTTCCTAAATCTTCTTTTCGTATTCCTCTTCAAGAACAACTTTGACCAATGCAGGATCCACCACATCAACCATGTTGCAGTCATAGACTTCAACATAATTGGAATCAACCTTTGGTAACGGATCAGCATCAACCTTCATTTGAGGCTTAGTTTTTTCAGCAAACTTCAGCCTTCCTTCATTCAGCGCTTTCTGGACCAAATCCCTGAAAAGAACACACTGATAAGTTCGATGGCCCAGATAATTATACTTACAATAACCTCGTTTCTTTCTTTGTTCGATTGGTGGTATTTTTAAATCTTTTGGCACCACTATTTGGCCATCAGCCACCAATAGATCAAAATCTCATCACATTTAGTGATGTCGAAGGTATAAGTTTTAGTAACAAATTTATCATTTTTTGGTTCGACTGGATTTCTCCCATTCGAAGGCCTTAATAATTTGCATGTATAAGGAGGCCCTGGCTTTAGTTCAGCCACATTTACCTCTCTTTCATCATAATCAGAATACTCATCATCATCTTCATTATCACTATCATAAGCATTAAAAAAATTAACTTCTTTCTTTTTCTGGAATTTAAAACTCCTTGCCTTTCCAGCTCTTAATGTTTCGAGTTGTCAAACTCTATCAACTAATTGTGACATATCTCTAAGATGTTGAGTATCTAGCTTTTTCCTAATCGAATAGTCTAGGCCACCTGCAGCCATCTCGACTAGTTCATGTTCAGGCACTTGTGTGAAACACCTGGCCTTGAGCAGTCGAAACCTATTTAAGTAATCATCTATAGGCTCTTGCGTCTTATGTTTGACACTGGCCAACTCCTTAAGACTTATTTTAGTTTGGCCCATGTAAAACTGCTCATGGAACAATCTTTCTAACTGTGTCCAATTGTTGATCGAATTAGGTGGCAAAGTCGTAAACCATGTAAAGGCATTCTTAGTCAGAGAATTAGGAAAATATTTCATCCTCAAATTCTCATTATTTGCCAAATTACCAGATTCGGCTAAGAACCTAGCAATGTGTTCCACAGTGGACTCACTAGTGTCACCAGCAAACTTGGTGTATTTAGGGGCCTTCCAGCCCCTGGGTAATTCTGTTTGCAACACATACTCTGACAAAGTAGACACAAAATTTGGCCTTCGACATCCTACATTGAGGCCATTTTGAGTCAAAATGGTTTCGACCAAATTTGTTAAGTTATTATGTCCAGCAAAATTTTGGTTCTGGACATTTCGAACTACCTCATCAGCATCTTGGTTTCCATTAACCATTATTACTGGGGGAGGTTGGTTAATCTCTGCTTGATACTGAGGTTCCTCATAGTCTACATAAGCTTGCCTCTGTTGAGCAGGTTGCTCTTGAGCCACAAACTGTTGGCCTTGGTTTTGAGGCGTAGCTAACATTGCAGGCATTATCAATTGTTGGACTAGATATTGGACTCTAGGTTGAACAGGTGGAGGTCGTGGTGTGCCGAAAAAATCGGCAATTCGACCCATTTGATGTGCCAACATTTGATAATTGTCATTTGTATTTTGGATTAAGGGATTAAAAACGGTACTCATTTGTTGTGTTAACAAATTAACCATCTCATGGTTACTCTCATCCATCTGTTGTCTTAAAGACATCACTGAAGCATTAGTCAGTGGTTGAGCAGTTGTCCTAGGAGATGTATATCTCTCAGGCTCGAAGGATGGAAAGGTCGAAAAACCTAAGGTAGGATTTGGAACAAGTCCATATAAAGGGTTTGTAGTACCAGGGCCAAATGGAAAAGGTTTTAATGGCCTATAGCTAACATGTGTCGAAGGAGACGGCACAGAAGACATTTGGATCGTAGGGTTTGTCTCTGACCAACTTGACACTATAGGGCTAGACACTGTCGAACTCACAGACATGCTAACTGTGCTAACGTTAACTGTAGAACTACTAGGACCTCTACTGACACCTTCATCCACACTCCCTTCACCACTCGATGAAGTCGAACTCGAACTCTGACTATTAATAGAGTTATTGATTTGAGTGGTTCTGACAATAACTACTAAGCCGAAATTATTGGTTGAAGAAAATCAGAACAAAAACTTTTAAAACTTAACACAAAACCATCCCACTGGGAGTGCCAATTTGTTTACGTGGAAAAATGGTAAACAACCGTTAGTTTGAGTATTTTAAACTCGCGAGACCAACTAGAAATCTCAGAACAATTTTGTGTTTAGTTATTTTAGAAAACGTTTTGATTTTAATCAAGAAATTATAAACATACTTGAGTTTTTAAACTTTGTAAAAAGATGAGATAAACTAACTGTTTGAATCGCCTCAAACAGCAAAGTTTAATGCGAAAACGTAAAACATAAACTTAAAGACTTGCAAAACAATAAACTGCATTGAATTTGAAAGGCAAATACAAAAGAAATGGTTCACAATACATACATTGTTCTCTTGAATTTCGTTCATTCTTAATGCGAGTAGTTGGAATTTTTGAGAAACAGTTCGTATGAAAATATTGCGACCCTTGTTTCTTCAATGAAAAAACTATTTATACTCCTACACTAAGGTAACTGCTCTTGATGATCTGAACGCCTAAGGATGATCCTTCGTTGCCCACGATCTCCGCTTCTTTCGCGCGCTACCTTCTAATTGGAACTTTGGGCTTGTGTGTTGGGCCAAATCTCAAAAGCCCAATTACGCAGCTTCTTTTCGCTTCGACGCCTTTCACAATCGAACTCCAGAACCTTTTCCTTCGATAAAACATTTCAAAGCTGCAAATAACACTTAATCATGCATCATTTCGATGCGTTCGAATGTCAGCATTAGTGACATCTTAATTAAGCAATTATTATTTTTGAATATTTTGGTATATATATATATATATATATATATATATATATATATATATATATATATATATTCTAATTGGACTGCCAATTATAATAACATAAACATACACCAAATTTATGCCTAACATATGGATACAAAGCTCTTAAACTTGAGCTGTCATTAGAATTCGTGTGACCATTGTGTTGAACACTATGCTTACAAATTCAAATAACCTGGTGTTGTGAAAGATAAACTTAGTATTCAATACTTGTTGTCTTTTCATTTGGTTATGTTCATCACTTATTAAGATTTCATGACAATACCTTCATTAGGATAACAGAGCATCTATGTATATATAAGGTTTGATTCAAGTTGGGGAGAAGGAGGTTGAATTAAAATTGGAAAATCAATTGAGAAAAGTAGTTGAATGTGGTGATTGAAATTGAAAAATAAAAATATTGAAAATTAGTTTGACATAGTTGCAAATCAAAGTAAATGTGTGTGAAAAATAAGAAAGAAATAAGAAAGTGTCAAAAACAAAAGAATCACCGGTAGTGGTATATTTGGAAAGAAAAAGAGAGTGTTGAAGTGTAAATCTTATACATGATTAATAGATGTTCTCTTATCTGTAAGGCCTTTTGAATTCTAAGAAATACAAAAAAAAATTGTAGCCCGACCACATTACAACCCTAATAAAGACCTTAGTGATCCATGACTGATTATATTATGTGATATGGCCGAGATGTATTTCAAAATTGATTTGTTGTGTATGCAATGCATTGTCTGATCTGAGAGAAACACCACCTGTTTGAGTGTGAAATCAGTGAGGATTATGATTCTGATTAATTAATAGTTGATTTGAACATGGTTTTGAAATCCCACTTTGAATAAGCAAAAATTTCATCTTCATGCTTTGATTCATTGATGATTGTGGAATTTGATTTTGAATTTGCATTTCATGAATTATGCAAACTTGAAAATTAAAATTGAAATTGATCACAAACTTTGAAATGAGATTATGCACTTTATGGTATTTAGGCTTGTTTAAAATTTTGGTTAGGACTTTTGTTTGAGGACAAACAAAGTTCTAAGTTGTTGGGGATGGTTGATAAGTGCCAAAAAGCAGTAATTTTACCTATACATTTTAAACACTTATGGACTTGTTTTATAAAGTTATTTGAAGTAAAAACCCCAGTTATTTGTAAATATTAGTTTTTACTAGCAAATTAATATTTTATCTACTTTTACCTATTTTACTTCACTTTAGTAAATTTTCATGAGATCAATGATAAGTGTCAATTTTACTTATAAATGATTTAAATTAAAAGAAACTTATTAACTTACAGTCGATATTCTAGATAAATTGACATGGGGTGTTATACATACGGAGTCTACATATATTAACCATTTCCATGTCACAAATTACATATATTTTGATTTATAATAAAAACACAAAAATTAAAATAACAAAATAGCAATTATTATAAAACAAAAATAGAAAATCAGATAAATCATTAATGTGTAATTATTTTGTATATATATATATATATATATATATATATATATATATATGGGTTAGGATCAAATGACACCAACTTGTTTGACATCAAATGTAACACCTCTCAATAACGTTTTCACTGATATAAATTTTATAAAATCAACCGTTGATTTTTTTCAGTTACAAGGAAAAAAGGGTTGTCATTTTTTTTGACTGGTTTGATGAGGAGATGACAGATCAAGTTAAAAAAGTCATTTTATTTTTATTGTAGAAGTCTAGAAGATGAATAGGGACCAAATACTTCGTAGATTCTAACACTTCAGCTGTATCTTTTTCACGTCATTAAAATTGTGGTGCATAAGATCATAATTGTGCGAGGGAGACAAAAACTGGTTGAAATTAAAATAGGGGAGCATTTTCATGAGTTGAGCAAAATAGAGGGACCAAAACTGTAATTAGGACTAAAGATAAAATTGTCTATTAAAAGAAAAGATTTTATTCTAATATTAATTAAAGGAAGATTATTAATAATTATTAAAAAAAGGACGATTATTAATGTTTTATCCGAAAGTTTAGTTGTAAAAAAACTTTTATTGTTTACAATGGAGCTAAGGATCAAACTCATAACCTCTAATATATTTTTTTTTTGGTACAACATAACCTCTAATATATTACATAAATTAGAAGAAATAATTTATGCTTAAAGAAATAAATGAACCGATGGACTTTACCTTGGATAGAAATATAGATTCAAATATTTGAAATAATTATAAGTGTAATATTATTATGACATAAAATTAATTAAAGTTATAGGCTTTAAGTAAACTAATTTATTTTTCACTTAACTATTGCAAATATTATTGATAAGTAGTGGGGTACAAAAGCAAATATGATATGTCTAAATTAATTGGAGGCACATTTTTATTTTAGTTCCTTAATTCATTGCGTCAGAACTCATTTTTTGTTGATTGAAGTGTACTTTCTTTGCTCTGGTACTTTTGGATGTCGTCTATTTACACAAACTTTTCTACATTTGTTGTCAATACACTTATACGTACGAAAATCAATCTTTGGACAATCCTCATCAGTAACACACTCAATTATTTCTGCAGTAAAAAAACAATAAAATAATGTTATTCTAATAAGATAAAAATTTATTGAAAAAAAAAAGAAATTTAATAAAGATGAAAAAATAACTTACCACCAACATTCATTGCAACAAGGAATACTGAAAAAATTAAAATCATAGCATACACAAACTTGAGAGTTTTAATCATATTTTTCTTTCAATGTAAAAAATAGAATATGATATCATTACTTTATAGTGTATTAAGTTCATGTTGTCCTTAAAAAAAATATTTTTATTAGCGCATAACGAGTGGGAAAAATTATAATCATTATTAAGTGTCTCTTAAGTAGATTAATGTGGTGTGGTTGTCTCTTTAACACACTTACTAAACGGTACCGTAAGAAAAATTCTAATTAGGAATAAAGTCTTTTTTTTGTTAACTTTTCATCCTTTACAAATTTTTTTTTTGAAAGAATCCTTTACAAATAGAAAGCGAAATTTTATTTAATAATATAATAGGAAAATGATAGATGGTACGACCGAATCTGTCGTCCATATCGTGTAACACCCCAAACCCGAATTTATATAAAATTCTAATTTCTGAAATATTTTACACAAACTCGCAACGAACAGAAAGACTTCATTGATTAAATCAAAACCAAAATACAAAACACTAGTTTGAGTATTACATTCTCCAAAAACAATACTAGTTAATAAAAATAGTATTCACCGGTCTATACAATAAGTACTCAATTAATACAACATAAATATATAAAAGACTCGATAAGCATGAACCCTTCCCGTGTCCTAATCAGAGCAGAGCTTCACCGACAAATCATACCAAAAACACCTGGGGATCTGAATCGCCCAACGATCCAGCAAACGCACAAACAGAGAGTTAGTTACATATAATCGGCATTCAAACAAACGAAAGTAAGATACTAACATTCAGTCCAATTCAACATATACAATACATATATTCATCCATCATACATATATTTAGCATGTATATAATAGCAACCCAACAACATCAATAAGACATGTACATTTAATCATTTAATATATATATCCATATTCACACCATCAAAGATCAACAACTTATATGCACAATCACTTAGCACATAATTAGACAAATATCACATCATTATCACATATAGCACATTTAAGGTTCACCTTCCTAAATGCATCTAATGTCACCTTCATGTCATGTCCCCTAGACACGACTACATGCATGCGGTACCATTCACCAAAATAGGATACAAGAATCCTATGCGTTATGGATCAAACGTCCAAGCTTCATCAATTCGTTATGGGTCAAACGCCCAAGCTTCATCAATAGACTCAATCATGATGCATGAACGTATATATAACGTATGTTATTCACCACCATTATGTAACCTCATGTATACATAATCTTCGCCATCAATTATTCACCAACACATAACATACTTATATACATTCATCATCATCATCATCAATAAGCATCAACAATCATTCATCATATATTATACATATACACATGCATAATTCAACAACATCATTATTATCAATCATCATCATATACATGTATAGCACACATAATTGAGATCAATTCCATTTATCCTCATCCATCACACAACCCTCACATAAAATATTATCATCATTTATGTATCACTATAACACTAGCAACTTATACACCAAACTATCACCATCATCAATTAATAATCAAATGAATCTAACTGCCTTCGCCAGCTCTCGCTAGCTCTCGCCATAGCGAGGCAAGTCAGAGGCTTACTCGCCCTCTGGCGAGTCCTAGCGAGTACCTGGCGACCTCTCGCCATCTCTCGCTAGCTCTCGTCGTAGCGAAGCAAGTCAGAGAGCATAGGGCTGGCTGGCGAGTTCCCTCGCTAGCTCTCGCCTGGCGACACATGTCCAGAATTGCTGCTCTGTTTTCGCGACCGTTCATATTCCACTACAAAATCATCAAATCGTATTCCAGTTCTAAAAAGGTGATTCCTTTAAGTTATAATCATGTTAGCATGCATAGAAGTACAACTTTCAACACTCATAAACATCAAAATCATCACCAATCAAAGATTATGCATATTTTTCATTCCAAACTCAAAAACTCATAATTTCATATGAACAAACTTTGATTCTCAAAATTAAAACCATCAACATGTACTTTTAGCATCAAATAACATGGATAACACGAAATCATTACAAAAGGAAGCATTTTGATTCATTCATAAACATAAAAATGCTAACTTTAAGCATAGCAAAGGGTGAGAGGGTTTGGGCAAAGAGAACATGATTTCTCCTCCCTCTTTATCACCCACAAATTATATGAAACTACTCTCTTACCTCTAGTTCTTCAAGAATTATCCCCTCTACAAAGCTTCCTCTTCATCCTTCTCTCTTGTTCTTTATTTTCCACTATTTTTCTTCCAAATTTACTGTCATCGTCTGAGTTCGATTTCTCCCTCCTCAGGCCTTGTTTCGACGATCCGAACGGTCAAAAGTTAGCTTCAGGTGTTGTGAACCATCCCTCAAAATTTCAACGAAAATCAACGGTTAATGAATCGGGAATCGAAGATTTAGTGAAGGTGTTGAAGGGAAAACGGGATTTACTTACCAATTTCATTCTTCTCTTCTTTCTCTTTCTTTTTCTTCTTATGAGAGCTTCTCTCTCTTCCTCCATCCAAAATTCATGACAAAATGAATCATCTCTTCTAAAAGTACCAATTTATACTTAGGTCAACATCTCCTCCAATTACCACATTACCCTTCATTTATTCCAAGTCCATTCCTGATAAAGCCCAACTTAATATTCACACCTCCCAAAAGCACTACTATTCTAAATACACCACCACACCAAAAGCCACATATTTAAATAAATCACACAACATGACAATTAAATAAATAGATAAAATTAAATAAATAATTAAATAAAAACGTGATGTTACATATCACACGACCATTCCGTGATTTTTCAAATTTATTTTTTCTTTCTTATTTTATTTGACAAAAACCATTGGTTTAGTGGTACTCTAAATCAATCCTATTATAAATTATTTTTTCCAGTCCATTTTATAAGAAACATTTTAAAAAATCATACAGATCAATGAAATGATTTTTTTTTCATTATTAATTCTAAAATTTTCTGTTTTATTTCAAAACTAATCTTGGACTACCATAAAAAATAAGTCTCTCTAATTAACGCACTAGTGTTTAAATGAATTGTTTTATTTTATTTAATAAGATGACAAATGGAAAATATTAAGTAATTAAAGACCAAAACCACGTGAGAATGAGAGGCGGCTCTCCTAGGGCAAACCTATGGCGGCCGCGTCGGTCATCGCCTTCACCGGAAGTAAGGCATATATGGGGGGTGATTTGGATAGCGGGGAATGGACTGAGGTGAGACGGCGACGTCGGAAAGAGATTCGACAGGCGGATAGAAGTCATGACAGGTTACAACAGAGAAGACGGTACCGAAGCAGATCGTTGTTCAATCCTAGGAACCTTTCTGTAAACGACGTCGATAGACAGTTCTGGGTTACAACCAACGCGAATGATCAAGATCAAGTGGATAGGCATAGGTCGTGATACAGCATGGAGGGAGTACGTGATTTCCATCGATCAGGTTTCAACCACAAGCAGCGATATGAGTATGCCCAGAATTCGCGATCAACTGCTGCCTGTGGAGAGAATCTTCGACAGCGTTCTGTTTCTCCTTATAACATTCGATCTGGTTCACCATACTCCGGCCGGCATGGTTTTGTTAAGCTGTTACACCGTCGACCTGGGGATACTGTTCAAAAACGATCATTAACAGAACACCACCGACAGGATGTGCAGCGGGGTGATGCGCATCTGTTTGACGAACGGCGAGGACGGGTTCATGGTGATCATCATTGGCAGGAGCCTCATAACAAACGACAGCGGCAATTCGATGTTACGTGCAATTCGCGAAGGAAGGAGGAGGATTACCATGAACAAGGAGACGTTATAAAGCTGGGCACCGCCTTCAAAAGGTACGTATCCTTCTATTTCACAAATTTCCCGGCTCAACTTTCGAATTTTTATCTTAGGAAGGGTTTTGAAGTTTGTGGAATGTTGGAGGATGTGTACGTGGCAAAAAAATGTAATAGGTATGGTGAACCCTATGGCTTTGTCAAATTTTCCAATGTTAAGGATGTAACCAAAATGACGAAAGCCTTAAATGCTGTTTGGTTTGGTCACTTTCGAGTCCGTGCTAAAGTGGCTGAATTCGAACGAAATGACACGAGGGCGACTGGGAGATTAAACAAGGAGAAGCTTGGTCTGTTGAAGGGTCCCGATGAGGTCGTGAAGAAGGACGGTCATCAAAATCCCACGAGACATGCCATGCTCACAAGTAATGAGGTTAGTACGGAGTTGAAGGTGTAAAATATGGACTCTGAACTTAAGGGACCTGCTCCTTTGGAAGGTGTGAGGGTGGGTGATATAGTGGTCAAGTTAGGAGCACGCAAGGAACATGTCGTCCGAAACGAAGGTCAGAAGAAGGGTGATGGGCGGAGTTCTAAAGAATTGGTTAAACTTGCGGAAGCAGCCCAGGAAAAGGCGAGCAACATTTTATTACGCAGTTATCAAACAAAATTTGTCGATGTGCAGTGGGCTCAGAATGGATTAGTAGCGACAGTCATTAACGGAGAGGCGATACCCGTGGTGCAAAATAGAATAACGGATGCAGGATTTAACGATGTCGTTGTTATCCCGATGGGGGCTGATAAGGTTTACATTAGAAGCTCAGAGGGGGCTGATGTTATGTCTATTGTCAGTAGTGCTAAGGAGTTTTTTAAACTTGTTTTCTCGAACTGGGTGTGCTGGGATAAGGAGGTGTTGCCATACCATTGGGGGGCGTGGGTGCGTTTGTACGGTGTCCCTTTGCACGCATGAAATGTGATTTTCTTTAAACTCTGTGTGTTTGACTGCGGTAGGTTTTTACGGGCGGATAATTGCTCCGCTGATAAGGACAGACTTGACTTTGCCCGAGTTCTGATAGCCACGCCTAACTTAGACATCATCAATAGAGTTGAGAGGGTTTTGGTGAATGGAGTTGAGGTAGAGATTAAGATCGTGGAGGAGTGGGGATATGCTATGGGAGAGGACACCTGTCTCTTTGAGGAGGAGAACGTTACAGAGGCATCTCAATCCGACTGTGAAGACGGGCACGTAGAACCAGAAGTATGTCGCAATGTTGACATGTTGGTGCATAAAATTGCAGTTGGGCTGGAGGAAGCGGCGATCAATGATTTCCAAGGGAAGAGTGATGAAGAGTTCCCAGATAAGCAGGAGTTTAAGATGTCCAGTGAGGGTGAAAGTGAAGGGGAGCCGGAACGCCCTGTAGATATTCTTAGTCCAGTTAGTGACCGAGTCGAGGCTCAATCCCTTTTTAGGTTAGGCCCCCAAGGGGAAGCTGGGGATCGGGATTCACAGAATGACAGCTTATCCCAACAATCTGTGTCCCAGGTTTGTCCAACCACCCGGAAAACTTTTGGAGACTCAAGGCGGGTTTCCGGAAACCAGATGCACGCTAATCGTGCAAATTCTTGCCCTCCAGTGGCGAACCGCTCTGTTGTTTCGGGGCCTTGGAGTTTGGAGTGGTTACATGATCATGGGGAAGCAGGGGTGATTTTTTCGGCACAAAAGAGAGTAAAGGAGGGAGGACGTCATGGGATGAGAAACAAAAAGATGGATCAGCTAGAACCCAAGAGGAGGAAAGCAGGGGGACCGCTCCGCCACCTGGTTCACAGTCTCAAACAAGTGGCTAGATTACCAAGGGAAGATCGCGTAGAGGTGTTAAAAGTTTTAAATAAGAATGTTCTCCGACGACGGAAGGGTGGTAATCGTTCGTGCACCGAAAGTCGCCAAGCTAATTCTGAGGAATCTTCTTCGTCGGATTCCATTAACAATGATTGGAAGAACTGGGTGGCTTTACTAGGAAATGACCAGTCGGTCATGATTGATGTTAGGGGGATCGGTACTTCCATGGGGGTTAGTTTTAAGGGAGACAATGCGAATATGTTTAATGTTGTCTCTCGAGCGAGAAAAAGCAAGAAGGAGATATCATGTCACTAGTATGAGGGAGGTTCGAAGGAGAAGGGATGCTAGGTCTATGGTCTTATAAGTGGAGGGGGGAGTGTGTCTGATGAAGATCATTTCTTGGAATATAAGAGGCTTGTGTGGTCTCGAGAAACGGAAAGAGGTGCGTAAGTTGGTGGAGGATCTGAATCCTCTTATCCTCTGTCTTCAGGAGACAAAGTTGCAATTTTGTGAGGATTTTCTTTGCTCGACTCTTTGGGGGTGCTCACCCCATAATTTCTCTTATCGCCCTTCGGTTGGGGCGTCAGGGGGGGTTGTTAACTCTTTGGGATTCTTCTGAGGTGGAAGTTTGGTCAACTGAGAGTCGCGAACATGTTTTGTGGTGTCATCGTCGATTTACAAAGTCAGGGGAGGAGTTTTCTGTAGCAAATGTTTACGCGCCCTGTGATGATGGGGCTAAGCAAGGGTTGTGGGAATCCATTTCTACCCGGATTCAATCTTTGGGGCGACGGAGGGTGTGCGTTTGTGGGGATTTTAATGTTGTTAAACAACCGGATGAATGTCGCTCTTCTCGGGGTGGGTCTCGTTCTCTGGATCATATTCCTTTTAACCGTTTTATTGTTGAGAATAATTTGATCGACCTTCCCTTGAGTGGCCGTAAGTTTACTTGGTTTAAAGGGGATGGTCTCTCGATGAGTCGTCTTGACAGGTTTTTGTTTTCCGAGGAGTGGTGTCTGGCCTGGCCTAACTGTACACAGACGGCTAGATTGAGGGGTTTATCTGATCATTGTTCACTGGTTCTGTCCGCGAATGAGGAAAACTGGGGACCCCGCCCCTCGAGGATGCTTAAATGTTGAGAAATGTCCCTGGTTATCAGGTATTTGTGAAAGATAAGTGGAAATCGCTTCAAGTTGATGGTTGGGGTGGTTATGTGCTAAAGGAAAAGTTTCGGATGATTAAGGCAGCATTGGAAGAGTGGCATATGACTTACACCCAGAATTTACCGAGCCGAATCGATTCTCTGAAAAACCGGCTTTCAACCCTTGATCAGAAGGGGGAGGAGGAGGTCCTTTCGGAGGCAGAAATCGCTGAGCTTCATGGGGTCTCGTCTGATTTACACTCACTATCTCGCATGAATGCTAGTATCAGTTGGCAACAATCCCATGCGCGGTGGCTCAAGGAGGGAGACGCGAATTCTAAATACTTCCATTCTGTCCTTGCGGGCCGTCGCCGTGGTAATGTTATTTCTGTGATTCAAGCAGATGGGGTTTCTATTGAGGGTGTGGCCCCTATTCGGCAGGCTGTTTTTTCTCATTTCGCGTCTCATTTCAAGGCTACTCACGTGGAAAGACCCGGGGTTGATAATCTTCAGTTCAAAAGGTTGAACCAGGTGGAGTGTACTAGCTTAACCAAACCTTTTTCGGAGGAAGAGGTGAAAGCAGCTGTGTGGGATTTTGATAGTTATAAGAGCCCCGGTCCTGATGGGGCCAACTTTGGTTTCATTAAGGATTTTTGGGCTGAGCTTCGGGGTGATGTTATGCGTTTTATCTCCGAGTTTCACCGAAATGGAAAATTGACTAAGGGTATAAACTCCACGTTCATCGCATTGATCCCTAAAATTGACAGTCCTCAACGGCTCAATGACTTTCGGCCCATTTCGCTGGTGGGAAGCCTTTATAAAATCCTAGCGAAAGTTTTAGCGAACATGTTGCGTTTAGTGATTGGCAGTGTGATTTATGAGTCCCAAACTGCGTTTGTGAAGGATAGACAAATCTTAGATGGTATTCTCATTGCTAATGAGGTGGTAGATGAGGCGCGTAAGTTCAAAAAGGATCTGATGCTTTTTAAAGTGGATTTCGAGAAAGCCTATGATTCGGTGGATTGGGGCTATCTGGATGATGTCATGGGGAGAATGTCGTTCCCAGTCTTGTGGCGGAAATGGATTAAAGAATGTGCGAGCACGGCAACTGCGTCTGTGTTAGTCAACGGCAATCCTACTGAAGAATTCCCGCTTGAGAGGGGCCTTAGACAAGGCGATCCTCTATCCCCTTTTCATTTTCTTTTGGCTGCTGAGGGACTTAATGTGTTGATGGAGACTGCGGTGGCACGCAATTTATTCACGGGGTATACTATTGGTGAGCGGGATCCAGTTTCAGTGTCGCATCTACAGTTCGCCGATGACACTCTCTTGTTGGGAGCCAAAAGTTGGGCGAATGTTCGCGCGTTGCGTGCTGTTCTTGTGCTTTTTGAGACTATGTCAGGCCTGAAGGTTAATTTTCATAAAAGCATGCTGGTTGGGGTTAACATTCCTGATTCCTAGTTAGGTGAAGCTGCGTCTGCTCTGTGCTGTAAAGTGTGAAAGATTCCTTTCGTTTATCTAGGTCTTCCTATTGGGGGTGATCCGAGGCGTCTTGGTTTTTGGGAACCGGTGTTGACTCGTTTACAGAATAGATTATCTGGATGGAAGAGTCGTTTTCTTTCTTTTGGTGGTCGTCTGGTTCTGCTAAAGTCTGTCTTGACATCTCTTCCTGTCTATGCTCTTTCCTTCTTCAAAGCTCCCTCAGGTATTATCTCCGTTATTGAATCTATTTTTATTAAAAAAAATTGGGGGAGTCAAGTGCGGTCGGTTCCATAACAAACGTAAACGTAGCTGATCCGGTCAAGTCAAGCGAAGCCGTACCGCCAAGCCATTCAGGTGAAAGAAAGGACTGAACTGAGGCTCCGGCTCCGAGTGACTGACTACTATCGAATGTGAGGATTCTAGGAAAATTTCCTGGGTTAGCTGGAAATCTGTTTGTTTACATAAGGAGCGTGGAGGTTTGGGGGTCACGCAGGTGCGGGAGTTTAACTTGGCTTTGTTAGGTAAATGGTGCTGGAGGATGCTAGTGGATAGAGAGGGGTTGTGGTTTAGAGTGTTGGCGGCCAGGTATGGGGTGGAGAGAGGTAGACTCCGGGAGGGAGGGAGGAGAGGGTCCGTGTGGTGGAGGGAGTTAGAGTGTATTAGAGAGGGTGGCGAGCTAGGGGGTAGCTGGTTTGGGGAGCTTGTTTCGAAAAAGGTGGGGGATGGGTCAGATACTTTTTTCTGGACTGATCCCTGGGTGGAAGGGATTCCTTTGTGTGAGCGATTTGCGCGCTTGTTTGATTTGGCGGGGAACAAATTGCGGACGGTGGCTGAGATGTTTTCTCTAGGGTGGGGGACGGATGGGGTGGCGTGGGAGTGGCGGAGGCAGTTGTGGGCATGGGAGGAGGAGATGTCGAGGGAGTGTCAGAGTTTACTTTCTAACCTTTCTTTGCAGGCTCAGTCTTCAGATAGGTGGCATGGCAGCCTGACGCTGATGCAGGTTTCACTGTCTGGGGAGCATATCAGCTCCTGACTTCTCAGGCTTCGGTTAGTATGGATGCAGCAGACAAACTCATTTGGCATCCTCATGTTCCGTTGAAAATCTCCATCTTTGCGTGGTGTTTATTGCGTGACAAATTATCCACAAAAACAAATCTGGTCACGCGGGGCATTCTATCCCCTGTTGTTCACTTGTGCGTTTCTGGTTGTGGGGCGCCTGAGTCGGCTCATCATTTATTTATCTCTTGCAGTACCTTTGGATCCCTCTGGACACTAGTGTGCTCGTGGATTGGCATCACATCGGTGCATTCCACTTCTATCAGTGATCACTTTGTTCAGTTCACATGTTCAGCGGGTGGATCCCGGGCGTGGCGCTCCTTTTTGCAGCTTATTTGGCTTGTATGTGTGTGGGTTATGTGGATGGAAAGAAATCACAGATTATTTCGAGGCTCTACAAGCAGTTCCCATTAGATGTTAGACAAGATCAAACTTCTCTCCTTCAGATGGTTGAAGACGACTAGTGTTACTTTAGCTTCAAACTATCATAGTTGGTGGTCTTGTCCTTTGACTTGTTTGGGCCTGGTTTGATTTCTGTTTGATATCTTGTATGTGACTATGTGTAGACATTTATAGTCTATCTCGGTACACCTTGTTCAAAAAAAAAAAGATGACAAATGGAATTGTGCATTAAATAAATAATAAATTTAAAGAGTTTTTCTTATAAAAATGATCAATTTTTTTTTTCAAAGTATTCCTTATAAAAAACCGAAGGAAAACTCATTTGAGTTGGTCTGGTGATATTGACTTGGGACTTGGGAGTATGTTCATCCTTAATATCAATGGTTCGATTCTCTCTAATGCCAATTTAGGTGGGTGGGCTAATTTAGTTTCTTAAAAAAAAATAAAAGGAAATATTTATTTATTTATTTTAGAAAAGTATTTATCTTGTTAACAGGTTGACATTTGGTTTTAAAAAATTACTACGTGTAACTCTTGTAAAGTGCATGGTGTTTTGTTATATAAATAGATAGATAAATCATCTATCTATTTTTAGGTTTTGTTCGAGTCTTCTTTTTCGTGTTTTTTTATTTGTTGTTTTTTAATCCCGTCTTAGTGCGGAGTTTTGGTTTTGTCCCGTCTTAGTGCGGAGTTTTGGTTTGTCTCGTCTTAGTACGGTGTTGTTTTTGTTCATATTTGCAGGTTTGCTTCGATCCAAATTCAGTGCAGATTCAATGACTTTAGCGCCGTCAACGTTGCAGATCTGGATGCATGACTATTCCAGACATTTGAATTTTTTCAAATCAATTGTAGGCTTTATTATAATTGTAGGCTTTGTCATGACTATTCCATTAATGCAAAATTGGCATGACAACATATAGTTACCCACAACGTTCAAAAAAAAAAAAACATATAGTTACCCACAAGTTAAACTTTGATGTCATGCAAATATGCATATTTTTAGAACAGCTTTTTGTTTTTATTTTTTTTTATTCACTACTAGAAATCTCGGATTTAGAGACCGATTTAGCGACCAAAGTTTTTAAAAATCAGTCTCTATATCCATTAGCGATGGAATTTTTGAGATGGCAAAAACTTTAGTCGTTGATGGGTAGCGACCTACGCAGCTACCGATTTATGTAGTAACTGAAGTAGCGACAATTGGCAGCGACAACTTTTGCGACCGATTTCAACAACTGACTTCAAAGACTGACATTTGGGACACCCTATTTGACGCTACAACGACTGATTTAGTGACCAATCTTAGAGACCGATTATTGCCAATTTGGAATTAATCTATGGTTTGTTTCGATGGAGTTTGCGACGATGTTTATTAAATTCAGTCTCTACGGAGTTTTTTCTTAAAAAATATTTTATTAAATTTACAATCCCTAAAAACAATTTTTATTAAATTGTCACCTAAGAATTAAGCATGCACACAACAATATTAACATAATATATTTAAGTATTAACAAATAATTATTAAAAACTACATATCAATCCAAAACATAACCAAAACTAAATGATCACTACTAAGTTTGCAAGTATCATTAGTGAATACTAACATATAACAATACAAAAGCTACAACATACAGCCAAGATGCCTCTAAAATACTAAGATATAGCAATGCTAAGAGGCATCTTGGCTGTATGGATCACCACTGTCTATTACGAAGAGGCAGTGTGTGTCTTGTTTCCTGCCTCTTCCTAATAGACAATGGTGATCCAGACCCAGATCTTCCTGGATCTCTCACCCTTCTTGGGTCACTCCCCTAGGTCCTTCCTAGATCACTTCTACATCTCTGTGTCTCTGATTTGAAGATGCAAGATTGGAAAAAGGTCTCGTTGTCAAAAGAAGAAGAAGAAATTGTAGCGGGTGAAAGTGTGGTTTGCTCAGATGAATCTTTCAAGCGGTCACTTGTAGGCAAGTTGTGGACTGAAGATCACTTCAATGTGAGAATTTTCAAACAAGTGATTAGTCAAGATTGGAGTTTGAAGAACCAAATCGAGATCCAAGACTTAAGTAAGAATCTCTTCCTGTTTCGCTTCGCAACCAAACGGGATCTGGAAACAGTGCTTAAAAATGGCCTGTGGAGCTTCGACAGAAACTTGGTGGTGCTCAAACGGATTTCAGGTGAGGAACAACCTTCCGACCTTGAAATATTTTCAGCTGATTTTTGGGCTAGAATTTATGATCTTCCATTGAAACTCCGATCTGATGCTATGGCTGAGAAGTTGGGAAATACCATTGGAAAATTTGTAGAGGTTGATATCAAAGAAGGACATCGTCTCGGAAAGTTTCTCAGACTCAAAACGACAGTGGATCTAAGGAAACCCCTAAAGAGAGGTACTGTTATTAATTTTCAAGGAAAGAAGCTTCAAGTGTTCTTCAAGTATGAGAGACTTCCAACTTTCTGTTATGTTTGTGAAGGATAGGAACACCAGATAAAGGATTGTGACGAAATGGAAGGCAAAGATGATGAGGGCTATGATGATATTGAAGAAAAAGAACTCCCATATGGCTCATGGCTGAAAGCTTCCCCCTACCAAAAGTGAGTAGCGACATTAAGAAAGAACAAAGTCCAAGTTCCTGCAATAAGAGTCTCTTCTCTGAAACAAGCACAAGTAAAGGGGAGTCCAAAGAAAGTTCTGCAAAGGGTCTAGAGATTGAAGTTGTTAGCGAAATCCGCAAAGGAAAAAGTAGCAATAACAAGGAAGATAATGCTCCACCACTACCAGATAAGGCTCAATATGAGGTCAAATTTGTTGCTGAATCCTTTAGAAATGTGGTTATCTCTACCCAAAAGCCTCATTTGTTTGAGATGGGGTCCTCCACGAAGAAGCCAGCTCCAAAGAAATAAGGAAAGAGGTGGTCTAGAAAGAAGACTAGAATGAAAGAGAAAAATAATAACCAACCTTCTTTGACTACTGATTTGGGAAACGACAACTTATTGATGTAATCATAACTGAAGGCTCTCCAGATGACTTGATGGGGGGGGACAAAAAGAGAAAGAAAGATGTTGAGATGATTGACACAAGCAAACTAGTTCAAGAGGTGGTGTTGGAGGCCAACCACCGCCTATCCCAATGAAGACACTAAGCTAGAACTGCCGGGGTTTAGGGAGTCCCCGGGCAGTTTGAGCCTTGTTAAGGCTCACAAGACTTGAAAACCCCCAACTGGTTTTTCTTATGGAAACCAGGCTAAAGGTAGATGAGATGGAAAGAATCAGGAACAGATGTGGTTTTAGTTCGTGCATTTTAGTTGCTTGCTCGGGTAGTGGCAGAGACAGAGCAGGTGGTTTGAGTTGTGGCAGGACCAGGTGAATCTCTCTATTCTCTCTTACTCACTTCACCATATCCTTTGTTCTATTTCTGATAGGGATCGGGGGGATGATTGGTTTTTGAGTTGCATTTATGGACACCCAGAGGAAAACAATAAGTGGAGAACATGGGAGTTGATTAAACAAACTCACGACCAGGTTGGTCATAAGTGGCTATGTATAGGGGACCTCAATGATATGTTGCAAGTTGATGACAAGAAAGGAGGCCTTGTAAGGAGTCAATCTCAACTTGGCATTGGAACACAAACTGTGGAGGCATGTGGCCTCAATGACATGGGGTTTGAAGGATACCCCTTCACTTGGACAAATGGAAGACAAAGGAGCAAAAATGTACAATGTCGGCTGGATAAGGCGCTCGGTACGAAAGATTTCCTTAATAGATTTTCCCCTTGGAAGGTTTCTCACTTGCAGAGATATGGTTCAGACCATGCGGCAATCCTAATCCAACTTGAACACCATGATTGTGGTAAAAAGAAGAGGGTCCATCTTTTCCGGTTTAAGGATGTGTGGACGAAAGACAAAAGATGTGAAGAAGAAGTGAGACAGGTGTGGAATGGGGTTGGAAGCCGTTGTACAAATAAAGTCATTGCAATGAAAAGCCTTGATCAGGTATTTAATAATTATCAAGTTAATGAGGTTTAAAAAGAGATCAAGAACTTGGAGGAGAAAATGAAAGAGGCAAATGCTTGGATGGAAGACCCCAAGGACATTAACAGATATAAGAAGATGGAGGTTAGACATGTTGAACTCCTCCATATGGAGAAAATCATATAGAGTCAGAGGAGTAGAGCAGTGTGGCTCAAAGATGGTGATAGAAACACAAAATTCTTCTTTAGCAAAGCGGCCCAAAGAAAAATGGTGAACGAGATCAAGATGAAGGTGCATGGAGAAAACACAAGAAGGGGAGGGTTGAATTTTGTTTTGGATATTTAAAAACTTTTCTTGATATTTAAATCTATCAGAGTCTTTAAGCACAGCGGAATAATTTACAAAATCAACTTAAGGCTAAGTGAATGATGAAGGAGTAAATGAGAGAGTGAGAGAGAGATAAGGAAACACAACAATTTATATTGGTTCCTCCAGTCCCCTTGCTTCCAAGGGAGTTCACTATAATCACAAAGATTACAATCAGATGCTCAAGCACACAAGCATGAGACTTCCTTGCTCAAGTCACACAAGACTTAAGACTTCCTGCTCTAGGTCACACAAGACAGAGAGACTTCCTTGCTCTAATCACACAAGATCAGAGACTTCCTTGCTCAAGCACACAAGCTTAAGACTTCCTTGCTCAAGCACACAAGCTTAAGACTTCCTTGCTCAAGTCACACAAGACAAGAGACTTCCTTGCTCCTACACTCAGCAGAAGACTTCTTTGCTCTAATCACTAAGATTGAGACTTACTTGCTTCTACACTAAGCAGAAGACTTATCAATTACTCGCGCAGGAGTAATACTAACTTCTAAGCTTAAACTTATTACAAACATAATAACTTCAGAGGCTTAAGCTAGTTTCTATTCTCACTTCATTTGAGAGATGTTTTCTATTACAATTCAGATTCTCACTTTATTCTGAGAGATGTTTTCTAATAAAGATCGTTAGTCATCAATTCTTTCTTTTGCATATTTATATGAGTTGAGAAAGACATTGAGACGTTGGAGAAATTCTCGTTGTAAAATGGACAGCTGTAGTCTTTGAATATCCGTTGAGTAAAGCCACGTCTTCTTTTGCAGTGAAGCTTCACCTTTACTGTTTGTCCAAAGTACAATAATAAGGTACAACTAGCTCCTAGAGAGAGTAGGATCACATCCTTTGTGACTGTTGTAATAGTTGTCCTCAAAACAAATCATTAGGCTTGATAAGATTAGTTGATGTAGCCCTTCTGATGATTTGGGGAATTCCTTTGCTTCTGATGAACCTTTGATAACTTGGAGTCTGATTGGTCTTGAATAAATGGCCTCTGATAGTCCTTCGTATTTTCAGCTTCTGAACGTCTTCATCTTCTGAATAACTCATGACTAGCAGATAGCTTCTGAACTCTTGTAGGCATCTGAACATCTTTGAGCTTCTGAACTTCTCTGAGCTTCTGAACTCTTGCAAACATTCTGATCCTTTTTGAGCTTCTTAACTTTGTTTAGCTTCTGACCACGTTGTAGCTTCTGAACTCTTTCAGAGTATAAAGATTCAGACTTCCATAGGTTTCATCAGAGTCTAAATTAAATGTGCTCTTGATATAACGTTGGATTCTCCTGCACACTTAATTTAAACATTAGTAACATCAATTGTCCATTTAATACTTTGTTATCATCAAAACTTAAGGGTGTGTACTAACATACATTTTGTTCCAACAATCTCCCCCTTTTTGATGATGACAAACATAAGTATTAAATACAATTGTTGTTGATAAAAATCAGCTATGATGACATTAGGCTTCTGAGTTTCGCAAGCTCCCCCTAAGTCTGATATCCAACAGGGTTAGGTTTGTAAGCTCCCCCTATTTTGTATCCATAGTTAATTTTAATCAGTTTCAGAATTACTTTATTATATGACTTAAATTATTCATATTTTACTATATAAAGAACAAGGTTTGCAAGCTTCTTCTTTTCATAGTGTGATAATCTTTGAATAAAGTTGCACCCTTACTCAAGTCCTATCTATGAATAATAAACTTCAATTAATAAATGTATTCTCCTTGAAATTATGCTCTTAATGAAGATGCAAGATGAAGCAAATATTTAAATTAAATGACAATAGGATCAGAGGCACTAGAAACGTATACACACACACTTGGTTCTGATGGTTATCATTAACAGTTTCAGAGTTCAAAATATTTTTCAAACAGTTCAGAGCTTTAAAAAATCTTTTCAAAAAAATAGTTCAGAGCCTGAATCAAAAACTTGAAAACAGTTCAGAGTATAAAGCAAAACTTTTTGAAAATAGTTCAGAGCTCTTTAGCACAATATTTTGAAATCCTCAAAGATCAGATTGTCATATCAAAGCATGTACCTCATGCCACTATTTTGACCACTCTCCTACGTTCTCTCTCTGAAGCACTACAAAGCCCTAAAAAGCTAAGTAATTTCGCTTCTTCCAACAATTGATTTACCAATATTCTTTCTCCCCCTTTTGTCATTATCAAAAAGAGTATAAGCAATTTAATTAACAAGTACAACGTCCAATACGGTCAAATCAGGAGTGGTTGAACGCATTTAAGACCTTGTCGGTGAAATGAGCTTATAAAAGGAGAGAAGCCTAGTCATTTTATTCACGCAGAATAATCTTAGGTTATTGATAGATCTCTTGAGAGAGAAAAAAATGAAACTCTCAGAGAAGAAGAAAGCAGTTTCAAAGAGAGTTAGTCAAGATAGGAGAAAACATAAGAAGAAACCAATAGAAACAAAGCCAGTGTCTGTTACAGAAGAACTCAGTTCAGAGTCTGAAGAAAAATCTTTGGACTCTGACTGTTTTAAGTTCTGAAGACATATGTTCCTGAAGAAAATCAAACTGATATCCAAGGCTCTAGAGGGGCTAGAGTCTTTTCCTGAGGAAAACCAAACTGATGCATCAGAGTCGGTTTCTTCAAGAAAGACTACTGGTTGAGTGGCTCAGCCAAAACCTCAACCTTTCCCCTCGACAAAGATCATAGTTAGGCTTGCAACCTCAAATATGACCTTTGGAGCATCCAGAAGATAGTTCTTAGAAATTTTGATATGTAATCTAGAACTTATGTTCTCAATGAAACAAAGTTCATTACTTTGGCTTGTTTATTTTTGATTTCTCATTTATATTTCTTCTCTTGTTATGTAATTTGATTCTTTAAGAATACCCAAATATTGTACTCATTGAAAATCAAATTTTATAAATAAAAGCTCAAGAGTTTGAAGTAGCAATTTTCAAGATTGTTTGTCTAAAGAAAAATGAAAGTTATTTCCAAAATTAAATCAAACAAAAATGCTAAACAGAATCAAAACAGACATATAACCATTCAGATAAACATGGTGAATATATATGTCAGATTACAAAAAAAATTTAACACATACAAAAGTTGAACCTAATACTGTGCCTAACAAAATATTAATCTGCAGATAGACACATAAGCATTCAAAGAAATCCTAAGGGTTTATTGGGGTTGGTTACAGAGAGAAGCTAAGGTTTTCATAATCTCTATTTGGTTTCCATTGACTTTCTCTATCATCCCAATATACTTATCCATCTGGGCTTTGATTTCTTTAATTTCAGCCTCATATGCTGGATTTATCAGGTGCTCTTGATTGCTCCTTAGATTTTCTTGGATAGGTTCATTCAGATTACTATCTCTTACAGTAAAGGATTCAGGTTGATTCCTCTCTGTGTCCTTTTGATTCTGAATGACCTCTTCAACCACTGTAGCTTTTCCCTTGTCAAACCTCCTCTGTGCTTCAACATCAGCCTTCTGAAGGTTTTACAGCCTCTTCACTAACTCTTCAGTTAAACTCATCCATTGAGCAACATATTCAGACGAGGGCATGTCAGATTGTCTTAGCTCATGAAGGCCATGTATCTGTCTAAACAAACTGTTGCATTCACTCAAGATATCAATGTTGGTTGAGTTGGTTGGATGAGGTTCATAATTTGAAGAGGTGTGTTGAGGTTGTTGTTGTTGTTGATCAAAGGCTTTTAGATGAAAATCATTCACATGAAGCTCTTCGACCATAGCATCAACATGGTTTGATGGTGGGGAGATTTGGATTTCTTCTGAGACAACAACTTCAGTACGTTCTGAACCATCAGAGAGAGGTTCAAGTTCCTCAGTACTTTGTTGTTGAGGTTGTGTTTGGTTATGTGATGGTTGAATTTCAGGTTGTGTTTGGTGATCAGAATGTGTTTGATAATTAGAACCTTGATTTTCCGAGGGTTGGTGTTCAGGTGGTGTTTGGATAGGTTCTGATGAGGGGTGTGGTTCGGTATGGATTATTTCTGGTATGGGAGGTTCTGAATGGACAGGTTCTGAGATGAGTTGTTTTAGTGTGAGATGGTCTTCAGGACTTGTCTGGGTGGTGTTTGAATGGGGGTTTTGCGTCTGTTCAGAGATTGAATGGATGAACGGGTTATGAACAGGATTTTTGGTTATATTTGGATGAGATAATTCACCACCTAAATGTTCCTCAAGGAATTGTAGAGGTGAATTTCTGAGTTGGGTTGATGATGGGTTTGGTTGAGTCTCTTGAGTATTTACAACAGCAGGTTTAGATACAAATACATTACCTGAGTTGTCTTTGATTGAGCCTTCGGTAGTTTTCTTTTTCTTGAGTCTGACACTCAAAGGATCATCATCATCTTTACTATCTTCATCATCTATTATTACCACAGTTGAACTCCCGACTTTGGGCTTGATCCTTCCTTTACTCTCTGCCCTTGCAGCTTCACTCTTCTCCAACTTTATCTTCACCAGCCTCTTCCTCTTCTTCTTCAATTCTTCTTCTTCAATCTCAAACCCTTCACCTTGACTTTCTAGCAGTTGTATATATTGATTGACAATACCATTTGAGACAGCAGGTAAGTCAATCTTATACCTCTTTACCATTGAATCTTCTGAGTGAGGTTGAAGTTCAAATGGATCAGAAGGTTGCATCTCTTTTCCTGCAAGCAAGTTCATGTTGGAGAGGGTGTGAGCAGAGATTGTAGAGGCTCTGATTTCCTTAATCAGATTATCATGTCCAGTAGCCTTGATTACATCTATCACACCACATTGATAGAAGATTTCACTAAGGATTCATGGATAGATGACATGAACATTTGGCTTGGATTGTTTCTGAGTAGCACTCACAGCCTTGCAGAGGTGATTGAAGATGTATTTTGCCTAGTTCAAATTAAATTTTCTTGTGAGAAAATAGACGAAGTGCCTATGATCCCATGAAAGTTGATCAGAACTTCCACTTCTTGGAAATATTGATCCTAGAACTATTCTGGCTAAAACTTTCTGAGTGGGCTTCAAATCACTTACTTTGTTGCTTTCACAACTCTTCCCTTTAGTGTAACACAGCTTGGTCATGTTCACTAGGAACTCTGAATTCTTTGCTTCGCTTTGGCTGTAGGTATGGTAGGTGCCTTCATTGAGAATAGATAACACCCTAGCCAGATTTGAAGCAGCGAGAATTACTTCAAATCCACAAACCACAGAATGCACTTCAGTCTCTTCGACTACCCTTAATCCCAATTCTTGAGGAGTCTTATCCTTATTTTCCAACTTCTCCTTCTTCTTTGCATCCAGCTCCCTGTTGTAATCTTCAACCGTCTTCACCTTGCTTCTGATCCAAAAATCCTTTACTAGCGTTGGATAGATGGGACCATTTAGCAACTTCATGTATCTAAAGCTCCCATTATGATCAATAAAGAACTTTAGAACATCAAAGTGATTCTTCTCCAAGCTATCAAAGTCCACTGGTTGTTCCATAACCAGGTTTAGAGATTTTCCCTCCATCTCGAGAGACAAATCTGTGGAGAATATTTCTTTGCAAGCAGCAGTGTTGATAGGAAAGTTCTTAGGAAACTCAAATAGAGAATCTGAAGATGGTGTGGATGCTGCCATTTCTGAAGTTTAGGATTTTGGATTTTCTAATTTCAGAGAGAACGAAGGTTTTTCTATGGTCTAGAAAACGAGAGTGTAGGTTGTGAAAGTGTAAGGAGTGCAAGGGTTCAGTGTTTTTGATTAAGGATAAAATAAACACATATAAAATTAAATCAAAAACGAAATGAACTATCATTAACTGTTTTTAACCAATCAGATCGTGTGTACGTGTTGTCTATTTAGCGCCAAAACGTTTCAGTGGAAAACACTCAAACGTTTGCAATTCATTTCCTTTTCAGAGGCTTAACCTTCAGAGGTTGAAAAATTCTTATAGTCTGAACTTCTTCAGATGCTGAAACCTAAAGAACTTCAGAGTCTAAAAACGAATCTTTCAGGACACAAAAATATATGTTCAGACAAGATTTTTTAAGGTTTTATTTCTGAACAATTTGTTCAAATAAATCAGGTGTCCTAAAAGAATATTTTTAACCTTTGAGTGTTATTCCTCTGAATTGCCATTGAGACTATAAGAATACTTACCTTGCATTGAAGCTTTCTTGTTTCAATTGTAGTCAGTGTCATAGCCTGAACAGTTACTCCTCCAAGCTGAGTTACTGTCATCTTCAGAACAAGCTTCATATTCTTCATCATAAGGATCATATCTTCTTCTGTTCCTTATGAATTTTTCTTCATCTTCTTCACCATCAGATTCATCAAAAATGTGCCTTCTGTGCACAATTGCTCTCCTTCCATTTGCAGTCACATGAGTCCATGTGAGTGGAGAGTCTATTTCCCTCATTTGTCCTGCAGCCAAATAAACAATTTTGTCTTTTGGTACCCATTTGCAGATGGGTCCTAGACTGTTAGTTACCTGACCTCTATTCTCCATTTGTACCACCTGAAAGCTCTTAGGTACGAATGTTGAATATAGATCAGAAGGTGAAGCATTTTCAAATATGCTTGATGAACTTGGTTTTTCATATGTATCAGCACATGAATAACCAATTCCATTTACACCATCGTTTTTAAGAGAAGACAATAAAGAGATAATGTCACTACTGTCAATGTGTGTATTACAGAGGTCTTTAGAATCAATTGAGTTCTTATAAGGTTTGCTACTGCTGGCATTCCCTTTTTCAAGATCTTCAATCCTTTCTAGAGCCTCTTGATATAAACACTTAAATTGACTTGCTTGTTCACTTAAGTGCTCACAATTAACTTTGAGCTTTTTAAACTTACGTGAACCAGCATTTAGTAGTTTTATGAGTTCAAGTTTAGGAAGTTGAGAATATACCTGATTCAGGATGTCTTGGTCAGAGTCATGACTTGAATGTTCAAACTCTGAGTCTACTTCAGACTCTGCTGCTGCTTCAGGTCTTACTTGCACTTCAGGTCTTGATTTCCTTGGTAGCTTGACTTTCTTTTCTTCTTCAGAAAGTTTGTCCAGCTCTTTGTCACATCCCGTTTTATTTATTTATTTATTTGATTTATTTATTTAATTGTCATGTTGTGTGATTTATTTAAATATGTGGCTTTTGGTGTGGTGGTGTATTTAGCATAGTAGTGTTTTTGAGAGGTATGAATATTAAGTTGGGCTTTATGAGGAATGGACTTGGAATAAATGAAGGGTAATGTGGTAATTGGAGGAGATGTTTGACCTAGGTATAAATCGGTACTTTTAAGAGAGAGAATTCATTTGGTGTTGTTTTTGGTGGAGGAAGAGAGAGAAGCTCTCATGAGAAATGAAGAGAAGAGAAAGAATAGAGAAAGAAAGGGGAAAAGAGAAGAAAAGCCAAGTTAGAGGGGAAGATTGAAGAGGGAAGCTAGAAAGTTCTTCAATTAAGGTAAGAGTGTTGATTTATATGATCAATGAGTGATTAAGAGGGAGGAGAAATTACATTTCTCTTTGCCCAAACCCTCTCACTCATTTTGTGTTGAAAAGATGATATTTTTATGAACTTGTATGAATCAAAATGATATCTTTTGTGTTGATTTAGTGTTATATATGTCTTATGATGCTAAAAGTACAAGTTGATGGTTTTGAAATTGAGAATCTATGGATGTTTTGATGAAATTATGTGTTCTTTGAGTTTTTGATAAAAAACATGATAAATCTTTGATTGTTGATGATTTGGATGTTTTTATGTGTTATAAATTGTACTTTTATGTGTATAAGTATGTTTATGACTTAAATGAAGTTTTGGAAAGTTGAAGGATTGAAATTCAGAGTTTAATTGTGCAGAAAAATAGTTTTTAATGAAGTCTGAAGCTAAATCGTAATTTTTGACCATTTTAGAATCATAATTGGTTTTTGTGATCAACATGAAAGTTGTAGATATTTTCCTTAGCTTTCCAACGCATTTTATGGCGTCTCAATCCGATGCTCATAGCTCAAGTTATGATCTTCGCATTGAGTAGCGTTTTTCAGAAAACGAACTTTCTGTTGTCAGCTCGCTGGGGCTCGCTGGGCGACTAGTGGATTCGCCAGTGCTCGCCAGGTGAGCTGAAACTCTCTGTTTTTGGTCGCTAGGCTTCGCTGGGCCTCGCCGGGCGAAAGTGCCTGACCCAGACTTCATTCTTTGATGTTTTTGATGCTATTAATGGTTTAATACATGAGTTATTATGTTCTTATGTATATGTATGATTGATGATGATGCGCATAATCTAATTAATGAGTATGAATGTGAAATTGATGATTATTTTGATGTTGGAAATGAATACCAATATGTTGTTGAAGTATATATATATATGTATATGTATGATAAATGATGGATAATAATTAATGCTAAATGATGATAATAATGATGGTGATATTGTTGATATATATATATTTGTTGGTGAATTTAATGATGATGATGTTGTTGAATTATGCATGTGTATATGTATAATATATGATGAATGATTGTTAATGCTTATTGATGATGATGATGATGAATGTATATAAGTATGTTATGTGTTGATGAATAATTGATGGTGAAGATTATGTATACATGAGGTTACATAATGGTGGTGAATAACATACGTTATATATATGTTCATGCATCATGATTGAGTCTATTGATGAAGCTTGGGCGTTTGACCCATAACGAATTGATGAAGCTTGGACGTTTGATCCATAACGCATAGGATTCTTGTATCCTATTTTGGTGAATGGTACCGCATGCATGTAGTCGTGTCTAGGGGACATGACATGAAGGTGACATTAGTTGCATTAGGAAGGTGAACATTATTTGTGTGATTGATGTTTGGTAATTGAGTATGTGTACATTACTTGATGAATATCCTTATCTCATTGATGATGTTTGTGGATCGATATATGTGTATTAAATTGAAGAATACAATTATCTTGTTATTGATGTTGCTTTATGAATTATGTGGAATAGTTGAATGAATTATATATCTTTGTATGTACGAGATGTGTTGGATTATATGTTGGATTGTTAGGAGATATGGAAGGTAATTGAGTAGGATATATATATGAAATAATTACTTGTTGATGTATGATGTTGTCGAGATAAATGGTAGTACCTTACTTCATTTATTATGTGTCGGTTATATAAATCTAACTCTCTGTTTTGTGTGTTTGTGGATCGTTGGGCGATTCAGATCCTCAGGTGTTTTTGGTATGATTTGTCGGTGAAGCTCTGCTCTGATTAGGACACGAGAAGGGTTCATGTTTATCGAGTCTTTTATATAATTATATTGTATTAAATGAGTACTTCTTGTATAGACCGGTGAATATTATTTTTATTAATTAGTATTATTTTTGGAGAATGTAATACTCAAACAAGTGTTTTGTATTTTGGCCTTGATTTAATCAATGAAGTCTTTCTATCTGCTGCGAGTTTTTGTAAAATATTTTTGAAAGTTAGAATTTTATGTATAATTGGGTTTGGGTGTTACAATTTGGTATCAGAGCCCCGTTATCTTCGGATTACGTGTGGGTTATAGGTGTCGATCAGAGCCGGTCTGTACAGTCAGACCGAGTGAGCGTAGTGTCAGTCGAGTTGTGTGTCAGTTATGTTTTCTTGATGATTTGGTTGTTGTGTCTACACTTGCACCTTAGTCACTATTTAACTAATTTGCAAATGTATGATGAGATTTATTCTTCTTAAAGGACCTATATAATACAAAAGTAAAACTTAAAGGACTTATTTGATACTTAAAAAACATAAAAGCGTAAACCTATATTTTGTGTCCTAAATTTTAAGGTTCGATATAATTTTGTTTGTAAGACATCATCATAAATGTCCTACTATAAGTATCTTTTGTTTAAGTAGAGCTTGCATTAGATTATAATTAATACGAATATCTTCTAAATAGAAAAACAACTTATTATTCACAAAATCAAAGCAAAACAATATTAAAAAAATCTTACATTGCTAGTATGCATGGAAGCAGAATGCAGCCAAAACTGATCTTACACATAGCTCTCTAACATTCAATCCTTGACTTGCCTATATTGGAAAGGAACATACTATATCTTAGCCACATTTTTCTCTTCCTCAATTACTTATATAAGGAATGTAGTGGCAAAAAACATATAAAATTTTAAACGGTAGTATTTAAGAAAATTGGTTTTGCCATCCAAAAAGGATTAGCGGCGCAGCTTGTTGTCCGTTTGTCTTCTATCCAAGTGTAATTATCTTTTATATATATATATATATATATATATATATATATATATATATATAATCTTAAAAGTAAATGGTAAATATATTTTTAATCCCTATAAAATTTTCGTCTATTTAAGTTTAGTCTCTAAGCACCCATTTTTAGTATAAACTTTTCAACATAGGGACTAAAATTGAATTACATTTAAGTAGGGACTAAACTTAAAATCATGTGATTTTATAGCGAATAACACTATTTATAATCGAAAAAAAAAAAAATCTAAAACTGATTTACATACAGAAAATTACAGGTATGAAGGCATAAACTTGACACCCTCCAAAAATATAGCAAACGGTAACAACAGGAAAAAGGAAATTATGGTTATAACTGAGCATATTGATGTTGTACAAAGCTTCCTGTTAAAAACATGGTTCAAGTGATAAGTCATATTTTTAACAGAATCTATTGTAAGAGCGGATCTCCACGGGAATTGCCCTGTTCGAATATTCGAAAACGGAGATTGTCATACCCCATTTTTTGACCCTCCTAAATTGTAATTTCTTTTTTTTTTCATTTTTTATACATTATTTTGTGTTTTATTATTTTTATTCATTAAAATTAGAAAAAACGTAAAATTTAGTATTTTATTCCATTTACACTGCTTAACGCATTTAATTTTTGATTAATGATTATTTTGGTTTTTTGCATTTATTTTTCCACCATTTATTTTAAAATTCCATTTTTGACCAACATTTATTCATAAACATTTTTTTATTTCCAATTTTACCCTTTTACTAAATAATACAAAAAGGTTTCTTTATTTGCAAGAAACCTCAAAATTTAGCTTTTCTATTTTTTTTCTCTTTTACATAAAATTTATTTTGTTCATACTCATTTGATTCAAAGCCCAAAAAATGACCATTTTACCCCTAGTCCCCTATTATTTCATTTTTCACTTTTTTCATTTTTTACAATAATTCATTTTAATAATTTTTCACCCATTTTCACACTACCAGAATTTCCCATATTAGTGGCCAATATTACCGGCGGCCTTTGGCCCACGGAGAGGTTTCCGGCGGCTTTTTGACTTTTCCGACGGCTAAATCCGACGCAACACACTCCAGATTTTTTTCAAAAAAAATAATTTGCAGCGGTTTTTATGACATTAGCGGCGGTTTTAAACTGACGCAAAATAAAGGCGGGAAAAAAATTCTGGGCAAGGGCATTTGCGGCGGACAGGAAGCCGCCGCAAACTTTAGGCGGGAAAAACAAAAAACAGAGACCGCCGCAAATTCAAAAGAAACCGCCGCAAAATTATAGGCGGGAAACTAAAAAACCAAAACCGCCGCGAATTCAAACTGTCATATAGTTTGCGTCGGCTTTTGGCCGCCGGTAAGCTGCAGTTTTTTAATATATTTTTTTTTGCTAGATTTATTTTCGTTTTTTTTAGTATTTTTTTTTGGTAGATTTTTATTATATATAAAACTTTTTAAAAAATAAAATATTTAGAAATATATTTGTATAAAATGAATCTAAATAATATAAGTTGTATATAATACAAAATTAATTTTTATATTTAGTAATTCTTTTGTTATTATTAAATTTTAATTTTTATATTTAGTAATTCTATTGTTATTGTTAAATTTTAATATTTATATAATTTTTTGTATTATATAAAATTTATAGTCCCTCCGTTCCTTTTTACTTGTCGTTTAAAAAAAAAATGTTTCAAATTTGTTTCATATACATCTTTTTATTAAAATAGAAAAAACAACTTTAATAATCCACTGATATTTGATATAAATCTTAAAAAAAACAAAATATTTTAAAACAAAATATTACTAAATAAAACTAAATATTATATATATATATATATATATATATATATATATATATATATATATATATATATATATATATATATATATTAATAAAACTTATATGAAACAAAATATTTTATACAAGACTTCTTTAAACAAGTTTTTTATATATAAAACTTAAAAAAGAATATATACATGTTTCAAAGATATATATAGTAATTCTTTTAGTAATAAAATATTGTAATTTTTTATGATTAAAAGTATGATTAAAATTAGTTAGCATGATTAAAACTACATATTTTAATAGGAAATTTCGAATTTTTTCAATCCGACTGTTCAATATCACATAATTAGACTAACAAACAAATGGTAAAAAGAATTTTGATGATCGGACTTCTAATGTAAAGACAGGTCATAATAACAGTCTCTTCGTTAACATAGTTTTAATTAAATGGTCAAGAAGTTTGACTAAAACTATGGATTTTAATTGGAGATTTCGAATTTTATTAATCTGACTGTTCAATATCACCTAATTTGACTAACAAACAAATGAGAAAAAGAATTTTGATTATCGGACTTCGAATGTATAGACATATCATAATAACAGTCTCGTCGTAAACCTAGTTTCCGGCGGCTTTGCGTCCAGAAAAACCGCCGCAACGGTTAGCAACAATCGGTTTTGCAGCAGACCAAAAGCCGCCGCAAATTCACCTTTCCGGCCGTTTTTTCCCCCTTTCCATGGGCTTTTGGCCGCCGCAAATGCTCTATTTCCTTGTAGTGTCATTACAAACCAAAATCACAAAAATCATTGACCAATTCCAAACACAATTGAGAATAGAAGGTTCTTTTTCTCTACCTCATCACAAAAAAATCACTACACATGTGCAAAAAAAAAATCACAAAAGATCTCATGGCAAAATTCCAAAGTACCCTTTCCTTGCTCTCCAATTCTATCTTCATTTAATCTAATTTCTCATTATAAATAGGACCATTACTTGATGAGAGAGAAGGGGGACGAAAATCACAAAAAGAATCACACCAAAAACAACCCAAAATTTCTCTTCATTTTCACATTTTCTTCAATTTTCGTTTTCATCACAAACACAAATAAAACTCCAAATTCTCTTCACCAATCATCCATACATGTTTATAGTAACCATTTCCCAACCATAGACAACAATCTCAATGTCATAAATTTGATGAATAAACCACCCAAAAGCTCAAAAAAAGTGTAGATCCAATAGAACAATTCGAAGCTTCCCAAAGGTTTTTCTCGCTCTATTTACGTTCATAAACATGTTCTTAAGCTTTTACATTGATCAATTTGGGTTATTTCGAACTGTATAGTGATTTTGTATTTTCAAGTTTAAACTTTTTCTCTTCGTTTTTCGTTTTCTAAGCATGCTTTGAAAAAACTAATGTCATTTTTGAAATCTACGCGAAAAAACGAAGAGAACGGTATATAACTTGGGTGATTTCGTGTCCATTTTGGAACTCCGGTGACCGGAATAGTCACCGGAAATTGTTGTTGTTCGCCGGAGAAGAAGATCCAACGTGATCCTTCCCTTTTCTTCCAGTTTAAATCGCGATCGTTGGATTCATCCAACGATCCACGCTGGTTGATGATCGTAACCGTCTGATCTTGTTTAATGAAGATCAGACGACTGTAAATCGTGAAACTACACTATGCGCGTCACACTGGATCTTTTTATTATTATTTTTTTTGTTTCTGTTGACCCAACTGGGCCTGGTCTTCTATTCTGCTATTCGCACCCCCCTTTTCATTACGTTTTAATATTTGCACTCCCTCTCTGTATTTTATTTTATTTTTTGAGCTTATGAGATAAGTGTTTTTGGCATAAGCTATTCTTAGCTATTTTCAGCCTTGTAAAGCATGATGTGGAGGCTTGTCTTTGTTCTTTGTTACTAACCCATCTAATCTAACATTTATTTATGCTTATTATATCATCTCATCATATACATTTATTATATTTGTTTTTCTCACCAATATTATTATTGTTGTATTGTGTGTATTGTGCTTTATTAATCACAATTTATTTTGCTCTTGAACTTAGAATGTAATTAGGCCAAGTGTAAGTTATAAATAAAATTGCATAGCATCCCCTCTCTTGCATCATTTCATGTTTATTTTCTCGCAAATATTTTAGAATGTAATTAGGAACAAATGTACTCCTAAATAAAAAATTGCATCTCATGCATATTTACTTTTTCATCACATTCCGCCAATATGCGTAATATTAAATTCCGAGGGAAAAGACGTCGCTTTGATCAAAATATCATTGTGAATCGTCTTCATGTTTAATTTTTATTTGTCATGACGTTTTTGGTCAATATCATTTTTTTTCGCGCGCAACCGCTACCCAATTCTTTTGTCAAAAATGAGGTCAAAACCTCTTTCAAAATACCAAAGCAATTTCTTTTCAACATCGCCAAGCACAAAGAATATTTTTGTCATCAAACATTTTCAAAACAAAAACCTTGGACTTTAAACCAAGTGCCTTTTTATCGCAAACCTTGGATTTTAAACCAAGTGCTTCTTTTATCGTAAAAACCTTGGATTTTAAACCAAGTGTTCTTTTTCTCGCGAAAACCTTGTATTTTAAATCAAGTGTTCTTTTTATCGCAAAAAACTTGGATTTTAAACCAAGTGTTCTTTTTATCGCAAAAAAACATGGATTTTAAACCATGTGCCTTGGACTTTAAACCAAGTGCTCTTTTATTGCAAAAACTTTGGACTTTAAACCAAGTGCTCTTGACTTTAAACCAAGTGTTCTTTTATCGCAAAAACCTTGGATTTTAAACCAAGTGTTCTTTTTATCGAAAAAAAAATTGGATTTTAAACCAAGTGCTCTTTTATCACAAAAATCTTGGACTTTAAACCAAGTGTTCTTTTTCTTCAATCAAATATTTTAATCATGCAAAAACCTTGGATTTTAAACCAAGTGACTTTTATCATTCTCAAAAAACCTTGGACTTTAAACCAAGTGTTTGCGTCTCTTTTCATAATCAAACTTTAATCAATTTAACCATATAGAATTAAACAAACAAATTTACTCGTAATTTTTACCCCGAACTACGAGATTTTGATCCTTCAGGTACGTAGGCATGAGACTTGTCTCGACGAATCAAATAAAATCAATAAAAACATTTTTTCTTTTTCATCACTTTAAACTTTTGTGATCATCACCTTAATTCCTACATTTTTTTAAGTAAATAAAATTAAGCGCAAAGTTAGAATAAAAACAAGAGGTTCCTATAGGATACTATAGATACTTAGGGTGCTAGTACCTTCCCTTCGTATAACCAACCCCCGGACTTTGATCTCTAAAAAAAATAGGGTTTTTTCGAACTTTTTCCCTTTCCCTCGGAAAAATTAAAGATCGGTGGTGGAATATTAAATTGCGATTCGAAGTTAATTAATAACTCGTTAGCAGTAAAGTCCCTCAAACTAGAAGTTTCAAAAGCAGGCCTACGAGATAAATTTACTTTACATACTGATATCGCATACCGAAGGGAAGGCCTAATTGTACCACTCCCCCTGACCTTCCGCCTGAACTGATAGAAGTTGGCTTGAGCTGAGCGTCTCTTACAAAAAAGGTGCCCTAGTCGCCTCGGTGGAATGCATTGAAGAAAGGAATCCACTCTCAACCCTTTCATTTTTTTAAATAGAATGGTAAGCCAGCCGGTCTTATTCTTTTATACGAGTAAACAACTTCTGCTCTAACTCCTTGAGGAAAAAGTCTTGCATCTCGCCCAGAAAGAATAAGCGAAAAAGTACTACTATTGGCACAGGATAGGACCAGAGCTTCTATTTCTCAACAACTCTTACTGTAACAGAAATAGCACCGGTTGGTTATTCAAGACCGCCACTTCTATAACACCAACTGCGGATACCGTACCTTCATGTACAGCTTTCTTCTTTCACAACTCTTTCCTCCTAACGCTGGTAAGACGCTTTCTTATCCCGAACTATATGGCGTAGTGTATTCACTTAGACTCAATTGAAACTGAGCTTTTGTGGGCCTTGCCCATAAACTGACATTAAAATCGATTAACTCGCTAAAACCCGTATTTTTTATTGCAAGTCCATTTTAGCCTATAGACGGACATTGAAATCGATACAGTTTCATTTTACCGGTAATTTTGCTTTCAAATGGGAAAGATTGGCTGAATTCCCTTATCCCAGGAAGAGAAGAGAATGCTTGGGGCTAACCCTTCCTGACAAGGAATTTTATGACTTAGAGTCGGGAATAGAGTTGTGGCAAGCAATATAGATCGCCCGTTACGCTCTCTCTAAAAAAAGGCCCTTATTTATTAGTAAAGCTTCGGCCCTATGGAGAAAAGGGAAGTGCAGATCTGGAGTGTTTGGACGAGAAAGAAAGGCTTTGCAGCAAGCTGAGTTGTACTGCAATTTTATTTTCCGGGCATACGATAAAAGAGTCCAGCCGAGCATATTTGTTTGCGAGTTTATTGATCCCGGAAATCTTGTACTCAGAGTCACGGATAAAGTTGACTACCCAGCGACGGAGTGGATGACCCCCCGTTCTTTCTTTTGGGTTTTATCTCGTCCCTTTTGGGACCATTCACCCTTTTCCAAGCATAGGTAGAACCCCTCTTTCCCATACACAACGACGGTTCCAAGCAAGATGAGTAGTTTATAGTCGACTCAATATCAACGAAACCCCCCCATTTTATCTTTTTAGTACGGTCTTGTAGTGCACCCTAAAGGAAAACATAACTGTTTATCAAAGATAAAACGCAGCGGGTTTTAAGATTTTATTTTCCTTCAATGGATCCATGTGAAAGATCATGGTCAAGAATATATTAATACCTTTGAAGAACTGATGCTTTCTTTCGCGAACAAGGAGCTTTCGATCACGAACAGAAACTGCTTACGATCACGAACACGAACTGCCTTTCGATCACGAACAAGAAACACCGTATGATCACGAACAAGAACCTTCAATCAATCACGAGCACCACAATTGCAGCGCCTCCACTTAGTCCACACGAACAGGAACCTTCAACCTTCGGTGCTAGCCGTTCTTGGATGAAGAATGAGGGAACTTGAGCGGATTAGGGTTTAGAGAAATTCAGAATTTCTCAAATACGAATTAGGGTTTAGAGAAATTCAGAATTTCTCCAAAAGTGTGAGAGACTGAACTTCATAAGGCTCTATTTATAGAGTTTCTTATGTGGGCTTCAGTTCACACGAATTTGGACTTCTTAAGCCCAATATTCGTTTTTCACTAATTGCACCCCCACAATAAGTCTTACTTATTTTTCCCGTTTTAACTGTCCTTATGTGTGTGACCCTGTAGGTTCTTATAACGTTGGCAATAATATTTATCTTAATATTATAAACAGTGAGCGGTATCTAGCAACACATCACTGTTACCCAAGTTATAGGAATGTCATGTGATCTGACTAACCTTTCTGTGATAAACATCTTGTGCATAATTACCCTTTTGTCCTCATGTCTATATTGAACACAAGGCATAGTATGTCATCCTTTTCTAGTTCAATATTGGGCCCATAGACATATCTCCCGTTATGTAGGAGGGACAAATCTCATCTAGGTCACTCATGTCCCTCAGCATGATTCGTGGGATACCCATCAACCAACTTTATAGTTATCCAGTTACGGATAACGTTTGAATGGCAACAAGGTATTACACTCCTACATCTAGGGTACACAGTGGTTTCAGGTCGAAGGATGGAATGCACCTTTTATCACTATGAGAATAACTTATGACATTTCATAACATTCTATGTAGTATTCTCATGGTGGGTCAATCCGATATAAAGTTACCCTTAACATTTATATCTATGTGAAGACTTGATAACTCATTATCTATGATCAGTGAGACGTGATCAATAGTCTACCAACATAATAGTCTCTATGCTTTAATGTTATCCCATTTCACAATAAAGTTTGACTATGGATACGTTTAAGAATAGTGGTCTTATATTTAATGGATTCTCACGTTTAAGTCACACTTAACGTTCCATTAACGAATCAACTATTCTAGGGACTTTTATTATTTTAACACATAAACATAATAAAGAAAAAGCCTTTTATTTGATGAGTAAATTATTCAATAATTAATTGGCCTCTAGGGCTTACACCAACAATCTCCCACTAGCACTAGAGCCAATCAGGCATACTCCTAATACCTATGTTTCTAGTATGACCCTCATGCTTCGGCTGAGCAAGAGGTTTCGTAAGTGGGTCAGCAACATTGTCAAGTGTTGGTACTTTGCATATCTTCACTTCTCCTCTATCAATTATTTCTCGAATGAGATGAAAGCGCCTGAGTATATGTTTGGACTTTTGGTTAGATCTAGGTTCCTTAGTGTCATACCCCATTTTTTGACCAATCGCTTTTATGCGTCTTTTTACGACAAATTTTTTCTTTGTTCGTTTCTGACGAAATTTCGGCAGAGGGGTATTTTAAAATACCTCATTTGGTTACATTTTATTTTCCTTTTATCATTTTCTGATTTTTATTTTATTTTTATTATTCATTTTCGTTTTTTATTATTATTGATATATTATTATCTTTTACTTTATTTTAATTGTTATTTGTGTATTTTTTTCCATTTTGGTGTTTTTTTTAAAGAAGTCCAGATCAGTTTTTTTGTCCAGGCCCAAAGGGGCAATTTTGTCCAAATGTGATCATTTTCATCTGCAAACCCTAGGTCTCTGACACAGTACAAATAGTACAGTTCCCAAGGAGAATTGGACCCAGCCGCAGCTTCTTTTTTCCAAAATCAAATCAAAAACAGAAAAAATCACAAAACAAAAATACCACAAATAATTACCACTTCACAGATTCATCGTCTGTTCATCATCAACCTTCGTTGTTCATCATCACCATCAGACCCAGAAAACCCTTCTTCATCATCAAAAAACAAAAAAACTCAGAATCATTCAAAACCAGAAAAAAAACAGAAAAGTCAAATCCACAAATAACATCACAGATCGCTCATCCTCAACCCAGAAAACGGAAAAACAACCCACAAACCATCTTCTCAAAACCAAATCCGAATCAAAACTCATACAAAATTCATCAAACCTTCAAAAATTTTCAAAACCGAATCACTTTCTGCAAACCAGAATCAACGAATTTCACCATCATCAATATCAAAACCAGATTCAAACCAACCAAATCAAAAGGAAATCGAACAGAAACAGAGAAGAACGAGAGAAGAAAAGAAGCAAAGAATCGCGATCTGTTTTAGCGCTAAGGTTTTCCTATTGATCTGTCTTTTGATTTCGTTTTTTGTGAGTTGTTCTCTTCAGAAAAAAATCGAGAAAGAATCAGAGGGAAGAGAAAGCAGCCGCGGCGCTGAGAGAGAGAAAGGAACGGTGGAAATGAATTTTTAGGGTTTTTTTGTATATATATCCTCTTCCTGATCCTGTGCGCGCAGGTGCACAGTCTTAGGGTGCACCTGCGTGCATATGTCCCCTGATGTTAATCATACGCGCCTGATCCATTATATTTGTAATCAAATCAGAGCTGTCTGATCAATCAGATGGCTCTGATCTGATTTTTACTCTTTTCTTCATACACCCCTCTCTGGGCCACGCCCCCCAGCTGGGCTTGGGCCCAGAGTTGCTTTTTGCACCCCTTTTCAGTTTTAATTGTTATTTGCACCCCTTCTGTTTTTTTATTTTATTTTTGCATAATTATTTATTTATTTATTGCATTGTAAAGACATTAGATTGTATTTTTTAGGACTTGATGTAAATTTAAATTAAATTGCATAGCATCTTTTGCATTCATCTCATATTTATTTCTTCCTTGCAAATACCTTAGAATGTAATTAGGAACGAATGTACAGTATAAATGAAAAATCGCATCTCATGCATATTTATTTATCGCTTTCCGCAAAACGTTAGCATATTTAATTCCGAGGGAAAATGCACCGTTTTGATCAAAATATCATTACGGATTGTCTTCGCGCTTAATTTGCTTATTGCGACGTTAGTGTCTTTGATTCGCGCTACCTTTTTGTCAACTTGGAACCCAACATTCCAATCAAAATATTTAGTCACTTTATTCTCAAAAATGAGGTCAAAACCTCTTTCAAAAATGTCAAAAAACAATTCATTTCCACATATCATCAAGCATCAAAAATATCTTGTCATCAAATATTTTCAAACTTTGGACTTTAAACCAAACGTTTCTTTTTACCGCTAAAACCTTGGATTTTAACCCAAGTGTCTTTTTTTTATCGCGAACTTGGATTTTAAACCAAGTGCCTTGGACTTTAAACCAATGGCTTCTTTTATCGCTAAAACCTTGGACTTTAACCCAAGTGTCCCTTTTCTCGCCTAAAACCTTGGATTTTAAACCAAGTGTATTTTCTTCATTCATACATTTTAATCATGCATAAACCTTGGATTTTAAACCAAGTGTCTTTTATCACTCAAAACATTTTTCTCAATAAACCTTGGATTTTAAACCAAGTGTCCGCGTCTTATTTCATAATCAAACTTCAATCAATTTAATCATATAGACTTTCTTCACAAATTAACATCAATCAAACTCACATTTTGCCATTTTTGGCTTTTGGTATTTTAAAACCATTTTCAAAACCTTAAAATCAAACAAACAAATTTACTCGTAACTTTTACCCCGAACTACGGTGGTTTGATCCCTCGGGTACGTAGGCATGAGATTTGTCTCTCCAATCAATAAAATCAACAAAAACATTTTTCTACTTTCTTTCATTCTTTAAGCATTTTTATCATCCTTTTAATTCTCACACTTATACATTTTTTTTACAAGCAAGTAAAATAAAGCGCATAGATAGAATAAAAACAAGAGGTTCCTATAGAGTACTATAGATACTTAGGGTGCTAATACCTTCCCTTCGTATAACCAACCCCCGAACCTTGTTCTCTAAAAAATAGGGTTTTTTCGAACTTTTTCCCTTTCTCTCGGATAAATTAAAGATCGATGGTGGAACATTAAATTGTGATTCGAAGTTAATTAATAACTCGATATCCAAAAATCACCGCGACACATAGCTTGTGCGATGGCACCATTGTTATCACAAAATAGATCAATGGGATCCACAACGCTAGGGAAAATGCCAAGTTCAGTGATGAACTTCTTTATCCAAACAGCTTCCTTTGCTGCACTTGACAGTTTCGGTTGTAGAATCGGCAACTGTATCTTGCTTTGAACTTTTCCAGCTCATAGCGCCACTATTTATGCAAAACACATATCCGGACTGCGATCGAAAGTCATCCCTATCTGTCTGGAAGCTAGCATCAGTGTAACCAGTTACATTTAGCTCTTCTTGACCTCCATAGATTAGGAATGAATCTTTGGTCCTTCTTAAGTATTTAAGAATGTTCTTGACGGCAACCCAATGAGCCTCACCAGGATCACACTGGTATCGACTCGTTGCACTTAAGGCATATGATACATCTGGGCGAGTACATATCATGGCATACATGATGTATCCAATAGTTGATGCATATGGGATTTTATTTATGCGATCCCTCTCTTATTTAGACGAGGGAGATTGTGTTTTTGAAAGACACAAGCCATGTTGCATAGGAATGAATCCTTTCTTGGAATCATGCATATTAAAGCATCTCAGCACTTTGTCTATGTATGTACTCTGACTTAAGCCAAGCAGTTTCTGTGATCTATCTCTATAGATCTTAATCCCTAATATATAGGCTGCTTCACCCAGATCTTTCATTGAAAAAAATTTCCCTAGCCAAGTTTTAACTTGTAACAAGGTAGGGATGTCGTTTCCTATAAGTAGTATGTCATCTACATACAACACTAGGAATACGACTATGCTCCCACTAACCTTCTTGTATACACAAGGTTCATCTTCATTTTTAATGAATCCAAACTGTTTTACAGTTTCATCAAAACGAAGATTCCAGCTTCTGGAAGCTTGCTTCAATCCGTAGATTGATCGCTGTAACTTGCATATCTTTTTAGCTTCATCTGGAATGCAAAAACCTTCAGGTTGTGTCATGTACACATCCTCAAGAAGACTTCCATTAAGGAACGAAGTCTTCACATCCATCTGCCATATTTCATAATCATGATATGCAGCGATGGCAAGTAAGATCCGAATGGATTTAATCATTGCAACTGGAAAAAAGGTTTCATCATAGTCTACGTCATGAATTTGTTTGAAACCTTTAGCAACCAACCGTGCTTTATAGGTTTGCACCTTTACATCCATGTCAGTCTTCTTTTTGAAGACCCACTTGCATCCTATGGGTTTGACCCCATCAGGAGCTTCTACCAAGGTCCAAACTTGGTTTGTGTACATGGAATCCATTTCAGATTTCATGGCTTCAAGCCACTTCTCAGATTCGGGGCCTGTTATGGCCTCTTGATAAGTCGCAGGCTCATCTTGATCCATGAGTAATACATCACCTTGTTCTAATATGAGATATCCATATTTTTCAGGTTCCAGACGTATCCTGCTAGACCTACGTGGTTCTTGTGTTACTTGAGTAGGATTCTCTGTCACAACATTTTGTGCGTCCTGCTCTTGTTCCTCCATTGGTGTATTATTACTTTGTGGATCATGAATTTCTTCAAGATCTACTTTCCTCCCACTGATTCCCTTGGACACAAAGTCCTTTTCTAGGAATACTCCAGTTCGAGCGACAAACACTTTGCCCTCGGAAGGATTGTAAAAGTAATATCGTTTGTTTCTTTAGGATATCCCACAAAGAAACACTTGTTAGATTTGGGTTCAAGTTTAGTAGACATTTGACGTTTTACATAAACTTCACAACCCCAAATTTTCAAGTAAGACATATGTGGTTTCTTACCACTCCATAATTCATATGGTGTCTTGTCAACCATTTTTAGAAGGAACGCAGTTAAGTGTGTATGCTGCTGTTAGTAGAGCATGACCCCAAAAGGAGTTTGGAAGATCAGCATGACTCATCATAGACCGTACCATGTCTAACAAGGTTCGGTTTCTTCTCTCAGACACACCATTCCATTGTGGTGTTCCGGGAGGAGTGAGTTGGGATAGGATCCCACACTCTTTTAGATGGTCATCAAATTCTAGGCTTAAATACTCACCACCTCGATCAAATCGAAGGGTTTTGATTTTATTCCCTAGTTGGTTTTGTACTTCATTTTTAAATTCTTTGAATTTTTCAAAGGATTCAGATTTGTGCTTCATTAGATACACATATCCATATCTACTGTAATCATCAGTTAATGTGATGAAGTATTGAAAACCTCCTCTAGCAGGTGTGTTCAGTGGTCCACGTACATCAGTATGTATGAGAGCCAAAAGATCACTTGCCCTTTCACCTTTACCAGTGAATGGGGTCTTTGTCATTTTTCCCAATAAACAAGACCTACATGTTTCAAATGATTCATAATCAAATGAATCCAAGAGTCCATCCTTATGGAGTTTGGAAATGCGTTTCTCATTTATATGGCCTAAACGACAATGCCAAAAATATGTAGGATTTAACTCATTAGGTTTCATCCTTTTAGTATCAATGTTATAAATTGGCATTTCAAGATCAAGAATATATAAACCATTACTCATTTGTGCATTGGCATAAAAGATATCATTTAAATAAATGGAGCAACAATTGTTGTTTATTAGAAATGAAAAGCCAAGTTTATCCAAACAAGAAAAATAAATAATATTCCTGCTAATGGCAGGTACATAAAAACAGTTTTGTAACTGTATTATTAAACCAGTAGGTAAAGTCAAATCATAAACTCCTACAGCTAATGCGGCAACTCTTGCTCCATTTTCCACTCGTAGGTCGACTTCACCTTTAGCCAATTCCCTAGTCCTTTGCAGCCCCTACACATTAGTACAAATGTGAGAACCACATCCGGTATCTAATACCCATGTAGAAGAAGTAGATAAATTAATTTCAATAACAAAGATACCTGCTGAGTTGGAACTCTCTATTCCATTCTTCTTGTCTTCCAGGTACTTTGGGCAGTTCCTCTTCCAATGTTCAGTCTTGTTACAGTGGAAGCACTTACCCTCCTTTGCAATGCCACCAGTGGGCTTCAAAGCTAGAGTGGCAGATTTGGGTTTGACAACTTCCTTGCCCTTCCCTTTGCTTGCCTTTGCTTTGTTGCCTTTCTTATGATTTCCATTGCCGATCATTAAGACATGATTCGACTTCCCTTTTGATCGCATGTTTTGTTCATCTTTTCTTAACATGCCCAATAGTTGTGGCAGAGTTTTCTCCATGTCTGACATGGTGAAATTAAGAACAAACTGGTTAAAACTCTCCGGCAACGATTGCAGGATCAGATCAGTTGCAAGCTCATTCCCAAGTGGACAATCTTGCTAAGTTCCCCACGTACCCAATCATCTTGAGTACATGTGGACTTACAGGAGATCCCTTAGATAGCTTGGCTTGGAAAAGGGCTCTGGAAACATCAAATCTCTCAATTCTAGCTTGCTCTTGGTAGAGCGTTTTCAGATGTTCGATCATATCGAACGCATTCATTTCCTCATGTTGCTTCTGAAGCTCAGAGGTTATGGTAGCTAGCATGAGATATTTTGCATCTAAGGCATCATCGACACGCTTCTAATAAGCATCTCTTTGAGCCTTAGGAGCATTGGCAGCAGGTTCCTCCTCAGGGTCAGGGTGAGGTTCCTCTATAGCATACAGCTTTTTCTCGTGCATGAGGACAATCCTCAAGTTACGATGCCAATCAAGAAAATTTGTCCCAGACAATTTTTCTTTGTCAAGAATGCTTCTCATAATACTGTTTGAGGTGTTATTGTTTGTCATGGTGATCTACATTATAAAAGTGAAGATATAAGTATTAAATAATTTCAAATCATATTTAATTAGGTCTTTAATTAAACATATGCTCCCACTATTTTACTCAAAACAAATGACCCTCGACATTTGATTCGGAAAATCCCGTTGGAAGATTTTCTAGTGAGAATGAGATCCGTATATCACTTTGTTTTAAGTCAGCGTTGGGCTGATTACACAAAACTTAGTTTATTTAGGTAGGAAACTCCTTTCCAATTGTATCTCATACAACTCTCATATCATTTCCGTTGGGTAAATAACACTTATTTTTAATCCATCATATGGAATAACCCAACGCTTGCTTCTAAAATCATATAATCATATTATATTTATTTAGTTAAGTTAACCCAAAGAATAGCCCTCGGATAAACTGGTTATCTCACCGCAACTTATCAATATAGACAATGCACTTTACGTTGGCAAAACCTTCATTAATCGATATTGATCTTGAAGGATGCTATTCTTTGGAAAGCATAAAACTTAATATGTTCTTTTGAGGGGTTTTGTTAATTTATTAGATCTCACCTTACCACGGCTTACATGCAATAACGTCACTCCAATCATAACATGCATCATACATACACAATATAATAAAGTGACATGGTTATGGCCCCTAGCGTAATTGCTCCCTCAAAACAATGAGAGAACCTATGCTATAACTAAGAACGACCTATACTTCTCCAAGTCTAGATCTTCATGGTTGTCCTTCTTTTCTTGCTTATTTCTCCTATATTACATGACTACAAGAATACTCGCGTTACATACGAGTGAATTACATTATGAGATGATATAAGAGAGGCACGACACGCAGGCCGTATTTCAAAACCAAAACAAAAATTAAAAGACTAAGGCCATGACCATGCATCATGCAAATACAATAACAATAAACACATAATCATTATTATTATTAAATTAGCCCAATTAATAAAATACCACGATTGATCACCTTACGCAGAGTCGGTCAGCGGACAGGGGTCAAGGGGACAGCGTCCTCTGCGGGGCCTCCGGGGCAGATTGTTGTTCATCAAAACGTTTCAAGATTGTTGTTCATTATAGATGATTGACTCATGAATGCTTCACCAGTATCGGATTCCGAAGCACATGCTCACAATCACCCATTATTCACGCCAATCACAAATATTCTGATGAACAATATAATCGGTATATCACATATACCAAGGTCGTATTAGAATTATATATCACATATATAAATTAAGATTAATCAATCACATCTTATTAATTCTTGTTTTTATTATTATTAATATAGATTCATAATCATATCATATTAATAAACGGTAACAAACATCAAAACCGATCCATGGTTTCACAAGTGGCTTTGATACCACTGAAGGAAACCATAACTGTTTATCAAAGATAAAATGCAGCGGATTTTAAGATTTTATTTTCCTTCAATGGATCCATGTGAAAGATCATGGTCAAGAATATATTATTACCTTTGAAGAACTGATGTTTTCTTTCGCGAACAAGAAGCTTTCGATCACGAACAGAAACTGCTTACGATCATGAACACGAACTGCCTTTCGATCACGAACAAGAAACACCGTATGATCACGAACAAGAACCTTCAATCGATCACGAGCACCACAATTGCAGCGCCTCCACTTAGTCCACACGAACAGGAACCTTCAACCTTCGGTGTTAGCCGTTCTTGGATGAAGAATGAGGGAACTTGAGCGGATTAGGGTTTAGAGAAATTCAGAATTTCTCAAATACGAATTAGGGTTTAGAGAAATTCAGAATTTCTCCAAAAGTGTGAGAGACTGAACTTCATAAGGCTCTATTTATAGAGTTTCTTATGTGGGCTTCAGTTCACACGAATTTGGACTTCTTAAGCCCAATATTCGTTTTTCACTAATTGCACCCCCGCAATAAGTCTTACTTATTTTTTCCGTTTTAACTGTCCTTATGTGTGTGACCCTGTAGGTTCTTATAACGTTGGCAATAATATTTATCTTAATATTATAAACAGTGAGCGGTATCTAGTAACACATCACTGTTACCCAAGTTATAGGAATGTCATGTGATCTGACTAACCTTTCTGTGATAAACATCTTGTGCATAATTACCCTTTTGTCCTCATGTCTATATTGAACACAAGGCATAGTATGTCATCCTTGTCTAGTTCAATATTGGGCCCATAGACATATCTCCCGTTATGTAGGAGGGACAAATCCCATCTAGGTCACTCATGTCCCTCAACATGATTCGTGGGATACCCATCAACCAACTTTATAGTTATCCAGTTACGGATAACGTTTGAATGGCAACAAGGTATTACACTCCTACACCTAGGGTACACAGTGGTTTCAGGTCGAAGGATGGAATGCACCTTTTATCACTATGAGAATAACTTATGACATTTCATAACATTCTATGTAGTATTCTCATGGTGGGTCAATCCGATATAAAGTTACCCTTAACATTTATATCTATGTGAAGACTTGATAACTCATTATCTATGATCAGTGAGACGTGATCATCAGTCTACCAACATAATAGTCTCTATGCTTTCATGTTATCCCATTTCACAATAAAGCTTGACTACGGATACGTTTAAGAATAGTGTTCTTATATTTAATGGATTCTCACGTTTAAGTCACACTTAACGTTCCATTAACGAATCAACTATTCTAGGGACTTTTATTATTTAACACATAAACATAATAAAGAAAAAGCCTTTTATTTGATGAGTAAATTATTCAATATAATTGGCCTCTAGGGCTTACACCAACACACCCTTCATCGAAAGAGTAGGCTTCCCTGGACCTCCTGGCTTCCCTGGACCTCCTGGCTTCCCTGTCAAGTCCGAACGTAATCAGAGAAGACATGCCCAAGCACCACCTTGTGACCATAAAGAAGAATATCCAATACAATCACAAGAAAGAGTAACCGAAAAAACCCGTAACGTATCAGGGTCGTACGCCTGGAACTGTCGTACAATTTCGGCGATTAAAAAAAAAAGGAGTATATCCCTCTCCCTTAGTGTCCACCCACTTCCCTCGTTCAGGAACAAATCCTTTGCCTAATTCTTTTGTGTCCCGGCCTGGTTTTTCCACACTAACCAATTACGTTACGACCACTGAAGAAACCAGTCCTTTTTAGCTATCTTTCTCAAAAGTCTTCTCTGGTTATTGCCTTTGATTCTAAATGTAAAAAATGTATCATACATAGAGTGGTGCCATATCCGTAAAGGAAAAGGGGAAGGGGAACCAACTCATTCCGGACTGGAGTCTTTCCACGGCAAATCCTTTTTTTTTAATATCATCTTGTTGATTAATCAATTACATAATGCCTTGCAGCTTTCGTCTCCAGTAATGGATGGATAAGGTGGTAGTGCAAAATTTCGGAGTAGCCGTAATGGAAGAACTTTTAGGTTGGTTGTCCGGCCCTCTTCACCGATCTCCTTGCCCTACGAACATCTCCGGGCATCTGGTTTCAAAGAGAGATTGGTTAGTCGCGTGCGTGCTGGCTCTTCACTCCAGCCCTGAAGTATTTTGTCTATGAGGCCCCCAATCTATATCTACGCGCCGCAACAAAATGGGCACGACGACGCTATGCAGCTAGCTTATAAAGCAGCAATTTCCGCAGCCTACATCTAGTAGATACGAGACGAGGAATTGGAAGGTCGAAAATTTTATAAAAATGAAATCTTATCTTATTAATATTAAAGAGGCTCCATTATAGAATTTAGACCTAACCATAAATCGAAAAGCGATGGGAACGACGAAACCTGTGAATACCTAAGATTATATTAAAATTCAAAATCTTACCGATTCATTAGATGGGATGGCGGAGGAAACTAAGAATTCATTTTTTTTAGGAGTTGTGGACTAACCCTAAAACGAAAAGAGGAGCGAGACAAATCCAATCCTCAGATAAAACGAGGACACCTGTGCAGAATCAGCATTTGGAGCAGGTCAGCCTCGAATCAAATCTTTACGAAGGGTCAAATCATCTAGACTCACAGTCTAGGGTAGGGTTACATCTGCATTTTCGGGTTCCCTCTCGTCTACCACAACATTCTTGGACGCATTCCAAAACCCTTGTAAACACCCCTCCTCAAAGGAACCATGGCAAGCTACTGGAACGAACCTAATTCAAGTGACAGACAAGAAAAGTACCAGGACGAGAGACTCCCAAAGGAGATAAAAGACTTGGCACCTTCCCTTATTCTACGTCCTTTTCTGATCATGGCATTTGGGCCTTAACTTAAAGAAGGAGCTTAATCATAACGGAGATGGAGGCAAAATTTCCCCGCAGACATTTCGGGGCAGGTATCGAGGATTAAGCATCCATCCCCGCGGATTCCCCGAATCCGTCTATATATACTTAAATATATATTATTACTATTATTATTATTATTATTATTATTTTGATCATTTATTGTTATTATTATTATTATTATTATTATTATTATTATTATTAAATATTGATTCTTTTTCAAAAAATAAAAACAAAAGTAACTAAGGAGTCAATGTCCATTATTACTATATTATTATTTTAGTTATGAATTTTTGTATGATTATGCATATGTTGTTATGCATTGTTTTTTGGTTATGAAATGCATTATGTATTGTTTAGATAATTAAAAAAAAATGCAAAATATTTATTTTTTTAATAAAAAGGAAAAATAACGTCATAATTTTGTCCGAAAAAATAGGAATTTTGTAATATTCGATATACGTGGAGCTCCACTAGTACAGTGGGGATGGGGATGAGGACAATATTGCCCCGTGGGGACGGGGATGGGGGCAAAAGTTCCCCGACGGACACTTCGGGGCGGGGAACGAGGAAGCTTCCTCCGCACATTCCCCGCCCCGTTGACATCCCTACCAATCAGAGGCGGAGCCAGGGGTGGCTCAGCCGGTCCACGACCCTCCCCGGAAAATTGGAAATTATTTGAGTACCCTTCTATATATAAAAATTATACGAGTATAATACATATATTTTTTTATGCGTAAATATTTCATAAGAATGTAGTTGCCGCAGTGGTTGAATCATGTTACGTTTGCATTGGCAAATGTTACATGTTTGAACTCTGCAAGGTTCCGTTTTTGAATGTTTTTTCTTTTTTTTCCTTCACAATTGTGTTTATTGGTTTTTTTATTTTTCTGTATGGATAAAGCACAATTTATTCTTGTTATTTTTGGATTATATCATATGTGTGTGTGTGTGTAATATAATAAAAAATATAATTTTTTTTATGATCAATTTTGTTCAAGTATTTGTTCAAAGTTAATTATTTATTATTTCGAGTCATTTAGTACACATAAATATTATCTTAAGATACGCAGTTTAATTTTTTAATGACCATTATTTTTTTTTGATGAAATAATGACCATTATTTTATTACAACAAACTTTTGATATTTCTTGAGGAATTAACTTTGACTTATTACAACTTCAATTGTTATATACAATATAATTTTCGTATTTAATTTATATGTTGCAATTTTTTTAACGGCCCACCCAATCTTTTTTTCCTGGCTCCGCCACTGCTACCAATGGATCAGCATTTGGGATTTTTCGTACAAATGGCATAGGAGGTTTCTTCCGCATTCTCGACGAGTACTTCCTTGCATTATCATTTCCAACGTGCAAAATTTAGAGATATGCTCAAAGGCATCTTAAATCTTCTTTATTGCGACCTTTTTCCTAGTGTGTGTGTCAATTGCCACACAAACAACTTCACAACTATCCTTTCCAACAATCTCAATAATCTTGTATCTATCGGCTTCCCCATACTCGGTCCCCAACTCTAAAATTTCATGTTATGTACAATTCAATCAGCTCAAAGACAATGTTCTAAGACGAAAACACAAAAAAATTTACTAAACTGTCGAGGAATCAACATTGATGTCTTAAACCCTAATTTTCCCCAATTTCGTTAAGATCGATGCTAGAATTCAAGCATAATAGCATATCGAACAATATTTGATTAGTTTCGCGGAATCTAAATGCCAATAACAAGAATATGTCGAATCGTATAACCGAGATTAGAGAAACAAAATAGAAGAAGAAAGAAATCCTGGATTTGGATTTCGAGTAGTAATTCGTGATGTGTTCAAAGGTTGACGACATGGATTCGTAGATGGAAATCGCAAGGGTTAACGAGTTAGGGTTAAACGATGGTGAGAAGGATTTGTGTGAGCATGAGAACGACCGTGAGAAGAAGGGTTGTGCGGTTGTAAGGTGGTGTGATGGTGCGGCGAAAATATGGTTCAGGCATTCCAGGGTTCAGCGAAATTTGAAGCCCAACAAATACCCCTTTCACTTACCCAGGCCCAATCTAACTTAAAGCCCAACAAATCTATTCCCACCTCTTATTTACTCTTATTTCTTGTTTTTTCGGTATTCACCATCGGGAGTCAGTTCTGGCATCAAGTGGTGTCAGCCCCCTCCCGATCGCAGTTGCGGGGGATCGAATCGCGGTCATCCCTATCAAATTCAGTGTCAATCACCACTGAACCAACTAGCGATTGGTTATTTACTCTTATTTCTAACTTAATATAAAACTGATAAACATACAAATATTAAATTACGACCATTACGCGCACATAAATAAAATAAACTCAAATAATCAAATAAATAAACACATCAGAAATTAAATAAACAAATAATCCTAATAATAAAATTGGGAGGTTACATGCTTCCCTTTGCACTTCACAGATACAGAACAACAATTCGCACTTCAACAGGGGCAACTCCTTTTTCACTGGTCTATGGCATGGAAGCAATCCCCCAGTGGAGGTCAAAATTCCCTCATTAAGAGACCTGATGGAAGCCAAGCTTGCAGAAGTAAAGTGGGTTCAGACTCGACTTGATTAACTTAACCTTATTGAAGAGAAGAGAATGACAGCCTTGTGCCACGGTCAGTTGTACCACCTAAGGGATCAAGTAGGCATTTGATAAGAAAGTCTGTCTAAGACAGTTCAAGGAAGGTGACTTGGTGCTAAAAGTCATATTGCCTATTCACAAGGACACACATGAGAAGTGGACCCCTAATTATCGTGAAAAAGGCCTTCTCAGGTCGAGCCTTAATCCTGGCTACCATGGACAGAAAAGAGTTTCCACTCTTAGTGAACTCAGACGAAGTCAAGAAATACTATGCCTAAAGAACAAATAAGAGAAAAAGTAAAAGCTCACTAAGTTTAAAACCCTAAAGGGAAGCTTAAGCAATAAGAGCGTCTTGGTGGGTAGAAAACCTAAAAAGGCAGTCCAGCCAAAAATTAGGGACATAAAAAAAGGAAAATAAAACTTGTTAAGTTGAAAACCCAAAAGGGTGGTGACTACGGTCTGACAGGTGAACTATTATGCCGTCAAGTAATAATATTTATAAAGATTCGTCTCCACAGGGATCATGCCAAAACTATTAGTTTGGTTTTGAAATTGGATAGTTTGTTTTCGCTTTATTCATTTGAAAAGATGGTTGATCCCCAAACAACTAGAAAAAAAAGTGTATGTGTGAAAAGGAAAAATGATGACCAAATAAAAGACAATCAATTGCATCAAAAAGAGAAAAATCTCAAAATGGTTGAACCTTGTGAATGTGATGTATAAATTGCTCATGAATCTAACCCATAAGCAAATAAGGAAGACCAAATCTATATTGAAGACACCAACTCAAAGTATCGTGCCACGATGGACATGTATCGTGCCATGATGGAAGGTTATTTATTTGAAGAAAATCAGCAAAATTTTGGGAAGAAACCTGAAGCCATCATGCCACGATGGAAAATATCACCCCACGATGCACCTCTATGAGACATCATGCCACGATGAATATGCATCGTGCCATGATATTGGAAGCATAAGCCCAATAATTTGCTATAAATAGAGCCTTCCACCACCACAATTATTCATTCAGAAATCCAGAGAAATACAAGTCTCTTAAGGAGCAAATGAGGAGAAACATGGAGGGCAAGGACGTCTCAAGGGAAGCCACACTCCCCACCATAGGGAGTGGTAACTTCCTCAGCAATCAAGCGAGGTTATCTCACATGCTGGTTATATCTCTTTTGTTATGATCATGCATATGAGTAACTAAACTTCTCACGTTAGGTCGATGAGATGAACTCCTCAATGAGTACTTGGAACATGTAATTTGGTTCGAACAAATTTATATTTTAGTGCAATTACTTTATTATTTTCGATTTTCATGCTTTTATATTATAGTTTTATAAGTAGACGTATTTGTTAAAACTTCTCTTAGTGAATTTTATGATCTCTTGACAATATATTAATTCTGGATATGGAACAATCAGTATGACATTGGGGAATGGTAACACACTACTCAATGCATAGTCATAAAAGATTAATGTACACGTGTTAATTTCTGCATGCTTAGTGTAACACCCAAACTCAATTATACATAAAATTCTAACTTTCAAAAATATTTTACAAAAACTCGCAGCGGATAGAAAGACTTCATTGATTAAATCAAGGCCAAAATACAAAACACTTGTTTGAGTATTACATTCTCCAAAAATAATACTATTTAATAAAAATAATATTCACCGGTCTATACAAGAAGTACTCATTTAATACAACATAATTATATAAAAGACTCGATAAACATGAACCCTTCTCGTGTCCTAATCAGAGCAGAGCTTCACCGACAAATCATACCAAAAACACCTGAGGATCTGAATCGCCCAACGATCAACAAACACACAAAACAGAGAGTTAGATTTATATAACCGACACATGATAAATGAAGTAAGGTACTACCATTTATCTCGACAACATCATACATCAACAAGTATTTATTTCATATATATATCCTACTCAATTACCTTCCATATCTCCTAACATTCCAACATATAATCCAACACATCTCGTACATACAAAGATATATAATTCATTCAACTATTCCACATAATTCATAAAGCAACATCAATAACAAGATAATTGTATTCTTCAATTTAATACACATATATCGATCCACAAACATCATCAATGAGATAAGGATATTCATCAAGTAATGTACACATACTCAATTACCAAACATCAATCACACAAATAATGTTCACCTTCCTAATGCAACTAATGTCACCTTCATGTCATGTCCCCTAGACACGACTACATGCATGCGGTACCATTCACCAAAATAGGATACAAGAATCCTATGCGTTATGGATCAAACGTCCAAGCTTCATCAATTCGTTATGGGTCAAACACCCAAGCTTCATCAATAGACTCAATCATGATGCATGAACATATATATAACGTATGTTATTCACCACCATTATGTAACCTCATGTATACATAATCTTCACCATCAATTATTCATCAACACATAACATACTTATATACATTCATCATCATCATCATCATCAATAAGCATTAACAATCATTCATCATATATTATACATATACACATGCATAATTCAACAACATCATCATCATTAAATTCACCAACAAATATATATATATCAACAATATCACCATCATTATTATCATCATCTAGCATTAATTATTATCCATCATATATCATACATATACATATATATATATATATACTTCAACAACATATAGGTATTCATTTCCAACATCAAAATAATCATCAATTTCACATTCATACTCATTAATTAGATTATGAGAATCATCATCAATCATACATATACATAAGAACATAATAACTCATGTATTAAACCATTAATAGCATAAAAAACATCAAAGAATGAAGTCTGGGTCAGGCACTTTCGCCCGGCGAGGCCCAGCGAAGCCTAGCGACCAAAAATAGATAGTTTCAGCTCACCTGGCGAGCACTGGCGAATCCACTGGTCGCCCAGCGAGCCCCAGCGAGCTGACAACAGAAAGTTCGTTTTCTGAAAAACGCTACTCAATGCGAAGATCATAACTTGAGCTATGAGCATCGGATTGAGACGCCGTAAAATGCATTGGAAAGCTAAGGAAAATATCTACAACTTTAATGTTAATCATAAAAACCAATTATGATTCTAAAATGGTCAAAAATTACGATTTAGCTTCAGACTTCATTAAAAACTATTTTTCTGCACAATTAAACTATGAATTTCAATCCTTCAACTTTCCAAAACTTCATTTAAGTCATAAACATACTTATACACATAAAAGTACAATTTATAACACATAAAAACATCCAAATCATCAACAATCAAAGATTTATCATGTTTTTTATCAAAAACTCAAAGAACACATAATTTCATCAAAACATCCATAGATTCTCAATTTCAAAACCATCAACTTGTACTTTTAGCATCATAAGACATATATAACACTAAATCAACACAAAATATATCATTTTGATTCATACAAGTTCATAAAAATATCATCTTTTCAACACAAAATGAGTGAGAGGGTTTGGGCAAAGAGAAATGTAATTTCTCCCCCCTCTTAATCACTCATTGATCATATAAATCTATACTCTTACCTTAATTGAAGAACTTTCTAGCTTCCCTCTCCAATCTTCCCCTCTAACTTGGCTTTTCTTCTCTTTTCCCCTTTCTTTCTCTATTCTTTCTCTTCTCTTCATTTCTAATGAGAGCTTCTCTCTCTTCCTTCACTAAAAACAACACCAAATGAATTCTCTCTCTTAAAAGTACCAATTTATACCAAGGTCAAACATCTCCTCCAATTACCACATTACCCTTCATTTATTCCAAGTCCATTCCTCATAAAGCCCAACTTAATATTCATACCTCTCAAAAACACTACTATGCTAAATACACCACCACACCAAAAGCCACATATTTAAATAAATCACACAATATGACAATTAAATAAATAAATCAAATAGATAAATAAATAAAACGGGATGTGACACTTAGGGAGCGTGACAATTATATGATCACCTCTTGTCTGTAACATTAACGTCTTCAATTACAATAGGGTGATTTCACTATCTTAGGGTTAATCTGTCAGGAAAATATAAATAATTGCATTACTAGGACTAGGGGATGGATTCAAAATTGCCTAACCATCCTTCTTAATATAAATCAATCTATCTTTTATTTTATGTCTTTTAAACTATCTTTTATAAAGCGAATGCAACACTTTATTTTATGTTAATTCCTAAACGAAACTAATTACTTTGGCACGATTCTTGTGGAGACGAACTCATTTAACTGAGAATTTATTACTCGATGACAGACTAATCCACTTGCAAGACCGCATTTAGTAGCTTGAAATCTTGTTGCTAATCCAGACAAGTTTTGGGTCCAGGTAATGAAGGCTAAATATGCTTGTGACCGTAACGCTCTCCCTGATATTCATATGAGGAAAAAATGTTCAAATATTTGGTGAACTATTTGTAATGTTTGGGAAGATGCAACAACTAATATAACTTGGTCCATTCAAATTGGCAAAAATGTTATTGTAATCCTAGTCGCAATAATTTTGAAGGGGCTGAAATGTGGAGTTTACTTCATGCTATGCGTATTACTCGTAATCTCCACATTGATAGTGTTATTTTTTTAAACTGATTCGACTCTTGTTGCAACTGTTGTCCTAAATCGTTCGACCACCATCTCTTATCTCAAACCTCTATTGGAAGAGGTTCTTAATCCACTACATCTTTAAGATCGGTCTGCCAATATTCAATATTGAAGGTGCGTGGAGAAAACACAAGAGGGGGGGGTTGAATTGTGTTTTGGATATCTAAAAACTTTCCAAGATATTTAAACCTTTTCAGAGTCTTTAAAGCACAGCGGCTTATTCACACAATTAACTTATGGCGTTATGAATGATGAAGGAATAAATGAGAGAGTGAGAGAGAGAAGAACACACAACAATTTATACTGGTTCCCCTCACAAACAAATTGAGAGTACTCCAGTCCCCTTGTTTCCAAGAGAGTTTCACTATAATCACAAGGATTACAATAGTTGCTCAAGCACACAAGCTCAAGACTTCCTGCTTTTAGTCACACAAGACATAGAGACTTCCTTGCTCTGATCACACAAGATCAAAGACTTCCTTGCTCAAGCACACAAGCTTGAGACTTCCTGCTCTAAGTCACACAAGACAGAGAGACTTCCTTGCTCTGATCACACAGGATCAGAGACTTCCTTGCTCAAGCACTCAGGCTCAAGACTTCATTTCTCTAATCACTAAGATTGAGACTTACGTGCTCCTACACTAAGCAGAAGACTTTCTTGTTCCTACACTAAGCAGAAGACTTACTACTAACTTAAGAGCTTAAAACTTATTACATACATAATAACTTCAGAGGCTCTAAGCTAGTTTCTATGCTCACTTCATTTGAGAGATATTATCTATTACAATGCAAATTCTCGCTTTCTTCTGAGAGATTTTATCTAATGGTGAGCGCTAGTCATCAATTCTTTCTTTGGTATATTTATATGAGTTGAGAAAGACATTGAGAAGTTGGAGAAATTCCCATTGTAACTTGGACAGCTGTAGACATTGAAGATCCGTTGAGTAAAGCCACGTCTTCCTTTGCAGAGAAGCTTCACCTTTGCTGTCTGTCCAATAGTACAGTTATAAGATACAACTAGCTCCTAGAGAGAGGGATCACATCCTTTGTGACCGTTGCAATTTAGTTGACCTTAGAACAAGTCATCAGGCTTGATAAGTTGTAGTTGATGTAGCCCTCTGATGACTGGGAATTCCTTTGCTTCTGATGAACCTTTAATAGCTTGGAGTCTGATTGGTCTTTGAATGGTTGGCCTCTGATAGTCCTTCGCAATTCAACTTCTGAACGTCTTCATCCTCTGAATGACTCATGACTAGCAGACAGCCTCTGAACTCTTGTAGGCCTCTGAACATCCTTGAGCTTCTGAACTCCTCTGAGTCCCTGAACAGCTTCAGACGTTCTGATCTACTTTGAGCTTCTGAACTTTGTATAGCTTCTGACCACGTTGTAGCATCTGAACTCTTTCAGAGTCTAAATATTCAGACTTCCATTGGTTTCATCAGAGTTTAAATTAAGTGTGCTCTTGATTAAACGTTGAATTCTCCTGCACTTAATTTAAACATTAGTACCATCAATTGTCCATTTAATACTTTGTTATCATCAAAACCTAAGGGTGTGTATTAACACATATTTTGTTCCAACAATCTCCCCCTTTTTGATGATGACAAACACAAGTATTAAATACAATTGTTGTTGATAAAAATCAGCTATGTTGACATTAGGCTTCTGAGTTTTGCAAGCTCCCCCTAAGTCTGATAACCCATAGGGTTAAGTTTGTAAGCTCCCCCTATTTTGTATCCATAGTTAATTTTAATCAGTTTCAGAAATACTTTATTATATGACTTAAATTATTCATATTTCACTATGTAAAGAACAAGGTTTGCAAGCTTCTTCTTTCCATAGTGTGATAATCTTTGAATAAGGTTGCACCCTTACTCAAGAACTAACTATGAATAATAAACTTCAATTAATAAATGCATTCTCCTTGAAAATTAAGCCCTTAATGCAGATGCAAGATGAAGCAATATTTAAATTGAATGACAAAATAGGATCAGAGGCACTTAGAGACTTCTACATACACACTTGGTTCTGATGGTTATCATTAACAGCTTCAGAGTTCAAAATATTTTCAAACAGTTCAGAGCTTTAAAAAAATCGTTTCAAAGAAAATAGCTCAGAGTCTGAACAAAAATTTGAAAACAGTTCAGAGCTCTTTAGTACAATATTTTGAAATCCTCAAAGATCAGATTGTCATAACACAACATGTACCTCATGCTACTATTTTGACCACTCTCCTACGTTCTCTCTCTGAAGCACTACAAGGCCCTAAAAAGCCAAGTAATTTTGCTTCTTCCAACAATTGATTTACCAATATTCTTTCTCCCCCTTTTGTCATTATCAAAAAGGTAATATAAGCAATTAATAGAAATTCAACTTTCAATACCGTCAAATCAGGAGTGGTTGAACACATTTAATAATCGGCCATTGAATTTTGCTTATAAAAGAAGAGAGATACCTAGTCATTTTACTCACACAGAATAATCTTAGGTTATTGATAGATCTCTTGAGAGAAAAAATTAAACGCTCAGAGAAGAAGAAAGTAGTTTCACTGAGAGTCAGTCAAGATAGGAGAAAACATAAGAAGAAACCAATGGAAACAAAGCCAGTGTCCTTTACAGAAGAACTCAGTTCAGAGTCTGAAGAGAAATCTTTGGACTTTGACTGTTTTAAGTTCTGAGACATATCTTCCTGAAGAAAATCAAACTGAAGTTCGAGGCTCTAGAGGGGTATGTGTCTCTTCCTGAAGAAAACCAAACTGATGCATCAGAACCGTTTTCTTCAAGAAGGACTGTGGGTTGAATGGCTTCAGCCAAAAGCTCAACCATCCCCCTCTACAAAGATCATAGTTAGGCTTGCAACCTCAAATATGACCTTTGGAGCATCCAGAAGATAGTTCTTAGAGATTTTGATATGTAAACCAGAACTTATGTTCTTAATGAAATAAGATTCATTACTTTGGCTTATTTAATTTGATTTCTTACTTTTATGCCTTCTCTTGTTATGTAATTTGATACTCTAAGAATAATCAATAAACAAAATAACTGTTTGTAAGAAAATTAACTTTAATTAAGAGGATAAACAGTTTTTAGCGGTTTAAGATAACAACACTTGGATTATCATATCATGAATAAATATTTCAGATCAGCACAAAGAAATTTCAGAACCATACAGAGATATAATCTTAATTTTATCAATGTGCCTAACAAAATATTAATCAAGATATTTATTTTAAGCAAACAAGGAGATCCTAGGATGTTGATTGGGGTTGGTTACAAAGATAAGCTAGGATCCTCAAGATTTCCTTCTGTTTGGCATTTACTACCTCCATCAGCTCTCTATGCCTTTTCATTTCTGCCCTAAGATCTTCCATTTCAGCCTCATACAGAGGGTTTCGGATGTGCACTTGATTTGCTCCGAGATTATCCACAATAGGCTCATTCAGTCTTTCCTCAAGTGATGCTATCTCTTCCATTAGATTTTGCTTATCACTTATTCTTACATAAGAGGATCCAGGTTGATTCCTCTCTGTGTCCTTTTGAATCTGAATGACCTCTTCAACCATTGCTTCCTTTCCTCTATTATTCCTCCTTTGTTCTTCAATACCGGTCTCTTGGAGACTGTGCAGCTTCTTTAGCAGTTCTTCAGTTAAGCTTATCCATTGTGCAATATGGTCAGATGAAGGCATGTCAACCTGTCCTAACACAGAAAGACCATGTATTTGTCTTATCAAACCATTGCATTCACTCAAGACATCAGGGTTTATGAACTTGGTTTGAGAAGGGTCAGAGTTTGAGGGTGTGATGGTGTGTTGAGGTGAATTTGATTGAGGTTCTTTTTGGTTTACATCACAGTCATATACTGAAGATATCCCAATTTCTTGGAGTATCTCAGCAGACTGATCATGTTGATTGGTTGGTTGTATGGTTTGATCAGTTTGACCAAGGAACCTTGCTTGAACATTTGTTAATTCTTTGATCATTTCATCAACATGTTCTTTGGTTAATAGGTTTGGGTTTTCATTTGGTTGGAGTACTTCAGTGTCTACTGACTCATGAGAATCAGTAGCAGTCACTTTAGCATATGAGCTGGTTTGGTGTTCAAGGTTTGTTTGAGATGTAGAATGTGAGTGAGCAGGTTGAGGTGCGGTATGTGGCTTAGCTTGTATGGTTGTTTGTATGAATGGTTCTTGATGAACAGGTCCTGGTACAAATTTTCTTAGAGAAAAACTGTCTTCAGGACTTGTTTGAGTAGTGTTTGGAGTGGGGTTCTGAGTTTGTACAGAAATTGACAGAGGATTCTGAACATCAGTCGTGGTGACTTGTTGATGAGGTAGTTCACCTCCTAAGTGTTCTTCAAGGAATAGTAGAGGTGAAATATTGTGTTGGGTTGGAGATTTGTTTGGTTGAGAGTCTTGAGTGTTTTCAATAGCAGAGTCAGACACTAACACTTTACCTGAATCTTTCAAGATTGATCCTTCAGCAGCTTTCTTCTTTGGCTTCTTAGTGAGTCTCTTTAGTCTAACACTTATAGGTTCATCATCAAAGTCACTCTCTTCTTCTTGAATCATTTCCCTAGATGATTCATCAAACTTGATTTGAGTCATTCCCTTCCTATCTGTCCTTGCAGCTTCATTCTTCTCATTCTTAATCTTCACCAGTCTCTTCCTTTTCTTCTTCAATCCTTCCTCTTCAATCTCAAGCTAGCCCTTCACCTTGACTTTCTAGTAATAGAACATATTGATTAACAATACCATTTGAGAGAACAGATATATCAATCTTATGTCTTTTTATTATTGAGTCCTCTGAGTGAGAGAGAAGTTCAAAAGGGTCAGAGGGTATCATCTCTTTTCCAGCTAGTAAGTTCATGTTGGATAGGGTGTGAGCTGAGATTGTAGAGGCTCTGATTTCCCTAATCAGATTGTCATGTCCAGTAGCTTTAATTACATCTATCACACCACATTGATAGAAGATTTCACTAAGGATTCTTGGATAGATGACATGAATATTTGGCTTGGATTGTTTTTGAGTAGCATTGACAGCTTTACACAGGTGATTGAAGATATACTTAGCCCAATTTAGTTGATATCCTTTAGTGAGATAGTAGATAAAGTATATATGATCCCACGAAAGTTGATCAGAACTTCCACTTCTTGGAAAGATTGATCCTAGCAGGATTCTGGCTAAGAGTTTCTGAGTTGTCTTCAAGTCACCACTTATGTTGCTCTCACAAGTTTTCCCTTCTTCATAACACATATTTGTCATATCACTTAAACATCCTGTGTTCTTTGCTTCAACAGCACTGAAGGCATTGAATTTTCCTTCATTGGGAATTTGAAGAATACCAGCCAAGTTTGGTTGAGTCAAAACTACTTCAAAGCCACACACTACTGACCTAATTTCTTCTTCTTCTACTTCTCTTAGACCTAATTCGGCTGGAGTCTTGTCCTTGTTCTCAGGTTTTGAATTCCTTAAGACACCAACTTCTCTAATGTTTTGGAAATACTTTTCAACCAGTAATAGACGCGCCTTGGTTAGTACCTCATTGGCTGGTCATTGCCCCAAGTGAAAAATATCACACTACAAGAAATATTCCATATACCCACGGACACGTTTAGCTACAGTAGTTCTAGCCATAGGTGTAGATGTCTTTTATCCGTGGGTATAGGCCTGGCAAAAAGTTTCACATATCCATAATCCCGCTGTGAACTTAGTGAAAATTGAACGCGCGGGGTTGCCCTCCTTAATTTTTTGTTTATTTTAATTAGCCCAAAATAAAAAACAAAGAACTCATCTCAAACCCTAACATCATCACATTCTTCTTCTTCTCCTTCTACTACCACCTCCACCACCACCATATCACACAGATAGTGTTATAGTATACCAAAGATTGATATCAGATAGATACATACACTCCATCGACCTCAACCTCACGAATCTCAGTCTCTCAATTATTCTCTTATCTTCTCATCATACTCTGTTGTTTGGATGATTCTACTCACATAACAATAAGAAGAATAATATCCAATCCAACGAACCAAAATTAAAGGTGCGGTTCTTGTTGCTATTGCCGCTTCCACGTTAATTTTCTTCAAGGATGGGATAATGCTACCATTCTTGGTAAGTAATATATTACTACTCTTTTTCTTATTAGATTAGATGGCTAGTAATAATTATTGCTGCTACTGCATTCACTGAATCAGATCTAGGACATGTTTGCTATATTGTGAAGAAACCCCAAATCCCAATTTTATGAAAACCCTAATCCCTATCTAATTTGTATTACAACTCAAAAACAGTTTTGTTTGTTAGGAAAATTAGTCATTGTTCAGTACTATGTTGATCAAAGCTTTGTTCCACTTTCACAAATTGGCCATCTTTTCTTTTATTGTTGTGCCAGTATTTTAAAATTGAAGGATATTTCTTTCATTCAACATACTCAAGTTAAGATGAACAAGTATCACTGTCCTATAATTTGCAAATCATATCCAATTGTTATATAATCTAATTAACATCATCTTTACTTTAGTATGGTTATAATTGCTTTGCCTGCACCTTTTTCCCGTCTGCATTATTTCGTTTACGTGAACATATTACTAACTTTTCAATTTCTAGAATGTTACTTGTGTTGATGTTGATTTGCACATACCAATTGTTCTACATAATCCTTATTATAATAATTCATTTAGGTTGTAACTTGTATTCTACAATTATCCAGACACTGATAAACACTACAAGAAAATTGCCATATACCCATAACAATTTGGAGGCAATCAGTCCAAATGATTATGTTCCAGCTACATCCTTAGTTTAGGCCATTTGGAGGAACTGCAAAATTGACATCAGTTCATATATCTTATCAATCAATTATGTTATAATTTTTGTCAATGCACCGATATAGAATATGAAATGGTTTAACTCTTCTCTTAGAGTTATTGATCTTCTCACTCTCACAAATTGTTATATTTGGTTGTGTTGTACATGTTTTAATTTTACAGGAAGGTTACTCTCCCATCCAAATCAGCTCGTGGTAATGCCAAGACGAAAAGCACCGATGGATTATTTTGAAGACATAAAATAACCATGTTCAAATGTAGATTCAAGTCTTCATTCAACAAGGTTGACAAACTCAAAAGAGAATTCAAAAGAGGCAACTCTTGCTTTCTATTGAACTATGGGTTCTGTTAATAAATTCATTTTTATATAAAAAAGACTTGCTAACTTTATCCAAAACTTCATGTCTAAGTTAGTATTGCCACTTAAACTTGTTTACACTTTTATTAAAAGTATCATTCAATTTATCTTCCTCTTTTTCCATTGATTGCAGGATGTCCATGACTGAATCACATGAACTGAACTAGAGCAGTTGCATACTGCTCACCAAAAAATGGCCAAGAGGTGCCAGATGATGCAACAGGAAATTGAGAGCTTAACAAAGGACAATAAAAAACTTCAGGAAAAATTTGCTGAAAAATCGAGGTCAGTGTCAATCACTTTTCCATCTTGTAAAACTCAAAATCTCCTCATTTGTTGACTCTAGGTTATTTCTATTTCAGGCAGAAGAGAAAATTAGGTGAAATATATGATCAGCTAAGAAATGTTTGTCTCTGTGAAGCGGTCTGCCATACAGCCTGCAAGCAACTTTTATTCCAGAAATGAGTGTGATTTGTTCTCCAACCCGCCTAACATATTGGATGAAAGAGAAACCGGTCGAAAAGGTAAACTTTTACTTTCAACATTCAAAGGATACTACATTTTAGCTTCAATTAAAAGTGTTCTACTTCTATGATATAAAGTTTCAGTTAGCTTTAAAACCAAATGAAGTATCTATAATTTAAACAAAAGAATGTAAACAAGAACTTATGGTAATGACCTCATTTTTGCTTGTAGATGTTTCCAAATTAGATAACTTATTTGTTGCAGGTCTGCCAGTGTTCACTCCTACCACTCCAGGACCAAAAGAGGGTGTATGGTCAGCGAGGCAGAATAGCAATAACTCTGGTCACTTCGACATATATGTTGGCTCGCCAGCAAAACAAACCATCATTGCAGGGGATGCTGGGAATAGAAGGATTAGTGCTCACCCTGTTTTTGGACTTGGTGCTACTGGTAACCCATCAATGAATTTGAGGAACTTGATACTCTCTCCAATTTGAAGAAGCTAAATGAATGTCTTTTATGCCGTGTTATGCAGAATGAGAAATAACAATTAAAAGCTTGAGACTTGAGAAATAACCGGTAGTACTCTTAAGTTATTTGGTGAAACTTCAATTTTTGGAGATTTAGCCATGTGACATTGTTTTGGTATTTTAATGTACTCCGTTAGTTTGTAAGACTTATTAGTTTTTTTTTTAATATAATATATAAATTTTGGTTTCTATAAATAATATAATTGAAATTCTCTTTTACAATTATGGTTAACTTTTGTTTTTTACAGTACGATTATAGTTAACTTGGTGTGTAGTGCATATTGGCAAATTATTATTATTATTATTTTAAAAAAATGTACAATTTGACAAAAAAAATGCAAAAAAAAAACAAAATTCAAACTTATACCAACGGACAAATCTGTGGGTAAACTGATTTACAATAGTTTGTAATGTCCGTGGGTATAGCTCTCAGGCTAGTCCAACGCTAAAAAACGTTGTTGCTATAGGTTATAGTGACGGCAAATTGTCGTGGGTACAGCGAGATAAAGTAGACGGAACAAAACGCCCGTGGGTATAGGTTTTATGACCTTTACCAACAATATTTTGCCGTAGCTATATGTCAAGTTTCTTGTAGTGTCACTATATTATTGTTGGATTGTAAGGGTGTCACCACACTTCCTTTAGCTAGTTAGCTTATCCTTATTATTATAAAATAAAAAGAGAAGAAAAATTTAATTTTATATTTTAACAATATTTTATAATAAAATTTTATATATTTTATTCTACATAAATTTTTATGTTAATATAATGACGAATGTAAATATTGAATTAAACTCAATAGACCGTGCATCTCTAAACTTCTATTTTATAAATATTACTCCTTCTGTTTTTTTAAGTGTTCATTTAGAATAATAACATAAAATTAAGAAAGTGTATTATTGCACCATATTTTTCTATTATACCATAATTTTAATCCGTCAATAAATTCATATTTTTTGGATACACTTTCTCTTTCCAAAAAAATTAATATATTATGTAAAAATAAAAATTAATGTTATGTACAAAAAAAATTTTTTTTAAAAAAACTTAAATTTTTCAAATATATAACATTAATTAATTTTATTAAAAAACAAAAAATCAATTGAAAAGCTAACTCTGACTTAAATAAACTATTAAAAAGCTAAATAGTTGTGCCTAAGTAAGACTTTTTCCTACCTTATACAAAAAAAAAAAAAAAAGAAGAAGAAGATATTAATGCGCGTGGGCGTGGACATTGAAAAATTGAAGTATAAAAATAAATTAAAATATCGTAAAAAATACAAAATTCCACATGAGCAATCCGATTGATGTGTTGGTAGTCAACGTGGCACCGCGTTTTCTGTTTCATTTTTTGTTTTTTTGATAAGATTTTTCTGTTTTCTTTTACCAACTTCGTTTACCAGCTCTTGCGCAGTCTTGTTTTCATTTTTTTTTTCTTTCTCTCTTCAACAACAATTTCTAAGCTCTCGATTCCAACTTGTTCCTCAAGCTTGTCTTCTTTCGGCGGCACCAACAACACAAAAACTTGAAAAAGCGATTTCTTTTTTGTTCTTTCAAAACCACGATAGCTTTCAGCAGCGATTTTTCCTTAAATGGACTTTTCAGCTACTAATGAATCACATACCTCGAATTTTCGGTTATAGAAAGCAACCAACGGATATGAACTCGAAGAAGAAGGCAAAACAACCGAAGTTGGAACGCCGTAATGCCGCGAAGAATTTCAACTACGATGCTCAACCGTCGTCGCCGGAATCCACTGAGTCGGCTTCAATTCTCTGCACTCGATCTATGGATTTATACGAAAAAAAGAGCTTTCGAGTTGAAGGTGTCGACGGTGAGTTTGACATCATTTGCCGGAGCCTTGGGCTTAACGGACCAGAGGATTTCTCTATTCCGGCGGCGGCTTGGGAGGCAATGAAGGTTCGGTCTTCATCGGATGTTCTTCCGAGGCTGAATTTGTCAGATTTTGATATAACGAAGGTTAGCGAAGAAATTGGAGTTGTAGAGTGCGAAGATAGGGTTTCGATTAGAGATTCTCCTGCTGGAACTAGCGGTTGCTGCAACGCGGGCGATGGTGGTGGAAAAGATAGGGTTTCGATTAGGGTTTTTGACGAGGTTAGCAGTAGCTGTACCGGAAATGAAAATAGGGTTCCGATTAGGGGTTTTGTTGAGACGAGTGCTTGTTCCACCGGCGGCGGCGGTGGTATCAAGGGATTTAGACCTCCGATGCTAAAGCCACCGCCGGGTGTTAGGGTTTCTGTTGTAGATAATACGTGTTCCACTTGGGATCTTCTGAGGGATTTCGCTCCGGAAGGGGAAGGAAAAGAGATAGAAGAAGAGGAAGACAAGAAAGATGAAGAAGAAGAAGAGGAAGTTGGTGGAGTGAGATTGAAGATAGAAGAAGAGGAAACTGCTGAGATTATTGGTGAGTTTTCGAGGTCGTGTTCGTTCACTACTTCACACGAAGATGATTCATCTAGCTTTACAACGGATACTAGGTCTAATAGTATATCTCCTAATGTGAGATTGAAGCCAGTTATTACTCCTGGTAGCTGGCAAAAGGGTGAGCTTTTGGGGCGTGGTTCATTTGGATCTGTATATGAAGGAATTTCTGAGTAAGTGCTGTTCTGCTTTCATCCTTCTTCACTTCTGCCCTTTTTAGTTTAGTTTCTATTATTAGCATGTTTGTTAAATTTTAGTGATTTCATTGATGTATAAAATAATTGTTTGGAATCACTGCTAGTTTGATGAAATCATAGTGGCATTTGGGCCTTGGCCCCTTTTGTATCGGAAAAAAAAAACCATAGTGGCATTGAGATTTTATCAAAGCAACATAGGCAAATTTGATTATGCTAAACTCGACACGAAACCAAACACATGAAGATAAAATATAAAACACATGAATATCAGTGTATCTGTCTAATTCTTTGGCCCCGTTTGGCCTCGTTTGGCCTGGCTTCTTTTCTACTTCTTTTTAAAACAAAGTAGAGAAGTAAAAAATTGCTTTTGACCCTATTTCTACCTAAAAGAAATAGAGAAATAAAGTAAAGAAGTAGAAAGCAAGGAGAAATAGGGTCAAACATAATTTTTTACTTATCTACTTCGTTTAAGGAGAAATAGAAAAGTAGAAAATAAGCAGGGCCAAACGGGGCCAAAATGAGGATGGAGAAGTATTAAATATTATTTTGAAAGTAAATATGGCCATCATTAGAGTGATTGTTTGAAACATATCTGAGCGTGTGAAGGAAATGTTTTGCACATTAGACAATATGGCCATCATTTCATATCGTTTCCTTTTCTAACAGTTAAATTTTTTAAAAGAGCATTAGCAAAAGGGCTCTAAACCCTGTTTTTTAGTCAACAATCTACTGAAAACTAGTATGATGTTGTCGTCCCTTTATTGCATCTTTTGGAATGATGCCTTTTTGTCCTAGGTTGTCCATTTTGGCAAAATATGAAAATCATGGTTTCAAAGACCTGACCTTGCTCTTTTCTTAATTTGTTTTTTTGACCAAATATTCTAGATTATATTTAACCTTTGATGGTTCTTTAAAGTCTGTACCTCTGGTGAGACTGCTTTAATTTGTTTCTCAAATGCCACTGTGTATTTGTGTTGTTGCATATCCTGATTGGAAAATGCATGTCAATTGCAAGCATTATACAAGTAATCTTTGTTTATCTTAGTTTAATGGTGAAATTAAGTTGTTCTTAGTGAAATTGTCATCTATTATCTTCTATTCATCATGCTTCATCTTTTTATTTATATCTCACTTTCGTTACAATGCTCAGGATCAAAGCCCTAAATAAATTGACATTTTTATAGAATTTGATATTTATAATTGTTAGGTAAGTGCTAACTACTAGTTTTATTCCCTTTCTGATTACCACTGCAGAGATGGATTCTTTTTTGCTGTAAAACAAGTTTCACTGCTTGATCAAGGGAGTCAGGGAAAGCAAAGTGTCGTTCAACTGGAGCACGTAAGACAGTCAGCCAGGCTTACACTTTCTATTTCTTTATAAATTTTTTATACTTTAGTTTTCCAATTATCAAAATTCTTTTATGAAGATAATGGTTTTCTTATAATTACTTCGGTATCTTGTACAATATCTTGAAAGCTGATAAACTACTTTCATCTATTTTCTTATAATTACTCTTTCTACCGCTGTATTTTTTATCTCACTCTACTTCTTCCTCACTCTCAGGAAATTGCACTTTTGAGTCAGTTGGAACATGAGAATATAGTTCGATACATTGGCACTGAAATGGTAGTTTTCTTCTCCCTTTCCTTTTATTATATTCAATTTCATTTGAGCCCATGGTTAAAGAATATGTTACATATAGTGCTAATCATGTGCTTTCATTGAACAAACTTTTGCTTTATGGTAGAGTAGTTGGTTCATGACAGATTGACACTTCCATCAACTTGAAAGAGATGAAAGGATAGTTATCTGAATAGTATTCACTAAACATGAAATGATACAGGATTGATTTTACACTATATAGACAAGTCTATTTACAATCTAATAATACTAGCCTAGTACAGACATTAAGAAAACATAATCTATGCCAAAAAATTTAAATTATAAAGAGCTAATTGTGCGCACAACTCGTTACAAATTTATATTAGTAATAGGTCCTTTTTCATCTGAAATATTTTATTGGATGCTTTCAATGTAGTGAAAAGCTGTAGCCAGAACTGTAAATTGTGTAGTTTTAAGTGGGGTCAATTGCACTTTTGGTCCCCTATTTTATTAAACTCGCGAAAATAATCCCCCTATTTTAAAAATGAACTTTTTGGTCCCGCTATTTTCAAATTTGTTGCAATTTTGGTCCTAACTCATTTTTTTGCCCTAAAAGTGGCGACTGTTGATGTCAGAAGAGGTGAATTTTGGGGACAATAAATCACCTTTTAGGACGCCAAAAGTCACCGTTTTTAGAGAAAAAACATGGGTTGGGACCAAAATTGCAACAAATTTGAAAATAGAGGGACCAAAAAGTTTGATTTTAAAATAAGACTATTTTTGTGAGTTTGATAAAATAGGGGGACCAAAAGTGCAATTAAGCCTTTTAAGTATTACTAACTTCACCTTGTCAAATTACAAAGTTAGGAACTGGTTTCCAATATAACGTTTAGCATATAATGTACAAATCAACCTTAGATTTCAGATTGCATGTCAAGACATTTGGATACCGTGCAATTCCTTAAATTGTTTTCCTTAGTTATGCTTCAGTGTTGTTTGTTTTCAGATTTTGTTAGATATAAACAAGTTTATCTTCTATGAGCCATTTTGTTGTTCTGAGCTTTTCATTTCATCATCTGACTACTATCTTGAACTGTGGTTTGTAATTTAAATTCTTTTTTATTGCAGGATGAATCAAATCTATATATCTTTATCGAGTTTGTAACCAAAGGTTCGCTTTTAAGCCTCTACCGGAGATATAAACTTCGAGATTCCCAAGTATCTGCTTATACGAGACAGATTCTGAATGGTTTAAAGTATCTTCATGATCGCAATATTGTTCACAGGTGATCCAAAAAATTTATTAATTTATTTTGCTCTCCTTTGTGATATTGAATGGAGATTAATTCTGGTGTTCTGGAATGTCTATGGGGTTAGATTAGAGTTACTTATACCGTTGGATATTTGCCTAGTTTGTTGCAGTTCAAATCTATCATGGGGATGGGTAGTTAGGTAGAAAGGTCTAAAATAAAAGGACATAGAGAAATGGAATTCAGTACTTTGGATGTGAAAACTGAGCAAAGGCTCTGATGTAGAGTGTGAAACCCTTGGAGCAGAATTCTTTCTCCCATTCCGAGTATTTTCAATCAAATTGTTCATTTTGTGTGATTGTTTTTATCAGCTTACCATTTTTCTTCCCTTGGTTCCTAACAGCTTGTGTTTTTGCGGGTTTTGGTACTTTGTTGGATATGATTTTTCCCAAAAAAGAAACGTCCTTTTCATTGATATCAGACTAATTTGACGTTAAGATATTGAATATTTTCCATAACAATAAGCAAAGGTGATATTTAGCCTTAGAAACAACTTAGTATTTAAGCTCTAAGATATAGTGTATAAAAAACGTTTCAACTTGTTCTTGAAACTTGAAACTTTATAACCAAAAAAATCATTGTTTTTAATGTCATAATTTCTTTAGGATATTTTTCTTTATCTATGTTAATGACTACAGTTTTATTTCTTTTTGGTTTATGGTGTCATAATTTCTTTAGCATATTTGTTTTCTGTATTAGTTATGTAGTGCCAAAAGAAATTTTTGTAAATATCACCTAACTTTTTTCCCTCCTACTTGAAGGGATATTAAATGTGCAAATATATTGGTTGATGCAAATGGATCTGTCAAGGTTGCAGATTTTGGATTGGCAAAGGTGGACTTTCTACTCTTTTTCAGTTTCTGTCAAACTTTGACTTCAGTCACGTAATCTGTACTACCGTTAGTTGCATAAAATATAAATTTCATTCACTAATATTACTGTATGGCTGTTATTTTTCAGGCAATTAAATTGAATGATATTAAATCATGCCAGGGAACTGCATTCTGGATGGCACCAGAGGTTTGTCTTCAATCTTCTTATTGAGAGAATCGTTGAATAATGGTTCACCATATTTATTACCTTGTTTGTAACTTCTTAATAGTTTCTTTAATAGTTTAGTTTTTCGGTCCATGGTTATTGATTTTTTTTTTTATTGATGTTGATTGAGTTTATGCTCTTCTTTTACCTGCTGAGTGAAATTAATATACTGCTAGATTTAACATTCTACTGGTTCAAATGCTTGCTTTGATTGTCTCTGAAGCTACTGGCATTCCACCTAGAACCTCAGTTCATATGTAAATCATACCATGATTAAGAAACAGAGCAATTCTTCTATAGGCACAAGCACAAATATGATTTGTTAGGCACACTCACAAAATCCATAAAAAAGTAAAGAAGAAATGATTAAAGTAATATGATTTGATGTGACAATTTTATTTTTCTTTTAATTTTTTTGATTTGTGTATGTGTGCCTAAATTTGGTGCCCAAATGCTTGTGCCCAAGCAAGTGTTTCTCTAAGAAACAATGGGTTGTATTGACATCTTTTAATAGGGTTAGTTGTAAAGCTGAAATAATAAATCTCTGAAGTGTAGTATGGACATCAAGATCTAATTGTATTCTGTGTACTCTCTATCTATGTTGTTAATCTCAGATAGCGGCGTGTAGTGCCGACCCCTAAAAATGTATACCGGTATAGCGGGATGACCGCTATTGTGAAGACTAAAAAAAAAACCATGTACAAAATAAACATAACTTCCGACAACATACATAAATACTGAAAAATAGAAAGAAAAAAAAAAACACAAAATTACAGTGCCGTTCATACTTAATAATTATAATAAACTTTGTCATTTCCCATCAAAATAGGTTCTAAATGAGACTAAATAACATTCAACCAAGTTCTACACTATTGCGCACTATTAACATCGTAGCTCTCTACACATATAGGGAAGCATGACTTTACTTGTTTAATGATTCATTTTTTTTTTTATTAATTTTATATATTGATGAATATCAATTGTGGTGTTATACATAGTTTTTGGATTAGAAACCTTGAACTTGCTGGATTTCACCAGTCTTCTTAACTACCCCCTCCCCTTAGATGCACACCTCTAAAAAAGATGTTTCTTTTTATCATTCTTATTAATTAGGTTAAGCAGTGATTTATAAGCTTTGATACTATGCAGGTTGTAAAAGGAAAAGTTAAAGGTTATGGACTTCCAGCTGATATATGGAGTCTAGGATGCACTGTGTTGGAGATGTTAACTGGGAAACTTCCATACTCTCCTATGGAATGTGTATGTCTCATTACCATTTCAAGCTCATAATGCAACTAAGTTTATTCTTTTTACCACGCTATTAAGATGACTTTTCAAAGTTGTTAAATAACTAGTAAATAAATTTTAATTGTGGGCATGTTCCCATTGGCGCCAAGTTGCATGGTTTAAATTTACTTATATAAAAATAGTACATTCACTAGTGAGTGTCATTCTTGTGTTGGAGGAATTAATCTGGTGTGACTTTTCAAAGATGTTAAATATTTATAAATGGATTTTAATCTTTGCCATTGTCATTCTTGTTGCATGGTTTTGAATTACTTCTATTCTTATATGAAAATAGTCCTTTCACTAGTGAAAAAGCCATTTTATTATTGAGAGTGAGAGAAGTAAATCTTGATACAGAGATCTAAGTCTCTAAACGAGTGGTGAAAATAAAAGACTAAAACAATAGTTCATGTGACATTTTTAGATGGTCGTATGACCTTCAAAACTTTCCATTCTTTATAATTTGTGTATAATTGTATGGTATAGATTTACTCCTCTTACTCTTACTCCTCTTACTCTTGCTATATATGTCCCCTATTATATATATATATATATATATATATATATATATGAAAAGAAATGATCAAATTACATCGGTATTAGGAATGTCCCCTCTGTAAAAAATTAATTTATATTGAAACATTGCATTACTGCTGGTTTTGACTTCCAAGTTTCAACAAAATCTTTTCTGACAACAGATCAGCGCATTGTTTAGAATTGGAAAAGGTGAACTACCTCTGGTGCCTGATTCTCTTTCAAGAGATGCACGTGATTTCATCCTGCAATGTCTTAGAGTTAATCCAGATGACCGTCCCACTGCAGCTCAACTCTTAGACCACAAATTTGTCCAGAGGTCATTCTCCCAGTCATCTGACTCTGCATCTGCATCTCCACATATTCTGAGAAGAGGTTAAACTTCTCACCTCAATTTATGGAACATAATTAAGGTAATTATTTTTAGGTACTGCCTCATTTTGCTGCTCTGTTTATGCCTTTTTATCATGACGCTCAATTAAAAAAACACTTGTTATGATTGTCCATCGTTTCAAGAATTTTTATTCATAACTCATGATATCTGGATGGAGATAAGTAAGGAATATTAGATTCCTGAAGTGCTAGTTTCAGTTGAATTGAATGCCAATATGATGCATGCGTTATTTAAATTGGGTGGAACTCAACTGTGTTCTAATTATTTTTTGGGGAGAAATATTTTTCCTAATAATAATATCTGAAACAGGGGGAGGATAAACAGAACAAACGACTTTCTAACCGGTATCTGTTGGAAATCTCAAATGGCTAAAGTACACCTATGCAAACCATTGCAGCATGGGTTTATCTTGTTCACTGGCTTATTTGATTATTTAGCTCTTGATGATAGAATCAGTTATTCATTGGATTTAAAATGCCTCTAATGTTCAGTCTTCAAGTTGTTAGAGTTGGTCTAGAGGTTCATTATTGTAGCAATTGTTGGTCGTGTTGGCTTTAGATTTCAGAGTTTTCTTGTTTGTGTTGTGCTGTAGCTTACTCTCTCCCAATATAATCAAAAGTTAAAATGTATTTAGTCCAAATTTGTGTGAGAATTATGGCTCACGTGTTATGTAATTATTACTCAACAATAATGTCTGTCATAGCAAGCTGAAAAGTCTTTCATCAACAAAATGTAAAATGTTGCCAGGATCTTCTACCAATTTGTAGGCTAACCTGCTGGGAGCAAGAATTGGACACTAATGTTATTTTGTACATGTTACTTTTGTTAGCAGGAAATTATCAGTGTGCATCTTTATTCAATTGATCTTGTCTTTGAGATGATTCTTCACAGGAAAAAAAATACTATATTCGACAGTCGACAAAGGAAAACATGGCTAAATTTGTTCAAGTCTAATGTAAGATTATCATATCAAAATATTGGCCAGTAAGAGGTTTTCAAGTACAACAGATATGAACCCATACTAGTCAAATTTAGAACTGCACCTCATTTTTATAACTGAGTCTGAGATGGTGATTTGTCAGTTCAACAAAAATAAGAGTGAATCAGTTGAGTTTTGATGTACATATTTGTTTGTCTATTTTTTGTTGAAATAACTGAGGATGAAGATGATTGTAAATTTCTACTTGAAGAATTTTTTAATCATTTTTAGAGGTTAAACCATTTTGTTTTGGTCAAGTGGTTCAAAGTTCAAACAATTTTTAAATACCAGTCAATCAAACCAATCATAAAATTTGCCTATTTATGCCTCAAAGTATTTTATACACAATTTTTAAATACCAGTCAATCATAAAATTTGTAGGACGTCTTTAACAATAAATGAATATTACATATTTTATACACCATGCATAGACGGCCATTCTTACAAAATTTTCTGTTTTTCTTTTAATCACTAATGGACAAAATTCGTTTCTGATAGTTTTTTTTAACATAATATATATTTAATATAATATATATAGACATAACATAGAAGGATGATAACTTGGACATTAATATTCAATAGCTTAGTTGGTAGGGATATTATATTATTATGCAGGGGTCGGAATTCGAACTCCGATTATCCCACTTATCTACCATAAGGGTGAAATTTCTAACCACTAGACCACTTGACAAAAAAAAATACAAAAAAAAATGACACAAAGGAATTGAGACTTACCTTCCATAAAACCATTGCCATTACTATTTTCTTTTATTTGCAGAGGAACATCATCCACGATCTTAATTTATATTCTTTATCACTCTATCTCTTTGCATGACAATTTTTTCAACATGCTCTTCAGTTTCATCTGAAAATACAAAAAAGTAAAACAAAAAATCACATTAAACACAAAAGGAAAATTAATTCCTAAACTACAATGTGTAATTTCATAATTCATATATTACCAAAAACAAGTAACAGTACTTGTTTCCTCCGCACTTTCTCTTCATACTCCATTTTGGTGCCAAAAATGTACTTAAACTTGGTTTATCTAAGCATGAATTTTTCTGCTAAATTTTCACAAAATTCCAAAATTTGATAATGCATGTTATTTTAAAATTAGTTATGATTTGGATTCACAGATGCAATTGTGATCGCAATATCACAATTTTAGATGTCTCTGCGGCTGTTGCATCAACCGCATTTGTTTGCACTTGTCTACAATATAAATATTTATATAGCACAACCGCAACCACAACTGCAATTTAAAACAATATATAATTCTACTAGAGTAGAAAAGAGAGAACTTGCCTTGATTCTTGGTTGTGATTGAACTTGAACCTTTTGGGAGGCTTCAATTGTTCTGAGGTGTCTAGCGTATGCAAGAAGCTCAGCTTTTCGGTCAAAGCCACATGTTGTTTTTGATTCACTTTGTGGCTTAGTTTTCTTTGTGGGATCCTTCTTTGATAATTTGTTTGATGTACGTGTTTTTGATGATTCCACGTACACTGTAATCACCACACCGTTCTCTGTATTTTGGCTCTGTTTCTTGTTTTTCTCTGCAGCCATTGCCATTTGCTTAGATATGAATATATGATGCGATGATCGTTAAGCTTTCCAGAAACTGTGAGTTTTGAAGGAAGAATGGATTGGAGATTTTATTGCCATTGAATGATTGTGTTGTTTCCGTTCACATCACACACACATATATATCATCATCATATCATGGATTTGTTCAGAAAAGAACAGGGTGGAAGAACACACCAACAGATTTGGGAATAAAATTGTGGTGGAATGTGTAAATAGGATTTGGTTAAAAATGTCTACATGTGTTAGAATTTAGTTTTTTTTTTATTACTAAATTAAATATATGAATTATGCTAGCACTATACCTTCTTACATACTCATTTCAACACACTATTTCTAATCGGTTGAATTTTAAATGGGTCTCATTAAATTTATGTGGGAACTACATGATTTAGTAGGATCCATTTCAATTTCAACCAATTAAAGAGTGTGTTAGTCCAATAAGTCTTAGCTCAACTGACAATATGCTGAAATTGTTAGGCTGAACGTCGTGACCGGGTTCGAACCCGAGATCTCACAATTATGTGAGTTTAATTTCAGTAGATTACAACTTCATCTAAGACAAAAAAAAAAGTGTTAAATGTGTGTTGTTAGCATTGCTCGATATTCATTCATTCAAATTGGTAGAGTACATATGATCATGAGGTCGGAAAGGTGCTTGTCAACGTATTACGGATTTTTATTGTAGATCGTATAAAAAAGGGTTTTGATGCACTTTATTTACAATCTTGATAAATATCTGTTAAATAATGAGCGGGCGCTAAATCAATGCGCAACCTTTATTATGATCATTTTGGCATTGATCATAATAATAAACATAATTGATTTTTTAAGAAACATAATGATCTTTGATCATGTGGAGGATCGCATTGTAACCGCACTAATTAGAAACCGCATAAGACAATTTTGGTTATGCTCATTTAAATTTTTTCAACAAAAATTAAAATTTACGAACCTTAAATCCCAATTTGCATTAGATCTATTGAAAAATCTTACATTAATAGTCTCCTAACCATGTATTTCGAGCATCATGGAATAAATACCCTGCCATAGTAGATAAATAGTGTAGTGACATATTAGTGTCATTTTATATAATTCGTGAAATTTTAAAATGATTTCACACTACGATAAATGCAGTGCGTCACTGCAATTGCAATGATCGTAGTCGCAACAACTGTCATTTCTAGCATCAATTTTCGTTGCTATATTACCCGCAAAGCTCTCCTGGTTCAACACATTTTTCGCCTCAAATGCAATAATCACACAATCAGAAATTTGTTTGTCAGTTATGTAACCTCATTGTTGCTCAGATACAATTTCAGTCGCTATAGAGAAGAGTCTATCAGCCAAGATTTTGTGATGTTGAATTGAAAGTTAGCCAATGCAATCGGACGGAAGGCTCCCATGTTAACTTTAGGAATCTATATACATATATTAAGAAGATACGTATGAAATCCCCCATTTACCCCTTTTTAATTTTTTGACACATAATTCAATCCAGGGTTATTTTGCGTCTTTATTAAAAAGTTACTTCCTAATATCTGATGAATGATTACTCCTGTTTTAACTTCCAGAAACCACCTCTCACTATCAGTTAACTTTCAGTGTTTGTTTCTTTGTTTTCTTTGTTTTTCTTCAATCCTTTATGTTTCGAAGCATGAACATAGTTTAACTTATGGTGTTTGTATTAATCTTTTAGAAGGTACAATCATGATTATCTTTTCTTTGTTATTTGTTGATACTTACGGTTGCTATATTGTTATTTGTTGATACTTTGTTTTTTTCATAACTTTTTCTACTTGATTTTGTATTATTATTTTTAAACTTTCTTATATGAGTTTGTTCAAATTTAAAACCGACGATGTCAAGGGCTCTTGAATGTTTTCTTTGTTCTTCTTCAATCCTTTATGTATGGAAGCATAAACATAGTTTAACTTCTGGTGTTTGTATCAATCTTTTAGAAGGTATAATCATGATTTTCTTTTCTTTGTGTATTTTCTTCTTCTCTATTTCATGTATTGTTCTTATACTGAAGTTTTTAGAAACACAAACATTAACGTTACACTCTTTATTTTTTCCTTTTTTGTTGCTATTTTAAGTTTGTTACATCCTTATCTTTTTTTATTTTTTTGTTACTATTTTTAGATTTTTTTTCATATCACCAAAATGATTTTTTTTCCTTTTTTGTTGCTATATTTTTGTTTTTTGTTGATACTTTGTTCATATTTTATGACTTTTTCCACAACTTTTTCTACTTGATGTTGTATTATTATTTTTAAACTTTATGATATGAGTTTATTCAAATTTAGAACCGACGATGTCAAGGGCCCTTGACCTTGAAGACGTTAAATCTATCAATGATTATGGAAACTTGCTATGAGGCTTGAAGATATATGGACAGTAACTAATGGTGAAAAAGAGTATATTGAATTTCTGATATTGGACAAACAGGTGTAATAAGTTTCATATATGCTTCAAAACATAACTATTTTTTTTTTTGTTATGAAACTTATGCATCTTATACGATGGATAATGATCATAATTTAATTAAGATTTCAATATAGAAAATGTCTCATATTCAATTCATTAATTAAACATCTTTGATTGCGTCAAAAATAATAATTAAAAACCTTTGATTTGTACTTCGTATTTAATCGACTTAATTACATATAGTTTAGTAATATAATATACACTCTGACATGCAGATCCAACACTAGCTTCCATTACTATTAATTAATCATGATTCCTCTGTTCTTTACTTATATATTTTTTTTGGTTTTCACCGCCAGTTTAATCTGGTTCGGGGGTCCGTTTTGGCATAAGCAGTTTGTTCTTTACTTATATTTTAGTTGCAAGATTGGAACAATTATACTGTTCTTATCTTAACTTAATAACAAAAAAAATGGCATAAGGTTTTAAATTGAAAATATGCAGTCATCACAAAACTCTCAAGCTTCTCAGTATTCAGTTCCATCACGCTATGCATCTCCTAAACATCTTTCTGAACTTATGAGTTGTGTTAATGTGCGTCCATGTCTACATTCATTACAATTGTCAATATGTTTTTGTTGTACTTGCTTAGTCTCTCATCATCTTTCATTTACCATTCAATTTGTTTAGGATGAAGTTGTTACAACGGTTGGAACCACACACCATGGCTTGACTGCAAAACGCGGTTGGTTCCTCTTAACATGTGTTGATTGTAAGAAACAGATAATCACCACCTCTCCTTCATACAAATGCTCGAACGAACATGTTACCCCTGATCCACAAATCAAGTTAATTTATTATGTGTTGTTTCTATAACCAATTTTAGCTTTAAACTTTTTCAATTTATTGTTTACATAGCCTCTTTCGTCACATTAATCGTACATATATCTTTGATAGATACAAAGTTCATGTTGAAGTTCGTTTTCAAGATCATAAAGTCCGGTTTGATTTCTGGGACCGTGAATGCCAACAATTGATTGACAAAACTGCCGAGGAATTGAAAACCATTATGGTTAAGATACATGATTACATTATATTTATATGAATTGTTCCCTCGGTAGAAATTGTTAACAATTTTTGTTATTTTTATTACTCTAAGCTGGCGAATTTGATCCATATGAATATCTGGATGACATGATGGGCAAGGAACTTACATTTAAAGTCAAGCCACAATCCTACTACAAATTTGTCTCGGTTCTTAACTACAAAATTGAAGAAGCTATTATTCAGTATCTCAAAGATCAAATTTCAAACAATGAGGTGATACGAATTATTAATCTCTATTATTATAACAAAATGGATGTCCATTATTATAACAATTCTATATTTCAATCTTACAAGCGTGACACAAGGAGAGACAAGTTCCCGACTGTAAGTCTTCAATTATTCATATGTTTCAAATGTCGACTTTAAAGATCGTCAATTACATATTACCTTTGTCCTAAAACTGTTGTATTGTTTGCTACGCAGCAGGATCTTTTTGCTACTTCTGAATCTTCATATGCTGAAACTAAGAAGAAAACTCCTGCAAAAAGGCATGCACAAGATTCTTCCCCTGATGATGCCAAACTATCTTCAAACAAAGTGATGAGAAATATCAAGATTGAAAAAATCGAGAAACAACGTCTCGAGATGTAATTGCATAAGTTGTTAATCAAACTTTGGCTTATTACTTTGCTCGATCGGATATCTACCATCTTTCTTTTAGTCTGTTCCGTTATTGTAATATATATAGTTGCTGCACAACCTTGACTACTTATTAGCTATGAGTTTGTCCTAAACTCTTTTGATATGTGGAGAATACTAAACAATTGTCTCGATGTACTTCCCACGATATTATATAAATTATTATTTCTATCATTGTTGTGTTATTTTATAGTGTGACAAAATTGTGATATTTTTATGCAGACTCTCCAATTTCATTTTGAATTCTAATTGACTTTTATTAAACATGATACAAATTCAATTAACTTCCTTTTTAATAAACTCATCAATCATTTAAAGGTTAATAAATTGAAAATACCGTTGATTGGTTTTTATTTTGACCCAAACCAACTCAGTAATGTTTTACGGTTTCCAATCAAACTTAGTAATTGATTTTTATCATGTTTTTATTTCATTCACCTTAAAAGAGTAGTGTTATATTATATCTAACGAATACTTTGCACGTGAATTTTACGAACATGCGTTTTTATTATATTTCTTTGCTTTTTTATTTTTATTTTGAGAGGTAATATATATTTCTGTCATACTAAAAAATCACAAATTTTACTACACCTGATTGGATTAAATTGATTGTTACAATATCACATGTTGGTTGGTTGGTTGGTAGACAAGACCAGTTTTGGAGGCCATGGAAGATGCCATGAAATCATCATGGTGAATACAGTGGTCTTGTGGCCGTGATTTGCATGTCGGTTTCATTATTTTATATCATTTGTGAAATATTTGGATTTACCAAGAATTTGGTAGAATTACTCTATGCCACACTTAGTGCATGTTTAGATAGACAGTGAGGTTGGTGAATATTGAAAAATTATGACGACACCTTGATTTTTTGTGAATCTTTAAGATAGTGTTTAAGTTAAAATTAGTTTGAATATTATGTATTTCATTTGTTTGTTTGGGGCCGCCGGATTCTATATCTATGATGAATTCTTGAGTGAATTTTTGTGAACGAATTCCTAAATGAAATTGCAAACCAATTCGTGAACCAATTTTATTTAGATATTTTGTATATTTCGAAAGTTATTTATTTCATAATTTATTTTATTTAATTTTATTTGGGAATTATACTTAATTACTTGTCTAATAAGGTATCATTCTATTTCAATATTTAGTATGCTACCTGTTATTTAGGAGATACCCACATATTAGTTATGTTTATCTCATATCATATTATTTAGCACATTTTTAATTTATAAAGATAGTCTGTTATATGGTAACGGTCAATAAATCTTACATTGTTCCCAATTCCCATCATACTACTCAATATAAGGCCACTGTCATCTCCCTCGCCATAAAAATAAATTAAAGACTACATGGAAAACCATAGAAAGAGAACCAGTTCCTCTCCTTTAAAATTGTCTACTCCTTTCTACTTCTCCAAATTCTTAGCCATAATCTAATGATAGACTAATTAAATATGATTCGAGTTTTAACTTGATATTTATTTTTTGTTTATGAAATTAAGAAATCATTCAAAACATTTATTTATTATTATTTAATTCAATTTTTTAAATTACAAACATATTTTTTTCACCTTTATATTTTATTATTAACCAACAAATCATATATTTCATAATACCTATTTTGGAGCGGCAACGCCGCTCCTCCCGTGCGGACGCACGGGTATCCTGCTAGTAAGAATAATAAGATTGGAAGTCAGGTTATGAAGCAGCTTCCCCGGAATAAAAAATTCTTGCACCACTAACATTACGTCACTAGCAATAATAATATCTTAATCTTAATCTTATCTTATCTTTTTGTTTTGAAAAAAAAAAAAATGAGAAGTAGGATTTGACTTCCGCCTCTCTTAACCCTAATTAACTTTGCCTAATTCCCTCCGAAACACTAATCCGATTTTAATAAATAAAAAATGTCCTCCTTAAATATATAAAGGGTTAAATATGTTTTTAGTCCCTACATTTTGTCAAATTGTTAAGAATGGTCCATACATTTTAAAAATGGTAAAAAAATCGGCTTAATTACACTTTTGGTCCTTTATCTTTATTTTAGGTTTCAAGTTGGTCCCTTATCTTTTAAAAGTTTCAAATTGGTCCCTTATCTTTTTTTTAGGTTTCAAGTTGGTCCCTTCCGTCAATTTTTGTACTGTTACCGTTAAATTTGGACACGTGTCATCTATCTAAGTGTGCCACGTGTCCAAATTAGTTTGCCACGTGTCAAAACTTAACGGAAATAGTTAAAAAATTGACGGAAGGGACCAACTTGAAACCTAAAATAAAGATAAGGGACCAACTTGAAACTTTTAAAAGATAAGGGACCAATTTGAAACCTAAAATAAAGATAAGGGACCAAAAGTGTAATTAAGCCTAAAAAAATCCCTATAAAATTTTGCACTATCAAGATTAGTCCAATCCGTAGAGAATAGTACATTTTGCAAAATTGTCAAGAATAGCCCCTACCTTTTAATATTTTTAGTCCTTACATTTTAGAAAATTGTCAAGAATAGTCCCTACATTTTAATGTTTTTAGTCCCTACATTTTGCGAAATTGTCAAAAATGGTCCCTAAATGATAAACGCATGGACTAATCTTGATAGCGGAAAATATTATAGGTTTTTTTGTTACTATTTTTAAAATATAGGGACCATTCTTAACAATTTCACAAAATGCGGAGTATAATATATAGAGCACCGTAAAATTAATTTAGTTTGTTTCCTGAAAAAAATAAAGGGTTAAATATGTTTTTAGTCTCTACATTTTAAATTGTTAAGAATGGTCCCTACATTTTAAAAATGGTCAAAAAAAACCCTATAAAATTTTGCACTGTCAAGATTAGTCCAATTCGTAGAGAATAGTCCCAACATTTTGCAAAATTGTTAAGAATAGTCCCTACCTATTAATATTTGTAGTCCCTATATTTTGGAAAATTGTCAAGAATAGTCCCTACCTTTTAATGTTTTTAGTCCTACATTTTGCGAAATTGTCAAGAATGGTCCCTAAAGGATAAATGCAGGGACTAATCTTGATAGCGGAAACTTTTATAGGGTTTTTTTTTTTACCATTTTTAAAATGTAAGAACCATTCTTAACAATTTCACAAAATGTAGGGACTAAAAACATATTTAACCCAAAAATAAATAAACATAGCCACTAAAAGATAAATATGAATTGATAAATTTTCAAGATAGAGATAAATATGCACTCCGTCCCGTGAGCTTAGCTCAATTGGTAGGACATCGCATTTTATATGCAGGGAGCCGGGGTTTGAACCCTAGTCATCCCACTTATCCACCTTAAGGGTGGAGTTTCTAGCCACTAGGCTACTTGACAAAAAAAAAAAAAAGAGATAAATATGCACTCCACTCCCTAACTAATAGCATTTATTTGTTTGTATTTCCCTAAAATTTTGGTCTCCAATCAGGATCCGGATTCTCTCCTTCCGAAGTCTCTACATCAGCCTCTCAACCTTCTATATACATCGTTAGATATATCTAACGGGTAATATATAAATACAAGTGAAAACAAAACTGAAAATATAAAAAAGGAAACAAATTAACACTTAAATTCACATTAATTCACTCATCAAATTTTTAAAATAGTAATAGTCTTTAATATTTGTTCTTCTATAATTTTTTTAACATTTTTTATTTATTTTCAACTCGACATAAATAATGTATTATGCCAAATATTAAAATAGTAGTAGTCTATCTGTTCTTTTATAATTTTTTTAACATTTTTATTATGAAAAAACTACACTATTTATTACGTACATTAACAATTTTTAATAATCATTCTCTGGTAATTATAAATTTTTAAAATAGAAGAACTGAAAAAATAAATTATCCGGTGTATTATTTTGTTAACCAAGTAATCTAGTTTTTTCATAATTTTTTTGAACAATTTGGAAAAAAAAAAATAGTGACTATTTGATATTTAATATTGATTTTGGTTAACAAAATTCTTGCAAAAAAGATGCAAACCAAAAGAAATTTTTTGCAAAAAAGATCAATAGTGTTATATGATTTTTATACATTGGATATATGAATTAATGTAAATTTAATTCTTAGTTTATTTCCTTTTATATTTTTAGATTTTTATTTTAGTGCATTTATTATTTTTCTATATCATCCATCAGATATATCTAACGATACATATCGAAGGTTGAGAGATTAATGTAGAGACTTCGGAAGGAGAGGATCCGTATTCCTCCAATCTCCATCGTGTGTCTCTCTCATCTAACATTTTGTCTCTGAAATTTTCTTCTCTGCATCTCACTCTCTCATCTTATGATTCTCTCTCCGATTTTTTTTTTCTCTCACCATTTTATTGTATTCACTTCTTTCTCCCCTCTCATCTTTTTTTTTCTTTTCTTTCTGAACCTTCTATGACACAGGGAAGCAGTTTTTACCAAAGACCACTAGATAGTGGCGGAGCCAGGAATAATGTTAAGCCTGGGCACAAATTTAACCGCAAATGCACAAATGTTTATTGGTTTAAAGGTTTTTGGATCGGAGTTTAACCGGATCGAGCCGTTTTTAAGTAATAATATATATATATATATATATATATATATATATATATATACCGGATTGAGCCGTTTTTAAGTAATAATATATGTATATATATATATATATATACTGAAATTCTAATAAAAGTAATTAATTTTAAGAATTTAATTTAAATATTTGATTCAAAATAATTAGATAAGTAAATGTTGTAAACTCCCCACAATCCTATATATGAAAGAAAGTAGAATTACAACATATTTTTACTATATATAAAAAGAAAACAAAATTATATTTTTAGTATTTTTGATAAAGAAAACAAAGAAATATATACTTTTAAATTTTTAGATATTTTTAATGATGTATAAATAAATAAAAGAAAATGAAGTTAAAAAACAAATAAAAGAAAATGAAGTTAAAAAACAAAAAATGGTATAAAAAATAAAGAGGAACCTGGGAGTTGAACCCAGGACCTCTACATGTTGAAACAATACACAAACCACTCTGCCAACAAGCGCGAATCTTTATCTTTATTACTATAAAGGGAGAATAAGGTTTTTGGTTTAGCAACCATTTAACCCTAATTTTTCCCTCCTAATCTCTCTATTAATTAATGACCACCTCCAACTACCACCTAATTTATTGGAGATTTTCAAATTTGAATTTGAATTTGAATTTCAAATATACCTCTCTTGATTAATGATTTCACATGTTACAATATAGTACTATGCATAATATGCATGTTGTTTGCCACTTTATTATTATTATTACTAGCGGGCCAGACAGGCGCGTTCCGCGCCTGCCTGTGTCTAACTTATGTCCAAAATAAATAACTAAAGACATGCCCCTATGATAAGTTTGTTAATAAAAGATTTTTGTTACTAAAAAAAATTCAAGGGTATTATTGGTATTATGAAAAGTCCACAACAAAATTTTTTTGTATCCTTTTTATATATAGTATAGAAGTATAGATAAAAGTAGTTAAGTCTCAAAGTAACCCAAATTTAACCCTACTAAAACTCTAATTTAATTATTAAAATATCTTCATTAGGAATGGAACTCATGTCCTCTAACAATTAATTAGTTCATATACCACTAAGCTATTTAAATCATTTGATATATTTTGGTTACACCAACTAATAACTACGACTTTCAATGCCTAATTTTACTTTCCTAGAAATCAACTCTATTTTATTTCCAACCACATTCAATCTTTATTTTATATATACTAGCTGCCAAACGGGCACGTTCCGTGCCCGTTTGTGTGATCCGTGTTTCTATTATGCTAATTTATGTTGAATATTATTCTAAATTTTTCATACATTTTTTTATTTTTTTATATGAATAGTTGGAGTTTAGAAAACAACGAATTAAATCACATAGAGACGTTCAATTAGATGTAAAAAATCATAAATGTGAAAAGAATATCATGTGCTTGTCTGTCCGCATTTTCTCGACCTGCTAACGTGTGTAAAAGATAAATTGTTGACAAAAAATCAAGTGATTTTTACATTTGTTTTATTATGCTGGCGTGTAAAATGAGGACAAAATATTTTGTGTCGGTCTGTCTGCTATCTCTATTGCGCTAATGTATATAAATCGTAAACAATAATTTTTGTATAAATTTTTTTTAAAATAAAATTTGTATACTTATAATTTTCTTTTAAATAAAAACTGTATTCTATACTTATTGATCCACATCAAGGCTTGAAAAATAAGTAAAAAGAAGCCCCAACAATAATTAAAAATATGAAACCAAATTTCTTGACAAAAATAATATGAAACCAAATTTTACTACCTAATATGACCAATTGGCTCCAAAAAAAGTAACCAAACACCTAAAATGATGACCAATTCCGCTAATAATCAGTCTCATCTCTTGAGTTTTGTGGAATTTAAATGAGCAGCAAACTCTTCCTAAATTTTTTAAGACAATTGCATGTCAAAGTTCAGATTCGGGATCCTCGTTGAATTAGAAAAGTCTTGTGTCATCTTATATAAGCGCGCTTAGTCAAAAAAATACTAAAAAATCTAAAGAGTAATGCTCTCATACGCACCATAATTCTTGCATGAATTGTAGCAATGAAATCCCTATAAGAAATCCACCTTACTAATTTTTTTCTCATATGTCATAATTGAGTTGTTTCGCAACAATGATATTTCGGTCATTCTATAATGAAAAAAAAAAAGTTACATATTATAAGAGCAATATATAGATCATTTTAAACTATGAAAATACATAAATTTTATGCATCTTTAAATGAAGATATAGCAGAGTAATATGCTTTAACTTTAATTTGGATGAGTTTAAATTATTTTTTATGTTAAAACTTCATATTAAAATGACTTCAGTAAACAACATTAAAGTGTATAAAATGGAAATTTCATAAAAGTTGCTAACTCTCAAGTGTATAAAATTATTTAATACATTGGAGCAATAAGAAAACAACCAAAGTAGAGTTGGATATCACAATGTCCTTATTCACATCCTGAAACAAATAATTGATGCATTACACTAATAAAAAATTATCCAGCAATGCTAATGAATTAATAGATTTCCATTTCAATAGATATCCATTTCAACTATAATCGTCTCACTTTTCAAACTACATCATTTCATCAAAGCATCAAAATTTCAAGACTAACAGACTTTGTTGGTCGAATTTTATTAAGAAGCGGGTGTATTTATAAGAAGCAAAATAATATATATACCAGTGATGTAAAATAATTTTAAACTATTAACCAATAGCAACTATGTGTTCCTTCACGTCACACCATTTCAGCCCACTTTTTTTATGTGACATTGATGATTAAATCATTCTTATTGTATGTTAGCTTAAAAATATAATTGAATAAAAAACATAACCTGTGTTTTGAATGGTCAAATTGATGATAATGGTTGATCCATGCATCACGTCCTTATGTTGAAGGATTTGCTGTAGAATAAATTTAGGAAGTGAAAATAGGAAATATAAGAAAGAAAGAAAGAAAAAAATAGAGTTCAGAGAAATAGAAAAAGAAGAGGAAACATGAGTTTACCGAATGCCGCAAACCTCTACAACGTGAGTGATCTTTCCATGAGATGCGTGCTATGCATTGCAATCTGTTTCGCTGCCATCATGAAAATCGAAAATATAGAAAGAAAAAAAAACAAAGACCACCACACCAAAATCTAGAAGTCTAGAATTGCAAACACAACAAAAATAAAACATTAGTAGACACAGATTAAAATTTAAAGTGACAAAAAACAATGGAAATTTTAGGAAATGGTCGATATTCCATATTAAGCAGAAAACCAATTACAAAGTTAAATGGAATTTTTTACAAATCAAGTGACATTGTCCCTTCTTTTTCTATTTTGTTCAATTATTGAACTCCTTACAGTGACTTTTATTATTCATTTGAGTGACTTTTATTATTCATTTGAAACAATACACAAACCACTCTGCCAACAAGCGCGAATCTTTATTACTATAAAGGGAGAATAAGGTTTTTGGTTTAGCAACCATTTAACCCTAATTTTTCCCTCCTAATCTCTCTATTAATTAATGACCACCTCCAACTACCACCTAATTTATTGGAGATTTTCAAATTTGAATTTGAATTTGAATTTCAAATATACCTCTCTTGATTAATGATTTCACATGTTACAATATAGTACTATGCATAATATGCATGTTGTTTGCCACTTTATTATTATTATTATTATTATTATTATTATATTATTATTTAATTATTTAATAAATTAATTCATAAAAAAGATCCTGTTTATAGCAATGTCTCTCTCTGGATGCATAATTCTAGCAGTTTTGTTATTGTGCAATATTCAATGCATAGTAAATGACAAAACTTTATTTCAATGTACCTAAAACAAATAACACGCTTCCATTTGGCCACTTTCATCAATCTCTATTCTCCTTGAATTACTTCCATCTCTCTTTCTCTCACTCACGTATATGTCTTTCATCATACTCTCTCTCTGAATCTCTCTCCATCCTTTTCTTCACTTTTTTCCCAACTATTTGTTCTTAAAGAGGGATTTGAGAATGAATTGCAACCCTAAAAAAATAAGAAACAGTGTTTTTAACTCCATTTTACTGGTCTTTATTTGTTTGATTTGATTATGCTACCAATCTCATTGATGTTATTTTGCTCTACATGTTTTCAGGTTGTCGACACCAATCCAACTATGGGTATTTTGTTTCTTCTTGAACCTTAATATTGATTATGTCTGCAGTGTTCTAAGACAGAAATTTAACATGATTATTGTGTGTTATCCTGCAGCTATATTCTGTGTTATTCTGCAGCTACTACTGCTTATGTTGGTGTACAGAACATTAGGTAATAAAATTATTTGATTATTGTAGTTGATTTCACTTTATTTGTTGTTTTTGTTTAGAATTAGTATTAGTATTTTGAGGTTAATCTCTTAATAGCAAAAATTATTAGACTTAATGAAATTGACAAGTTTTAGTATTTTGGGTGGAAGAATGATGTTAGTACATAGTCTAATATTGTCAAATTAGACATATTGGATGATTCTGTAGAAGATGGGAGAGATTTTGGGGTTTGGTAGGTTTTTTTTTTTCTTCCCTTTTCTGGGGTTGATTTATTGTTTCTTAAATGCTTATGTTCATTCCTTTTCATGGCAGGTTGAAGATTCTATGGTCTAGGCATTGGCTGCTATTTTGGAAACCTAATGTTGCTATTCAAGGTTTTTTTATTCATATATAGCTCTAATTCTTTCCATTTTGTTTATCTAAGTAGATTTAATTCTTTGAGTATGTGATTTCTCTCCGATTGATATTTAACATGTAACCAACTTACATTTACATTTAAGAGAGTAAGTGCTTTCCAATTGATGAGTAAGTAGTTTCTCATCCAAAGTAAGCCCCTTTTCTCTTTACCTAACCATACTGTAATTATGTTTTGCAAATTGTTTCTATGCACTTAAATTAATTTGATGTGTTCTTATATTACTTTGCAGGTACATAAAGTTGTTGATGAATATTATACCATTATTAAAGATCTACATAGCTAAGAAATGGTTGATAGTAAGTCAGACTAAGTTATTCATTGAAATTATTTAAGTTGGTTTTACATCGATATTTTTTTATTTAAGTTTACATTGATATGTTTGGTTTGCTCTTTTTTAAATTTTGTTGATTGCAATGATTATTAGTAAATTGTAGTCTATGTGGGTTAAAATGTAAAATTTGTTAATGAATTATCTGCCCCTTTTCCATTTTTTTGAATTAATGAATGAATCAATAATTGTTAAATAGGGTTTTTCAGACAATTGTTGAATAGGGTTTTCTTATATATTTTATGATAATAAATTTCAAATAAATTAATCTATTCAATGGCTTGTATATAGCTACAAACATAACATATTGATTATCAATTGTGATGTTTTTCTTGCTTTTATGCAACAAAATTGCTTCCAACTAAACATATAAAATTTTGCCTTATAAATAGAACCATTTGCTATGGTTTATATGAGTAATCATGCAGATCATTTTTTATTTACTTTTCATTTTTAAATATATCATGTTGCACTTTGTCAACAAAAAAATTTTTATCTCGCAAAAATAAAATATAAAAATTGCCTTAAAAATATGTATCTTTTGTTGTGTGGTAACAAATTTTTATGTATAATTATTTGGTTTAAAAAAATATAAATCACTAAAATTTACCTTAATAACTAAGATAGCCCCTTTAGTCAAATAAAAAAACCTAACATAGCCTTGATATGTCACGTTTTTTATTTTTTCAATATATATAAAGCAATATGATCTTTTTTTATGTATAATTATTTGGTTCAAAAAAATACAAATCACTAAAATTTCACAATGTTTAGTAGTTAGTTGTATAACAATTGTTTAACTATTTTATTTGATTTCTATATAATTTTCTTATATATCATGTAATATTTTATTTATTTGACTATATGTAATGATATTAGTAAGTCGATATATATATTTTCATACACACTCCACAAACCCGTGCAACGCACGGGTTGGAGTCTAGTTGATATAATGACAGGCCAATTAATATATGTATTAAAACAAACCGTTATTACACTGTTCATCATATTCAACCTCATGCTCACCCAGATCTCAAAAATCGTTTTTTTTGTTCTTGCACCAAATTGGACATGTAAATATATCATTTTGTTCAGAATTTCATGAGGATTATGAATATACACTTAAATTTTATTAATTCTTACTCAAAAATTTGAATTTAAGATTAAAATAAGAACCCTAAAAAAAATTATAATTGGGGGAGCCTGGGCACGTGCCCAGGCATGCTGGACCTTGGATCCGCCCCTGCCACTAGATGAGCTGGACTCCGAAGAAAATGCGGCTTTGTTGGAGTCGTTTCATGAAGTTGAGAGAATTTTTTTCAATAATTTTACTTTGTTAGCTTTGATTTACCATTTTATTTGGTCTAAGGTAATCACTAACATTGCTCCTATATTAATGTTGGTATTTTAAAGAATGTCTTTGATGTGTTTGATAGAATGTTTGGATAGCTTTGTAAAGAGTTGATACTATTTTAAAGAATGAATTATCTTTTGTTATACTATTATACTAATTGTAGACTCATGTGTTAATGATCTCAATATTGTAGACAAATTTTTGCAAAGAAAAGAAAAAAAGAATGTTGATATCACATAGTCTCGACTTATTCCATGTTGTGTTTTGTTTCTGATTTCTACATTCTGTTACTTTTATTTTTTGCATTATTTTTGTTTCATTTTTATTCTCTTTTTTGTTGTTTTAGATTCTGATTTTTAGTTTGATTTTGAATAGGAAGAAGAAACAATGGAAACCTTTTTTTAACATGTAATGAAAGAACGGAAAAGGGTTTGTTGTCGGAACTTCTTTTTTTTTTGCAGCAAACATGACCAGCTGAATCCACCTACATGAGAGGTAAATATGATTCTACAAATTATTTGTGTATTGATGGTTTTTTTTTGTTTGAGTTAAATTTTTAGGGGTTTGGTTTTTTTTCCTTCCTTTTATTCCCTTAGAAATGCCGATGCAAAAATTGGTTTGGTTAATATTAGTAATAAGTTTACATTTTCATTCAATCCTTCAATTTTGTGAATGCTCCATTTCTGTTTTTGGCCAGCTTTGCTTAACGCCGCTATGGTGACATTGGTGGATATATAACAGCTATTTAACAAACATGAGGTGAAACAGTGGCGGGGCCAGGACCCTGGCTCAGGAGGTGCAGAATATTAAAATTTTATTAATTATTGATAAATTATCAGTTCAATTTTTATAATTTTTCATACGAAATTGGAGCCAAACCAAACCATGTTAGTTTTTCGATTCAATCGGATTGAAATTTGTAAAAGTAAAGATTGAATATTATTTAAATATTAAAGCTAGCACAACAAATAAATTTTATCCCAAAATAAATGTCACAGTTTGGCAATATATATACTATTCACTTAACCTACTTTGACTATAGTTTTTTTATGTCCACCCTTAAAATGGATAAATATGATGACCGAGGTTCGAACCTCGGCCCCTGTATATAATGTATTATTATTTTTGTCATCATGTTTGATTTATTTCTTAAGTTTTCCAATTTCATGTATTCTAATTTAAACAATTTTGTTTCAACTACTATAACAATGTTGCTTTCTAAAGGGTTTAACTTTAAAGATTGTCATCAAATTAGTTTATTACTAAAATGTGTTATCTCTTTTGATATGTTAGGAAAAGTGTTGAGAGAATCAAAGTGATGATTTGCGTCAAGAAAGCATTCTTATCGGATACTCTTTTTATTTACTATTGTTCTTCTGTTTTCTTCTCCAGTTTGTGTTTGTTTTGACGGCTATTGATATTATAAATGGTGATAACAAGTGATCTTCCATATATTGGAGAGGTGATTGAATCAAATCATATCTTCGTTTTTTAAGAAATAAATTTTAGATAGAAAAGTATAATAAGTAAATGATTGAATGTAAATCTTTAGATTAAATAAAATGAACGGATGAAATTTGGTGTCAACCGTAACTTTGACACCGGATGTTAATGGATTCAATGTAAGTTAAACTAAACTAAAAAAATAGAAGCTGAACCACTATTGCGTCAAAGCCTTTTGAAAATTACATTTTTAATTCTCTGTAACAACTAGCGCATCGGAAAACGATCCCGAATACGATCCCTACATCCCGAAAACCACTCCGGATCTATCACAAATTGCTGCAGGAGACGTGATTCAAGCAGGGCCGGCTCCTATGGGGGAGAAAAGTGAGCGACGACATCGGGCCTCAAAATTTTGGGGGCCTCAACTCAAAATTTTTAGGTACTATAATAATAGTTATATATTGTTAGTTTTTATAAAATATCAGGTGTATTCAAATGATTAATTTTGTGGCCCTATAATAATAGTTATATATTACCAATGTTCATAAAATATTATATGTTTAGTTAAAAAAATCATAATCCGGTAAGAAAATAATAATTACACATTTTTTTTATTAGAAATTTTCTTTATTCGCATAAGTCATGAAATCGAACCCCGATCACAAGCTTAAGATGACTAAGACACTTACGGCTTGGACCAATTCATTTTTTATGTTTCTTATGTTACTTATAATTTAAATATAGGATTATTCTTTTTGATTTTTTTTACATTTTTTAATCTATGTTTAAAATTTAAACCGGACCTCCAAATAGTCAGGACCGGCCTTAGATTCAATTAAGTTAATTCTTGTTTGGATTTGATGAATGCCTTTTGAAAATTACTCCATCCGGTACAATGTATAAGGAACAATTTGGAAAAAACACACAGACCAAGAAACCTTATTTTTTTAATTAAAAATTCTAAATCTTTTGTCTATTCCAAAAATAACCTTGGTGTATTAATTTATACTTCTCTCTTGTAATTATCTACATACACCACTATGCTTAATTCCAATGTGACTTTTGCTATTCACAAGGATATTTAGTTAGGGTAGAAATGAAAATATTTAATTAATAAAGCATAAATTTATAAGTTTTTTCTTATATAAAGGACCAATTTTTTTTCCAAATTGTTCCTTATACATTGGACCGGAGGGAGTACATTTTTAATTCTCTTGATGAAGTTGCTGTCATATGGTATGTTTATCTCTTTTTATAAGACCTTTTTTAAAATTTCAAGGGTATTAATTATTTTTTACCAACATACCCCTAATTAAAGTGTGTCTTTTTCTACAATTTGTAATAAATACTTTAGAAAAACAATAACCCATATTTTTTTAAGGATAAAATGGTAAAAATAATATCAATTATTAACATATTTAATACCATAACCCCGTTTCTCAATCACGGCAATTTTCTCAATGAAATCTTGTAAATAGAGACAGAGGTAGTATAAAATTAGTTACTTGAGTAGTAGTGAGTTAAATACGACTCTCTTAAGAGTTAGTGATTATTAATAAGTAGCTAGGCATTCAATTATCTTTTGTGAGATTATATTGACTTCGTGGGATTTTAAAAGATTTTTTGAAAAAGATTTGTTACAACCAAGACTCTTGATTCAGGATTTTAATGGATTTATAATACAAATATTTTAGATTTCAAAGTACTTTATGGAATTTTAAGATTCTTCCATAAATCGACATATTCTTGTTGGTGCTCTTGTGTTTGAAGAATAGGTATTATACTTTATTCGTAATTTGGTAACACCGAAGATGAAATACATCGATAGATTTAACTGGAAATTTATGATACATACAAAATAATAAAATAATAGTGAATCAATTTACAAAAGAAAAGTTGCAGAAAGAATTTTTTAAAGTGTTTGTCCTATATAATGGTGTGATTGAAACATGTTGCATCTTTTGATTTGTGTACACATATGCATGATTCACAAACACCATCTATTGTCCTTGAAAAGTATATGTATCAAAATATTTATGAAAGCATAATCTCGTTTTCATGAGAGCATAATCTTGCTATCAAATACAAAGTGAGAGCATAATCTCGTTTCCATAGAAGAACATAGCATTTCAGTGTGACGGTCGAAAGAGGAAAAAAAAGTCTTGATGTGTGTATGAACAATCTCAAGATTTTGAGTGTGATTGTTAGAAGAGTCTGATATTTATATTTTCAACTAAAAAGTCTTGCAAAATCCATTCCATAAAAGAATCCATTAAAATTGATAGACTTTTAAATACCAATAGACATTTTATAAATGACAAGAAATCTCAATTGAATACCAACAAATTTCATTGCCATAAAATCTTGATTATCTTAATTGAATACCACATGACTTTTCTATTTTTAAAAATTCTATTAAATTCCCATAAAATCTCAATTTAATACACCCCTGTCTTTCATTTCTATATTTGATATGCTTAACAAGTGTCCGGGCACTGTTTAGCCCGACCCCTGTATTATTCTATGCATAACTATAGACGGTTGACTAATTTATATAGTTGATGAGTTCTTTAACTAATTTTCAGATTAACACAAATTGATTTATCATGTATTATATGCAATGAAAATCTTATTTATTACTGGAATTGATAGTTTCTTTAAGTGCCTGTCTTGTTGATTTAGCAGGATTAAACAAAAGATCCTATATAATAGCTATTTTCTAAAAGACAGATAGTAGAGCGTTTTCTAAAAGATAACTTTTCTATCATCCAAAGGTTGAAAAGTTAATTAAAAATAGAGTGAATTCTTTTTCTTTTTTTTGGTGAATAAATAGAGTGAATTCTATAATTGTTATATAAAGTTTTCTACATTACCCCTTTAGGAAATAGTTGCATTTAATAAGAGACATTTAATAATTATTTTATTTTAGGGCGGTTTTTACAACTCCTTAAGCGCTAAAAATATTTAATTATTTTTAGCCCGATGTGAGGTTTATACACTCAATATAAAGTAATCAAATCATATTCCATTTCATTCATTACATCTAAAGCGAGATTAATATGGCTAAAATTCTCATGTTTTTGTATGCTATGATTATATTTTCTTGTCTTTTTCAAATTGCAAATAGTGCTGGTGGTAAGACATTTTTCATACTTTTCAAAATACTTTTTTTCTTTTGTATTTTGTACCCACTCTTTTATCTCATTTTAATAACATTATTTTACTCTCTTTTTTCATGACAGTAATTCTTACATGTAACAATGACGGTGATTGTCCTGTAAGTCAATTACACATGTTTAAGTGGAAGTGCACTGCCGGAAATACATGTCAATTGTTTCATGTGGAAAACTTGAGCCCCTATGATTAATGTGCGAAGAACGAGTTCCTATAAACTGGCACAATATCTATGCAATATAGCTTATGCGAGAATATTCCATAGTTATCGTCTAATTACTGTGCTCATACCTAATAATTGTATTTTTTTTATAATTTTCTTCTCTTAATTTCACGGACCTCACAATTTTTAATTTGTACTCTATAATGTTGGTAATGAAATAAAATGCAATTTTTTTTAAGCATATGGATTGTAGATGGATCTGCAACACTCTAAGTCGATTAAATAAAAATAAACTGAGGGGACATAGAGTTTTATTCAGAAGTTGTGTTATTTATACAACAATTTTGCAACAACTTGTGTGGACAACATTTTGTTCCTTCTTGATTTAGCACAAAAAACAATAAAGTGAAAGAGAATGAGAGAGAGTAAAAATATACTCCCTCCGTCCCATTTTCATTGTCACGTTTGACCATTTCACACATATTAAGAAAAATACATAAATGAATAAGAGATAATATTAATTTTACCAAATTACTCTTATTATATGGTGAGAAAGTGAAGAGGCAAAATGTGGTGAGAAAGTGAAGAGACAAGCATTTATAAGGAGTAGAAATGAAAAAATAACATAAAAAATTGAAATGGGTAGAGTATTATGGGACAATTTTTTTTTTTGCAAATGTGGCAATGAAAATGGGACGGAGGGATAATGTGAGTATTAGAGAGAAGTTGTCTAAAATATTGTACAAAATTTGTTGTACAAATAACATTTCTCTTTATTGAGGGACAACAAAAAATGAACAACCCAAAACGAACACGTGTAGCATGCTTCTCATAGAATGAGTGGTTAAAGAAATCTATCATTTGTGAAATTTGCGAAGTTAAAGAAATCCATCATTGGTTAAAGTAATCAAAACAAGATGATGGAACTACGTCTTGTTTTATGCTTCTAATAATATGATTCCCATCATTTGTGAAATTTACAAAGTTGCTATTTATAGCCAAAATAAATTGAAGTGACAACAACGTAAAAGTTTAGTCTAACTGATAGATGCACCGGTGTATGGAGATATACGATGCACCGGTTCATAAAAAAAAAGTGTAATGAGAAAATAGACTTAACATGTATGCACCGGTGCATGTGAAATATGCACCAGTTCAAGTTTTCAAGATTTCATGCATGTGAACCAGTTCTTGTAAGCTATGCACCGGTACAAAATAGTCTCGGGTTTTTGAAAGATGGATTTTGTAACGACTTAGATTTATTTAGTAGTAATTATTTATTTTTATTTATTTTATTTATGGTTTAATTGGATTAATTGATTATGTGTTAATTTACGTGGTTTAATTAATTAGAAATAGAATGAGATTATTTATGGGCTTTATGTTGTTTTGGGGCTAATATTAAGTGAAACAAATAATAATATGCGGGGTGTATACGGGAAAAGGGTAGTGAAAGTTACAAAGAGAAATTCATATTTTTATGAAAAGATAGAAAGAGGTAGAGAGAGAAGAGCAAGAGGAAATGGTTTTAGAAGAGAAAGAGCAAACAAGAGAAGAATAAGTCTAGAGATTTGAGAGCTAGGAAGAAGAAGAAGGACCGAAGATTTCATTCATAATCATTAAGGGTGAGCAGTGGCAGAGCTAAAAAAAATATCTGGGTGGACCATTAAAACATTATATATAATATATAAAATAAATATAAAAATTAGATTGCTTACAAGTTATATTACTTGTACAAAATTTATGCTAACAAAATTATATCTTTTATTACATTACATGTCTTTTAAAAGGACAATGGTTGTTCTTTATTGAAAATAGTTGCAATTTTTTTGAAAAAATTGAAATGTGAATTTTTTTATTGTTAAAAAATTGTGTTTTATTCACAAAAAATGAGCTTTTGAATTTATCTTTAGATTAGGTCTTTAAATTAATAGGTAAACCAGTATTTTTCGTAAGAGATTTTTTTTCTATCATTTAAAAAATTATACTCCATAAACTAACATTTAAGTGAGAAACTATCAAGAAAATAAATTTTTATTTTTTTAAAATTTTTTATCACTCATAATAGTGAATATTGATTTTTTTTTTTATGTTAAAAAATAGTGTAATGTTTATAAACAATGAAATTGTGTTTTTCTTATGAAATTATGTTCTCTTAATTAACTACTCTCTCCGTCTCATAATATAAGCAAACAAAAAATATTTCACACTTATTAAGAAAAGTAAAATGTGATAATTTGAAGTATGACTTTTTATGTTTTTCTTGAAATAAGTTTGGTTGCTAGGTTTGTTGGTGGTTAGCTGGGGGGGGTAGCGTGCATGATGAAGATTATATCTTAGAACGTTAGAGGCTTCGGAGGGTTAGACAAGAGGAAAGAGGTGCGTAAGTTGGTACGGGGTCTGAACCCTCTTATCATATGTCTCCAGGAGACTAAGCTGCAAACTTGTGATAATTTTCTTTGTTCGTCGCTGTGGGGGAATTCTTCTCATTCTTTTTCCTACCGTACTTCGGTTGGGGCGTCTGGGGGCCTCTTAACTTTATGGGATACGTCTAAGGTGGAAGTGTGGTCGACTGTGAACCGTGAACATGTCTTGTGGTGTCATGACAGGTTTACTAAGAACGGGGAAGAGTTTTTTGTGGCCAACGTTTATGATCCATGTGATTATGGGGCTAAGCAGGGGTTGTGGAATTCGCTTTCTGCTCGGATTTAGTCTTTGGGGAGGTGGAGGGTGTGCGTTTGTGGGGATTTCAATGCGGTTAAACACATAGATGAACGCCGCTCCTCTCGGGGTGGGCCTCATTCTCTGGATCATATTCCTTTCAACCGTTTTATTGAGGATAACAACTTGATCGATCTCCCCTTGAGCGGTCGCAAGTTTACTTGGTTTAAAGGGGATGGTCTCTCGATGAGTCGCCTTGATAGGTTCCTACTGTCTGAGGAGTGGTGCTTGGCCTGACCCAACTGTAATCAGGTGGCTAGATTGAGGGGGTTATCCGATCATTGTTCTCAGGTCCTGTCTGCCAATGAGGAAGATTGGGGACCCCGTCCCTCGAGCATGCTTAAATGCTGGCGGGATGTACCTGGCTATAATCTATTTGTGAGAAATAAGTGGAATTCGCCCGTTTGTCAACCCTTGATCAGAAGGGGGAGGACGAGATTCTTTCGGAGGCAGAGATAGCTGAGCTTCATGGGGTCACGTCTGACATTCATTCGCTTTCTCGGATGAATGTCAGTATTAGTTGGCAACAGTCTCGTGTGTTGTGGCTTAAGGATGGGGATGCCAACTCTAAGTATTTTCATTTAATCCTTGCGAGTCGTCGTTGAAGGAAGGCTCTAACCGTCTTCCATTCGGCAGGCAGTGTTTTCGCAGTTTGCATCTCACTTCAAGGCCATTAATGTGGAAAGGCCCGAGGTGACAATCTCCAGTTTAAAAGGCTGTCCCAGTTGGAGAGCAGTAGCTTAATAAAACCTTTCTCTGAGGCGGAGGTGAAATCAGCCATGTGGTATTGTGATAGTTATAAAAGTCCTGACCCTGATGGAATTAATTTTGGTTTCATTAAAAAAAATTGGGTTGAGCTTCGGGGCGATGTCATGTGTAATATCCCAATATTTTAATATTATTTTAACATATTATAATTTATATTTTTGTCTTTATTGGTTTTATCGACTTTTAACAACTTATTTTTGATGTGTAAAGAATTTAAGGAGAATGTCATATATGGAACCGATAAAGAAATAAATAGTACTATTTTGATTAATAACTATTTTTATTAAATAAAAATAAATAATAATACTAGTAGATATGTATGCTCCTTTGGAACGTGTGTGTATAATTTGGCTAGTAACATGACCATGATAATCCTCTACCTCCTTGTACCTAAATTCGGCCGGTATATTTTCACTTTTAATCTCATGTTTTATGAGCTAATAAATAGTTATTCATTCCTTAATTATCATGCAAGATTTTAGGAGTGGAAAGGAAAGAAATTGATAAGGAATGATGTATTGCCTTATTAACAACGTGTACTGCCTGAACAAAAAGTCGGCCAACCCTAGGTTACTTATAAATTGATCACATTTGTTTATATCTATCTCACAGCCGTCTCCCAATTTCACTCAACCCTCAACATCAATCTTTATGTTAGGCCTCATTATCCTCTAATCTAATTTGTATAAGTTCTCTTCGGTGAATCTCTCCATTCTATTTTCTATTTGCTTCGTGAAAACTCTTCTAATATAGTCCATTTTCGTTACCCCTAGAGCTTTCACATTGTGTCGTCATTAATCGTCGAAAAGAACACAGAAGCGAGAGATAGTGCTAGTATAGTGCACGGAAGGAAATCGTCAAAGGTAAGGATTTTCCCCATACACTCATGCTACATAGGATTATGTTGTGAGATGATAGTAGAGCCTTTGTCACTTAAAATCAATCAAAGGAATCAACCTTATAAAGTAAATAAATAAATATTATTATTTGGTGAAATGAGGGAAAAAGAAATTTAACTATTATTTTATTGAACTATTGTCCCAATTTAATTATACCAAAATCGTCAATTGACATCTCTTGATTTGTGAAATAACTTCTTGTATATGCTTACCTCAATTTGACAATGTTATGTGTGCATGTATTGTGATGCTGATTCAATCCGTGAAAAGTTTTGTTGGTGGATTTTATTTCATAACCTGTATTTAATACAAAGCAGGGAATACATATCAATAAAAGTGTAGGGATATTAGTTTTCTAATTATTCTTGGTTACTGGTCGTGAGGTTTTTATATGAAAAAAGGCTAGTAGTGTATTACTAATTAATTAATGGTTTGGTTCATGCAGAGACCTTATATATTGTTAACTGTGTTTTGATTGATAATTATATCTATAAAATCAAAACTATTTTGTATAACCATTAGTTGGTCGCATGTAATTGTTGTGAGAAGGTATTTTCCTTGTTGTATAAATTAAGGGTATGATTAAAGGAATACAGGGGACTAGTTTACTAATCTCATATCACATTGGTTTTTAAGAAAAATGAATTTCTTTATCATTGAGACATGCATCATATAGGATGCGAAGAGAAGAGTATGTCTAGTGCCTTTTGGCAAGGTTTAGGTGTCTTTGTGGCAGGTTCTCTTTTGCCTTTGTGGCAGGTGCCTTTGTGGCAGGTTCTATTTTTGCCTTTGTAGCAGGTGCCTGTGTGGCAGGTTTCCATTGGTATGGAATTTACTATCCGGATCATTAGTGCCTGTGTGGCAGGAGTTTCATATAGAGTTGTCTCAGTCGCATTGCATTTCATATAAAAGGGGATAATACCAATAATAAGTAATTATTTTAGTCATAAAAGAACCAATATAAAAGAAAGAAAGAATGTAAAAGAAAAATATATAAAGACAGTTGGTCTGTATTGAATTTTCTATTGTTAGTTTCTTCGTTTCATTTTGCTTGGCTGTTTAATTTGTGATGTGTGTTAAATTATGAACCTGAACACCTGTGTTGTGTTGAAATATGACATTTCGTTGTTTTGTTTATTTTCTGCCTTACCAATGTTACTTCTTATGTTTGTACTTTGATCACCCAAGTGTTTTTAAAAATAAATTAATAATTATATTTTTCATTGATGGAGTGTTTTGTTATTGTTTTATGACATTTTCTTGTGGTGAGTATGATTCAATATGGATATGGAAATGACCCCTTACAACCAACATTTTAGGTACTCAAGGAGAAAGTTGTGATTGAATGTGATGCTTGAAGCGCATATGCACGGGGGAGAAAAGGGTTTTCGTAAATTGAGAATTTTATGTATTAAATAGATTGTTGCGGTATTTTCTTCCGCTAGGATTTTCGAACTACCACTACTTTTTAATTTAACTTAATTCTGTTTCTTTTGAATTTAATTTCAATTATAATGATACTATTTTATTTTAAATAAAAAAAATAGCCGTATTTTTAAATAAAGAAATACTTTTTAGACTAATATATTGGAGAAAATTCCGGGATGTTACATCATGCGTTTCATCTCTGAATTTCATCGGAACGGAAAATTGACCAAGGGTATAAATTCTACCTTCATCGCCCTGATCCCTAAGGTTGACAGTCCCCAACGGCTTAATGACTCCCGGCCTATTTCTCTTGTGGGAAGCCTTTACAAAATCCTGGTGAAAGTTTTAGCGATCAGGTTGCGTCTTGTTATTGGCATTGTGATATCAGAGTCTCAGATTGCGTTTGTGAAGGATAGACAGATTCTCGATGATATTCTCATTTCCAATGAGGTGGTGGATGAGGCGCGTAAGTCTAAAAAGGAACTCATGCTCTTTAAGGTTGATTTTGAAAAGGCCTATGATTCGGTGGATTGGCGTTACCTGGACGATGTTATGGGGCAATTATCTTTCCCAGCCCTGTGGAGGAAGTGGATTAAAGAATGTGTGTGTACGGCTACTGCGTCTGTTTTAGTCAATGGTAGTCCAACTGGCGAATTCCCTCTCGAGCGAGGCCTTAGACAAGGGGATCCGCTTTTCGTTTTCCTCTTTCTTTTGGCTGCTGAGGGTTTGCATGTGCTTATGGAGGCTGTTTTTGATCGCCACTTATTTGAGGGGTACAATATCGGTGATCGAGATCCTGTTTCGGTGTCGGATCTTCAGTTTGCCGAAGATACGCTACTGTTGGGGGTCAAAAGTTGGGCGAACATTCGTGCCTTGAGAGCCGTTCTTGTGCTGTTTGAGACTATGTCGGGCCTGAAGCTGGATTTCAATAAAAGTATTTTGGTTGGGGTTAATATTCCTGATTCCTGGTTAGGCGAAGCTGTGTTGGCTCTATGTTGTAAAGTGAGAAAGATTCCTTTCCTTTATCAGTGTTTTTAGTTTAACTTGTCTATATTAGGGAAATGGTGTTGGAGGATGCTAGTGGACAGAGAGGGATTGTGGTTTAGAGTGTTGGTTGCTAGGTACAGGATGGAGGGAGGTAGGCTTCGAGAGGGAGGGCGGAGAGGGTCTTCATGGTGGAGGGAGATAGTGCGGCTTATGGAGGGTGGTGAGCTCGGGGGCGGATGGTTTGGGGAGAATGTTTCCAAGAGGGTGGGAGATGGGTCGGATACGCTTTTCTGGACCTGGGAGGACAGGATTCGTTTGTGTGAGCGGTTTGGACGCCTTTATGAGTTGGTAGAGACCAAACTGCGAACAGTGGCTGAGATGTTTGCTATAGGGTGGGGGGCGGAGGGGGAGGCGTGGAAGGAGGAGATGTTGGGGGAGTGTCAGTCGTTATTTACTAACATTTCCTTGCAGGCTCAGTCTCCAGACAGGTGGCAGTGGCAGTCTGACCCTGATGAAGGCTACATTGTCCGGGGCGCTTATCAGCTTTTGACTTCTCATGTTTCGGCTACTACGGATGAAGCAGAAAAACTTATTTGGCATCATCAGGTTCCATTGAAGGTATCCATCTTCGCGTGGCGTTTATTGCGTGACAGGTTACCCACAAAAATAAACCTGGTCACCCGAGGCATCTTATCTCCTGCAGCTCATTTCTGTGTTTCTGGTTGTGCAGCGGCCGAGTCGGCACATCACTTGTTCGGAGCGGCCGAGTCGGCACATCTCCTATAGTACTTTTGGTTCTCTTTAGGCATTAGTGCGGTCGTGGATTGGCATCACAGCGGTGGATTCCACTTCTTTACGTGAACACTTTGTTCAGTTTACTTCTTCAGCAGGTGGATCTCGGGCGCATCGCTCCTTCATGCAACTCATCTGGCTAGCTTGCGTTTGGGTTGTGTGGACGGAGAGAAATCATAGATTGTTCAGAGGCTCAACAAGTAGTTCCCCTCAATTATTGGACAAGATCAAGCTTTTTTCTTTTAGGTGGTTGAAGACGACGAATCCTACTTTAGTTACCAACTACCATAGTTGATGGTCTAGTCCTCTACTGTGTTTGGGCCTTGTATGATTTGCTTTTGCATATCCTTCTTCGTGACTCTTTGTAAACATTTGTAAACCTCTGTAGTCTAGCTTGGTACTCCTTGTGACGGGGAGGCTACTTTATTATTTATATATATATAAAGTTTTATGGGAAGATATTAAAATAATTTTTATTGATTATGCGGAAAAGAATAGAAAGTAAATTAAATGCAATTTACATTTAATATTATGAGAATAATTAAAAGTAAACCTTGAAAATGATAAAAGTTTATTTTTTTAATTTATAATTTGGGACAAGAAAAAGTAAATATTTTTGCTATATGGGCGAGTAGTTGGCCTTGCCAAAAAACTTAAATAGTTGGCAAATAACTTTTTATTTATAAATAAGATATTTATTAATTTAAAGCTCAACTGTATTATTTTAAAGATCAATCAAATGTATATGAACCCCTGTGTCCTTATTAAAATTCATTTTTCTATTAAACAGGAAAGAAAAAATTGAAAAAACTAGTAGTTGCAAGGATTTGAGCACACACACACACAACCACCCGCAGCATCACGGACATTTCATCCACCAGGCTACAACTTCAAATTGTCAGTGTTTCGCGCATAGTAATATATATAGTATGTAATTGTAATTTTATTAAAATACTATGGATATTATGATAATTTCCAAATTTTTGGGGTGAGCCATGACCCAGCCAGGCCACCCCTGTCTCTGCCACTGGGGATAAGCGTAGTATTGTAATCTAGTGATTCATAGAAAGAGGAGAATATATTATTTTTTTCATCCCAATCTTTCTACACTCTTTTTCTTTGAGTTTTGAGATTTCTTTCCGAAAATGTAACTTTTTTTATTCTTTGATGTTTGTTAAACTTATACCTATTTGAAAGTACAAATTGATGAGGTAAAAATTGAGAATTTGTAGATATTTGTTAGAGTTTTATATATTTTATGAGTTTTATATGAAAATGATAGATCATGATGATTTTGTATGAAATGATGTTAATCCATGATTTTAGTTGTATTTCTATGTTTATAATAGTGATATATGCTTAAAGTTGTAACCTTTATGTATTTCTGAACTTAAAATTTGCATATGTGAATTTGTATATGAGTTGTTCTTTTTAGTTGATGGATAAATACCCTTAAATTATGAAGGGATAGATTGTAAAGCAAAAAAATTTGTTGTTTCTTGTCCAAAATTATAAGTAGAAATGTTAATTTTTATCATTTTCAAGATTTACTTTTTCTTATTTTCATGAAACTAAATATAGATTGCATTTAATTTACTATTTTTTTTCCCTATATAACAAATAATTTTTTTTGTTTATAATAGAATCGAACACATGACCTCTAGTATACTACCAAAATCCCTCACCATTAGACCAAACCTAATGGCTTAATAAAATTATGTTTACATCTTCTCATTAAACTAAACTTATTTAAATAAAAACACAAAATATCATGCTTTAAATTATTATATTTTATTTGTAATTTTTTTTCACTTAAAATTTGTATCTATTATCAGGGTGTGAACCCTTCTTTAGCAAGAGAAAAAATGTTTGGAAATATTTTAAATATGTCCAAACAGTATTACCGGGACACTTGTTAAGTATGCAAAAATAAATATTTAATAATGGTAAAATAATATTTACACTTTAAAATAATGGAATGCACAATTTTCAAGATAAAATTTCATTTTTAATATGTTTAAGTAGTGCACCGGAAGCGAACACGAACACCGTTTAAGACGTTCCTTTAAATATTTATATTAGATGAACCATTAACTATTATTGAGTACCTTCGTGACACTATAGGAGGAACTCAAGTTTACGGCTGCTGAGTTAAGATTATAAAACAAAATGTTAGATCATAGATGTGAACTTTTCCACAATTAGTAATTTTTGTTAAAATTGCAAGTGAAGTTAACAAAAATAAAAGGTTTTTAAATATGGCTAAGATTCAAGAAAGTGAGTGACATTGAGAAAGAGTGATAAAGAGAGGTGAGAGCCAACGCCACATACCAAGGTGACTCCAGCCATCACCTAAGGGCCAACCTTATTAACCCTATAAACAAGTAGCCTCCCCCAGTTAGTGACTTTGTCTTACTCCCTTGTTTTGATATTATTAGCTTTGGGTAAACAATCATCATTTTAGTCCTTAAATTTATTTCAAGTTGCAAACATATTCACAATTATCTTTTATATTAGTTATTTGGTCATTAACTTTTTTTAAGTTGTCAATTTAATTTTCGAGTGTATTTTTTATTAATCATTTTTGTTCATAAAATTAGAAATAAAAAAAAGATATATTTATAATTTTGATACATTCATAAACTACAGCTGAAATACCTTACATGTTCAGAGATTAAAATAGTTGTTACTCATTACGGATTGCATTCAAAATATTTTTTTGTTATATATTATTGGGTCATGTTAACATGTGCATATAAGGCACATGTTAAGGTATCTTAATATAGAAATTTAACATTTAATGATACAAAAATTTAATGCTTAAAAAGTTAAAATTTAATGCTTCAACATTTAATACTTTCTATTTTTGCTTTCTTAACATGTGTCATTGATGCACATGTTAACATTCTCCTATATTATTTGACATTAATTGAGAATCTCAATTAAGTATTAAATGCATTTATTCATTAAAATATTTATGCCTTAATTAACATTTTGACACGCCCATTTTAACATATTCACGAAATTGGTTCATCTACATTAAAATCACTAAGTTTTAGGGCTCCCATAAGTTTTTCGCGCTTAAAAAATTGTGAAATTAATTTGCTAGATTAATATATCTCATTTTTGCTTGTTTAAAAAAAATTGTGAAATTAAAGTTGAAATTGAAGTTTTTGAATTTTTTTTTTGTAGTCTTATGAGTGTTTCCACATCATTAGATCGAATGTCGAGTTTTTTTTTTGATAAGCAAATGTCGAGTTTTTTAAAACTGTGTGATTTTAAAATAGTAGAACTAATTTTATGAATGAAATCAGTGGAATTTTGAATTGTAACTAAGCAAAATATTTATCGTATTTCAATCTACATTTAAGAGACGCCAATATCCACTTGGTCGAAAGGTGTACCTTGTTATTTTTAATAAATGTTATGTAATTTTTATGGACAAAATTGCAAATACCCTAAATATCACTTTTATTGGTATTTTATGGACTAAATTAACGATAAAAAAACCACAATTGAGAATTAAATATTGAATAGCTAAAAATATATTTGAGGAACAAAATAACTAATAAATGAATGATTTATGGATGTGTTTACAGTGTTATAATAACAACTTATCATATATTTAGAATACAAACTAGCGGACAATATTACGGGACAATACAAGATAAAATAACGCATAACAATATTTAAATAATTGAACAAATTTTGTCATGTACGATATTTAATGGACAGCATATTATATTCATATTTTAGAAAACTTGTGTAAAAGACAAAAAATTGTCTCGTGATTTAGTAAAGGATAAAAATTTCAATATTTGTTCAATCATTTGACTTCTCCGCTTGCTCGTTTCTATTAATAATTTTAAAATTAAATACAATACAGTTTATCAGATTTAGTCCCGTATTTATTAGCAAATCAAATGTACTCTGTATAAAGTAGTTTTCTTAATTTTTGGCCTTTATCCCTTAGCAGTACTAGTATAATACAGGAACAAGGTCTTGACCCAAAAATAATAATAATACAGGAATGAGGTAGTACTTTTGTAGAATAAATATCCTAGATCTCCATGTTCTATTATTGCTATTTCTTCCTTTTCTAAAGTTTCTAAGTATTTTGGATTGTATAAAATAAATTTAGATTCATTTAATTTTACATTTTTAGATTTGTATTTCTAAAATTATATAATAATAATAAGGAGAATGTTAACATGTGACCTTAGGGCACATGTTGGGCACATGTTAAGAATATAAATGTGGGAAAAATTTATTCCATCTTGTGTATTTATCAACTACTTATACATTAAATGTCTTGTATCATCATTAAATGCAAAATTTCTACTTTTAGGTAGCTTATCATGTGCCCTTAGGGCACGTGTTAACATGACCCTAATAATAATAGAGAAAATAGAAAGTACGTTAACTCATTTTTCTGTCCATATTGTTGCCAAATTGTAAACCACAACCTCCATTTGTTTCAGTCCCTTGTTTTGGTACGGGTTCCTTGGCTGTTGAGTGCAACGATGCGCCACTTCCCACTTGCAATATTGCCCCCTATATTTACAATCTACCTCTTCGTTCTTTTTAGTTAAATAAAAGAAAATATTAAACGATGTCTCGGATAAAATTGTAGAAAATTATTTTTTTAACATGATCCATTAAATAATAATTAAATTTAAAAGGTCATCATTTTATAGCATTAAATATATATTTAATTTTTTAAATTGATACAAATATTTCATTTTCTTATAAAAATATTGAGAAGATATATGTTTTTGGGGACGAAAAATTTATTTTAGCATTAGCATTTTCTTTTTTTATTTATCATAAAATTAAAGAGTTTAATTGTTGTGTACCGTCAGTGTAAAAGTTTTTTACACATTCATCCAATGATGTGTTGCCACATCATTTAATGAATGTGACACATCATTTGTTTTTAAATACAATACATGATATGTTGATATATTATTGGATGTATGTGTAAAAAATTATTACACCGACAATGCACAACAATTAAATTCAAAATTAAAAAGTATAGATATGTGACTAAACAGCCAAACTTCAATTTTAGTGGATGATATTGTACTAAAATACTGAAGGCTACACTTGTGTAGTAACAGACTGTCCTTTCTTCTTCTATATAAACCCATCCAAATCACATTTTCAAATGACCAAATTCCTTTTCTCCACTATCCCAAAAAGTGAGAAAGGAAGGAGGAAAGGAAACTACTCTCATCTTAACAAATGGCTGCTTCAGTTGACAACCGTCAGTTTCGTAACATAAACGGCGTCGTTCGCCCTTTCATCCACGACCTGAAGCCGGGATTCCCGGCAAAAATAGATTCCTTCAGCAGCGACGACGAAGAAGAAAACGACGACGGACCAGATCTCCAAGAACTAATACGTAAAACAAATGCGGAAGTTGAACCGTCCATTCTCGACCCACGCGATGAAGGAACGTTAGATAACTGGGTCACACGAAACACTTCCATGGTCCGTCTCACAGGGAAACATCCTTTCAATTCAGAACCACCACTTCCACGTCTCATGCACCATGGTTTCATAACCCCAGTTCCAATCCACTACGTTCGAAACCACGGTGCTGTCCCAAAAGCACGTTGGGAAGACTGGACTGTTGAAGTAACCGGTCTAGTAAAAAACCCAACCCGGTTCACTATGGATCAACTCGTTCGCGAGTTTCCAAGTCGTGAGTTTCCCGTTACATTAGTATGCGCTGGTAACCGTCGGAAAGAACAAAACATGGTGAAACAAAGTATTGGTTTCAATTGGGGTGCTGCAGCTGTTTCAAATTCCGTATGGCGCGGGGTTTCGTTGCGTCACGTGCTTAAACGGTGTGGGATTCACGCGCGTTCTAAGGGTGCGGTTCATGTTTGTTTTTATGGTGCTGAGGATTTACCTGGTGGTGGTGGGTCCAAATATGGTACTAGTATTAAGAGGGAATATGCTATGGATCCTTCGCGTGATGTTATACTTGCTTACATGCAGAATGGTGAGGCTTTGGCTCCGGATCACGGGTTTCCGGTTCGGGTTATTATACCCGGTTTTATTGGTGGACGTATGGTGAAATGGCTTAAACGTATTGTTGTTACTTCTGATGAATGTGATGGTCATTATCATTATAAGGATAATAGAGTACTTCCTTCTCATGTAGATGCAGAACAAGCCAATGAAGAAGGTAACTTTATACCACTTTTATTGACAATATAATTACACAAATGGATTGCATGCTTATAACTGTGGATCATTACTATCTGAATCAACAGATCAAATTATTTATCTCTATTTAATCTGCACCGTCCAATTTAAATTAAAAGATTGTGATTGATAACTGTGAAAAACCGGAAGAAAATTCCATAGCTGTCAATCTTAATCCTATAATTACACGTGTTTTTTTATCACATCTATTGTGTTGATGTCGGACGTTTATATTATATACTAATAAAATCAATCATACTAATAAAACCACATTCATTGTGTAATGAAGTGATTTAACATAATACCTAGTTATCCCATTTGTTCATGTACTATTTTTTGGTTAATTTAATTTAATTTATTTTTATGTGTGGGTGTAGGTTGGTGGTACAAGCCGGAATATATTATTAACGAGCTGAACATAAACTCAGTTATTACGACGCCGTGTCACGATGAGATCTTGCCTATAAACTCATGGACTACACAGAGGCCGTATACACTGAAAGGTTATTCATATTCCGGTGAGTTAAATTTGAGGTTTCCATTTAATTTTTCTTTTTAATCAACTGAGTATTCTTTATTTTGTTAGTTGTTATGGAAAGCTTGAATTATGGCACAAAATTTGACAGTTGAATATAAGAATTTTCTTTCGTGTCCCCATAAAAAAAAAGAATTTTCTTTCGTGTAAAATATTTGAGTTTTTATAAGGTTTGACGAAGAATATACAGGGAATCTCAATTAAACAATTTCTTTATTTTTTGACTGATTCTTTATTTAAGGTTTTTTTAATTCTAATCAAATTTTTCAAATTTTTTATAGTCTTGAATCTTTCTATTTTTTTATTAACTCTCTATTTCTTAAAAATGATGGCACAATAAATCAGGAGTTTAATTGTTGTGCATCGTCAGTGCATAGGTTTTTTACACATGCATTCAATGATGTGTTGCTACATCATTTAATGAATGTGACACATAATTTGTTTTTAAACACAATACATGATGTGTTAGTATATTATTGGATCTATGTGTAAAAAAATATTACACCGACAGTGCACAACAATTAAATTCATAAATCAGAGTTCGACTACGAAATAAATAAAATTTAGTCTAAAATTGTTCTAGTTTTATTTTATTTTTTTAATAAAGAAGAACTAACTATACTTTAATGTGTCCCTGTGTAAAACTTAGTACATTCAACACCATCATGATAAGGAAAAAAATTATTTGAGTTTTGTGATAATTTTATGGATTTTTTTTTATAAAAATGTTAAGACCCATAAATAATGAATTTACAAGCCAAAATTTTAAAAAGTTAGGATAGTAAAATAATAATAATAAATTTTTTTATTCACTAAAATGATTACAAATGGTTGGAATAGAATTACAAGTAAAAGAAAAAAATTGACGTATGTGGTTAATAATTTTTTCCTAAGATAAATTGTCCAGTAGAATCAAATTCAGTTTTTAACGAGAATAATTTATGATTAAATTTTATTTATCATGCAGTCGAACTATAAATTATCGGATCTATTTTTCCGAGAACTTGAAAATATCAAATTATTATTAATTATTTTGATAATTGAAAACACCAAATTTTAATTGGAATTGTGCTTCAACTTGTAATATTATTATCTTTGGAAAAATTAGGCTGAGATTTGAAAAGTACTATTTTTTTTGTAAGGTTGAAAAGTGACATTTATGGTGTACGTACAGGGGGTGGAAGAAAAGTGACACGGGTTGAGATTACAATGGATGGTGGAGAAACATGGCACGTGTGCACATTGGATCATCCTGAGAAACCTACGAAATACGGGAAGTATTGGTGCTGGTGCTTTTGGTCTTTAGAAGTAGAGGTACTCGACCTCCTTGGTACCAAAGAGATTGCTGTTCGTGCATGGGATGAGGCTCTAAACACCCAACCTGAAAACCTCATTTGGAATGTTATGGTAAATTATTTTATTAATCCCTTTTCTAATTAAACTAAGATAGCTAGTATTAATTGTTAGCTAGTTCAATAGTGATTGACGATAGACTTGATAGGTAGAGACTTGAACCACTTGATGTTATAACTAGTCTCCAAATAAAATTAGATGGTCCAATGAACCAGATACCGATGAAAACTAAAAATAACTAAGATAGCTACTAATATACTTAGCAAAAAAGATAGTATTTTATTTTGTGTACGTTAAATGCATGATTTTTTCTGTGCTATTAGTTTAATATTAGCAAAACAAGTTGCTTTTTAAAAAAGAACATTTTGTTAAAAAAAAAAAGGAACATAGAAATTTTCCAAAGAAAATGACCAACTGAGATATATAGTAGTCAATTAATCTCCATTTGCTCCTCGAGTATTGGATCTGATGGTATACTTAAATATAGTGTCTTCACTTTGCTATCAGCAGCCTAATATTTAAATTGACACTTACAAATATGACTATGGCCATATGATTTTCTTTGGACTAATTTAGACAAATTCAAATATAAGAGTCATTGTAATTGTGATTAATTTAAGGCCACAAATCATTGGGATACAATTTGCACACTGATGTCGGCCGTATCTATCAATGGCCCACTAAATGGCATCATAATTTTATGAATATGTGGCTTACTTCCATTGAATTGACTTGCCCAAATTAAACACCCTATTATCATGGATAATTAATATTTTGTCAAATTCAATTAAAAATAATACAGCTCAGATATTTCAAGTTGTCATTTCAATTAAAAAGAATAGGGCTCATATATTTCAAGAACTGCATGAAAATATCTCAATATTTATTTTTGAATTTGAATAAATAAGTCTAATTAAATATTTTGGTGCTGGCAATTTACAGGGCATGATGAACAATTGTTGGTTTAGGGTAAAAACAAACGTGTGCAGGCCCCATAAAGGTGAAATAGGCATAGTGTTTGAACATCCAACACAACCAGGTAACCAATCAGGCGGTTGGATGGCAAAAGAAAGACACTTAGAAAGATCACAAGACACCAATCCAACTCTCAAAAAGAGTGTTTCTTCTCCATTCATGAACACAACATCAAAAACATACTCCATCTCCGAAGTTAAAAAACATAAAACCCCTGATTCTGCTTGGATTATCGTCCAGGGTCATGTCTATGATTGCACTCGCTTCCTCAAAGACCATCCCGGCGGCTCTGATAGTATCCTCATCAATGCCGGTACTGATTGTACCGATGAATTTGAAGCTATCCACTCCGACAAAGCCAAAAAATTGCTAGAAGATTATAGAATCGGGGAGCTTGTTACTACCGGTTACACTTCAGATTCATCCTCCCCAAATAACTCCATTCATGGAAATTCTGAATTTACCCATCTTGCACCAATTAAAGAAATCATGGCTCTTAACCCACGTGAGAGAATCCCATGCAAACTCATTTTAAAGACATCAATTTCACATGATGTAAGACTCTTCCGTTTTGCATTACCCTCTGAAGATCAATTACTGGGATTACCCATCGGGAAACACATTTTCTTATGTGTTACCGTCGAAGGAAAATTGATCATGCGAGCTTATACGCCAACAAGTAGCGTCGATGAAATTGGGTATTTTGATTTAGTTGTCAAAATCTACTTCAAAAATGTTCATCCCAAGTTTCCTAATGGTGGAATCATGTCTCAATATTTGGATTCACTTACAATTGGGTCCATATTGGAAGTAAAAGGCCCAGTGGGCCACATTGAATATCTTGGAAGAGGAAATTTTATGGTTCACGGGAAACAAAGGTTTGCCAAGAAGCTAACATTTTTGGCTGGTGGAACCGGGATCACACCTGTTTATCAAGTCGCGAATGCGATTCTGAAAGATGGGAATGATCGAACTGAAATGTATGTTGTCTATGCAAACCGGACCGAGGAAGATATATTATTGAAGGAAGAGTTGGATGAGTGGGCAAAGATTTATAGTGATAGGTTCAAGATTTGGTATGTTGTGGAAAATGCAAATGAAGGGTGGGGATACAGTGTGGGCTTCATTACAGAGAGTATCATGAGGGAGCATGTTCCATTGGCTGGTGAGGATACTTTGGCATTGGCTTGTGGACCACCACCAATGATTCAGTTTGCAGTACAACCTAATTTGGAAAAAATGGGGTATGATATTAAGAAGGATTTGCTTGTGTTTTAGGGGGGTGAGAAAAACAGTAGATACAAAATTGTGTATGGTTTAAGTGTATTCTTATGTGCAAGTGTATCATTAGTTGTTATTGGTTTAAGTAACAATGTTTATTTCATTCTTTGTATAAAGATATGATTAAAAAAAAAAAAAACTAGATTTGTAAGAGGTTTGTATCTTATTGGGCTTTGATGTAGTTAGGTAGTCAAGATTTTTTGACTGCTAAGTAATGTAAATACAAGTTATATACGTAGAATTTCCATTTCCATTTTCCATAAACAATTATCATAAGCATCCATATGAACAGATGGTTTTAATCAACTATGTGTACCAATTTCTTAAACATAGTAGATCTACCTTTGAATCCTGTTCACATTAGTAAGAAATTGATCCTAAAGACACCAAATCATAACCGTCAATTTTGTTTATTCTAAAGGTCTAAATATATTGTGATTTATTTTTGGAATAAGAGTTTTCAACGAGATTGAGGAAAAGGTTTGAACTTGCAATATCTAGAAACAAATAAGAGAAGAAAAATGTTATTTAGTCAAAAATTGTAGTTTTTGGATTCGTTTTGTCATTCGTAAAAGATTAGCGGTGGAGTCTATTTTCCTTTTGTTAATGTGTGATAATTTTAGATTTGCCAATATTATAAACTACTAGTCCCATTTTTAGAGTTGTTTTGACTAAATGATACTATTCATTTATCTTGTTTTGACCATATATTTTTAATAATATATAGATATAAATATTATTGTTTGATTTGTTTTGATCAATATTTTCAAAATATCAAGTTTTTATAATTTTTACTAATAAAAAATTAAAGATATTAGTGATCAAAATTGAGTGTTGACATACGCGCAGTAGTCAGAGATTTGGGTAAGTATGCTAAAGATCGTAGGTTCGATCCTCAGCTCCATTGGAAACAAAAAATACTGTGCGGTAGTCAAACTAGATCTTATATTTTAAGACGGATGAAATATTATTTTCTTAATGATATGGATTTTATGAGATATGTGGCCGTATCTAATGATGACACCTAAGTTAGGTACAATTACCGAACTTATAATAGGGTGATTATGTTGAAAGAAATACTCCTTCCTACTTTTTATTTGTCGTTTTAAAAAAAAATATTTATTTCAAATTATTTATCGTTTTGATAGTTTAAAGTTATATTTTGTATATCCTACCCTCTCCCCATTCTTTTGGTTCTTTACGACTCAGAAGGTAAAGAGGCACAGCCTTACCTTTCACATTAGCATGAGGTCAGGTGTTGTTTGGTGCGTGAAAAGGTCACATTAGTATATCATCCAGTTTCCACAAACACACATGTATGTGGCCTTTCACACGTATGTTTCTTTTGTCCTATTAGGGAATCTTTGTTAGCTAGCTCCATGTATCTTATCTTATATTATATACTGTCCATATGTTTAAATTACTCTAAATTACATAATAATTTAGTATTTTTCTCTTCATAAAAGGAATCACTGAAACAATCATCTTTGGTTGTTTCTTAGATTCGAACCTGTGTGTTTTTTAATAATAGATCAAAATAACAAATCTTGCGCTTTTGGTTTTCTTTTAGCACCATCTATTATTATATTATAAAGGATTAAATATATTTTTGACCCTATACTTTTTCAGAATTACATTTTTCGTTCTTAAAGATTTTTTTGCACTTTTTAGTCTTTGAATTTTTTTCAGTCAGTATTTTTAGTCTATACTTTTCATTCAACTCGTGCATATCAATCGAAATTTTAATTTTCTTCTTCTTATGTTTAGTACATTATATGAATTTCTCTTATAAAAGTTTAAATTGTTTTAACAAGATATGAAGTAAATATGGTTTTTTTTCCACATAAAAATTCATAAATAATTCATCTTATGTTAAAAAATTCTAAATTTTTATCAAAAGTGTTTTATAAATATGAATACGATGTCTTATTATAAATGTCTTATTTGCAACAATGTTTCAAATTGTCAATTTACTCTCTGACCCAGACAACGCATATTTTTTTTTTATGTTTACTATTACTATTATATTATTTTTGTGTAATTTTGATAACAATTTATAGTAATCTTTTGAATAAATTTATAGCAAGTTTTAGTAGAGTATATTAATTAATCTAAAAATCCCAACTCTTTGTCACCCAAGGTCTCATTCTTGTTATGAAATGAAAATCATAAAAAATGGAAAAGTGAATCTGAAAGATCACTACACAATAATTCAGTGACAGGGGAATTTCTTAAACATTCCAACATTTTTTGACATATAATAATTAGTCAATAACATAACATGATTCTAGAACATAGTAGAAGCCCTTTCAAGCAAAAATTAGATGACACATAATTCATCCTTGAGGGCTTCATAAAAAGTGGATATTCTGCACATAGTAAGAACAATCTATCTTAAAAACAAAAACAAAGGTTAATTAAATGATGAGAAACGTCAAAGATTTGATGCAGTAGTGGAGCTAGATTAAAATATTGGGGAGGGCCGCGACAAAGTTTTTTTTCTTTCTATGAGAGCTAAAAATTTAAAATGCACAAATAGTTAATTTTGATGGATTTCAATAATATATCAAATAAAACGCAAGATAACACTTTAAATTTACACATTTATTCAAAATCAAGAAAAATTCAAGAAATTATCAAAGCATTGATTTGAACAATTTTCTTATATAAAAAGATAAATTCAATCAGAAAATTGATAGAATATTACTTAATCAGCCATCAATCATATCCCTCTCATTCAAGCCATATATATGAGGGCCCAAATATTCTTTTCTATCCCACCATTCCTTAAAAAGAAAAATCAAAAGCAACCAAATGATCATCATTTCTTTCCTGTTATTGAAACATGCAAGCACATTACTATTTATCAAGGCCAAGTCAATGGTGCATAAGTCTACCCAATCTTTTATGGTGCACAAGTTTCGAATATTATTATAATAAATACAAATTTTATAAAATTCACTGTTGGATTAAAAGTTTATATCGCATAGATCATCCATGATTTTTTTTAAAAAAATAAAAAAATCATTTGATATGTTATTGAGACTCATCAAAATTGACGATTTTTTACATTTTATATTGGTATATGAAGAATACTCAAAAATAAACTAATCTTAAAAATTCTAAACAAATCTTAAATATTCTAAACTGAAATATAAATCTTAAATCCTAATATTATCTTAGTTTAAATATAAATCTAAACTATATTTAAATCTAAAATCTTCAAAAGATATTTAGGCATATTATTTTCAACACTCCTCCTTGACTGAATATTTTTGTGCGTATCCAATCTGAGCTTCTTGGAAATTTATTATTCTTCTTTTTTATTTTGGTTGTATTTCTTGGATGAGACCGCATCTTCATTTGACTTGAATTTCTCCATCGTTGAAATTTTATTTTGGTTGTATTTCTTATCAATATATTTCTTGGATGAGACTATATCTTGATTTGACTTGAATTTCTCTATCGTTGAAATTATTCTTTTTTCGCAAGCTTTAATTTAGCGTCTTTGTGCCTTGTGGACTTCATGGTATAAACATTGCATTTTTTATGACTTTTAAGTGGTTATTCACAAGTATATTTATTCTCCTCCTTAACTTGATGTTTCTTCAAAGCATGCACCTGAATCTTCGTGATCTTCTTGAATTTAAGTTCTTTTTTCTGTTCAATAATATGATCATTCTTCATTAAATCTCTTGCCTTTCATCTGAGATGTAATCACTTCTTTAATATTTTGATATTTAATCACACAAAGTTTTTTTTTTCTTTCAAATATCACTTTATAATCTTTTTCCAACAACTGCTCAACACTTAAAAGATTTTGATTAATTTCAGGAACATATAAAATATTGGAAATTTGTTTAATACTGCATGAATTTTAATTGAAATTGTTGCAATACCTTCTACTGCAATTTGTTCTCCATTCACAATTCTGACTTTGGAAATAGAAGTTTTATTGAGCTCTTTCAAATGATCTCGATCATAAGTCATATGGTTTGTGCAACCACTGTCAATAAGCCACTCTTTTGACAGTTTGTTGGTTGTAAAACCTGATATTGCAAGTAGTAGTTCTTGGCCTTCATCATATTGTGCCTGAGCAATGTTAACATCTCCTTTTGTTGTCGTTGTTGTTGTGATGTACATACTTTCTCCATATGGCCTAATTCACCACACTAGTAACATTTTGCATCATGCCTCCACCAACATTTGTTTTGGTTGGTAAGTAGCCTTCTTGCAATAAGGACATGGTGATTAAAGATTTTTGTGTTGGTATTTCTTTCCAAAATATTTGGCTAGATATATACCTTCTATATTTCTTTCTTCTCTCATAAGTCTTCTCTGATCTTGTGCATGCAATGCATGTAACACTTCTGCCAAAGTGATTTTACTTAAATCTTTTGAGTTCTCCAAGGCTGCTATGGAAGCTTCATATCTTTTCGGTATTGTTACCAGAATTGTTTCCACAATTCTAGAATAACACAATTGAGTGGCCTAGTAATCGTACCTGGTTAGCAATATCCAATAATTTATCTAAGTATTTCTTGATTGTTTCATCCTCATTCATTCTTTGTAACTCAAACTCTCATTAAATTCAAAACTTGCATGCTTCGAATCCTTTCATCTCTTGCATATTCTTTTTTTAGGTAATCCCAAATTTCTTTTGCTGTTTTGAGAGTCATGATTCTTATAAAGAATGTTTGCGAGACACCTGCAAACAAACACGTCTTTGCTTTTGCCTTATTGGTTTTTCTTTATGAATTTTCATCTCGGCCACGGTGGGATTTTTGAAGTAGCAAAGTTTTTCACAAGAAAGGGGGGTTTGAATTGTGAACCTTTAAAATATTCCCTATAAAAATTATCAATCACATTATACTTGAAGAAAATGATTAGATTGTTAGTTAAACCAAATAACCAAAAGTGTTGCAGTCTGGAGATCGATCTCCCAATCACTCTCTGACAGTATATATATAACTATTAAATTGTGATATGTGTGATTAGTGATTGCACAAATTAAATCAGAGTAAGGGAAGAGAATGCACACAATAATTTATCCTGGTTCACCCAAAATGCTTGGGCTAGTCCAGTCCCCACACTCCTTGTGAGATTGTCCACTAAGAGATGCTAATGATCTCAAGTTACACTTCCTTTGATCTAGATCCAAGATCAAATAATCTTCTAAGCCCTACAAGCTTAATCTACCTCAGTCACACTGACTATGAAGGTGTCACTCAATTAGTAGTTACGTACTAACTTGAGCCAATGGTTACAATGATGAAGGATTTTGGAATCAAAGCCTATTCACTCAATACACTTATGAGAAGCTTTGAAAATGGATGGATAAACTCTCAAAACACTCACTGGATATTCTGATCCTAGATATATGTGAATTACAAATCTGAGTGAGAGAGAAAAGAAGAGCTCGTGATAAAAACTTGTAATGCAAAAACAAGTGTTGAAGTTGTAGTGGAGACTCTTGCTCTTCAAAGTTGCCAAAGACCTCTATATATAGATGAGTGATGATCAGGGAGTCTTGGCCACGATGTATATCCGTTGGAAGCTTGAAAATAACGGCTAGTAGCTTTGCAAATTGACAGCTCATGTATTTTGAAGAAAACAGATCAGTCTGAGATTGAACTCCAAAGTTTCTTCTTCTGACTTTAAAGAGAGGAGCGTATGAATAGCTGTTGTTGAGCTGTAATGTTGCTGTACGTTGCTTAACAAACAAGTATAGCCGTTGTGCAGCTTTTGGATAACCTTCAAACAGCTGTAGCAAGCTGGTGTCACTCCAAGTGATGATTTTCTCTTTCCAGCATTGGTCTGAGATCGATCTCCCAATTCTGGCGTGAATGACTTTCTTCTTTTTGGAGCAAAGAAGCTAGAGCACGAAAAGTCTAGCTGTTATGGATAAAAACAGCAGCTGGATGTTGTACTTGATGTTCCATAGTGTCCTTGTTGCAAGTACAATTGTCATATAGAAAGAGAAACATCATTGGAGAATGTTCCTACTTTATTCTTTAAAGTACAAGTCAATTCTCCAAGACCAGGTTGTGCTGTCTAATTCTCCATGGTCCATATAAGCTCAGTTCCATTAATTGAGTATAAAAATGTCCTCATGTCATATGCTCAATATTCACATAGTTAAATCATAGAACTTGGTAAAAGAAGTAAGTTCTCTATTCATGAGAGAAACCTTTGCCTTAAATGATCTCTTGTATGTGTAGATAATTCGTGAGAGAGACCCAAGAGAAAACTGATCATTTGTCTTGTACATAGTTGACTTATCCATAAGTCCTTTTGCATTGATTGTGTGAAAATGATGTTTGCGCAGGTCTCAGAGACCAATCAGAGACCGTTCTCCAAGCTTTTGTTTTTATCACAATAAAAACATGATATTTGATCTAAATAGCTCAATTGTTCCTAGCTTGATTAAAACACTCAAGAGCACTTGTTAGATACCAAAAAGATTAGAATTACACTAAAAAATAATTAAGAGGTTTGTTATCTTTAAAACATTAATTAGGGATTTTGCCTCAACAATTTTCTCGTAGCGAAGAGACATCATAATCATCTTATATTAAATATAAATCTAAACTATATTTAGATCTAAAATCTTCAAAAGATATTTAGGCCTATATTCTCCGCAAAATGTATACCCCAATAATAAAAACCAAGAAACAAAAAAGAAAAGGGATCACAATTTGGCCATCCTTATTCTCGAGCATAGCGTCGACTGGTATACCCAATAATTTAAAATGCACACTTTAAAGTTTAAACAAAACCACTAGGATTGTTTGCATTGTGGTTGACAGCGAGTACTTGATAAATGAGAACCGAGGGTCTAGATTTTCAAACCCTCCTCTAGCATAGTAATAAGTATACCAGTTTTTATCTAAAAACTAGCGGGCCAGGCAGGCGCGTTGCCTATGTCTAACTTACGCGCCTAAAAAGATAGGTAGTTAGTGGGGAAAGTAAATTGTTCAGTTACTATTGTGTTATTTTAAGTAGAAGTTAAGGGCAATCTTGTAAACTCATGTATCCTCTTTTTCTATTAGTGAAGGGTAATTTTGTCATTATGAAAAAGCGACCCCAAACTCATCTATCCTCTTTATATATAGTATAGAATATAGTATAGATATAGATAAATTAACGAATCCACATAAACATGACACCGGTTAATATGGTTTGTGAGGTCTCGCTAAGCGAGCCTAGCTCGCCAGCACCTCGATGTGAGCTCGCTAAGCGAGAATGCATTGGGTTAGCTACTGACTTGGTCTCGCTAAGCGAGAGTGGCCCTCGCTAAGGGAGAGTGCCTAACCAGAACTTATTTTTAATGATGTTTAAAGTGCAATTACTCGTTTATAACATGGATTAATTGTATTCTTGCATGTAGTTGATGATGTTTTGATTAATAATGAGTGATGATGAAGTTTCATTAATTAATAATGATTGTTGATGAATGTATGGTATGTGTGTGTGTGTGTGTGTATATATATATATATATATATATTAATTGTATTCTTGCGTGTAGTTGATGATGTTTTGATTAATAATGAGTGATGATGTAGTTTCATTAATTAATAATGATTGTTGATGAATGTATGGTGTGTGTGTGTGTGTGTGTGTGTGTGTGTGTGTGTGTGTGTGTGTGTGTATATATATATGAACGAAGGATATTATATTTTGTTATCTAATAAATAATGTATATCGAGTTATGTTACTCGATAAAGAAGGATATTAGATTATGTTATCTAATAAAGAATGTATATTGGATTATATTTATCCATATTATGATGATAAACTTAATGCTTTTGTTGATGATTTGTATGAGAGTATTCATGAACATACATGCATTCGTGAATTATTAGGGATATTGGATATTCCAATAAAGAATGATGTCAGATTATATTTATCTTATAAAGAAGGATATTAGAGGTGAAATACTCTAATAAAGAAGGAATTGTACCACGTGCATTAGATACGTCTAGGGTGACATAGCATGAGTTCTGACATTAGATTGCACTAAGAAGATGTGCATATTATGTGACATTGTGTGAGTTGCTTAAATGGATCATTGATCTTAATTGTTATTTCAATGTGTTATGTGGATACTCTTTTGTATGATTTAAGATTGAAAAAATGTGTATGTGAGTTAGATTATGAATAATAATATGTTTTGTGTACTCTCTGTAACACCCTACTAAATTCTACCCAAAAATTCGCGACTAAACAGCAAATGAAATCAAGTAAATCAAGTAGAGCGTTACACATATAAATTGAAAACCAAAAATAGCATATCATATTATACAAAACATGATTAAGAGATCATCGCAGCGGAACAACATATCATATCATCCTTCATTTATCATCATGGATATAGTTCAAATCATAAATGCTAATCATCGGCTAAATAATCCATCAACATAATAAAATCCACATCCACGTAAATCACCTACGCATGTCTCATCATCAACAAAAGATAATTAAGCACTTGGCATAAAGCCTTACAACATCATCATGAGAAAACAAGGTCTAAACGCAACACTAGACATAAGCCCGATAAGGCTAAACCCCAACACGGTGTTACAACCACCAGAGCAAATGGACAAGACACGACACTAGAATAGTGACTCATTTCCTCACCCTGAATACTAGCAACAAATGCCGGGTACTCCTCCTAAGCAGGTAACGCAAATCCTCACGCCTGAGAATCTGAATCGCCCAACGATCCATTACATACAAAAATAGAGAGTTAGTTACTTATAATCAACATATAATAAATGCAAGTAAAATACTAACATTTAATCCAACATATACAATGCATATATTAATCTATTGTACATATATTGGGCATGTATATAATAGCAATCTACCGGCATCAATAAGACATGTATATTTAATCATCTAATACACGTATCCAAATTCACACCATCAATGATCAACAACTTATATGCAAGAAAACACTTAGCACATAATTAGACAATATCACATCATTATCACATATAGCACATTTAAGGTTCACTTTCCTAAATGTATCTAATGTCACCTTCATGCCATGTCCCCTAGACACGACTACATGCATGCGGTACCATTCACCAAAATAAGGATACAAGAATCCTATGCGTTATGGATCAAACGTCCAAGCTTCATCAATTCGTTATGGGTCAAACGCCCAAGCTTCATCAATAGACTCAATCATGATGCATGAACATATATATAACGTATGTTATTCACCACCATTATGCAACCTCATGTATACATAATTCCACCATCAATCATTCGTCAACACATAACATACTTATATACATTCATCATCAATATTATTATGTATATTTATTTCAACAATCATATAGAAACATCACCATCCGTCAAATTCATTATAATTCCAACATCAATCATTTATGTATTACTATAAGACTAGTAAACTATACACCAAACTATCCCTTCATCAATTAAACCTGACTGCTTTCGCCAGCTCTCGCTAGCTCTCGCCATAGCGAGGCAAGTCAGAGGCTTACTCGCCCCCTGGCGAGTCCTAGCGAGTTCCTGGCGACCTCTCGCCATCTCTCGCCGTAGCGAAGCAAGTCAGAGAGCACAGGGCTGGCTGGCGAGCTCTGGCGAGCCTAGCAAGTTCCCTCGCTAGCTCCCACCTGGCGACACATGCCTAGAATTGCTGCTCTGTTTTCGCGACCGTTCGGATTCCACCCCCAAATCATCCAAAACGTGTTCCAGTTTTAAAAAGGTGTTTCCTTTAGATCATAAACATGTTATCATACATAGAAGTACAAGTTTCATAACTTAAAACCATTAAAATCATCATCAATGTGAGATTTATCATATTTTTCATCAAAAGCTCATGAACATGCAAATTCAAACCAACAACCATAGATTTTTGAAATTGAAATCATCAACATATATTTCTAGCAATATAATACATGAATAACACTAAATCAACAAGAAAGATAACATTTTGATTCATAGAACTCATAAAGTTATGAACTTTGGAGTATAAAAGGATGACAGGGTTTGGGCAAAGAGAAATGAAATTTCTCCTCCCTCTTGGTCACCCACAATCATAAATAACTACTCTCTTACCTCTAATTCTTCAAGAATTAGCTCCCCAAATCCTCCCCTCTTAGCTCCTTCTTCTATGTTCTTCCTCTTCTTCTCTAGTTTTCTCTCTCTCTATTTCTTCATAAAAGTGTGACAAATGACTTTCTCTCACTAGTTTCCAAACTTATACCTAGGTTAATTCCTTCTCAATTTACCAAATTGCCCTTCCTCATAAGCCCACTCAAATCCTCTATTTACACCTCCTAAAAACACTACTATTCTATTCACACTACTACACTAAAAGCCACATATTTAAATAAATCACACAACATGGAATTTAAATAAATAGATTAAATCAAATAATTAATTAAATAAAAACGTGATGTGACACTCTCTGTTTATGTGTTTTATTGATGCACAAGTGTTTGGTGAAGCTCCGTTCTGAGTGTGACACCGGGAAAATGTTGTATTTAGAATATAGAGTCCTTTTTTATTTTGGAAAATGTATATTTTATAAGAATGATTTTGTAGACGATGTTTAGACTAATTAATCAATTAGTTAAGCATGTTGAAGATTGTAATACCTGATACACCTAAAAATGTGCTATTTATTTAGTAAAATTACTATTATATTTCAATTATTTTTATTATGATTTCGAACTTTTATATTATGAATCGTTACTAAAAGCTCTTATTTTATAAACACAGATGAAAATTAATAGAATTGAAAAAAGGAGCGAAAACGGACCAAAAAGAGACAAAAATGGGTTGCAAATAGCAGTCCACTACAAGACAAAACGACCAGCCCACCACAACAAGCTGGCGCCCGCCAGCCAAGCAACACACAGCAAGCTTGTGGTGCACGCCACAAGCCTTAGAGGGGAAGAAACAATCTCTGGCGTCCGCCAGATCTAATGGTTGAAAATTGTACCGAGCTTAAGTCCCACATCGGGCAAATTGAAACTTGGTTTCTCATATTTTAGTATAAATATGTCCCTTTTCTCCACATTCAAGACACATAACTTTGAACAATTGACTTGTAAAACGAGCACACCACTCGTATAGTCGGTTGGAGAAAGAGTACTCAGGCCTTAGTGCGGGAACTCTTTCTCTTAAGTTGAATTTTATTTTCTTTTGTACCGGCATTATACTTGAAGTTTATTCAGGTTCTTATTTTATTATTTTCTTTATTGCTTTTATTTATTTTTGCTTTATTTATTTATTTGCTTTATGTTTTTATTTCCTGTTTATTTATTTATTTCTTTAGTTTTAGTTATGTCTAGCTAATTTAATATTGGTAGGATGTGTAATTAGGAGCTAGTAGGGGTTCGGTAGTTAGTTCGCGCTCCCGTTTTTAACAATCGGTTTTTAATAATACGTTTCATAATCTGTCATTAGAGTGAGGATTATTTAAGGCATAAGCCAACATAGACGAGAGTTGAGGTTTATACCAGATAGTAAAAACCGAGCATTAATTCTAGAATCCGCGAGAGCTATTTAGGATTAATGAACTAATAGTTTTCTTAAGCAGTTTTTAATTTAACGATGATTATAATTTGTCAGGAGAGTGAGAATTAATTAAAGTAAAAATCAATAGAGCGAGAGCATGAGATTTCTACTAGATAGTAAAAACTGAACATTGATTCTGATTCGGAAGAACACCACTTAGGATTAGAGTTAATTAAATTATATTGGTTTTCAAAAAGTACTTTATTAGCGGATGTGAGAACGAGAGTTAAGCATCACCTTTATAATCTACAATACTAGTCAAGATTTGCGAGAGCTGAGATTAGTGTTTTTAAATCAATATAGTTTCGAAAACTATCCCTTTTATCAAAGCGCGAATTAAGTATTGAACCATTCGAAGCAACTGAGAGCTCATCCTAGTAATACGCTTTATAATTATTTTAAAATCCAAAAATTACTTCCTTTTATTTATTTAAAAAATCCAAAAATATTTTACAATTCAAAACCCTCTATTTTATTATTAAGCCTTAGATTTACAACGTGACATTAGATAACGGTAGGTCGACTATTGGTCTATGTGGGATCGATAATCTTTTATAACTATACACGATAATTCTGTGCACTTACAGAAATATCGCATCAATAACTAAATATTTTATAAGTAAATTGTGATTTTCCGTTGCATATTTTGAAAATGATTTTAGTAAATGTAGAACTATTTAAATAATGGGTTTGAGTGTTACAAATTTGTTCATAATTTTATAACAATTTTTAAGCTTGATTAAAGAGGTTTACTTGTTGTGAAACAATTAGTGAGAGAGTGAAATAGCAATTACGGAATTGTGTTGGGATTATATATCATCATTTAATCACTTAATATAACTTATGTGATCGATTATATACTCCATATGTTTCAAATATGGTTACACCTATCGCTCGTCATACGTTTCAGTGTCCGACAAAAGACGAGAGTTCCATTATACCTTCCCTGACTAAAGCTTTAACTTGCACGCACAAATTCAAGTTTGTCACCTCAAAACCCGAAACCTAGGGTGCGAACTTTCTCCTCACAAGCACCCAACTTATCTATCAAATCCTGAGAGGTCTTTTCAGAAGTTTTCAACTGAACGTCTAGAGCATCACGAGCCTCTTTTAAACTATCACAATCTTCTTTCACCTTCCGGAGTTCTTCCATAGAAGCATCACGGTCCTCCTTCTCTCCGAAGATCATCAGTTAAAGACTCAAATCCGGCCAAAACGTGTCGATTAACACGAGCTTCCATCATCATATGCTCTGCAACATCACCCATATTAACAGCTAGATCCTTCACACCCGCGTCACCATCACCATCATTGTGAGCAAGAACACGATCTGACGTTAGGGATGTATATTTGCATTCGTCAGAGCGGATCCCCACGGGAATTGCCCCATTCAGAGATTTGAAAACAGGGATTTTTTGCATGTGGGATCGGAGATGGAGGCAAATTAAACCTAGTGGCTTTATTATTATTATTATTATTATTATTAAATGTTGATTCTTTTTAAAAAAAATAAAAAAGTAACTATATATTATTTCTTGGACAATTGCTTAATATTTTTGTCATAACATTATTTGTCTAATTTGGTTGGATATTTGCTTAAAAAAAATTGGTTGGATATTTACCAACAATTTTATTTTTTAGGGTTAAATATATTTTTGGTCACTATAGTTTCGCAAAATTTTGTTTTTAATTCCTGAAGATTTTTTTCGCACTTTTTAATCCCTGAAGTATTTTCTGTAAGTGTTTTTAGTCCCTACTTTTAATCAAACTCTTGTATATCTTGTATACTTTTATATTTTTGAATGATTTTATGTATTCCTGTTTATAATATTATAAGAACATCTCCAATAAAAATTTAGAATTTTTTAACATAAGATGAATTATTTTTGAATTTTTATATGCAAAATACTAAAAAATTCATATTTAATTTATCTCTTTTTAAAAAAATTTAACATTTTGTAAGAGAGATTCATATAATATACTAAACATGACCGCAGAAAAAAATTTTAAATTTCGAAAGATATGCACAAGTTGAGCACGAGTTGAATGAAAAGTAGGGACTAAAAACACTGATGGGAAGAACTTTAGGTACTAAAAATTGTGAAAAAAATCTTTAGGGACTAATAACAAAATTCGATGAAACTATATGGACCAAAAACATATTTAACCCTAATAATATTAATAAGGCTTAATTACAAATTTGGTCCTTTATCTTTATTTTAGGTTTCAAGTTGGTCCCTTATTTTTTAAAAGTTTCAAGTTAGTCCCTTATCTTTTTTTTAGGTTTCAAGTTAGTCCCTTCCGTCAATTTTTTTACTGTTACCGTTAAATTTTAACACGTGTCATCTGTCCAAGTGTGCCACGTGTCCAAATTAGTTTGCCACATGTCAAAATTTAACGAAAATAGTTAAAAAATTGACGGAAGGGACCAACTTGAAACCTAAAATAAAGATAAGGGACCAACTTGAAACTTTTAAAAGATAAGAGACTAACTTGAAACTTAAAATAAAGGTAAGGGACCGAAAGTGTAACTAAGCTTAATAATAATAATAATAATAATAATAATAATAGAGGAAATATAAATTATGTTAACTCATTTTTCTGTCCATATTGTTGCCAAATTGTAAACCACAACCTTCATTTGTTTCGGTCCCTGGCTGTTGGGTGCAACGATACGCCACTTCCCACTTGCAATATTGCCCCTATATTTACAATCTACCCCTTTGTTCTTTTTTGTTAAAAAAAAATTATTAGTTCTTTTTTTTTTTTAATAGAGTTTAATTGTTGTGCACCGTTAGTGTAATGATTTTTTACACATGCATTCAATGATGTGTTGCCACATCATTTAATGAATGTGACACATCTTTTGTTTTTAAACACAATATATAATGTGTTGGTATATTATTGAATTTATGTGTAAAAAAGTATTACACCGACGGTGCACAACAATTAAATCTTTTTTATATACAAATTCTAATTATTAGTTCAAAAGTTTGAACTTAATTTTTAATTTAATAATTATGCAATGGTGCATGTCATAATAATTTGAATGAATGAATATGTGTCTTGTGAACGTAACTCATTTGATAAAAATATTGCATGTAATAAAGATATTTGGTTTGAACTTAAATACACTTTATCTATTTACTTCAAAAGTTGAAATTCTAGTGACTAGATTATTTAAAAAATAATAATTTGAGTGATAATTCTTATAAAATACTTTTATTTATCCGGAAAGTAAGCTATATGATTATGTACTTTAATATAATCTCTCTAATCTAAATTAAGTATCGTTTCTTTGATAAAATAAATAAAAATAAAAAATTGAATATATATTATTTGTTTTTTCTTCTAAGAAGCTAAATTATAGCCCATATCTAAATTGGCACCGGAGGAAGAGCATTACTCTCAGGTCCCAACCTAATATTACCAGACCAATCGAAGTGGGTTAAATAAATATTATTTGTTTTTTTAAAACATACACTAATTATTTTTTAATTCTATTCTTAAGTTAATATTATTTTTCTTTGTCAAGTAACCTAGTGACTAGAAATTTCACCCTTAAAGTGGATAAGTGGGATGATCGGGGTTCGAACCCCGATTCATTGCATATATAATGCAATGTCTAACCAATTGAGCCAAACTCATCAGACTAGTGACTAGAAATTTCACCCTTAAAGTGGATAAGTGGGATGATCGGGGTTCGAACCCCGATTCATTGCATATATAATGCAATGTCTAACCAATTGAGCCAAACTCATCAGACTAAGTTAATATTATTTAATCCCATGTTGGAACAAAAATGGTATAAAGACAAATCCCAAGAACTTGTTAGAGTTTTGATGATAACAAAGTATTAAATGCACAATTGAATACTAAAATTCTATTTTAAGTATGCAGGAATTTAAAAGAGAGAATAGAGTTTGACTGCAGGTCAGAAGCTCTGAATTCATTCAGAAGCACCAAAGACATTCAGAAGCAATTGGACTTAGAAGCACAATGAAGAAGTCATAAGTTTTTCCATTCAGATGAGCTATTAACAAATTCAAGTCTCCTCAACTCTTGTATCAATATGTGACCAAGTCATAAGTCAAAGAGGAGCGTCACAAATGAGAAACTTTACTTCTTCTGGGCAACCACTGAAGTCTTCAAAGCGCTAGCAGTAGTAGCTCTTTACCTCTTTTGGAATAAGGTTAAAGCTCCACTACCAATACGACTACGATTGCGCTGACATCCCTATCTCTACTCAACGGTCATCCTCAACGTCCACATTATCATTGCCTATATATAGAAGACTTAAGAGCTCGTGCAAAATACAACACTGAGCCTAAACTGAAAATCTACTTACTCCTGTGTATTCAAAGCTATCACTAGAAAGCACTCGCACAAGACTTAGACTCTGAAAGCTTCATATGCAAGAAGTTTTGATACTCTGTATTTGTTTTTATTGAAAGAGTTAAAGTCCTAGGTGCATCTATTGTATTCTATCTTATGTTGTATAAGATTTTGTGAAGTCTCTTGCTTGTGTGCTTGAGCATAGTGTTGAATTCTCTTGCTTGTGTGTTTGATCTAACAAACCATTTACTGTTGCTTTCTGAATGCTTTCATTATCATCACTAATGAAGCAAAGAGTAGTAGTTGTAGATTCAATTTTTGAAGTTTGTTTAACCCCTGATGTGGAAGGATTTTGATTGTTGCTCAGATCTTCATTTAAGTTCAGTCCATCTTCAATTTCCTTGACAAGATCAGCAACTTGTTGATATAACTTCTGCTTCCAATCATTCATGTTTTGAGCCATGGTGTTTTTCTCCTTTGGATCTTGACTATCTCACGGTTAAGTGATTTACCAACAGAACCGGAGCTCTGATACCAATTGAAGGTGCGTGGAGAAAACACAAGAAGGGGGGGGGGGGTGTTGAATTGTGTTTTGGATATTTAAAAACTTTTCAAGATATTTAAATCTATCAGAGTCTTTAAGCACAGCGGAATTGTTCACACAATTAACTTAAGGCTAAGTGAATGATGAAGGAGTAAATGAGAGAGTGAGAGAGAGAAGAAGACACAACAATTTATACTGGTTCCCCTCACAAATTGAGAGTACTCCAGTCCCCTTGTTTCCAAGAGAGTTCACTATAATCACTAAGATTACAATCAGATGCTCAAGCACACAAGCTTAAGACTTCCTTGCTCAAGTCACACAAGACTTAAGACTTCCTGCTCTAAGTCACACAAGACAGAGAGACTTCCTTGCTCTAATCACACAAGATCAGAGACTTCCTTGCTCAAGCACACAAGCTCAAGACTTCCTGCTCTAAGTCACACAAGACAGAGAGACTTCCTTGCTCCTACACTCAGCAGAAGACTTCTTTGCTCTAATCACTAAGACTGAGACTTACATGCTTCTACACTAAGCAGAAGACTTTCTTGCTTCTACACTAAGCAGAAGACTTACTTACTTCTACACTAAGCAGAAGACTTACAATTACTCACGCAGGAGTAATACTAACTTATAAGCTTAAACTTATTACAAACATAATAACTTCAGAGGCTTAAGCTAGTTTCTATTCTCACTTCATTTGAGAGATGTTATCTATTACAATTCAAATTCTCACTTTATTCTGAGAGATGTTTTCTAATGAAGATCGTTAGTCATCAATTCTTTCTTTGGCATATTTATATGAGTTGAGAAAGACATTGAGACGTTGGAGAAATTCCCGTTGTAAAATGGACAGCTGTAGTCTTTGAAGATCCGTTGAGTAAAGCCACGTCTTCTTTTGCAGTGAAGCTTTACCTTTACTGTTTGTCCAAAGTACAGTAATAAGGTACAACTAGCTCCTAGAGAGAGTATGATCACATCCTTTGTGACCGTTGTAATTAGTTGACCTTAGAACAGATCATCAGGCTTGATAAGAGTAGTTGATGTAGCCCTTCTGATGATTTGGGGAATTCCTTTTCTTCTGATGAACCTTTGATAACTTGGAGTCTGATTGGTCTTGAATGGATGGCCTCTGATAGTCCTTCGTAATTCAGCTTCTGAACGTCTTCATCTTCTAAACAACTCATGACTAGCAGATAGCTTCTGAGCTCTTGTAGGCATTTGAACATCTTTGAGCTTCTGAACTTCTATGAGCTTCTGCACTCTTGCAGACATTCTGATCCTCTTTGAGCTTCTGAACTTTGTTTAGCTTTTGACCACGTTGTAGCTTCTGAACTCCTTCAGAGTGTAAAGATTCAGACTTCCATAGGTTTCATCAGAGTCCAAATCAAGTGTGCTCTCGATATAACGTTGGATTCTCTTGCACTCTTAATTTAAACATTAGTAACATCAATTGTCCATTTAATACTTTGTTATCATCAAAACTTAAGGGTGTGTACTAACACATATTTTGTTCCAACAATCTCCCCCTTTTTGATGATGACAAACATAAGTATTAAATACAGTTGTTGTTGATAAAAATTATCTATGTTGACATTAGGCTTCTGAGTTTCGCAAGCTCCCCCTAAGTCTGATATCCCATAGGGTTAGGTTTGTAAGCTCCCCCCACTTTGTATCCATAGTTAATTTTAATCAGTTTCAGAATTACTTTATTATATGACTTAAATTATTCATATTTCACTATATAAAGAACAAGGTTTCCAAGCTTCTTCTTTTCATAGTGTGATAATCTTTGAATAAAGTTGCACCCTTACTCAAGAACTAACTATGAATAATAAACTTCAATTAATAAATGTATTCTCCTTGAAATTGTGCTCTTAATGCAGATGCAAGATGAAGAATTTAAATTAAATGACAATAGGATCAGAGGCACTAGAAACGTATACTCACACACTTGGTTCTGATGGTTATCATTAACAGTTTTAGAGTTCAAAATATTTTTCAAACAGTTCAGAGCCTGAATCAAAAAAAACTTGAAAACAGTTCAGAGCTCTTTAGTACAATATTTTGAAATCCTCAAAGATCAGATTGTCATATCAAAGCATGTACCTCATGCTACTATTTTGACCACTCTCCTACGTTCTCTCTCTGAAGCACTACAAAGCCCTAAAAAGCTAAGTAATTTCACTTCTTCCAACAATTGATTTACCAATATTCTTTCTCCCCCTTTTGTCATTATCAAAAAGGTAGTATAAGCAATTAAAAAAAAATTCAACTTTCAATGCCGTCAAATCAGGAGTGGTTGAACGCATTTAAGACTCGGCAATTGAAATATGTTTATAAAAGGAGAGAGATACCTAGTCATTTTATTCACACAGAATAATCTTAGGTTATTGATAGATTTCTTGAGAGAAAAAAATGAAACGCTCAGAGAAGAAGAAAGCAGTTTCAAAGAGAGTCAGTCAAGATAGGAGAAAACATAAGAAGAAACCAATGGAAACAAAACCAGTGTCTGTTACAGAAGAACTCAGTTCAGAGTCTGAAGAAAAATCTTTGGACTCTGACTGTTTTAAGTTCTGAAGACATATATTCCTGAAGAAAATCAAACTGAAGTTCACAGCCTAAGAAGGGCAAACTGACATTCCTGAAGGAAACCAAACTGATGCATGGTTTCTTCAAGAATATCAGTTCCTTCTCCAAGGTCATCCCTTGGAAGCTTCAAGAAAGTAGTCTTTAGGAATTTAATATGTAATCCACAACTCAAGTTCTCAATGAATTAAAACTCATTACTTTGGCTTGTTATGTAATTTGATTTCTTCTCTTGTTATGTAATTTGATTCTTTAAGAATACCCACATATTGTACTTATTGAAAATCAAATTTTATAAATAAGAGCTCAAGAGTTTGAAGTATTAATTTTCCAAGATTGTTTTTTTTTTTTTTTTTTTTTAAAAATGAAAGACATTTCCAGAATTAAATCAAGCAAAAATGCCAAACAGAATCAAAATAGAGATATAATCATGCAGATAAACATGGTGAATATATATGTAAAAAAAATACATACAAAAGTTGAACCTGATATTGTGCCTAACAAAATATTAAACTGCAGATAAACACATAACCATTCAAAGAAATCCTAAGGGTTTACTGGGGTTGGTTACAGAGAGTAGCTAAGGTTTTCAAGATTTCTGTTTGGTTTCCATTGACTTTCTTTATCATCCCAATATACTTATCCATCTCGGCTCTGATTTCTTTAATTTCAGCCTCATAAACTGGATTTCTTAGATGCTCTTGATTGCTCCTTAGATTTCCTTGGGCAGGTTCATTCAGATTACTGTTTCTTACAGTAGAGGATTCAAGGTGATTCCTCTCTGTGTCCTTTTGATTCTGAATGACCTCTTCAACCACTTTATTCTTTCCCTTGTCAAGATTATGCAGCTTCTTTACCAATTCCTCAGTCAAGCTCACCCATTGTGCAACATTTTCAAATGACGTTATGTCAGAATGTCTTAGCTCAGGAAGGCCATGTATCTGTCTAATCAAACTATTGCATTCACTCAAGATATCAATGTCGGTTGAGTTAGTTGGATGAGGTTTAGAGTTTGAGGGTGATGATTGTGGTTGTTGGTGCTGTTGATCAAAGGCTTTAAGATGAAAATCATCGACATGAAGTTCTTCAACCATAGCATCAACAAGGTTTGTTGTTGGGAAAATTTGGATATCTTCTGAATCAACAAGTTCAGTATGTCTAGAAACATCAGAGTGAAGTTCAAGTTCCTCAGTACTTTGTTGTTCAGGTTGTGTTTGGTTATGTGATTGTGTTTGGTGATCAGAACCTTGATTCTCTGAGGGTTGGAGTTCAGGTGGTGTTTGAATAGGTTCTGATGAGGGGTGTGGTTCAGTGTGGGTTATTTCTGGTATGGGAGGTTCTGAATGGACAGGTTATGAGATGAGTTGTTTTAGTGTGATATGGTCTTCAGGACTTGTCTGGGTGGTGTTTGGATGAGGGTTTTGCTTTGATAATTCACCAGTTAAATATTCCTCAAGGATATGTAGAGGTGATTTTCTGGGTTGGGTTGATGATGGTGTTGGTTGAGTCTCTTGAGTGTTTACAATAACAGATGTAGACAACGATACATTACCTGAGTTGTCCTTGATTGAGCCTTCAGCAGTTTTCTTCCTTGGCTCCTTGGTAAGTTTCTTCAATCTGACAAATAGTGGTTCATCATCATCTTCACTTACTTCATCATCCACTGCTATCACAGTTGAACTCCCAGCTTTGGACTTGATCTTCCCTTTGCTCTCTACCCTTGCAGCTTCATTCTTCTCTATCTTTATCTTCACCAGCCTCTTCCTCTTCTTCTTCAATTCTTCCTCTTCAATCTCAATCCCTTTACCTTGACTTTCTAGCAATTGTATATATTGATTGACAATACCATTTGAGACAGGAGGTATGTCAATCTTAAATCTCTTCACCATTGAATCTTGTGAGTGAGGTAGAGGTTCAAATGGATCAGAGGGTTGTATTTCTTTTCCTGCTAGCAAGTTCATGTTGAAGAGGGTGTGAGCAGAGATTGTAGAGGCTCTGATTTCCCTAATCAAATTGTCATGTCCAGTCGCCTTGATTACATCTATCACGCCACATTGATAGAAGATTTCACTAAGGATTCTTGGATAAATGACATGAACATTTGACTTGGATTGTTTCTGAGTAGCACTCACAGCCTTGCAGAGGTGATTGAAGATGTATTTTGCCCAGTTCAAGTTAAATTTTCTTGTGAGAAAATAGACAAAGTGCCTATGGTCACAAGAAAGTTGATCAGAGCTTCCACTTCTTGGAAATATTGATCCTAGAACTATTCTGGCTAATACTCTTTGAATAGGCTTCAGATCACCCACCTTATTGCTTTCACAGCTCTTCCCTTTAGCGTAGCACAACTTGGTCATGTTCATTAGAAATTCTGAATTCTTTGCTTCACTCTGGCTATAGGTATGATAGGTGCCTTCATTGGGAATAGATAATACCTTAGCCAGATTTGAAGCAGTGAGAATTACTTCAAATCCACAAACCACAGAATGTACTTCAGTCTCTTCGACCACCCTCAATCCCAATTCTTGAGGAGTCTTATCCTTATTCTCCAAATTCTCCTTCTTCTTTGCATCCAGCTCCCTGTTGTAGTCTTCAACCGTCTTCACACTGCTTCTGATCCAGAAATCCTTTACTAGCGTTGGATAGATGGGACCATTTAGCATCTTCATGTATTTAAAGCTCCCATCATGATCAATAAAGAACTTTAAGACATCAAAGTGATTCTTCTCCAAGCTATCAAAGTCCACTGGTTGTTCCATAACCAGGTTTAGAGATTTTCCCTCCATCTCGAGAGACAAATCTGTGGAGAACATTTCTTCGCAAGCAGTAGTATTGATAGGGAAGTTCTTTGGAAACGCAAATAGAGAATCTGAAGATGATGTGGATGCTGCCATTTCTGAAGTTTAGGGTTTTGGGTTTCACTAATTTTTTTTTTTTAAGAGAATGAAAGTGTAGGTTGTGAGGGTGTAGTGTGTGCAAGTGATTAAGTGATTTTGATTAAAGGCAAATAGAACACATAGAAAAATAAATCAAAAAGAAAAGAACTAATCATTAACTGTTTTAAACCAATCAGAACGTGTGTACGTGTTGTTCTTTTAGCGCCAAAACGTTTTAGTAAAAAAAACACTCAAACGTTTGCAATTCATTTCCTTGTTAGAGGTTTAACCTTCAGGAGTTGAAAAAGTTTCTCAGAGTCTGAGAATGTGTCTTTCAGGATACTTAAAGAAAAATGTGTTCAGACATGATTTTCCAAGGTTTTTAGTTCTGAACATTTTGTGTCCTAAGAAGACATTTTCAACCTTTGAATGTTATTCCTCTGAAATGTCATTCAGGAGATGAGAGTTACTTACCTGATTTTGAAGCTCTTGGTTTTAGGTGTAGTCAGTGTCATAGCCTGAACAATCACTCCACCACACTGAGTTGTTATCATCTTCAACACACGCTTCAAATTCTTCATGCTCCCTCCTGCTCCTTATGTATTCCATTTCATCTTCTTCTCCATCTGACTCTTCAAAAATGTGTCTTCTATGCACAATTGCTCTTCTTCCATTCACACGTGATTGGAAGGTTCAGAGTCTTTGTTTCACCTGCAATCAAGTAAACTATTTTGTCTCTTGGTACCCACTTGCTTGAGGGTCCTAGACTGTTAGTTGCCAAATCTTTACCCTTCATTTGTTTTATCTGAGTGCTATCAGATACAAATGTAGTGTAAAGATTAGGGAGTGAGAAACTTCCATCAATAACTGATGAGCTTGGTTCCTCTAGTGTTTTATTACTAGAGTATCCAATCCCATTAGTATTGTTGGTCTTAAGGTTGCAAAGCATGGAAACAATTTTATTTTGATCAGCATTAGTGTTGCAAAACTCTTTGAGAACAAGAGAGTGCTCCAAGGGTTTGTAACAAACAGCATAATCATTCTTAAGATCTATTGTTTTGATAAAATCTGTTTGTGCAAGATCTCCAGAGTGATTTGCTTGCTTACTTAAATTCTCATAGTCTGCTTTAAGCTTTTTATACTTCTGCTGACTATTAGAGAGTTTAAGTAAAGTCTTCTCAAGATGCTTGATCAATTTTGCTTTGGAAAGATGAGAATATACCTGATTTATTCTTCTCCAGATATTGTCTATGTACTCAGGTTCTGACTTTCTATCAGAACTTGAATCTTCAGAGTCTGAACCATCTTCAGAATTTGATCCTTCAGCTCCTGGTGCTCTTTCAGATTCATCTTCAGAGAAGTTGTCTAGTACATCCCAGGTTGTCATTCCTTTAGCTAGTTTTCCTCCATTCTTCTTGAAGTTGTACCATCTTTGAATTTTTCTTGAAAACCTTTCAAGATATTCTTCATCAGGTTCTTCAACAAGATCTTCACGTTCCAATGCTTGCTTTCCTTTCCTTGCTGCTTCTGCTTCTTCACCTTTCAACTCTTGCATATCCTTCAGAGCCAATTCATGGACTCTGAGTAAATCAATCAATGATTCAGGACTCATTGAGTTGATGCCTTCAGTTTCCTCTATAGTATTTGAAATTACATTCAAATTCAGAGGCAAACTTCTCAGCAACTTGCTTACAAGCTCTTTGTTGCTGAGTTTGTTGTTGTAGTCTTCAAGCTTGCTTGTGATGGCTTGAAACCTTAAGTTCATTTCTTCAATACTCTCATTTTCCTCCATTCTAAACTCCTCATATTGATCTAACAAACCATTTACTGTTGCTTTCTGAATGCTTTCATTATCATCACTAATGAAGCAAAGAGTAGTAGTTGTAGATTCAATTTTTGAAGTTTGTTTAACCCCTGATGTGGAAGGATTTTGATTGTTGCTCAGATCTTCATTTAATTTCAGTCCATCTTCAATTTCCTTGACAAGATCAGAAACTTGTTGATATAACTTCTGCTTCCAATCATTCATGTTTTGAGCCATGGTGTTTTTCTCCTTTGGATCTTGACTATCTCACGGTTAAGTGATTTACCAACAGAACCGGAGCTCTGATACCAATTGAAGGTGCGTGGAGAAAACACAAGAAGGGGGGGTTGAATTGTGTTTTGGATATTTAAAAACTTTTCAAGATATTTAAATCTATCAGAGTCTTTAAGCACAGCGGAATTGTTCACACAATTAACTTAAGGCTAAGTGAATGATGAAGGAGTAAATGAGAGAGTGAGAGAGAGAAGAAGACACAACAATTTATACTGGTTTCCCTCACAAATTGAGAGTACTCCAGTCCCCTTGTTTCCAAGAGAGTTCACTATAATCACTAAGATTACAATCAGATGCTCAAGCACACAAGCTTAAGACTTCCTTGCTCAAGTCACACAAGACTTAAGACTTCCTGCTCTAAGTCACACAAGACAGAGAGACTTCCTTGCTCTAATCACACAAGATCAGAGACTTCCTTGCTCAAGCACACAAGCTCAAGACTTCCTGCTCTAAGTCACACAAGACAGAGAGACTTCCTTGCTCCTACACTCAGCAGAAGACTTCTTTGCTCTAATCACTAAGACTGAGACTTACATGCTTCTACACTAAGCAGAAGACTTTCTTGCTTCTACACTAAGCAGAAGACTTACTTACTTCTACACTAAGCAGAAGACTTACAATTACTCACGCAGGAGTAATACTAACTTATAAGCTTAAACTTATTACAAACATAATAACTTCAGAGGCTTAAGCTAGTTTCTATTCTCACTTCATTTGAGAGATGTTATCTATTACAATTCAAATTCTCACTTTATTCTGAGAGATGTTTTCTAATGAAGATCGTTAGTCATCAATTCTTTCTTTGGCATATTTATATGAGTTGAGAAAGACATTGAGACGTTGGAGAAATTCCCGTTGTAAAATGGACAGCTGTAGTCTTTGAAGATCCGTTGAGTAAAGCCACGTCTTCTTTTGCAGTGAAGCTTTACCTTTACTGTTTGTCCAAAGTACAGTAATAAGGTACAACTAGCTCCTAGAGAGAGTATGATCACATCCTTTGTGACCGTTGTAATTAGTTGACCTTAGAACAGATCATCAGGCTTGATAAGAGTAGTTGATGTAGCCCTTCTGATGATTTGGGGAATTCCTTTTCTTCTGATGAACCTTTGATAACTTGGAGTCTGATTGGTCTTGAATGGATGGCCTCTGATAGTCCTTCGTAATTCAGCTTCTGAACGTCTTCATCTTCTAAACAACTCATGACTAGCAGATAGCTTCTGAGCTCTTGTAGGCATTTGAACATCTTTGAGCTTCTGAACTTCTATGAGCTTCTGCACTCATTCTGATCCTCTTTGAGCTTCTGAACTTTGTTTAGCTTCTGACGACGTTGTAGCTTCTGAACTCCTTCAGAGTGTAAAGATTCAGACTTCCATAGGTTTCATCAGAGTCCAAATCAAGTGTGCTCTCGATATAACGTTGGATTCTCCTGCACTCTTAATTTAAACATTAGTAACATCAATTGTCCATTTAATACTTTGTTATCATCAAAACTTAAGGGTGTGTACTAACACATATTTTGTTCCAACATGTGCTTGAGCAACTGTATAATCTGAGTGATTATAGTCACTACTCTCGTTTGTGGGAAGAACCATTATAAAATTCCTTGTGTTTATCTCTTATCTTGTTTTGATATTGTGTTTGATTCCGCTGCAACTCACACTCTTAAGAAAAAGTTTTAAAACTCAAAACACAATTTAACCCCCCTTCTTGTGTTTTTCACACCTTCAATTGGTATCTAGAGCCCGGTTCTGTTGACAATCACCTAACAGTGAGACAATATAAGATCTGAAAAACATTTCATGTCTGGAGAAAATTAATCTAACAACAATTCATCTGACACCACTGATCTCTCAAGAGTTGAGTTCGATTACGACAAAATGAATTCTTCATCCAAGTATGAATCCAACAACAAGAAAGCTCCTATGTTTAGTGGAGATGCCACAAGGTTTGAAAGGTGGAAAGATAGTATCTATCACTATATCAATGGTATAGATGATGAGTTATGGGATTTAGTAGAAGAAGGAGTTCCTATTAATGGAATTGGAACTGATGGAAAAATAACTCTCACTCAGAAAAGAGCATTATCTACTGCTGATAAGAAAATCTTTGCAAAGCACAACAAGGTGAAGAACATCATGATGTTTGCCATCTCACACAATGAGTACACAACGATTGTTGATAAATCTACAGTTAAGGCTATATATGACTCATTATGTGCAACATATGATGGGAACAGACAAGTTCAAAATGCAAAAGCTAGACTTTTGGTACAACAGTATGAAATCTTTGCAATGAAGCCTGATGAAGACATTGAAACCATGTTCTCTAGGTTTCAAGTTCTTGTATCTAATCTAAGAGTACTCAAAAAGAGTTATACAACCTCTGATCATGTGTGGAAGATTCTGAATAACTTAAATAACAAATGGAGACCTAAGGTCACAGCTGAAGGTGTGAAAAACACAAGAAGGGGAGGGGGGGGGGGGGTTGAATTGTGTTATGAGGATTTAAATTTTTCTTCAAGATTACAAAATCTATCAGAGTCTATTTTGGCAGCGGATTACTCAAACACACAATAAGGTCAGAAGCAAGATTGAAAGGATGAAAGAGAAAGAGAGAACACACAAGGATTTTATACTGGTTCTCATCACAACCTGAGAGTACTCCAGTCCCCTTGTTCTTTAACAAGAGATTTCACTATAATCATCAAGATTACACAATTTGCTCAAGCACACAAGCAAGAGACTTCAACAGATGCTCCATATCACACATTAGGAGACTTCCACAGATGCTCCAGATCACACAGCAGGAGTCTTACTCTAATTTGAAGGTGTGAAAAACACAACAAGGGGGGGGGGGGGTGAATTGTGTTTTGAGAATTTAAAACTCTCTTCATGATTACAAAATCTGTCAGAGTCTATTTTGGCAGCGGATTACTCAAACACACAATAAGGTCAGAAGCAAGATTGAAAGGATGAAAGAGAAAGAGAGAACACACAAAGATTTTATACTGGTTCGCCTCACAACTTGAGAGTACTCCAGTCCTCTTGTTCTTTAACAAGTGATTTCACTATAATCACCAAGATTACACAATTTGCTCAAACACACTGCAAGAGACTTCAACAGATGCTCCAGATCACACAGCAGGAGTCTTACTCTAATTTGCTCTAGATCACATAGCAGGAGACTTCCACAGATGCTCCAGATCACACAGCAGGAGACTTCCAAATTGCTCAAGCACAAAAGCAAGAGACTTTCAAATGCTCAAGCACGCAAGCAAGAGACTTTCAAATTTGCTCAAGAACTAAAGCAAGAGACTAACTTAAATTACACCTATAGACTAACTCTATTACAAATGTAGTTCAAAACTCAAGGTTTTGAATTTGGAATTGATACTTCAGAGTTGTAGTCTTGTGCAGATATCTTCAATTAAGCTCTTTGTGAGAACACTTCTTTGTGCAGTTGATTGAAGCTTTTGTATTCAATGATTTTTCTGTTTTTCTTATCTCTTTCTGCACTGGTTCATTGACTCACTATTTCAACGACACTTTGTCCATTCAAAGAGGTCTTCTATTTATAGACGGTTTGAATAGAGATGTTTGAAATGTGACCGTTTGAACGTACAACAGTTTGCCTAGAAATTTGTATTCGTCTTTTTCCCAAAATAGGCAAACAACTTCTGCTCCTTTGTTCCTCGAAGGTAGATGTTTGCACAGAAGAGGTAATATTGTACCGTTGTCTTCAACTCCCTTCTTGACTGATTCAGAGGACATTGATTTGTCTTTGCAATGGTCATCTTGTAGTTCTTTTAAGCTTGAAGGGAATGTCTTGGAGACTTGGCCTTATCAGAGTTGTTATTATAAAGATTAATGCAGCTTCTGAGTGCATACTGTATTGCCTCTGATAAGCTCTTCTGACTTCTGAGAGTCTTTGTCCTCTGATAGGTTGTAAAGCACTTCTTGGTGCACTCAGATCCTTCTGAGTCATTCAGATGCTATCTTCTATTCTTGACTTCTCAGATTATATCTTCTTATAATCTGCACACTCAAAGTAAATCATTAGTGTTCTCCAATTTTGCATTAATACTTTGTTATCATCAAAACCTCATTAAGATCATGGGTTTGTGTGGAAAACCATTCTTGTTCCAACAATCTCCCCCTTTTTGATGATGACAAACATAAGTATTAATTGCTAATTTGTTGTTGTAATAATTTATCATGTTCTCCTCAGATTTAGAGTTTTTCAAGCTCCCACTGATTCAGATGCACTATAGGGTTAGGTTTGTAAGCTCCCCCTATGTTTATCCATTATTAATTAAAACAGTTTAAGAACTAATTGAAGGTATGAAAAACACAAGAGGGGGGGGGGGGGGTTGAATTGTGTTTTTAGAAGTTAAAACTTTTCTAGCTTTTGTAAGAGTAAATGCAGCGGATATGAGAAAGCTAGATAAACACAATGGCACAAATAAACACAGAGAGAGAGAGAGAGAGAAAGAAGAGTGCACACACAGATTTATACTAGTTCCTCTCACAAATCGAGAGTAGTCCAGTCCCCTTGCACTTCCAAGGGATTTCACTATAATCACACAAGATTATACACTTGCTCCAGAACACACAGCAGGAGACTTTACACTTGCTCAAGTCACACAAGACAAGAGACTTCAAAACTAACTTAATACAAATTAAGTAGGACTGAAAGTTTCTAAGCTAGACTCACTAACACTTAAACTTAATCCTAAGTGAATACAAAGAATTAGGCTCAGAGTCTAAATAATATCAAAAGATATTGTTGCTTAGAGTTACAAAGAATAAACAGTTCTATGGCTTGAAATTCAAATTGCTCTCAATATATAATTGTTCAAATGTTCAGTGCTTCAGTAGTCTTCTCTCAAGAGATAAGTCTTCTATATATACTTCAGTAGATTGAGACGTTGAGATAAGACCGTTGATAGTACATTTGCAATTTGCTGATATGGAAATGATCGTGGTTTCCAAAAGGAGTAAACCAATTCCACTACTTCGTTCTTTTTCAAATGGCGCTTCAGCATTTTGAGTAAACAATAGTACAGAGTACTACACGCTCCATTTGAAGATAAGGATGATGTACTATTTCATTAGCCATGTTCTGTCAATCTTCAGAGAATGTCACTAGAAGCTTGTAATGACGTTTCGTTGTCTTCTGACTGAATTACGCAAGCTTCAGGACATGTAATCTTTTGGCGTCTGAAGGACTTGATTCAGAGGCTCGAAAGGTTTTATCGTTCAGAGTCTTAACGTTTAGAATGTGGTCTTCAGAAGCTCAAAATGATGAACTTAGTGTTTAAATTTTTACTTTGTTCCTGCACACTAGATCAATAATTAGTAATTCAAATTGTCCATTTAATACTTTGCTATCATCAAAACTTAGGGTGTTTTATAAATGAAACTCATTTTGTTCCAACAATCTCCCCCTTTTTGATGATGACAAACATAAAGTATTAAATACAATTGTTGTTGATTTAATTAAATATGTCAACTTCAGGTTGTTGAGGTTTGTAAGCTCCCCCTGAGTTTGATAAACCATTAGGGTTAGGTTTGTAAGCTCCCCCTAAGTTCTATCCATAATTAACTTGAATCTGTTTAAGAAACAATTTGATAAACTTGATTGTATTCTCATATTTAACTCTCAGAGTGTGAGGTTTGAAAGCTCATCTCCTAAGTCTGATAAAAACAATTAAGAGCACAATCTTAATTATTTCCATCTATGAATACACAATTATGTTTATTAATTTGCTCTCCTTATCAATATACGTTCATAAAAAATAAGAGCAAAAATAACTAGATTGAGAAGAGAAGAGATTCTTAATAACAATTTCAGATTCCATGTAGTATTATGAAATAATACACTACACAATTGTACAACATATTACTCCCCCTTTTGTCATTATCAAAAAATAAGTAAAAAAAACAAAAAGGATAAGTAATAGAAAGTAAAACAGAAGTGCTTAAATAGAATCCTAAGGTTTTTTGGTTAAGAGAAGATTAAGAATGGTTTGAAGTTGGTCTTCAGTTTCTCTTGAATTCCCAAGTATCGTGGCAAGCTGAACACCTTGCTGAGTGAGATTCTGATCAATGGAGTTCTGAATTCTTGTCATTGTATCTTCATTGTTCTTCTCAAAGAGTGTCTTCATTAGTCCTGCACCACTAAGAGAACTAGTCTCTTGATCATGCACAATTTCAATTCTATTTATCTCTGCATTACCAGTATCTATGAGCATCATAGTGTGGTTGGCTGGTGATGAAGGTTCAGAGTGTGATTTTGTGATAGAAGTTGAATTGTACAAGTTTTGGTTGGCTAAAGGTAAGAGAGGTTTAGATGTAGCTGAAATATTGTGTTCTGGTGAAATTGGTTGATGTTGTTCAGGTGGTGTATCTTGGGGTTGGTCAGAAGGTGATGTCTCGTTCAGGATCTCTTCTGGTGTAAGAATTTTTGGTGATGATTGTGGGGATACAACAACTGAAGGATGAGCTATTTCCTCCTCAGGAATATGCTTGGCTTCAGTGTTTCTTTTCATTCTAAAGCTGGCCCATTGTCTCATAATTTCATCAAACTCTGAATTAGAAGAATCTGAATCAGATGAGGATGAAATAGAAACATGATGTGAGGATGGTGGTGAGGGAAAGATAGTATTCAAGGGTTGGACATTTTCAATGACTAATGGGCTAGGTATAAGAGAGTTTGAGAGGGTGGATGATGCTCTAGATATAGGAATACAATAATCAGAATTGAAATTACCTGCATCTGATCTCTGTCTCTTGTTGCCCTTAGTGGTTGAAGTGTCTTTGAATGATTGTTCTTGCACTTTCTCTTCAACAACTGTCTCTTCAATCACGTCATCTTCTTCATAATCACTAACCACTTCCTCTTTGACCATCTTCATTCTTTGTTCAAATGTTGGACCAATTCCTCTTCCAATATCTTTCATTGTAACCTTAACTCCCCTTTCCTTCATGAGTCTCATGTATTCCAAAATAATTTCAGGAGGTTCATTATCAAAGATAAAAGCTTCTTTCCTTGGTCTGAACTTTTCTCCATTCTCCAATAGAGGTTGCTGAGGGTAAATGAGTTTCTCTGATCTCTTAAGACGCATATGAACCAGAATCTTGGCGTCTAAGAAAGGTGCTCTGATTTCTTTAACATCATCAAATACCCCAGCAGCTTTGCATCTATCAGGAATTGCAAGCTGCTCAAAAATGTAGCTGAGAAGTCTTGGATGAGAGATCAACTTGGAAGGGTTAGAATACCTTTGAGATTCACAAATAGTTTCACAGAGATGTTGGAATATATAAGTTGAGAGATTCATTTGTCTTATAGTTGATAAGAAATAGATAAAATTTCTATGATCACAAGACAATTTATTAGTTCCTGTTTTTCTTGGTAGTATAGAAGAAAATAGAATCTTAACCAATACTCTCTCTTGAGTATTCATCTGACTGACTTTGCTTGAAACTGTCTTCTGATCCTTGAAACATTGAGAGGCCATTGCAGCAATGTAAACTGACTTCTTTGCAGATGAAGAATTGTAGTGTCCGACCATCCCAGAGTTTGAAAGGTTCAACATCTTAGCCAAATTACTTCTTGTAAGGATAACTGGAAATCCTCCAATACTTGACCTTATTTCTGTTTCCTTGAAGTCTCTCTGACCCAATTTAACTCTAGTTTTGTCCTTGTTCACAGTGGGGTTCTGATCAATTATCTTCTGAAGCTCTTCATTAGCATCTGCCCTTGTAAATTCATCACATTTTCTCCAGAAATCAAAAACTAAATCAGGGTAAATAGGACCATTTAGCATATTGAAGTAGTTTTCCCAACCTTGTTCAACAAACAAATGTTTATAGTCATGCCCATTGACTTTAAGTGCCTCAAAATCCACTGGATTTTCCATAACCAAATGAATATCTTCAAAACGTAGATCCATAATAGCGTATTTCAGATAAATATCCTCGGAGTAGATATTGATTGGAATGTCTTCTGGAAACCGAAATTGTGTGGATGAACTTGCCATTTTTCTGAGGTTTTGAACAGGGTTTTGCTAGAAATTTGGAGAGAAAGAAATTGTTTTGAGGTTTAAAAGAATTGAAAAGTGTTGGTTGTGAGAGTGATTTGTGTGAAAGTGAATAAGTGATTTTTGAAAACTTTGAATTAGACAAAAACGAGGGAGTACAATCGTTGTATTAAGAGAAGTTCGTCATTAACTGCCTTTACCAAAACCAATCAAAAGCTTTAAAGAGTAACAAAGTTGTTGACGCGTGTAAAACACTTGTCAGTAACACTTTTGAGTCTGATCGTTACCAATTCAAGTAACTTTCAGAAGCTATAAAAAATATTTAGTTTCTGACATCCTTTCAGAGGACAAGATGTTCAGATGCTAAATCCACAAAATTGATTTCAGAGCTAGTTTTCTTCAGAGACTAAAAACATGTTCAGATGCTTTTTGATAAAATCAAATCTTTCAACTGCTAAGGGTTTTGTAAATATATCAGCCCATTGTCTTTCAGTTTCAATGAATTGAATATTTACACTACCCTTCTGAACAATGTCTCTTATAAAATGATGTTTAATTTCAATGTGCTTAGCTCTGGAATGCAAAATTGGGTTTTTAGAAAGTTGTATAGCTGCAGTGTTATCACAAAATAATGGAATATTGTGACTATTAACTTTGTAATCCTCTAACTGGTATTTCATCCAGAGTAGTTGTGTACAACACTTGGCTGCTGATATGTATTCTGCTTCTGTTGTAGACAAAGCTATAGTAGTTTGTCTTTTGCTAGCCCAAGATATGAGATTTTCTCCAACAAATTGGCAATTACTACTTGTGGATTTCCTCTCAATCTTGTCTACAACATAATCAGCATCACATAATCCTATCAACTTATAATCATTTGATTTCTTATAAACTAGACCAAGATTTGCAGTTCCCTTCAGTTATCTAAAGATTCTCTTTACAACAGTAAAGTGAGATTCTCTAGGATCTGATTGGAATCTTGCACACAAGCATACACTAAATAAAATATCAGGCCTTGATGCATTTAGGTAAAGAAGAGAACCTGTAACACCCAAACTCGAATTTACAGAAAATGCTAACTTTACATAAATTCTTTTCGAAAACTCGCAGCGGATAAAAGACTTCATTGTTTAAATCAAGACCAAGATACAAAACACTAGTTTGACTATTACATTCTCCAAAAATAATACTAGATAATAAAAATAGTATTCACCGGTCTATACAAGAAAGTACTCATTTAATACGACATAAATACATAAAAAACTCGATATACAAGAACCCTTCCCGTGTCCTAATCCGAGCAGAGCTTCACCGACATACTTGAACATAACACAACACCTGAGGATCTGAATCACCCAACGATCCAGCAAACACACAAAACAGAGAGTTAATTTATATAACCGACACACAATAAATGCAAGTAACGCACTATCATTTATTTCAACATCATACATCAACACATGATATATATATATATATATATATCCTACTCAATTATTCCACGCAATTCATTAAAGCAACATCAATAACAAGATAAGGACATTTCTCAATTAAATGCACATATATCCATTTACAAATCATCAACACATATCACAATTAAGTGTTCACCTTCCTAATGCAACTAATGTCACATTCAATGTTATGTCCCTAGACACAACTACATGTGGTACCGTTCACTGTCAAATTCGGATACAAGAATCCGTTTCACCATCCATTTTCACCATCCATTAGACACGACATATGAATGAATGAAGTATCTCTACATACATGTACATATACATATATAAAACATCGCCAACATTTCATGTAGTATTACATGACTTCACCAACTCACCATCCATTTATTAATCAACTTTACATAGCATGTATGTGACTACACCATCATCACAATCACCAATCATACATATAACATATTTATACATATATATATAAATCAAAAATATCACTATCATTATTATCATCATCTATCATCAATTATTATCCATCATATATCATACATATACATATATATAAATCAACAATATCATCATCATTATTATCATCATTTATCATCAATTATTATCCATCACATATCATACATATACATATATATATATAAATCAACAATATCACCATCATTATTATCATCAATTATTATCCATCATATATATATATATATATATATATATATATATATATATATATATATATATTTACACTTCAACAACATATATGTATTCATTTCCAACATCACAATAATCATCAATTTCACATTCATACTCGTTAATTAGATTATGAGCATCATCATCAATCACACACATACATAAGAACATAATAACTCATGTATTAAACCATTATCAACATCAAAAACATCAAATAATGAAGTCTGGGTCAGACACTTTCGCCCGGCGAGGCCCAGCAAAGCCTAGCGACCAAAAACAGAGAGTTTCAGCTCACCTGGCGAGCACTGGCGGAACCACTGGTCGCCCAGCGAGCCCCAGCGACCACCAGCGAGCTGACAACAAAAAGTTCGTTTTCTGAAAAACGCTACTCATTGCGAAGATCATAACTTGAGCTGTGAACATCGGATTGAGACACCGTAAAATGCGTTGGAAAGCTAAGGAAATGATCTACAACTTTGATGTTGATCATAAAAACCAATTCAGATTCCAAAAGGGTAAAAAATTACAATTTAGCTTCAGACTTCGTTAAAAACTATTTTTCTGCACAATTAAACTATGAATTTCAATCCTTCAACCTTCCAAAACTCAATTTAAGTTATAAACATACTTATACATATAAAAGTACAATTTATAACACATAAAAACATCCAAATCATCAACAATCAAAGATTTATCATGTTTTTTTATCAAAAACTCAAAGAACATATAATCTCATGAAAACATCCATAGATTCTCAATTTCAAAACCACCAACTTGTACTTTTAGCATCATAAGACATATATAACACAAAATCAACACAAAAAATATCATTTTTATTCATACAAGTTCATAAAAATATAATCTTTATAACACAAAATGAGGGAAATGGTTTGGGCAAAGAGAAATGTAATTTCTCCCCCCTCTTGATCACTCATTGATCATATAAATCTACACTCTTACCTTAATTGAAGAACTTACTAGCTTTCCCCTTTCTTTCTCTTTTCCCCTTTCTTTCTCTATTCTTTCTCTTCTCTTCTTTTCTCATGAGAGCTTCTCTCTCTTCCTCCACCAAAAACAACACAAATGAATTTCTCTCTCTAAAACCACCTATTTATGTCTAGGTCAAATTCCACTTCTAATTACAAAACTACCCTCCACTTATTTAAAGCCCAACAAACCAAGCTCAATTCTAATATTCACACCTCATCAATTCACTACTCTACTAAATACACCTCCACCTCTAATGTCACATAATTAATTAAATAAAACAAATATGACAATTAAATAAATAAACCCAAATAAATAAATAAATAAAACGGGATGTGGCAATTCTACCCCCTTAAAGAATTTTCGTCCTCGAAAATCGCACAACTAAAACAATCTTTCCAAGATCACCTCATCCAGTTTTCCAACAAAATATCCAAAACTTAATACATTACTAAGTTTAACAAAATTAGTCCATCTCAATAACACGACTTTGTCTACTATCGGCAAGAGATCAAAGACGGTCAGTTCCTCAATTTGCCAATAATTAGCCAAGAATCATGATGGTGACATCGACCATTTTCATCGAACCACAATAATGCGCTCTTAATCTCGAAACATCCGAAAGAAACGCTCCACGACGAATGTTGCTCAATCCTTACATTTCGACATAAGACCTTTTCTTGCAAATAACGTTACTAAACCACAATTCCATAAAATCTCACTTTTTCCTTTCAATCCGAATACACTCTCATATGATCTTATCCAAACCACGATCTTAATTTCTTACGTTGAATCTCAATACAATTATCTTAACTCCAAATCATTCGCTTAATCAACTTTTGCATTCCTTAATACAAACATTTTCCAAGATTACTTATTCCGTCGATATACTCAAATCCAAATCTTAATTTCTTAATTAAATCACTATTATTTCACCGTCTCCACTTATCATATCCTCAATCCTTTACTCTTTCTCATATCTAAACAAAATAATAACCTTCATTCAAGTAGAATCCTTCACACCTTTCTTATTCCATTAATCCAACAACACTTTGTCCTTAACTTCATCTTAACTAGAAAAATCCTCATGTGAAATTCCCTTACATACCTTTCCACTTAATGGTCTTATCATCTTGATCTTCAATCGTAACCTCCTCCTACAAGTTCCTTTCTGAACTCGGTCAATTCCAATAGATAAAATCCATCTTAAATCTCAAAATCTCATTCTTAGTTACTTGGAGCTCACTTCTTTACTCTAACTGATTTCACATCAGTCGATCCATTAAATTCAAGTCCAACTTTCAATTCCTCCCCAATCTCTTTAAGAATCTAATCCGTCAACCTATTCATTCTTAATTCCATACCGTTAAACTTCTCCTCATCTACCAATCTTGCATTCTTGAACCGCTCACTCGAATCCAATTTCTCTCATCATTATTACCGATATTTCCTATCACATTCACTTTGCTCCAATGATGTCTTAATCCAAAAATTAAAATCCCCCAACTTTAGCTAATTCCGGACACTCCAAACCGCGACTTATCCAAGTATTTCTTTCCACAAATCCTTAACTTCTTCGACGCATATGCCACATTCTAAGTATCCGTAGAAACACGCCATCCAAACTTACTCCAGAACTTTCAACAACTCCGAAAGTAACCAACTGATCTCTAACAACTTCCAATCTCAATAACCAACTTATGATCTTAATCACAACACGACATTCACTTCTGACGACTCATACTAATCCAATACTCTATATCACGTGACCACCGAAATAACTTCTTGCTACCAACACTCAAACTCCGATAATTTCAAATCCAACTTACAATGCTTGTAATACACCTCTCATATGTTGTCACCCTTAACCTTCTCCTTCTTAATAAGTGTTCCAATTATTCTTCCGATATTCAAACGTCTCAAGGAACACACCCTTCTCCTCCACTTAATCTCAAACCCATCTACAAACTTCTATCGAAAACTCCAACCTTCACACCCAACTATAGGTTTCTAAGGTTCTAACTTACCCTCCTAATAAGGAACTAGTATCGATAGTGTTGACACACATATCACATACAAGGGGTAACCACATGACATGATAAGACACGCAATCACACAAACACAAAGTATAATATGTAAACATCTCTATCAAATTGCACACAAGCAAAACACAACATTTCACATTCACATAAGCATTTATATAGCACATACTTTCCATGAATTAAAAATCACATTAAAACAAGAAAAGTTGCATATACCACGAAATTCGTTTCAACTAGTTTGCCAAAATCATATTCATATAAGCATATCATGCAAGAAGACAATCATCCTAGCACGATCACTAATCATGGTATAACAAAATAACCAATACATGTGCATCATACATGTATCAACTCTATTCTTAGAAAGATAACATAATTAATCTCTACAGATCATGGATGACAAACGAACAAGTCACGTTTCATAGCAATTATTCAATGCATGTCATTTAAAATGAAATCATACATCAAGCATGTTCTAGAATCCATCCATTACCAAATTCCTACTCTTCTTATTTTTACGAAAAGAATTAGTTTCGCACATTCAAAAGGAAATAATTCTAGATCTTCAACAATATTCAAATCCCCAAGAATCAATATTAATTCTAAAACTATCTCATGCACATAAAGAGCTACACACCAATTATGTACATAGATACATATAAGCATTCATATAAACTTCCATTATGATTAGTTACATTAAACCATCATTTCAATTATCATGCTCAAGTCAACATATGCAAATCATGTAGGAATTTACATGGTATACAATGAATCCTAACATACACCGGCACATATCATACATACTCATATAACTCACCACAATCAAGTAATTATTACTTCATAATATAATCAACTATAGCAAAACAAATTACTTAGCATCACAGATTATTCAGACACAACCAAATAATCAATCATTAAACAACCAATCTATTCATCTCTTGCACATCCAAGAATAACAAGGAAAACAATTTACAAAATCACAATCTCAATGTGGATGTGCTTCTCTCAATGATACTGCACCATGTGGTCACTTCTCTCAAGCGATACTGTGCCACATCCGGTATGATACTTCTCTCAATGATACTGCATCAAACCAAACCCTATAATCAAATAGTTCACTTAAAGACTCCTAGCATCTAGTTCTTCACTTCATATATAATATTAATACTCCTCATAATTAATCACATCAATTCATGCATGATTCATTAACAAACAAATTCATCATCAATAGAATGAACATAACCACACCAAATGAATTCATGGAACCAACACATCACAACTCAATATTATTTATGAAACAATCAATTCATAAGTCAATCATTAATTAAAACATAAGTCTCAGGAATTAGGTAAAGCAACATCTCAACCAAAGAATCAATAATACAAAATTCATGAAATTAATCTCACAAACAATCAACAAGTTACGGCAACACACGTAATTCACCAATATATTCTCATCTTAGATTACAACGATTTCATGAATATTCAACAATAATCATCATGTTAAAGTATTCAAGTAATCTCACTATCTCATTCCTATTCATACATTCTCAATTAATTCTATGAATACACGCATGTCATCATATTGGTATTTTAATCATACTACACAATCAATAACCATGAATAAATCATCTCAACATTCCTTTACGTCACATGCATAAACAATCATACTCTATTTCACTAACATAGACTTTCACCAATAAAGAAATCTATACTGATATACTAATACAATCACTTCAAATACAACACGGAAATACACCATTATTTAAGTCATTATCTTGAAATGTAAACAACAATCACATTCTCAAGAAGAATAAACATAATTAGCGAATATAACCATATTTCCATATTTCATCGAATGAAAACATCAACAACAACAAATCTCATCATACATTTGCAAATTAGTTAAATAGTGACTAAGGTGCAAGTGTAAACACAACAATCAGTTCACTAAGAAAACACAACTGACACACAACTCGGCTGACACTTCGCTCACTTGGTCTGACTGCACAGACCGGCTCTGATCGACACCTATAACCCACACGTAATCCGAAGACAACGGGGCTCTGATACCAAATTGTAACACCCAAACTCGAATTTACAAAAAATGCTAACTTTACATAAATTCTTTTCAAAAACTCGCAGCGGATGAAATACTTCATTGTTTAAATCAAGACCAAGATACAAAACACTAGTTTGAGTATTACATTCTCCAAAAATAATACTAGATAATAAAAATAGTATTCACAGGTCTATACAAGAAAGTACTCATTTAATACGACATAAATACATAAAAGACTCGATATACAAGAACCCTTCCCGTGTCCTAATCAGAGCAGAGCTTCACCGACATACTTGAACATAACACAACACCTGAGGATCTGAATCACCCAACGATCTAGCAAACACACCAAACAGAGAGTTAGATTTATATAACCGACACACAATAAATGAAAACAACGCAGTATCATTTATTTCAACAACATCATACATCAACACATAATATAGATATATATATATATATATATATATATATATATATCCGACTCAATTATTCCACACAATTCATTAAAGCAACATCAATAACAAGATAAGGACATTTCTCAATTAAATGCACATATATCCATTTACAAATCATCAACACATATCACAATTAAGTGTTCACCTTCCTAATGCAACTAATGTCAACTTCAATGTTATGTCCCTAGACACAACTACATGAGGTACCGTTCACTGTCAAATTCGGATACAAGAATCCGTTTCACCATCCATTTTCACCATACATTAGACACGACATATGAATGAATGAAGTATCTCCAACAACATGTACATATACATATATTTAAAACATCGCCAACATTTCATGTAGTATTACATGACTTCACCAACTCACCATCCATTTATTAATCAACTTTACATAGCATGTATGTGACTACAACATCATCACAATCACCAATCATACATATAACATATTTATACATATATATAAATCAACAATATCACCATCATTATTATCATCATCTATCATCAATTATTATCCATCATATATCATACATATACATATATATAAATCAACAATATCATCATCATTATTATCATCATCTATCATCAATTATTATCCATCACATATCACACATATACATATATATAAATCAACAATATCACCATCATTATTATCATCAATTATTATCCATCATATATATATATATGTATATATATATATACACTTCAACAACATATAGGTATTCATTTCCAACATCACAATAATCATCAATTTCACATTCATACTCATTAATTAGATTATGAGCATCATCATCAATCACACACATACAAAAGAACATAATAACTCATATTAAACCATTATCAACATAAAAAACATCAAAGAATGAAGTCTGGGTCAGGCACTTTCGCCCGGCGAGGCCCAGCGAAGCCTAGCGACCAAAAATAGAGAGTTTCAGCTCACCTGGCGAGTACTGGCGGAACCACTGGTCGCCCAGCGAGCCCCAGCGACCACCAGCGAGCTGACAACAGAAAGTTCGTTTTCTGAAAAACGCTACTCATTGCGAAGATCATAACTTGAGCTATGAGCATCGGATTGAGACGCCGTAAAATGCGTTGGAAAGCTAAGGAAAAGATCTACAACTTTGATGTTGATCATAAAAACCAATTCAGATTCCAAAAGGGTAAAAAATTACAATTTAGCTTCAGACTTCATTAAAAACTATTTTTCTGAATTTCAATCCTTCAACCTTCCAAAACACCATTTAAGTTATAAACATACTTATACATATAAAAGTACAATTTATAACACATAAAAACATCCAAATAATCAACAATCAAAGATTTATCATGCTTTTTATCAAAAACTCAAAGAACATATAATCTCATCAAAACATCCATAGATTCTCAATTTCAAAACCATCAACTTGTACTTTTAGCATCATAAGACATATATAACACGAAATCAACACAAAAGATATCATTTTTATTCATACAAGTTCATAAAAATATAATCTTTATAACACAAAATGAGTGAGAGGGTTTGGGCAAATAGAAATGTAATTTCTCTCCCCTCTTGATCACTCATTGATCATATAAATCTACACTCTTACCTTAATTGAAGAACTTTCTAGCTTTCCCTCTTCAATCTTCCCCTCTAACTTGACTTTTCTTCTCTTTGCCCCTTTCTTTCTCTATTCTTTCTCTTCTCTTCTTTTCTCATGAGAGCTTCTCTCTCTTCCTCCACCAAAAACAACACAAATGAATTTCTCTCTCTAAAACCACCTATTTATATCTAGGTCAAATTCCACTTCTAATTACAAAACTACCCTCCACTTATTTAAAGCCCAACAAACCAAGCTCAATTCTAATATTCACACCTCATCAATTCACTACTCTACTAAATACATCTCCACCTCTAATGCCACATAATTAATTAAATAAAACAAATATGACAATTAAATAAATAAACCCAAATAAATAAATAAATAAATAAATAGATAAATAAAACAGGATGTGACAAAACCTATCATACCTCTGTATATTTTCTGATCCACTTTGCGTTCTGATTCATCCTTGCTTAGGCTGCTAGTTGGATGCATTGGAGTAGACATTGACTTGCTGTCTTCCATGTTGAATTTCTTCAGAAGCTCTTTTGTATATTTTGTTTGATGAATATATGTTCCATTTTTGTTCTAATTGATTTGAATTCCCAGAAAGAATTTCAGCTCTCCCATCATGCTGATTTCAAATTCATCCTGCATAACTTGAGAGAATTCCTTGCACAAGGATGGATTAGCAGAGAACCAAAAATAATATCATCAACATAGATTTGAATAATTAAAATGTCATTTTTGAAGGATTTGCCGAAAAGAGTATTGTCAACTTAACCTTGTTGAAAACCTTTTTCTAATAAGAAATTACTTAGTCTTTCATACCAAGCTCTGGGAGCTTGTTTCAGACCATAAAGTGATTTCTTTAATTTAAAAACATGTTCAGGATTTGTAGAATCCTCAAAACCAGGAGGTTGTTTGACATATACTTCTTCAGTAATATAACCATTTAAAAATGCACTTTTAACATCCATTTGATACAAAATAATATTATGATGAGTAGCGTAGGAAAGAAGTAACCTAATTGCCTCAAGTCTAGCAATTGGGGCAAAGGTTTATGTGTAGTCAATCCCTTCTTGTTGACTATACCCTTAAGCTACTAATCTTGCCTTGTTACGAACAACTTCCCCTTGTTCATTAAGCTTGTTTCTGTATACCCATTTTGTTCCAATAATGTTCTTGTGGGGAGGTTTGGGTACTAAACTCCATACTTCATTCCTTTCAAATTGATTGAGTTCTTCTTGCATAGCAACAATCCATGCATCAACAGCTAGTGCTTCATCTATAGTACTTGGTTCCACCAAAGATATCAATCCAAATAGTGAGTCTTGATTTCTGAAGCTTGATCTTGTGTTTCTTGGACTGTCTTTGTTTCCCAATATTAGCTCTTCAGGATGCGATGATTTGTATTTGAAAGTATGTTTTGGTTATTCAACTTTGCTTGGACTAGTAATGATACATTCAGGTGCTGAGTGGTCTTCAGAGTCCAAAGTTTCAGGAGTTGAATTAACTGCTTCTGAGATTGATTGAGGTGATTCTGATGTTTCTTCAGGTTTTGAGTCGTCATCCTCTGATAGTAGTAAGTCTGAAAAGTTCTCAACTAGCTCTGACACTTTGTTAGGCTATTTGTCATCAAATTTGATGTGCATAGTTTCTTCAACTGTGTGAGTTTCAGAACATAACATGCTGTGTTTATAGCTTCTGCCCACAAATATTTTGCTATGTTAGTCTCATGCATCATGGTTCTGACCATTTCTTGCAGAGTTCTATTCTTTCTTTCTACAACTCCATTTTGTTGTGGAGTTCAAGAAAACTCATGTAAGATGCCATATTTTTCACAAAAATTTGCAAACAGTTCATTTTCAAATTCACCACCATGATCACTTCTAACTTTTAAAATATGTAAGTTCTTTTCTTTTTGTATCTGAGTGTAAAAACTGCTAAACACACCATATGCATTATCCTTATTTTTAAGAAATTTAACCCAAGTCCATCTACTGTAATCATCAATAATAGCTAATCCATATTTCTTTCCATTGATAGAGGCTGTGCTAAAAGGACCAAAGAGATCAATGTGATGCAGTTCTAAAGGTTTAGAAGTAGCGACAACATGTTTTGGCTTAAAAGATGTTTTTACAATCTTCCCTTTTTGGCAAGAACCGCATAATGCATCTGAGTGATAGTTTAGCTTAGGCAGGCCTCTAACAAGATCAAGTTTGCTAAGCTTAGAGATTAACCTCCAGTTAGCATGACCTAATCTCTTATGCCATACCCACTTTTCTTCACTCAGAGTTAATAAACATTTAACCTCTAGTTCTGCCAAATCAGATAGATTAATTTTATAAACGTTGTCTATCCTCTTTCCTTTGAATACAATGAATTGGTCAGAATCTTTGATTACAATACATGAATCCTTATTAAACGTTACCACAAACCCATTGTCACAAAATTGACTTATGCTAAATAGGTTGTGTTTAAGTCCATCAACATACCATACATTTTTAATTAAAAGGGAGGAATTACCTACATTACCTGTACCTTTGATTTTCCCTTTCTGATTACCTCCAAATCCAACTGTTCCACCATCTTCAAGTTTTAGAGATGTGAACATCTTCTTATTACCAGTCATTTGCCTTGAACATCCACTATCCAGATACCATGAATGATTACTGTTTTCTTTCAGACCGGATAGCTGTAGAATAAACAAGGTCAATCATTGTAGTAATACTCTCCACACTCATTGTGTAGCTCTTTCAAATACTCATTTGTTTTCTTCAAGTCAGCAGTTTTGGAAGTAAAGTAATGTTTAGGAACATAAGCTTTTCTTCCATTGCTGATCACAAGCTTCCATTCATCTGATGTGAAATAGTTTTTCCTACAAGGAAGATCTGAATAGTAGACAATTTTACACTTTCGTATCCATTGCTTTCTGGGTCCAAGTGGGTTAGTTCCATAATCCTTGTTTCTATTTTGTACTTTTGAAAAACTTTTTGGACTGGTAAAAAATTTTCTTTGAAACTTTGGTCTTTGAAAAACAATTTTCCTAGTCCATTGTTTTTGAATCTTAGGCTTTGATTTATGATCATTATAAGACTTAGAGTGCTCTTCTAATCTAGGATTAGTTTTGCATACTAGAGTTTTACTTTGATTATTAATCATCAGCTTGGTTTGTTTCAGACTCTGATTGGTTGAGCTTCTAAGTCCCAGAGTTTCTAGAGTCTTAGACTTGATAGTCTCAGATTATAAATTCTTAGGTTATGAGTCACTCACCTTGGGATTCTGAAAGACAGCCTCTGAATTGACTTCAGAGTTTGTTTTGCAGACCCCAGAGGTTCCTTTAGAATTTGATACAACCACAGCTTTGCCTTTGTTTTTCATTGGTACAAAAGTAGAATAAAGATTATCAGGGGTTTTCTTTAAACAAACAGAAGAATTTGGTTTTCCATACGTTCTACCATATGAATAACCAATTCCTTCACCTCTATTTTTACAAACGCTATAAATCATAGAAGCAACTTTACTTTTATTTACATTCTGATGAACAAACTCTTGAAGAGCAACTTCATGCTTATCACTAGGTTTGTTACATTTGGCGCAACCATTTTCAAGCTCTTGAATTTTGATCAAAGAATTTTTATAAAGAGTTTGAAGATGATCAGCTTTCTTTGCTAAGTCATTTTTTTTGTGTTTTTAAAAGTTTTTTTTTTCAGAAGATGATTTAGCAAATTTGCTCAAAGAAATTCCTAGATAAGTTATAAGTTGTTCTTTGGATAGTTTAGAAATACCTTTTCTGACTCTTCAGCGTCTGATCTTTCAAAGTCTGAGTCTTGTTCAAAGTCACTATCAGAATCAGTATTTGCCATCAGAGCCACATTTGCTTCTTCATCATCATCATCAGAAGACGTTTCCAGGTTTTCAAAAGTTGCCATTAAACTCTTCTTGAATCTTCTTTTGTAGCTTTACTTCTTGCTACTTGACTTTTTATTTTTATCCTTTGATGATGCTTCAGGACATTCAGCAATAAAGTGTCCTGGTTTCTTGCACTTGAAGCAACTCTTCTCCTCTTTACTGGAGCTATTCCTTGAGTTGTTACCTTTGAAGTTTTTGTTGTTCATCTTTTCCCAATTCTGAAAATTTCTTGTAAACACTACAAACTAATCATCCTCATGTTCATCCTCTTGGTCATATAGGGAAGATTCTCCATCAGATTCAGCAGCTTTAGCCTTGAGTGCTTTAGAAGATTTCTTGGTTGATGACAAAGCCACTGACCTTTCTTTCTTCTTTGCCACATCAGCATTCAATACCAACTCATGGTTCTTGAGATTGCTGATGAGTGACTCAAGACTGATGCTTTCTAAATCCTTAGCCTCCTCAATAGCTGTGACCTTAGGTCTCCACTTATCAGTTAAACTATTAAGAATCTTCCATACATGATCAAAGGTGGTATAACTCTTCTCCAGAACTGGAGCTCTAGATACAAATTGAAGGTGTGAAAAACACAAGAAGGGGTGGTTGAATTTTGTTTTTAGAAGTTAAAACTTTTCTAGATTTTGTAAGAGTAAATGCAGCGGATATGAGAAAGCTAGATAAACACAATGCACAAATAAATAGAGAGAGAGAGAGAGAGAGAGAGAGAGAGAGAGAGAGAGAGAGAGAGAGAGAGAAAGAAGAGTGCACACACAGATTTATACTGGTTCCTCTCACAAATCGAGAGTAGTCCAGTCCCCTTGCACTTCCAAGGGATTTCACTATAATCACACAAGATTATACACTTGCTCCAGAACACACAGCATGAGACTTTACACTTGCTCAAGTCACACAAGACAAGAGACTTCAAAACTAACTTAATACAAATTAAGTAGGACTGAAAGTTTCTAAGCTAGACTCACTAACACTTAAACTTAATCCTAAGTGAATACAAAGAATTAGGCTCAGAGTCTAAATAATATCAAAAGATATTGTTGCTTAGAGTTACAAAGAATGAACAGTTCTATGGCTTGAAATTCAAATTGCTCTCAATGTATAATTGTTCAAACGTTCAGTGCTTCAGTAGTCTTCTCTCAAGAGATAAGTCTTCTATATATACTTCAGTAGATTGAGACGTTAAGATAAGACCGTTGATAGTACATTTCCCAAAAGGAGTAAACCAATTCCACTACTTCGTTCTTTTTCAAATGGCGCTTCAGCATTTTGAGTAAACAATAGTACAGAGTACTACACGCTCCATTTGAAGATAAGGATGATGTACTATTTCATTAGCCATGAGCTGTCAATCTTCAGAGAATGTCACTAGAAGCTTGTAATGACGTTTCGTTGTCGTCTGACTGAATTTTTACGCAAGCTTCAGGACATGTAATCTTTTGGCGTCTGAAGGACTTGGTTCGGAGGCTCTGAAGGTTTTATCGTTCAGAGTCTTAACGTTCAGAATGTGGTCTTCAAAAGCTCAAAATGATGATCTTAGTGTTTAAATTTTTACTTTGTTCCTGCACACTAGATCAATAATTAGTAATTCCAATTGTCCATTTAATACTTTGTTATCATCAAAACTTAGGGTGTTTTATAAATAAAACTCATTTTCTTCCAACACTAATCATTATATCTTTAGATCAAATCCTCATATTTTGACACTCAGAGGCTAGGTTTGCAAACTCTCCCCCTATGTCACGTAAGATTAAGACAAGTTCGCAAGTTGTCTCAGATCCTACATATGATTTTCCAGTCATAAGATTACAATTAGATCTCCTTCAAGTTATAGCTCAAATTAATTAACACATGCTGAAACATAAAATACTGAATTAAAGAGAATTCAATTTCTTGTTAAGCAGTTTCAGTTACTTAGAATTCATTTAATCGAAAACAGAGACTTTCCCTTTGTTTGAAAATGAATGTAGTTTTTAATAAAACATTTTCTTACCCTTTAAGAAATATTTGCTCACCAATTCTCCCCCTTTCTCAAAAGAGAAAAAATAATTTATGCTTTCTGCTACAATGGCAATTGATTATCCAACAATTTTCTAGTTTCTTTAAACTTAACTTATTAAGTTGCCACTTAATTACTCCAATTAGCAATTAGTTACCCCTAAGTTTTTCTCCTCCTTTTGTTATCAGTCAAAAAGGATGGTACAAACATAGATGGTAAGCGTGCAAACCAATGTAGTCAAGTTGAAACAACTGTGAACAACCATAAAGCAATAAATGGGAGAACAAATATCTAGTGTGACTTAACTAGGGTTAGAAGGCTATAAAAAGACATTATTCTTTATCGTTTCATTCACACCAAACAATCCAAAGAACAAAGTTTTTAGAGAGAAAAACATTTGAGGTACAATGAGAAGATCATCACGCAGGATTGCAGAGTCCCAAAAGAAAGTTTAGTTAGATGCTGCTAAGGAAAAACATCCAAAGCAAGGTTCTAAGCCTGAAATCATAGAGATTTCTTCTGATTCTGCTAAAACAGATTCAGATTATGCGCAATACTTAGACACATATACTGAAGAAACTAGTACTAGGAGTTTGACTACTAGTGAGGAAGACTCTCAAATGACTGTAGAGTCCATGTTTAAGAAATCTAAGTCATCAGAGCCAGTGCCTGTGACTAGATCACCAAAGTCAGAGACTGATTTTGCTTAGGTTTTCTTCAATTTTATGTATCAAAGTCTTGAGGCTTAATAAAATGTTTCTTTTTTTCTTCTTTGCACATCTTGCATTTTAATTTTCTCATTGATTAAGTACTGATGAAATGATGCAATTCATAAATAAATCAAAAGAGATAAGCATATCAGATCAAAAAGATGTCATAATCAAAAGAGTAATTCTATGACAAACAAGAAAAATTTAAAAGTACCTAAAGAAATCCTAAGGAAAAGAGTCTAGTTTGTTTGCAAAATTGCCAATCGCAGAGATAATCTTTTCCGTAGATTCTTCTAGATTAGCAATCTTTTCTCTGATAATCCTTGAATCTTCTTCTTGAGCACTCATCCTTTCTACAAGCTGAAGCAATACATCTCTTGGTATTGAATCATGTGCTTCACTTGCAGACAACCCTTGTATGCTGCTCTGAATTGCTGTTAGATCTTTTCTCACTCCATCAGTTTCATCCTCCTTCTGATGGAGTACTTCCTTCAAGTGCTGCAGCTCTTCTTCTCCATTCTCCATTGTCTGCTCTTGAGTACCACTGCGTTCACCAACCACCAGCTCCATTTCCATGAACTCTTCAGTAATTTCTGGTGTTGGATAAGTTATCCTAGGAGGATTCACTTTCTGCACTATATCCATTAAATAGTGAAAATCCTCTTTTGCCTGCTGAGACACCTTCTCCCTCATAGATTCAACATAGCAATCCAAGGCATATCCAAATCTAGCCTTGATTCCTCTAACTTCAGCTTCCAAGTCAGAGGGAAAGATCATGAAGTCCTCATGTCTTGTGAAGAGGTTCTTGAGATCATAATGTAATTCATTCTCCAGTTTGGTAAGGTTTGGGCCAGGTTTAAGAATGAAGTTGTACGGGCAGTTTTTGAGGAAATGAGATTTGGCTAATTTTTTTTGTATGAAGGCCTGCGTTCTAGGAGTTCATACAGTCTGGCTTTTGGGATTGGATAGAGGGAGTTACCCATGATAGAATCCTCTGAGAATTCTAATGACTTTTGAAAAGTAGTTACAAACTTTTGTTCAAGAAATTCATTGGTGAATGGGTCAAGGATGATTTGAGATGGTAGGTTAAGAGTGGAGAGGTCAATTATGATTTCATCAGAGTCTGAATCATCACTCTCAATTAATGGTAGATCTATTTTGGATGAGTGTGGTTGAGAGGTTGAGATGACAAGATTCTGAGTAGGTGAGTCTGAGGAAGGTTGGTTTGTCTCTGGTTGAGTTTGAAAGTCTTGGTGATGTTGGATGGGTTCTTGTTGAGGTTCTTGAAAGGGTGGTTCTTGATGTTCAGGTACAGGGTTCTAGGTCTGAGAAGTACGCTCATCTAGAAAGTCAAGATTCCTAGTGGCGTCTGACTCTAAGAACATTATGTTAGCCATGTTCTCAGCAGATGGAGTTCCTGGGTTTGTTGTGGTATCAGATTTGGAAGATGTTGGTTTGGGAGATGAGGGTTTTGGAGAATGAACTAGATTAGATTCAGAGGACTTACCTTTATCAGAAGCAGAGTCCTTCTCAGCAGCTTCTGATTTCTCCTCTTCTTGATGGGTTGCTTCTGGATCAACAATATTGGCCTTCTTAGCAGACTTGGAACATTCAGCAGTAGCTTCTAGATTCCTCTTCTTCAATTCTTGCTTTTCTGTCAGTGCTCGCTGACACTTTACGAGGATTGGAGTGATTTCGGCTTTAGTAACACGAGGAAAATGATCAAGAAATTTTGGATCTTCCTTACATCGGTATAAGATTCTTGGGATAGACACTTCACTTGATGAACCTTTGTAATTCCAGAAATTTTCCAGTTAAACATCTAGGAGAGTATGCAAAGTTGACCAAGACTGGTGCATACTTCCATAGTCCTTCTAGGATTCCACTTTGAAAGAAGAGTTCTGAAAGCAGTCTTGGATGTCTGACAACTTTCTTATCTTCTCTGATGCTTTCAGTAACATTTTTGCAGAGATCATCAAAGATAAAATCAGCCACATCTACTGATTTATTCTTCATTGCAAAATAATTTGTTCTTCATTGCAAAATATAAACATCTTGAAGGTGCGTGGGAGAAAACACAAGAAGGGGGGGTTGAATTGTGTTTTAGATATATAAAAACTTTTTCAGATATTTGTATCTATCAGAGTCTTTAAGCACATCGGAATAATTAACACAACCAACGTGAATCTAAGAGAATGATGGAAGAGTAAATGAGAGAGTAAGAGAGAGAAAGAGACACAAGAATTTATACTGGTTCCCCTCACAAAACGAGAGTACTCCAGTCCCCTTGCACTTCCAAGGGATTTTACTATAATCACTAAGATTACAATTCAGGTGCTCAAGCACACAAGCAAGAGACTTCTTTGCTCTAAGTCACACTAGACAAAGAGACTTCCTTGCTCAAGTCACATAAGACAGGAGACTAAGACAAGAGACTTCCTTGCTCAAGTCACACAAGACAAGAGACTTCCTTTGCTCAAAGTCACACAAGACTAAGAGACTTCTTTTGCTCAAATCACAAAGATTGAGACTTTTCCAAATTACTCACGCAGGAGTAATACTAACTTCTAAGCTTAAAACTATTACAAGATAATAACTTCAGAGGCTTGAGCTAGTTTCAATTCTCACTTAATTCTGAGAGATGTGTTCTATGAAGATCCTTAGTCATCAATTCTTTCTTTCATGTATTTATATGAGTTGGAGAAAGATATTGAGACGTTGTAGAATTCCCGTTGTAAATGGACAGCTGTAGCTTTTGAATATACTTTAAACAAAGCCACGTCTTCTTCGCAGTTAAGCTTCACTTTTACTGTCTGTCCAAATACAGTAATAAGGTACAACTAGCTCCTAGAGAGAGTAGGATCACATCCTTTATGACCGTTGCAATTAGTTGTCCTTAAACAAATCATCAGGCTTGGTGAGAGTAGTTGATGTAGCCTTTCTGATGATCAGAGGAATTCCCTTTGCTTCTGATGAACCTTTGATATCTTTGAAGCCTGATTGGTCTTGAATAATTGGCCTCTGATAGTCCTTCGTAATTCAGCTTCTGAACGTCTTCATCTTCTGAATAACTCTTGACTAGCAGATAACTTCTGAACTCTTGTAGGCATCTGAACATCTCTGAGCTTCTGAACTTCTCTAAGCATCTGAAACTCTTGCAAACATCCTAATCCTATTTGAGCTTCTGAACATGTTTAGCTTCTGACCACGTTTTAGCTTCTGAACTCTTTCAGAGTGTAAAGATTCAGACTTCCATAAGGTTCCTTCAGAGCATAAATCAAGTGTGCTCTTGATATAACTTTGGATTCTCCTGCACACTTAATTTAGACATTAGTAACATCAATTGTCCATTTAATACTTTGTTATCATCAAAACTCAAGGGTGTGTACTAAAACACATTTTGTTCCAACAATCTCCGCCTTTTTGATGCTGACAAACATAAGTATTAAATACAATTGTTGTTGATAAAATTTAGCTATGTTGACATTAGGCTTCTGAGTTTTGCAAGCTCCCCCTAAGTCTGATATTCCATAGGGTTAGGTTTGTAAGCTCCCCCTATTTTGTATCTATAGTTAATTTTAATCAGTTTAAGAATTACTTTATTATATGACTTAAATTATTCATATTTTACTATGTAAAGAACAAGGTTTGCAAGCTTCTTCTTTTCATAGTGTAATAATCTTTGAATAAAGTTGCACCCTTACTCAAAAACTATCTAGAATAATAAACTTCAATTAATAAAAGTATTCTCCTTAAAATTATGCGCTTATTTAAAACGTCAGATGAAATAGACAAAATATTTAGATGAATGACAATAGGATCAGAGGCACTAGAAACGTATACACACATATGGTTCTGATGGTTATCATGATATACAGTTTCAGAGTTCAAAACATAATAATATTTTTCAAAATAGTTCAGAGCTTCAAAGTTCAGAGCATGAATGCAAAATTTTTGAAAACAGTTCAGAGCATGAATGCAAAATTTTTGAAAACAGTTCAGAGCTCAACACAATATTTTGAAATCCTCAAGATCAGATTGTCATTTCAAAGCATGTCACTCATGCCACTAAAATTGACCACTCTCCTACTCTCTCTTTCTGAAGCACTACAAAGCCCTAAAAAGCAGAGTAATTTCGCTTCTTCCAACAATTGATTTATCATTATTCTTTCTCCCACTTTTGTCATTATCAAAAAGGTAGTATAAGCAATTAATAACAAGTACAATGTCCAATGCAGTCAAGTCAGGAGTGGTTGAACGCATTCATGACATTGTCGGTGAAATGAGCTAATAAAAGGAGAGAAACCTAGTCATTTTATTCACACAGAATAATCTTAGGTTTTGATAGAGCAATTGAGAGAAAAAATGAAACGCTCAGAAAAGAAAAGAGTAGATTCAAAGAGAGTTAGTCAAGATAGGAGAAAACATAAGAAGAAATCAAGAGAAACAAAGCCAGTGTCTGAATAGGAAAAATGCAGTTCAGAGTCTGAAGAAAAAGATTGGGACTCTGACTGGTTTGAGTTGCTGAAGACATATATTCCTGAAGAAAATCAAACTGATATCAAAGGCTCTAGAGGGGCTAGTGTCTTTTCCTGAAGGAAACCAAACTGATGCATCAGAATTGGTTTCTTCATGAGAGACAACCAGTTGGATGACTCATCCAATTCCCCTCTTCAAAGGTCATATTTAGGCTTGTAACCATAATATGGCCTTTGGAGCATCCAGAAAATAGTCTTTTAGGAATTTTATGTAATCGGTAACTTATGTTCTCAATGAAATAAAATTTTAATTTCATTGGCTTGTTTAATTTAATTCTCTTATTATGTTTCTTCTCTTGTTATGCAATATAATTCTTTAAGAATAACCAAATATTGTACTCATGAAAATCAATTTTTATGAATAAAAACATAAGAGTTTGAAATATCAATTGACAAACTGTTTTTAAATGAAAGAATCTTTAAAAAAAATTTGAAAGCCAATTGAGAAAATAAATCTCAAGAAAAACAGTTATCAGAAGTTTTAAAGAATCAAAAATAAATAAAAACAATCAGATTAACACATAATGAATGAACATTTCAGATTAGCACAAAAAAGTTAAAAACATACACTAGTATAAGCTTAATCCTATCACTGTGCCTAACAAAATATTAATCAAATAAACAATTAACCAAACAAAGAAATCCTAGGGGTTTATTGAGGACGACTACAGAGGAGAGCTAAGGTTTTCATGATCTCTTTTTGGTTTCCATTGACTTCCTCCATCATCCCAATATACTTGTCCACCTTGGCTTCAATTCTTTCAATATCAGCCTCATAAACAGGATTTCTCAGATGCTCTTGATTACCTTGATTAGCCCCCAGAATGTCTTGGATAGGTTCATTTAGATCTTCTTCAATTGAGGTTAACCTCTCCCTCAGGTTTTGCTTATCATTTGTTCTTACAGCAGAGGATTCAGGTGGATCCCTCTCTGTGTCCTTCTGAATCTGAATGACCTCTTCAACAGCTGCAACTTTTCCCTTGTCAGATCTCTTCTGCTCTTCAATATCTGCCTTCAGAAGACTACACAATTTCTTCACCAAATCCTCAGTTAAACTCACCCATTGAGCAGCATATTCAGATGAAGACATGTTAGATTGTCTGAGCTCATGAAGACCATGTATCTGACTGATCAAACTGTTGCATTTACTCAAGATATCAGGGTTTTTTGAGTTGGTTGGGTGAGGTTCAGTGTTTGAGGGTGTTTGAGGGTTTTATGATAATCTTTGAGTAAAGTTGCACCCTTACTCAAGAACTAACTATGAATAATAAACTTCAATTAATAAATGCATTCTCCTTGAAAATTAAGCCCTTAATGCAGATGCAAGATGAAGCAATATTTAAATTGAAGCAATATTTAAATTGAATGACAAAATAGGATCAGAGGCGCTTAAAGACTTCTACATACACACTTGGTTCTGATGGTTATCATTAACAGCTTCAGAGTTCAAAATATTTTCAAACAGTTCAGAGCTTTAAAAAATCTTTTCAAAGAAAATAGCTCAGAGTCTGAACAAAAATTTTAAAACAGTTCAGAGCTCTTTAGTGCAATATTTTGAAATCCTCAAAGATCAGATTGTCATAACAAAGCATGTACCTCATGCTACTATTTTGACCACTCTCCTACGTTCTCTCTCTGAGGCACTACAAGGCCCTAAAAATCCAAGTAATTTCGCTTCTTCCAACAATTGATTTACCAATATTCTTTCTCCCCCTTTTGTCATTATCAAAAAGGTAATATAAGCAATTAATAGAAATTCAACTTTCAATGCCGTCAAGTCAGAAGTGGTTGAACACATTTAATACTCGGCCATTGAATTATGCTTATAAAAGGAGAGAGATACCTGGTCATTTTACTCACACAGAATAATCTTAGGTTATTGATAGATCTCTTGAGAGAAAAAATGAAACGCTCAGAGAAGAAGAAAGTAGTTTCAGTGAGAGTTAGTCAAGATAGGAGAAAACATAAGAAGAAACCAATGGAAACAAAGCCAGTGTCCTTTACAGAAGAACTCAGTTCAGAGTCTGAAGAGAAATCTTTGGACTCTGACTGTTTTAAGTTCTGAAGACATATCTTCCTGAAGAAAATCAAACTGAAGTTCGAGGCTCTAGAGGAGTATGTGTCTCTTCCTGAGGAAAACCAAACTGATGCATCAGAAATGTTTTCTTCAGGAAGGACTGTGGGTTGAATGGCTTCAGCCAAAAGCTCAACCTTTCCCCTCTACAAAGATTATAGTTAGGCTTGCAACCTCAAAAATAACCTTTGGAGCATCCGGAAGATAGTTCTTAGAAATATTGATATGTAAACCAGAACTTTTGTTCTTAATGAAATAAGATTCATTACTTTGGCTTGTTTAATTTGATTTCCTACTTTTATGCTTTCTCTGGTTATGTAATTTGATACTTTAAGAATAACCAATAAACAAAATAACTGTTTGTAAGAAAATTGACTTTAATTAAACATATAAACAGTTTTTAGCGGGTTAAGATAGCAAGTCTGATTAAATATAAAAATATTATCATAGCATGAATAAATATTTCAGATTAGCACAAAGAAATTACAGAAACATACAGAGATATGATCTTACTTCTATCAATGTGCCTATCAAAATATTAATCAAGATATTTATTTTAAGCAAATAAAGAGATCTTAGGTTGTTGATTGGGGTTGGTTACAAAGATGAGCTAGGATTCTCAAGATTTCCTTCTGCTTGGCATTTACTACCTCCACCAGCTCTCCATACAGTGGGTTTCTGATGTGCACTTGACTTGCTCCTAGATTATCCACAATAGGTTCATTCAGTCTTTCCTCAAGTGATGCTATCTCTTTCATTAGATTTTGCTCCTCACTTGTTCTTACAGAAGAGGATCCAGGTTGACTCCTCTCTGTGTCCTTGTGAAACTGAATGTCCTCTTCCACCATTGCGTTCTTTCCCTTGTCATTCCTCCTTTGTTCTTCACTACTGACCTCTTGGAGACTGTGTAGTTTCTTTAGCAGTTCTTCAGTTAGGCTTACCCATTGTTCAATATGGTCAGGTGAAGATATATCAACTTGTCTTATCTCAGAAAGACAATGTATTTGTCTTATCAAACCATTGCATTCACTCAAGACATCAGGGTTTATGAAATTGGTTTGAGGAGGGTCAGAGTTTGAGGGTGTGATGGTGTGTTAAGGTGCAGTATGTGGCTCAGTTTGTATGGTTGTTTGTATGAAAGGTTCTGGATGAACAGGTCCTGGTGCAGATTTTCTTAGAGAAAAACTGTCTTTAGGACTTGTTTGAGCAGTGTTTGGAGTGGGGTTCTGAGTTTGTTTAGAATTTGACAGAAGGTTCTGAACACTAGTCGTAGTGACTTGTTGATGAGGTAGTTAACCTCCTAGGTGTTCTTCAAGGAATAGTAGAGGTGAATTATAGTGTTGTATTGGAGATTTGTTTGGTTGAGAGTCTTGAGTGTTTACAATAGCAGAGTCAGACACTAACATTTTACCTAAATCTTTCAAGATTGATCCTTCAACAGCTTTCTTCTCTGGCTTCTTAGTGAGTCTCTTTAGTTTAACACTTATAGGTTCATCATCAAAGTCACTCTCTTCTTCTTGAATCATTTCCCTAGATGATTCATCAGACTTGATTTGAATCCTTCCCTTCTTATCTGTCCTTGCAGCTTCATTCTTCTCATTCTTAATCTTCACCAGTCTCTTCCTTTTCTTCTTCAATCCTTCCTCTTCAATCTCAAACCCTTCACCTTGACTTTCTAGCAATAGAACATATTGATTAATAATACCGTTTGAGAGAACAGGTATATCAATTTTATGTCTTTTTATTATTGAGTCCTCTGAGTGAGAGAGAAGTTCAAAAGGATCAGAGGGTATCATCTCTTTTCCAGCTAGTAAGTTCATGTTGGATAGTGTGTGAGCTGAGATTGTAGAGGCTCTGATTTCCCTAATCAGATTGTCACGTCCAGTAGCTTTAATTACATCTATCACACCACATTGATAGAAGATTTCACTAAGGATTCTTGAATAGATGACATGAATGTTTGGCTTGGATTGTTTTTGAGCAGCATTGACAGCTTTACATAGGTGATTGAAGATATACTTAGCCCAATTTAGTTGATATCCTTTTGTGAGATAGTAGATAAAGTATCTGTGATCCCATGAAAGTTGATCAGCACTTCCACTTCTTGGAAAGATTGATCCTAGCAGGATTCTGGCTAAGAGTTTCTGAGTTGTCTTCAAGTCACCACTTCTGTTGCTCTCACAAGTTTTCTCTTCTTCATAACACATATTCGTCATATCACTTAAACATCTTGTGTTCTTTGCTTCAACAGCACTGAAGGTATTGAATTTTCCTTCATTGGGAATTTGAAGAATACCGACCAAGTTTGATTGAGTCAAAACTACTTCAAAGCCACACACTACTGACCTAATTTCTTCTTCTGTTACTTCTCTTAGACCTAATTCGGCTGGTGTCTTGTCCTTGTTCTCAGGTTTTGAATTCCTTAAGACACCAACTTCTCTATTGTAGTCTTCTAAAGTCACTACCTTGCTTCTCACCCAGAAATCTTTAACAAGCGTAGGGTAGATTGGACCATTTAGAATCTTTATGTATCTACCACCTCCATTTTGGTCCGAGAAGAACTACTCAACATTGTGTTGATTTATCTTAAGACTTTCAAAATCAACTGGTTGTTCCATAACCAAGTTGAGTGATTTTCCTTTCATGTCAAGCGATCTTTCTTTGCTAAAAACCTCAGAGCAGTTGATAATATTTACTGTTAAATCCCTTGGGAACAAAAACGAAGCAGAAGAGGTTGATGAGGTAGAGGTATCCATCTCAGAAGTTAGGGTTTTTTGAAATTTCTAATTGCAGAGAGAAGATAGTTGTTTTTGATTTGAAAGAGAGTAATGTGATAGTGTAAAGAGTGCGAGTGTTTACTGATTTTGATTAAAGCAAAAAAAATTAAAACAAACTCATCATCAACTGTTTTAAACCAATCAGAAGGTGTGTACGTGTTGTCTAAAAAGCACCAAAACGTTTTAGTAAAAGTACTTAAACGTTTCTAATTCATTTTGTATTCAGAGGCTTAACCGTCAGAGGTTGAAACGTTTCTGAGAGTCTGAGATTCTTCAGATGCTGAAACCTGAAGAACTTCAGAGGCTGAAAAACATGTCTTTCAGGGCACAAGAAAATATGTTCAGATAGGATTTTTCAAGGTTTTTAGTACTGAACACTGTGTATCCTAAGAAGACATTTTCAACCTTTGAGAGTTATTTATCTGAATATGTCATTCAGGAGTTAAGCATACTTACCTTGTATTGAAGCTTTCTTGACTAGGTGTAGTCAGAGTCATAGCCTGAGCAATCACTCCACCACACTGAGTTGTTGTCATCTTCAATACATGCTTCAAGGTCTTCATACTCCTTCCTGCTCCTTATGTACTCCATCTCATCTTCTTCTCCATCTGACTCTTCAAGAATGTGCCTTCTATGCACAATTGCTCTTCTTCCATTCACAGTCACATGCATCCTTGTGATTGGAAGGTTCAGAGTCTTAGTTTCACCTGCAATCAAGTAAACAATTTTGTCTCTTGGTACCCACTTGCATGAGGGTCCTAGACTGTTAGTTGCCAAATCTTCATCCTTCATTTGTTTCATCTGAGAGCTATCAGATACAAATGTAGTGTAAAGATTTGGAAGTGAGAAGCTTTCATCAATAACTGATGAGCTTGGTTCCTCTAGTATTTTACTACTAGAGTATCCAATCCCATTAGTATTGTTGGTCTTAAGGTTGCAAAGCATGGAAACAATTTTATTTTGATCAGCATTTATGTTATAGTACTCTTTGAGAACTAGAGAGTGCTCAAGGGGTTTGTAACATATAGCAAAATCATTCTTAGGGTCTTTGGTTTTGATAAAATCTTTTTGTTCAAGACCTTCAGAGTGTTTTGCTTGCTTACTTAAATTCTCATAGTCTGCTTTAAGCTTTTTATACTTCTGCTGACTATTAGAGAGTTTAAGTAAGGTCTTATTAAGATGCTTGATCAATTTAGCTTTGGAAAGACTAGAATATACCTGATTTATTATTCTCTGGATGCTTTCTTTGCTCTCAGGTTCTGACTTTTCATCAGAGCCTGAGTCTTCAGAGTCTGATCCATCTTCAGAACTTGATCCTTCAGCTCTTGGTGCTCTTTCAGACTCATCTTCAGAGAAGTTGTCTAGTACATCCCATGTTGTCATTCCTTTAGCTAGTCTTCCTCCATTCTTCTTGAAGATGTACCATCTTTGAATTTTTCTTGAAAATCTTTCAAGATACTCTTCATCAGGTTCTTCAACAAGATCTTCATGCTCCAATGCTTGCTTTCCTTTCCTTGCTGCTTCTGCTTCTTCACGTTTCAACTCTTGCATATCCTTCAGAGCCAATTCATGGACTCTGAGTAAATCAATCAATGATTCAGGACTCATTGAATTGATGTCTTCAGTTTCCTCTATAGCATGTAGAATTTTATTCCAATCCAGAGACAAACTCCTCAGCAACTTGCTTACAAGCTCTTTGTTGCTGAGTTTGTTGTTGTGCTCTTCAAGCTTGCTTGTGATAGCTTGAAACCTTATGTTCATTTTCTCAATGCTCTCATTTTCCTCCATCCTAAACTCCTCATATTGATCTAACAAGCCATTTACTGTTGCCCACTGAATGCTTTCATTATCATCACTAATGAGGCAAAGAGTAGTAGCTGTAGAAACAATAAAAGAAGTTTGATAAGCCCCTGAAGTGGAAGGATTTTGATTGTTGCTCAGATCTTCATTTAAGCTCAGTTCATCTTCAAATTTCTTGCTAAGATCAGCAACTTGTTGATGTAGCTTCTGCTTCCACTTATCCATGTTTTGAGCCATGGAGGTTTTCTCTTTTGGATCTTGACTGTCTCACGGTTAAGTGATTTACCAACAGAACCGGAGCTCTGATACCAATTGAAGGTGCGTGGAGAAAACACAAGAAGGGGGGTTGAATTGTGTTTTGGATATTTTAAAAACTTTCCAAGATATTTAAAATCTTTTCTGAGTCTTTAAAGTACAGCGGATTATTCACACAATTAACTTATGGCGTTATGAATGATGAAGGAGTAAATGAGAGAGTGACAGAGAGAAGAACACACAACAATTTATACTGGTTCCCCTCACAAATTGAGAGTACTCCAGTCCCCTTGTTTCCAAGAGAGTTTCACTATAATCACATGGATTACAATAGTTGCTCAAGCACACAAGCTCAAGACTTCCTGCTCTTAGTCACACAAGACATAGAGACTTCCTTGCTTTGATCACACAAGATCAAAGACTTCCTTGCTCAAGCACACAAGCTTGAGACTTCCTGCTCTAAGTCACACAAGACAAAGAGACTTCCTTGCTCTGATCACACAAGATCAGAGGCGTCCTTGCTCAAGCACTCAGCCTCAAGACTTCACTGCTCTAATCACTAAGATTGAGACTTACGTGCTTCTACACTAAGCAGAAGACTTTCTTGCTTCTACACTAAGCAGAAGACTTACTACTAACTTAAGAGCTTAAAACTTATTACAAACATAATAACTTCAGAGGCTCTAAGCTAGTTTCTATGCTCACTTCATTTGAGAGATATTATCTATTACAATTCAAATTCTCACTTTCTTCTGAGAGATTTTATCTAATGTTGAGCGCTAGTCATCAATTCTTTCTTTGGCATATTTATATGAGTTGAGAAAGACATTGAGACGTTGGAGAAATTCCCGTTGCAACTTGGACAACTGTAGACATTGAAGATCCGTTGAGTAAAGCCACGTCTTCCTTTGCAGAGAAGCTTCACCTTTGCTGTCTGTCCAATGGTACAGTTATAAGGTACAACTAGCTCCTAGAGAGAGGGATCATATCCTTTGTGACCGTTGCATTTTAGTTGACCTTAGAACAAGTCATCAGGCTTGATAAGTTGTAGTTGATGTAGCCCTCTGATGACTGGGAATTCCTTTGCTTCTGATGAACCTTTGATAACTTGGAGTCTGATTGGTCTTTGAATGGTTGGCCTCTGATAGTCTTTCGTAATTCAGCTTCTGAACGTCTTCATCCTCTGAAAGACTTATGACTAGCAGACAACCTCTGAACTCTTGTAGGCCTCTGAACATCCTTGAGCTTCTTAAACTCCTCTGAGTTCCTGAACAGCTTTCAGATGTTCTGATCTACTTTGAGCTTCTGAACTTTGTATAGCTTCTGACCACGTTGTAGCATCTGAACTCTTTCAGAGTCTAAATATTCAGACTTCCATTGGTTTCATCAGAGTTTAAATTAAGTGTGCTCTTGATTAACCGTTGAATTCTCCTGCACTTAATTTAAACATTAGTACCATCAATTGTCCATTTAATACTTTGTTATCATCAAAACTTAAGGGTGTGTATTAACACATATTTTGTTCCAATAGTTGTGTGTTCTTCTCTCTCTCACTCTCTCATTTACTCCTTCATCATTCATAACGCCATAAGTTAATTGTGTGAATAATCCGCTGTGCTTTAAAGACTCAGAAAAGGTTTAAATATCTTGGAAAGTTTTTAAATATCCAAAACACAATTCAACCCCTCCTTCTTGTGTTTTCTCCACGCACCTTCAGTGTTAGGTTTTCAGCTTGTGGTTGGTGGTCAGAACCTTGATTTTCAGAGGGTTGGTGTTCATGTATTGTTTGGACAGGTTCTGGTGAGATGTTTGGTTCAGTATGGGTTATTTCTGGTATGGGAGGTTCTGAATAGACAGGTTCTGAGATAAGTTGTTTTAATGTGAGATGGTCTTCAGGACTTGTCTGGGTGGTGTTTGGAAAGGGATTCTGAATTTGTTCAGAGATTGGGTGGATGGATGGGTTCTGAACAGTTGGGTTAGATAATTCACCATTTAAATGTTCTTCAAGGATTTGTAAGGGTGAATTACTAGGTTGAGTTGATGATGGGGTTGGTTGAGTATCTTGAGTATTTACAACAGCAGGTTTAGACATAGATACATTACCTGAGTTGTCATTAGTTGAGCCTTCAGCAATTTTCTTTTTGAGTTTGACACTTAATTGTTCATCATCATCTTCACTTTCTTCATCTTGAATTATTACCACATTTGAACTCCCAGCCTTGGACTTGCTCTTTCCTTTACTCTCGTCCTTCGTAGCTTCATTCTTCTCCACCTTTACTTTTACCAGCCTCTTCCTCTTCTTCTTCAATTCTTCCTTTTCAACCTCAAGCCCTTCACCTTGACTTTCTAGCAGTTGTATGTATTGATTGACAATACCATTTGAGACAGCAGGTTTGTCAATCTTATATTTCTTCACCATAGAATCTCCTGAGTGTGGTTGAGGTTCAAATGGATCATAAGGTTGCACTTCTTGTGCTGCTAGCAAGTTCATGTTGGAGAGGGTGTGAGCAGAGATTTTAGAGGCTCAAAACATGGATGAGTGGAAGCAGAAGTTATATCAACAAGTTGCTGATCTTAGCAAGAAATTTGATGATGAACTGAGCTTAAATAAAAATCTGAGCAACAATCAAAATCCTTCCACATCAGGGGCTAATCAAACTTCTAGTATTGATTCTACAGCTACTACTCGTTGCCTCATTAGTGATGATAATGAAAGCATTCAGTGGGCAACAGTAAATGGCTTGTTAGATCAATATGAGGAGTTTAGGATGGAGGAAAATGAGAGCATTGAGAAAATGAACATAAGGTTTCAAGCTATAATAAGCAAGCTTGAAGAGCACAACAACAAACTCAGCAACAAAGAGCTTGTAAGCAAGTTGCTGAGAAGTTTGCCTCTGAACTGGAATGAAATTCCAAATACTATAGAGGACTCTGAAGACATCAATTCAATGAGTCCTGAATCATTGATTGATTTACTCAGAGTCCATGAATTGGCTCTGAAGGATATGCAAGAGTTGAACGTTGAAGAAGCAGAAGCAGCAAGGAAAGGAAAGCAAACATTGGAACATGAAGATCTTGTTGAAGAACCTGATGAAGAGTATCTTGAAAGGTTTTCAAGAAAAATTCAAAGATGGTACAACTTCAAGAAGAATGGAGGAAGACTAGCTAAAGGAATGACAACATAGGATGTACTAGACAACTTCTCTGAAGATGAGTCTGAAAGAGCTCCAAGAGTTGAAGGATCAAGTTCTGAAGATGGCTCAGACTCTGAAGACTCAAGTTCTGATGAAAAGTCAGAACCTGAGAGCAAAGAAAGTTTCCAGAGGTCAATGAATCAGGTATATTCTCGTCTTTCCAAAGCAAAATTGATCAAGCATCTTAATAAGACCTTACTTAAACTCTCTAATAGTCAGCAGAAGTATAAAAAGCTTAAAGCAGACTATGAGAATTTAAGTAAGCAAGCAAATCACTCTGAAGGTCTTGAACAAAAAGATTTTATCAAAACCAAAGACCTTGAGAATGATTTTGCTATATGTTACAAACCCCTTGAGCACTCTCTAGTTCTCAAAGAGTACTGTAACATCAATGCTGATCAAAATAAAATTGTTTCCATGCTTTGCAACCTTAAGACCAACAATACTAATGGGATTGGATACTCTAGTAGTAAAACACTAGAGGAACCAAGCTCATCAGTTATTGATGGAAGCTTCTCACTTCCAAATCTTTACACTACATTTGTATCTGATAGCACTCAGATGAAACAAATGGAGGATGAAGATTTGGAAACTAACAGTATAGGACCCTCAAACAAGTGGGTACCAAGAGACAAAATTGTTTACTTGATTGCAGGTGAAACTAAGACTCTGAACCTTCCAATCACATGGATGCATGTGACTGTGAATGGAAGAAGAGCAATTGTGCATAAATGGCACATTCTTGAAGAGTCGGATGGAGAAGAAGATGAAGAGGAGTACATAAGGAGCAGGAGGGAGCATGAAGAACTTGAAGCTTGCTTTGAAGATGACAACAACTCAGTGTGGTGGAGTGATTGCTCTGGCTATGACTCTGACTACACCTAATCAAGAAAGCTTCAATGCAAGGTAAGTATGCTTAACTCCTGAATGACATTTCAGAGGAATAACTCTCAAAGGTTTGAAAAATGTCTTCTTAGGATACACAGTGTTCAGTACTAAAAACCTTGAAAAAAAATCCTGTCTGAACATATTTTCTTGTGTCCTAAAAGACTTGTTTTTCAGCCTCTGAAGTTCTTCAGGTTTCAGCATCTGAAGAACCTCAGACTCTGAGAAACGTTTCAACCTCTGATGGTTAAGCCTCTGAATACTAAATGAATTGGAAACGTTTAAGTATTTTATACTGAAACGTTTTGGCGCCAAAGAGACAACACGCATACACGTTCTGATTGGTTTGAATGCAGTTAATGATTAGTTTATTTTTTAATTAATGTATTGTGTATTTTAATTTGTGTTATGTTTTTAACAAAATCTCTTAAACACTCACACTTTACACTTCCACATCTGTCATCATTGTCTTTGAAAACAAGAACAAACTCTTCCTCTAGCCCTAGTAAAATCCTCACCCAAACCTTCTGAAATGGCATCTACTTCAACATCAATTCAAGACTCCTTGTTTATTTTTCCTGATAACTTTCCGATCAACACCATTGCTTGTGAGGAGATGTTTTCTACAGATTTATCTCTCAAGATGGAGGGAAAATCTCTGAACCTGGTTATGGAACAACCAGTGGACTTTGATAGTTTGGAAAAGAACCATCTTGATGTCCTAAAGTTCTTTTCTAATCACAAAGGGAGCTATAGGTACATGAATTTATTAAATGGTCCAATCTATCCTACTCTGGTGAAAGATTTCTGGATTAGAAGCAAGGTGAGGACTGTTGAAGATTATCACAAGTAGCTAGCTGCAAGGAGAGAAGAAAAGATTGAAAATGAAGACAAAACTCCTGAAGAGTTAGGTTTAAGAGTCATTGAAGAAACGAAGGTGCATTCTGTTGTGTGCGGATTGAAGTAATTCTCACTGCTTCAAACTTGGCTAAGGTGCTATCCATCCCAAATGAAGGCATCTACTACACCTTTAGTCGCAGTGAAGCACAGAATTCTATGTTTCTGAAGACTATGACAAGACAATGCTACGTCAAGGGAACAAGCTGTGAGAGCAACAAGATAGGTGATCTGAAGCCCACTCAGAAGATGTTAGCCAAAATCATGTCAAGATCTATATTTCCAGGAAGTGAAAATCCTGATCATTTGTCATGGGATCATAGACACTTTGTCTATTTTCTTACAAGGAAATATGATTTAAATTGGGCCAAATACATCTTTGATCACCTATGCAAATCTGTGCTCTACTCTCAAAATCAGGCCAACTCTGATATACATGTAGTCTACCCAAGGGTCCTCAGTGAGATTTTCTATCAATGTGGAGTAATCGATATAATCAAAGCTGCTGGTCATGACTACTTGTTAAGAGAATGTAGAGCCTCCACATTATCTGCTCATTCACTAGCTCACATGAACCTGGTGTCAGAACATAAAGAAAAACCTTCAGAACCTCTGATATATCAGCCTCACTCAGAACCTTCCTTGGTTAAGAAATGGAACATTGGCATGCCTACAATCTCTTGTGACATTGTCAATAAGTATATTCAACTGTTGGATAACCTAGGAGAAGGATTTGAGACTGAGAAGGTAGAGTTGAAAAAGAAGAGAAGAAGGTTAGTGAAAGCATATAAAGTTGAAGGCTCAAAGAGTGATGATGAACCTCTCAGCGTCAGACGAAGGAAGCTTATCAAGGAGTCTGAGGAAAAGATTAATGAAAGCTCAGATCATAACAGATCAGGTGATGTATCTAAACCTGTTGTTGCTACTACTCAAGACATTCAGTTAACCTCATCATCAACCCAACTCACTCCAATTCAAAACCAAGCAAGTTCTGAAGATAATCTCACCTTGACACAACTTATATCAGAACCTGTCAAAACAAATCTCCCTGAACCAGTCTTTATCAACATTTCTTCATCATCATCTTCGTTTGATTACAACCCTAAAGAGTTAGATGAAATCCTAGCTAGCCTTGAACATCTAAAAGCTAAGACCAAGTCATCTATAACTCAAACGCTTTCAGACTCTCACCCATTCAAACACCAAACTCCATCTGAACTCCAATTCTCTGAACATATTGTTTCAGAAGAAAACTTGAACCACCCTTCATCAAACCATGTTGAGGCTATGATCAATGAACTTCTTTTAGAAGATTTTCATCTCAAAGACTTTGTCCAAACCAATCCCAGTTCTCAACTCATCAATACACCCCTATCCAAAGAACCTCATCCAACCCAATCAATCATTCCCGATGACTTGAGCAAATGCAATAACTTGTTTAAACAGATACATGGTCTTTATGACCTAAGGCAAACAGATATGCCTTCATCTAAGTATGCTTCTTGAAAATCTGACACCCTGTAGACAGATGCTACGCAAGATGCTACAGCAATGTTCGTAGCAATAAATCACACAGAAAATAATGCAGCAGTAAATAGCAGAACAGTAAATAACACAGTAGGTTTGTTAACCCAGTTCGGCGTAATCACGACCTACTCTGGGGGATACCAATCCAGGAGGAATCCACTATAATAGTACTAGTTCTAAGTTCTCAGCAAACGCCGCGTTTACAACTTATCACCTAGTCACTACCCGTGCTATACTCTACCTAGGAACTCATAGATATGAGACCCCGTCTCACTCCTATTAAAACAATACTCAGGAAGTTACTCACTGTAACAGACACTCAAACAATCAATAACAAACCTACCTCCGTGCTTCAAAGCTTAGGAGTAAGTTCACACAATTCTAATCTCCGTACTTAAAAGCTTAGGAGAGGACACACAAATACAACTCAAATAACCAGTCCTAAACTTGCATCAACTTGACACAAGAAAGGTTCACAATAAACAAGCAAAACTCTAAAACCCTAAAACACACACACTTTAGTAAACACGGCTTTAGATACTTTGAAATAATGATTTAGACCTCATATATATAGCCTTGAGATAGCAGGTACTTGTTGCACAAGAAAAGCCTTCAGAATAAATCTGGACCATTGAGATAATCAACACAAAGATTTACTTCAAATATTCTTCAAATATTGTCTTCAAAAAGATTTACTTCAAATAAATATTCTTCAAACAAAAAGATTAACTTCAAATATATATTCTTCAAAGATTGTCTTAAAAAAGATTTACTTCAAATATATATTCTTCAAAAAGATTTACTTCAAATATATATTCTTTAAAAGATTTACTTCAAATATATATTCTTCAAAGATTCAATTATATTATTGAACTAAATAATCTAAACCGCCTTTAGTAACTTAGAGAACAAGGCTCAGCTTGGTCTGTTAAAACGTGTGCAATCTTTTATTCTCAAACAAATCTTTCTAAGATTTTATATAAAAATTCTGCGCAACACAGTAGCAGTAACGCTATACTTCATATGCTACAGCATCTTGTCCAACATTTTGGCTAGAGTTAGTTTTTGCAAAATTGTAGCCAACATACAAAAACCCAACAATCTCCCCCTTTGGAAAATTTTGGCTAAAACAACTTTAGACCAGTTTGTGGAGAGATGCAGATCATACTTTCCTTCGAGTCAACATAAGCACACAACTAGGAAAGAAAGCAGACAATAACATCAGAGGCATGCAACAGCGGATCATACACATCTAGCCTCATGAAGTACAACTAGAGAGAAATAAACTCTCATAATAGTGGATTCAAAGATAAGACTCTTTCATTTCATGCTATGGAAAAATAAATTCCACACATATTAGGAAAAATAAATTCCTATAGAGACAGAGTCATACAGCATGCATGGAATCTGAACATTCATCAACAGTAGAAAAATAAATTCTACTCCCCCTTAGTACATGCATGGGGATGAGATTACTCCCCCTCAAAATCTGCATATCATTAACAGACAGAACATGATATACCAGATGCTATAGCATTTGTTGTCACATCATGCACAGAACACCAGAAAACCTTCAGAAAATCAGAAATATTACTCCCCCTTTTTAGGCATAAATTTGTCAAAGAGTATCATAGGAGCAACAATCAGTACCAGAACAAGGAACAACCACAGAGTGCAGATAACAACCAAAGAGCACACGCAGGTGCAATAGTTAACAAGAACATAGTCCAAAAAATACCAGAACATAAGAACCATAGAGTACCAGAGGAAAAGAGACATAGAGTTCATATTACAGACCATATGCACATGCAAGTGCAATCAGAAACAGGGCTACAAGAAAACTGCTCTGGAGCGTCGGTCGAAATGAGACGCTAAAAGGCCAAAAACGGACGCTACAAGGTATTTAGCGTCAGCCTAGCGTCCGTGTCGAGACAAACACTTAAATGCCCGAAGTTAGACAGTTGCGTCCAGTAGACGCTATTTAGCATCTGTCTAATTAGACGCTACGTTGACACTAGTGACATGTATATAAGCAGACGCTAATAGCTTCGGTTTTCAGGCGACGCTACTGATATATATATCGGTCTCATCAAGAGTCAGATGTAGAGTCCGCTTGTCAGACACTAACATTAGCGTCTGCCAATAATGGATGCTATACGTCAATTTTTGAATTATGAAGCGTCAGCTAAAAGCTGACGCTCTTGGTTTCTTTTTTTTTAAATAAAATATTATAGCTGATGGAAGGTCACCTAACAATTAGTATTCATGCATCTTCTTAAATATAAATTCATCAATTCTTATCAAGACAAACTATTTATCATATATATATATATAGTCTTTCATGTTGGCCAAAGCCTATGTCATACAACAATCACACTAAGAAAAACAAACCAAAGTGTTTATCTAACAAGTCGAAAGTATAGTCTTACACATAAAAACTATCAAAACCAAACATAATTTGTAAGATAAAAAAGAGCGGCAAACGTAAATTCTCTCGTGACGATGACATTTGCATAGTGATGATTACTACATGTCTGCATAACTTCCGAAGCATCCCTTTTACAAGTTGCATTTCTTTTGATTTTCCATTCCTATCGTGGAACACAAATATACCACCATAAATAAAGCCTGAAACCAAATCGGTGTTATTAATAACATCATTAGAAGTTACTCAAATAAATTAACTTTACTAGGTCCAAATCAAACAGTGTAATATATTCAATGGACATCAATGGTTTCATGATCTACTAATTAACGTGTCCTACATAAAGCAACAACCCTTTTACTATCAAATTTCTTAAGATATTATTGATCACAGTTTGTATTGGAGCAATAATTAATATGGTATTATTAAAATTGAAGGTTGCAAAGAGTACCATATTAGACACTTGTACTTTTAAGCACTTCCAAATCATCAGTAACAATCTGGAAATTATACACAAAAGTGGCTAAATTAATCATGAGGCAATTCAAAGAGTAAACAAATTTCAAACTCAAGGGAAATACAGCCAAAGTGATTCTCAATGAAATACAACAGTTCATGATATAGGTAGGGTTGAACAAAGGCAAATACAACCTATATACTCCCTCCGTCCCAAATTATAAGGGAAAAAACAAAAAACACACTTATTAAGAAAAAGTAAAACATGTAAATTTGAAATATGTTTTTGTGTGTTTTCTTTGGAATAAGGTGCATGGGAAGATGTAAAAACAATTTTTATTGGTTGTTGTTTATTGAGAAAAGGGGAGAGAGAGAAAATTAAATGCAATTTGCATTTAATTTTATGAGAATAAGGAAAAAAACATTCTTGAAAATAGTTTTTCCCTTATAATTTGGGACAAAAAAAATGAAGTTTTTTCCCTTATAATATGGGACGGAGGGAGTATATCTACATATAAAGAGAAGATCAAAGCACCTTCACCATCAAAAACCACCCAAACCAGCACCCGCAACTAAGCCACACAACTCGGACGAACAAGTCATTGGGGCAAAAAAACCAGCATGTGATCAAACCATTTTTAAAGGGGGCAAATTTTTACCTTAGCAATAGCTTCCGTTGAATTCTTTTCTCTACTAGAGCAGTCACTGCACATTGCAAAAAGGCTTGATTGTCATAGAGGAAATTCATCAATACTACACATGGCTTCTTAGTATTCAATAAAGGATTGCGACATAAAATTGAATACAACAAAGTTGTCAAGAGAAAAAGCCTAATCTGCCTCTTCGCCTCTTCTTATAGCAGTGAAGAGAAGGAGAATTAACAACTTTTAGGAAAAACCATGGACCATAATAATACCATTTTCATAACCAAATGACAGCCAAATTCCAAGACAAATAATAGTAACTGATTTATCATCAAACAAAAGAATCGTATACACATACTCTAGAAACAAACATATATGATCATGATTAATTCAAAATCATATGAGTAGCATATGTACTATATCCATGGTGGTACAATGCTTTTACCAAATCAGAATAAGGCCATTTTTTAAGATGGTTTCAATTTTCATCTAAAGATAGGAAAAAAAAATGTTATTTGGTAAATTTAACTCATCATTCAAAGCCCAATCATAAGTTAACAAGAATCATAAATAGACTACCAAATCATAAACATATTACTTAAGTTTAAGACCACAAAAATTTTAGGGACGTGAAGTGCCTTTGTAGTAGATTAGATAACATTTGTAACATCTTAAACTAACAATCATCATCAAGATGACAGTACAGAGGGATATAATTAAGAACAAGTCTCCACTATTAATCAATTACAAGGCTAGAATTTAAGTACCTGTATTTTGAAGAACAAACCAAAAGACTTAAAGATGTGTAGCATGATAGTGAAAAACCTTATAGTTCTGAATCATCTCATACTCATTCTTACCATCGAATTTAGGTGAGCTGATATTTATAGGTAACAAATAGAAACTAAAATCAAGCATGACAATTGATTGGAATGTGAAAATTGAAGAGAAAAAACCCTAATTAATTATATGAGAGAGAGAGAAGCACATACCGATATCTTAGTCGAGTTTTGAACTATTGATAGGATTCAGTTAGGGAAGTTAATCAAGAGAAACACGGATTCAACGAGATTGAGCATCACACGAAGATTGAAGCTAATCAAGAGAAACATGGATCCAGTAATATTGGTGAACGCCGATTCATCATCGCACGGTGTTCTTCCATCTGAAAATTGAACGGTAGATTCTAACTTAGAGAAAAATTGGTGAATGGGTTTGTGAATAAACATTCCTGTCCCTAGCTTAGGTTTCAATATGATATCCCATGTGCATATTCTGAAATGTAAAGAGAAAAGTTTCAGGATGCACAAAACATAATCGCAAATTGACAGCACTGACATACAACAAGAATCACATTTTCTGAAGAAAACTCAAATCACATAAACCAGAAACTATTGAAGCATATATGCAGCAAACCAGGAATCGCAAACAGAACACAACAATGCAATAAAACTAAATCATATCAATCTCTTTCTAAAATATACCCAATGACTATATGACTAATGTTTAGATATAACCTTGCATAATTATACTCAAAAAACTGGCTTAGACCTAAGCATATATGTGAAGCTTCTAAAACTTAAAGTTCAAAGCTAACTAGTACCTTAGTACTTAAAATCAATGTCTAATCAGTCATGTGATCAACAAACATCAAACTAATATTCAAAGCACATTATAAAATACCAAATATATCATATAACAACCATCATAATACATTTTTTTATAAATTACTTCTAATAGTCATTGCTTCCCCTCTAGTTAGTGACTTGAAGGAGAGCTTGCAACCCATACTTGTCCACAAAACACTAGTAAGCTTCAACACCACTAGTTGTCCAAGAAGTTTGTCACCTCTGAAGAATCTGCGTCAATTTCAATTCATTCGGTGAACACATAGATCTATCACAATATCAAATTGATTAAATCAAACAAACCAAAAATAAAGAGTAAGTGACAAGAAAAATAATGAAGTGAATAAACAAGGAGATAGAATCAAATGTACCACCTGATTATTACACCAGATTCAAAGAATGAAAATTTTAGAATCAAAGCAAACATTAACTCTATTTTGAATCCTTAATAACTAATTTCATTAATTTTTAAACCAATCCTTTCCCATAGAAACTTAACAATAAAATATGTGATTAATTCATCAAATTAACGAAGGAAAAAAAAATTGAAGACTTAACTATAAGATATGTGAGTGATTTATCAAATTAAAGAAGAAAAAAATAAAAAGAAATGAATACCTGAACTCGTTTCTAGGTTTATTATCAAACTTGAAATGGAAATGAAATTATCGAGACTTTGAGATACTTCCCTGCCGGACATTGAGAAACACAGATCCAGCAATATCGGTGAACGCGGATTGAGCATGGCACGATGTTGTTCCTTATGAAAAGCAAACGGCAGATTGCGTTACGGCAAGATTAGAGAATGGGTACGTGAACATTGAGGAACAGGGTTCTGTGAGATTGTAGGTTCTTGTGAGAATTGAAGTTGGGAACTGGAGAGGGTTTAGTGAGATTGAGGAACAGATTTAGGGTTATGTGATTGAGGGTAAATAGTTTGTGATATTACTTTTATCAGAGAGGATGGAGATTGAGGTTTTATTAATATTTTTAAGTTTTTTAATTAATATTTTTTTAAGTATTTGAGTCAACAATGGTAGACGCTAACATATTTTTGTATTTTTTATTTATTTCGCTTTGAAGTAGCGTCTGCTTAGTGTCTGCTAAAGCAGACGCTATACTTAATAATTCATTAAAGATTAAAATTAAATTGAGAAAAGATGTAGCGTCCGTCCAACAGACATAATGGTGACGCTAGTAGCGTCTGTGTCGTGCCTGACGCTAAATTTTTTGAAGCTACAACCCATTTTTCTTGTAGTGCGCGCGCCACACAATAACATCCAAAATATCAAGCAGAACAGACAAGAGGACTGACATCAGAATGTTCTTCCTCCACCCTAAATCCTACTAACCTCCTTGAGATCAACAATTATTTGATCCCTTGTCAGAATATTTGTTGGCTGCCTAGCATTATGTGCAGCAACAGGTGCAACAATATCTGCAGCATGTGTCCCTTCAAACAATCTATAATCCAATGACAAGTCAGATTCCATTATTTTGGTCACATCAGCCTCAGTACAGATACCAGGGTGTTGATTCAAGATAATATCACAGATGTAACATCCCGATTTTCGTAACTCGATATATTTGACTTTACTTAAAATTTAGATATTTTATTTCTTTATAACTTGGTCGTTTTGCCGTGTTTGATATATTTTTGGTTTTGAAAGTTTTCATTTAAATTTTTAAAGGGCTTGAAAAGGGATATTTATTTATATGAAAATAATATTTATTTTATGCTATAGTTTAAATATTTTATCATGAAAGAAATATTTACACAAGCTAGTTATACTATTTTATAAGATCACTATCTTAATTTAATTGAGCTTTGTGTGTTAAATAAATGACATGAATCTTTATTTTATTTAAGATACTAAATATTTATTATTATGTAATTTCATTTGTTTATTTAAATACAAAAACTTGATAGTTTATAATATGTATATTATATAACGTGAGTTTTATATATAAGCTAAGTTAGTTTAATTTTATATAGTAGATATAAGATCTTTTAGTTGCAAAACAATAGCCATAAATTGGTCATTATATGAATATAGTTTGAACTAATATATCTTTTTCAAATAATATCATTAGCATTTAGCTATAGTACATTGTGTTTTGTATAAGGGTAAATGTTTAGTTTTATTTTATATTGATAAATCTTTTTAGAAAGAAACCGTATGCTAGGTGAATACATGAAATCAAAGTCCTTCATTGTTAAGTAACTCACCCAAAGTAATACACCTCCTACTTAAAAGGAAAACCATATTAAGCTTAGTGTCCATCAACATGGCATGATATTAGTATAGGAAGGTGATTATTAAGCATGGTTAAATGATTTTTTATTCCATCCAAAATAGTATAAATAGGTGACCATACCTTCATTTGTTTCATCACAAACCAAAATGGTTATTCCCTCTCATAACATCACGTCTCACACACTTTCTATATACAAAACATTCTCTTTTCTTTCTTTAGATGAGTGAGTTATAGTGAGGTTATTTCGGTTCGGTTTCTTTCGAGTAAGTTTTAGTGTATCGTTGTACTGCTGATATATTTAGAGCATTGAGTTTTCTTCCGAAAAGTTACAAAGGTATTCTCCATTTATTTTTAAATACTTTTCTTAATATTATTACGATGTCGGAATTATATATGTCCAAATTAACTCATTTACTTTCAATTATATTTTATATAATATAGTAGAGTTTATAAAGGTTTTTATAAGAAAGATTTTTACGCCGTTACTAGGCTTCTACTATGATTTTATTACATATTTTAACTACTAGAAAATTATCAGTAAATACGTTGCGAGCAGGATTACTACCGGAGGTGCTGTTTTTCAAGACTGCTATCAACAACCAAGGTCGGGCAAGATTTCGTACACGTTGAGACGGTTAGCTGTAAAATAGCTTAATATATATATGTGTAGTGGTGTCGACAGCCACTACAAGTGATAAATAACTAAGGAGAGCTTATTCTCTTTTAGTGATTTTCACGAATTGCTAAACGAGGTTACGCCGGCCTTAATTATTTATCATAGGAATTATCTATGATAATGTGTGTTTGTATTGTGCTTGCATTACTTGATTAATTGTCTAAATGTGTATTTGTGAATATTTGATTGATTGTGATTGTTAGACTAAGAATTGATCTATTACTCTTTAGGGTGAGAAACATCGGTAGGTATGTAAGATACCCAATAACATAAAGGCAGTTTGTTACTTTGAGTAGTTGTATTCGGTTGGATTCTGGCTAAGGAAAGACTTGGTAGACTATGTCTCTTACGGTTACCTCTCTTTCCTGGGAAGTCAACCATACACTATTCATTGTACGAATTGAACTTATTGTGATGAAGTGAGGTTTGTGTGAGGAAAGAATGATAAACATACTTTGAGGTTATTGATGGAAACTGGCACTCAACCTAGGTGACTAGAGTATATTATAACTAGATTGATTGATGTGATGAATTCTTGAGGGTTGAATTAGTGCTTAGGGTTTGAGTTGCCATAAGTTGATTGAGAGTGCATATAGAATTGCATTTAGGATGTGTAAGTCCACTGCCGTACGGTATGGGACGTACGAGGTTGATCAGCTGCCTGAATCCTGACGAGGATTATTTCTGCGCGCTTGGCAAGATAGTGAGATCTTGGCCTGTTTTCCTAGGGGCAATCGACTTATAACACTTGGACTCCACGTGAAGTCAAGTGGCGTAGCTCTTGGTAAATGGGAGGACGTTGGTGGCAAGTGGTCTCGTGATATCTGATCTCGGTAATTGGGAAGATATCCTTGACAGCGTCTAGTGGCCTGAGTCAGCATATAGTTCAAGGATGCATTAAGATAGATAGAATCTATTCATGGAGAATCTGGAGAAAAACATTATAGGGATAAGACGTTTGATTGATTATTTGTGTTTGTGTTTGGCATATATATTCTTATTATACACCCCATCCCCACTTTCTAAACTTGTACGTAGTCTTAGCCCCGTGTTTTCTTTGTCTTGTATTTTTATCCATGTATTTAGATCCCGATGAAGAGGAGTTCAAGGCTAAAGATGGTACAATACTTTCTACTCTTTATACGGATGGCGATGTAGATGCCAATATCGCCGAATGATAATCAAAGTCTTGTTTGGATAGCCAGTGTGTCTTTTGTAGTCTTACCTTTTGAGTCTTTTGATATATGATGTACTTTCCATATATGTTTTCACGTGTACAACACGGTATATGATAGATCCGCAAACACCTTTTTCTTTATAAGATAAATAAAATGAGTTTTGACTTATATCTATTATTTATTGATGATCTATTTCATTTTAAATTTCTCTGTACTTCTGCTGAGAGAGAATATATATAAACGGTTTAGAATAGTTGTGTTGGTTTCACCGAGACGATTGGGATTTTCACAGCATGTGATTTGCCATGCATAACAGTTTCATCAAAAATATAAGTTCCATAGTCAAATTTTGATCTAGTCCCTATAGCATATATAAGTTTAGCCAAACCTGAAGCTACACTGTTAGAATGTGTAGTGGGAGACAAAGATTTGGAAACATGGGAGAGAGAATGAAGAAGATGAGAGATTGACAATGTGTGAGTAAGTTGGTTATAGGAAGTTACAATAGTTTTCCCTTGATTTACGTGCACCATATAGAGGATAGAGGGAAATTTGGTTGCACGTATTATGCACAGTAATTTCTACGTCTCTTCAAATAAGCAAACACCAAGTTTGCTTTGCAATTTTTCAAATTGGACAACATCATTCATTCTTCTAGTAGCAATTCCTTGACCTGGATCACCAATGATGAGTTCCTGAGGATGGTTTTTCTGAACTCTGATGGAAGGACCTTTCTTTGGTGGATCATTGGTAGGATCAATACTGGTAGGATCAGGCTTAGAGCTTTCTATACTATTTTCAACTTCTTCTACTATATCAGGTTCATCAGACTGTATGTCAGATGCTATAGCATCATCTGCCACATCTGTCGATCTTTCTTCTGCTGAATCATCTACTACCACATTACTTGATTCCATTATGACCTTAGTCCTGGAGTTGTATACCATGTAAGCTCTACTGTTTGAAGAGTATCCCAGAAAAATTCCTTCATCACTTTTAGGATCCAACTTCCTTCTCTGTTCTCTATCTGCTAATATATGACATTTGCTCCCAAAAACATGAAAATACTTAACAGTAGGTTTTTTGTTTTTCCACAATTCATACAAGGTAGTAGTAGTTCCTGATCTTAAAGTTACTTTATTATGAATATAACAGGTTGTATTCATAGCTTCAGCCCAAAAGGAATATGGAAGTTTCTTAGCATGTAACATTGCTCTAGCTGATTCTTGTAGAGTTCTATTTTTCCTCTCAACCACTCCATTTTGTTGAGGTGTAATAGGAGATGAGAACTCATGTTTGATTCCTTCTGACGCACAGAATTCAGAGAACCTAGAATTTTGAAATTTTTTTCCATGGTCGCTTCTTATTCTTAAGATCACTTCATTCTTCTCTCTTTGAAGTTGAACACATAAGTCTTTAAAAACATCAAATGTGTCTGATTTTTCTTTGATAAAATTTATCCAAGTGTATCTGGAAAAATCATCAACAACGACATAGGCATACCTTTTTCCTCCCAAGCTGAGAACTTGCATAGGTCCCATTAAATCCATGTGAAGAAGTTCAAGGACTCTTGTTGTGGTCAGATGCTGTAGCTTCTGGTGTGACGTTTTGGTTTGTTTTCCAATTTGACACTCACCACAGATATGACCTTCTTCAATTTTGAGTTTTGGCAAACCTCGAATGGCTTCTTCAGATATTGCTTTCTTCATGCTTTTCAGGTTCAGATGACCTAACCTTTGGTGCCAAAGTTTTACCTCATCCTCTTTGGCTATTAAACATGTTGATAAGCTCGTATCTTCTTGAGGAACCCATAGATAGCAATTGTCTTAAGATCTTACACCCTTCATCAGAAGCTCACCCTTATCATCTGTAACTAAACATTCAGTTTTAGTAAAGTTTACCTTCAAACCTTGATCACATAATTGACTGATACTTATTAAATTTGCAGTTAATCCCTTAACAAGTAAGACATTGTCAAGTTTGGGAAGGTTATTATTAATCAGCTTTCATATACCAACAATTTCTCCTTTAGTTCCATCTCCAAATGTCACGAAGCTAGTTGAGTAGTTTTTCATGTCTACGAGAAATTTATCAATACCAGTCATATGCCTAGAACACCCACTGTCGAAATACCAGTCTTCTCTTGAAGAGGCTCTAAATGATGTGTGAGCTATTAGGCCTGCAACTTGATCTTTATTCAAGGTTTCATCAATTTTGGGAATTGAGCTTACATCCTTATTTTTAGGTTTCCACTCTTTTGGAGTGACAAATTGATGAGGCTTCCTATTAGGGTACCCATATAACTTATAACAGAAGGGTCTTATGTGTCCTTTTCTACCACAATAGTGACATACCCAGGGATGAGACTTTGTCTTATACCTGACTCCATGATGCTGCTTAGAATGCTGTAACATCTTTCTGCTCATAGGTGATTCTTTTGGTTGAGTGTACATAAGTTCAGGATTGTAGCTTCTGTGTTTATTGACATTCTCATAACTAATACCAATAAACTTAGGTCTTCTCACATTCTTTTCTAGAATTTCATCTAATTTGTCAGCACCAGTTTTGTTCAACATTTCAGAATATTTTCTCAGCCTTCCAATATCAACTTCCAATTTATGTATCTCCTCATTAGCTGCATCAAGGTCAGAGGTTAAGCTGCTTACCTTTTTCTAGAGATCATCAATCTTTGACAGAAGGCTAAATTTTTCACTCTGAAGTTGTGAGTTGAGTTTCTTTTGCTTTTCAAGTTCTTTGCATTTTTCTTCAGAAACTAAACATAGGTCTTTGTATGTTTTTGCTAGTTCATCATAAAAGACTTCTTCATCACATGATTCTGTATCAGATGTTACAATTCCTGTTAGGACTGTAACATGTTTCGCAACCTCAGATTCTCCTTCTTTTTCTAATTCATCCTCATCAGACCAGGTGACATTCAGACTTTTCTTTTGTTTCTTTAGATAAGTACCACATTCTGTTCTGATGTGACCATAACCTTCACACTCATGACATTGAATCCCCTTACTTTGAGCAGGTTTTTCATCAATCTTTGTTTTTCTTGAGTTACCAATGCTGCGACTCATGTCAGTAGCAAGATGCCTAGCATTCTGCCTGGGTCTTCTGTCCATCCTTTTTAGAACCTTATTAAATTGTCGTCCAAGCAAGACAATAGCTTCAGAAACACTGTCAGTTGACTCTATATCACTCTCAAGATCTTCATCCTCAGCATTTGATACAAAAGCATAAGCAATGCTTTTGTTTTTCTATTCTTTCATTAACAGATGATTCATAGGTTTGTAGGGATCCTATTAATTCATCAACTTTCATGGTTGATATGTCTTGAGCTTCTTCCATTGCAATCACTTTCATGTCAAATTTCTTAGTAAGAGACCTAAGAATTTTTCTCACAATTTTTTCATCACTTAATTTTTCTCCTAGATCATCAAAGGAATTAGCAAAATCCATAACATTCATGTAGAAGTTGTGAACACTTTCATCCTCTTTCATCCTAAGATTTTCAAATTTCCTGGTTAGATTTTGAAGTCTTGAGATTTTTACCTTGGCAGTACCTTCTTGAGTGGTCATTAGTATCTCCCAAGCATCTTTGGCAACCTCACACTTTTTGATTAGCCTAAACATATTTTTGTCCACACCATTAAACAAGGCGTTTAAGGCTTTAGAGTTTCCAAGAGCTAATGAGTCTTCTGCAGTAGTCCACTCCTCCTCTGGTTTCAGTGCATCTGTATCAGCTCCATTAGCATCCTTCACTTTGGGATGTTCCCAACCTTTAAGAACAACTTTCCAAGTCCTGCTGTCCATAGATTTCAAGAATGCTATCATTCGAGCTTTCCAAATGTCGTAGTTGGAGTCATCTAGAAGAGGTGGCCTGGTTACGTATCCTCATTCTCTGTCCATGACGTCAGATATCTACCCTGGAGCTCACCCACGCAGGTTAGGGTGTCTGCTCTGATGCCAATTGAAAATCTGACACCCTGTAGACAGATGCTACGCAAGATGCTACAGCAATGTTCGTAGCAATAAATCACACAGAAAATAATGCAGCAGTAAATAGCAGAACAATAAATAACACAGTAGGTTTGTTAACCCAGTTCGGCGTAATCACGACCTACTCTGGGGGATTCCAATCCAGGAGGAATCCACTATAATAGTACTAGTTCTAAGTTCTCAGCAAACGCCCCGTTTACAACTTATCACCTAGTCACTACCCGTGCTATACTCTACCTAGGAACTCCTAGATATGAGACCCCGTCTCACTCCTATTAAAACAATACTCAGGAAGTTACTCACTGTAACAGACACTCAAACAATCAATAACAAACCTACCTCTGTGCTTCAAAGCTTAGGAGTAAGTTCACACAATTCTAATCTCCGTACTTAAAAGCTTAGGAGAGGACACACAAATACAACTCAAATAACCAGTCCTAAACTTGCATCAACTTGACACAAGAAAGGTTCACAATAAACAAGCAAAACTCTAAAACCCTAAAACACACACACTTTAGTAAACACGGCTTTAGATACTTTGAAACAATGATTTAGACCTCATATATATAGCCTTGAGATAGCAGGTACTTGTTGCACAAGAAAAGCCTTCAGAATAAATCTGGACCATTGAGATAATCAACACAAAGAATTACTTCAAATATTCTTCAAAGATTGTCTTCAAAAAGATTTACTTCAAATAAATATTCTTCAAAGATTATCTTCAAAAAGATTAACTTCAAATATATATTCTTCAAAGATTGTCTTAAAAAAGATTCACTTCAAATATATATTCTTCAAAAATATTTACTTCAAATATATATTCTTTAAAAGATTTACTTCAAATATATATTCTTCAAAGATTCAATTATATTATTGAACTAAATAATCTAAACCGCCTTTAGTAACTTAGAGAACAAGGCTCAGTTTGGTCTGTTAAAACGTGCGCAATCTTTTATTCTCAAACAAATCTTTCTAAGATTTTATATAAAAATTCTGCGCAACACAGTAGCAGTAACGCTGCACTTCATATATGCTACAGCATCTTGTCCAACATTTTGGCTAGAGTTAGTTTTTGCAAAATTGTAGCCAACATACAAAAACCCAACACTTCTCAATGGATAAGTCTGACAGAGGAACTGATGAAAGAAGTGCACAATCTTCAGAAGGCAGCTGTGGAAGAACAGAAGAAGTTTGACAAAGGAAAAGCTATCAATGCAGAGAAGGACATTCAGAATCAAATGGACACAGAGAGGAATCATCCTGAATCCTCTGCTGAAAGAGAAAAGGTGGACGATCTGAATGTTCCTCTTCAAGACAGTCTGAGGGGTGATCAAGCAAATCAACAGCATCTGAGGAACCCTGTCTATGAGAATGACATCAGAAGGATTGAAGCAAAAGTAGACAAGTTTGTGGGATTGATGGAAGAAGTAAATTCCGATCAGAAAAACATCATGACAACCCTAGCATCTTTCTGTAGTCAACCCCAACCTTAGGACTTGTTTGATTGCTTATATGACTTTATGATTGATAATTTGCAAAGCACCCTGATTAGGTTAAACTTTTGTTTAGGTTAAAATTCTGATTATTAATCTGACATACCTATTCACTATATTTATCTGATGAATATGCAAGTTGTTAATTTTGTTTGGTATGTTGTTTGGTTGTTTGTTTTAACTCTTTAATTGATTTCTATCTTGCAAAATGATCTTTCAAACTCTTGAATTTCATACATTTTTCATAAGTACAATATGTGGATATTCTTAAAGTATCAAATTACATAACAAGAGAAGGCATAAAAGTAAGAAATCAAATTAAACAAGCCAAAGTAATGAATTTCATTTCATTAAGAACATAAGTTCTTTATTACAGACTAAAATTTCTAAGAACTATCTTCTGGATGCTCTAAAAGGTCATGTTTGTGGTTACAAGCCTACATGACCTTTGCAGAGGGGAAAGGTTGAGGTTTTGGCTGAAGCCATCCAACCAGTAGTCTTTCTTGAAGAAACCAACTCTGCTGCATCAGTTTGGCTTTCCTCAGGAAAAGACACAAGCCCCTCTAGAGCCTCGAACTTCAGTTTGATTTTCTTCAGGAAGATATGTCTTCAGAACTTAAAACAGTCAGAGTCCAAAGATTTCTCTTCAGACTCTGAACTGAGTTCTTCTGTAAAGGACACTGGCTTTGTTTCCATTGGTTTCTTCTTATGTTTTCTCCTATCTTGACTGACTCTCACTGAAACTACTTTCTTCTTCTCTGAGCGTTTCATTTTTTCTCTCAAGAGATCTATTAATAACCTAAGATTATTCTGTGTGAGTAAAATGACTAGGTATTTCTCTCCTTTTATAAGCATAATTCAATGGCCGAGTATTAAATGTGTTCAACCACTCCTGATTTGACGGCATTGAAAGTTGAATTTCTATTAATTGCTTATATTACCTTTTTGATAATGACAAAAGGGGGAGAAAGAATATTGGTAAATCAATTGTTGGAAGAAGCGAAATTACTTGGCTTTTTAGGGCCTTGTAGTGCCTCAGAGAGAGAACGTAGGAGAGTGGTCAAAATAGTAGCATGAGGTACATGCTTTGTTATGACAATCTGATCTTTGAGGATTTCAAAATATTGTACTAAAGAGCTCTGAACTGTTTTCAAATTTTTTGTTCAGACTCTGAGCTATTTTCTTTGAAAAGTTTTTTTAAAGCTCTGAACTGTTTGAAAATATTTTGAACTCTGAAACTGTTAATGATAACCATCAGAACCATATGTGTATGTAGAAGTCTCTAAGCGCCTCTGAACCTATTTTGTCATTCAATTTAAATATTGCTTCATCTTGCATCTGCATTAAGGGCTTAATTTTCAAGGAGAATGCATTTATTAATTGAAGTTTATTATTCATAGTTAGTTCTTGAGTAAGGGTGCAACTTTACTCAAAGATTATCACACTATGAAAGAAGAAGCTTGCAAACCTTGTTCTTTACATAGTGAAATATAAATAATTTAAGTCATATAATAAAGTAGTTCTGAAACTGATATGTGTTAATACACACCCTTAAGTTTTGATGATAACAAAGTATTAAATGGACAATTGATGGTACTAATGTTTAAATTAAGTGCAGGAGAATTCAACGTTTAATCAAGAGCACACTTAATTTAAACTCTGATGAAACCAATGGAAGTCTGAATAATTAGACTCTGAAAGAGTTCAGATGCTACAACGTGGTCAGAAGCTATACAAAGTTCAGAAGCTCAAAGTAGATCAGAACGTCTGAAGCTGTTCAGGAACTCAGAGGAGTTTAGAAGCTCAAGGATGTTCAGAGGCCTACAAGAGTTCAGAGCCTGTCTGCTAGTCATGAGTCATTCAGAGGATGAAGACGTTCAGAAGCTGAATTGCGAAGGACTATCAGAGGCCAACCATTCAAAGACCAATCAGACTCTAAGTTATCAAAGGTTCATCAGAAGCAAAGGAATTCCCAGTCATCAGAGGGCTACATCAACTACAACTTATCAAGCCTGGTGACTTGTTCTAAGGTCAACTAAATTGCAACAGTCACAAAGGATGTGATCCCTCTCTCTAGGAGCTAGTTGTACCTTATAACTATACTATCGAACAAACAGCAAAGGTGAAGCTTCTCTGCAAAATAAGACGTGGCTTTACTCAACGGATCTTCAAAGTCTACAGTTGTCCAAGTTACAACAGGAATTTCTCCAACGTCTCAATGTCTTTCTCAACTCATATAAATATGCCAAAGAAAGAATTGATGACTAGCGCTCACCATTAGATAAAATCTCTCAGAAGAAAGTGAGAATTTGCATTGTAATAGATAATATCTCTCAAATGAAGTGAGCATAGAAACTAGCTTAGAGCCTCTGAAGTTATTATGTTTGTAATAAGTTTTAAGCTTATAAGTTAGTAGTAAGTCTTCTGCTTAGTGTAGAAGCAAGAAAGTCTTCTGCTTAGTGTAGAAGCACATAAGTCTCAATCTTAGTGATTAGAGCATGAAGTCTTGAGACTGAGTGCTTGAGCAAGGAAGCCTCTGATCTTGTGTGATCAGAGCAAGGAAGTCTCTCTGTCTTGTGTGACTTAGAGTAGGAAGTCTCAAGCTTGTGTGCTTGAGCAAGGAAGTCTTTGATCTTGTGTGATCAGAGCAAGGAAGTCTCTATGTCTTGTGTGACTAAGAGCAGGAAGTCTTGAGCTTGTGTGCTTGAGCAACTATTGTAATCCTTGTGATTATAGTGAAACTCTCTTGAAAACAAGGGGACTGGAGTACTCTCAATTTGTGAGAGGAACCAGTATAAATTGTTGTGTGTTCTTCTCTATCTCACTCTCTCATTTACTCCTTCATCATTCATAACGCCATAAGTTAATTGTGTGAATAATCCGTTGTGCTTTAAAGACTCTGAAAAGTTTATATATCTTGGAAAGTTTTTAAATATCCAAAACACAATTCAACCCCCCCTTCTTGTGTTTTCTCCACGCACCTTCAGTGTTAGGTTTTCAGCTTGTGGTTGGTGGTCAGAACCTTGATTTTCAGAGGGTTGGTGTTCATGTGTTGTTTGGACAGGTTCTGGTGAGATGTTTGGTTCAGTATGGGTTATTTCTGGTATGGGAGGTTCTGAATAGACAGGTTCTGAGATAAGTTGTTTTAATGTGAGATGGTCTTCAGGACTTGTCTGGGTGGTGTTTGGAAAGGGATTCTGAATTTGTTCAGAGATTGGGTGGATGGATGGGTTCTGAACAGTTGGGTTAGATAATTCACCATTTAAATGTTCTTCAAGGATTTGTAAGGGTGAATTACTAGGTTGAGTTGATGATGGGGTTGGTTGAGTATCTTGAGTATTTACAACAGCAGGTTTAGACATAGATACATTACCTGAGTTGTCTTTAGTTGAGCCTTCAGCAATTTTCTTTTTGAGTCTGACACTTAATGGTTCATCATCATCTTCACTTTCTTCATCTTGAATTATTACCATATTTGAACTCCCAGCCTTGGACTTGGTCTTTCCTTTACTCTCTGCCTTCGTAGCTTCATTCTTCTCCACCTTTACTTTTACCAGCCTCTTCCTCTTATTCTTCAATTCTTCCTTTTCAACCTCAAGCCCTTCACCTTGACTTTCTAGCAGTTGTATGTATTGATTGACAATAATACCATTTGAGACAGCAGGTTTGTCAATCTTATATTTCTTCACCATAGAATCTCCTGAGTGTGGTTGAGGTTCAAATGGATCAGAAGGTTGCACTTCTTGTGCTGCTAGCAAGTTCATGTTGGAGAGGGTGTGAGCAGAGATTGTAGAGGCTCTGATTTCTCTTATCAGATTGTTATGACCAGCAGCTTTGAGTATATCTATCACTCCACATTGATAGAAAATCTCACTAAGAATTCTTGGGTAGATGACATGAACATTTGACTTGGATTGCTTCTGAATAGCACTCACAGCCTTGCAGAGGTGATTGAAGATGTATCTAGCCCAATTCAAATCAAATTTCCTTGTGAGAAAATAGACAAAGTGTCTATGATCCCATGAAAGTTGATCAGAACTTCCACTCCTTGGAAATATTGACCCCAAAACTATTCTGGCCAATACCTTTTGAGTAAGCTTCAAATCACCCACCTTGTTGCTTTCACAGCTCTTCCCTTCAGCATAGCATTGCTTATTTATATTCACCAGAAATTCTGAATTCTTTGCTTCACTTTGGCTATAGGTGTGGTAGATGCCTTCATTGGGGAAAGATAATACCTTAGCCAAGTTTGAAGCAGTGAGAATCACTTCAAAGACACAAACAACCGAATGCACCCCAGTCTCTTCAACAACCCTTAATCCTAATTCTTGAGGAGTCTTGTCCTTATTCTCCGATTTCTCCTTCCTCTTTGCAGCCAGCTCCTTATTATAATCCTCTACGGTCTTCACTTTGCTTCTGATCCAAAAGTCTTTTACCAAAGTAGGATAGATGGGACCATTTAGTAATTTCATGTATCTAAAGCTCCCATCATGATCAATAAAGAACTTTAGAACATCAAAGTGATTCTTCCCCAAACTATCAAAGTCCATTGGTTGTTCCATCACCAGGTTTAATGATTTTCCCTCCATCTTGAGAGACAAATCTGTGGAAAACATCTCTTCGCATGCAGTAGTGTTGATTGGGAAGTACTTAGGAAACGCAAACAGAGAATCTGAAGCTGATGAAGTAGATGCTGCCATTTCTGAAGTTAGGGTTTTGGGTTTTGCTAATTTGAGAGAGAAAGAAAGTTTTCTGAGGTTTAGAAGACGAAAGTGTAGGTTGTGAAGGTATAACGTGTGCAAGTGATTAAGTGATTTTGTTTAAAAGCAAAATAAAGCACACATTAAAATTAAATCAAAAAGAAAAGAACCAACACTAACTGTTTCAAACCAATCAGAACGTGTGTACGTGTTGTCCATTTAGCGCGAAAACGTTTCAGTAAAAAATACTTAAACGTTTGCAATTCATTTCCTTTTCAGAGGCTTAACCTTCAGAGGTTGAAAATTTCTCAGAGTCTGAACTACTTCAGATGCTGAAATCTAAAGTACTTCAGAGTCTAAAAATGAGTCTTTCAGGACATTTTAAAATATATGTTCAGACAAGATTTTTCAAGGTTTTTATTTCTGAACATTTTGTTTAAATAAATCACATGTCCTTAAAAACATTTTTAACCTTGAATGTTATTCCTCTGACTTGTCATTCAGGAGTAGAGAATTACTTACCTTGCATTGAAGCTTCTTGTTTCAATTGTAATCAGTGTCATAGCCTGAATAGTCACTCCACCAAACTGAGTTGCTGTCATCTTCAAAACAAGCTTCAAATTCTTCATCATAAGGATCATATCTTCTTTTATTCCATATGAAATCCACTTCATCTTCTTCACCATCAGATTCATCAAAAATGTGCCTTCTTTGCACCATTGCTCTCCTTCCTTTTGTAGTCACATGCATTCATGTGAGTGGAGAGTCTATTGTCCTCATTTGTCCTACAGCCAAATTAACAATTTTTTCTTTTGGTACCCACTTGCTGAAGGGTCCTAGACTGTTAGTTACCTGACCTATATTCTCCATTTGTACCACCTGCGAGCTATCAGGTACAAATTTTGAATATAGATCAGAAGGTGAAGCATTTTCAAATATGCTTCATGAACTTGGTTTTTCATATGTGTCAGCCCATGAATAACCAATTCCATTTACACCATTGCTTTTGAAAGAAGACAATAAAGAAATAATGTTACTACTGTCAATGTGTGTATCACAGAAGTCTTTAGAATCAATTGAGTTCTTATAAGGTTTGCTACTACTGGCATTCCCTTTTTCAAGATCTTCAATCTTTTCTAAAGCCTTTTGATATAAACACTTAAATTGACTTGCTTGTTCACTTAAGTGCCCACAATCAACTTTGAGCTTTTTAAACTTACGTGAACTAGCATTTAGTAGTTTTATGAGTTCAATTTTAGGAAGTTGAGAGTATATCTGATTCAGGATGTCTTGGTCAGAGTCACAACTTGTATGGTTCAGACTCTGAGTCCACTTCAGACTCTTCTGTTGCTTCAGGTCTAGCTTGCACTTCAGGTCTTGATCTCCTTGGTAGCTTGACTTCCTTTTCTTCTTCAGAAAATTTGTCCAGCTCTTCCCAGGTTGTCAATTTCTTTTTGCTGGTCATCTCTCCTCCATTCTTCTTGAATTTAGACCATCTTTGAAATTTCTTGGAGAAATTATCAAAGTATTCTTCATCAGATTCTTCCTTAAGATCTTCATGCTTCATTGTCTGCTTTCCTTTTCTTGCTGCTTCCTTGTCTTTTTCACTTCTTAACTCTTCTTTTTCACTTCCTTGTCAATCAATGATTCAGGACTCATTGAATTGATGTTTTCAGTTTCCTCTATTGTATTTGAAATTTCAATCCAATTCAGAGGCAAACTACTCAACATCTTGCTTACAAGCTCTTTGTTGCTGAGTTTGTTGTTGAAGTCTTCAAGCTTGCTTGTGATGGCTTGAAATATTAAGCTCATTTCTCCAGTGGCAGTCATATGGGAGATGAATCTAGAGATGTAATTTAGTCGACCCAGAAAACCTCTAACTTGCTTTTCTGTTTGTGGAACTGGCATTTCTCTAATGGCTCTGACCTTGTCTGGGTCTAACTCGATACCCTTTTGACTGACAATGAAACCCAAAAGCTTTCCGGATCTAACACCAAACGTACATTTGTTGGGATTTAAACGGAGTCGATATTTCCTCAACCTTTGAAACATTTTCAATAAATACTCCACATGTTCTTCTTCAGTGCCTGACTTGACAATCATATCATCTACATATACTTCAATCTCTTTGTGCATCATGTCATGGAAAAGGGTGGTCATGCCCCTTTGATAAGTAGCACCCGCATTTGTTAGACCAAAAAGCATTACTTTGTAGCAGAAAGTGCCCCAAGGTGTAATAAAGGAAGTCTTCTCTCTATCTTCAACCGCCATCTTGATCTTATTGTACCCAGAGAAACCATCCATGAAGGAAAAAACCTTGGATTTAGCTGTGTTATCAACCAATACATCGATGTGAGGTAAAGGAAAATCATCTTTTGGACTAGCTTTGTTCAAATCTCTGTAATCAACACACATCCTGACTTTGCCGTCCTTCTTTGGAACCGGTACTATGTTAGCCAACCATTGAGGATATTCTGATGTGATAAGAAAACCGGCATCAATTTGCTTTTGAACTTCTTCTTTGATCTTGAGGGCCATATCAGGATGAGTTCTTCTTAACTTTTGCTTCACCGGAGGACATTCTGACTTCAGAGGCAGATGATGTTCAACAATCACAAGATCTAAACCGGGCATGTCTTGATACGACCAGGCGAAGATGTCAACATATTCTCTGAGTAAAACAATCACTCTTTCTTTGACAGATGCTTCTAATAATGCCCCGATCTTGATTTCTTTCTTCTCCTCTTCACTACCCAGATTGATCGATTCTATAACTTCTTCGTGCGGCTGAATAGTCCTTTTTTCCTGATCCAATAACCGTCTGATTTCATCGGGAATCTCTTCATCTTCCTCTTCTACAGCCTCATAGACAGGGAACTCAAAGTTGGGAGAGGGCCTAGGATCATTGTGTTCAACGGGTTTATTGATGCTTAGTCTGCATATGATTTATGATTGATTTTAATAAGCAATAATGGATGTAAACTTCTGAATTTGATTAAAGCCAAGAAAATAAAAGGTGAAATTAAAAGATATGTGCATATTTTGGTTTTTTGTATTACCATTTTTTCATAAAAATATAAATAAAATAAAGTGTCATGATAAGAAAAATGACAATATATTTTTTAAAATACTTGAAGCTTAAACAAAGCCCTATTTGAGTTCACTTTTGCCTGGGGCAGGACAAAAGGATTTTTTTTGGAAAAACAAAAATAGACAAACATATTACTTATATAAAGGAGTGACAGAAGGGACATCAACAGTGGCCCAATTGCAGCAAATTCCTCCGGGAGTCACGAGACTAGGTGGCTCTTCCTCACCCTCATGCTCAATAATAGCGTTAGTTTCCGGAGGGGCATTGATAAATCCAGCACCACGAAAAATATCTGCGAAGGGCTTCCGAATCACATTCGGCTTACTCATCTTGGTAGACGGAGTGCAACCCAAACCTTCTTTCTTCTTGTTCTCTAGCAATTGTACTGGACGTCCCCAATGTGAAGCTACATCTCCTTGTATCACCTTTTGTGCATCCTTCACAGATTTCATAGGTGCCTTGGCCTTTTCCGAACTTCCCTCCTCAATAGAAAGCCCTTGGAAAGCTGTACCATCCTCAACATCAGCACCGATATAAGAAAAAGCTGACAAATGACTTACCAATAAGGCTTCTTCTCCGTTCACGATCACCAATTTTCCTTCTCGTACAAATTTCAGCTTTTGGTGAAGCGTGGAAGTCACTGCCCCAGCTTCGTGAATCGACGGTCGCCCCAACAAACTGCTATAAGATGCTCGAATATCCATGACTTGAAAGGTAATCTGGAACTCATAAGGACCAACTGAAATGGGTAGGTCTATTTCCCCAATTACTGATTTTCTTGACCCATCGAAGGCTTTCACGATTAATGCACTCAGCCTTAAAGGCGCACCACGGTATGCGAGCTTGTCAAGAGTAATCTTAGACATTACATTCAAAGACGACCCGGTATCTACCAACACATTGGATAAGGAATCAGATTTACAAATCACTGAGATATGTAATGCTAGGTTATGATCCCTTCCTCTTTCAGGGAGTTCCTCGTCACTGAAACTTAAGTTATTACAAGCTGTGACGTTCCCCACTATGCTCCCAAATTGGCCCAAGGTTACATCATGATCGACATATGCCTGGTCTAGGACTTTCATTAGTGCCTCTCTGTGAGCATCAGAATTCATTAAGAGTGACAAAATTGAAATTTTGGAAGGGGTTTGCAGCAATTGATCCACGATCTTATACTCACTTCTCTTGATCATTTTCAAAACTTCATCCGAGTCTTCATATATTCTTTCACCATTCCTACTAGAATCAGGAATTTGTGTTTTTTCAACAGAATTATTTGTCTTCCCTTGAACGGTTCCCGGAAGAATGCGCCCATTCCTTAGTATTTTACTATTATCTGCAATATTGTCCACGGATATTAAAGAGGGAATAGGTGTTTCCACCCCATCCTGCAGCATGGTGGCATCATATCTATATGGCACAGCCCTTAGGGAGGTATAGGGCATAGGCCCTGGCAAGCAGATCACTAGTGGGGTAACAGTGAGTTCTCCACTATTATATATCATCTCGAGGCGGTCAGAGACATTGAACTCCGGGAATATGACGCAAACATCCTCGCTCTTTCTTGTGACTACCAATTCTCCCTTATCCATCAACCTTTGTATATCCTCTTGAACTCGGGAACAACCTTGAGGTTTCTTCAAACATTCCTAACAAGTTGCATGATCATGGCTAAATAACTTTGCTTCGCACATTTTACTATGAATGGGAACCAACGGGGTTTTGATATCCTTTACACTGAGAATGGTACTTGTTTCTTGACAACTTTGGATCAAATGGACGGAGGACCCGTGATTTGGCAAAGGATTGATTTGAACGTTAGGATTCTCATCTTTGAAAGACAACACCTTATTGCGAATTAATTCTTGAACAGCCTTTTTGAGAGCATAGCAACGTTCTACATCATGGCCAGGGGCCCCTTGATGGAAGGCACAAGTTAGATCACTGCGATACCAGGTAGGTAGTACGACTGGCACAGGGGGAGGTGGCCTCGTCTGGACAAAGTTTTTAGCAAGTAAGGCGGGGAGTAGGTCGGCATATTCATGGGTATGGGGTCAAATGGTGGATTTCTCTTGGTGCGATTGGGATAATTGTAGGGTTGTTGGGGAGTTTGCGGTCGAATTTGTGGTTGTTGTAGGTATGGTTGTTGATAAGATTGTGGATATTGTGGTGGTGGTTCTTGGGTCATTTGTGGCTGGGATGTAGGTGTAATGGCTGAGACATGCTAGTAAGTTGGGTATCTAGATTGGGGTCCCCCTTGAGCCACCATGCCAACTTCAGCTTCTTTTTTCTTTGAAAAGCTGCTGCCATATTTCTTAGCAGTATTAGTCAGAGCATTCTCTCTTGTCAACCGTCCCTGACGGACTCCTTCTTCTAAACACATTCCCATTTCCACCATTTCAGTGAAGCTTCTTGATACAACACCAACCATTTTCTCATAAAAGAACGGGCTCAGAGTATGCAAATATAACTGAAACAACTCTTTTTCTTCTACTAGAGGACGAATCTGAGCAGCAAGCTCCCTCCATCTTTGAGCATATTCCTTAAAAGATTTCCTCTCTTTTTGTGCCAATGCCCGCAACTCATCCCTATCAGGGGCCAGCTATGAATTGTAATTGTACTGCCTAATGAAAGCACTAGCCAAATCATTAAAGGAACTGACGTTAGCCCTATCAAGGTCCATGTACCACCTCAGAGCTGCGCCAGTCAGACTGTCCTGGAAATAATGGATCAACAACTTATCATTACTGGTTTGGGTTGACATCTTTTTGGCATACATTATCAAGTGAGCCTTGGGGCAAGTGCTCCCCTTATACTTCTCAAAATCCGGAACTTTAAACTTATGAGGGACCACGACATCAGGGACCAGACAGAGTTCATGCGCATCTTGGCCGAACAAATCCTTTCCTCTAAGAGCCATCATCTCCCTTTGTATCTCATCATACTTGATCTGTAAGTCGTCAACCCTGTCATAACCCCGCACACTTTCAGCATGGAAGATGGGCTACTGGTTCTGCTGGATAGTATGAACCAACGGTGCAGACCATGTTGCTGTAACCTGAGGAAGTGTGTTGCCAAGCTGAGGAATTGGCACTGCTGGTTGGACATGAGGAATCTCAGATACTACAGGACATGATTCCTCCCCGAGAAAGCCAACTGGCATGCCCCATGGGTAACCTTCGGACATAACAAACTGAGGAGCGCTAAGAGGCGCAGATGAAATAGGAGGAGGTGCAAGAGTATTACTAGACTGAGGTGCTGGTGCTGGCACCTGATTCTGGGCAGCCATCAAAGAAGCCACCATACCGGTCAATTTCTCGATTTCTGTTTGCATAGTTGTCATTTGTTCACGAACCATATGGTTTTCTTCCTCGAAATTGTTCATCTTGCTTTTCAACTTGGACCGAGTATTGTAGACACGGGTTGGTTTGTACCGAATACGCCGAGCCACTTTAACTGAGACGGAGAGAAAAAAAGAAAGAACATGAGACTCTGTTTTGAAAACTTATGTATGCAGTATGATGCATGATATATGTTATGCTAAAATATACAAAGTTTTTTTCTTTTTTCGAAGGACTTTAAGACAATAATTTTGTAAACATTATAAGAAAAATAAAAATTGCATTAATAATTCAAAGGTTACAACCAGTTCATAAAAAAAAAAACATAAAATCAACAATCGAAGCCAGAGGAAAATAAATCCCCTTGCCTCTTCTTCCGCTTGCTATCTTGTCTTAATAAGGCGTCCTTTACCCTGATCATATCTTCCTTCTCAATCAACAAACCATCTTGTAGAGAAAGCATCTTCTCTTGCTCCTTCAACTTCTCCTTCAACTCTTTGTTCTCAAGCTCAGACTCTCGGAACTTTCTCTCCCACGCATCTTTCTCAAGTCTCAATTTAGTCAAAAGTTCCTGGAATTCATCTATAGTCTCGAATGGGATAACCGAAGGTGGTGTGGTAGAAGAAGACGTATCAACAGAAGATGATTTCTCAAAACTATAAGGCATCCCACGCTCTATAGCTCTACTTATTACCCACTTAGTGTAATCTTCGGAGACAATACCAAGCTTCCTTCCTAACTGATCCTTTCTTTCCCTAAGGACATTATACCAAGCCCGAGCAAATTCTTTCCTTATGTATTGGCTCCCTTCTTCATTGAAATAAAATATGCCGGTCAAGAGGACACTCTCAGGCCTATCCTTCATGGGATATCTGAACTGTCGTCTAGCAAGAATAGGGTTATAACTAATTCTTCCTCGTATGCCAAGAAGAGGCACGTTGGGGAAATCTCCATAACTATCAATGATTGCTCCTACATCATAAGCTGCATTATACCAAACTATATCGGCTGAAGTAAGAGGCATAATCCTTTGGGACCACCGGAGCTTTTCTGGATTCTCTTGGAAGTGGCTGGTCTGAGGTATGTGTGAAATAAACCACCTATATAGCAATGGTGCACAACAAATGATAAGTCCGCCACCCTTTTGAGTCCTATGGTGAATGGAATGGTAGGCATCCGCAAGTAAGGTAGGAACAGGATTTCCTCCCAAAAAGACTTGGATATCACTACTATCAACAAAGTAGTCGACGTTGGCGAATAATACCAACCCATAGATGAGTAGAGCGAGAATAGCTTCGAAAGTGTCCACACTCCCCTTTTCAGCAAACATAAACGCCTTTCCGAATAAGAAATTGGAGGTCAATCCTTGAGATCCCCCCTTTTAAGTGATGTTGGAGGCTATGTCAGAGCTATTCAAATGGAGAGCCTTTGCAATAACTGAGGGTGCGGGGAATTTTTCCAAGCCGGTATAAGGTACTTTGTTGGAGATCGGCAAACCAACCATATAAGAATATTCCTCTAGAGTAGGAACCAACTGATAGTCAACAAAAGTGAAGCAGTGATAAATTGGATCATAGAACTGGACGAGTGTATTAAGAGCCCCTTCTTTAACATCGGTATTGAGGATACTCAAAAGCTTCCCATATTGTTTTTTGAAATCATCGGGGAATGGGACCAGAGATCCTAGCTCTCTTAGTCGGGAAAGATCTAGCTCTTTGAAACTGTAAGTCTTAGTATGCATTTTCCTTAGGTCCATAATCTGCGATGTTTACAAAATAATTCTCTTAGGTCCTTCGAAAAGATTTTTTTATGATAAAATGAATGCATGGATGCATGATTATGTTACAATGATTCACAACACAACTTGAAGGTTGGGATACATAATGATGGAGTTTAAGGGTAAAAGGCCCTCCAATAGGATAAGTACTAAAGTTATTTGTACCTGCATTACGGGTTCTACAAAGTTCCCAAAGTCATCAACCGCCTCATGAACATCACTGGATTACGTGACTACTCTCGTTCCAATAATATTCACAAGATGATCTCGTTTGAGTGTAGTCTCACGTGACGACTAAATTCAAGACTTACTCTTGATTAGCCACCGCACTACGCCCTAAAAAGGCCAAGATGGGTTAAAGGTAATTATAATGGTTCCCGGCTTCTCCGGACACTCACGTTGAAAGTAATAACACCATCGTGACTTATCATGACGACGAGTACTACCGTCGTGAGGCCTCCACCGAGCGGGATCATATCACATGTGCTTCATAATCTAAAGACATGTCACTATGATTTCATCCCATCCTATCTTATTGTGTCGCTCAAGCCCGGGTTTGGACTTATCTCACCACTCAAAGCATTCCCAAGTATATATATACAAACATACATTCATACAAGAAATAGAATAATAGCGCAAAAATAAAAAAACAAGTTAGACTCAACCCGCTTGGTTGGTCCCCAGTGAAGTCGCCATTTCTGTCATGGTGATTTTTGGATGTCGAGTTATTAATTAACTTCGAATCGCAATTTAATATTCCACCACCGATCTTTAATTTATCCGAGGGAAAGGGAAAAAGTTCGAAAAAACCCTATTTTTTGGAGATCAAGGTTCGGGGGTTAGTTATACGAAGGGAAGGTACTAGCACCCTAAGTATCTATAGTATCCTATAGGAACCTCTTGTTTTTATTCTAACTTTGCGCTTAATTTTAATTGCTAGTAAAAATATATAAGTGTAGGAATTAAAGTAATGAATAAAAAAGGTTTTAAAGTGAAAAAGAAAAAAGTTTTTTGTTGATTTTATTTGTTCGCAAAGACAAGTCTCATGCCTACGTACCCGAAGGATCAAAATCTCGTAGTTCGGGGTAAAAATTATGAGTACATTTGTTTGTTTAATTTTAAGGTTTTGAAAATAGTTTTTAAAGACCAAAAAGCCAAAAGTGGCAAAATGTGAGTTTGATTGATGTTAATTTGTGAAGAAAGTCTACATGGTTAAATTAATTGAGGTTTGATTATGAAAAGAAGACTCGAACACTTGGTTTAAAATCCAAGGTTTATTGAGAAAAGGTTTTGAGTGATAAAAGACACTTGGTTTGAAGTCCAAGGTTTTTGCTTGATTAAAAATGCACTTGGTTTGAAGTCCAAGGTTTTTGCGAAAGGAAAATGAACACTTGGTTTGAAATCCAAGGTTTTAAAAATGTTTGATGACGAAATATTTTTGTGCTTTTGAGAATAAATTGCTTTGATATTTTTGAAAGAGGTTTTGACCTCATTTTTTGACAAAAAAAAGAATTGGAAAGAAATAATACTAACGTTATAACAAATAATTAAGCGCGAAGACAATTCGTAATGATATTTTGATAAAAAAACTATGTCTTTTCCCTCAGAATTTAATATTCTAACGTTTTTGTGGAAATCAATAAAAATAAATATGCATGAGATGCAAGTTTTCATTTATGGTGTACATTTGTTCCTAATTACATTCTAAAATATTTGCGAGAAAATAAACATGAAATGATGCAAGAGAATGGATGCTATGCAATTCTCATTTATGTTTACATTAAATCCTAAAATACATACTAAAGTCCTTGCAATAAAATAAATAGTTAGGCAATAAGTAAATTGTTAGATTAGATGAATTATTAACAATAAGTAAAATTGACATGAATTAGAGCATGAGTAATAAAGTGTTAGGTTAGTGAGAAAATATATATAAAAAACTAAGTAAAATAAATAAACATGAATTAGAGCAAAATAAACACAAATAAATATGGAATAAATAAATAATAATAATAAAAAACAAACACGACCTCAAATTAGTGCTTATTTTGGATTTAATAGCTCATTGAAGCACATTCCATAAGCACTTTTATCATAGGTTAAAAAAAGGTAATAAAATAAAATAAAAAAACAAAAAAAACAGAGGACGGGGTGCAAATAGCGACATGAAAATAAAAGGAGGGTGCAAAAAGCACTACTGGGTCCAAGCCCAGCTGGGGGGCGTGACCCAGAGGGGGGTGCGCGAAGTAAAGGAATCAGAGCCGTCTGATTGATCAGACGGTTCTGATTTGATCAAGGAGAAACTTATGATGGATTGATCAGGAGCGTCTTATCAGATCAGACGATCCTAAACGCGCAGGTGCATGATTAAAGAGATGGACCGTCACACACACGATCGGGTCAGGGTATAAATACCCCAAACCCTAAAAAAAGATTCATTTTTCCACTCATCTCCTTCCTCTCTCACCGCCGCTGCTACTTCTTCTTCTCTCCCTCATTCTCTCGGTCAGTTCATCTTCTTTTCAAAACTTCACCATTTTTAAAAACTTTCAACATCAAAACTAAACAAAATCAAATTCTAAACCCAAATATGAACTCAAAAATCCTAAAATTTAAACAATCATTCCAGATCGAGGAAAAGAAAAAAAACGAAAAAAAAGTTCCACCTTTGTGTGTTTTTTGATTCTGATCGTGGTTATCTGCTTCTCTTTCTATGTGTTTCGTGTTTTCGTTCTTAGATCTCGGAGAAAAGGAATGAGATTTGTTTGGGTTTTTTCGGTTCGTTTTTGAATGATGATGATGATATTCTGTTTTTGGTTTTTTTATTTTGGGTTTTGGTTTTGAATGATGATGATGATTGTTGCGATTTTGATTCTGGGTTTGAATGATTTGATGATTCTGTTTATGATTTGATTCAAAAGAACAAAAATGGAATTTTGTTTTCTGTTTGTTTATTCTGCGGCTGAGTGAAAAAATTTCTGACCTTGGAAACTGTGCATTTAATGCTGTATTTATAGTGTGTCAGACCTAGGGTTTGGACAGATGAAAATTTCCCCTTTTGGACAAAAATGCCCCTTTGGGCCTAGATGAGGACAAAAACACAATCTGGACCTTTTTTAAAAAACTGACAAAAAACACCAAAAAGGAAAAAAACGAAAATAGAAATAAAAAATAAAAAATAAAATAATAATATATATATATAATAATAATAATAATAAAACGAAAATAAATAATAATAATAAAAAAATAAAGAAATACAAATAATAATAATAAAAGAAAATAAAAACGAAACCAAATAAATGAGGTATTTTAAAATACCTCTCTGCCGAAATTTCGTCAGAAACGACAAAGGAAAAAAAAACCAGTTTTAAAAGACGTACAAAAGCGATCGGTCAAAAAATGGGGTATGACAAATACCAAATTGGTATACCATGTTTCCAGAACCATCACCTTTCACTCCTCGTCCTAAGAGTAAAGAACACAAAGACTGGGTGAAAAAGTGGAAAACACACTACAAGCTACAAAGTCAAAGTTTGGGGTACATCAGGAACCAATCACATGGAGAATGAAGAAAAAAAAGAAAAATCAACTGGAAGTAATAATGAGATGGAAACGTAGCAGCCCACTGTTCGTGATTCTTAATGAAGACTTCTTGATGAAGACTTAGAAGAAAAGGAACTCTGGAATGAATGTTGGCAAGAATGTGAGGACAGAGTTCACATTCAAGATGAGGCAACCTATCTTCCGTAACGGAAGTGACGCGTCAAGCTAGAGAGACGCTAAACAAGCGCTACTTTGGAGGCAATCCAAGGTATAATTTACTGTTTCCTTTACCGTCGTCAAAATAAATTTTTCAAAAATTCCAAAAATAATTTTTCAAAAGGGAAGGAATTCCAAAATTACAAAAATGCCCCAAAAAGATTTTTTTTCCCAAACTGAAATTTTGTCCTGTATCGTGCCATCAAAGGTCTGAAATTTTGAAAATATAGCTGTTGCATTGTACCACGATGGATCCCGTCATGGCACGATGCATGCTCCTTTTTGAAACTCTGAAATAATTATACATCATACCACGATGGATCTCATCGTGCCACGATGGCTTCAGGCTATTCTATATATACTTGTACGGGTTCCCACTTTTTCACATCCAAATTTCACGCCGTAACTCTGCCGAAATTTCTCCACAACCACAAAATCAAAATGCATTCATATAAACCTTCCAAAACCTTCATCTTCTTCATCTTTATAATTTTCTAAACCTCCATCAATCCTCCATAACCACCAAAAACCCATAAAACCAACCTTTTTCATAAAAATTAAACGTTTACCATAACCGACATATTTTCCTACCTTTTCCTCCGCGTTACAAATATAAACTCGAAAAAGCCAGTAGACCACAAATTACCCATGACACCAAAAAGAGGAAGAACCACCGACACATCTTCATCCTCCCAAAATTATATCCGCTTCTTAGACGAGGCAAAAGAGGAACATTATACCATAATCCAGAAAAAGGGTGTTGTTTAGAGAGGAGCATTAACTTCCCTAGCATCATCACTTACTCGAAGATGCGACAGATTGCAAAAAGTTACGGGTGATTGTGGTTTCATCAGATGTTGACGGTGCGTGCAATATTTCTTGGGTAGAAGAGATCTACGCCAACGCTTTTGGACATGCGAGAGATGACTACACGTCCTTTTGAGAGGAGTTATCATCGATTACTCACCTGGAGTGATTGATGGGGTATTTGGATTCAGACCGGAGGAGCACTGCTCGGTAGATCAGAGATGAGCAGCAGCACATACAGATGAGGAGTTTGCTGAGATGCTCCGGGAGCTTTTTTTTCCAGGCAAGGATTGGAGTATCGTAGTCCAGGAGAGCGCCTACGTCTACAGGCTATTGAGATGGAGACGATCGCCAAGGCATGGGCGAATTGGTTCATTCACAACTTCGAGTGCTACTCGAACGAGACGGAGATCATTATGTCTCGTTGCGACGCTGTTTTTGCTTTCATGAGGGAACAACTCATTAGTGTTGGAGGCTTGATCTCTCAGAGTATGAAAGCCATGTGACCGCACCAGTTGTATATATCGAGGCACAAAAAGCTGCCGGCCAAGCATATGCAGAGGCACAGGCAACACAGGAGACATTAGCACCACCACCTCCTTGGTTCTAGCGTCAGCAGTAGTATCAAGGTCCACCTCACTTCCCTCAGCAACAGCTGTTCACAGATTATGAGCTAGGGATGGCCGCGACTTAGTATAACACAGCTTGGCTGATGGATTTTGAGCTTCTCGCATTCAGCCCCAGGTTGGTGACTACAGTCCAGGGTTACATGGCCCAGTACCAGATTCCCTCCACCTACTACCAGATGTACCCAGAACGCCATGAGCTGCAGACACATTTTGGATGACAGACTAAGAGACTATACATGAGCATCAGAACTATGTTCAAGATGCATCGGAGCGGGAGTATGAGAGGCAACACCCTCAGCCAGCCCAGTCAGGATAGAGCACATATGATTTCGCGACTCAACTAGAGGATGAGCTTATGGAACCATTCTTCACATCACTTAAAGGATCATCCTAGGTCGGACAATAGTTTTGGAGCATTCCCGCTATTCACTTTCTATCCTTACTATCTTTATATTTATGCAACTTTATTTTTAGTACTTTCATTTATGTACTTTTTCTTTATTCATCATGATGTAACTGTCATTTTCTGACAACTCCCTATGCTATAAAAATAAATAAATAATTATTTTCTTGTTCATATTATTGAGTACATGTTAACAGTTATAGGAAAAGTTCTACTGACGTAACAATTAGACTCTTATATTGTGAATTTCACACCTTAATAAAAAGAAACACTCAGGTGATTGATCATTAAAGCGCAGAAGTTCGAGGGACTTAGAGACGAGCGAGAAAAATAATGTCCACGAGGTACATGTTTAACTTTTAGATATCGGAACAAAGTGAGATTTTGAGCCAAATATTTCAACGGTATTACCATTTTCTTTCCACAACTTATTAGAGTATCAGTGTACTTGTTTATTTTCTAGAACTTGCGATTATTCTCTACTGACTAATTGGTTTTAACTTTTTAACTTATACACATCGAGGCAAATTGTTTGGTACCCAAAGCTTTTCAAGCCACCCTTATAAATATTATTATCCTTTGTTTAGCCCCTTTTAGCCAGAAAAATAAATAAATATCCCTTTTCTTTCGGTGACAAACCATATTACAAGCCTAAGACCTGAAAAACAAAATATGTTTACACTCCTTGGAGTTAGGTAAATATTAATTTTTTTGTCTTGACAACATTATAAGTTTGGGGTTGCTTATAGAACTATAACACCCATAAACCAGAATGATGAACATTAGGCTCGCTAGGCGAGCCTTCAACCTTGCTATCAATGTTTCTCTTATTTTTCCCATTCTTAATTTAATTACTAACAAATTCTACTTTTTAGTTTCTGTCTCCAATTCAATACCACTCACTACTAGAAAATAATTCAATTAAGACGGAATTTTGTGACGGAATTAAACTCCGTCCCCAACAAATCAAATTGGGACGGAATTTGCGACGCCTTTCTGTCACAAGCATTTTATTAAAAATTTATTTATTTAGGTGGGACGAAATTTATATTCCGTCTCCAAATTGAGACAGATTTAAATTTTTGTCGCAAACTTGGAACAAAATTTATATTTCCCTCTCACCATTGATAGAAAATTCAGCACAAAAATAATGGCGGGGAAATTGGCGCCACTTTGGTGGCTTTTTTTTTTTGGCACACTTTTTTTAATAATAATATATTATTATTTTTAATAATAATTATTTAATTAATATTATTGATATCCTTTATTAAAGTTCATAAAATTTTTTGTAAAAAAAAGTTCATAATTTAATTTTTTGATAATATAGTCATAATATTTTAAAAAATAAAATAAAAGAATAAATTTCATTTTTTGGAAAAAATCAAAAATCTTATTTATTTTAGTGTGTATATATAATTAATAAGTAAATAAAAAGTAATGAAAAAGAAAAAATATTAAAATAGGTTTATTAGATAAATGTGTCTAAAATAAAGACAATCCCAAATCATTCAAAGAAAGACCAGTTGAAACCCTAAACACTCATACGCGACCTGAGAATGAACGAACTCAACGAAGACCTCGTCTTCATATTCGCGACTTGAGATTCCTTCCCCACCCATCATCGGCGCTCTCGATTTCTCAGTCCCTCGCTATTTCTCAGTCGCTCGCAAACAAACTCACGGCCGCTATCGGTTCTCAGTCGCTCGCTATTTCAACTCATCTACGCAAAACTCTTCTCTTCAACTCAGTTGCTCTGGTACAAAATCTTCTCTCAACCCTTTTCGTTTACACTTCACCAAGTTTTTGTGGATTTCTATTTTGTGGTGCATCATAGTGTTTTGTGGATTTCAACTCAATCTGTTTCTACATGATGTTTTGTTAATTTCTCTATCTATTATAACTTCTCTATGTTTTATGATATCAAATATTATGTAATCTTTCCCTTATGTAGCAGATTTTGTATCTCCAAAATAGAAAGAACAAACCCTTATTACAAAGGATAAGTAAGTTATAGAACCAAGTTTTTGTATAAATTATTAGTGTATATTTGATTATGATTATGATTATGATTTTCTTATCCTTGCTCCAGACATTTAATCTACGTCTTTGCCTAAAATGTTATTTTTGAACTTTTCATCTCTAGTATTAAGTTTTGTTCAAATACCTTTAATAATCTCTTAGATTTAATTTGAGACTTTATGCATATTTGCTTTTTGAGAATTTAGAATTGTGAAACTTGAATTAGCAGTGCTTTAGTTTTGGTTTTGTTTTGTATGGGTTTCCTGGTTTTTAGCAGTGCTTGGTAGCATATTTCCTGGTTTTTAGCAGTGCTTTAGTTTTGGTTTTGTTTTGTATGGGTATCCTGGTTTCCTGATTTTTTCTAGTTCTGGTTGTATTATCTTCTCTCCAAATTACTCCTTGTACTTGAGGTGCTATTTTAATAAATAATTTTGCCTTTTCAAAATCTTTGTGTAATTTACACAATACCAAAAATTGGGAGACCTTTCTATAAGCTCATTAGTTGCAATGTGATGTCTTTAATTTTCTTATATAAGGTTTTATATGGTATCTCGACTATTAATTAGTTAATTAATTGACATATATAAGTAGTGCAAGTATTTGGTGTATAGGCAATGGATGTGCCTGCACATAGAGAATGGATGTATGATAGAGTTCTACCGGATGGAGTAGGACGCACAAATAGCTTTTACGAGGGTGTTAAAATTTTTATTTTGCATGCATGTCGATTAGATCAATTTAGGAATGAAGGAACAATTAGATGCCCATGCTTGATCTGTGATTGTAGACAACTTAGAACTCCAGATGAAGTGAGGGATCACTTATATAAGAAAGGGTTTAGGACAAATTATTTTTATTGGACATCACATGGGGAAGAAAGACCTGCATCAATTCCTATAACACAACCTCCACCATCTGTTTATGGACAAAGTGGTTGTGGAGAAAACTTAGGATCATACGAAAGGATGGTAATGGATGCGGCAGGTCCAAGTTTTGCTGAGAATCATGGACAAAGTATGGAGGAGACACCTAATGACAAGACTCAAGCTTTCTTTAATCTTTTGTCGGCAGCACAATCACCTTTGTTTGAGGGGTGCACTAGTCACTCGGAGTTGTCTGCTTCGTTACAATTGCTTACAATTAAAGCGGAGCATAATATATCTCAAGATGCTTTTAATAAAATTGTAGATTTTTGTAAGGAAGCTTTGCCCTCTGATAATTGTTTACCACCAAATTTTTATAGACAAAAGAAGATGGTTGAAAGATTGGGTTTGAATTATGAAAAAATTGATTGTTGTGTGAACGGGTGTATGCTTTTTTACAACCATGACATTAATGAGAAAGTTTGTAGATTTTGTAAAGAAGAACGATATACGTTGAAGAAAACTAGTTGTAATAAGGTGAAGGAGGTGGCAAAGAAACGAATGTGGTACTTGCCTCTTGCACCGAGGTTGCAAAGATTGTATGCTTCTCCAGCCACGGCTAGTAATATGAGATGGCATGCGGAAAATGTTCCTGAGGAAGGTTTCTTAATTCATCCATCTGATGGCGAGGCATGGAAACATTTTGATCGAACATATCCAAATTTTGCTGAAGAAACACGAAATGTAAGACTTGGTTTATGTTCAGATGGATTTAGCCCATTTAATATTTCAGGTAAGCCTTATTCATGTTGGCCTGTGATTGTTACTCCTTACAACTTGCCTCCTTTAATATGCATATGTGTAGTTACAAAAGTTTAATATTTCTAATTTATATATACTTTTGAATTTGGCAGCTTTTATCCGGATGATACTGCAACTAAAGATATATCGAAGACAATTAAAGCTATGTTTGACCGCCCTTACAACAATTGGAAATGTTGTGATGATAAAATAAAGAAAATGTGGTTTAATGAATGGGCGGTAATGTATCATTTAGTTGTTAAGTCATAATGTTATTACTAAGTTATTTTGTATATAATTTGCTATAATTATTTTCATTACTTGCAGAAATGCTACAAATGGATTGGTGAACAAGAGGTAGCTGTTAAGGCCACATGGGATTCAAAAGCTATGGATCTACTAAGAAAGATTATGTCGAGAGCACGTGAGAAAGTGCCAACAAAACCTGCATGGATTACTAAAAAAGTGTGGGCAAAATTGCGTGCAATGTGGGAAGATGAAGATTATGTAACATTGCGATGTGTGGCATCCTCTAATCGTCATTCTGAAACTGGTTGTTCATTGCACACCCAAGGGTCAAAGAATCAATTAAAACATGAACTTGAATTGGTAAGTTATATCTTAATTGTGATAATATCTTAACTCAGTTTCTTATAATATATACTTAGCATATGTGTGCCTCTTAACAATTGTAGCATAAGAGGTTAGGAAGAATTCCACACAAGGGTGAAGTATTCAAAAAGTGTCACACTAGGAAGGGGACACAAACCTTTGTTGATAAGAGATCAAGTGATGCATATGTGAGTATCAAGTTTTCTGCTCCATTATCTTTTCTTTATTTGTTAAAGTAGAAAAAGCCTAGACTTATTATAGGAAAAAATTGTTGACTTTATTTGCTGCAATTGTGGCCTTTTGTTTGATGTGATTGTCTCCTTAATAATAAGAGATTTGCTGCAATCGTTTATTTCATGAGTGTCGATTGGTGAATAAAACTTGTTCCCACTGTATATGTGTATCCAGGCAGAAAGTGTTATTACTTGTACATTATGGTTTCCTTGAAAATTATTTTACTAAGGGGTTCTTATGCTTAAGTGAACCATAATAGTCTATGTCAGTGTTGTTAAGTTGTTTTTAATTTGAGTTTTAAGTTGTTTTTAATTTCTGGTTTGTGTTTTATTAGTTGTTTGAATTTCTGGTCTCTGTTGATAAGGCTGGCATCTTATTTCTGGTTTGTGTTTTAATAGTTTTCTGGTCTCTATTGATTGTTTGTTTTGGCCTTGAGGTAATTATGTATTGAGGCTTGTATGGTTCCTGTTCTTGTCTTTGTATATAATATATGTATATTTATTGTAAATCTAGGATACACTAATGATTGAAACAAGATGAGTAAATCTAGGATACACTCTAACTTCATTACATGATTATTTTTTTCTAGGATACCTTTGTAAATCTATGTTCACAAGCTGAGTCTCAACCTTCCGAGTCTAGTAATAATGAGAGTGGTACTCAACTGAAGCCAATTGATTATGATACACTAATGATTGAAGCTGTTGGAGGAAGAAATGCAAAGGGTATAGTATATGGACTTAGTTTGGATGGACGCATCCTTAATCGTGGCTCAACATCTACATCAAATAGATATTCAAATTATGCTGATATTGCTCGTGGTATGAGTGGAGAGGTGGAGGCGCGATTAAGGCAGAAAATTGCAGACCAACAACAAACAATCAATACCATCCTTGCTCGTCAAAATAAAATGTTTGCCGCATTTGCCAAACATATTGATTTGGATTTCATGGATTTAGATGAAGATGATCCTTCTATTGGTAATGGAACTCTTGGAAGCAATGCAAATGACGGTACAAATGCCGATGAGTAATATCAATGACTTGGGAATTTAGAACTTAAATTATGTAGTTTGATATTTTGTAGGCAATTAATGCATTTTGGATTTAGAACTTAAATTATGTAGTTTGATATTTTGTAGGCAATTAAAGCATTTTGGATGTAGTGATACTTGTGGAGTTTAACCTTTTAACCTTTTTGATGTAAAACTTAAGTGATATTTTGAGATATTTATATGTTGTTCATCATGGAACAAATGAGTTCATATATGATATGAATTTCTAGTTTGATATGCATTTTTAAATTGAAAACTGATGATACAATACAATTGAATGTTCATTATTTATGAGTATAGTATATGAATATACTGTATTTGTAAAAAAAAAAATACAAAATTTAAAAATTGGGACAGAAACAAATATTCTGTCACAACATTGAACAAAACAAAAATACGATCTGGGGACGGAATAAGAATATTCTGTCACTTTATTGAGACGGAGTAAAATGATTCTGTCGCAGCATTGGGACGGAATAAATAAAGGTGGGAAAACAATAATTTATATTTCGTCCCTGATTCCGTCCCTAATTGTGACGGAACATAATTTTCCGTGCCAATGAATTTGCGACGCGGGAATTGCGACGAAAATATTTTGTCACAAATTCCGTCCCAGATTTGAATTGGGACGGAAATTTCAACTGTTACGCGACGAAATTTTCCGTCCCAGATTAATTATTTTCTAGTAGTGACTACCCCACTTAATAATTTAATTAACACATAAACACACAATTTTATACTAAATTAGATTTAAATAATTTTTGCCCCACTTAAAAAAAATTCACCCTCGAAAATCACCTGGCAAAAACAACTTCGGATAAGACTCCTTCATCCAGCTTTCTAACTCCCGGGTCGCGCTCTATCCCGGAGGTCCACCCCATACTACTTTCACCGAAACAATTTCTTTGTTCCTTATGTGTCTCACTTCTTGGTCTTCGTTCCGCAACGACACTAATTATACGTCATCTGATTGAATCACATGGGACGGATTAAGAATGTACTTACTAAGTTGCGACACATGAAAAACGCTATGAAGATTCAAAAGCGACGAAGGCAATCTTGTAGGTCCTCGTTTTATCGGTACATATCAGATCCTAAAGAGATCTCTTTAGGATCTGATATGTACCGATAAAATGAGGAGTAGACTTCTGAGACTTTAACGCACAACCAGCAGCTGTTACCGGGGTAACTCTTAAGAACATATGATCTCCTTCTTAAAATATCTCATTTGTTACTTAAAAAACTTAAAGGACTTATCTATTACAAACATAAAATTTAAAGGACATATTTGTTACTTAAAAAACTTAAACGACCTACGAGTTAAAAATGTAAAATTTAATCAACCTCTAAATGCATTTTGTCTATACTTTTTTCACATAACTATTAAAAATGTTGCGATAGTAATAGGAGGTGCGGTTTGAAAGAAAATGATATACCTAAATTTGTGGCCACGGTCATACATCAAAAAGGAAGAGAAAAAATACAATATTGTATAGTACCATCATTTATTTAATTTAACACATCATAGAGTACACAGCCATAACTGTGAGGTTAATAAAATTACAAAAGGAAATTTTAAACAAATACATTTATTGGGTGCAAAACAATAACCAAATGGAAACTCATGGTATATTCTAGCATAAGGTTTATTGCATATATTTATTTTCTTAGTATATGAAATTATTTTTCCCTGCATGGCATTTGATTACAATTGTCATCAATTTGGTACTAATTTTTCTAGTGTCCCGTCTTTTGGTACTAATGCTTCTAGTGTCCCGTCTTTAAGAAACTGGCATATGTTCTTGTAACACCTCCACGTATAAGGAACACTGGGTGTATTACTTTTTGGACAATCATCATCAGTGTCACATTTAAGTGCTGGAAAGATAAATAATAATAAAATAATATTACTGAAATAGATACAAGATTGTAGACGAACTATAAAGTAAAGCAAGAAACATGAAAATGATGAAAAATGACTTACCATCAACGGTGTTTGAAATAAGTAATAGGGAAACAAATAAAAGCACCACAAAAACAAATTTGATTGTTTTAACCATATTTTTATCTCTAACAAATAAAATATGATTTGTTACTTTATAATGCTTATGTTATACTAAAGAAATTAAATATTTATAATGGTTCACTAATGGTAAAAATACTTTTATAATTACGGACATTTTTAAATGTCTCTTAAGTAGATCAATGAGTTGCGTTTGCCCCTTTAGCACAAAAAGTAATTGGGGAACTTAAATTGAAAATCATTAGCATTTGTTAGTTTTTAATTAAATTTTTAACCTTTGATGATATAAGGGGTAAACTTAAAAATAAAAACAAATTGGACCATAGAAAGCTATTTGTACAAATAATTTTTTAACCGCGGCATGACAACTTATTATAATGCAGATTCGATTCTCATGCTAGACAAATTTGTATTTTTGTGTAATATAACGGACCACATGAAAAAGAGAGGGAAAAAAATAGGTTTAGGGTTAGCATTTCAGAACAAACTTAGAATATAATAATAATAATAATAATAATAATAATAATAATAGGAAGCTAATTTAATAATAATAATAATAAATATTTAACATGATGAGAGAGATATATAGAATTCCATATTTATTAGATGTTGATTACAAAATTATATCAAATTGATTTATCTAGTGTAGTGTGAAAATGCACAAAATAGATCTTAAAGGTTGTGGGTTCGATTCTTGGTGAGGTTTTTTTTTATATTTTATTTGAATTAATTTTAGGGTAAAATAAGAGAGAAAATGAGCGGGAAAAAAATTATGGTTAAGAATAGCAAAACGGAACAAACTTATAATATAAGAGATATTGTTAAAATATAAGTGAAACTATTGTGTTATTTTTTGTAAAACTTATTAAATGAATAAATTTGATCATAATTATCAATGATAAATTATCTAATTTTTTTGTATCCGTCACAAATTATAGTCTCATGTATATTTTTTAATAAAAAATTAGAAATTTGATTTGAAATATTTAGGATAAATTAGGAAATTTGATGGTAATTAACTTTATTTTATTATTATTATTATTATTATTATTATTATTAATAGTTAATAGTATATTTTTTTTATGAAAAATATTGTTTATGTTTCTATTTCTATATTCCTAATTTTATGCATATTCATCTTATTTTTCTATAATTTTTGTATTGACTATTTTATTCTTTTTTGCTTTTAATAGATTATTTGGTTGATCGTATTAATCTGTTTTCTTTCTATTTTTAAACATATCATCTTTTTTTTTTATTTATATTATATTCTTTCAATATATATTTTTTATTTTTTCTATTGAAATTACAATGAGGATATAAAACTTGCAACGTAATTAAATATAATAAGGATAAATCAGTAACTTTGGTGATAATCGATTTTAATATATTAGTCGTAAACTATAAAATGTCATTCCGAATGTCCATTATTGAAGGTATAGTAGTTAAGAGATATAACTGATAAATGATAAATGAAATTAGCCCTTTCTTACGTATGCTATAAACTGATAAATGAAACTTAAGAGATATTAAATAATGATTTTAATTTTAGAGAAGTTTTTTTCAACTGCTTAAGGAGTAAAAATATTTAATTGATTTTACCTTATTATGCCCTTTAAACACTATAAACTGATTTTACCTTATTATTAGGCTTAAAAAAAACACTATAAATTGATAAAATATCACATTCTAAATTGATTATGCAAAGAGAAAAATATATGGCTAATAATCAAAAGTTCGTTTATGCTATAATTTTATTTATTTCCTTATTTCTAGTTGCAAAGAATGATTTTGGTAAACAATTTTGTCATGCTTTTCAAATTTCCTTTTTCTATTTTTTTTATTTTATAGTTAGTACACAATCTTTTATAATTTTTAGGGACAATATTTTTTTCTCTTTTTTTAATTACAGGATATGAGTATTCCAAATGCAGATCTGATATCGATTGTCCGAAAACTAGTGTAAGCATGTTTCCTTTTAGGTGGAAGTGTATTGACGAGATTTGTGAACTTGTAAGACCTATTGTATGAGAGTACTACAATACAACCAAGAACCTACACAAACATCATGCGGAGAAGAATGAGTTCTTAAATTAGGCAATAGACCTTTTGCTATAATAATACCCAGTTTCTATTTCCTTTTTTATTTGACAAATTTCGTTATTTATTTATTTTTACTAATTTCGTTATTGTTCTTCAACACAATAATTGTATTTTTTTTTATTAATTTTGTTTAATAATTTCAGAGACCATGCATCTTCTTGTTTCTTCTTCTTAGTTAATTTTGGATGAATCACCATGGCCTCCAATATTTGCATATAACATTTGATTTGCAATGCCACCACCTATCTCAATATCTTTAATAGTTAAATTGAAAAATATATTTTACTTTGAAGCCTACAACTCTAATTTTATGTCATAATACTTTCACACTTATGATATTTCAAACAATTCAAGTTATATTTCTTTTTTTTTTTGAACGGCAATATGATTTGTATTAATAAAAGGAAAAAAGTACAAGTGGTACATCTTAACCAATCCAGGATGAATACTTAATCCACATTTATGACCTTCATCAAAAATCATTTTCTTTAACTCGGGCACATCGGGTACACAAACTCTTCCTCGGAATTTCACCACTCCATTCTCATCAATCTTCAATCACTAGTCCACTCTCTTCATCAATTTCTCATCTTCTTTTTGACATTCCCTGATCTTCTCAAGAAATGGGTTGGTTAACTTCAACATTCCCAACTTCACACTATTGGAGGTGACTTCACATACCAAACTCAAGTCTCTAAATTCTTCAATCAACTCCAACTCTTTTGCCATAAGGGATGACATGTGCAATGACTTCCGACTCAGAGCATCTGCCACCACATTAGCTTTCCCAGGGTGATAACTCAACTCAAAATCATAGTCCTTCAAGAATTCTAACCATCTTCGTTGCCACATATTCAATTCCTTCTGGTCAAACAGGTACTTTAAACTCTTGTGATCACTAAACACCTCAAATCTTGACCCATACAAGTAGTGCCTCCATACCTTCAAAGCAAACACCACGGCTGCCAATTCTAAATCATGGGTGGGATAATTCCTCTCGTGAACCTTCAATTGACGAGATGCATAAGCTACAACTTTTTCCTTTTTGCATGAGTACACCACCAAGTCCCAACTTCGATGCGTCACAAGACGCTACAAATGATTCCTTGGCATCAGGCAAAATCAACACAGTGCGGTAGTCAACTTCTTCTTAAGCTCTTGAAAACTTTTCTCACACTTCTCATCCCAAACAAACGCTTATCCTTCCGAGTCAACAAAGTCAACGGTAACGCCATCTTTGAAAATCCCTCAATGAACCTTCTATAGTAACCAACTAATCCAAGAAAACTTCTTATCTCCGAAACGGACTCAGGTGTTCCCCATTTCATCACAGCATCAACCTTCGCAGGATCCACCGCTATGCCTCCACTAGAAATCACATGACCAAGAAAGCTTACTTCTTTCAACCAAAATTCACATTTAGACAACTTGGCATACAACTTCTTATCCTTCAAAACTTGCAACACAATTCTCAAATGCTATTGTTGCTCCTCCTCCGATTTAGAATAAACCAAGATATCATCGATGAACACTACCACAAACTTATCCAAAAATGAGTGAAAGATCCTATTCATGTACTCCATGAAAACACCAGGGGCATTCGTAACTCCAAAAGGCATCACTGTATACTCATAGTGACCATACCTTGTTCTAAAAGCAGTCTTAGGAACATCCTCAGTCTTAACTCTTATCTGATGGTATCCGGACCTTACGTCAATCTTGCTAAACACACAAGCTCCAACTAGTTGATCCATCAAATCATCTATCCTCGGAAGTGGATACTTGTTCTTGATCGTTGCCTTGTTCAACTGACGATAGTCTATGCACAACCTCATACTCCCTTCCTTTTCCTTTACCAACAATATCGGTGCACCCCAAGGTGACACACTTGGACGTATAAACTTCTTTTCCAATAACTCTTCAAGTTGCTTCTTCAATTCATTCAATTCTGATGCCGACATACGATACAGTGCCATTGATATCGGACTAGTACCAGGTACTAAATCGATACCGAACTCAACTTCTCTTTCCGGTGGTAAATCTGATATATCCTCCGGAAATACATCCGAAAATTCACCAACGAATGGTATCTCTTTCAACTTGGCTCCACCTTCAAGCTTCAATGATCTAAACACCATGAACAACTCTCCATGATCATTCAAAGATTCCTTCACCTCTCCTCCATACATCAAGGATAAACTTTCTTCTGACTTCGGGAAAATCACAGTCTTCGCACAACAGTTAATATGAACTTGGTTAAAGACTAACCAGTTCATTCCAAAGATAACATCAATACCACTAAGTGGAATACACACCAAATCCATACCAAAATGTCTACCAAACACAGATACAGGACAATTACGACATACAAGACGAGTAATTACCGAACCACTAGCGGGAGTCTCAATATTCATACAACCAGACATTTCAAAAACAGGAATATTTAAACGCTTCATACAATCCATAGAAATAAAAGAATGTGTTGCTCCGGTATCAATAATCGCAATTAAAGGAGTGTCATGAATGAAACACGTACCTCTAATGAGATTATCAACTTGATCAGCTCTTCCCCCATTCAAAGCAAACACTTTCCCAATAACCTTCTTCGGCTTCTTACATTCCGGACTCTTGTGACCTTCTTCACCACAATTAAAACAAGTAGGAGTAGTCGCCTTGCACTCTTTAGATCTATGTCCTTCTTTTCCACAATTATAGCACACCTCCTTATCCTTCTTACACTCAAAAGAACGATGTCCAATCTTGCCACACCTATAGCACTTGTCATTCTCCACCTTCTCCTTTCCCTTTCCACCTCTAACACTTCCCTTTCCCTTAGCATCATAAGGCTTGGCACGGTCTTGACTCTTCCCTCTAACCGCCTTGAAGTAGTTACTCTTAGCTTTCCCATCTTCATCACAAATTCTAGCCTTTGCCACCAAAGTAGTAAAGTTTCTAATCTCCGCAAATCCAATGATATGCTTGATGTCGGGGCGTAAACCACTCTCAAACTTAACACATTTGTCGTTCTCCGCCTCCGGGGTATTGTAGTGAGGACTAAAAGCACACATGGACTCAAACTTAGCCGCATACTCCGCTACCGACATGTTCCCTTATTCTAACTTCATGAATTCTACCACCTTCTTATTCTTCACATCCGCCGGAAAATACTTGTTAAAGAATTCCCGCTTGAACATTTCTCAAGTGATGACAACACCTCTATCTCCTAGTCTCAACTTAGCATTCTTCCACCATTGGTTTGCCTCCTCCCCAAGCACATAAGTTCCCAATGCAAGCTTGTTCTCATTAGCACACTCCATAGCATCAAAAATGATCTCAACTTCTTCAACCCACTTAACCACTCCATCCGGGTTAAAGCCTCCAACAAAGAAAGATGGCTTGTGCTTCAAGAACCTATCCAAGCGCTTCTCTCCATCCCTAGCCGGATCATCACCTCTTGCCAAAAGATGAGTCAAGGTAGCAAATGACTCCGCGATCTGAGCATTAGCACGTGCCGACTTCATGGTCCTGAACAATCAATTTCAATCAACAAACAAACGTCACGACAAAAGTACAAACAGTGCACCCTACACATGTTGTACAAAGGGTTACTAAGCCTAATTGATTCCAATGAATCGACCTTGCTCTGATACCAATTGTAACACCCTACATAATTCTACCCAAAAATTCGCGACTAAACAACAAACAAATTCAAGTAAATCAAGTAGAGCATTACATGGATAAATTTAAAACCAATAATAGCATTTCCTATCATACGAAACATGATTAAAATGATCATCACAGCGGAACAACTTAAAACATGTCATCATTCATTTATCAACATGATTATAGTTCGAATCATAAACATTAGTCATCAACCAAATAATTCACCAACATAAATCCCAATATAGCATCATCCAAATAACATAAGTATTGGAATAATTGAGTATTGGCATAAAGCCTTACACCATCATAAACAAACAAAGTCTAAAACAACACTAGGCATAACCCAATAAGGACTAAACCCCAACACGGTGTTACAACCACCAGAGCAAATGGACAAGACACAACGCTATGATCGTAACTCATCTCCTCACCCTGAATACTTTGCAACGAGTGCCGGGTACTCCTCCTAAAGCAAGCAAATCCTCAAGCCTGAGAATCTGAATCGCCCAACGATCCATCAAATACAAAAATAGAGAGTTAGTTACATATAATCGACATTTAATAAATGAAAGTAAGATACTAACATTTAATCCAATTCAACATATACAATATATATATATATATACATACATACTCATTCACTATTCATATATCCAACCTACATATAATAGCAATTCATCTCTATCAACAAGACATGTACATATCATCCATTTATATTCATAATCTTATCTACATCGTCAACAATCAACAAGATACATGCACATCCAATTAGTATACACTTATCCAAATACCACATCATCACATTAACACAATTAAGATTCACATTCCTAATGCATCTAATGTCACCTTCATGTATGTTCCTAGACATATCTACATGTGGTACCATATCACCATCTATATAGGATACAAGAATCCCTTCACCATCTATTATCACCATCAATTTGACACAACTTATGCATGAATGATGTGTCACGACATTCCATCAATATAAACTAATTTATATATATTCACCAACACTTCATGTAATAACACATGATATCACCAACTCACCATCTATTATTTCATACACATATAAGCATATTCATACATATACACCTTAAACATATTCATTACAATTCACCATCAATATCATTATACATATTTAACAAGTGTATGAAAGCATCATCATTCATCTTGTCATCCATAATAATTCATAACCTATGTATGAAACCATCATTATCATCATAATCATTCATAAGAACTAACACCTTATGTATTAAGCCATCATCAACATCAAATTAATTCAAGAATAATTTCCAAGTCTGACTAATCTCGCCCGGCGAGACCTAGCGAGTTACCGGCGACAAAAATAGAACATTTCTGCAATTCGAGCGAGGCCCGGCGAGTCTCAGCAAGCAACCTCGCTGACCCTCGCCCATAGCGCCCGGCGAAAATGTCGCAGAATGCGTGCTCTGTTTTCGTGTCCGTTCATATTCCACTACAAAATCATCAAATCGTGTTCCAGTTCTAAAAAGGTGTTTCCTTTAAGTTATAAACATGTTATTATACGTAGAAGTACAAGTTTTATCTCTTACAAACATCAAAAACATCACCAATCAAAGATTATTCATATTTTTCATTCAAAACTCAAAAACATACAATTTCATATGAACATACTTTGATTCTCAAAATTGAAACCATCAACATGTACTTTTCGCATCACATAACATGGATAACACGAAATCATTACAAAAGGAAGCATCTTGATTCATGAAAACTCATAAAGTTACTAACTTTTGAGCAAAAAGGGTGAGAGGGTTTGGGCAAAGAGAAATGTGATTTCTCCCCCCTCTTAATCACCCACAATTTATAAATAACTACTCTCTTACCTCTAATTCTTCAAGAATTAGCTCCTCCAAATCTTCCTCTATTGGCCTCTATCTCTATGTTCTTCTCCTCTTCTTCTCTTCTAATCTTCTCTCTCTATTCTTCACAAAATTCTATGACTAAATGATTTTCTCTCTCTAAGTTCAAACTTATACCTAGGTCAAATCCTCCTCCTCAATTTACTAAATTGCCCTTCCTCATAAAAGCCTACTCTATTTTCTATCTACACCTCCTAAAAACACTACTATTCTAAATACACCACCACACCAAAAGCCACATATTTAAATAAATCACATATCATGACAATTAAATAAATAAATCTAATTAAATAAAAATGGGATGTGACATAAGGACTTATGGATAAGTCAACCATGTACAAGACAAATGATCACTTTTATCTTGGGCTTAACTCACAAAAATCTCTTCAGTCCAAGAGCTCATTTAAGGCAAAGAATTCTCTCATGAATAGAGAACTTACTATTTTTACCAAGTTCTATGTTTGAACATGTGAAAATTAACCATATGACACAAGGATATTTTTATACATAATTGATGGAACTGACTGTGTATAGACCATGGAAAATTACACAGCACAACCTAATCTTGAATTTGACTTGTACTTGAAAGGAATAAAGAAAGAACATTCTCCAATGTTGTTTCTCTTTCTCTATGACACTTGTACTTGCAACAAGGACATCTTGGAACATCAAGTACAACCTCCAGCTGCTGATTCTATCCATAAACAGCTGGCTTTTACGTGCTCTAGCTTCTTTGCATCATATGGAAGAAATTCATTCACGCCCAGAATTTGGAGAACGGTCTCAGACCAATGCTGGAAAGAGAAAAAATTCACTTAGAGTGACACCAGCTTGCATACAGCTGTTCAAAGGTTATCCTAAAGCTGCACAACGGTTATACTTGCTTGTTAAGCAACATACAGCAACATTACAGCTCAACAACAACTCATCACACGCTCCTCTTTCAAAAGTCAGAAGAAGAAACTTTGGAGATCAATCTCAGACTGATCAGTTTTCTTCAAAATACATGAGCTGTCATTATGCAGAGCTACTAGCCGTTATTTTCAAGCTTCTAACGGATATACTTCGTGGCCAAGACTCCCTGATCATCATTCATCTATATATAGAGGTCCTTGGCAACTTTGAAGAGCAAGAGTTTCTAACTACAACTTCAACACTTTTATTTGTGATACAAGTTTTATCTAGAGCTCTTCTTTTTCTCTCTCACTCAAATTTGTAATCCATATATTTAGGATCAGAATATCCCTTGAGTGTATTGAGAGTTTTTTCCATCCATCTTCAAAGCTTCTCATTGTGTATTGAGTGAATAGGCTTTGATTATCAAATCTTCCATCATTGTAACCTTGGCTCAAGTTAGTACGTAACTACTAATTGAGTGACACCTTCATAGTCAGTGTGACTGAGGTAGATTGAGCTTGTAGGGCTTAGAAGAATTGTTGGTCTTGGATCTAGATCAAAGGAAGTGTAACTTGAGATCATTAGCATCTCTTAGTGGACAATCTCACAAGCAGTGTGGGGACTGGACTAGCCCAAGTATTTTGGGTGAACCAGGATAAATTGTTTGTGTACATTCTCTTCCCTTACTCTGAATTAATTTGCGCAAACATTAATCACACAAATCACAAGTTAATAGTTATATATACTGTCAGAGATGTTGGGAGAACGTTCTCCAGTCTGCAACACTTTTTGAATATTTGTTTTAACTAACAATCTAATCATATTCTTTAAGTATATTGTGATTGATAATTGTTATAGACAATATTTTAAAGGTTCACAATTCAAACCCCCCCTTTCTTGTGAAAAACTTTGCTACTTCAATTGGAATCAGAGCATTGGCTCTAAGGATAAGCATCTAACAAGTGCTAGAGGAAAAGATTCAGGAAGGAAGTAATGGCTAAGAATGCAAAGTTTATATCTGAAGGAGGATCATCAAACAGACCACCTCTATTTGATGGTGATAACTACTACTATTGGAAGGACAAAATGGAGCTCTTTCTTAGATCCCAAGATAACAACATGTGGCATGTTGTGGAAGTTGCAGAATATGTTCCATTGGCTAAAGATTCAACAAATCCTAAACCTCAAGCTGAATGGACAACAACAAAAGCTGATAGGGTACTCCTAAATACTAAAGCTAAATTGTTTATTAAAAGTGCTTTGTGCAGGGAAGAATATGATAGAATAATGGAGTGCAAGACAGCAAAAGAAATATGGGAAACTCTGAAAACTCATCATGAAGGAACCAACAGTGTCAAAGAAACAAGAATAGACATTGGAGTGAGAAAGCTTGAACTGTTTGAAATGAAAGAAGAAGAAACCATAGATCAAATGTATGGTAGATTCACAAGCATCATAAATGAACTCAACTCTTTGGGAAAAGCATATACTACACATGAGAGAATAAGAAAAATTCTCAGATGCTTACCAAAAACTTGGATACCTATAGTTACAGCTATCACAGTGGCAAAAGATCTCACTAAAGTATCTCTAGAAAATCTTATTGGATCATTGAAAGCTCATGAATCTATTCTTCAAGAGGATAAGCCTAAAAAGAAGATGATTGCTCTAGAAACTCAATCTAGAGAATGTTCTCAGAAAAATGAAATACTCTGTGAGGATGAAGAATCACTTCAAGAAGATGATGAAGAAGAACTTGCATTCCTGTCAAGAAGAATTCAGAGATTGATGACAAGAAGAAATCAACTCAACAAGAATTTTCAACCCAAAAGGAATAGAATTAAACCAGAAGTAAATATGAGCAAAATACAATGTTATGGATGCAATCAATTTGGTCACTACAAAAATGATTGTCCAAAGAACAAACAGAAAAAACCTTTCTTCAAAAAGAAATCCATGATGGCTACTTGGGATGATCTAGAAGAAGCACAATCAGAAGATGAAGAACAAGAAGCAAATGTATGTCTCATGACACACTCAAATGCAGAAGAGGTAACACTTGATCCTTGTTCATCTTGTCAAAAAACTGAACATCTCTTTGATAATTTACTATATGACACTCAAATCTTAAATCAAAAAAATGCTAAACTCAGAGATGAGATTACTGTGTTGACTAAAGAAAGAGATAAATATAAGAAAGAGAGCAGTCTTAAAAGTGATGTTATCAAAGGTATGCAAACTGCTCACACTGAACTTTCTAAGAGGTTTGAAATTCTTAGAAAGGATAAAAAAGAATGTTATGAGGTACTAAAAGAAAATGGTATTCTGAAAAGGAATATTTCTAAATTGGAAAATGATTTAACAAAGTTTATTAGCACTACTACAACTTTTGAAAATATTTTGGGATCACAAGCTGGATTTTTTGATAAATCTAGTATAGGACATAATCCTTATCAGAACAGAAAACTATATGAAAAATGTCTCATTCCAAATAAAGAAAAGAATTTTCAAAAATACAAATGTGATTTTTGTCACAAGGATGGACACCAGAACACTAGAACATTCTCAGAAACAAAAACTTTAGAAAATCTGTATATAGACATTCTCAGAACACTCTCAGAAGAGATCCCTTATAAGAGAACACCTTATAAGAGATCATCTTACTCTCATAAGATCCCTTATAAGAATATTGAAACTAACATTCAAGGACCCAAGAAACTATGGGTACCTAAAGATTTATTAAACTCAAATGTAGGAATGCCTTCTAGCAGTCAAGAAAAGGCCTTGGTACTTGGACAGTGGATGCTCAAGACATATGACAGGAGATAGAAACAACTTTCTATCATTTGAAACAAGAGAAGGTGGATCAGTCACCTTTGGAAATAATGAGAAATCTAGCATCAAAGGTATAGGTACAATTGATAAGTCTGACTCTGCTAAGATTGAGAATGTTCACTGTAATTCTGGCACGCGAGGGACCAGTGTGGTGCACGATGTTGCAACACTGGTCCTCCTGGACACACAATAATAAATCAACAGAATTTAAATAACACAATTTATTGTTAACCCAGTTCGGTGCAACTCACCTACTCTGGGGGATACCAATCCAGGAAGGAAATCCACTATGGTAAAGTAGTTCAAAGCTCTCCGCAAACGCCACGTTTACAGCTTATCACCTAGCAACTACCCGTATAGATTTCTACTTAAGAACGTCCTAAGTATGAGACCCCTATCACTTCCCCTCAACCACACAACCTGTGGATTTTGTAATTCTGTTCTAAAACTTAATCACACTCTATGCTTAAAAGCTTAAGAGTGAACACCTTATTCTTAATCAAGTATTAATCGTGATACTCAAAAGAATAACTAGGATCTAAACCTAAATCCTAAGCCTAAAACTTCTCAATCGCTCTATAGCGTTTGTATCTTCAATGTGTTTCAGGTACTCTTCAACGAATGAAGCTTGCTTCTTTATATAGAGTCTTGAATCTCCTTGGCTTCATAAAGAATAGGATCGGTTGTTGCAAACTTATCTTTGATTTAAATCTGTTTGCTTCAAAAGATAATTTGTTACACAAACATTTAATATTTGTTTGTTTTATCTTTTATCGATCCTCTTGACCAAACAAATAATATTGATTTGTTTTTATCCTTTGACAAACAAATAATATTGATTTGTTTTTATCTTCAAACAAATAATATTTGATTTGTTTTTATCTTTTTAAACTCCAGCTGTAGATCTTCAATCTTCAGCTAACAAACTTGTTCCTTGTTGAATAAGGAAGCCCAAGTTTGTTTCTTCAATTCTTCAAACATATCCGCGCGCTTTAGATCAAGATAAGGATAAGGCGCGTTATCAGGCCGTGGTTCCCAATGTTACTGCATTGGTACCCACATTTGGCCACAGGCTTATTTTACCAAAAATGAAGCCAATCTTCAAAACTCAACAATCTCCCCCTTTGGCAAATTTTTGGGCTAAAATAATCTAGCGCCTAGCCACTTGTTCTGGTAAGATAAACTCATCAGAGGCCTGCAGCGGAAACTTCTAGTCTTGGCCTCACACACACATGAGAGAAATAAACTCTCACAAATCAATCTCTTTAGGAAGAAATAAACTTTCTCAGACTGAAAACACAAGTTCTCTCAGAGATCAATCAAGGAAAAATAAATTCCTTTAGCAGTTGAGAAAAATAAATTCTCTGGTGAAGTTCAAAGTCACATTGCAGGATGTGGTGACATTTGTCTTCACATTCAGTATGCATCTTCATTTGAGAAAAATAAATTCTCACATGCATACACAACATCTTCAGATATATATATATTCTACTCCCCCTGTATTGCTGCCCTCTCCATGCATATATATATCTCACTCCCCCTAAATATCAGATCAGATACTTTAGGTATATAAACAACCACACATACATATACTACTCTTATTTGCCTTATCAGAGTAATATTGGTCTTCATGTGGTTTCAGAGCTGATCAGAGCTGCATCAGAGCTGTTTTCATATGTCATGTGGCAATGTGCAACACATGTTTGCCCACCTCAGACCAAAAAAGCTAGGATGTTACTCCCCCTTTTTAGCCATAAAATTTTGACAAATAAAGTCAAAAATCCTGCATAGTAGAAAACCAGATAATAACAGTAGATATAGCAAAGTGCATATTACAGACCATAGCACAGATAGTGCATCAAATCCAGGGCGTAGCCCACAAAAATACATAAAAAGATCTGTAAAAATCACAGGGAGATTCTTCATATGTCTTCACTCTCATCAGAGTCAGACTCCACCACTGCATCAGTGTCATTCTCCTCTTCCTGATCAGTGTCTTCTCCATTGCCAGCATTCAAATCAGCTATATCCTCCTCAGCTTGATTTTCCTCAAGTTCTAGTGCCTTAATCACAGCATCTAGCTTGAAAAATCCTGAATCATGCTTTGTCTCACTTGAAAAAGACAAATGGATTTGGCACAAGAGGGCTGGTCATGTAAGTATGAAGACTATGTCAAAACTTTCCAAACTTGATCTAGTTAGAGGTTTGCCTAAGATTAGTTTTGATCTAGATAAAGTATGTGAATCATGCACAAGAGGGAAACAAGTTAAAAGCAGTTTTAAACCAAAAGAATTTATTTCCACAAAAAGACCTCTTGAGTTACTTCACATAGATTTATTTGGACCTGTCACAACTACAAGTCTTGGTGGCAAAAATTATGGCTTTGTCATAGTAGATGATTTTTCAAGATTCACTTGGGTGCTATTTTTAAAACATAAAGATGACTCTTTAGAAGCTTTTAAAACTTTTTGCTTGAAAGTTCAAAATGAGAAAGGTATCAATATTATCTCTATAAGAAGTGATAATGGAGGAGAATTTGAAAACTCTCTCTTTGAATCATTCCTTGATAATAATGGAATCTCTCATAATTTTTCTTGTCCAAGAACTCCCCAACAAAATGGAGTTGTTGAAAGGAAAAATAGAACTTTGCAAGAAATGGCAAGAACAATATTCATGAATCAAATGTTGAAAAATATTTTTGGGCTGAGGCCATTAACACCTCTTGCTATATTTTAAACAGAGTCACCATTAGAAAACTTTTAAACAAAACACCTTATGAACTTTGGAAAGGCAGAAAACCTAGTATTTCTTACTTTCATATATTTGGATGTTTTTGTTACATTTTGAATATCAAAGACAATTTGGGTAAGTTTGATTCAAAGTCAGACAAGGGAATATTCTGAGGATACTCTCTGACCTCAAAAGCATATAGAATTTACAATATGAGAACTCAAACTTTGGAGGAAAGCATGCATGTGAAATTTGATGAATTTGAAGATCAACCAATTGTGCACACCACTGATGATGAAGAAGATGAACCAATCAGTGCACAAAATCATGATTCAGATGAGAACCCTACATCTCAAGGACCACCAAAGACCTGGAGAATTGTTGGCTATCATCCTCCTGATCAAATTATTGGTAATACTGAAGATGGTGTAAGAACCATAAAAGCCTTGCAGGATGTAGAGACCAATCTGGGATTGATCTCCCAAATTGAGCCAACATCCATAAATGAAGCAATCATTGATGAATCCTGGATTGAGGCTATGAAAGAAGAACTACATCAATTTGAGAAGAATGAAGTTTGGAATTTGGTACCATTTCCAAAAGATCATTCAATTATTGGAACAAGATGGGTCTTTAGAAACAAACTTGATGAAAATGGTAAGGTTGTCAGAAATAAGGCAAGACTTGTAGCACAAGGTTATAATCAACAAGATGGAATTGATTATGATGAAACCTTTGCTCCTGTAGCCAGGTTAGAAGCTATTAGAATATTGCTTGCATATGCATCACATAAGTGTATCAAACTTTTTCAAATGGATGTAAAAAGTGCTTTTTTAAATGGATTTTTAAATGAGGAAGTTTATGTGCATCAACCTCCTGGTTTTGTTGATAAGCATAAACCAAATCATGTTTATAAACTTACCAAAGCTCTTTATGGACTTAAACAAGCCCCAAGAGCTTGGTATGACAGATTAAACACTTTCTTACTTGAAAATGGTTTTTCTAGAGGAAAAATTGATACTACACTTTTTACAAAGAATGAAAAGCATAATTTACTTATTGTACAAGTGTATGTTGATGATATTATCTTTGGTGCTACTAATGAAAAAATGTGTGAAGATTTTTCTAACCTTATGCAAAGTGAATTTGAGATCAGCATGATGGGAGAACTTGGTTTCTTTCTTGGCATGCAAATCAAGCAACAAGAAGATGGAATTTTTATCAGTCAAGAGAAATATGTAAATGATCTTCTCAAGAAATACAAGATGAATGAAGCCAAGATAATGTCAACTCCAATGTATCCATCTACAAGTTTGGACAAAGATGAAAAAGGAAAAGATGTTTCTGAAAAAGAGTATAGAGGAATGATTGGATCTCTCCTCTATTTAACTGCTAACAGACCTGACATAGTGTTTGCAGTTGGTCTTTGTGCTAGATTTCAAACATCTCCAAAAGAATCACACTTGATTGCAGTCAAAAGAATTTTTAGATACTTGGTTGGAACATCTAATGTAGGATTATGGTACAAAAAGGGATCACACTTTGATTTACAAGCATATTGTGATGCTGACTATGCTGGGGATAAAATTGAAAGAAAAAGCACAAGTGGAGCATGTCAATTCCTTGGAGAAGCATTGGTAAGTTGGTGTTGTAGAAAACAAAACACCGTTGCACTTTCAACCACTGAAGCAGAATATGTTGCTGCATCAAACTGTTGTTCTCAAGTCATCTGGATCAAAAATCAACTTGAGGATTTCTCACTAAGGTACACATGTATCAAAATTTTATGTGATAACACTAGTGCTATTAATTTGTCTAAAAACCCTATTCAACATTCAAGATCAAAACATATTGAAATAAAACATCATTTTATTAGAGGTCATGTTAACAAAAAAGATGTGGAATTAGTTTTTGTTGATACTGAAAATCAGCTTGCTGATATTTTTACTAAACCATTGGTTGGGGATCGTTTTAATTTTATCAAAGAAAAATTGAAAATCATCAAAAATCCCAATCCTACTGATACACCGGAAAATGTGCTATTTATTTAGTTAATTTAATATAATATTTCAATTATTTTTATTTCGATTTCGAAGTTTTATATTATGAATCGTTACTAAATGGTCTTATTTTATATAAACAGATAAAAATTAATAGAATTGAAGAAAGGAGCGAAAACGGACCAAAAAGAGACAAAAAGGACCACACAAGTGTAGCCAAATGGGCCACACCTGTGCAGCCCACAACACGCCAAAGCCAGCAAAGCATGTGGCGCACGCCAAACACAAGCCAACAGACGCCATACACACATACACACACTTGTGGCGCACGCCACAAGTCTTGAAGGAGAAGAAAATGATCTTGGCGCTCGCCAGAGATCCAATGGTTGAGATTTCAACCGCTATTAGTCCCACATCGGAAAATTGAAGCTTTTGTCTTTTGTGAAATTAGTATAAATAGGTCCCTTTTCCCAACATTTGAAACACACAACTTTGAACAATTGACTTGTAAAACGAGCACACCACTCGTATAGTCGATTGGGGAGAGAGTACTCAGGCCTTAGTGCGGGAACTCTTTCTCTAAAGTTGCAGTTTATTTTCTTTTGTACCGGCATTATACTTGGAGTTTATTCAGGTTCTTATTTTATTATTTTCTTGTTTTATTTTCTTTATTGCTTTTATTTATTTATGCTTTATTTATTTATTTGCTTTATGTTTTTTTTCCTGCTTATTTATTTATTTCGTCTTTAGTTTTAGTTTTAGTTTTAGTTATGTCTAGCTAATTTAATATTGCTAGGATGTGTAATTAGGAGCTAGTAGGGGTTCGGTTGTTAGTTCGCGCGCCCGTTTTTAACAATCGGTTTTTAATAATACGTTTCATAATCTGTCATGAGAGTGAGGATTATTTAAGGCATAAGCCAACATAGACGAGAGTTGAGGTTTATACCGGATAGTAAAAACCGAGCATTAATTCTAGAATCCGCGAGAGCTATTTAGGATTAATGAACTAATAGTTTTCTTAAGCAGTTTTTAATTTGACGATGATTATAATTTGTCACGAGAGTGAGAATTAATTAAGGTAAAAATCAATAGAGCGAGAGCATGAGATTTCTACTAGATAGTAAAAATTGAACATTGATTCTGATTCGGAAGAACACCACTTAGGATTAGAGTTAATTAAATTATATTGGTTTTCAAAAAGTACTTTATTAGCGGATGTGAGAACGAGAGTTAAGCATCACCTTTATAATCTACAATACTAGTCAAGATTTGCGAGAGCTGAGATTAGTGTTTTTAAATCAATATAGTTTCGAAAACTATCCCTTTTATCAAAGCGCGAATTAAGTATTGAACCCTTCGAAGCAACTAAGAGCTCATCCTAGTAATACGCATTCCTATTATTTTAAAAGACTAAAAATATATTAAAAAATCCAAAACACTCTTATTTACTATTCAGCCTTAGATTTACAACGTAACATTAGATAACGGTAGGTCGACTATTGGTCTCTGTGGGATCGATAATCTTGTATAACTACACGATAATTCTGTGCAATTGCAGAAATATCGCATCAAGTTTTTGGCGCCGTTGCCGGGGACCAAACAATTCCTTCGCAAGAAGAACATCATAATAGCATCGCTGCCCCCGCTATTGAATCAAACAATTTCGAGCTTAAACCTTCATTGTTGTCTATAGTACAACAAAACCAATTCTCCGGAAACCCCACGGACGACCCTAATCTACATTTGTCCATATTCTTGCAATATGCCGATACTGTCAAAGCCAATGGTGTCAGTCCCGAAGCTATTAGACTTCATTTATTCCCGTTCTCATTACGAGATAGAGCTAGAGCTTGGCTCCAGTCTCTACAATCCAACTCAGTCACCACATGGGATGTGTTGAAGAATGTCTTCTTAGCTAGATATTTTCCACCTAGCAAAACTGCTATGCTTAGAGCCCAAATTAATGGATTCAAACAAAAGGACAACGAGTCTCTTTTCGAAGCATGCGAAAGATATAAAGACATTATTAGGCTTTGCCCACATCATGGACTCGAAGAATGGTTGATTATCCACACCTTTTACAATGGTCTCTTGTACAACACATGATTGACAATAGATGCCGCAGCTGGCGGAGCACTAATGGATAAAGCCTTCAAAGAAGGTTATCAGCTTATCGAAAACATGGCCCTAAACCACTACCAATGGGGAAGCGAAAGAACACCCGTAGAGAAATCTCAAATGAAGGGCGGTATGTACGAAATCATTAGCATAGACAAAGTCAATGCTAGATTAGAAGCCCTAGCGCAAAAGGTTGAAAACCTAAGCACCGCACCCACAGCTATCATAGCCGCTACAAACCAAAACTGTGAATTGTGCGGAGCTCAAGGACACACTATCACTGAATGTCAAGTTTTGACGGGAATTTCCTCAGATCAAGTGAACCACGTGTTGGAACAAAATATGTGTTAATACACACCCTTAAGTTTTGATGATAACAAAGTATTAAATGGACAATTGATGGTACTAATGTTTAAATTAAGTGCAGGAGAATTCAACGTTTAATCAAGAGCACACTTAATTTAAACTCTGATGAAACCAATGGAAGTCTGAATATTTAGACTCTGAAAGAGTTCAGATGCTACAACATGGTCAGAAGCTATACAAAGTTCAGAAGCTCAAAGTAGATCAGAACGTCTGAAGCTGTTCAGGGACTCAGAGGAGTTCAGAAGCTCAAGGATGTTCAGAGGCCTACAAGAGTTCAGAGGCTGTCTGCTAGTCATAAGTCATTCAGAGGATGAAGACGCTCAGAAGCTGAATTACGAAAGACTATCAGAGGCCAACCATTCAAAGACCAATCAGACTCCAAGTTATCAAAGGTTCATCAGAAGCAAAGGAATTCCCAGTCATCAGAGGGCTACATCAACTACAACTTATCAAGCCTGATGACTTGTTCTAAGGTCAACTAAATTGAAACGGTCACAAAGGATGTGATCCCTCTCTCTAGGAGCTAGTTGTGCCTTATAACTATACTATTGGACAGACAGCAAAGGTGAAGCTTCTCTGCAAAGGAAGACGTGGCTTTACTCAACGGATCTTCAATGTCTACAGCTGTCCAAGTTACAACGGGAATTTCTCCAACGTCTCAATGTCTTTCTCAACTCTTATAAATATGCCAAAGAAAGAATTGATGACTAGCGCTAAACATTAGATAAAATCTCTCAGAAGAAAGTGAGAATTTGCATTGTAATAGATAATATCTCTCAAATGAAGTGAGCATAGAAACTAACTTAGAGCCTCTAAAGTTATTATGTTTGTAATAAGTCTTAAGCTCTTAAGTTAGTAGTAAGTCTTCTGCTTAGTGTAGAAGCAAGAAAGTCTTCTGCTTAGTGTAGAAGCATGTAAGTCTCAATCTTAGTGATTAGAGCAGTGAAGTCTTGAGCCTGAGTGCTTGAGCAAGGAAGCCTCTAATCTTGAGTGATCAGAGCAAGGAAACCTCTCTGTCTTGTGTGACTTAGAGCAGGAAGTCTCTAGCTTGTGTGCTTGAGCAAGGAAGTCTTTGATCTTGTGTGATCAGAGCAAGGAAGTCTCTATGTCTTGTGTGACTAAGAGCAGGAAGTCTTGAGCTTGTGTGCTTGAGCAACTATTGTAATCCTAGTGATTATAGTGAAACTCTCTTGGAAACAAGGGGACTGGAGTACTCTCAATTTGTGAGGGGAACCAGTATAAATTGTTGTGTGTACTTCTCTCTCTCACTCTCTCATTTACTCCTTCATCATTCATAACGCCATAAGTTAATTGTGTGAATAATCCGTTGTGCTTTAAAGACTTTGAAAAGGTTTAAATATCTTGGAAAGTTTTTAAATATCCAAAACACAATTCAACCCCCCCTTCTTGTGTTTTCTCCACGCACCTTCAATTGGTATCAGAGCTCCGGTTCTGTTGGTAAATCACTTAACCGTGAGACAGTCAAGATCCAAAGGAGAAAACCTCCATGGCTCAAAACATGGATGAGTGGAAGCAGAAGCTACATCAACAAGTTGTTGATCTTAGCAAGAAATTTGAAGATGAACTGAGCTTAAATGAAGATCTTAGCAACAATCAAAATCCTTCCACATCAGGGGCTAATCAAACTTCTGGTATTGATTCTACAGCTACTACTCTTTGCCTCATCAGTGATGATAATGAAAGCATTCAGTGGGCAACAGTGAATGGCTTGTTGGATCAATATGAGAAGTTTAGGATGGAGGAAAATGAGAGCATTGAGAAAATGAACATAAGGTTTCAAGCTATAAAAAGCAAGCATTGAAGCATGAAGATCTTGTTGAAGAACCTGATGAAGAGTACCTTGAAAGGTTTTCAAGAAAAATTCAAAGATGGTACATCTTCAAGAAGAATGGAGGAAGACTAGCTAAAGGAATGACAACATGGGATGTACTACACAACTTCTCTGAAGATGAGTCTGAAAAAGCACCAAGAGCTGAAGGATTAAGTTCTGAAGATAGCTCAGACTCTGAAGACTCAGGCTCTGATGAAAAGTCAGAACCTGAGAGCAAAGAAAGTATCCAGAGAACAATAAATCAGGTATATTCTAGTCTTTCCAAAGCTAAATTGATCAAACATCTTAATAAGACCTTACTTAAACTCTCTAATAGTCAGCAGAAGTATAAAAAGCTTAAAGCAGACTATGAGAATTTAAGTAAGCAAGCAAATCACTCTGAAGGTCTTGAACAAAAAGATTTTATCAAAACCAAAGATCTTGAGAATGATTTTGCTATATGTTACAAACCCTTTGAGTACTCTCCAGTTCTCAAAGAGTACTGTAACATCAATGCTGATCAAAATAAAATTGTTTCCATGTTTTGCAACCTTAAGACCAACAATACTAATGGGATTGGATACTCTAGTAGTAAAACATTAGAGGAACCAAGCTCATCAGTTATTGATGGAAGCTTCTCACTTCCAAATCTTTACACTACATTTGTATCTGATAGCTCTCAGATGAAACAAATGGAGGATGAAGATTTGGCTACTAACAGTCTAGGACCCTCAAGCAAGTGGGTACCGAGAGACAAAATTGTTTACTTGATTGCAGGTAAAACTAAGACTTTGAACCTTCCAATCACATGGATGCATGTGACTGTGAATGGAAGAAGAGCAATTGTGCATAGAAGGCACATTCTTGAAGAGTCAGATGGAGAAGAAGATGAAGAGGAATACATAAGGAGCAGGAGGGAGCATGAAGAACTTGAAGCGTGCTTTGAAGATGACAACAACTCAGTGTGGTGGAGTGATTGCTCTGGCTATGACTCTGACTACACCTAATCAAGAATGCTTCAATACAAGGTAAGTATGCTTAACTCCTGAATGACATATTCAGAGGAATAACTCTCAAAGGTTGAAAATGTCTTCTTAGGATACACAGTGTTCAGTACTAAAAACCTTGAAAAATCATGTCTGAACATATTTTCTTGTGTCCTGAAAAGACTTGTTTTTCAGCCTCTGACGTTCTTCAGGTTTCAGCATCTGAAGAATCTCAGACTCTGAAAAACATTTCAACCTCTGACGGTTAAGCCTCTGAATAGGAAATGAATTGGAAACGTTTGAGTATTTTATACTAAAACGTTTTGGCGCCAAAGAGACAACACGCATACACGTTCTGATTGGTTTGAACACAGTTAATGATTAGTTTGTTTTATTTCCTTTAATGTATTGTGTGTTTTTAATTTGTTTTATGTTTTCTAAAAACTCTTAAACACTCACACTTTACACTATCAAACTATTGCTCTTCAAAGCCAGAACAAACTCTATCTCTTACTTTAGCATCTTCCACACCCTAACCTTCTGAAATGGCATCTACTTCAACACCAATTCCAGACTCCTTGTTTATTTTTCCTGATAACTTTCCGATCAACACCATTGCTTGCGAGGAGATGTTTTCTACAGATTTATCTCTCAAGATGGAGGGAAAATCTCTGAACCTGGTTATGGAACAACCAGTGGACTTTGATAGTTTGGAAAAGAACCATCTTGATGTCCTAAAGTTCTTTTCTAATCACAAAGGGAGCTTTAGGTACATAAATTTATTAAATGGTCCAATCTATCCTACTCTGGTGAAAGATTTCTGGATTAGAAGCAAGGTAAGGACTGTTGAAGACTATCACAAGGAGCTAACTGCAAGGAGAGAAGAAAAGATTGAAAATGAAGACAAAACTCATGAAGAGTTAGGTCTAAGAGTCATTGAAGAAATGGAGGTGCATTCTTTTGTGTGCGGATTTGAAGTAATTCTCACTGCTTTAAACTTGGCTAAGGTGCTATCCATCCCAAACGAAGGTATCCATTATACCTTTAGTCACAGTGAAGCACAAGAATCTATGTTTCTAAATAATATGACAAGACATTGCTGTGTCAAAGGAACAAGCTGTGAGAGCAACAAGATAGGTGATCTAAAGCCCTCTCAGAGGATATTAGCCAAAATCATGTTAAGTTCTATATTTCCAGGAAATAAAAATCCTGATCACTTGTCATGGGATCATAGACACTTTGTCTATTTTCTCACTAGGAAATATGATTTAAATTGGGCTAAATACATCTTTGATCACCTATGCAAATCTGTGCTCTTATCTCAAAATCAGGCCAAGTCTGATATACATGTAGTCTACCCAAGGGTCCTCAGTGAGATTTTCTATCAGTGTGGAGTAATAGATATAATCAAAGCTGCTGGTCATGACTACTTGTTAAGAGAATGCAGAGCCTCCACATTGACTGTTCATTCACTAGCTTGCATGAACCTGATGTCAGAACTTGAAGTACAACCTTCAGAACCTCTGGTATATCAATCTCACTCAGAACCTTCCTTAGTTAAGAAATGGAACATTGGCATGCCTACAATCTCTTGTGACATTGTCAATAAGTATATTCAACTGTTGGACAACCTAGGAGAAGGATTTGAGATTGAGAAGGTAGTGCTGAAGAAGAAGAGAAGAAGGTTAGTGAAAGCATATAAAGTTGAAAACTCAAAGAGTGATGATGAGCCTCTCAGCGTCATACGAAGGAAGCTTCCCAAGGAGTCAGAGGAAAAGATTAATGAAAGCTCAGATCATAACAGATCAGGTGATGTATCTAAATCTGTTGTTGCTACTACTCAAGACATTCAGTTTACCTCATCATCAACCCAACCCCTCTCAAACTATAACCAGACAGGCTCTGAAGATAACCTTACCATAAAACAACTCATATCAGAACCTGTTAAATCAACTCACCCTAAACCAGTCTTCATCAACATATCATCATCATCATCTTCAACTGATTCTGACCCTAATGAGTTAGATGAGATTCTCGCTAATTTTGAACTGCTTAATGCCAAATCTAAGCATAAAATAGCTCAATCATCTATGGCTCAAACCTTTTCAAACCCTCATACACCCACATATCAAACCTCATCTGAACATATTGTTTCAAAAGAAAACCTGAACCTCTCACCATCTGACCATGTTGAGGCTATGATCAAAGAACTCTCTACAGAAGATTTCCATCTCAAAAACTTTGATCATACCAGCCCTAGTCCTCAACAATCCCCAAATCACAAATACACCCCTATCCAAAGAACCTCATCCAATTCAATCAAACCTTTCTGATGTCTTGAGCAATTGCAATGACTTGTTTAAACAGATACATGGTCTTTATGATCTAAGGCAAACAGATATGCCTTCATCTGAGTATGCTTCTCAATGGATAAGTCTGACAGAGGAACTGGTGAAAGAAGTGCACAATCTTCAGAAGGCAGCTATGGAAGAACAGAAGATGTTTGACAAAGGGAAAGCTATCAATGCTGAGAAAGACATTCAGAATCAAATGGACACAGAGAGGAATCATCCTGAATCCTCTGCTGCAAGAGAAAAGGTGGACGATCTGAATGTTCCTCCTCAAGACAGTCTGAGGGGTTATCAAGCAAATCAACAGTATCTAAGGAACCCTTTCTATGAAGATGACATCAGAAGGATTGAAGCAAAAGTAGACAAGTTTGTGGGATTGATGGAAGAAGTAAATGCCAATCAGAAAAACATAATGACAACGCTAACATCTTTCCGTAGTCAACCCCAACCTTAGGACTTGTTTAATTGCTTATATGACTTTATGATTGATAATTTGCAAAGCATCCTGATTAGGTTAAACTTTTGTTTAGGTTAAAATTTTAATTGTTAATCGGACATACATATTCACTATATTTATCTAAATATGCAAGTTGTTAATTCTGTTCTGTATGTCGTTTGTTTGATTGTTTTAACTCTTTAAATAATTTCTATCTTGCAAAATAATCTTTCAAACTCTTGAATTTCATTCACTTTTCATAAGTACAATATGTGGACATTCTTAAAGTATCAAATTACATAATAAGAGAAGGCATAAAAGTAAGAAATCAAATAAACCAAGCCAAAGTAATGAATTTTATTTCATTAAGAACATAAGTTATGTATTACAGACTAATATTTCTAAGAACTATCTTCTGGATGCTCTAAAAGGTCATGTTTGTGGTTACAAGCCTACATGACCTTTGCAGAGGGGAAAGGTTGAAGTTTTGGCTGAAGCCATCCAACCAGTAGTCTTTCTTGAAGAAACCAACTCTGCTGCATCAGTTTGGTTTTCCTCAGGAGAAGACTCTAGCCCCTATAGAGCCCTGCATATCAGTTTGATTTTCTTTAGGAAGATATGTCTTCAGAACTTAAAACAGTCAGAGTCCAAAGACTTCTCTTCAGACTCTGAACTAAGTTCTTCTGTGACAGACACTGGCTTTGTTTCCATTGGTTTCTTCTTATGTTTTCTCCTATCTTGACTAACTCTCAGTGAAACTACTTTCTTCTTCTCTGAGCGTTTCATCTTTTTCTCTCAAGAGATCTATCAATAACCTAAGATTATTCTGTGTGAGTAAAATGACTAGGTATCTCTCTCCTTTTATAAGCATAATTCAATGGCCGAGTATTAAATGTGTTCAACCACTCCTGATTTGACGTCATTGAAAGTTGAATTTCTATTAATTGCTTATATTACCTTTTTGATAATGACAAAAGGGGGAGAAAGAATATTGGTAAATCAATTGTTGGAAGAAGCGAAATTACTCTGCTTTTTAGGGCCTTGTAGTGCTTCAGAGAGAGAACGTAGGAGAGTGGTCAAAATAGTAGCATGAGGTACATGCTGTGTTATGACAATCTGATCTTTGAGGATTTCAAAATATTGTACTAAAGATTTTTGTTTCAGACTCTGAACTGTTTTCAAATTTTTGTTCAGACTCTTGTCGCGGTGATTTTTAGACGCCAAGCTATTAGTTAGCTTTGGTTCTCAAAAAATTATGATTCACCACCGAACTTTAATTTATCCAAAGGAAAGGTAAAAGATCGAATAAACCCATAATAATTTTTAGAGATTTAAGGTTCGGGGGTTAGTTATACAAATGGAAGGTATTAACATCCTATGTATCCGTAGTACTCTACGGGAACCTCTTGTAAAATATGTATTTTTTTTTGTGCTAAAATGTTTTGCTTGTAAAATTTTGCTTATAAATGATTGGGTGATGATGAAAGACCATAGTTTTATTAATTTTGGATATTTAAAGAAAAGAAAGAAAAAATGTTTTATTAATTTGAATTGGGAAGACACAAGGTCTTTTGCACTACGTACCCGCGAGGGATCAAAATCTCGTAGTTCGGGGTAAAATTTGTAAAATGATTTGTTTGATTGATTTTTAGGAGGAAAGACGAGTCGTCATCTTAAGTTTAAACTCCTTTTTAATCCGCCATGAACATACTGAAAAGTTTATATCTTTTCCTGCCATATGTCGTGGGGGAAATGAATTTCAACTAGAGATGACTCACGTCTAAACTCTCTTGAGAAAAAGTTTGAATTTGAAAAGCCAAGCGGCAAAAGATTTGGATTGTTTTGTATTTTTAGTCTTTTGAAAATATTTAAATATGCTTAAATGTGTTAGAGCATTTATTGAAAAAAAGTTTGAAAAAAGGTTTCTCGACGAAAGTCGACGTTTATTATAAAAAGGATTTATTTTTTTGAAAATATTTGAATGTTTTCGCTTTTTATTATGTTAAGAAAAATTGTATTTTCAGAACGTCGGTTATTCGGATCGCAAGCCATCCGGCAGGAAATCCGAAGTCACCGGAGAGTGAAAAGTCATCCGGCAAACCACTCCTTTTTTCATTCTTTTTTTTTATTTAGATAAAAATGATTTTTTATTCCAAGGTCAAAAAAAAGTGAACAAGCAAAAGCGCAAAAAAAGCATCCCAACGCGGGGTTAACGAAACAATTCCCTTTTCCTTTTGGACTTACACAAAATAAATCACACAAAATATTTTTGCAATTTTACATTTGAAGCAATAATAAACAAAGATAAATAACGATGCATATTTTTGGCGTTTTGATATTTAAATATAACATATAACATGTGAATAATGTACAAAATAAATAAATTAAATGACATTCGAATATAATAGAACAAATAAATAAAAATAAAAAAAATAAATAGAGCAGGGGGTGTAAACAGCAAGACAGGGGGTGTGGATAGCAAAAATGGACTAGGTCCAGCCCAACAGGGGCCCAAAGGCGTGTGAAAATGGGGATTAAATCTGGGACGTCTGATTAAATCAGACAGCCCAGATTTGATTTCAGCCAGATGAGATCTGGTACGTTTGATTAGATCAGGATGGTTCTGGGTGCGCTGGTGCACCGTAAGGCCATGCACCAGCCCGCACCTGATTGGGTCAGGGTATAAATACCCAAAACCCACAAAAAATCACATTTTTCTCCTCATTTTCTCTCTCACTCGCCGCCTTTCTTCTATCTTTCTCTCTTCTTCTTCTTCTCCTAGCTCTGCTAGGGTTCATCTCCAAGATGAACAAGGGATGAATCTTCATCCTTTCCGGCGAGACGCCGCCACGCCGGAGCGATTCCGGCGGTGGCTCCGCCGGCCCAACCCCTTTTTTTTTAAAAAAATCAAAATTTTTTTACCAAAATCTTCTATTTAATTTTCTGAACCTAAATCTACAAACGAAAACCCCCAAATCTTAGCCAAATCTCCTAGATCGGGAAAATAAAAAAAAGCAAAAAAACCAACCTTTTGGTTTTTTAGATCTGGATTGTGATATTTTCTTTCTCTTCTCTGTTCTTTCGTTTTTTTTGTTTTGATTTCGGATTGTTTCGCTTCTGGATTATGGGTTTGAAATGATTTGGTGTTTTATTTTTGGTTTGGTTATGGTTGATGAATGATGGTGATTCGGTTTGAAGATGATGGATATCGTAGTTCTGGGTTTGGATGGTATGAAAATTTCTGGGTTGTGATGAAGATGAACAGATGAATGATTCTGTGATAATGATGAACGAGTGATGATTTTTCTGATTTTTGATTATTTGATTTTGATCTGAAAAATGGAAAGAAATGTGATGCTTTGGTGTTTGCGGCTGCCTCTAAAAATCCTCCTCCCTTCTGAGAAATTTTGATCTGTTTAAAACCCAACAAATTTAGGGTTTTGGATGATTGAGGAAAAACAAAGAAGTGCTTTGCTTAGTTGAAATGGGATCTCCCTTTTTGGGGAAGAAGACACACTTTGCACTGCTGGAACCGTGACCCAAGAATTCAAAAACATGACCTCCTTTTTTTGATTTTCTTAATTAATAAAAAAACAGTAAAAAGAATAGAGAAATAAATAAAAACAAATAAATAAATAATAATAATAATAAAACTGAATAAAAAATAAAAATTGAAAAAAACAAAATGATAATGATAATAGTAATAATATATAAATAATAAATGAACACAAAATGAGGTATTTTAAAATACCTCTCTGCCGAAATTTCGTTTGAAAAAAGCGAAGTAAATCCCGGACAAAAATGCATGACACATGGACATGAGGCGGGATCTTAGGTCAAAAATTGGGGTATGACAGATGCCCCTATTTAAGTTTCTTCATCCGGAGAGATGAAGATTGAAATTTTCATCTCGATTGGAGGAAGAAGCTTAAATACAAAATACACAATTTTGGACCTAAGATGTCGAGAATGCTTATGATGCAAATGCAAATAGAAGATTTTGAATCTTGTGAGAAAGTGGAATCACAAGAGACAAGCTTTTATTACTGGGGAACAGAGACATTTACAGGTGAGCAACAAAAAGTGACCCGACTGAGGGAGGAAAACAATGATAGGGAGAGGAAAATAATCCAACTCTACTTGTGAAACAATGTAGTTTTACAGGGGATAGGTTGTCTACTATCATATGGATAGTTTATAAAAGACAATGAGAAATATCACTTACTACCGTATGAATAGCTTAGCAAAGGTAAAATGGGAAAAAGAGAGACACTGTCTACTACCATATGGATAGCTTATAAACGACAAGTGACAAATATTGCTAACTAACATATGGATAGTTTAGTAGAAACAAAATGACAAAAATTGTCTACCAACATATGGATGGATTCGACATGTATATTACCTACTACCATATGGATAGCTTATAAAAGGTAATAACAAAACGAGACACTGTCTACCAACATATGGATGGCTTATAAAAGACGAGTGACAAACATTGCTAACTAACATATGGATAGTCTAGCAGAAATAAATGACAAGAATTGTCTACCAACATATGGATGGTTTTGATATGTATATTACCTACTACCATATGGATAGCTTATAAAAGGTAATAACAAAAAGAGACACCGTCTACCAACATATGGATGGCTTATAAAAGACGAGTGACAAACATTGCTAACTAACATATGGATAGTCTAGCAGAAACAAAATGACAAAAATTGTCTACCAACTTATGGATGGTTTTGATATGTATATTACCTACTACCATATGGATAGCTTATAAAAGGTAATAACAAAAAGAGACACTGTCTACCAACATATGGATGGCTTATGAAAGACGAGTGACAAACATTGCTAACTAACATATGGATAGTCTAGCAGAAATAGTTGACAAAAATTTTCTACCACCGTATGGATGGTTTTGATGTGTATATTACCTACTACCATATGGATAGCTTATAAAAGGTAATAACAAAAAGAGAGGGACTTCCACGAAGAGAATATATAACTCTGCCAGGGACTCCAAAGGAGATATAGGAAGGTTTGATTGAAAAATACAGATTTCTCATAACGAGAAGCCATCTGAAAAGTTCTTGATTAACATCTCTTGACCAGGCATACTGGGGATGACATCACACGGGGAAGTTGAGAATATATTTGTTGGTACGCAAGTACTCAAAATGAAGAGATTGCCGTTTACTGATTGAAATTAGAAGTCGATCCAGGAAAGAACTGAAGAGACATAGTCTAAAAAAAGACTCTATACCCAATGAGAAATGAACTCGACTGGGGATCTTCCTATCCATGTATTCGGAAAGGGATATAACTAAAGCAACCTTCTTCCACGAGGATGAGCTCAGTGGGGAATTTTGAAAGGATATACACTTTATGCTTATGACTGACAATCTACATGGGGAGAGTGACACGTCCACCTCTGTTCTTGAGGACAAACACAACTGATATGAATAATTTTAAGAAGACGTAGCCATGCATGTATTATGGAAATATATATGTGTTATGTTTGTATGCATGTCATGTATGTGTGCGCTGACAAAACTGATTGGACAAATACGACTGAGGGTAAACCAACATCGCAGTACATTCAAATACTCGGCCAACCTTAACAAAGTGTATACATCACTTGAGATGGACCAGAGACACTGATTGGAGAAGTCTGATTATGAAACTCAAACTTTTTCATGGAGGACAAATCTTACAAGGGAAAGATCCGATATTGGTCCGAAGTCGCCATTTGAAACTAGGTGAGGAAACTCATTTCAGCTGTTTTTTTTTTTTTTTGAGATAACTGTTGATGTCCCTTTTTGTTTTCAACACTTGAAGAGAATGTGTTCGTAATTGTCCCTCTCCCCTCTTTTTTTTTTTAAAAAGAGTGAAAATATTGTGTACATTTTTTTAAGACTTTTGTTCCAAACATTATCATTATAAAAAAAGAAGTTATGCAAAAATAAACAAGAATTCTAAATGAATAGGAAAGGCTCAAATTTCATTAATTGAATGGTAGCTTGCAGAAAAGTGTGCCCCATAGATCATTACCAAAAGTTGGAAAATAGTAAATACGTGGAAAAGGCTACATTGTTACACGATAACCACTATTCTCTCTAGCAACTTTGGGTTCCAACTGTGTTTTGAGAATTTTTAGATTGAAGATTGCTGACTCTTTAGTAGCTATATCGAATGCCCCAAGCAGACAAGTTTAACCTGATGCAGCTATTTTGTCGGAATCCTTAATTTTTGCCTAGATTGCCTTTTCAGGTTTTCAATCTACCAGGATAATCTTTTATTTTTTTTTATGTCTCTAATTTTTGCCTGGGCCGCCCTTTCGGGTTTTCGGTCCACCGAGACGCTCATTTTTGCTTAAGCCGCCCTTTCGGGTTTTTGACTTACCGAGCTTTCCTTTATTATTAGACAAAATATTTCTTGACTGCATCGGCATTCACACGGCGTGGGAGCTCATCACCATCCATAGTTGCAAGTGTCATAGCGCCACCGGGGAAAGCTTTCTTAACAACGTATGGGCCTTCATAGTTAGGGGTCCACTTGCCCCTAGAATCTGGCTGGAAAGATAGAATCTTTTTGAGTACAAGGTCCCCTTATTTGAACACACGGGGTCGAACCTTCCTATCAAAAGCTTGTTTCATCCTTTTTTGATATAACTGACCATGGGACAAAGCGGTCATGCGTTTCTCCTCGATTAGATTCAACTGGTCATATCTACTTTGACACCATTCAGCCTCGGACAATTTGGCTTCCATCAGAACTCTCATTGACGGAATCTCGACCTCTACGGGTAACACTGCTTCCATGCCATATACGAGAGAGAAAGGGGTTGCCCCTGTTGAAGTGCGGACTGAGGTGCGATACCCATGCAAGGCAAATGGTAACATCTCATGCCAATCCTTATAAGTAACAACCATTTTCTGAACGATCTTCTTGATATTCTTATTTGCAGCCTCGACAGCGCCATTCATTTTGGGTCTGTATGGAGAAGAGTTATGATGTTCAATTTTGAAGTCATCGCACAATTCTTTCATCATTTTATTATTCTAGTTTGACCCATTGTCCGTGATGATCCTGCTTGGGACGCCGTACCGGCAAATGAGTTGATTCTTGATAAACTTGACTACCACTTGTCTGGTTACATTCACATATGATACCGCTTCGACCCACTTGGTGAAATAGTCGATGGCCACTAGGATGAAGCGGTGTCCGTTTGAAGCTTTTGGCTCAATCATACCAATCATGTCGATACCCCACATAGAGAAGGGCCATGGAGAAGAGAGAACATTGAGCAGAGTTGGTGGCACATGTATCTTGTCAGCGTAAATCTGGCATTTGTGGCATACCCTTACATGTTTGCAGCAATCAGATTCCATTGTCATCCAATAGTAGCCAGCCCTTAACATTTTCTTAGCCATTGCATGTCCGTTAGAATGAGTGCCAAAAGACCCTTCATGCACTTCATTCATTAACATTTCTGCTTCGAGTTTATCCACACACCTGAGAAGGACCATGTCAAAGTTCCTTTTGTACAATATGCCCTCATTCAGGAAGAAATTGCCAGACAACCTTCTCAAGGTCTTCTTATCTTTGTTGGATGCCCCAAGTGGATACTCCTGACTTTGAAGGAACTGTTTAATGTCGTGAAACCACGGCTTGTTGTCTACGACCTCTTCAATGGCAAACACATGAGCAGGTCTTTCGAGACGCCTAATGTTGACCCGGGGCATGTCATTCCAACGACTCACTTCAAACATGGAAGATAGGGTGGCTAAGGCATCTGCCATTTGGTTTTCCTCTCGGGGGATGTGATGCAGTTCCACCTTGTTGAAGAAAGTGAGGAGGCGCCTCGCATAGTCTTTGTAGGGGACCAGGCCTTGATGACGAGTTTCCCATTCTCCTTTGATCTGATTAATCACAAGGGCTGAATCTCCATATATGTCGAGGACTTTGATCCTTAGGTCAATGGCTTCTTCAATCCCCATGATGCAAGCTTCATATTCTGCGATGTTGTTTGTACAATCGAATAGCAATCTAGCAGAAAAAGGGATGTGGGTGCCTTTGGGAGTAATGATGACTGCCCCTATTCCATTACCATATGTGTTAACAGCTCCATCGAATATCAAACCCCATCTGGATTCAGGGTCCGGACCCTCTTCAGGTAAAGGTTCCTCACAGTCTTTCATCTTTAAATACATGATCTCTTCGTCAGGAAAGTCAAACTTGATAGATTGATAGTCCTCAATGGGCTGGTGAGCCAAATGATCAGCGATAATGCTTCCTTTGATTGCCTTTTGGGTACGGTACTCAATGTCGTACTCGGACAACAACATCTGCCAACGGGCAATCCTTCCAGTTAGAGCAGGCTTCTCGAAGATATATTTGATCGGATCCATTCTTGATATCAACCAGGTGGTATGATTAATCATATACTGGCGGAGGCGTTTGGCAGCCCATGCCAAAGCACAACAGGTCTTTTCAAGCATAGAGTATCGAGACTCACAATCCGTGAACTTCTTACTCAAATAGTAAATGGCATGCTCTTTTCTTCCGGTTTCATCTTGCTGTCCAAGTACACAACCCATTGAATCATCTAACACTGTTAGGTACATGATTAGTGGTCTGCCCTCGACTGGAGGGACCAGGATTGGGGGTTCTAGCAAATATTCTTTGATATTGTCGAACGCTTTCTGACAATCCTCGGTCCAAGTAATCCCTTGATCTTTGCGGAGAAGTTTGAATATTGGCCCGCAAGTAGCAGTCATATGAGAGATAAATCTGGAGATGTAATTCAATCGTCCAAGAAAGCCTCTTACTTGCTTTTCAGTCCTCGGAGCAGGCATCTCTCGAATAGCTCTGACTTTGTCTGGGTCTACTTCAATACCCTTTTGGCTGATAATGAAGCCTAAAAGTTTTCCTGATCGGACACCAAAGGTGCACTTATTGGGGTTCAAACGGAGCCGATACTTTCTCAACCGTAAGAACAATTTCAAGAGATGCCCAACATGCTCCTCTTCAGTCCTAGACTTAGCGATCATATCGTCCACATAAACCTCAATCTCTTTATGCATCATATCATGAAAGAGAGTAGTCATGGCTCTTTGATAAGTAGCTCCCGCATTCTTCAATCCAAACGGCATCACCTTATAGCAAAAGGTCCCCCATGGTGTGATGAAAGACGTCTTTTCTCTATCCTCGGGTGCCATCTTGATTTGATTATATCCGGAAAATCCGTCCATGAAGGAGAAAACATTGAACTTTGCCGTATTGTCGACCAACATATCAATATGTGGCAATGGGAAATCATCCTTCGGACTAGCCTTGTTTAGGTCTCGGTAATCAACACACATCCTAACCTTACCATCCTTCTTTGGAACTGGTACTATGTTGGCCAACCATTGAGGGTATTCAGCTGTAACAAGAAAACCTGCATCAATCTGCTTCTGGACTTCCTCCTTGATCTTGACCGCTAAGTCGGGATGGGTCCTTCTCAACTTCTGTTTGACTGGTAGGCATTCAGGCTTCAGTGGTAAGTGATGTTCCACGATGTCAGTATCCAATCCTGGCATGTCTTGATATGACCAAGCAAACACATCGACATATTCTTTGAGAAGCTCCGTCAATCTGCTCTTGACGTCCTCATCTAGTAGTGCCCCAACCCTGACTTCGTTCTTATCTTCTTCAGAGCCCAAATTAATCGTTTCCAATGGCTCTTTGTGAGGCTGAATGACTTTTTCTTCATGCTCAAGTAAGCGAGAAATCTCATCTGGAATTCCTTCATCACCCTCTTCTTCGGCTTCAAACACAGGAAACTCAAAGTTGGGGGAAGGCATAGGGTTATTTTGTTCAATGGGGTCATTGATGGTTAATCTGCACATGTGATTTATGCTTGATTTTAGAATGCATATGATAAAGACGTGTAAAAAAAAAAAAATTTTAGAAGGAGTGTTTCTCTTTTCTTTTTAGTGTGTTTTTTTTTTTTTTACCATTTTTCTAGAAAAAGCACAAAAGTAAAAAGAAAGACAGATGGAATGGAAGTCGAAACGACATTTTTATTGATTGATAATATTTGAAACAGGAATGCCCTACACATGGTTCACTCTCGCCTTGGGCAGAGCAAGAGGAATTATTTAAAAAGTGCCCTAACACAAGTTCACTTTCGTCTTGGGCAGAACGAAAGGATTTTTTTGAAAGGAGACAAACAAACACATTACTTAGACAAATGAGTAACGGAGGGAATGTCGACAGCTATCCAATTGTGGCAAACCACCCCTCTTGTGACGAAGCTTGGCAAATCTTCCTCGGTACCGTCTTCGGTAATGGCATCGACTTCTGGAGATGGAAGGTGGATCAACCCAGCACTACAGAAGATGTCTTCAATTGGTTTGGTGGCAGCATTTGGGCTGGCAGCTTTTGCAGATGGTGGAGAGAAACCCAACCCTTCTCGAAACTTGTTTTCCAGTAGTGTCAGAACTTGCCCCCAACCGGTCGATGAACCATTCTGAACTATTTCTCGTGCATCCTTTAATGACGCCATGGGTCCCTTATCCTTCTTGGTGCTCTCATCATCTAAAGAAAGACTTTGAAATTGTGTCCCAACAACATCGGGATCATCTTCAATAATGACACTAGCTTCTGGGTGAATGAACCCTGCACTGTGGAAAGTATCTTCAATCGGTTTGATGACGACATTCGGCCTAGCAGATGAAAGAGAGAAACCCAACCCTTCACGATGCTTATTTTCTGGCAAAGTCACAACTTGTCCCCAACCTGCAGACAACCTATTACGAACCACTTCTTGTGCGTCTCTCAAGGAGGAAATTGACGCCATATTCTTCTTGGCATGCTTATCATTTAAGGAGAGACTTTGGAAATGCATTCCACCGACATTAGAATCATCTTCAATAATGACATTAACTTCCGGTAAGGAAGGGTGAATGAACCCAGCACTGTAGAAAGTATCTTCAATTGGTCCGTTGACAACATTCCGCTTGGGAGCCCTTATAGATGAAGGAGAGAAACCCACCCCTTCACGATACTTGTTCTCTGGCAAAGTCACGACTTGTCCCCAACCTGCAGACAACCCATTTTGAACCACCTCTTGTGCATCCCTAAAGGAAGAAATGGATGTCACATTCTTCTTGGTATTCTTATCATCTAATGAGAGACCTTGGAATTGCGTTCCATCAACATCACTAGCACTGATGAAAGAGAAAGACGACAAATGGCTAACCAACAAAGCTTGCTCACCACCTACAATTACCAACTTTCCATTCTTCACAAATTTCAGCTTTTGGTGAAGCGTAGACGTCACTGCTCCTGCATCATGAATCCATGGTCGGCCCAACAAACAACTGTACGCGGCCTGGATATCCATCACTTGAAAAGTAATCTGGAACAAGTGTGGTCCGATCATCATGGGTAAATCGACCTCTCCAATGACAGGCTTCTTTGAGCCATCAAAAGCTTTGACCACTACTCCACTGTGCCTCATCGGGGCCCCTTGGTAAGAGAGTCGAGCAAGAGTCGCTTTAGGCATCACATTCAGAGACGAGCCAGTGTCTACAAGCACATTTGACAATGCATCAGAATTACAATTCATGGATATGTGCAAGGCAAGGTTGTGATTCTTTCCTCCTTCCGGCAGTTCTTCGTCACTGAAACTCAAGTTATTGCAAGCAGTGATATTTCCCACTATTCCACCGAACTGGCCAACTGACACATCATGGTCCACAAAAGCATGGTCCAAAACCTTCATTAAAGCTTCCCTATGGGCATCAGAGTTCAACAACAAAGATAACACAGATATTTTCGAAGGGGTTTGCATCAATTGGTCAACCACCTTGTACTCGCTCTTTTTTATCAACTCTAAGATCTCATCGAAATCTGAATCGGGTCTAGTCCCACTGGACTGGCCTTTGCCTTTATTCAAATCTGGACTCAAAACACGAACTTCTTCCCGCACCTCTTTACTCACTAGATCTTCAGACTTCTTTTGGACCATTGAGGGAAATACTCGTCCACTTCTTGTGACTCTACTCACTTCGGCGATGTTGACCGAAGGTGGCAAAGCAGGTATGGGAACCTCGTGCCCATTTTCTATCATTGTGGCGTTGTATTTATAAGGTATAGCCTTTTCAGAAATGTAAGGCATCGGTCCCGGTAAGGAAATCACTAATGGAGTGACGATAGATCGTTGACTGTTGTAGGCCACTTCTATATGCTCGGGAATGTCGAACTCAGGTATTATAACAAACATTTCACCATTGCCATCATTTGGATCTTCATCGTCATTCCTCTTATAAGTGATTTGAAGCTCTCTTCTGTCCAGCATACCTTGTATATCAGTCCTCACTTGTTGACAACCTCGCGGATTGTTGGGGCAGATCGGACAAGCCTCATGATCATGTTTGAAGAAAAACAACTTACACAAATTCTTGTGAGTCTGGACCAATGGTTCTCGGATATGCCGAATATCAAAAACCTGAAATTTCCCCGGACACCCAAACACCATGTTGACAGATGCCCCATGATTTGGTAATGGATTGGCTTGAACATTCGGATTTACGTCCTTGAAGGAAAAGACATTGGCTCGGATCAACCTTTGGACTTCAGATTTCAATATAAAGCAATGCTCAGTGTCATGACCCGGTGCCAGTTGATGGAAAGCGCAGGAGAGATCAGCTCGGTACCATCCTGGCAATATCTCGGGAACTCGGGGAGGTGCTCTAGTTTGAATCAACTTCTTCTCGAGTAGGGCAGGAAGTAATTCTGCATACTTCATAGGAATTGGATCATATTGTGGTGGTGGCCTCTGAGCACGGTTCTGCTGGGCATACTGTGGCGGAATTTGTTGTTGATATTGCTGCTGATATGGTTGTTGATATTGTTGCTGAGGTTTTTGCTGAAACTGGGGCCGATAACCGGGACTCTGGGAAACAGTGGCGACATGTTGGTAACCTGCATACCGTTGCTGAGGTCGCCCATGGGCCACCATACTGACTTCCTGTTCCTTTTTTCTTTGAAAGTTGTTCCCAAACTTCTTCAAGGTATTAGTTGGGACACTCTCCTTAACCAATCGTCCTTGTCGGACACCTTCTTCGAGGCGCACGCCTATGTTTACTAACTCGGTGAAATCATTGGTAGGGCTAGCAATCATTCTTTCATAATAAAAAGGGCCGAGTGTATTCAGAAAAATCCTGGCCATTTCATCCTCATCCTTGAGTGAGTTAACTTGAGCAGCAAATTCCCTCCATCTTTGTGCATACTCCTTGAAGGTTTCCTTATCTTTTTGTGACATGGCTTGGAGTTGGTCTCTATTCGGGGCCATATCCAGGTTATACTTGTATTGGCGAACAAAGGCCTCACCCAAATCATTGAATGTTCGAATCTTCACACCGTCTAGACTCATATACCATTTTAGGGCGGCACCCGTCAAACTGTCCTGAAAGTAGTGAATCAACAGTTGATCGTTGTCGGTCTGAGTAGACATTTTCCGAGCGTACATCACAAGGTGGCTTTGGGGACAAGTATTCCCTTTGTACTTCTCGAAATCAGGAACCTTGAACTTAGCTGGGATTTGGACATTCGGCACTAAACACAAATCATGAGCATTCTTCCCAAACAGGTCCTTCCCACGGAGAGCTTTGATTTCCCGCTGCATGTCGTCAAATTTCTCCAAGATCTCGTCCATTTGACTATATCCCCTCACGTTCTCTGCATGGTAGATGGGTTCATTGTCGTGCGGGGTAACATGAATCAACGGGTTTGTAACAACCGTCGTAGGTTGTGAGACAGGGACATGAATTTGAGGGAGTGGGGTTCCTGATTGAGGCACCGGAATTGCATGTTGAATAGTGGGAGTTGGGATTTCGGTAGCGCCCGGGTGACCTCCTCCATTGAAGTTCAAAGGCATGCCCCAAGGGTATCCTTCAGGCATATTCTGTCGAGGCGTGCTACCATGTGTCGCTGGGATTGGGGTTGAGACAATTTCTGAGATCACCGGTGCTTGGGGAGTCGGTGGTCTATTCTGTGCTGCCACTAGTGCTTCTACCAAGGCATTCACCCTATCCAATTCTGCCCTGAATGTTGTTACTTGCTCTTGAAGCTGTGCGTTCTCTTGTTCCAAAGCGTCCATCCTCTTTCTTCCTAGCCGAGTATTGTGCGTGCGAGTTGGTTTCGGACGCGGTAGTCGGGCCACTTTGGGAAGAGACCGGTCGACAAACTTCCTTTTGAGAAAGATAGGAATTAGTTTTTTTTGAACTTTATGCATGTATGCATGTAAATATGAACATATGTATGCATGATAAAAAGAAAGTTTTTATTCATATTTTACTTTGAGGGGAATACATAAGCGAACAATTATTAAAGGCTTTTGAAAGAAATAAAGCAACAAAAGTATAAGATCCACCGATAAGGTTCAACATTGATTTCATAATACTCAAAATACAAAGCACAGATTCCTTCATAAAGTTTAACTTCGATTGCAAAATACTTAGAAATACAAATTACAATTTCCTCTCATGGAGTTTCAACAAAATATTCAAAACATGCGTTACAAGTTTCTGTGAAAACTGAATATATTATTATATTTCAAGTTCTGAATAATTTACAATCACTAATATGTTTATATAGGCTATTCTAACCTAATGGGTCATGGGCCGAATACATATTACTAATAAAAATAAAAGATTGCTTCAAGTAATAAAATATTTACTACTTATTTACAACACTCCCCCTCAAGCTGGTGAATGAATATCGATCATTCCCAGCTTGGAAACAATTCTTTCAAAGTTATTACTGTTCAGCCCCTTAGTTAGAAGATCTGCAAGGTTGCCTTGGGAAGAGACATATGGAGTGCAGATTATACCACTGCCTAATTTTTCTTTGATGAAATGTCTGTCAACTTCAATGTGTTTGGTCCGATCATGCTGCACGGGATTATGGGCAATGCTAATAGCAGATTTATTATCACAATAGAGTTTCATCGGTTCATCACTCTTTATTCTCAAGTCTTCCAAGATACTTCTCAGCCATTGTAATTCACATATTCCCTGTGCCATTGACCTGAACTCTGCTTCAGCACTAGATCTGGATACCACACTTTGTTTTTTACTCTTCCAAGTGACAAGGTTCCCTCCTAAGAAAGTGCAATATCCTGTAGTTGATCTTCTATCCACAATTGACCCTGCATAGTCAGCATCAGTATATGCTTCAAGTCCCACACTTCCATTTCGTTCGAACAAAATCCCTCTACCTGGGGTTCCTTTCAAATATTGAACAATTCGGAGTGCAGCTTGTAAATGAATCTCCTTCGGTTGGTGCATGAATTGGCTCACTAAGCTTACAGCAAAAGCAACATCCGGTCTAGTATGTGATAGGTATATAAGTTTGCCGACCAACCTTTGATACATTTCCTTATTAACCGCAATATCTTCTTCTGCATTCCCCAACTTTACATTTGGATCAATTGGTGTACATGCAGGCTTGCATGCTGTCTTGCCAGTCTCTTGTAGAAGATCAGTAATGTATTTCTGTTGGGATATGAAAATCCCTTTCCTAGAATGAGCCACTTCTATTCCCAGAAAATACTTCAATTTTCCCAAGGTCTTAATCTCAAATTCCTTGGCCAAGTGTTGACCTAACAATTTTTGCTGTTGTTCATCATCACCTGTTACTATAATGTCGTCTACATACACCAATAACACTGTAACTCCCCCTGACTCAGAGTGTTTAACAAATAAAGTATGGTCTCCTTGACTTTGTTTGAAGCCCAAACCAACTATGACTTTAGTGAATCTTCCAAACCAAGCTCGTGGTGATTGCTTTAGCCCATATAAAGCCTTTTTTAACTTGCATACGGTGTTGGCAGAAATATCTTCACGATATCTAGGGGGTACATCCATGTAGATCTCTTCTTCAAGTTCTCCATGAAGGAAGGCATTTTTTACATCAAATTGCTGCAAGTTCCAATTGTAATTAGCTGCTAAAGATAATATCACCCTAACAGTATTCATTTTTGCAACTGGAGCAAATGTCTCTGAGTAATCTATTCCATAAGTCTGAGTGAACCCTTTGGCTACCAATCTTGCCTTGTACCTCTCAATAGATCCATCAGCCTTGTATTTTACAGTGTATACCCATTTGCACCCTACCGGTTTCTTTCCATTTGGTAGAGAAACCAGCTCCCAAGTATTGTTCTTATCAAGTGCCTCCATTTCCAAATCCATGGCTTGTTTCCATTTCCTGTCAGACAATGCCTCAGATAAGGAGGTAGGTATTGTGGTAGTGTTTAGACTTGTGAGGAAGGCTTTATGAGTAGGTGATAACTGTTCAAAGCATAGGTAATTAGATAGAGGGTAAAGTGGCTTGTTGGTGCAAGTTCTAGTATTTTTTCTTTGGGCAATTGGGAGATGTGAGTCTTTAGAGTGTATTGGTGTTATTTCTCTGGATTTTGGTTTTTTATGTTTTATCTGGACGGGTTCTGGTTCCCTTTGCATGGTTGAGCTAGATTCTGGTTCCTGAGCATGAGAAAATTCTGAAATTGAATCACTAGAGTTTGAAGGATCAAGGAAAGTTACCTCATGTAATGTTGGATCAGACTCATGGATATGAGTAGAGTCAGGAATGGTTTTGTTTTTCCTTGTGTATACTAAATTCTTCCCATATCTTACATCAACATCAACATTTCCATCTTTCTCAGAATCAATTTCAGTCTCAACATTGTCAACTTTAGTTTCAGCCTCCACTTCTGGTCCGAAATTAAGTTCAGGAAGTATAAGAGACTCATCTTCCGTACTTGTGCTCTCCCCCTGAAGATGAGTTTGAGCGAAGTAACTCTCTTGTTCATGAAAGGTGACATCTCGGGAGACAAAGAATTTACGAGAGGGTGGATGATAACATTTATAACCCTTTTGGGTGGAAGAATACCCTATAAAGACACACTTTAAGGCTCTAGGATCAAGTTTCCCTCTACCATCACTATGGATGTGGACGAACGACTTACACCCAAATATTCTAGGAATGAGGTTACAAGAGGTGGACACATCAGGATAAAATGAGGATAAAACCTCCATAGGAGTTTTAGAGGCAAGGACACTAGATGGTAAACGATTTATGAGATATGTTGCAGTTAAAACCGCCTCTCCCTAATATTTCTTGGGAACGTTATTTTGGAATAACATAGCACGTGTTTGATCCAACAAGTGTCCATTTTTCCTCTCGGCAATGCCATTTTGTTGGGGTGTTTTAACACAAGATGACTCATGAATTATGCCTTCTTTTTGACAAAACGAATTGAGACTGTGATTAAAGTAATCTTTGGCATTATCGGATCTAATTCGTTTAATGCTCACACCAAACTGATTTTTAACCATCGAGAAATATTGGAGAAACACAGAACTAACTTCAGATTTTTGTTTAAGTAAATATACCCAAGTAACTCGAGTACAATCGTCAATAAAGGTCACAAACCATCGTGTACCTGATATATTTGAAACATTTGAGGGACCCCACACATCTGTATGAACTAAATAAAATGGAAAAGTGCTCATTTTATTACTAATTGAAAAAGGTACACGCTTGTGTTTAGCAAGCTCACACACCTCACAATGAAAACTCTCAACATCTAATGTTTTAAAAAACAATGCAAATAACTGCTTTATGACTCTAAATGAAGGATGACCCAGGCGACAGTGGTACAAGAGAACCTTCTCCCTGTTGGTCTTTATTGATTCTGAAAAGAAAGAGTTGTTGTTGAGTAACTTTGGGCTTGAGTCTTGGTTATCGAAGTAGTAAAGACCATTCCATTCTCTAGCATAGCCAATCGTCCTCCCCGACTGTTGGTCCTGAAAAACACAAGAGTTGTTATAGAAGATAACATTACATGATAGGTCTTTTGTGAGTTTTTGAATGGAGATTAGGCTAGTAGCCAGTTTTGGAATATGAAGGACATTGTTAAGGGTTATTGATGAGTTAATGCGGACATCCCCTTGACCTGCTACCGTTAAAAGGGTCCCATCTGCTATGGATATTTTCCTATTACTAGGGCAAGGTGAATATGTGGAGAAATGTTTAGGTAACGGTGTCATGTGGTCAGTGGCTCCAGAATCCAAAATCCAATATTGTTTAAAGGGTATATCTGAAGCATTAAGTCCAACAGAAGATTGAAATTTGCCAGAGGAAAAGGGGAATGAAAACATACCTGAATGTGACAAAGTACTAGTACCTGTTGGTCTCTCCAACCTACTAAGTAAAGATCTCACTTTCTCTATCTCATCTTGATTGAGTTGCTTCATACGTTCTAGACCGGCTTCACTAGTGCTTGCAGTCATGTGTGATTGTCCTCCCTTCTTTGGTAAATCTCCCTTCTTTCCCCACTGTCTATTAGGTGGCTTTCCTTTCAATTTCCAACAGTTTTCACGAATGTGTCGAGGCTTGTTGCAATAAGTGCACCATGTTTCTTCACTTTTCTGCTCCACATAGGTTCCTCCCCCACTCTTTTGGTCAGCTATCATGATCAAATTCTTCCCAGCCAACATTTCTGAGCTTTCCACTAGAGGGGGTGCTAGCATTAACCCCCTTCTACTTTCTTCACTCCTCACTATAGCCACTACCTCATTAATACTAGGTACTTTTTCCTTGCCAAGAATTTGTACTCTAACTTGGTCAAAGTCACTGTTGAGTCCCACCAAGAAATCATAGACTCTGTCTTGCTCAATATACTCCTTGAGTAAGGTCGTATCTTCAGCACACTTGGCTTTTACAACCCTGTAGTGATCCAACTCCATCCACAGGGCTTTGAGATGATTTGCATACTCTGTAACCGTCTTGTTTCCCTGTTTAGCAGCCATCGTTTTTACCTTCACATCATATATTTGGGCAGCATCTTTGGCTTTAGAATAAGACTCTTCTAATGCTTTCCAAATCTCCTTTGCTGTATTGAGAAACATACAAGTGTCACTGATTTCGGGGACCATTGCACTCCATAACCATCCCATGATGGCCGAGTCCTCAGTGTCCCACTTCTTGAACTTGGGATCTGTTTCTTTGGGAGGTTCATCAGTTAAGTGTTCTGCCTTCCCTTTACCTTTCAAGAGGGTTTTCACAAGTTGAGACCACTTCAAGTAATTCTTCGCATACAACTTGTAAGTCGAAGGGAAGTGTGGCAATTCTGATTTGTAATCCCCTCTTTCATCTTCAGTTTCATTATTTATCACAACTTTGTCTTTGTCATCAGCCATCGAGAAAAAAACTCAGAAACAACAAAGCTTAAAAAAAAAAAAAAAAAAAAAGAATTTGATTTTGGATGAACAGTGCGCGAACAGTGGATCGAATGAACAATCTGTTCTGATGAACAGTACGCGTGAACAGTCCCTTCGTATCTCAAAACAAAAAAAACCGCAATGAAGGCGGCTAGGGTTTATGCGGAAGCAAGGCCCTCAAAGAACGAGAGCTCCGATGCCATGTGAAAACTGAATATATTATTATATTTCAAGTTCTGAATAATTTACAATCACTAATATGTTTATATAGGCTATTCTAACCTAATGGGCCATGGGCCGAATACATATTACTAATAAAAATAAAAGATTGCTTCAAGTAATAAAATATTTACTACTTATTTACAACAGTTTCCAACATAAAGTTTAATCATTACAAATCACGAATCAACATTAAATGCTTTCTTAGCCTCGGCCAATTCTTCCTTGTAATACTCCACCATTTCCCTGCAATACTCCATGAACTTTTTGATGTCTGAAGGAACTTCGTAGTAAGACATGGCTATCTCGGCCTTTGCTAGCTTTTTTGGAAGATTTTCGATGACCATGTTTGAGAAAGCGGCCAATTTTGCAAATTCATCTCTCCACCTATCTGAATCACCCCACACCAACTCAAGTACCATTCCACGTTGAGCCATCTTAGTGTTTACCTCTTCGAGTTCTTCATTCAAGCGTGCAACCCGTTCTTCATACACCCTAAGAATGTGTTCGATTTCAGCTTGGATAAGTTCACACCTTTCTCTTTCTTGGAAGTAAAGATTTTCAAACTCATGCTTTCGACCAACTTCTAAATGCAGCTGTTCTTCGAACTCTTGGTTTTTCTGGGCGAGGACTCTTTCCATGTTAGCTTGGAGGTACTCTCGCCTTGCCTTTTCTTGAGTGTATAGTCCTTCAAACTCTTGACTTTGGTCACCTTCGTGACGCCATTGTTTCTTAATCTTTTTGGTCTCTTCAACTTGTTCTAGGTATCTTAATCTCCATTTCTTTTGAGAAGCAGTGGCCGACTGTCCGAATTCTTTTATTTTTCCATAGGACTGTTTGAGTCTTTCTATCTCCTCATCCTTGGCAATGAGATTTTCTCTTGCGCTGAGCATACCATCCCCAATCTTCTCTCTTTTATCCTCAGACTCTCTTAAACTTTTCTGACTCTCTTGCATGACCCCTTCTTGGTACTTTAGATCTCTTTCTAATCTCGCTCTTTTTCCCTCGACTTGCAAGTACTTTGATTCCCGCTCTTCATTTTTCTTTTGAAGTTCTGAAATCTTGGCTTTCAACTCTTCAGCCTCCTCAATAGGAACCATAGTGATTGGTTCGGGTGACAAAGGTCTAACTACCATATCGAAAGGTAATCGATTAGCTTCAACTCTTTCCCGCACCCATTGAGTGTAGAGTGGCTTGGCTATGCAATTCTTTTTAGCCCACGGTTTCTTGTGTATTTGCCCCCAAGCTCTTCGGATTTTCCTTAGCAATGCGGGGTTTTCCTCTCCCTCTTTCAAGATAAATTCCTCCAACAAACTATTGTCTGGTTTATCCTCCATTGGATACCCTAGTTGTCGAAACGCGAGGACAGGATTATAGTTAATGCACCCTCGAGTTCCCATAAGAGGTACATTGGGAAAGTCGCCGCAACTGAGGATGATTTCTGTACCATCTAACTCTCGAGAATACCAAAAAATATCTTTTTCAGTGAGAGCCATCATCCTTTGATGCCATTTTAAACCGGCGGGATTTGACACAAAAGAATCTTTCCTTGGTAGATGAGACGTTAGCCACTCTTGTAGTAAGGGAACACAACAGAATAACATACCCTTCCTTCGCCCTTCATATTTGATGTGGAGGGAATAATAAAGATCGGCTAGTAAGGCGGAGACAGGGTTCCCGGCTATGAATACTCCGATGGCAGAAAAGTCCACAAAATTCTCAACATCGGGAAACTACACTAATCCGTATACCAAGAGAGCTAGCACCGCATTGAATGGTTTCCAATCCTTCTTTTCCAACAGAGCTTGAGCTTTCGCTTCCAACACACCTCTCGAGAATCCTTTGGAAACTCCCTTCCTATCATTCTTCTTGTCTTCTAGCCATGATGATACCTCGGCGCTTGTAAGATGAAGAGATTTGGCAATTTCCTTCATAGGAGGTTCCTCTCCCAAACCCACATAAGGCCCATGGTCTTCTAGATTACAACCCAGGATCTTGGCGAATTCCTCTAGTGTGGGGGCCAACTGAAAGTCTTGAAAAGTGAAACATCGGAGCGGTGGATCATAGAACTGAGCTAAGGTGGTTAGCGCCATATCGTCTATCTCTACATGTAGCAAATTGAGTATCGACCCATAATCTAACTCAAAACTTTTCTTGGCGATTGACGTCATCCCCTCACTCAACCCTTTAAGGCTCTCCACTTGTGGTTTCTTGACTTTGAGTGTGGGTGTGTGTCTCCTTGTTGAAGCCATATTTCATCCTCTTTTTTTTTGAGCTTTTTAATCAATTGTTCACTCAAGTCCCCTATAAAGCAAAATGTACATGCAAAAATTATTTTCATGAATGCAAATGTTATGGTATGGAAGGATATGATCCGGAATATTCTGAATACTAGTTACATGGTACTAATTTAAAAGTTTTCCAAACTACCGCCCCTCTCATGTAGATTCTAGGCTTCGTAATGGTTCCTAAAATCATTGATCTTACTTGAAAGTATCACAGCCATTGCAAATCCTCACAAGACTGTAACACTTCCAAGGGATCTCTTTTAGGCGTGGCTTTTGCGTCAACCCTACGAGGTATCCAGCACGAAGATCAACACTTAACCACCAATTAGGGTTCTAAACAGAGGTCCCTAATAACACGTTTCGAGGTTCTAGACTGGTTTAAAAGGTCCCTAGAGTCATGGATCCAACGAGAAAATATCATCGCCATTGCAAATCCTCGCAAGACAACAATATCCTCAAGAGGGTCTACTCTAGGCGTGGTTTTCATGTTAACCCTACAAGGTATCCACCAAGAAGGCCAACACTCGACCACTAACTTATCCTAAGTTTTTGCTCAAATCCGGGTAGAGGACTTTTCTCTCATAAATATCAAACCCAAACATATAAGTATAATAAAGCAATATAAAATATACAAGAAAAATAAAAGCACAAAATATAACATAGATACAAGTTAGGCTCAACCCTCGTGGGGAATCCCCAGTGAAGTCGCCATTTCTGTCGCGGTGATTTTTAGACGCCAAGCTATTAGTTAGCTTTGGTTCTCAAAAAATTATGATTCACCACCGAACTTTAATTTATCCAAAGGAAAGGGAAAAGATCGAATAAACCCATAATAATTTTTAGAGATTTAAGGTTCGGGGGTTAGTTATACAAAGGGAAGGTATTAGCATCCTATGTATCCGTAGTACTCTACGGGAACCTCTTGTAAAATATGTATTTTTTTTTGTGCTAAAATGTTTTGCTTGTAAAATTTTGCTTATAAATGATTGGGTGATGATGAAAGACCATAGTTTTATTAATTTTGGATATTTAAAGAAAAGAAAGAAAAAATGTTTTATTAATTTGAATTGGGAAGACACAAGGTCTTTTGCACTACGTACCCGCGAGGGATCAAAATCTCGTAGTTCGGGGTAAAATTTGTAAAATGATTTGTTTGATTGATTTTTAGGAGGAAAGACGAGTCGTTATCTTAAGTTTAAACTCCTTTTTAATCCGCCACGAACATACTGAAAAGTTTATATCTTTTCCTGCCATATGTCGTGGGGGAAATGAATTTCAACTAGAGATGACTCACGTCTAAACTCTCTTGAGAAAAAGTTTGAATTTGAAAAGCCAAGCGGCAAAAGATTTGGATTGTTTTGTATTTTTAGTCTTTTGAAAATATTTAAATATGCTTAAATGTGTTAGAGCATTTATTGAAAGAAAGTTTGAAAAAAGGTTTCTCGACGAAAGTCGAAGTTTATTATAAAAAGGATTTATTTTTTTGAAAATATTTGAATGTTTTTGCTTTTTATTATGTTAAGAAAAATTGTATTTTCAGAACGTCGGTTATTCGGATCGCAAGCCATCCGGCAGGAAATCCGAAGTCACCGGAGAGTGAAAAGTCATCCGCCAAACCACTCCTTTTTTCATTCTTTTTTTTTTATTTAGATAAAAATGATTTTTTATTCCAAGGTCAAAAAAAAGTGAACAAGCAAAAGCGCAAAAAAAGCATCGCAACGCGGGGTTAACGAAACAATTCCCTTTTCCTTTTGGACTTACACAAAATAAATCACACAAAATATTTTTGCAATTTTACATTTGAAGCAATAATAAACAAAGATAAATAACGATGCATATTTTTGGCGTTTTGATATTTAAATATAACATATAACATGTGAATAATGTACAAAATAAATAAATTAAATGACATTCAAATATAATAGAACAAATAAATAAAAATAAAAAAAATAAATAGAGCAGGGGGTGTAAACATCAAGACAGGGGGTGTGGATAGCAAAAATGGACTAGGTCCAGTCCAACAGGGGCCCAAAGGCGTGTGAAAATGGGGATTAAATCTGGTACGTCTGATTAAATCAGACAGCCCAGATTTGATTTCAGCCAGATGAGATCTGGTACGTTTGATTAGATCAGGATGGTTCTGGGTGCCCTGGTGCACCGTAAGGCCATGCACCAGCCCGCACCTGATTGGGTCAGGGTATAAATACCCAAAACCCACAAAAAATCACATTTTTCTCCTCATTTTCTCTCTCACTCGCCGCCTTTCTTCTATCTTTCTCTCTTCTTCTTCTTCTCCTAGCTCTGCTAGGGTTCATCTCCAAGATGAACAAGGGATGAATCTTCATCCTTTCCGGCGAGACGCCGCCACGCCGGAGCGATTCCGGCGGCGGCTCCGCCGGCCCAACCCCTTTTTTTTTAAAAAAATCAAAATTTTTTTACCAAAATCTTCTATTTAATTTTCTGAACCTAAATCTACAAACGAAAACCCCCAAATCTTAGCCAAATCTCCTAGATCGGGAAAATAAAAAAAAGCAAAAAAACCAACCTTTTGGTTTTTTAGATCTGGATTGTGATATTTTCTTTCTCTTCTCTGTTCTTTCGTTTTTTTTGTTTTGATTTCGGATTGTTTCGCTTCTGGATTATGGGTTTGAAATGATTTGGTGTTTTATTTTTGGTTTGGTTATGGTTGATGAATGATGGTGATTCGGTTTGAAGATGATGGATATCGTAGTTCTGGGTTTGGATGGTATGAAAATTTCTGGGTTGTGATGAAGATGAACAGATGAATGATTCTGTGATAATGATGAACGAGTGATGATTTTTCTGATTTTTGATAATTTGATTTTGATCTGAAAAATGGAAAGAAATGTGATGCTTTGGTGTTTGCGGCTGCCTCTAAAAATCCTCCTCCCTTCTGAGAAATTTTGATCTGTTTTATAACGCAACAAATTTAGGGTTTTGGATGATTGAGGAAAAACAGAGAAGTGCTTTGCTTAGTTGAAATGGGATCTCCCTTTTTAGGGAAGAAGACATACTTTGCACTGCTGGAACCGTGACCCAAGAATTCAAAAACGTGACCTCCTTTTTTTGATTTTCTTAATTAATAAAAAAACAGTAAAAAGAATAGAGAAATAAATAAAAACAAATAAATAAATAATAATAATAATAATAAAACTGAATAAAAAATAAAAATTGAAAAAAACAAAATGATAATGATAATAGTAATAATATATAAATAATAAATGAACAAAATGAGGTATTTTAAAATACCTCTCTGCCGAAATTTCGTTTGAAAAAAGCGAAGTAAATCCCGGACAAAAATGCATGACACATGGACATGAGGCGGGATCTTAGGTCAAAAATTGGGGTATGACAACTCTGAGCTATTTTTTTGAAAAGATTTTTTAAAGCTCTGAACTGTTTGAAAATATTTTGAACTCTGAAGCTGTTAATGATAACCATCAGAACCAAGTGTGTATGTAGAAGTCTTTAAGTGTCTCTGATCCTATTTTGTCATTCAATTTAAATATTGCTTCATCTTGCATCTGCATTAAGGGCTTAATTTTCAAGGAGAATGCATTTATTATTTGAAGTTTATTATTCATAGTTGGTTCTTGAGTAAGGGTGCAACTTTACTCAAAAATTATCATACTATGGAAAGAAGAAGCTTGCAAACCTTGTTCTTTACATAGTGAAATATGAATAATTTAAGTCATATAATAAAGTATTTCTGAAACTGATGAAAATTAACTATGGATACAAAATAGGGGGAGCTTACAAACCTAACCCTATGGGTTATCAGACTTAGGGGGAGCTTGCAAAACTAGGAAGCCTAATGTCAACATAGCTGATTTTTATCAACAACAATTGTATTTAATACTTGTGTTTGTCATCATCAAAAAGGGGGAGATTGTTGGAACAAAATATGTGTTAATACACACCCTTAAGTTTTGATGATAACAGAGTATTAAATGGACAATTGATGGTACTAATGTTTAAATTAAGTGCAGGAGAATTCAACGTTTAATCAAGAGCACACTTAATTTAAACTCTGATGAAACCAATGGAAGTCTGAATATTTAGACTCTGAAAGAGTTCAGATGCTACAACGTGGTCAGAAGCTATACAAAGTTCAGAAGCTCAAAGTAGATCAGAACGTCTGAAGCTGTTCAGGGACTCAGAGGAGTTCAGAAGCTCAAGGATGTTCAGAGGCCTACAAGAGTTCAGAGGCTGTCTGCTAGTCATAAGTCATTCAGAGGATGAAGACGTTCAGAAGCTGAATTACGAAGGACTATCAGAGGCCAACCATTCAAAGACCAATCAGACTCCAAGTTATCAAAGGTTCATCAGAAGCAAAGGAATTCCCAGTCATCAGAGGGCTACATCAACTACAATTTATCAAGCCTGATGACTTGTTCTAAGGTCAACTAAATTGCAACGGTCACAAAGGATGTGATCCCTCTCTCTAGGAGCTAGTTGTGCCTTATAACTGTACTATTGGACAGAAAGCAAAGGTGAAGCTTCTCTGCAAAGGAAGACGTGGCTTTACTCAACGGATCTTCAATGTCTACAGCTGTCCAAGTTACAACGGGAATTTCTCCAACGTCTCAATGTCTTTCTCAACTCTTATAAATATGCAAAAGAAAGAATTGATGACTAGCGCTAAACATTAGATAAAATCTCTCAGAAGAAAGTGAGAATTTGCATTGTAATAGATAATATCTCTCAAATGAAGTGAGCATAGAAACTAACTTAGAGCCTCTGAAGTTATTATGTTTGTAATAAGTCTTAAGCTCTTAAGTTAGTAGTAAGTCTTCTGCTTAGTGTAGAAGCAAGAAAGTCTTCTGCTTAGTGTAGAAGCATGTAAGCCTCAATCTTAGTGATTAGAGCAGTGAAGTCTTGAGCCTGAGTGCTTGAGCAAGGAAGCCTCTGATCTTGTGTGATCAGAGCAAGGAAGTCTCTCTGTCTTGTGTGACTTAGAGCAGGAAGTCTCAAGCTTGTGTGCTTGAGCAAGGAAGTCTTTGATCTTGTGTGATCAGAGCAAGGAAGTCTCTATGTCTTGTGTGACTAAGAGCAGGAAGTCTTGAGCTTGTGTGCTTGAGCAACTATTGTAATCCTAGTGATTATAGTGAAACTCTCTTGGAAACAAGGGGACTGGAGTACTCTCAATTTGTGAGGGGAACCAGTATAAATTGTTGTGTGTTCTTCTCTCTCTCACTCTCTCATTTACTCCTTCATCATTCATAACGCCATAAGTTAATTGTGTGAATAATCCGTTGTGCTTTAAAGACTTTGAAAAGGTTTAAATATCTTGGAAAGTTTTTAAATATCCAAAACACAATTCAACCCCCCCTTCTTGTGTTTTCTCCACACACCTTCACCACGCCCAAGGAAACCCCTACTCAAACAATTACAACCAAGGTGTGAACAACCATCCGTACCTTTTGTACAATAACAACAACGCTTCACATGCACATGGCCAAACACCTCTTCTTGCACCATTAGGATTCCAAAATACTGCCTACCCTGCTCAAAACGCTCATAGGAAATCTAACCTAGAATTAATGATGGAAAACTTCATAGCTTCTCAAACTCAAATCAATAAGTGTTGGTGTTTTGTATGTTGGCCTCATTTTGCAAAAACAAGTGCAAGCAAGATGTTGGACCAGATGCCGTAGCATGTGGGTACAAAATCTGTCATGTCGGTAATTAATGTTCTATATTGCGCGCCATATCTTTGAAGATTCTCTGAAGCAATATTTTCGCCTTACTGCTTATCAAGACGCACGTTTTTAAACAAGGGTTTATAACGCGGCTGCACCAAGAGATACTTTCCAAAAGATGCTACGCCATTTATGGAAATAAGTGATTCTTTCCATTTCATGTGTGCTGGACTTTGCAAAGGACAGCTGAAGATTAAAGCCCAAAATGAAGACCTAGCCCATGCTAACTCAGGTCATATAAATATATGAAGACTAAAACCGAAAAGACTACTGAAGCCGTATTTTAAGAATATAGTTTTAGGGTTTGAGTTTTGTTGATTGTAAGCCTTTCTTGTGGATTCTATAACACAAGCTTAGGCCTGTTTTTGGTTTGTATTTTGTGAAACATCTCCCAAGCTTTTAAGCACGGAGACTGTTTGTTGTTTGGTTTGTGAAACCGCACTGTTTGTCCAACTGTTATAATCACAAGGTTTGTGATAGAAAGGAAGTGAGACGGGGTCTCAAACTTAGGAGTTCCTAGGTTGAGTTAGCACGGATAGAGTCTAGGTGATAAGTCGTAAACTTGTATGTTTGCTGTGGGCTTAGAACTAGATCTATTATAGTGGATTCCTTCCTGGCTTGGTAGCCCCCAGAGTAGGTCGTTGTTTACGCCGAACTGGGTTAACAATTCTCTGTGTTATTTACTTCATTGTCTGTTGCTTTTACTTGTTGATTATATTCTACTGTGGACATACGCTAGAGCATTTGTCTTAGCTTTACAACTGATTACGTACGACAATTGCTATAGCTTCTGTCTTAACATCTGTCCTCAATAGGTGCCAGAATTTCAATTGGCATCAGAGCAGGCACCCTGTTCTGCGTGGGTGAGGACCTGGGAAGTTACTTTCTGGCATAATGAACAAGGATGGTGGCTATGTCAACAGATCTCCACTTCTGGATGGATCAAACTATGATTACTGGAAAGCCAAAATGGTGGCGTTTATCAAATCACTTGATAGCAAATCTTGGAAGGCTATCCTAACGGCATGGGAACATCCAGTGATACGTGACAAAGATGGTAAAACTACAGGTGAACTAAAACCAGAAGCGGATTGGACCAAGGAAGAGGATGAGCTTGCACATGGTAACTCCAACGCGCTAAATGCCTTATTCAATGCTGTGGATAACAACATTTTCAGGATGATCAAACAGTGCTCAGTGGCTAAGGAAGCATGGGATATTCTAATGACTACACATGAAGGCACCGCTAAGGTAAAGAATTCAAGGCTACAGCTTCTGACCGTAAAGTTTGAGAATCTAATGATGGGTGAAGATCAATCTGTTCATGACTTCCACATGACCATTCTAGACTTTGCAAACAACTTTGATGCTCTAGGAGAAAAGCTAAGCGAAGAAAGAATGGTAAGAAAAATGCTTAGATCTCTTCCTAAGATGTTTGATATTAAAGTCACTACCATAGAAGAAGTACATGATATAGGAGTGATGAAACTTGAAAATTTTGTGGGTTCATTGTTAACCTATGAGCTGGCTGCTAAAGAGAAAACCGAGAAGAGGAAGAAGAGTATAGCTCTTGTAACCAACACCACTGAAAGTGAGGAAGTAGAAAATGGTTTTGAAACTGATGAAAATTTATCTGAAACTGTGGCACATCTAGGCAGGCAGTTCAACAGAATATTAAAGAAGATGGATGGAAGAGGTAGGACAAATGCTAAAGGCAATTTCTCAATGTCATGAATGTGAAGGCCATGGACATATTAGAGCTAAATGTCCAACATTCCTGAAGAAACAGAAGAAGGTTATGGCTGTCACTTGGTCTGATGAAGATGACTCTGAGGATGATGACTACTCTGAGTCTGCAAATCACATTACTACACTTACTCGAATTATTGAATCTGAATCAGATGATGAAGAATTGACCTTTGATGAGCTAGCTGCATCTTATAAAGCACTGAGTCAGAAGAGTGAAAAGGTTTGTCAGCAGCAACAAAACACTATAAGTAAATTGCAAGCTGAGAAGCTGAAGCATCAGACTCAAATATCTCAACTCACAAAGCAGCTACAATCTGAGAAGGCAAAGCATCTGACCGAGGCTTCTGCTCTTAGAGATGAGGTAACCACATTGAACTATCAGCTGACTAGTTTAAATAAACAGCTTAGACTGCTAAATAATGGAACTGAAAGATTAGATATACTGGTTGAGGGTCAAGTTGCTGGGAAACCTAAGGGTATTGGAGTAGAATATAACTATCCTAAAAAGAAAAATGCTACTTCTACTAGTACATTTGTTCCTGCTAAAGACACTTATGATCCTACTGAAACCAGACATATGCCACAGCATGTTCAACAACATCAGCCTGCCAAAATCATTCCTAAACCTAAGGGATGGATTTGTCATTATTGTGGTAGAAGAGGTCACATCAGACCTTTCTGTTTTAGATTATATGGGTTTCCAAGATGGTATAGTAATCCCATGTACGATTCTGATTCAAGCAATACAAAGAAGGAATGGAAACCAAAGGCAAATGATGTTGCTCACATAGCCCATACATCTCTGAGAGTTTCGTCCAGAAATGATTGGTACTTTGATAGTGGTTGCTCAAGACATATGACTGGTGTTGAAAGTTATCTAACCAATATTAAAGCTTACACTACTAGTTATGTTACTTTTGGTGATGGAGCCAAAGGTCAGATCAAAGGCATTGGAAGTCTCATTACAAATGGGTTGCCTAAGCTTGAGAATGTTCTTTTGGTGGAAGGATTGACTGCAAATTTCATAAGTATCAGTCAATTGTGAGATCAAGGAATGAAGGTGAACTTCACGAAATCTGAATGCAATGTATCAACTGAAGATGGTGAATCTGTTATGAAAGGAGTCAGGTCTAAATATAACTGCTATTTATGGATTTCTGAAGAAAGTGCTCAAATTTCCTCCTGTCTCATCACTAGAGAAGATGAAGTCAAGTTATGGCATCAAAAGATGGGTCATCTTAATTTAAGGAGTATGAAGAAAGTCATAGCTGAAGATGCAGTAAAAGGAGTACCTAAACTGAAGATTGAAGAAGGAAATATATGTGGTGAATGTCAAATTGGGAAGCAGACAAAGATGTCACACCCGAAGCTGCAGCATCTGACTACTTCAAAGGTGCTTGAATTACTACATATGGACTTGATGGGGCCTATGCAGGTTGGAAGTCTAGGAGGAAAGAGATATGCTTTTGTTGTTGTAGATGACTACTCAAGATTCACATGGATCAACTTTCTCAGAGAAAAGTCAGACACCTTTTGTGCTTTCAAGGATTTGTGTAAACAACTTCAAAGAGAAAAAGATAGTGTCATTGTCAGAATAAGGAGTGACCACGATAGAGAATTTGAAAACTCAAGATTCTCTGAGTTTTGCACTGCTGAAGGAATAGGACATGAATTTTCTTCACCTATTACACCTCAACATGAATGTGCTCGTGTCATGTTACACTCAAAGAAACTGCCTCAACACTTTGGGGCTGAAGCTATGAATACAGCATGTTACATTCTCAATCGTGTCACTTTAAGAGCTGGAACAACTAACACCTTATATGAATTGTGGAAAGGAAGAAAACCTACTATCAAGTATTTTCATGTATTTGGAAGTAAGTGTTACATTCTGATAGATAGAGAACAAAGGAGGAAGATGGATCCAAAGAGTGATGAAGGTATATTCTTGGGCTACTCTACTAACAGCAGAGCCTATAGAGTGTATAACTCCAGAACTCAAGTGATGATGGAATCAATGAATGTTGTGATAGATGATGTAGCATCTGACGCTAAGACAGATGAAAGTCCAGATGCTGAAGCGTTTGAATTCCAGCCTGAAGAAACTGCTAGTATAGAAGAGTTTGAGGTAACGCCTGATAGTCCTATCACTGATGATACTATTGCTCCAGTTAGTAAAGGACAATCTATCAGAGTCCAGAAAAATCATCCCAAGGACCTGATCATAGGCAATCCAGATGAAGGTATCACCACAAGAAGAAATCAAGATATAATCTCTAACTCTTGCTTTGTGTCAAAAATAGAACCAAAGAATGTCAAAGAGGCTCTCACGGACAATTATTGGATCACTGCCATGTAAGAAGAGTTGAACCAGTTTGAGAGAAGTGAGGTTTGGGATCTAGTTCCTAGACCAAAAGGGTTGAATGTAATAGGTACTAAATGGGTTTATAAAAATAAATCTGATGAAAATGGAACTATTACAAGAAACAAGGCGAGGCTTGTGGCACAGGGATACACTCATGTGGAAGGTTTAGACTTTGATGAGACCTTCGCCCCAGTTGCTAGATTAGAATCTATACGGCTGTTACTTGGTGTTGCATGTATTCTGAAATTTAAACTGTTTCAGATGGATGTTAAGAGTGCTTTTCTCAATGGATACTTAAATGAAGAGGTGTATGTGGAACAACCAAAAGGCTTTGTGAATCCGGATCTCCCTGATCATGTCTACAAGTTGAAGAAAGCTTTATATGGGTTGAAACAAGCTCCTAGAGCTTGGTATGAGAGATTGACTGAATTTCTAGTCAATCATGGATACAGGAAAGGAGGACACGATAAAACTCTGTTTGTAAAAGAAGAACATGGTAAATTAATGACAGCACAAATTTACGTTGATGATATAGTGTTTGGTGGGATGTCAAGTCAGATGGTGGAGCATTTTATCAAACAGATGCAGTCAGAGTTTGAGATGAGTTTAGTTGGCGAATTAACATTTTTCCTTGGACTTCAAGTTAAGCAAATGGATGAGACAATATTTATCTCTCAAAGTAAGTCTGCAAAAAATATTGTCAAGAAGTTTGGAATGGACACCGCTACTCACAAAAGAACTCCAGCACCTACTCATTTGAAGCTGACAAAAGATGATAAGGGTGTTAGTCTTGATCAGAGTCTCTATAGAAGTATGATAGGGAGTCTCTTATATCTTACAGCTAGTAGACCTGATATTAGCTTTGCAGTGGGTGTGTGTGCAAGATACCAAGTTGATCCAAAGATGAGTCACTTAACACAAGTGAAAAGAATCCTCAAGTATGTTAGTGGCACATGTGACTACGGCATGATGTACTCACAAAGTGAAAATTCTCAACTCATTGGATATTGTGATGCAGATTGGGCTGGTAGTGCTGATGACAGAAAAAGCACTTCTGGTGGTTGTTTCTTCTTGGGAGAGAATTTGATATCATGGTTTAGTAAGAAACAGAACTGTGTGTCTCTCTCAACTGCTGAAGCTGAATACATTACAGTTGGGAGTAGTTGTTCACAACTTGTCTGGATGAGACAGATGCTGAGGGAGTATAATGTTGAGCAAGATGCTATGGCATTGTATTGTGATAATCTGAGTGCAATCAATATTTCAAAAATTCCTATACAACACAGTAAGACAAAGCACATAGACATTCGTCATCATTTTATCAGAGATTTAGTAGAAGAGAATGTGGTGATTTTGAAACATGTTGCTACTGAAGAACAGCTCGCTGATATATTCACAAAAGCTCTAGATGCTAACCAATTTGAGAAGCTAAGGGGTAAATTGGGAATATGTCTATATGAATTGTAGCAATTAGTGAGGTGGCGTGCGTTGAATTGTTTCTCTTCCCTCCATTCAGTAGTGCACGCGAATTTAGGAAGGCAAATACAAACTTCCCATAACTACTCACACTATCAACTCCCTACTTCACGCTATATTCATTCTAAAACCAAAAACCTTTCCTATTCAAATTCTGAACTTCTTCTCTCACTTGCAACCTCTAAACCGTCTACCTTCTCCAAAATCCTCAATCTCACCATGTCTACACCAACCAAAATTCCTACTCAAGATGACTCTATCACTGCTACTCCTTCGAAATCTACCCGTTCAAAGACCAAGGAACAATCAACTGCTGTAATTGTTCAAGCTACTCCTCTCGATTCTGTGCATGCATCGGAAGTAGAATCGCGGATGACTCGATCAAAGAGTGTGATCAAGAAGGAAAAGGTCTCAAAATCTCATGCTGCATCAAAGAAAAGTACAAAATCAAAGCCAAAGAGGAAGCGAGGTGAATCAACGACAACAATCGGTCTCACTATGTCCGATTTGTATCATTCTGGCAATCCGTTCAAATCGCGTGATGTCGCGACCGAAGTTGGCGCTTCTGGCCATGATTCAAAAGGTAATGATGCTATACCCTCTGCTCCTACTGTTGATGAACCAAATGTTGTTGAAAAATATGTTGAATCAGAAGATCTAGGTGAAACTGAACAAACTGGAACCCTAGGTAATTTTGATTTAGAAAAGGAAAAGGATACTGGTATTGTTAGTAAGGATGATGCTGGTGTTGTTGAGGAAAATCCTAGTGATAAGACTGAGAAGACTAGGACTGATGTTGAAACAACTAAAAATTCTGGTGATATTGAAAATTTAGGGAAAACTAGTCCGGTTGAAACCCTAGAAACTGCTAAGGTGAATACTGTGAGGAATTCTGAGATTATTTCTGATGTTGATAACTCTGGCGTTAAGAAAAATCCTAGTGATGTGGTTGATGAAACTAGGAAGCTTGTTGAAGAAGTGGTGACATGTGTTGATGAGGCTGACCCTGTAGCCCAGTCTGATGTTGTGCCAGATGCTAAAGCATCTTTGGACCAACAGGTTCTTAATCCTGATAATGTTGCAGAAGCTTGTTCTGATTCTGGTTTTTGTAGTGGTAAGGCTGATGAAACAGGTACTGGTAGTAAGAAAGGTGATCAGGATAGTGAGATTAACAAAGCTGTTCAGTCTGACAAGAGTGAAGAAACAAGAAGTGGTGAGGATGATGAAGGTGTTGTTGGATCTGGTAATAAAGAGAAGTCTGTTAGTGAAAGAAAAGACTCCTCTACTGAGTCCTCAGAAGAAGAGAGTGGCTCCACTGAAGAAGCTAAGTCTGATGTGAATAAGGTGATTGATGTTGATGAAGAGAGGTTTAAGTCTCCTCCTCTGGTGAAAACTTATGGTGCTGGTGTAGCTAAAAGGCTAAGGAGCAATTCTGGTAAAGCTATACCATCTGTCTCCAAGTCCCCTGTTGTAGAGTCTGTCAAGAAAACTGTTAAGAAACCAATGTATGGACCTCCTAGACCTAGGAGTAAATTTGAAACACCTGTTGTCCAGAAGAAACAATTAAAAAGGAAAGCTGTTGACAATGATTCTGATTATGAAGCTGAGAAGTCTGTGACTAAAGGTGAAGCATCTGGTGGAGCCTCAGTTGGCAGGAAAAGTCTGGGTGGCAGAAAGGTACCAGCTAATGTACCTGAAGTCCCTATTGATAACATTTCTTTTCATCTTGCTAGTTGTGTAGGGAAATGGAAGTATGTTGTTCAGAGAAGGGTTGCTTTGGAGAGAGAACTTGGAAAAGAGGCCCTGGAGTGTTCTGATATTGTGAGCTTGATTGAGGAAGCTGGTTTGATGAAGACGGTGTGGGGATTGGGAGATTGTTATGAACAGCTGGTCAAAGAGTTCATTGTGAACGTCCCTGAGGATTGTGATAACCCCCAAAGTCCTGAGTACCATAAGGTTTTTGTTCGTGGTCTGCTGGTTAATTTTTCTCCTTCCATCATTAATGAGTTTCTGGGAAGGGATAATGCAAGAACCCCTGAAGTGGAGTTGACTGATGGTGAATTGGCCAAGGCCATTACCAATGGTCATGTGAAGCACTGGCCCAAGGGAAAGAAGGTGTCTTCCAGCAAACTGTCTGTGAAGTTTGCATGTTTGAACAAAATTGGTACTGTGAATTGGGTGCCCACTGTGCACACTTCTGACATTTCTACTGACTTGGCACGTCTGATTTACACCATTGGATCCAAGGTCAAGTATGATTATGGCACATATATTTTTAATCAAACTTTGAAGCATGCTGACAGTATGGCCATCAAGAAGCCTATTGATTTTCCATCCTTGCTATGTGGTATTATTTTGAGTCAACAACCAAGTATTCTGAGGAGTTCTGATTTCCCAATGAAGAGGAAAGCTCCTTTGATTCTGCACAGTAAGCTGTTTGAAGGAACACATGCTCCAGACATTGCTATAGCATCTGTCCAGAGGTCATCTGCTGCACTGACTAGGAAGGATATGATTGCAGAGCTGAAAGCTACCTGCAAAGGGTTAGAGGACCAGAAGTTGAAGCTGGAAGCTGTTATCCAGGCCCTGAAGCTTGAAGAAGCTGGTGCTGGAAATAATGATGTTGATGATGATGGTGAACCTGTGATAGAGGGCTCTGATGAAAGCCTCTCTGAATGATGTCTTTGATCCTGTGTTTTTCTGCTCTTATTGTTTTTCTTTTTCTGTCTGTACTTTGAGGGCTATGCCCAGGATGTTTTGTGCACTTACATGTGCTGCTACTCTGATGGTCTGTAATAATGCACCTCTGTTATGATTGCTACTTCTATTTTCTTCCATCTATGCATGAAGTATTATGTTTGTCAAAATTATGGCTAAAAAGGGGAAGTAGTAGTAAGTATCTGTTCTGTTCGTGATAATGTTGTGACACATGATACAACATATGTCTGTCTGTGTGTGTGCTATGATTGAGGGGGAGCAAGAATGCTATATCTATATGTGTATGTATGTTCTATTGAAGGGGAGTATTCTCTACTGTGATATATGCATGAACTCAGGGGGAGTAATCTACTTTTGTTGTGATACATGTTGTGTGTGACAGATGCCATTCCAAATGCTAAGGCATCTTGTCTGTCTCAAAGGAATCCACTTTTACTTGATACCTGAGAATTTATTTTTCTCAGTGTTGTAGGAATTTATTTTTCCTATGGTGATTCATATCTGTGGGAATTTATTTTTCCCTGGTTAAACTATATGGCGCTTATGTGTGAGAGTTTATTTCTCTCCTATCTTGTACCTTATGAGGCTAAGTTGTGTACTTCCGCTGTTGCATGCCTCTGATGCTGCTTGTTCATTATTTCTCACTTGAAGACCTCTTTTGAAAATAATGTGACAATGTATTATCTTCTTTCTTAGCTGTGTGTTTGCGTTGACTTGAAGGAAGGTATGTACTGCATCTCTCCAGAACTAGTCTTAGTTTGTTTTAGCCAAAATTTGCCAACGGGGGAGATTGTTGGTGTTTTGTATGTTGGCCTCATTTTGCAAAAACAATTTCAAGCAAGATGTTGGACCAGATTCCGTAGCATGTGGGTACAACATATGTCATGCCGGTAATTAATGTTATATATTGCGCGCCATATCTTTGAAGATTCTCTGAAGCAATATTTTCGCCTTACTGCTTATCAAGACGCACATTTTTAAACAAGGGTTTATAAGGCGGCTGCACCAAGAGATACATTCCAGAAGATGCTACGCCATTTATGGAAACAAGTGATTCTTTCCATTTCATGTGTGTTGGACTTTGCAAAGGACAGCTGAAGATTAAAGCCCAAAATGAAGACCTAGCCCATGCTAACTCAGGTCATATAAATATGTGAAGACTAAAACCGAAAAGACTACTGAAGCTGTATTTTAAGAATATAGTTTTACGGTTTGAGTTTTGTTGATTGTAAGCCTTTCTTGTGGATTCTATAACACAAGCTTAGGCCTGTTTTTGGTTTGTATTTTGTGAAACATCTCCCAAGCTTTTAAGCATGAAGACTGTTTGTTGTTTGGTTAGTGAAACCGCACTGTTTGTCCAACTGTTATAATCACAAGGTTTGTGATAGAATTGAAGTGAGACGGGGTCTCAAACTTAGGAGTTCCTAGGTTGAGTTAGCACGGGTAGAGTCTAGGTGATAAGTCGTAAACTTGTATGTTTGTTGTGGGCTTAGAACTAGATCTATTATAGTGGATTCCTTCCTGGCTTGGTAGCCCCCAGAGTAGGTCGTTGTTTACGCCGAACTGGGTTAACAATTCTCTGTGTTATTTACTTCATTGTCTGTTGCTTTTACTTGTTGATTATATTCTACTGTGGACATACGCTAGAGCATTTGTCTTAGCTTTACAACTGATTACGTACGACAATTGCTATAGCTTCTGTCTTAACATCTGTCCTCAGTAGGTGCCAGAATTTCAATAAGGAAGTTAGAAATCAACACATTCAAACTAGCGAGCAAATTAGGCAATTAATAAGCAAAGTAGACGTCATAGCCACACACAATAAATTGCTAGAAACCCAAATCGCGCAAGTGGCCCAACATCAAGTATCTACTACTACTCCTACAGGAACATTTTCTAGCCAGCCTCAGTCAAACCCTAGGGGACATGTGAATGCTGTTATATTACGAAGCGGAACACAATACGATGGACCAACTGATCCTAGAACCGAGAATCCAGCCACAAAACCCAATTCTGATAAACCAGCCGAGAAGGGAAGTGAACCAAACAAAGAAGGGAAGGAAGATAGTAGCGAGGAAACCATAGAAAAGAAGAAACCTTATGCGCCTCTGCCACCTTATAAACCACCCATACCTTATCCTCAAAGATTCGAAAAATCTAAAAGTGCAGGGCAATACAAGAAATTCGTAGAGCTTCTAAAACAATTAAATATCACGATACCTTTCACGGAAGCTATTACCCAAATGCCCTCATACGCTAAGTTTCTTAAAGAAATATTAACTAATAAGAAAAGAATCGAGGATGATGAAACCATTATGCTTACTGCCGAGTGTAGCGCCATACTTCAAAATGAAATGCCTCCTAAGCTAAAAGACCCAGGAAGTTTCTCCATACCCTACGTTATTGGAAAGTTTCTCCATAGATAGAGCCCTATGCGATTTAGGAGCCAGTATTAGCCTAATGCCTATGTCCTTATGTGAAAAACTTAATTTAGGAGAATTGATACCAACAAAAATGTCAATATAATTTGCTGACCGTTCTGTTAAGTACCCCCTAGGAATTCTAGAAAACGTGCCAGTACGTATAGGTCAATTCTATATTCCAACTGATTTTATAGTTATGAACATAAGGGAGGATTTTTTTAGGAAGGCCGTTCTTAGCTACTGTTGGTGCAATAATAGATGTAAAGAAAGGAAAGCTCACTTTTGAAGTGGGTGACGAAAAAGTAGAATTTATTTTAACACAACTCATGAAAGCACCAGCTATAGACGATAATTGTTACATGTTAGACGTCATCGAAGAATGTAGAAAAGAGATGGAGAAGGATCAAACTAAATATTCTGAAATTTTGAAACCTCCCAACCCTGCCACCCATACAAATAGTGATGACGACCTAGCTAAACTTCTAGAAATTACATCAGATCATAAGCCTTGCTCGGTAAAACCAACTTTAGAACTCAAAACTCTACTAGGATTCCAAAACGGAGCCCCCGCTGCTCCTAATATCAACACAAATTCAAATGAGGAGTTCACAAATCAAAATATTCATCCAAATGAGTTGATTGTAAAATTGGTTAGCAAAGTTGATTTTCTGACCCAAAAAGTGGAAGCTATAACTGCCCAGCCGGAACTTTTCGAGCACAATCACATCCAAATTCCAAGGGACATGTTAATGCCATAATGCTACAAAGCGGAACCGAGTTTGAAGATCCCGTTGCTAAACAAGTAAGAGACCAATACTTAGAAAAAAGTATTGAGGCAATACCAACGATATTAGAGGATCAACAAGCATCAAAGGTTAAGGAGGCAGTCAAGAACAATCAAGAAAAAACATGCGTACCGCCTCCTCCTTACAAGCCTCCAATCCCATATTCTCAAAGATATGAAAAGTCTAAGATTGGAGGAAAATTTGAAAAGAAAATCTCTTGCTTTAGACTCGACATAGTTGAAAGAAATGTCGATAACACACCCTCTAAACGAGCACCTCCCGACATACTACAAGCCCACCCAGAAAGTAATATCTTCCAAGATAATAAACCCCTGTCTGTCTCCAAGAAAAAGAAAAAGAAAGGAAAACGGAAAACACCTATGAAATGGTTTGACATGTTCAAATGGAGACCTAAGGATGTTGGGCATAAGTTTAAGAACGTGAGTATAAAAGAGGCGCCGTATTGATCTAAAGGGTTAAGAAGTCGAGCTAACCGACTTTAAACAAAGCGCTGCATGGGAGGCAACCCATGAATTTTTTACTTTTTGCCGTATTTTATTTTTTGTTATATTGATGACTATCACTAATAGAGCTCCCACGCACATTTTTCAAAATGATGCCGCTGGTGGGGGCGCCACTAATATTCCACCTGCACACAATACACATTTTATAACAATTTTGCAGGCAGTTCATCCTCATCAAGACAGAAGTACCATATGCATCAGTGCGCACAAAATACTATCAATAACGAACGCAATGGACTCTTTTTACGCTATGTATCAGCAACAAGAGGAGATGTTGGAACAAATGCAATTCATTCAAGCCCAGCAAATACAAATTCTTCAAAACCAAATGAGATGCAGGGCTATTACAACAAATGGGAGAGTTCAGAAGAACGCCGTCAAGAACAACTTGACAATATCATACAAGAGTTAGGCGGTTTGAGGCTTCGATTTGACGACTTTCAAAAATTATCAAAGGCCTCCCCCATGATTCTCCCACCATACTTCAGGTTTTGCACTCCAATTCTACTCTTGAGTTGCAACAGTGAGGACACTGTTGAATTTAAGTTGAGGGGAGTATTCTACTGCTTTTATCTATTTATTTTTAGTCATCTAATTTCAATTTTTATTAGTTTATTTTTCCTTTCGCATAATAAAATATAGCACTTTCTTGGTATTTTAAATTTTTCTTCTCTTGAACCAAATTAAAAAAATTTCTAAAGATTTGGGATAATAGCTCACTTTGAAAGTATATAGGTTAAGGAGTGACGAGACGCTGAGTTAAGGACATTAGGGAATTTTTCAAGAAAAATCGGTATTCTCCCAACACCCAGAAGTCTCCCTAGTATGGATATCAATTTGAATACCCATTGTGCCAAAATCTCTTGATTTGGGTCATGGTGAGGTTTTTGCGAAGAGGTTTTACGAAGGTGAGAGGTTTCTGAAAAGGTTTGATGAATGGGGGATGATGGGTATTTATAGGCGAAGGTTGTTGGCTGACGGGGGATGTATTGGAGGTGAAAGGTTTTGGAGAGTTAATGGAGAGCTTTGGTAGGTGGCGTGTTTTGGGGAGTGGAGGTAATGATGGTGGGTTTGAATTTGCGTGCAACAATAAATGGAGGGAAAGTGGAATTCTTGCACACATCACCAACTGTAGTTGCTACAAGTCTTCACAAAGGCAAATTCCAAGTTTGCCCCTGAGCCTTTCAAATTGTGTTGCATCCAATGCCTTGGTAAATATATCTGCAATTTGACCTTCAGTAGTCACATGTTCCAAGGTCACAATATTTTCTTCCACCAAATCCCTAATGAAGTGATGCCTTATATCAATGTGCTTTGTCCTACTTGAAGGAAAACGTAACTGTTTATCAAAGATAAAACGCAGCGGATTTTCCTGGAAGAACTGATGCTTTCTTTCGCGAACAAGGAGCTTTCGATCACGAACAAAAACTGCTTACGATCACGAACACGAACTGCCTTTCGATCACGAACAAGAAACACCGTATGATCACGAACAAGAACCTTCAATCGATCACGAGCACCACAATTGCAGCGCCTCCACTTAGTCCACACGAACAGGAACCTTCAACCTTCGGTGCTATCCGTTCTTGGATGAAGAATGAGGGAACTTGAGCGGATTAGGGTTTAGAGAAATTCAGAATTTCCCAAATACGAATTAGGGTTTAGAGAAATTCAGAATTTCTCCAAAAGTGTGAGAGACTGAACTTCATAAGGCTCTATTTATAGAGTTTCTTATGTGAGCTTCAGTTCACACGAATTTGGACTTCTTAAGCCCAATATTCGTTTTTCACTAATTGCACCCCCGCAATAAGTCTTACTTATTTTTCCCGTTTTAACTGTCCTTATGTGTGTGACCCTGTAGGCTCTTATTTTTCCCGCAATAAGTCTTGTGCATAATTACCCTTTTGTCCTCATGTCTATATTGAACACAAGGCATAGTATGTCATCCTTGTCTAGTTCAATATTGGGCCCATAGACATATCTCCCGTTATGTAGGAGGGACAAATCCCATCTAGGTCACTCATGTCCCTCAGCATGATTCGTGGGATACCCATCAACCAACTTTATAGTTATCTAGTTACGGATAACGTTTGAATGGCAACAAGGTATTACACTCCTACATCTAGGGTACACAGTGGTTTCAGGTCGAAGGATGGAATGCACCTTTTATCACTATGAGAATAACTTATGACATTTCATAACATTCTATGCAGTATTCTCATGGTGGGTCAATCCGATATAAAGTTACCCTTAACATTTGTATCTATGTGAAGACTTGATAACTCATTATCTATGATCAATGAGACGTGATCATCAGTCTACCAACATAATAGTCTCTATGCTTTAATGTTATCCCATTTCATATTAAAGCTTGACTACGGATACTTTAAGAATAGTGTTCTTAAGTTAATGTAATCTCACGATTAAGTCTCACTTAATGTTTCATTACATGAACAATCTATTCTAGGGATTTTATTATTTTGGAAAATAAACATAATAAAGAAATGCCTTATTATATATATTTAATATATATAAATCATGTCACAATACAAAAGCAAATGTTATCAAATAGATTGGCTTTTAGGGCTTACTCCAACAATCTCCCACTAGCACTAAAGTCAATCAAATGTTCATCTAACATTTATCGGTTAGCATGAGCATCGAGCAACTTCTTAGCAAGATGCAACATTAGTGGATAAGGAACTATTTCCTATGTTGGTATCTTACATGTCTTTTCAAAGTTACTTTTTCGATCTCTATCGAAATAGAAAGGTGTCTATATATATCTGAATCGTTGGTGAGATCTATTCCTTTGTTTGCAAGATTAAATCATTATCATCACTAATGTGATTAATGAAATCTGCAACGATGGAAACATAGTTTTAGCTCAATCCTGAACTAAACGATCCAAATCAAATACTTGACCTTTGTAATAGAAATAGACACTTTCTGAAGCTTATTAGCTTACGGTGTTTATATCTGACATAAATTTGAATTTCAATACAATGTATCGGATTGGAAACTAACATCATTATAACTTATTTACATGATACCAAATTAAGATAATTACTCCCACTAACCTCCTTGTGTGCACAAGAATTATATTTGTCCTTTATTAATTCGTTTTCATAAAACTTCATAAATAAGAACAAATAATTCAACTTCTGAGAACTTGATCTAATCAAAATTAGATTGCTACAATTTGTATACCTTTCAAGCATCCTTTGGATTGAGAAAACTCTATGTATATGTCTAACACATATATATGAGGTCATTCCAAATAAGGAATGCAACTTTGTCATCCATCTGCCAGAACATATAGTATAACAATTGTAACTAGACTACGATCATGGTTTCATCATAATTTGTATTTTGATTTTGCGTGAAACCTTTAATGATTAATTACATCTTAAATGTAGTCTCCATATCATCCATGTCAGTCTTCTATAAGAAGACTCACTTTTATCGTCTGAGTCTTACTCATCTTAATGACATAACCATTATCACATAAGGTCTGTGTACATGGATTCTATATAAGATTCTATGGCATTTAGCCACTTCTCAGAATTTAGGTCATTTACGACCTTTTAAACAAGTTAAATATTCATCTTCAATGAAAACCATATCACCTTGTTAAGTCAAGATAAAATCATACTTCCCAGCCTTGAGATATGTTAGACTTGTCTAGCCTCATGTGCAACTCAAACGGTTGATCCTACAACAACCTTGAGGAACCAGTTTGTGTTCCCTTTTAAAATATTAATGTTGTGGTACTTGAATCATTCAAGTTCTATATCACTCCCACTGACTCTTTTAAGAGACACATTCCCACTCAAGGAATGCTTCAGTCTAGCAACAAAACAACTTTTGTCCTGAAGAGTGATGTAGGACTAGTATCCCTTAGTTTCCTTAGGATACTTTCACATTCATCCAATTTGGAATAAAATTTATCTGATAAATTTTCAATCCAAACTATCATAAAGGCAAACTAGGTACTTTACCTTCATATCAAATATGATGTCTTTATGATTACTTTTAAAAGACAGAGCTAGTTATGGGTGAAGAATAACTATAAGTAGAGAAATTACAACAAAGAGTCAACGACATATAATTAAACTATCTTAAATCAAATCATGTCATACATGATGCGATAAAATAGTTATTATATTCCTTAACTAAGTATTTACCATTATGACTTGTTCATATGATTTTGATTAGCATCCTTCTCGAATCTAGTCATAGTAGGTTGCTAGAGAGTATAGTTCAAAAACTCATAGTTTTTCTCGCATTTCAGAACAATTCTCAATTGTGTACCAATTCAGAGACACTTTTCTGAAATTCTTGTCCTTCATAAGGATAATATAATTTGTATTGTATTCCAAAATTCTAATTACAGAGATATGTAAAACTTTGTATTATGATTAAATCATTTTAATACGGACTTTTATTAAAATGCTCCCACTATTTTATTCAAACCAAATAACCTTCAAACATATGATTCGGAAAATCCCGTTGGAAGATTTTCTAGTGAGAATGAGATCCATATTTCACTTTGTTTTAAGTCAGCGTTGGACTGATTACACAAAACTTAGTTTATTTAGGTAGGAAACTCCTTTCCAATTGTATCTCATACAACTCTCATATCCTTTCCATTGGGTAAATAACACTTATTTTATTTTTAATCCATCATATGGAATAACCCAACGCTTGCTTCTAATATCATATAATCAAATTATATTTATTTAGTTAAGTTAACCCAAAGAATAGCCCTCGGATAAACTGGTTATCTCACCGCAACTTATCAATATAGACAATGCACTTTACGTTGGCAAAACCTACATTAATCGATATTGATCTTGAAGGGTGCTATTCTTTGGAAAGCATAAAATTTAATATATTATTTGAAGGATTTTTAATTAGTTTGATCTCACCTCACCACGGCTTATATATCATATATATTCGCACTCCAATCATTCAAGCATGCATAACAATTAAACAAAATAAAAGTGACATGATTATGGCCCCTAACGCTTTGATTCTCTCAAGCCAATGAGAGAATCTAAACTAGTCCTAGAAACGACCTTGCTTCTCCAAGCTAGACCTCCAGGGTTGTTCAAGCGTCAGGATTTTTCTTACTTCCTTGTATTCTAATTACATTACAAATAAGAGAAACTCGTTTTACATACGAGGGAGTGGATGAGAGGAGAATGTACATATAGAATTTGAGAGAGAGAGAGAGGCACGACACGCAGGCCGTATTTCAAAAACCCAATAAATAGAATTATAAGACTAAGACCATAATCACTCACAACAAAATAATAATAAACACACTTTTATCATTATTATTAAAATTAAAGTCTCATAATTAAATAAATTAAATTAAAATCCGGCGATTGATCACACTACGCAAAGTTAGCAATTAAATTTGATTCAAACCTTTTAATTCACAATTAAATCTTTCGAATCAAAATTTGCTAAAATAAATAATATTATTTTAAAGTAGAATCAAATCTTTGACAATTCTCCAATTACTAAATATTGCAATTTATTTAATCAAAACGTTTTTGAATAAAATATTTTTCCAAAATTGGTAATATTATCTTTTAAAACAATTTCAAAAGATATTTCTAAAATTTTGAAACGATTTCAAAATTAAATATATTTGTCAAAATCACTTTGAATTACCATCTAATTTTGCATCAACATTTGATACGTTTTACAAACCCTAATCATAATGACACAACACTTGCATCGTTATGAATACTCTTACAATAACATGATCATACCAAATCAAGTGCTCTAATTCTTCGTTCAATACGATAATCGAATTCGTTAAACTTCACCAGATACGGTTTCAAAGTTTATGCTTCACCAGATACGGTTCCGAAGTTTCAAACATCAATTATCAAATATGAACAAGTATCATTCAACTCAATTATTATACGATCAAAATCAGTATATCATATATATCAATATCACATAGGGTTTATGTGCATATGTGATCGAGTGACATGTTTCTCTTGTTAAGATAATCAATACGTTGATGCTTCACCATAAACGGTTCCGAAACATCAAACCAATCGATAACCATAAACAGAAACATGGTTTGGCCAATTTTAATTCCTTTATTATTTAATTGATTCCAATATGTTTAAACATTTTAAACATAAACGAATTAAACAGAAACAGTTTCTCATGTGTTTAAACGATTTAAACAGAGACATTAACATGTCTAAACAATTTAAACAGACACGCGATTAAACAATTAAACAGAATCGCGATTTAAACAACCTTTGCTTTAAACAGAAACACGATTAAAATGTTTAAGCAGAATAGCGATTTTAAACAATGTTTAAACAATTTAAACATAAACGTGATTAAACAAAACAATCCGATTCAAGGTTTCGTAATGAACGGTTCATTAACGAAACCCTAATTGTATCAACGTTTGACACAATTTTGAAACCCTAACCGATTTTGTTTCCATAATAATACAACACTTGTATTTTTATGAATCCTAATACAACAATCATTCATCAAAAAGTTTCAAGATTGTTGTTCATTATAGATGATTGACTCATGAATGCTTCACCAGTATCGGATTCCGAAGCACATGCTCACAATCACCCATTATTCACGTCAATCACAAAATATTCTGATGAACAATATAATCAGTATATCACATATACCAACGTCGTATTAGAATTATATATCACATATATAAATTAAGATTAATCAATCACATCTTATTAATTCTTGTTCTTATTATTATTAATATAGATTCATAATCATACCATATTAATAAATGATAACAAACGTCAAAACCGATCCATGGTTTCACCAGTGGCTCTGATACCACTGAAGGAAAACGTAACTGTTTATCAAAGATAAAACGCAACGGATTTTAAAATTTTATTTTCCTTCAATAGATCCATGTGAAAGATCATGGTCAAGAATATATTGTTACCATGAAGAACTGATGCTTTCTTTCGCGAACAAGGAGCTTTCGATCACGAACAGAAACTGCTTACGATCACGAACACGAACTGCCTTTCGATCACGAACAAGAAACACCGTATGATCACGAACAAGAACCTTCAATCGATCACGAGCACCACAATTGCAGCGCCTCCACTTAGTCCACACGAACAGGAACCTTCAACCTTCGGTGCTAGCCGTTCTTGGATGAAGAATGAGGGAACTTGAGCGGATTAGGGTTTAGAGAAATTCAGAATTTCCCAAATACGAATTAGGGTTTAGAAAAATTCAGAATTTCTCCAAAAGTGTGAGAGACTGAACTTCATAAGGCTCTATTTATAGAGTTTCTTATGTGAGCTTCAGTTCACATGAATTTGGACTTCTTAAGCCCAATATTCGTTTTTCACTAATTGCACCCCTGCAATAAGTCTTACTTATTTTTCCCGTTTTAACTGTCCTTATGTGTGTGACCCTGTAGGCTCTTATAACGTTGGCAATAATATTTATCTTAATATTATAAACAGTGAGCAGTATGTAGCAACACATCACTATTACCCAAGTTATAAGAATGTCATGTGATCTGACTAACCTTTCTGCGATAAACATCTTGTGCATAATTACCCTTTTGTCCTCATGTCTATATTGAACACAAGGCATAGTATGTCATCCTTGTCTAGTTCAATATTGGGCCCATAGACATATCTCCCGTTATGTAGGAGGGACAAATCTCATCTAGGTCACTCATGTCCCTCAGCATGATTCGTGGGATACCCATCAACCAACTTTATAGTTATCCAGTTACGGATAACGTTTGAATGACAACAAGGTATTACACTCCTACATCTAGGGTACACAGTGGTTTCAGGTCGAAGGATGGAATGCACCTTTTATCACTATGAGAATAACTTATGACATTTCATAACATTCTATGCAGTATTCTCATGGTGGGTCAATCCGATATAAAGTTACCCTTAACAATTATATCTATGTGAAGACTTGATAACTCATTATCTATGATCAGTGAGACGTGATCATCAGTCTACCAACATAATAGTCTCTATGCTTTAATGTTATCCCATTTCATATTAAAGCTTGACTACGGATACTTTAAGAATAGTGTTCTTAAGTTAATGTAATCTCACGATTAAGTCTCACTTAATGTTTCATTACATGAACAATCTATTCTAGGGACTTTATTATTTTGGAAAACAAACATAATAAAGAAATGCCTTATTATATATATTTAATATATATAAATCATGTCACAATACAAAAGCAAATGCTATCAAATAGATTGGCATTTAGGGCTTACTCCAACACTATTATGTTGAATAGGATTCTTGGAAATATTTATAGCACTTAAGTTATCGCAGTACAATGTTATAACATCTTGCCCCATATTGTACTCACTTAGCATCTGCTTCATCCATAGGATCTGAGAGCAACTACCACCAGCTGCAATATACTTTGCCTCACCTGTGGATAGTGATACACTATTTTGTTTCTTTCTGCACCAGGAGATTAAGTTATTCCCCAAAAAGAAACATCCACCTGAGGTACTCTTCCTATCATCTGCACTTCCTGCCCAATCTGCATCACAGTACCCAACCAACTTTGAGTCTTCACCATGGGAGTACATGATGCAATAGTTGCATGTTCCACTCACATACTTGAGAATTCTCTTGACTTGTGTGAGGTGGCTCATCTTTGGTGCAGCTTGATATCTAGCACACACTCCAACTACAAAGGCAATGTCTGGCTTACTAGTAGTGAGATATAGAAGGCTTCCTATCATGCTTCTATACTGACTTTGATCTACATCAACACCTTTCTCATCTTTTGTGAGTTTTAAGTGTGTTGCTGCAGGAGTCCTTTTGTGACTAGCATTCTCCATCCTAAACTTCTTCACAATATTCTTGGCATATTTGCTTTGAGAGATGAATATTGTGTCTTCCATTTGCTTGACTTGAAGCCCAAGGAAGTAGGTCAGCCCTCCTACTAAGCTCATCTCAAATTCAGACTGCATCTGATGGACAAAATGTTGAACCATTGTGTCTGACCTTCCTCCAAAGACAATATCGTCCACATAAATTTGTGCAATCATGAGCTTTCCTTTTTCTTCTTTGACAAACAAGGTTTTGTCTGTCTCTCCCTTCCTGTAGCCATTCTTCACTAGGTATGTTGTCAACCTTTCATACCATGCCCTTGGAGCTTGCTTTAGGCCATAAAGCGCCTTCTTTAGTTTGTATACATGATCTGATAGGTGGGGATCTACAAACCCTTTAGGTTGCTCCACATATACTTCTTCCTTAAGGTACCCATTTAGGAATGCACTCTTTACATTCATCTGGAACAATTTGAACCTCAGAATACAAGCAACTCCTAATAGTAACCTTATGGACTCAAGGCGTGCTACTGGAGCAAATGTTTCATTAAAGTCTACTCCTTCAATCTGAGTATAACCTTGAGAAACTAGTCTTGCTTTGTTTCTGGTGATAGTTCCCTTCTCATCAGACTTGTTCTTGTAAACCCACTTAGTGCCAATGATATTTACACCTTTGGGTCTAGGAACTAAGTCCCATACTTAATTCCTCTTGAACTCATTCAGCTCCTCTTGCATTGCATTGATCCAAAATTCATCTGTGAGAGCTTCTTTCACATTCTTTGGTTCAATTTTGGATACAAAACATGAGTTGGCCACTAGCTCATTAGATCTCCTTGTAGTGATGCCTTGATCTGGGTTTCCAATGATGAGTTCTTTAGGATGATTCTTCTGAACTCTGATAGATGGACCTTTCTTGGATGGTTGACCTTTTGTTTCTGAGTCAGTTCCTTCTTGAGTCTCTTGATCTACAGTGCTATCGATCAGGGGCCCTGATGTGTCAACAATTGGGACCGCATCTGGTACCTTCACTCCAGGAGAGTCATCAATAACAACATTTATGGATTCCATCATGGTCCTGGTCCTGTTGTTAAAGACTCTATATGACTTGCTAATTGTTGAGTAACCAAGAAAGATACCTTCATCACTCTTGGGGTCCATCTTTCTCCTCTGTTGTCTATCGACTGTTGGCTTTCTTCCTTTCCAGAGTTCATAGAGAGTGGTAGTGGTACCTTTTCTGAGTGTGACACGATTGTGAACGTAGCATGCAGTGTTCATGGCTTCTGCCCAGAGGTTTTGAGGGAGATCCTTGGCATGTAACATCACACGAGCTGATTCTTGCAAGGTTCTATTCTTCCTTTCTACCACACCATTTTGTTGAGGTGTGATTGGTTCTGAGAATTCATGACTTGTTCCTTCAGAGGAACAAAACTCAGAGAACTTGGAATTTTCAAACTCTTTTCCATGATCACTTCTGATTTTGACAATTCCAAATCCCTTTTCTCATTGCATCTTTAGGCACAACTCTTTGAACACTTCAAATGTATAGCCCAATCCTTTGCCTTGCTTGGTCCGTTTATTTGCTTCCAGAATCCCATCTAACCTGTCGGTGCCATTGTTTAGCAATCTGAGTTGTTTGTCCATGATTTCAAATTGGGATTTTAGCATGCTTGCTTCATTCTCAAGATTAGCTATGGTAGACAGGTGCACTTGCTTTTCTTTTTCAAGTTGGGCAATAGTCTTCCTTTGCTCCTCATTTGTCTTGCAAAGTTCTCCACTTTTGATGCACAGCTCCTTGTAGGTTGCGGCAAGTTTATTGTATGAAACATCATCATCAGAATCTGAATCAGACTCGCATCTTCTAGTCATGGCATTCACTGACTTGGTTGCTTCATTGTCACTTTCAGAGTCTTCATCAGACCATGATATAACATTTAGGCCTTTCTTCTGTTTTTTCAGATAGGTTGGACATTTTGCCTTGATATGTCCATAGCCTTCACATTCATGGCATTGAACTCCTGTGCTTTGAAAGTTTCTATCTTCAGTTCTTGGTTTCCTTGACATATTTCCCTGTTTGTTGATGTCGGGCTGGATGTGCTTCACATTGGTCCTTGGCCTTGTCCTCCTTAGTATTTTGTTGAATTGTTTTCCAAGTAATACTAAGGCCTCTGAGATGTTTTCATCAGCTTCTTTGTCACTCTCTGACTCTTCATCAGTATTGGAAACAAAAGCAATGCTCTTGTTTTTCTTTTCAATTCTGTCCTTCATAGAGAATTCAAAGGTTTGAAGGGAACCTACTAGTTCATCCAGCTTCATGCTTCTTATTTCTCTAAATTCCTCAATGGCAGTGACTTTCATGTCAAACCTGGGTCGTAGGGATCTGAGGAGTTTCCTTACCAATTTTTCTTCAGGTATTTTCTCACCTAAAGAATCAAAGGTGTTTGCATAGTCAAGTATGCTCATGTGAAAGTAATGCACTGTTTCTTCTTCCTTCAAACTAGGTGGTTAGAATTTGGAGTCTACACATCTTCACTTTGCTTGTTCCTTCATGGGTTGTGATGAGAATTTCCCAAGCTTCTTTGGTTGTTGTGCATTGTTTCATCAGCCTGAACATGTTCTTGTCAACTCCAATGAATAAAGCATTCAATGCTTTTAGTTCCCCAGTGCTAGTGCATCTTCAGCAGTAGTCCATTCTTCTTCTGGTTTTAATTCTTCACTATCAGCTCCATTAGTATCTTTGACCTTGGGATGTTCCCATCCTTTGAGGACTGCTTTCCAAGTCCTACTATCAAGTGAATTCAAGAATGCAATCATCCTTGATTTCCAATAGTCAAAGTTAGAGCCATCCAGAAGTGGTGGTCTGTTCATGAGTCCTCCTTCTCTGTCCATCTTGCCAGAAAGTATCTTCCCTGGAGCTCACCCAATCATCTAGGGTGCCTGCTCTGATGCCAATTGAAATTCTGGCACGCGAGGGACCAATGTAGTGCACGATGTTGCAACACTGGTCCTCCTGGACACACAATAATAAAACGACAGAATTTAAATAACACAAGTTATTGTTAACCCAGTTCGGTGCAACTCACCTACTCTGGGGGATACTAATACAGGAAGGAAATCCACTATGGTAAAGTAGTTCAAAGCTCTCCGCAAACGCCCCGTTTACAGCTTATCACCTAGCAACTATTGAAGGTTTGAAAAACACAAGAAGGGGGGTTGAATTGTGTTTTTAGAAGTTAAAACTTTTCTAGCTTTTGTACGAGTAAATGCAGCGGATATGAGAAAGCTAGATAAACACAATACACAAGTAAACAGAGAGTGAGAGAGAGAAGAGTGTACACACAGATTTATACTGGTTCCTCTCACAAACTGAGAGTAGTCCAATCCCCTTGCACTTCCAAGGGATTTCACTATAATCACACAAGATTATACCATTGCTCCAGAACACACAGCAGGAGTCTTTACACTTGCTCAAGTCACACAAGACAAGAGACTTCAAAACTAACTTAATACAAATTAAGTAGGACTGAAAATTTCTAAGCTTAGACTCACTAATACTTGATTTAATCCTAAGTGAATACAAAGAATTAAGCTCATAGTCTAAATAATATCAAAAGATATTGTAGCTTAGAGTTACAAGAATGAACAGTTCTATGGCTTGAAATTCAAATTGCTCTCAAAGTATATTTGTTCAAACGTTCAGTGCTTCAGCATTTCGGTAGTCTTCTCTCAAGAGATAAGTCTTATATATATACTCCAAATGGATTGAGACGTTGAGATAAGACCGTTGATAGTACATTTGCAATTTGTTGATATGGAAATGATCGTGGTTTCCAAAAGGAGTAAACCAATTCCACTACTTCGTCCTTTTTCAAATGGCGCTTCAGCATTTTGAGTAATCAATAGTACAGAGTACTATACGCTCCATTTGAAGATAAGGATGATGTACTATTTCATTAGCCATAAGCTGTCAATCTTCAGAGAATGTCACTGGAAGCTTGTAATGACGTTTCGTTGTCTTCTGACTGAATTACGCAAGCTTCTGGACATGTAATCTTTTGGCATCTGAAAGACTTGGTTCAGAGGCTCTGAAGGTTTTATAGTTCAGAGTCTTAACGTTCAAAATGTGGTCTTCAGAAGCTCAAAATGATGATCTTGGTGTTTAAATTTTTACTTTATTCCTGCACACTAGATCAATAATTAGTAATCCCAATTGTCCATTTAATACTTTGTTATCATCAAAACTTAGGGTGTTTTATAAGTAAAACTCATCTTGTTCCAACAACTACCCATATAGATTTCTACTTAAGAACGTCCAAAGTATGAGACCCCTCTCACTTCCCCTCAACCACACAACCTGTGGATTTTTAATTTTGTTCTAAAAACTAATCACACTATGTGCTTAAAAGCTTAAGAGTGAACAACTTATTCTTAATCAATTATCAATCGTGATACTCCAAAGAATAACAATGATTTAAACTAAATCCTATGCCTAAAACTTCTCAATCACTCTATAGCGTTTGTATCATCAATGGTTTCAGGTGCTCTTCAACGAATGAAACTTGCTTCTTTATATAGAGTCTTGAATCTTCTTTGGCTTCATGAAGGATAGGATCGTTTGTTGCAAACTAATCTTTTGATTTAAATTCGTTTGCACAAAAAGATAATTTGTTACACAAACAATTAATATTTGTTTGTTTTATCTTTTTAAATCTTCCGCTTTAGATCAACGATCCTCTTGACCAAACAAATAATATTTAGTTTGTTTTTATCTTTTAACAAACAAATAATATTTGAATTTGTTTTTATCCTTTTAAAAACTCCAGCTGTAGATCTTCAGTCTTCAGCTAACAAACTTGTTCCTTGTTGATTCAATCCTTCAAACATATCTGCGCGCTAGATCAAGATAAGGATAAGGCGCGTTATCAGGCCGTGGTTCCCAATGTTACTGCATTGGAACTAACATTTGGCCTCAGGCTTATTTTACCAAAAATGAAGTCAATCTTCAAAACTCAACAAATTGGATTCACCAATACCTAGATCTCCGTTGATGAAGTCCTAAGGTTTTCAGAACCGAACCGGTCATCGAACTGGTGAGCTTACCAGTTCAAGGTTCAATTGGGCGGACTGGGGTTCAACCGGATTAGACTATTTTTAATTAAATATATATTTTAATTAATATATAAATAAAAATACATACAATTACTCAATATTCCTTAGTTTCACACATTAAAAAGATAAATGTAGTCAATATAAAGTCAAAACTTTAGTACATTACACATAAAATTTCTAATTCAAACCAAATTAGAAATGACATTGACTATTAAAATTAGAATCATACAAAACAAATATTATAATATTTATTGACTATTAAAATTAGAAGCAAAATATCAAAATTATCAACAAAAAGAAAGAAGCAAAATATCAAAAGTGAAATAGAAACAAAAAACGTGAGGTTAAAACAAAACATAATATTTTAACAAATGTTCACTTCTTAATGTAGCAAAAGTTTATTTTTCCTATAAAAAAAAAACGAAAGTATGAGGCTTGTATGTATGATGTTTGTCTAATATGGAGAGATTGCATTTGCATTAGACTATTAGTCTCACATTGCTAGTTTCACAAAACTTTAAGAGGTAGCTTCACTATAAATAAAGTGTGTAAGATGATGTTGGAATGTGTAGTAAAAAAAAATTCATTTTTTTTTGTTTTTTTCTGTCCAAAAAAAAGTGTCCAGACCGGCCAAACTGGCTAAACCGCCGGTTCTCCCAGTTTTTACCGGTTTTGAACGGTTTAGCGGTTCAGTTACCGTTTCTTTGCTCCTCGAGTTTATGGGGCTGCACGGACCGGATGTAGGCCCGTTTCGACCGGTCCGGTCCGGTTTTGAAAGCCTTGTGAAGTCCCTAATTCGTATTCAAACCCGAACAATCAAACCGTCTTGATCTTCGAAAATTATTTTCAACTCTCTTAATCAATCAACATTGATGAACATTGAAGAAAGTAAATTGAATCTTCCCCTACGGCTACCTTGTTATGACTTCACCCCAGTCGAAGATCCCACCGTGGTATGCGTCAATAAGACCACCAAAAGTCTTTGTGGCAACCCTCAACCCTAGCCTTGGCAAGGCTATGCTCTACCATTAAGCTATTTTCGCCATCTACGGTAGTGGCGAAGCACTACTAAGCAATTAACATATCACTTGATACAGACGACTTCTGTTTTTCCGCTGGACGACACTCTTAACCTCCGGTCGAGATACGAGCACGAGTAGGTAGGCGGCGGATCTCAAAGGAACTCTCTTGAAAGACTCACTAAGAACTCTTGAATTTTCTCTCAAATGCAAAAAATCAAAGTTACATTTAAACAGTGTTTAAGTGCTATATATAAGCAAAATCATAAAGAAGTGACACGTAAGCAAAAAATTAGAAAAACACGCACTTACACCGGTTTAAGTTTGGGGCATGCATCGGTGCAAGTAATTAGAACCAAAACAAAAAATCAATTTTTCCAGACTTGCACCGGTTCAACTTGAAGTTGCACCAGTTCAAGTACAAACCAAGAGATTCAAGTATAGGTACATGGAAGACCAGTATCGGTACAAAAACCTTTCTAACTAGAGTTGCACCGGTTCAAGTGGGCAGATGCACTAGTGCAAGAACTTGCACCGGTTCAACTTTGAATATTAATTTGCCTAATTTTTTACATCGCTCAATACAAGCGAAAAGCATAATGCATTTACAATACTTGGTATCTTCATAATAGAGTAAAGGGAGGGAAGGGATATCATAACTGAAAATGAAATTCTGACACGTATAGATCAGATGTCGTGCACGATGTTAATATACACGGATGTTACGAACAAATCAAGACATCATGACAACCTAAATAATAAAATACGGCATAAAGAAAACAACAAAAAGGAAATTCACTATAATAATATTAGTTTGAAGCCCAATGTAAACAACCACATGTTTACTATCTCCCCACCTAATTACTACACATGCTATTTCTATCTAAGAACTCCATGAAGCGGGTGAAAAAATGCGCGAGGGGAAAGTCGCTCGCTAGACAGTAAAGTCGCCACCGAACTTTATTTATTCCCGGAGGAAAAGGAAAATATCGATAAAACCTTAAAATAATGGAAAGATGGTCATCGCAACCATTTCCAGGTTCGGGAGTCAATTATGTGAGGGGAAGGGATTAGCACCCCTCACATCCGTTGTACTCAACGGGAACCTCCTCGTTAATTTTAGGGTTAAAAAATGTTTAATTTACTTGCATGCTTTTAATTATTTATTATATGTCAAGAGGGAAAAAGTTAGTTTTTTATTAGTGTGCTTGACAGGATGTATGAATCCTGCTTCTACGTATTCCCGGGTTCAATGGGAAATTCAAAGCTACACGCAGTTCTGGGTAGAAAATGCTTGTCTGTTGGTTGATTTTATTTATGAAAATGATTTGTTGTTTTCTTTTATTTTGACTGTGCTAAAAATATTTGATGCGTTGGAGTTATTTTTAGATGTGGAAGACAAACAACTTGTCGACAAAGCGTAACGCTGAGCCCCCGATTGTTCGAGAGATCAACGAATGTACATTCGTCAATCTCCTCTTTAATCCAAGATTTTTATTATAATATATTTGAGTGGAAAACGAACAACATGTCGACAAAGCATGACGCTAAGCTCCCGATTGTTCGAGAGACCAATGAATGTACATTCGCCAATCTCCTCTTTATTCCAAGATTTTTTTATTAGAATATACTTGAGTGGAAGACGAACAATATGTCGACAAAGCATGACGCTAAGCCCCCGATTGTTCGAGAGATCAACGAATGTACATTCGTCAATCTCCTCTTTAATCCAAGATTTTTATTATAATATATTTGAGTGGAAAACGAACAACATGTCGACAAAGCGTGACGCTAAGCCCCCGATTGTTCGAGAGACCAACGAATGTACATTCGTCAATCTCTTTTTAGTCCACATTTATTATATAAAAAATATTTGATGTTTAAGTGCTTTAAAAAAAGGATTAGAATTGGTGTTTTTTCGTTGTTTTATTAAATTAACTAAATCACATAATAAAAAACAAATAAAAAAATATAATAAAATTAAATCAGTGGGTGCATAAGCAACACGGGGGTGCATTCAGCGAAGAGGTCCCAACAGAAAAAAAGATCCCAAATCTATTTTGATCCCATGGGGGCAGCTCCTGGAAGGAGCACCATATGTGGGAACATCAGGGCTGTTCGATCGGGATCAGACATCCCTGATCTGATCACACCGATGGCCATCATGATGTTGACACATGGCAGTATATATATATATATAAAAAATAAAAAAATAATAATAATAAGCAATAAACAAACGAACACAAAACCAGAAAGAAGGATACCTTCTTCTTCTTGTTCAAAACGCACACTTCTCTTTCCAATCTTTTCAACGGCGGCGGCGGCTCCGGCGCAGGCCACCGCTGTCGTCGATTGTTCCTTTATCTCTCTCTGTCTCCTTTTCTTAATCGTGAACTCTCTCTCTCTGACTCGTCGGAGCAACCCGGCACAACAGCGATGGGAACAATACGGTGGGTCACAGCGGCGGAAAAATCGAAATTCCTCTCGCTTTGAGTTCTGTTTCTTTTGTTCTTGTTATTGGTTTTTGATTTTTGTTTTGGTGTGATGATGTTTGATAGAAGATGTTTGTAGTGGTGGTTTTGATTATGGATGCTAATGGTGCTATTTGTTGATGAAGATGGTGGTGATTTATATGATGTGGTAGTTGTTATGGTAAAGCTTTGTGTTATAAAGTGGCTGCAAGTTGTTGTTGTTTGAAGAGATATTGATGGAGGTTGGTGGTTGGCAATGGTGTTTTAATGGGGTGGCTTTGATGTTGGTTTGGAGATGAGATGGCGTTTGTGTTTGTTAATGGAGGAATTTGGTGGTGAGGTTGAATGAAGGAGGAATAGTTTGTGTTGAAGGTTGAAGATGATGATGATGGTTGTGTTGAATGGAGAAGGAGGCGCAGAAACAATCACCTATCCTTATAATAACAATGATTATGGTTATAATAACAATGGTTTTACTATGAGTTTTTTGTGTGTCTCTGCCTCCTCCCTTTGTTTGAAAATCTATTTGTTATTTATAATGAAGAAAACTAGGTTTAACTTGTAATGGAATGAAATTATATGAATTGAATGTAGTTTATGAGTTAATGAGGAATTTCTCCATTGAGACAGATTTGCCATGATTGCAAGATCCTTCCTTTTTATTTATGTTGACTTTTCTTGAATTTTTTTATGATTTTTTTTCTTTTGATAAAAAGTACAAAAAAATAATGAATAAAGTTTTCTAAAAAAAAAAATAAAAAAAATGCCTAAAATAAAAAACGAAAATTAAAATTAAAATTGTATTTTTTTGTGATTTTTGAATCAGATACTAATAATAAAAAATAAAGTGAAAAAGGAAATAGAAGATAAAAGCAAAATGTGGGACTCGAACATGTAACCTTGTCCTCATAAGCACTTGTACACTCTCAATATAGCCATACGAGCTAACAAACATATTTGCAAGGAGATTACACCACAAATAAGATAGCATTAAAATTAAAGTCAAAATTTGGGGTACGACACTCCTAGATATGAGACCCTTCTCACTTCCCCTCAATAATACAACCCGTGATTACAATAACTTCAAATAAGAGGAGACAACTCCAATAAACAAACCTTAATCTAAGCTTAAAAGCTTTAGATAGGTTTCACAATTACAACTCAACTAAACAGTTCAGCTCTAGTATCAAGGTGATAGAAGAGTTGCTCACAAGTAATAAAGGACTCAAACCCTAAAGACTTTTTTTCAATGACGGCTTCAGTAGTACTTTTAGGTTTTTGTCTTCCTTTATATAGCTTGAGTAAGCATGGTATTGATGAACAAACAGGCTAAGCAAATAGCTGATCCAAGGAGTATTCAACATACCTATTTTAGAACCAAATATTTTGTTTCCTTAAATGTTTTAACATCCTTCAGAAACACGTCAGACATAAACTGACCTTCTGTAGGTTCTAGTCTTCAGAGATCTCACGCGAAAATAAAACTTCCAGAGAACGAAATTAGAGCACGCTAAGATGTCGTACTCACATGTCAAGACATATGGTCCAACATCTTGTTAGAACATTGTTTTAACAGAATGTGGCCAATACAAAAACCCAACAGAAATCATTGTGATAAATTGCAATTCTAAGGTGCTTAGATCAAATAGATAATTTCTTGATATAATTTGTCTCTACAACACTAAATCATACAATCTTCACCATCATCACAACAATTCTCAGTTTCTCATTTATATTATAATTATAATAATAATACTATACACCTCTAATCTCACAAGTCCATGTGGATTAGATACTCTTTTTATTACAGTGATATACTCATACACTTGCGAGTGTATTATTGCAGGTAATCGTGATTAACATTTATGTGCAAGTATATACAGTCGCAATTGCAGCAAGTAATAAGAAAAAGTATCGAACCCACAGGGATTGCTTAAGGGAACTTAATTTCATTCATCATACAATTAATCTTCAACTTGTGAGTAAATAAAATAACAAATAACATTTTGATGGTCTCAAATAAGAAAATAATAAAAAGCGGGTTTTGTAATCAAGTTAAGAAAGTAGTTGGAACAATAATTCATTCAAATCCATAGTGTTCTATGTGAGTGAGTGATAAGTGCTGTCAAGACTATTGTGAGCAAGCTTGCCTTGTGGTTTATGTCTACAACGTTAGATTATAAAATGGGGGTTAAGGTGGATCCTATGTCTAGGTCACGCTTAATTTATTTTAGTTCAGAAAACCTTGCCTTTTTAAAATCCCACTATGGCTCTAAAGTTTATGTCTAAGTCATTAAATAAGAAGTATGTGTCCATCCTCTACTTAACCCTATTAACCCTTTATTTCCATGCACTATTAGATGTCTCATAATAATGAACTTCTGCCTAGATCTAAGTTGATGTAGTTCCTATGAGATTGGTTGCACTATAAGGCTAAAACAACATGTGCAAAGCAAATATGTGCAGGTGCAACATGTTGAACAAGATGTGTTAGACATCTTAATACTGGGCGTAGAACATGTTCAGAACAACATGTGAAGACGAGATGTCCCAAACATCTGGTAGGACATAGTTCCTATGAGATTGGTTGCACTATAAGGCTAAAACAACATGTGCAAAGCAAATATGTGCAGGTGCAACATGTTGAACAAGATGTGTTAGACATCTTAATACTGGGCGTAGAACATGTTCAGAACAACATGTGAAGACGAGATGTCCCAAACATCTGGTAGGACATCGTGCCCAAAACTGAAGGCTGAAGATCAAGATCAACTCAGAAACTCGCGCATCTCTCCAAATTTGTTACAAGGCGCGATTGATGATTGCCAGCTACTGAAAGGATGGATAACAAAGTTTCTTATCAATTATATATGTTACATATGATTGGGGATCATGACTAACTTAAATAAAAAGATTTAAATTCAAATCTTTTATCTTATGAGAGTTAGTTTTGAAATAAGTTTGTTTTAATCTAACTCTCTATTAGTTTTCATGTCAATCATTATTCAAATCTTGACAAGGCACATATGAGAATGAAAGATGATTTGAATCTTTATCTTGTGGAATAAGTTTTAAACAAAGTTTGTTTTAAAACTAATTCCTATCAAAGTGCAACTCAAATCACTCTACAATCAAGGGAGTTGCAACTCTATAGATAGAGACTCCAGTTATAATCTCTATTCACTCACAATAGATGAAGATTGTGAAGTCCAAGACTTTGTACCCACTGTGCAAAGTAGTGCCAACATCTAGTTGTGATTAGGTGTTTGGTTGTTGTTGAATGGTAATTCAACTTCATTGAAGAACGGCATAGAAGAAGATTTCCATCACTTGGGATTAGTGGTGAGAGGGATTAGAATGTGCACTCCTTAATGTGTAGTACGTAATAGGGCCTACAAGGGTTTTACTCATATCCTCGTGCATATCTAGTGTGACAAATAAACATATGCATTCACTCTGACGGTGCACAAATTTTACCCAATTCACTTACAGAAATTTTTGGAGGTACCTTTTCCCCACTATTCCTGAAGCGCAAATCGCCATCACGATACAGCCTTATCTCATCGGAGGAACCATCTAGTTTTGATACCTCAGATCAGATGTCATGTTCGTTAAAAAATTATTTGTACAAATACCTTTTCCATGGTTCAACTATTGTTTTGTTCCTAGGTTTACCCTTTCTATCATCAAAGGTTAAAAAATTTATTATAAACTAATGAATTCTAATGATTATCAAGAATCTTATTTTACCCGTATACTATTTACGTTAAAGGGCAAATTTGTAACACATTGATCTACTTGAGATACATTTAATAATGGCCGTAATTAAAAAAAAAATATTTTTACAATTAATAAACCACTATAAATATTTCATTTTTTTAGTATAACATAAGAAATATACACTCTAAGGTGATCAATTTATATTCTATTTGATACGTTCAGAGAGATAAAAATATGCAGAAAACTATCAAGTTAGTTTATGTTGTCCTTTTATTTCTTTCCTTATTATTTGTTACAAAGAACGTTGATGGTAAGTCATTTTTCATCCTTTTTCATTTTTCTTTATTTACTTTGTCATTCGTTCACAATAATTTATTTAGTAATATTTTATTATTGTTTATCTTTATAGCAATTAAATGTGAGACTGATGTTGATTGTCCAACAAGTAATACACCCAGTGTTCCTTATACATGGAGGTGCATTGATAACAGATGTGTTTTTCTTAAAGACGAGACACAAGATATAGTAGTACCAAACTAATGATGATTGTTATCAAACGCTATATGCAGGGAAAAATTAGTTTATATATTAAGAAAATAAATCTATGCAACACACCATGTGCTAGAATATACTATGAGTTTTCATTTTGTTATTGTTTAGCTCCCAATAATTGTATTTGATTAATCTTTCTTTTTGAAATTTTATGGACCTTGCAATTATGCCTTTGTACTCAACGACGTTGAAAATGAAATAAATGAACGCAATATATAATATTATTATTAGATTTCCTTTTCTCTCTTCATTTTAGATGTATCACCATTGTTAGACATATGGCCACGACTTAGAGAGGGGTGAGTAAGTCGGTTTCAAAAAGAGTTATGATGCGGAGGCTCCTCTAGATCAAAATATCTATCCCGAACGTATTGGATAAGAGAGATAATGCAAATAAATTAGAAATTATGAATTATTTAACGAAAGGATAAGCTAAAGCAGAGAATTGATTATTTTGAGGTAAAATTACCCAATTGGAAAATAAATGATTCAATTGAATTAAAGCAAGTATCGATAAACTAGTTTTCAACTAAGCGTAGTGAAAGAAAACTAGTTTGAGACTTTAGTCGAATAGTTGGTGTTCAATGTTCTAAGTTTCAATTTAAAAATTGCACTGATGCATTTTCTCAAACACTTGGCAAGCGTGTTTTACAACAACAATGAACACTAATTAAACAAAAAAATTTCAACACAGTTAACAAGATAATAAAGCGATAAAGAAAACATAAAGAGACACAATAGTTTGATTAGGGAGTTCCCGGATTTCTCATCCTCGCTATTGTCCGGTACGTCTTCCCCTAATTCCCAAAAAGAGGAATTGACAAATTTATTTTCAAAAACAATTTTGAATGATGGTTAGAGAAACAATACACAACAAATTATGAACAATCTTCAAATTTGATGTTGAATCCTCTAAGCTTTTAACCTTGATCTTCACGAAGATCAATCCCCAAGCGCCTTCATCTATCTTCAACAATCCCTTGTTGTGAGTATCAATTTTCTGCAAGAATCTATCACGAACCCAGATCTTCAACAATTACATCGAACCAAGCTTGTCACAACCACTTCAATTTGAGAATTGAAGTTATTCATATAGTTCTCCCTTGACGAATTCTCAAACCTTAATCAAACCCAAAAGTCAATTGCAATTAACCACCATGAACCTTATCTTCAACTCTTTAATCACCCTCATGATGAATGATGAAGGTTTTTTTTGTGTTTCTCTCAAGAACACACAATGACTCTCTCAAGAATTCTCTCATAACAATTCACAAAACTCGCTATAGAATGCCTCACAAATCTAAAAAGTTGATCTAAGAATATTAGGAATATCAATAAAAGGAAGATCAATCCAATTATCTGTCCAATCAGAAATATTTCGACGCTTTCCAATAAGCCAAATAGTTTTGGTCAACATTAAAGCATAATGAGCATTGATCCCATGCCAAATAGATGAAGGAATGAAAGATTGAACGTGGGATCCATTCAGAAGGAAACAAGCATGAAATATACACATCCATTGCTAATTACTAGAGAGAAATTTTCAATAAAGATGAAGCATCAAATAGGAGTTAATGTACCTATTAGAATTTGAAAGGTCTATACTCAACCACAAAAGCTAGCTTGAGAGTTGAGATTTGCACTATATTATAAATGCTATCTTTGCCATATCTCTAGCCAATGTGTGACTTTTAACACACCCCCTCACGCCCAGCACTATTGGGCTTGGTGTGTGGAATCAACAACGGGTGGCCCAAATATGGGAGGTCTCCACAACAATCTATCAATGGATCTAGGATAGGCTCTGATACCATATTAGGATTTGAAAAGCCTATACTCAACCACAAAAGCTAGCTTGAGAGTTGTGTTTTGTTAGAAATAAAATAAAACCATGATGTAGCTCTATCCTAGAGTTCGATCTCCGCTCCCCTCACTTTCTAATTAAAAGTGGAATTTAAGCATATGGTAGGTGGGCCTATGCATTATCCACGCTTCAAGCCCAAGTGGGCTCTTGCGTAAGGGGGCGTGTTAGAAATAATATAAAACCATGATGTAGCTCTATCCTAACAACTTAAGCTTTTTGGATAATCGGTTATTTGACAGTACTGATATGATGATTGATTTAGGTAGGGCGGCCGACCTTCTACAGGCACCTGTAGGGAATTAGTGTGTGAGACTGCGATCCACAAACTGATGCATGAGACTCACCCTCTACTTGGGAATAAATAGGGGAAACATAGCATGTCACAAGAGCAAGGCAAGGTTTGGAACCCTACTACGAGAGGGACGCCTTGCGAGCCAGGCTTCTAGAGATAAGACCTTTTGGCAAAGCCATGTCAATTTCGAGCCACGAAACCCTGCAACTGATGAGAAGGCCTATGGAGTAAAGGGAAGAGTGTACGTTGTCACACAACTTGCCTTCAAAAGGTGCCTAGAGGACAGGGTACACATACTTCTGCATTTTTTTAGGTTATCGAGATTGATTATCAATAGCTCTTTTTTGTGGGGAGGAATAATGCAGGAATGACGGTTCTTAGATGAGGGAATTGTTCCTCTAAAAAGAAAAAGATAGGCCATAATGAATGCATTGATAAAGAATTCACATCGTCACTCCAAACAAAATTTGTAATCCATGAATCTATCCTTTTCAGAATGTTTTTTTGGCCATTGGTAAACATGAAAGGAATATATAAGTTTCACTGAAAGGACTAATTGGATACGTCCCATGATTGAAAGTAGTACGCCTTTCCATGTGCCAACTTAGTGTTAACTGAACACGTCCCGTTATTTTATTAATCTATTAATCTATTAATATGAAAAAGTCAGATTTATTTGTCTTTCTCTCTCTTCTAATCCCTCTTCTCTCATTCATTTTCAATTGTCATGCATTTGATATTTAATGTGATTATTACAATTAATGACTCTACTAATATTCTACAACAAATAAGTTTAAAATTCAAAATTCAAATGTTTTCAAATCAATAGTATTAAATGTGGTTATTTCAATTTAATTTATTTGATATTGTTTTCAAAATTCAAATATAAAAATCAATTGTGAATTGTCATGATTTTTTCCTAACTTGGCTATATAAGATAGATGTGGATTCTCTCCTTCCCAATTTCCTACATCTCTTTCCTTCCTCTCTATCTGGAAAAACTTTACTCAATACTAACAAATTTTTTTTCATATTCCCTTCCAAATGTTTTTTATGGCAAAAATCCATTTTTCGTTCTTGTTATTTCTATTGCATAAAGGATGAGGAGAATTGAGTTTTTTTTTCTTTTTTAAAAAAAAAAAAAGAAATGCATGGTATATATCTTTATAAAGTTAAATTGAATTTGATTGCTTTATATTTCTACTTTTTTTTTTTACTAAGTTGCTTTATAATTCTTTATATGTTATTTGTTGCTTATTCTTTGCTTTTATTATTTTTTTCAGGTTTGTTTGTTGATCCATGTTATAGTTATTTTTTTTACAATTATATATGTAATGTAGTTGTTTTTGTTACATTATAATTGATAATTTTCTATTACTATATGGTGGTAGAGAATTATAAAAGTAATTAATGAGATATATTTGCGATTTTTGGATATGTGTGAAATTTTGTAATTACAATTTATCAAATCCATTCTTTTTACTTTCTTATTTTTTCAGATTTTTGTTGTGATTATTATTAATTTATTATTGTTGTTGTGGTGTGTGGATTTGTGTCTATAGTTTTTAAGGAGGTTGGTGAGATTAAAGTGACAATATTGTGAGTGTTTTCGAATTTACTTAATATTTAGTTTTTAAAAAATAAATTTAGTAGTGTGTCAACAAAAATATATTTATTCCTAGTATTTTTTTGTTTGTTTTTGGGTACAATATCCTTAACATTATTAATTGTAAAGAAAGTTGAAACGTGAGTATAGTCACTTGGAATTTCTTTATCAATTTTTTTTTCAAAACAAATTTAATACGGTTATTGCATATGTGCATGGACCAGAGCTTAAATTCGGGTACATCCATTTTTTTTTTTGACAAAAGCAAACTTAACTCATTTCATTAAATAAATAGTTAACAATACAACGAGGAATCGACTCAAAGATACAGCGACTAGGTATAGAATAGGTCGCCCTAGCTAGGGAATGAGCCACCATATTCGCTTGACGCTTGACAAACTTGACCTCAAAGTTTGGATATGACGATAGTAAGGACTTAATAAAAGAAATTACAACACTAAACTCAGAAGTTCCCACTAGTGTTGATGTAATGGCATCAATAACAACTTTGGAATCACTTTCAGAGATAACATGAGATAAACCTCTATGCGCCGCTTCACAAATTGCTTCTTTAAGGGCCAACGCTTCATCCTCCAATGTATTAAGCCTTCCATTTATTAGCATAGTTCCTGCAAGAATAAAGTGCCCACGATGGTCACGTAAACACCATCGTCCTCCCGATACTCCAGCTGTGGTATAAAAACTAGCGTCAACGTTGCATTTCAAGTATCCAGGGTGCGGTGGCTGCCATTGTTGTGCTGCTGGTCCAGCTTGCTGCTGCGTTACTGAGGCTGAATGTTGCTGCAGTAACAGCGGCTGCTGCTGCTCATCAAGTAGGCCTTGAATCCTCGCCCATTCATTCCATGCTTGTGCTGCTTGCATTCCAACTTGACGTGCATTCAGCTTGTTATCGTTCCACACCGCATTGTTTCGGTTTTGCCAAATCATCCATAGCAACAATGCCATTTTTCCTGCAACTTGTTGATTATCATGACAGCAAACATTAAAAATAAAGTCTCTAATATTTTGAGAAGAGTTCAGCCTTGGATGTAAAACATGATCTATTCCCATGGCATTCCAAGCTTCGTTATTATTATCACAATTAAAAAATATATGCCAATCGTCTTCCGGTTCCACTAAACAAAGCGGACATTCTAGTGGACATTGAACATGTCTACTTCTTAGCCGCATCCGGGTGGGTAAGCACTCTTTGCAAATCCGCCATATGAAATGTTTAGCCTTCGGTGGCGCGTGAATCTTCCAAATCCTCCCCCATTCCACCTTGTCTCTCGGTCAGCTCCTCCCTTGTCTCTCCTTAAATAATTTCCGATAGCCGGATTTTACCGAGTATACTCCGTCTCTTTCCTCCTCCCATATCAATTTGTCCTCTTGAACCAGTTCCAACAGTGGTACCTTAAGAATCCTGGCTGCCACATCCTCTAAAAATAACACATTTATTTTGTCTAAGTCCCATTGTTTCATTGATGGAAGCATAATGTCTTGGAGATTTAAATGATACACACCTTGACTTTGTGGAGAGTCTACCCATCGTCCTTCTTCTTCTCGTAACCATGGCTCATTCATCACTTTAATATTACTACCATCCCCAATACTCCACCTACAACCATGTAACAATACTTCTCTAGATTTCCATATACTTCGCCAAACAAAACTTGGATTATTTCCAAGGCTAGAATTAAAGAGAGAAGAGTGAGGAAAATACCTAGCCTTGAAAACTCTAGCTACCAAAGAAGTTGGTTTGGTGATAAAATTCCACCCTTGTTTTGCCACCATTGCCATGTTAAACATATGAAAATCTCGAAATCCTAGGCCCCCTTCATCCTTAGAACATGCTAACTTGTCCCAAGCAAGCCATCGGATTCCTTTATTATTAACCCCACCGCCCCACCAAAAAGCATTGATCATTCTTTCTATCTCATTAATTAGAGAATCCGGAAAAAGATAGATGCTCATAACATAAGCCGGGATAGCTTGTAATACCAACTTGATCATAACTTCCTTACCAGCTTTAGAAAGGGGACGACTCCTCCAAGAATTGATTTTCCTCCATATCCTGTCTTTGATATATGCAAAAGTCGCTTTTTGCTCCTACCCACCATGGAAGGCACACCAAGATAGGTACCTGTGCCTAACACATGTCGAACACCCATTAGATTAGAAAGATCCTCTTGTGCTGCTCGACTAATGTTGTGACTGAAGAACACTTCTGACTTTGACAGGTTGATTTCTTGTCTGGATGCTTCCTCATAAGATTTGAGAAATTCCATCAGTTTCCTGGTTTCAGAAAGATTAGACCTACAAAAAATAAAGCAATCATCAGCAAAGAGTAAATGGGACACCGAAGGTGCCCCCTGCATATCTTCACGCCGTGAAGTTCGCCATTAGCCACCGCCTTGTTAATAAGAGAAGTTAGGCCTTCAGCCATCAATATGAAAAGGTAAGGAGATAATGGATCTCCTTGCCTAAGACCTCTGCCAGGATGAATAGGGCCTACTTTTTCAAAATTCACCAAAGCCGAGTAGTTAACTGAGCTTACACACAACATCATCCATTGCACCCACCTTTTCGAAAAACCCATCTTACTCAGGACGCCCTTCAAGAAACTCCATTCTACTCTGTCATACGTCTTGCTAATATCAATTTTAAGGGCAATTTCCCCTTTAGTACCTCTGGTTTTCCTCTTCAATGCATGAATTGTTTCAATAGCAATCAAGGCATTGTCAGTAATATACCTCCCTTCCACAAAGGCCGATTGCTCCTCAGATATACATTTGTTAAGGACACTTTTCAGCCTATTTGCTAGAAGCTTTGACACCATTTTGTAGAGAACATTACGTAGGGATATCGGGCGATAATCCCTCATAGACGCTGGATTGTCGCTTTTAGGAAGGAGACAAATGTTGGTCTCGTTTAAAGAGGAGGGAAAGTAACCTTTTTCAAGCCAGTCTTTAGCCGCTACAAAAACTTCATCTCCACATAAGTTCCAAAATTGTTGAAAGAAAGCTGGGTTAAAGCCATCAGGACCTGGTGATTTGTCTGGGTGCATCTGAAATAGAGCAGTTCTCAATTCTTCTTTCGTTATAGGTGCTTCTAAGTTGTGATTATCTTCCTCTGAAACTCTTGGTTGAATGAGTGATAACACCGGCTCCTGGACCCCTCCTTTTGGTTTGAACAATTCTTCAAAGTATTTTCTTGCCACTTCACATAAATCCTTCTGCCTTGTAACTATCACATTATCTTCATCTTTCAACTTGTCAATCTTTTTCACTTTTGTTCTTGCGGTGGCCGACATGTGGAAGAATCTTGTGTTTAGGTCTCCTTCTTTGAGCCAATGCATTTTGGCCCGTTGACGCCAAAATAATTCTTCTTGAACAAGTGTTTTCGCATGTTGATGTTGGGCCTATTTAAACTGTGCTACACTTACTGCATCATTCTTATCCCTTGCCCTTTCCATCTCAACTTCATACTCCTTGATCTCCTCCTTGAACCGTTTCTTCCTTCTTCTCCCCCATCTCTGAAGTTTATCTGCACAATGAGAGAGCCTATATATGATATCAACACCTTCACCGTTATTCCATCCCTCAGCCACCACCTCATCAATATCTTCTTCTTTCAACCAGCTATTCTCGAATTTAAAAGCATACCTAAATTCTTGTATGATCACCGGGTTGCATTGGAGAAGAATCGGACTATGATCTGAATGTGACGTCAAAAGATTGATCAATTTTGCATTAGGGAATAGAGAGAGCCATGTTGATGTAGCTAAGGCTCTATCTAGGCGTTCCTCAATGACATGGTCGGTCCCTCTACTTTTAATCCAAGTGTATGGATAACCCTCCAGATGGATATCAGTAAGGTCACAGTCATTAACAGCGCTTCTGAACCCTGAGCATAGCCAGTTTGGATGTGGGTGCTGACCTTTTTTGTCCTCCTACGAAAGGAGATCGTTAAAATCCCCTATCACACACCACGGTAACGGTGACATGTCTCTTAGTTATCTAAGTAAGTCCCACGCCATACTCCTACGATTTCTTTTTGGATAGCCGTAATAACACGTCAGTCTCCACTCTCCTTTCTCCCCATCCTCCACAATGATGTTGATAAAGTTTCTAGAGTAATTCATCACCCTACACGTCACCTCATTCCTCCACATGATAGCAAGACCTCCACTTCTCCCTTCCACATCTATTGATAAGCAGTTATCAAATTTCAACAGGACTCTTATACTTTCCATCTTTTGTTTTTTTGATAGAGTTTCAGATAAAAAAAGAACATCTGGCCTGTGACCATGAGCTATGTTACGGAGGTTTGGAATTACACTCGGGACGCTCAACCCCCAGCAATTCCAGCTGAGAACAATCATTGGCCCCGGCAGTCCTGGCTGCCAGGACCTGCCGATAAAAAATGCTGAGTTTGTACTGTCTGACTGTCGGTCTCCTTCTTGTCATCCTCTCTTCTCCTCTTTTTCTCTGTTTGTACCTCCATGTCTGCTTTGTCGCTACTGTTCAGAATAAGGTTCGGGTCAGAAGGGTTTGAGTCGAGTCGGTTTACTTTATAAATGGTTCGGTTATGGTTTTGGGTCGGGTTGATTTTTATGGTGCGGTTTAGGGATATGTTTACGTGTTTCTGTTGTGCCCACATACTCCGCGTGTTTGACAGAAATTGATGGTCATTCAAATTTGCGGCGGCTGTGAAATGAATGGGAATGACAGCTGGCTCATTATTGGGTTTAATAGAATTGTCGGTTTGTTGTTGTGGCGGCTGATGATGAACTGTTAAAGGTTGGAACAAGGTATTGATGGTTATTGATGGTCTGTCGGTTTGATGAGGCACGTGAAGCATAACGGAATTGGGTTGATGTGAAGGCTGTAACGCCTGGTTCTGCAGGTCACTTAATGTGCGATCAATGATTTGTGTAACTGCTGGATTCCTGGTTAATTGGTTCTGGTCATTATTGGCAGAATTATTTGCATCATAATTACGTGTGGGACCACCCGTGTTCTGGTCAGCTTGGTTTCTCCCTCCACCGCCGACGTCGGCGTTCGTACTGCCACCTGTTTCCTCCTTTAACCACTGTGATGTCTGCCGTCCACTCCGCCTCCTTGGCTCCGCCCGTAATTCATTAGACCATTGTCTAACTCCATCATCATTCTCCATGGCAAATCAGACCTCACATTTGTTCTCAGCATGCCCCATGATTCCACAGACAAAGCAAAAAACTCCCAATCTTTCATACTTAAATTTGACTGTGCACCATTCTCCTCCATTATTCTTAACTCGCGTATTCTTTTTGAGTGGCTGAAACACATCAACACGAACTCTTAGTCTCATGTATTGTCTCCAGAAGCTTGAGTTGTTGTTTTTATCATATTCGACAAAAGCTTCGATGAAATTAGCCAATTTCTTCCCGACTTTCTCCGCCATGAGTCCCATCGGAAGGTTATGCACTTGTACCCAGAAGTCAGCATGGTACAATGGGATATTTTCAATTTGGACTCCTAGTTGAACTCGTTCCACAATTAGCATGCGATTATCAAACATCCATGGACCTCCTTGAAGCACCCCCTCCATATCGAGGGCATGGGCAAATTGAAACAAGAATAAACCTGTTTTCGCCTCCTTAATCTTCACTCCCTTTACTGGCCTCCACCACTCCGCCATGGCCACCTTCATAGAGTTGACATGAATAGTTCGATCAACTAAAAATCTTCCAACAAGGCACCACTTGAAATCCCCTTGTTCCTCTCCCTCTTCCTCCATGTCAAAGATGAATCCCTCTTCTTCCTCCTCCGCGTGTAATGATAAGTCTTCTAGATTAACTCCAGCCATGATGCGTTGGATGAATGTGTGTGTGTACTTGGAAAAGCTAACTCGGCAACAGTGAATAATGAAAAAACAAGCTTCTCAAAAGAGAAGATAGCAAACCCTAGCAGAGACTAGGCAAACTTTTTTGGAATCATACTTTTAAATCTTCCTTTTTATTTTGTTTTTTGTACAATAATCTTGTCTCCACTTAATCACCTTAAAAGATAAAATTTAATCATATCGACAAATATAATTTTTAATCATCTACAATACTTCAATATATTTGCTTCCTTGAGAAGTTTGTTTTGTGTCTTAATTGAATTGACATTTAACCTACATTAATAGCATTTAAATTCTTTTATTAAAAAAATAACATTTAAATTCATTCAAACCATTATCAGATATTATTTGGCTTCTTTGAGAAATTTGGGTAATAATATATTATTTTCTATTAATCTATTAATATGAAAAAGTCAGACCTATTTGTCTTTCTCTCTCTTCTAATCCATCTTCTCTCATTCATTCTCAATCCTTATGCATTTGACATTTATGTGATTATTACAATTAATGACTCTACTAATATTCTACAACAAATAAGTCCAAAATTTAAAATTTAAATGTTTTCAAATCAATAGTATTAAATGTGGTTATTTCAATTTAATTTATTTGATATTGTTTTCAAAATTCAAAAGTAAAAATTAATTGTGAATTGCCATGATTTCTTCCTAACTTGACAATATTGTGAGTGTTTCCGAATTTACTTAATATTTAGTTTTTAAAAAATAAATTTAGTAGTGTGTCAACAAAAATATATTTATCCTTAGTATTTTTTGTTTTTGTTTTTGGGTACAGTATCCTTAGCATTATTAATTATTAATTGTAAATAAAGTTAATTAATTGTAAATTAAGAAAGTTCATGAAACGTGAGTGTAGTCACTTGGAATTTTTTTTTCAAAACAAATTTAATAATAAGTAAATTTAATAGGGTTATTGCATATGTGCATGACCAAAACTTAAATTCGGGTACATCCATTTAATCACCTTAAAAGATAAAATTCAATCGTATTGACAAATAATTTTTAATCATCTGCGATGCTTCAATATATTTGCTTCCTTGAGAAGTTTGTTTTGTGTCTTGATTGAATCAACATTTAACCTACATTAATAGCATTTAAATTCTTTTATTAAAAAAATATTTAAATTCATTCAAACCATTATGAGATATTATTTGGCTTCTTTGAGAAATTTGACAAGGTCTCACCTCTGCTTATCAAAGAACAAGGGTTGTTAACTCCCTTTAATTTGATTAAGTTACACTGATTTATATTTGCATGTTTTTTTTCTCATTCACATAACACTGGTTTGGGTGGTGATTTTAGGATGACCACGATGCAAGATGGACAATGGCGAGGGAAGTTGCAAGTAGCGATAGGGAGAACGATGTTGCATCCTGAGATGGTGATTGTACTTCTACTTAGGATGGTGACGGCGATGCGACGTAACAATCATGTGAGGAGGGAGCCTACACGTAAAAGGTTTTGGACATAATGGCTTTTAGAGTATGCATTCTTTTTTCCGTTGTTTTGAACAAAGCCTCACGATATCAGTTGTGATCCTATTGGTGGTTTTTATTTGTTTCTTTCTTTCTGTTTTTCTCTTTTTGTGGTCTCCCTATTTTATACTCTAATTTTATTTATATATATAATATATAACTTCTTTTGCCATTAAAAAAAAGTATGAAATTACTGATTTGTATTGCATCCTTTATTTTATATAATTTACCATAGCGCGCGCGCGATATATATATATATAAAGAGGATTCGAAAGCCTTTTTCAATCAACATGATTCTAATGTTATTGGTGTAAAGACTTGGATCCAAGTAATTAAATTAATGTTTTCACTTTTTTTAAACTGTTCTGCTGATTTGTTATTTTGTATACTTAATCATGTATACTTAAGACATTTTTTAGTACCCAAATAAATAACACGACTGAAATTAGGAGTGTAAGATATGATACTAACTACTCACTAAGTTACAAGCACTATATGTTTCGTTTTAGTCCCTTAAGTTTTTTTTTTGTTTCATTTTTTTCTCTTAAATTATAAGCACTATACAATTTGGTCCTTTAATTTTCTTCACTTCATTTTAATCAAGAAGTTATGAATGTTGGACACATTTTTCCTTCACGTTACAAAATTTAGACCTCCTATTAGAGATCAAAATATCTTAATAAATGTAATTTAAGGGACTAAAATGTTCAAAATTTATAACTTATGGAACCAAAATTAAATGAAAAAAGGTTTAGGTACAAAATTATCTAAAGTTTATAATTTAAGGGACCAAAATTAAATAAAAAAACTTAAAAGACAAAAAATGAAACCTCCATATTCTTAAAACCAATCTTTTGGTCCCAAATTAATTTTATTTTTGGGAATTTTGTGCATTTATTTTTGGAAATTAAATTTATAACTTAGCAACACTTTTTAGACATAGTTTTTACAGCAGTGGTATTCAGTGTGGCATATTAAACATAGTCATTTTTTTTTATAATTTTTCATTTTTTTTATTTGAACAAAGCCTCACGATATCAGTTGTGATACTGTTGGTGATTTTTATTTGTTTCTTTCTTTCTGTTTTTCTCATTCTTTGAAAATTATGGAAATGTTAATATTAAAATGCTATTTTTTGTAGTTTCATTTTACCCGTGCTTGGCACGGGTCCGGATACTAGTTATTTTATACTTTACAGTTTTGCACTCCCCCTTGAAATTCCTTTAAGAATTTCGGAGTATTTTGCGACCACTAACTACAAAGCCTATTTATGAGTATTTTTTTTAAATTTTTTTTAAATATTTATGTTTTTGGGATTAAATTGTCACAACAACAATTTTATTTAATTGTTTTTAGGTTTAGCCCCCCCGTCCCCCAAAAAAAATTGTATTTTCTTTTTCTTGATTTATATTAAAAAAAAATTTTAATGTTCTGCAGATGAATTTTGGAGATTTAAGGGGCATCATAGTTAGAATGTTACATAAAAAATTCTAACTTATTGTTTTTTTTAGGTGAACTAATAACTAACAACATAATGACATCAAAGAGAATAGAAGACATCACAACTAGGTTGACACCCTTGTACCCTCTAATCCTCTGTCAATTGTTCGTAGTAGTAATAATAATAATAATAATAAAGGGGGAAAAGTACAAATGGGTGGGGGGTTGTGTTAAACCAAGACATACAGAAATAACTAAAAGCCAAACATAACACTAAGTTCTACGATAATTAGGAACACCATATCTATCACGAAGGATTTCCTCCTACAGGAAAGGAGGCATGATATCCCACCTACGGAAACCCCTAAAATTATGACTGTGATTTGCCAACCTGTCCGCGCAACAGTTACCTTCCCTAAAAATGTGTGAAAACAACAATTGCATATTATGAGAAAAGCAGTTGTTCCACCTATTTCTGAAGTCCCAATGGACTATAGAAAAGTTGTTGGAACAAAGTTCCCATTGGTGTGTGAATTGAAAATAAATTTTGAGTCTCACTTCGGGTACTAGAACATATTAGTGTGTGTACCATACTAATGTGTATTTTTTTAGAATAAAAATACCAATTAATTAAATAGCATTTGCACCTTTTTATTGTGAATGAGACGTTGCATTTTTTCTTTGATGAGAGAAGTTACAAAACAGCCTAATTGACAAGATAGATAAAACATGGGTTAGAGCTTTTAGCTTGATGCCTTCTCATAGTGCCTTCCATATATACTTAGCCTCATCTTGCTGAACCATTGAAGGATAGGGTTCAAGGATGGATTTAGGTAGTGTTCTGGACTGGGCCAAGGAACTGGCCCAAATCCACTCTTGTTCGGGTTACAGGGCAGGCCCAATAAGGACTTGTTCCTGCCCGACGGACTAGCAAGCGCAAGCACACCACGTGCTCCTCGACGCAGATCCGTTGAGCTTATCCACTCCTCCTAGGATCGTGGAATAGCTCCACCAAGGTAACAGCTGGCAACAGCTTCTCCCCATATCCTGGGAGTTATCTTGGCAGTCTACCTTATTGGGCTGCTCGACACGGCCCACTAAGGAGACCTTTGACCCAGCGCTGGGGGCAACTATATAAGCTCTCCTTGACAGGAGAGCATGGTACACAATTCTATTCTCTCACTCTCACTCTCTCTATTCTTTGTATCTCTCTCTGTCTCTGACTTAGGCATCGGAGCACCTGCAGGTACAACCCCCCCTCCGGTGGTGAACTTGCTGCTTGACGCTGTTTGACGACGGACCTCTGGCCATCACTCCTTTCTGATCAACAGGTTAGATCAGTGGCGCCGTCTGTGGGAACTGAAGTTCTCCCCATCTTCTCTTCTTTCCTCCAAGAACGAAAGATTAAAACTAATTTTCCAACCACAATCATCATGGCCAGTGGTTCAAACACCAACAACGACGACGTCAACAACAACAACGTCGACGTCGTTCCTCCGTTCACCTTGAACGCCGGTGGTCCTGTCCTCATGCCGGTTGACGACAACGATCAGCCCATTCCTGAAACTGATCACAGAGACGGACGAGAAACCTCTCCTGATTCTGATGATGAGGATGCGGTGCAGTTCCTCTCTGAGCGAAAAAAGGGGAAGCACTCGCAAGTCATGCTGGGAAAATCGGCAACGACTCCTCAACCGAACTCCCCGCGAGTTACGGAAAACGCTGCTCTGCTCGACGCCTTGCGCGAAACTATCCGGACTGTTACCGAGCAGAACGCTTGTATCTGGGCGCTGGAAGACGGCCAGCGACAAATTTTAGGGTATATCAAGTCACTATCGTCCCCGTGGCCCTTTGCATGGTGGGGCATGGACATCCTCGGTCCCTTCACCAGAAGAAACCTCCAATGCAGATATCTCATCGTCAGAGTAGATTACTTCACCAAATGGGTAGAGGCAGAACCACTCCCTAAAATAACTACATTTAGGATTTTATGTTTCTTCAAGAGAGATATCCTATGTCGTTTTGGGATACCCCAAGCTGTGGTCACTGACAACGGCACACAGTTTACTGACAAGACATTCAGGGGATTCCTCGCCAAAATTAATACAAAACACCACTTCACATCTGTCGAGCACCCACAAACCAACGGGCAAGCAGAAGCCGCGAACAGAGTCATCCTGCGCAGACTGCGGCGACGGCTGGGCAACGCGAAGAAACAATGGGTCGAGGAGCTGCCCCACATCCTATGGGCATACCGAACTACCCCTCATTCCACTACCGGGGAGACACCCTTTCGCCTAGCATACGGGACCGAAGCAGTCATCTCCGTGGAGATTGGAGAGCCTTCTCGTCGCACTAAAGCCCCTCTCGACGAAGAGATGAACGACGAGGCGATGAGAGAAGAGCTGGATCTCGTCGAAGAAATCCGAACAACAGCTTCCCTCAAAGAAGCTTCATTAAAACAGCTGGTGGCTGCTCGACATGACTCCAAAGTCATAAAAAGAGACTTCGAAGTTGGCAGCCTTGTCTTAAGACAATATGCAAAAGACTCTCACGAGGGCAAGCTCGCAGCCAACTGGGAGGGTCCATATCGTGTCCGCGGCAAAACGGACAATGGCGCATACCACCTCGAAACCCTCCAGGGGAAGGAAATCCCTCGAACGTGGAATGCCCAAAAGTTGAAACAATATTATAGCTAAGTTATTTGCCAACCATGCATCTACGCAAAGACAGCATCAGCTCTTAAAACAACGAGCAGAGCTCCTCGATAACGGATGTCGCGCAGGCACCCGCACTCATCTAAAATACTCATGGTAAACTCTGAGCTCAACATACGAGCAGAGCCTCTGCCCGACGAGGAAAACTCAAGAAACGAGCTCCATCGTCGTCGTGCCGTAACCTAAGTAGTTCAGGTCGTGGGATGTTCAGGTCGTGGGACGAGCACATCCACGCGCTCGGATCCGCGTTAGTCTAGAAAAATGACTTTAGGCGCTTAAGTAGTTCCCTAAACTATTTAAGTTATTTCCGAGGACAGACGTCCTCGACAGAACGTATCCGTACAACAATTAGCGAATCACAAATTTTAAGGATTTTTTCCAAGTTAAATTCCAAGCACAAATTCGTATAATTAAACGAGCACAAAATAAACATCCACACAAACAGGCAAAACTTAGCAAATACGAGCATAATTGATAAAGGACCACCAAAGTTGACATTGTCACTAAAATAAAGGGACAAAACCCTGCTGTTCAAATATTACAAAGATTCGGCGCGCAAGCCCCCGGAAATAAGTTTAATAAAGACAAACAATAAATGGCACGCAGGCCAAAATAAACTGGGATAAGCTAATGGTCGCTCTCGCCATGGCCCTCTTCCTCGCCACCCTCAGGCATGTCCTCCTCTTGTTCCTCCTCGGCATCCTCATCTTCTTCTTCCTGCTCCATCTGCCTGTATTGCTCGGGGATGACAATCTCCCCGTTTTCAACTTTGCGAAGCAGCCCGGTTCCCTCGGTGACCAGCCCGGGGTTGACAATCTTCAATTGGGCAACGGCATTCTGGAAGCTATACTTGGCACTTTCAAAGATCTTTCCCATCTGTGCCCGAACTTCGCCCACAAGCTCTGCTCGGGTAGTCAAACCCCGAACATGCTCGGGCTCATCCTCGGCAGGAACCATCACCTCCTGAACGCCCTCAGCTCCTCCTCGACCTTCTCTTTATGCTTCCTCTCCCCGGAACAATTGACCTTCAGCCCTGCCACCTCCTTCTCGAGGGTTCGAACCTTGTCCTCGGATTTCCTGAAGTCGGCAGCGAGGTTAGCATAGTTCTCCTGCTTGCCCTGCAGGTCCGTAACAGTGTTCCCAAGCTGGGTCACCTCGGCAGTAAGCTCAGCGTTCCTCTTCAATAACTTTTCCACATCTTTGCTCGGCCCCCTCTCGTTTAGCATCATCGCCGTCTCCGCCAGTCGAAGAGTTGCCGCAAAATCATTGGCAAGCTGGGCCCCTAGCTCCTCGGAGCTGAATTTCATAATAGCTTCCTTCTCCGACCGCAGAATTGTCGCCGGGTGCTGCTTAAGATATCCGGGCAGGCCGAAAAGTGGAGGGAACACTAGTAGAAATATGACATATTACATAACGTTTTTACATCTGTCTAAGATATGTCAGATGTGAAAAGCTATATGGAGTAATGTTTACATCTGATTTCAATAGCCACAGAAGTGAAAAATATATGGACAACACTTTTTACATCTGATATCAATATACCTGATACAAAACTGAACGCGGTGGCAGTCTTGTAATTATGACGAAAAATATCTAATTTAAATTTATATCTGGGCATATATAAAATCAGATGTAATAAGGCAACTTGAATAAAAATAAAAATAAAGTTTTTTGAATCAATATTAATAAAGTCATAAAAAAAACGTGTTTTTGGAATCATAGAAGAACGTTCAACGTACAGCTCTCTCTCGCAATATTGCTACTCGCGAAGTACCACCGTCGATCTGCACTCTGATCTCACTCACAACGTACACCGTCGTCCTCGCCGTTGTTCAATCTCACTCTCACCGTCGTCCTCTCTCACTCTCACCGTCGTTCTCTCTCTCACTCTCGAAGTTATTCCCAAATTGCAAAATCAGGTACTGTTCTTGAACCCTAATCCCAAATCGCAAAATCGAAGCTTTTTCTGTATATTTTTCAAATGATTTCTTTGTTTTTGTGGTTTGTTACTTGATTTTAGCTCTTAGAACTGTTTCTACTGCAATTGATTTAGGTTTTTTAATTGATTTGTTTTTCTGCTGTTTCTAATTTTTACAGGTTCATAGAACTTTTTTTTTTCCTGCTGTATTCTACTTGTTAATTTGTTATCAGACATTAATGTTACAGGTTCATACAATGTTACTAATTTTTTGTTCTCATAAAGTATTGTTTGGTTCTCATAAAGTATTGTTTTGGTTAAATTATTTGAGTGTAGAATGTTTGGTAACAAAACTTTAGTCTTGTTGCACACTGTAAAGAATTAGGATGTTATGCTTTTTGTGTTTTTTTACGACATTCAATTCTGATTTTTAGGTTGGCTCCTAGGAAACATGGAATTCATTTTGTCTGCTTTGCGAGCATCACAGTCAACTGTCAGTTGCACTTGATATTCTGTGAGTATTTTGCACTTTAGTTCATTAACTTATTGTACTCTATTGTATTTTTGCATGCTTTTAATCCCCTAACATGTTTTTTAAATGCACTAGTTCAGTATTGGTTTCCTACTCGGGCTGTGACGATGAATCATCACTCAAAAGGCATCTTGACTATGAATTGAAATTTGCATTTGACAAAGAAAGTTTTCCATTTCTGAGTTATATTGTCACAGTTATAGTTGCATAATTGCATATAGATTTGCTTCTTAAATTAAGTTATTGGAGGATGAGTAGGTAAATTTAGTTAAATTGGTAGGATAAGTGATTGATAAGGTGATATCTATGATATGAAAGTAGGAGCAAATAGTGTTATTCAACTTATTATGCAATTCTTACTGGTATATGATGACATAAGATGCATACTGGTTTTGGTCCATGAAATTCTTAGCACATGCCTCCCTAACCCACATTCTCTCATCATCTCTAGAACTTTCCCGAACCCACATTCTCTCCAGAGGATGATTCCAAAATCTTTCCAATTCCTCTCTAACACTAAGTACATTTAATATATTCATGGAAAATAAGCTTCTTCCAACTAGTTAGAGAATCCATTAGAAAGAATTAAAGGCTAAAGCTTCAAGATTTGGGTTAGTGGAAGAAAAGAGGGTTTGAAACCCACAAGGTGTAAAAAGGTCCATCACCATCTTCATCTTCAAATAACTGAGGTGAGTTCTTATTAAGTTTTAATTTTTGGTGGAAACTAGAGTTTTAGAGTAAACCTAAGTATGAGAAGTTGCATGTGTTTGAATGTTAAGAAATCCTACACCAACTTATTACAAATTATGGTTAAAGACTTCAATATAGAAATTAGATTATGTTAGATTCATATTCTGTTATAATTTAATTACAATCTAGTTGAGATTCTAGATTATTTGATCTTGAAATGGTTTTGGGACTGGTTTGAAACTATTGGTACTCTTTTGGGACTAATAGAGACTATAATTTAAGCATTAAAGTATATTAGAATCATGTTTGTCATGATAGAATATGAGCTAGCTGGAATTTCATGTTAAAATTTCACTAGGGACTGTTATGAGACAATTAAAGACTAGTTAGAATGTAGTAAAATAATTAGAATGATTTGTCTGGACATTTTGGTAAAATTCTTATAAGTACATCAGCTGTCCTTGACTATTATTATTGTTGACAGTGGCGGACAACCTTATAGTTTGGCAGAAAATTGTGTCGCATGAGCTCTAAAGTAATGCAGGCTTAGTTTTACATGATAAGTTACATTGTTACACTTTACCAGATAGTAGTTACTAGTCTTAGTTGTTATTGGATGCACTCCTTTCACTTCAAGTTTGTTATCCTATATAACGAATTTGTACTCACGCCAACAATGCAGCTCATTCTAATATATATATATGAGCTCATCATTCCTGTAATATTCATATTTAAAGGAATACACTTCTTCTTTCTCACAATTTCTGTTATGAAGTTTTTCACAAATTTTATAGCTTAACAATAGATGATAAACTTCTTCTTTCTCACAATGTCTGCAATTCTATGTTCTTTGTTTGAGCTTATGAAGTTATTATGATCCATATTAGTTTGAACTCATATTATGAGATTCTTTGTTTTCTAGCTTGAAGTTTGCTATTCAAGCCGTAACATTTCGACTGTGATGACAAAAGAGAAACAAAGATTGTAGAAGAACTTATTCATGCCTCAGGTACTTTCCATACTTCTGTACGCAATGGTGCTATAGCGCTGCTATTTGGCAAAATTTGTACTAAATAGCGTATTTTAGAACAATAGCATATTTCCATGCTTTTATGTATGTCAATCATTGTCATTTACTGTTATGCTGATTGGACAGTTCATTGCTAAATGGTATGTTTTTTTGTAGTGTAGACATTTTATGGTATTTACAAGATAAATATTACTATTTTAGCCAAATGGTCATTCTAAAATTCCCCAACTCCCAAATCATAACAGTGTGTTGCTCTTGCTCATGTGGAAGAGTGATAGACTTTGAGCACCTACTACTAGATTCTCCAAGTATAGAATGAATTCATTAGTCTGCAATAGTGATAAGATGTCTAATGTTGAGCAATTGAGTTGACTTTGTGTTCTAGAGATTTGGTCACATTGTCTTTTGCATTTGTTTTTTGCAGATATGGTTGCAATCACATAAAGAATGGCCACTGTGAAACATAAGATATTGATCATGTCCGGAAAGGGAGGTGTTGGCAAGAGCACATTTTCTGCCCAGCTGACATTTGCTTTAGCTGCTATGGATTTTCAAGTTGGTCTTCTTGACATAGACATTTGTGGTCCAAGCATGCCAAAGATGCTTGGTCTAGAAGGTCAAGACCTAAACGAGAGCAACTTTGGGTTGTCTCCTGTCTATGTGGAGTATAATCTTGCGGTAACATGTGATTTGATTAATGTGTCAATTTTTTGTTTAATTAGACTTAAGAATGCATACCTACTGCATTTAGAACAAAGTATTGAATTCTGTTTGTTTTAAATTTTGAATGTTCCCAACTCTATATGAGTCTCATAAAACTAAAATAGATTCAACTACGAAATTGTAATGCCTATATATTTTATATTTCAGGTGGACCAAAGATTCGGGATAGATTTTCAGGCACAGTCGAGGCATTTGCAAGAAGGAATGGATCTGGGCATGGTCTTCACGGTGTGATAATTCCAGGCAGAGGTCTTCGGATGATATGTCATCTTCTAAAGTTGTGGTTGGTACGTATATTGTTTATTTTTTCTTTTCTGTGTTGGTTATCTTCAAAATTGTATTAATTAAGTTAACTGCTTGTACTTTGCTTGTTACCTAATGATTAATTGTATATATAACTCATTTTTAGTAAAATGAGTCTGCAATAATTCACAAGAGAGGTCAAATTTATGGAAACAGATTCCCTGTAACGCATTTACTAATCTCAACCGGCTGATCTAAATCAATGGTCGAGGTTGCTTATGATTTTAGTGAATATGTAACCCAAACCTTCCGATCTCAAATCAATGGTTAAGGTTGATTATTGCGTGAATCTACGTGGTATTATACTGTAGGGGAATCGTATCCCAAATTTGTACATTCACGCTAAATCGAATGACTTGTCGAATTACATCTCACATTACACATAGATATACATTGCTTGAGATTTTATAGTCTAATAAATTTATGCAGTGTAATTTCTCGAATCATTTTCACGATAAAAATACATCATATAGAACCTTATTATGCTTTAAACCTTTTATTATTATCATTTTAGTTATGCAAAAGATGCTATAACATTATGGTTATTATTTCAGGTCATGAGAAGTAATGCTGAGGCTGAAACTTATGTTCCAAGTCAAGAACCAGGTAGTGCAACAAGTAGTACTTCATCTAGTGTAAACCAATCTGTAATTGGATATCATGGAAGTATTGATTTTGTTGAGAATATGGCTGAATGTTTAATTGTAATGACATTTGGTATTTTGGTTGAATTGTAATGACATTTGGTATTTTAGTTGAATGTTGAATTGTAATGACATTGAATTGTAATGACATTTGATTATATGTTGTAATGGTACTTTGGTTGAATGTTGAATTGTAGTGGTATTTTGAGATTTTTTAAAATTAAAAAAAAATGGATTTAAAATAAAAATAAAAAATGCAGGATTTTAAAAAAAAAAAATTAAATAAAGTAAATATTTCACATCTGGTGGACTTGGTCAGATGTAAAATGTCCAATTTAATTAAAAAAAAAATTCAAATGTGTATACTTACTACATCTGGTGGACTTAAGTCAGAAGTAAAAGGCATTGTTTTTACATCTGACGCGAGTCAGATGTAAAAAGTGTATACTTACTATATCTCGTGCGTTTACATCTGTTTTACCGTCAGATGTAAAACGTGTTTTTGGGCAGATGTAAAAAGTGTTTTTTCTACTAGTGGAACATAAACCCCTTGGTATCCTCGACGGCATCAAGATCGACCACAAAGTCATCCTTTTGCCTCTTCGCAGCGGGAGGCTTGACGATGGAAGGACTTCCCTTGGCCCCAGCAGGAGACGAGGAGCTGCGCGGCATAGACGAAGCCGAGATCATAACATGCGACATTGCAGAACGGGCAGGCTTCTTCTTGGCCACCCTTCTCTTGTCGGCGGCGATCTTTACGAGCTCATCAGCAAAATCTGCCATATTATCTGCGAGGAGAAACATACGAGCAAAGTTAATAACCGAGGAGAGCAAATATACACAACGTAAACTTAAATAAGCAGAAGTTAAAACCGAGCAGGAGGGACGCAGTGAATACCTAGCAAAGTTTTCCTAGTATCCCTGCTCGTACATTCGAGCAGAGACTTTGTATTTACAAAGCGGGGTTCCACCCTCGGGTTCCCGAACGCGTCCTTGGCGGGCACACCCGCCTTCGTCATAAATCTGGCGGGCTGGAAACCGGCGACGTACAGCCTAATCTTCTCATACCCAGCACGCTCTGTCGGGGAGAGCAATTCCTCCCTCACTAAATAAGCATCTGTGGGCAGAACGAAATGTCGATCTGTCCAGCAAAGTGGAAACCGAGGAACTTCTTGTAGAACTGGGACCCCCTCTTCGCCCAAAGTCGAGACGGTCTTGTAAACAGATCTTTTGGCCTCCGGGGACACTTGCTTCACTACATAGTACCTCTCCTTGAAGCCCCGGACAGAGTCCACGAACATCCTAAATATTTTGGCCTGGTGGTGTTTCAGGGATACCCAACCCTGCCTTCCCCGCACAGTCTGCCTTTGGATCTTAAAAATCCGGAAGAAGAGCAGGAGCGTAGGCTCGACATCCAAATAGTCGCAGAGCAGCTCAAACACACGAATAAACGCCAGCGAGTTCGGGTGAAGTTGAGAAGGAGTCAACCTCAGCCTGTCGAACACGCCCACAGCGAAATCACTGAAGGGCAGCCTCAATTTTAAATCCTTAAAGGCGAATTCGTACATGTCGAACCCGCCCTCGGAAAATTCCGAACAAACTCTTTTTCCATCTTCAGGCACGTGGATCTCCCAATTCTCTGGGTCACCCTCTCCTCTGTCCTCGACTATTGAATACACGCTCGGATCCCCTTGCACAATAGAGGAAGCCGCTCCTCGCGGTTCAGGCGCAACCCAAGCTAGTCTCTCATCCGTTATTGTGTCGACGAGCCTATGACTTTCCACGGGCTCCTCAATATCTGCCATGTACCTGAAAAGCAGTGAAGAGAAGTGAATTCAACAGTCAAATCAAATTCACCCTTCCACCGCAATTCAAGTGAAAGGGCGTTAAACAGGCGAGGACGTTGTCCCCGACCAAAGCCCTCATCAAATGGCATATTAAAATAAGTTAAATGACGAGGAGACACAGAGATTTCGAGGACACTAACGGGGAGAGGGTCCCCGATATAAATTTCTAACGAATACAGCTTCGTAAAGTTTGCAACGGGGAGAAGGTCCCCGACATAAATTCCCGGTGAATTGACTTCGTAAAGCTTTAAACGGGGACAAGCTACGCTAGTTCGCGAGGAGAGGCTACTACATTCTCCTCTCCCCGACGCTGGCGAGGAAGAGCTACGAAGCTCTCCTCGACGCGAAACCCAGAATCCCCAGAAATTCAACTGTTCATCTTCTTCAATGATGATGAATGTTCATCAATTTCATCAATGTTCATACCCATTTTTTCCAGAAAACACTTTTGATTCAAAAAATCACAAAAAATAGTCAACAAGGTGTTTGACAATGGTAAAACCATTATCAAACACCAAAACCCTCGCAAATATCAAACAAGTAATGGTTTTGCCAAACACAAAACCACCCACACAGTGGTAACAAAACCCAAAAACAAAATCATATTTTTAACATCAAAACAACGTGAATGAAGCAAAACATTTACAGAAAAGGGTAGCAGAGGGTGAATACATACCTTATGATGAAGAAAAATGAAAACTTGGGAGGAATGAAGCTTGAACTTGATGAAAATTTTTAACTTGAACTCTTGAAGCAAGGAAACCACAACAGCAGCAGCAATACGAGAGATATGAGAGTGTGTAAAGTGGTAAACTTCTCATTTCTCTCCTATTTATAGACATTCCTCAAACCAGAGTGTGGATGGCGAAGAGATACGCCCCTTCAATCACCACCGTTGATTTAATCCAACATCTGTGATCAAATTCTGTCCAACGTCCCAGATTGAATCCCTGGAGAAAATGAAAAGTTACAAAAATCTAACGGCTCACATGCCTCCTCGTAAAACGAGGATCATTATAGTCTACCCCTAGGTCATTATCGCACCTCTTCATAGCCAGGACACGTGGCAACAGCAGACAAAAAGGTTGTCTCTTCAAGTCTTCTCAAGTCACATCGAATAGACCACGCGTCACGAGCACATATCATTTTTGAACTTCCTGCTCGACAGGTGAGCACGAAATTACTTCACAAATAAATCAAATCTTGTTGCGAGCACGTGCTCGTAACAAAAGAATTCTCAAGTTTCCTCGACATAGGGAGGGAGCGCTTCTCCGCGAAACGTCCTCGACACCAGCTTTCATGCGAGCAACATTAGCAAAAACTACGAGCACGAGTTTACGACAACTTCTCCTCGTAATCATCATACCTAGAAGCTCCCCGCGAGCGTCTCCTCGTAAAAAGAGGGGGATAAACAAAATACCTTGTCCTCGACACACGAGCTTGAACTTAAAGCCACTACTCTTATGACTAAGAGCAAGGGCTTGGGGGGCTCCTGTTCTGGACTGGGCCAAGGAACTGGCCCAAATCCACTCCTGCTCGGGTTACAGGGCAGGCCCAATAAGGACTTGTTCCTGCCCGACGGACTAGCAGGCGCAAGCACACCACGTGCTCCCCGACACAGATCCGTTGAGCTTATCCACTCCTCCTAGGATCGTGGAACAGCTCCACCAAGATAACAGCTGGCAACAACTTCTCCCCATATCCTGGGAGTTATCTTGGCAGTCTACCTTATTGGGCTGCTCGACACGGCCCACTAAGGAGACCTTTGGCCCAGCGCTGGGGGCAACTATATAAGCTCTCCTTGACAGGAGAGCAAGGTACACAATTCTATTCTCTCACTCTCTCTATTCTTTGTATCTCTCTCTGTCTCTGACTTAGGCATCGGAGCACCTGCAGGTACAACCCCCCCCCCCCCCCCCCCCCCTCCGGTGGTGAACTTGCTGCTTGACGCTGTTTGACGACGGACCTCTGGCCATCACTCCTTTCTGATCAACAGGTTAGATCAGGTAGTGAACATGATGTTATGACTCTCATTGTAAATAAATATATGAAGAGGGTTGTTGTTATATAGCTCTCAGTTGATTGGAATTACACTGATGATTTGCGTTGCAAAGAATCATGTTGACGGCCTTTACGGTTTTGATTTGCTTCAGCTGATGTTTCACCAAGGCTAACTACTTTCTATCTATGATTAAACCTGGTTCTTGTAATTTTTTAAGATTACCAATGAAAAATATTCTAGGTTGAGATTATATTTTATACTTACTTGATTATAACCTATAAGGATGAGGTTTATTTTATGTGTTCTATATGTGATACTAGTATTAGTATCTATTTTTAAAGAGTGATCAAAGTATCACTAGTTGCTACAAATTAAGAATGGTTTTAGTGCCATAATCCATTTGATTTAAAAATTTGTCTTAGTATCATATTAGAATGACCTCAGTGTCATTATATTGATTGATATTGTAGTATCAATACGGATGGTATCGTAGTACCGTTGACTCAGAAATTGATATTGTAGTATCAATACTTGTGGTATCGTAGTACCGCTGAGCCATAGATTGATATCGTAGTATCAATTTGAGTGGTATCGTAGTACCATTCAAGAAGGTGTATTCTTTGACCGAGTTCTATCGTGCAGTAGCAAATCGGTATACAGTTGTAACTGGGCTGTTTTATCCCGGGGACTTCATGGTTGATAGTCTGCTTGCACAATTTTGGGCAGTGCCGCGAAACGTCTTAAAGAGAGCGACCTAGTCCGCGACTCAACCCAGTAAATTCTTCGGTGGCTGATAATTATTTTTAATGATTTTTTAACTCTAGTAACAACAGAAGTTCATAGAGGCTTGAATGGCCACTTGAGAATCCTTTTCAACCCAAAGATGCAACCAACCCCTTTCCAACGCTTGTTCAATGGCTAAACTGATCGCCATGAATTCCACATGCAAAACCGACTGACAATTAATTTTGCAAGAGAAACTTCCGAAGTACGTACCATGCTTGTCACGAAAGATAGGTCCACATGTTGAGGTTGTGCTAAATAAAGAATCGTCCGTGTTAACCTTCAAGAATCAATCACACGGAGCTTTCCAACAAACAAGATGTAGCTAACTTACAGCTGCTTAACGTCATCAATCATGAAATCTAAAGTACCAGAATAAATCCTGATCCCACAACGAAATTGGAAAGAGAATCACTTAATTTGACGGTAGTCAGAGTCTTAGTGATGGCATAATTCAACGTGATAGAAGCATTTTTAAATAAGATGTCATTTCCCGCTACAACACAAAAGAAGAGCTTGAGCATAAGTTAAATCGATGGAACAGTTGATCATCAAAGCAAGCCAACTCCAAATTCTTTGTGCAAACTGGTAAGTTTAGAGCCTCAGCTAGTGGTTCCCCTAGCCAATTATCCGTCCAATAGTTGATATTTTTGCGATCACCTATCACACAAACAGAGTTAGAGATAATATTATCCATGTGACCCTTTAACCCCGACCAAACAGATAACTTACTATAATGATGAAATGGTTTGCCAGACTTGAGGAAACGACTTCTGCACATCTTGGCTCAGGGCACATAATGAGACAACAAGGACCACCCAAGCTTGAGAATACGAGAATCATTGATGCCACGAACGGATCAGACACCAAGCCATCCCGACTCAAAAGGAGAAGAAACGGTCTTCCAAGCAACAGTGCAAACTTTAGTTGTGAAAATGCCTTCACCCCAAATAAACCTTTTAATCCATTTATCAATTTGATTAAAAAGTTTGATTAGCCAGCGATAAATATGAAAAGTGTAAACCATCATACTGTGAATAATGGATTTAACTAGTTGAACATGTCCCATAATATAAAGTGTAAACCATCTAACTTATTGTCACGCTGATTGTATAAATAACTTTTCCAACTACTTCCTCTGTCGCAAAATATAAAAGGAAAATTGGTCAAATAACATTGATGTTGTTGAAACAAAATGAGTTTTTACAAAAACCCTTAAATGTTTTTATGATAACAAAGTATTAAATGGACAATTGGTGGTACTAATAATTTTAACCAAGTGTGCAGATTCTCATATAGGTAAAGTTTTATTTGAAGCACATTTGTTTAGTACGAAGAAAAGGTTACAAAGTTCTTAAAGTTCAACATATTCTAAAAAAGTTGATTCTGAAGATATAATGTAAAGCTCTGAAGAACCTAACTCTGAAGACCTTCAGAAGCTAAAATATTAAAAATCATCAGAAGCTGAACTCTGAAGACCATTCAAATGCTAAAGTCTCATGATATTCAGAAGCTAAACTATCAAGCCCTTTAGAAGATAAAGCTACACTAGTCCTGAAGCATGCTCTGTTTTTACAGAAAGTTTTGATCTGATAAATCCAAAGCTTCTAGGACATTCTTTTATAGATGACAACTCATGGATAAAGGATAACACCTCTACAACGTTCTTATTCTCAACCTTATCATCAAGTGGAGCGTTTTGTACTATCATTACTTCAAATGGTGGAGCAAGGTGACAAAGACGAAATAGTGGAATTGAATTACCTCTTTTGGAACAGAAATTCAATTTCATACTTCAAGCAATAATCATCTTACAGTTGTCCATCTACAACGGCAATCTTCTACAACGTCTCTATTTTCTTGTATAAATAGACGTCTTTGAAGAATGGTGCGACTTATGATTGAAGTGAACTCTATTTGAACATATACTATAAACTTCTATCAAAAACCTTTTCTAGTTTATAATTGTCTAACCTATAAAGATCAATTGTAATATTCACTTATTGTGTTAAGTGTTTTTGAGTCTTAGTAAGCTTAGAAATTAATTTGTATACTCTTGTGTGAGTTTTTAGAAGTCTCTTGTTAGTTGTAATTTGAGCATTTGAGAAGTCTCTTGCTTGTGTGCTTGAGCATTAGTATTGTAATCTTGTGTGATTATAGTGAAATCCCTTGGAAATGCTAGGGGACTGGAGTACTCTCGGTTTGTAAGGGGAACCAGTATAAATTTTTGTGTGTGCTCATTCTCTCTTCCTTCTCTCTGTTTTTATTGTGTTTTATGTTTTTATCCGCTGCAAAAGACTCTGATAGATACTTTAATCTTAAAAAAGTTTTTACTTCCAAAAACACAATTCAACTCCCCCCATCCCCCCCCCCCCCCCCCCCCCCCCCCCCCCTTCAAATATATTTAGTACGAATTTTTAACTAAATATATCAACTTTTTTTGACCAATTTTTTCTTATATTTTAAGACGAAATGAATATTATTTTTTTATTTGTTTTAAATAACCTCAATCTATCATCAAAGGTTAAAGTTAATTAAATATGAATGAATTTTAATGATTTGATATTTTTTATTTTACTCCTTTATTTTTCAAAAGGTCAAAATTAACACGTTAATCTACTTAAAAGATATTAAATAATGATTTTAATTTTAGGAAGTTTTTTCAAACTCCTTAAGTGCTAAAAATATTTAATTGTTTTTTGTTCTACACAAGCTTTTTTTTATTTTAAAGAAGGTTAACATGAACTTTATACCCTATAAATTTATGAAAACATATATTATTTGTCATATGCATTGAGAGAAAAATATGGCTAAAACACTCAAATTTCTTAGTGTTGTTCCTATATTTCTTTTCCTGTTACTTGTTACAAAAAATGTTGCCGGTAAAATATTCTTATTTATTCCTTTTTATGTTCTCTTCATTACGTAATATAGTTCGTCCATAATATTTTATTTATTTTTATTAACATTTTTTCCTATCCTATATTCATTACAGCAATTATTGAATGTGAAACTGATAAAGATTGTCTAAAACATTTACCAAGAAATTGGAAGTGCATTGACAAGCAATGTAAAAATGTTAAACTGACGCTACCGGTTGATGGGTACCAAACTCAAAAGTGTACACAAATGTCATGAAGACAAGATTTAGTTATTACTCTGGTCCTTAATATAAGAAAAAATTAGCTTTTTAGATATATTGAAAAATGTATGTATCTAATCTATAATATAGTCTAGATACATCAATTTCTCAATATATCTAAAAAGTGAATTTCTTCTTATATTAATGACCAGAAGGAGTAGTTATTACACTGACAAAAAATCTATGCAATATACCTGATGCGTGAATATTCAACAGTTGGCAATCATTATTGCGTGGTTGTCACAAACCAAATTTTGACGTTCATTTTAAAGTTGTACTATTAGTTTCGTTGCATTTTTCTTTCAAATATGTGTTATCCAAATTTTACGTTCATTTTAAGGTTGTATTATTTTCGTTGCATTTTTCTTTCAAACTAGAACCGTAATCCTGCGGTGTACGGGTCTAATTAACCGTAATATGAAAAAATAAGATATAAAAGTTTCAACACTAAAACGTATATAAAAAAGTCGAGTACCATTAAATATTAGTTCAACAATAAATTTGGATAAATGTTCATATACAGAAAAATTATGGTATATTACGAAATACTGTATTTCTTTATAGACTACATTGAAAGTTTTATTAGTATTTTCACCATCTTCGTCAATAAACAATATTTTTAATAATTCTTTTTAAATAACTCTTGAAGTTGCAACATACTACTAATCATGTAAATACACTGTCGACCAAAGATATATCCCAACATTCTTAAAAGATTGTCCCTGACTCTTAGTTCTCGCAAAAGAAAAAAAATTAAAGGGATGCAAGTTCGATTCCCTTGCTAGACAATTTTTTTTAATACAATGGACCACATGAAAAAAAGAGGAAAACTGAGAAAAAAAAGGTTTAGGTTAACATTTCGGAGCAAGTTTAAAAAAATATATATAATAATAATAATAATAAATATTTAACATGGTGAGTTAAAGGTTGTGGGTTTCGGTATATAAAAAAAAAGGTTGTGGGTTCGATTCTTGGTGAAGTATTTTTTAACATTTTATTTGAATTAATAATAATAATAATAGTACTAGGAAGCTAATAATAATAAATATTTAACATTATGAGTTAAAGGTTGTGGGTTCGATTCTTGGTGAGTTATTTTTAACATTTTATTTGAATTAATGTTAGGGTTAAATGAGAGGGAACATGAGCGGAAAAAAAAATTAAGGTTAAGAATAGCAAAACAGAACAAGCTTATAATATTATAATATAAGAGATATGTGTTAGCTTGTTTGGCAATATAAGGAGTGCTTCAAGTGTGTAGAGCACAATGTCATCAGTTTGAGTTCCATTTGTGCAATTTTATTATTATTTTTTTGACGTTTTTTTAGGATAAATACCTTTATTTTATTTTTTGTTTGTGACATTTGCTATCACAAAAATAAAAGAAAATGAATAAATAAAAATAAACAAAATCAGAGGATATACATTAAAAAATCCAGCGAACAAGATTAGGAGAAAGGGAAGCAGAGGATATCCAAACCAACTCAGATGCATATGAAGTAAAAAAATATATAGGGTTCCGGTGGTGGCGACCGCTGCGCCGGAATTGGGGTGAGCGGTGGTTGCTAACCGAAGAAGATGAAGGTTCATCTTTGATCTTGAGGAACTAAGAACATCCAAGAGAGAACCGAGAGAGAGTGGGGTTGAAGAGAGAGAAAGAAAATTGGGAATGAGAGAAAATCAGGCGAGTGAAATGCCAAATTAATACCCTTTAAATTTCAAAATTTGTCAAATACTGTTGAGATTTGGAAATAGGTAAATACTCCTGAAATCGTAAAACATCAATCAAATTGTCCCTACTCCATTTACTCCGTCTACTCCGTCTATTTTAATGAGGAAAAGATGTATGAGACAAGAATTGATAGAGTATAATGTTGGTGATGAGTGTTTCCTGTCTGGTTCTAAATCTGATGACTCGGATTGGTCTATTGGGTGGTTAGAACCTCTTGGTTAATGATATGAGGATGATTCTGGTGATGATAGTTTTGTTGTTTTGGTTCCTTGTTGTTCACTTGGTTGCAAGGAGATTGAAGGCTCAAACAATGTGTTTTTGAAGTCTCAAAATATACGGAGTAAACAGAGTAGAGGACAATTTGATTGACGTTTTACAATTTCAAGGGATATTAGCCTATTTCCAAGTTTCAGGGGATATTTGACGAATTTTGAAATTTCGGGGGTATTTGACATTTTACTCAAATCAAGCAGTCTATCGCCCCATCATGATTATCACCTTAGATCATCCATCAAGTAGTCCAGATAGCTTCAACTGATGGCAAGATTAATACCGTCTGATTAAATCATCCGGCCGACATTCGCCCCTGGTTTCTATTTGGCCAAGTACCTGGGCCTAATTTTTCCTAATATTTCCACCCATATGTTTTGAGTTCTGCACCCCCTGTGTTCGTTTCTTTTTTCTTTTCTTTTATAAAAATAGTAATAATAAAGTAAAAAGTAAACATTAAGAGTTTAATCGGCCGAAAAAAGAAAAAATTGGATAGAATCCTGACGCTTCCCCGAATGCGGAATGCGAGATCATCATCTCGACCACGTTCAAAGTATTCATCTTATGATTACATTCTTAATAAAACATAAATAAAATAAAACTTTTTTTGCGAGTGAAAAAGGGAAAAATTGAATAGACACTCGACGCTTCCCCGAATATTCAGAAACGAATTAGACACTTGGTTTTCGGTCAAATATTCGTTCTCCGTTTAAAATCAATCCCAACCAATCAAATTTTAAATCATTTTTCAAGCGCAATCGCGCTTGATTAAAACTTTTTTTTCTTTTGTTTTCTCAAACGGTTATCATCGACCCAAGCATGAGTCTAACTAGAGCTCATTTTCCCTAGGAATCAAAGGGTTAAAATAATATATTAAGTTAATGTGTTAGTGAATATCGTATTGCCTTAGGGGATATCTATCTATCATTATATTCCATTTTTCTATAACTCTTATTAGTGAGTGGTCTTTAAAGGTCTTTGATCATTCATTTGCTTATTCACTACAAGAAAATTGTCATTTAGCTTCAAAGATTTTAGCGTCAAACCGTTTGTTAATAGCGTCGTTTTGCCTCCACAAATTGTAACACAAATATTTCTTTTATAATTTGTTTGTTTTATAAAACTTTGCATTAGTAATTTGGACTCTATTGTGGACGCTAATCACTTTTTAGTTTAGCATCTACAAAATTGGATGCTAAATATTTTAAATTTTATAATAGAGTCCACTAGTTCTGATAAAATTCTTTGTTTTAGTGTAATGATACACATATGTGAAGAGAATAATACAAAGTTCTTATTTCTAACATGTTATCAGCAAAAGTTTACCAACTGAATTATGCAATTCTTCTTAATCTATTTTTGTATGTAAATAAATTTTTATTTATGTATGAATGATTATATGTCATATGGCTACAATTTCATCAATTGGAATTAGTACGTTATAGATACATCGTGAATTGTATTATATTATTGTGTTTATTTATTCCTTATGCATTCCTGAAGTATTGCATAATGATTGATCTCATATTTTAAAATAAAAAAACTATTATGTAGTTCCTAAAAAACTCATATTATTCTATATGAATTCTTGAAGAACTCATATTATTCTTTATGAATTTCTGAAGAATTTAAAAGGGTTCATAGTTCTTGAAAAACTCAACATTATTCTATGTCAATTCTAGATGAATTCAAAAGGGTTAATCCCTCAAGGATTGATTACATAACTTATTTATTGTTAAATATATTGCATAGTTTTTGAAGAACTTAAAAATCCAGTTTTATTCTCTATGAATTCCTGAAGAATTCGGTAATGATATATCCCAGAAGAATCAAACCACTACAAGAAATTAAGCTATTAGTCACATAAAAAGCCGTCTGTAATAGACAAAATTTGTGGGTAACATTGACCTAGTGATGAATTACCCACGACCACGAGGTGGTTGGAAAATGCCTCGTGGGTAATTTTTACCCACGGCCAAAAAGCCATATGAAACATATCGTTGGTTACACCATGGGTAATTCGTGAGTAAGTATCATTTAATGAAAACTTATTTGCTTCAATTTACCCACGGCTAAACCGTCAATAACATTACTCACGAATAAGCTATCACTGGATTTGTTGGGACAATTTTACTCACAGTATAGTTATAAGTAACTTGCTTGTTTTGTTTCACTAATTACCTATCTATCACATACCCCATCGCATTCACCGGTATGTAATCAAAAAAGCAAAACAAAAATAGACCAAAATCTCATAAATTTTATATAATTTCATCTCCGCTGCAATATTTGTTCTCTGCTCAATTGCTTCCATCTATGCAACTATCTCAGTAGGAATGAGTTGAAACCTGAATATTGTGTGCTTGTAACTGCTGAGTGGGATATGAAGACGCCAAGAAAGGAGAAACCTGACAAAAGAAAGTCATGGAATCAATTTATCTGAAATTTAAAGAGGCCGTGTGAGACAAGATTTAAAATTCTAGCTACAAAAGAACTTTAAAAAAAAAATTAAAATCTAACTAATTTTTAGTAGTATTCTGATTTCTAAGGATGAACATGGATATTGAAGATCCAAGCCTTCAAATTCTAGCTACAAAAGAACTTCCTGAAAATTGATATTGAAGTGATTAGCTTCATTAGCTTTGAAGTAGTCTTAATTCCGGAAAGAAAAAAAGCTTTGAAGTAGTCATAATTCCAAAAAATAATAAAGAAGGCATGAGAAACATGGATATGCTCTTATTTAACTACTGATTTAAATATATAACTATTTTCTGTCGAAAGAATACATTACAAATGGCTATGACTCACATACACTATTGACTTTTAATTACATTATAGAACTTGAGACAATGATTCAAATCTAGAGCTTCTAATCTTAATGCCATAATGCTTTTCAAATCCTCCTAGCCATTATCCTACTGCAATAATTCTTGCTAAGAAGAATGCCCACGTTGTGGCAATTCCACCCAGAAGGTAATGGGTTACTCCTACAGCACGTCCCTGTACAATGCTCAAGGCTCTAGGCTGAGTAGCAGGAGCAACTTTTAATTTATTATGAGCCCAAAGATCTGAAACAGTGCAAAGAAGTAAACGCGTGTAGAATCATTTGAAAAGTGATGATGAGAATCATTTGATCTAAGACGAAGCATATATGTAGCTTACATGTTTTGATCCCAAAAACTCCTTGTCAGGTAAGATACAATTATCAGCGAACTTTTAGTAAGCCTGAGATGTACTAACATGTCAAGCAAAAAATATACAGCATTCTTCAACACTTCCAAATTGAATGCTCTAAAACCACTTTCCTAGCATACTTGTAGTCTATAGGCGTGTGCAAAAAATCAAGTTAACTATAAGTTTATAACCATACCACTGATCAAACCAAGTCCAATTTTAATAACTCAGTCCATTTTATAAAAAACTACACCAGTCCAATAAAAAAATCAATCGTAAACCATATCCATATTTTATAATTGGATTCAAAAAGGACTTTTTATAATTGGTTTTCCGAAAACTTTTGAAATTTTTTATTTCCACGTAAGTCCAAAAATTTTGAGCATTTTTTCCCAAAAACTTTCCAAAACTTTTTTTCTCGAGATAACACAAGAAATTTTTTCTCAAAATTTTTTTGAAGGTTTATTCCCAAAAACTCTTGGAAACATTTTTCTCGAAAAAATTTCGTGAATTTTTTCCCAAACATTTTTTCTCAAGATAACTCCAGAAAATTTTTAGAGGATTTTTTCCCAAAAACTTTTCGAAATAGTTTTTCTCGAGATAACTCTAAAACTTAATTCTCAAAAACTTTCCGAATCTTTTTTTCTCGAAAAAATTTCAAAGATTTTTTTCCGAAAACTTCCAGAAACTTTTTTCGAAAAAATTTTGATGACTTTTTCTCGAAAACTTTCCAAATCATTTTTTCTTGGGGTAACTCAAAAAAAAAAAATCTCAAAAAAATTTCAAGGTTTTTTTTCCGAAACTTTTTTTCTCCACATAACTCTAGAATTATATTCTCGACAAAATTTCAAGAATTTTTTCCCAGAAACATTTCGAGATAACTCTAGAACTTTTTTCTAGAAAAACTTTCAGTAACATATTAGTTTTGAACCTAATTTGGATTAAATGAGCAACATAATTTTATTTACAAACCAGTTATAAATTGGTTCCGAACCGATTATGAACCATGTACAAATTAGTTTTGCAAAATAACCGATTTATAATTAAAATAGTTTTGGATATAAACCAAAACTATAAATATGATTTGGTGTGGTGTGCTACCCTTAATTAAGACAACAGAAACATTTCACAGAAATACTACAAGACCAGTAGTACAATAGATACATTACGATTTAGAAGATAGAAATCAAGTGATCACGAATACAATACAAACAGGCAATTCCTAAACCCATGTTTACAATTCACCCCAGATTGTATCATGGCACAAGACAACCTCAACAATTCTAGGGAGAGAATGAAAACACAGGTAGCTTCAGACAACATAATAAGAAGCTCCAAAAAACAATACGTACACAGTTAAACCAAAGTTCCTAACCCAAGTACGATGCGCCCTTCCAAACTCCATTAAGAAAGTGTTGCATATTAGTTAATCCTAATTAGCTATTAACAATCTAGAGTTCTAAATCCACAGCGGCGACAATAAAGGCAGCATTAGATGCGAAGAAATCTAATCCAACAACTACTTTCGACCATATCATATTGCTGCTATAGAGGACCTATTTTGGTGTTTCATTGGTTTGCAAAGAAGCATGAGTTCCGATGTTTCTTCTTGTGAAAGGCAAACCCCTTAAATGTATTCCGAGAGGGGTTCCTCTCATTCTGCGATTGAAACCATCACGACCTTTATAGAATATCATTGGCAGAAATTTTTGACACTTGCATCGGAATATTTTTTGCGAGAAAATCCTCTGCAAGGTATCTTTGCCCTACAGGTAAAAAACGAAAAATGTAAACAAATAGTGTAGATAATATATAGTAGTGTTAGAAAATTTAATTCAAATGGTGTTAATTAAATCATAAAAGTAAGTATATTAACAAATATTTCATGAGTCTCATACCAAGGTAGTTGTTTAATTTCTAAGTAATGTTCAAATCTTTAAAATTTTACTCTATCAAGTAACTATTTCATGAGTCAACTCAAATCTTTAAAAATATTGAGTACAAAGCATACTATTATTATAGAAGTCCAGAGTCATTTTTTAACAAATAGCCAATTACAACTAATTATCCACATCAGCTAATGAACAATGATGCATACAACTTCTTAGTTTCTGATAACTAGAACATCAATTTAATTTTATGAGGTTGTACAAATAAGCGAAATCACAGCTAATTAAAATTATATTACTTAATTCCAGCTATTCTCTTAACTTAGAAAAAATTGTTTTGGATGCATTAGTTTTTTTTTTTTTTGCATTATTAATAATAGATGTTACTAGTAATTCTGGATTTTCTTTCTTGTGTCTTAAATTTTTGCCCCTCTTAATACTTTTTCTGGTTCCGTCCCTAGCAATAATAATAATTATTATTATTATATTAAAAAATCAATGAAACATTCATAATTATTTTTTCATTAAACGCATTTTTTTCATTTCATTTCATACTTGCATGATAGTTCAAATGGCAAATTTTACCAAATATTACAAATTTAATCGGTTAGTTTATAAGCCAGTAACTTATAAGCTACTCCTTTCATTCTAGAATAAATGACAAAGTTGACCACTTCATATATGTCAATATACAACTTTGAATATTAATAGGAGTATTTAATTATCTATTATTAATTAAAAATTATAAATTGATGTTTTGAAAGTATTCATTAATACAAATCAAACATCTTATATGCTACTATTTACATTTATATATTAGTGAAAAAATATGTGAATAGTTCTTATAGTCAAAATGTGTCAAAAGGGGGATAATATTCACTATAAATGATCTTACTCCTCCGGCCTTAGGTCAGATAAATTAAATAGAGCCTTAAAATGGATCTTGTTGAACAGTGAACATTAATTTTTTTTCAAATAATACATTGTTTTTCATGTTTTATTAAAAAAAAACATTATTAGTAGCGAAAAGGAATTACTAATATTTCCATGAAATGGGAATAAAATGAATTAACAAACTAACTTGATGTTGAGCTGCATTTATTTCACAGATCTTTCGATTCACTGTCACATTCCATGCAAATCCTTGAAACTCTTTGTAGAACTTAAACGCAGCAACAGCTGTTGTAAAGTTCACAAAAGCATATCCCAAATTGGATATCCTTCTTTCTACAGCATGCTTCCTGAAAATGCCATGAAACATAACAACATTAATAAAACACTTTATAACGGTCTTGTAAGTTTAGCTCAGTTATGCTTAGGGTCATGTCCAAATCTCGATCATTCAACTTAAGGTGAAATATTTAACCACTAGGCTACTTGACCCAAGATAAAGAACACTTTATTATTAACAAAAAACACAAAACAAAAAACCTAATAGGTTCTACAGTAAAAAAAACGAATAGGTTCTAGAAGGTTCTTTACCTGTAATCCATAGGAAGATAAACGAAATCAAACTTCGACAATTCACCGGGATCATCGACGGTCTTGTTGATTTTAAAACAATGTTCATCCAGTATGAGCAACAAATCTTCAAACCTAAAAAAATTCAACACAAAATCGCGATTGAAATTGCATTAACACTAAAAAAGAGGGTAAAATCAATGTGATCAATAGTTAATTAATCAGTTACCTAAATTGGTTAGGGATGTTCCGTATCATTATAGTTGTAATGTGCAATGCTTCAGCTTCTTCAACAGTGTTTGGAAATGGAATGGGAGTTCCACGATGACGTAAAGTGTTTTTAGTACTTTTTGGTTGAATCTGAGTTCTTTTTGGTACCTTCACAGTCGATTGAGTACTGTGCATTGGTACTGGATTGTTGTGAAATTGGTAATGTGAGTTTCTGTTTTGTGGATAGAAGGGTCGAGCATTTGGATTTAGGTTAGAAAGTCTTTGTTGCATTGTGAACATTGTGATGGGATAGGGAATGGTAATGGAAGGGGTTTTGGTGAAATAGTGGTGTTGGTGGAAATGGCGGAAGATTATAAAAGGAAGAGTCATGTTTTTTAGAGAGAGAGAATGTGTGAGAAAGTGAAGAGGTAAAAAAAGGTGATTATAGAAGGATCTGTGATGTGCGTGTGATGGTTTTGGAGTATCAAGATTTTGGGATTTGGGGATATATCACATCTGATGATTAAACACGACATACAAGAAGCATGATTTAAGCCTACCTAGTCTCAAGAAAGAAAAAAGTGTTAATCCCTCCTATCTTATACTCCCTCCGTAACACTATATAAGCAAAAATCACCTTTTTAGGTACATTGTATAATCAATGTATCTAGTCTATATTATAGACCAAATACATTAATTTTACAATGAATCTAGAAAGGTGATTTTTGCTTATATAGTGTTACGGAGGGAGTATATAAGAAACATTTGATTCTTTAGATTCATCCTAGGAGTATGGTCTAAATACATTAATTCTCCAATAAATCTAAAAAGTAAATTTTATCTTATATATAGAATTGGAGGGAGTAATATGTTTTGAGTATCATATTTTGCGAAATTGTTAAAAATAATCCCTACATTTTAAAAAAGGTTAAAAAAATTCTATAAAATTTCTTGTTATCAAAATTAGTTCAATCTGTTAAAAAGCTTTTGTGGCATAAAATGTAGGGACCATTAATTCTTGACAATTTTGTAAAATTTTATGGAATTTTGAAAAAATTTGACGGATTGAACTAATCTTCGTAACGGAAAATTTTATGGATTTTTTTAACTATTTTTAAAATATAGAGATCATTTATTCACAATTTCACAAAATGTAGAGAAAAAAAACATATTTAATATTTTTTTAAGTCAAAATAAACCTACTATTCTAGGATTGGAACGTTCTAGTGCAAAAAGGGAGGGTTTGTTTTAACTTTGTTTTTTAAAAATATCATTTTCAATGAGTATTGCTTTTTTTTTTGTTAAATATTTTTTTGCAAAAAGTTTAAATAAGAAATTGGTTGAAATAACTTCTCTTGTTATTTTAAATATTTCATATTTTGTTATACGTTTTGTTGGATGATAAAATTTCAAAAACTTAATAAAATAAGAAGTTGTTTTTAATAGTTTTTGACAAAAATTATTTTTGCGAGATATTTTTTAAATAAAATGTGAATTTCTTAAGTTTCAATCTCCTACATTAATACTTAAGTTTCTAAAGGTCAAAATTACACTTTTAATTTATAAAATGATAAACTTAATTTTTTTTTTATAAGGCGAAGATCATCTAGATATTATCGTACAAAAAAGGCTTCATTCTCATCCTTTTTTTATACTCCCTCCGCTCTCAAATATAAGTAACAAAACAAAAAATTAAAAGTCTCAAATATAAGCAAAAAATCTACTTCAATCATCATGTTTTATTCCATTATTCCAATTGTATCCTTAAATTAAATTTTTATTCAACGAATAAATTTAATGTTCTACACTTTTCAAGAATGGTATAATTGAAAATTAAAATAGTTTTTCTCCTCATTCAATGCACTTAATATACTTTCTTAAATGTTGTGTTTTTTTGAATTTTTGCTTATATTATACTCCCTGTGTCCCATATTATAAGGGGAAAAAAACACACTTATTAAGAAAATCAAAACTTGAGAATTTGAAATATGGTTTTGTGGATTTTTCTTGAAATAAGTTGTATGGGAAGATGTAAAAACAAATTTGATTGGTTGTTGTTTATTGAGAAAATGAGAGAGAGAAAAAATTAAATGCAATTTGCATTTAATTTTATAAGAATAAGTAAAAAACATTCTTGAAAGTTGTTATTTTCTTATAATTTAAGACAAAAAAAAGAGTCATTTTTCCCTTATAATATGGGACAGAGGGAGTATATAAGACTAGAGGGAGTATTTCTATTTTTAAATTTGAAATAATTTACTACTATTTTTAATTAAATTACAATTATTAAAATTAGGTTTTAATTTACTCCCTCCGGTCACTATTATAAGCAAATTTGACTTTTTTGATACATTAAAAAAGTGATGTATTTGGTTCACAATATGAACTACATACATCACTTTTTCAATCACTTTTTCAATGTATCAAAAAAGTCAAATTTAATTATAATAATGAACGGAGAAAGTGCAAAAAATAAATAAATTTTAAAGTGAAAACAAATAGCCCCGAGTACTTATTACGACTAACACACACATTCTCCTAAAGCTGCAATGTAGCAACAATTTTCTCCCCAATAGGCAATAGCTATTCCAAAGAGGCTGTTTTCATAAAAAGAGTGAGCAGCCAGTCAACATGTGCAGCCAGACAGAGCGCAAGAGTGGCAGTGAAATGAAAATAAGCGTTCGTTTTGTCGCTTAAAAGAAGCAGCATTAAATGTGCGTCTTTTCATTTTCCAAATTACTATCATTACTTAGATTACATTAGATATGCAATGTCACAAATCCCAAAATTGTTAACCAAAAATCATACACATACATACGCATACTTTAGGTCGTAGTGACACTGCTACAATGCACAATCCCCTTCCGTCGGCAAAGGGTTGCATTTTTAAACATGTCTAATCTCCTCATTTCCTTCGGCACTCAAATTCTACCAAACTACTATTTAAACCTTTCATCATTAGACTAAACCTGATTTCCTTCGGCATATTTTATCCACTTTGTAACTATAGTTTGTTCTAACTAGTAGTAACTTGGATTCATTGCTGATTTACACACGCATTTTGTTGCAGTAATGAATCTCAACCATCTATTTGTCAGTGTGTCCCTTGGAGCGGTAGTTCTGCGGCGGATCTGATTTGGAGTTGTGGTGGTGGACGGGGCGGTTTTGAGTGGAGGGGTGTTGGTGGTGGGGCAAGGTTGGGTCTGGTGCTGCCGAGGTGTGGTTGATGCTGTGTGGGATAGGCTGTCGATGATACGGGATTCGCTGACCCCTTTCAAATCTGTTGAGATTTGCTAGACTCTCTAAGTCCTTGTTGGTTCCCAAATCTGTTGAGATTTGCAGGTCTCTTTGTATTTGTTTTGGCCTATTTCGCGTCGGTATTGACTGGTTCAGAGGTGGCCTGCGAGCCGAGCCTGTCGACTTATGTTTTCATGCTACCGTTGACCCATCATTGTTGGCTCATGGAGCTGCTACTTGGATTCCGATGGGCCGAACACTTTTGAATCGAGTTCGGGAGTTAGAGTCTAGTGGCATCTTTGTAGGTTGAGTTGATGTCTTCATAGGTGGTCTGGTGGTTGTGGAGTGTCCTCCTTTAGGAGTGTACCTTTTTTGGTTGGATCCTATTAGGTGTTAGTGTGTCTGTATTTGGTGTTGGTGTTCTACTGCACTTGGTTGTAGTAGTTTTGTAATTTGTCACTCCACTAGTATGTCTTATACTTATGTGGAGTGTTATAAATAATATATTTGCCGATTCAAAAAAAAAATCTAAATTTTACTCCCTTAAGTCCTATATAAGAAAAAATTTAGTTTTTATACTCATTGTAAAATTGATGTATCTGAACTATAATATTGTCTAGATACATTAAGTATACAATAAATTTAAAAAGTAAACTTCTTATGTATAGGATCGAAGGGAGTAATAAAGTACTCCCTCCGTCCGTCCCATAATATAACCAAAAAAAAGAAATTCACACTTATTAAGAAAAGTAAAATGTGATAGTTTGAACTTTGAAGTATGACTTTTTGTGTTTTTCTTAAAATAAATTTCAATGGAAGATGTAAATAGAATTTTGATTGGTTATTGATTATGGGGAAAAGAAGAGAGAGAGAGAGAGAGAGAGAGAGTAAATTTTATGAGAATAAGTAAAAGTAAACCTTGAAAATGGTAAAAGTTTGTTTTTTTTTCTTATAATTTGGGACAAGAAAAAATAATTTTTTTTGTTTATAATATGAGACGGATGGAGTAATTGATGTACTCCCTCCGTCCCATAATATAAGCAAAAAAGAAAATTTCACATTTATTAACAAAAGTAAAATGTGATACTAGTTTGAAGTATGACTTTTTGTGTTTTTCTTGAAATAAGTTTCATTGGAAGATGTAAAAAGAATTTTGATTGGTTATTGATTATGGGGAAAAGAAGATAGAGAGTAAATTTTATTAGAATAAGTAAAAGTAAACCTTGGTAAAATTTTATGAGAATAAATACAAAACATCACAAACAGTTATCAGCCAATAGAAACATGAATACGTGTCTGAGAAACGTCTTTAAAGATTAGCGTCAAAAAGTACAGATGCACTAACCTAAACGTTTACAATTCTGATATCATCAGAGGCATTTTCATTCAGAAGTTAAAGACTTCTCAGAGTCTGGAGCCTTTTAGAGGCTGAAAACCTCAACATTGCTTCAGATTCCAAAATTTAAATTTCTCTTTTTAAGACATAGAAATATGTTCAGATTTTAAAATAGTTTTATTATGAACATGTATTTTTAGAATAAATGTCTTTTTTTGAGAAAAATAAATCTTTAACAGAATGAGAATCCTTTGATAAAGAAAATCATAAAAACTTACAGTATTTATTTTGTTCCAGACAATGCTCTTTATTAAATATGTACAATGAAGCTTCTTGATTCTTGATCAATCACTGTAGAGGTTACAATCTGGAATATCTTCCCACCATGATGTATCACCATCATCCATTTCTCCAAAAAACATTTCTATTTTCCAAGATTAAATTTTGATTCATCATCAAATATGTACTTTCTGTGCACAATAGCTCTTCTTCCATTGCATCTTACATGCAGCCAGGTTATTGGGATATTTAATAATCTTCTTTGTTCACCTGAAAGATAGATTATTTTTTTCTTTGATACCCATTTGTTGATGGGTCCTGATAAGTTCGTGTCAGAACCTTCATTATCATTTTGTGATGTTTGTGCTATCTGAGCACTATCAGCAACAAAAGTAGAATAAAGATTTGAAGGTAAAATACCTTCAGCAATGCTCGATGGATCTGATTCTCCACATGTGTCAACACATGAATAACCAATTCCATTTTTGCAGACATTTCTACTATTACAAAGCATAGACACAATTTTGCTTTTATCAATATTTTTGTTACAAAATTCATGAAGTGCAATTTTATGCTCATCATGAAATTCGTAACAAATAGCACAACTCTTTTCAAGATTCTCTATTTTGTTTAAAGATTTGTTATAGAGATCTTAAAAATTGTTTGCTTTCTCAAGTAAATGCTCATAATCAATTTTTAACATATTATATTTATGTGAGCTAAGATTTAATCTATAAAAGGTTTTCTCAAGAATTTTGATTAATTTGGCTTTAGAAAGTTGAGAATATACCTTTACCAATTTTTCCATATCAGAGTCTGATTCTTCACCTTCTGACTCTGATTTTACTTTAGAACTTGAGTCTGCTTCTGAAGTTAATCTTGCTTCAGAGTTTGAACTTCTCTCTTTGTTGATAGCTGATGTAGATTTGATTTCATCTTCACTTTCAGCAAATTTGTCCAAATCTTCCCAAGCAGTTATTTGTCCTTGATTACTTGATTTCAATTCCTTGAGTCCAGTCCACCTTTGGAATTTCTTGATAAACTCATCAAAATAATCCTGTTCTGATACTACTAAGATGTAATCTTCAATGTCCACTGTCCACATTCTTTGCTTTGTTCTTGCCTTTGGATTTCAAAATATTCTCACGACCTCTGAGTTTGCTTACAAGTGCTTCAAGGCTTATGTTGTTGACATCTTCAGATTCCTCAATAGTTGTAACAATCTGATTCCAATTCTGAGGTAAACTTCTTAGAATTTTTCTTCTGAGTTCATCAATATTGTACTCCTTTTTCCACTCTTGCAGATTACTTATAAGTGCTTGAAACCTTATACTCATATCTTCAATACTTTCATCATTTTCCATAGTGAAAGACTCATATTGATTTATCAAATCATTTACTTTTGCTCTCTGAATGCTTTCATAATCATCACTAGTTGAGCAATGATCATTAGTTTTGATAATTTCCTCTACATTATCAATACTGTTTGTAACAAGACAGATGATATATTTTCTTTCTCTTTTACTAGATCTTCATTTTGAAAATTCATACCTTTTTCAATTTCACTCATGAGATCAGTAACTTGTGAATACACTCTCTGTTTCCATCTATTGAATTCATCCAATAACTGCATTCCATCCATAGTGTTTTTCTAGATCTTTATCTGTCTCACTGTAAAGTGATTAGTAACATAACCGGAGCTCTGATACCAATTGAAGGGGTGAAAAACACAAGAAGGGAGGTTGAATTGTGTTTTAGAAGTTAAAAACTTTTTCAAGATATTAGGATCTATCAGAGTTTTTAGGCAGCGGAAAAAACTAAACACGATTAAGTAAAGGTAAACAGAGAAAGAGAGAGAGAGAGAGAGAGAGATGAACACACAGGATTTGTACTGGTTCCCCTTACAAACTGAGAGTACTCCAGTCCCCTTGCACTTCCAAGGGATTTCACTATAATCACTAAAGATTACAATCCTAGTGCTCAAGCACACAAGCAAGAGTCTTATATTGCTCAAGTCACACAAGACAAGAGACTTCTTACAAATGCTCAAGTCACACAAGACAAGAGACTTTTCCAAGTTGAATAACTCACGCATGAGTATTCCTAAACTATTAAGCTTATCTAAGAACTTAAAACACTTAACACAATAAGTGAATTACAAAAGAATTCTTCAGAGGCTTAATTAGTCTTTAAGAAGTTTTGAATGTGTAAGCAATTATGTTTTCACGTTGTACTTGTTCTCTCTCAAATTCAAGCACACTTGTATATCTATCACAAATTTTCAATCAGAGACCTCTATTTATAGAGAATAGAGACGTTGATGAAAAAGTTCTGTTGAAGATTTGACAGCTGTAACAAATTGATTGCTTAGAGTATGAAATTGAATTTCTTAACCAGAAGAGGTAATTCAATTCCACTACTCTGTCCATGTTTCTTTACTCCACCATTTGGAGTAATAGATAGTACATATAGTACTATACGCTCCTCTTTGTAGATAAGATTTTGAATATAAACATTGTGGAGTGTTTATCCTTTAAACTTGAGCTGTCATCTCCCATAGAATAATCTAGAAGGATTAGATTCAACAAACACGCACAATCTGTTATGAAACAGAGTCTTCTTCAGAGTCAAGAGCTTAGTCTTATGAAAAACTTGAATCCTCAGCTTCTGATGGTCTTCAGAGTTTAGCTTCTGAGAGTCTGTTTACACTGTTTTTTGGTAAACAACCGCTAGTTTATTTACTGGTAAGATCAACTAGTAAATCTTGGGACATGTTTGTGCATTCTTTGTAGAAAACATTCAAAGTTCATAATTTGGAAATGTTAAAGAGACTTAAATTTAAAGCATGTGAATGAAAAAATAGCAACGCAATAAAGTATTTCGAGTGAAAAAGGTTTTGCAGAAAAGTAAAGTTTACTGAATAAAACTTAGATTGTATTTAAAAGGTGACTGCAAAATCCATTCGAATGAATGAATTTGATAAAGTAGCGTTAAAATAAAGGGTTGCTTTAAAAGATAAATTGCATTCAAATGTAAAACATTTACAAAGAATAAAGGTGGTACACAGAATCATACGTTTCCTTTATGTTGCTCATTTCGCTCGAACGCTTGGGTACTCTGAGTTTTTATAAGGATTCAGTATGTGAATTTGTGACCCTGATTTTGACTACAAAATACATATATATAGACTTCCTATTTCAACTGCTATGTAACGGTTGCCTCTTGACCAAATGACGCGTGTCTTTGCCCCTATGCGCTGTCTTCAGTTTTGAACCGCTGCATCTGTTGCCAATAGTCGAAATCAAAGTGAATTAAGACGTTTGAAATCATTTGAAAAGTACTTAGACTTTCCGTGAAATCCAAACTTCTTTCGATATAGCAAGACTTCGATTTATATCAAAATCGAATCGAAAGAAAGAAGCTTTGAAAAAAGATTACATTAACTTTTAAGTATACATATTGTCAATATGTATAATTTAACAATTAACTAATCTTTATTTCATATTTTGTTTCAAACAAAAATATGGAGTAACAAATTGCCCCCAAAATGCCAATTTCGATTTGAATGGTTCGAATGAAATTGAGGAGTTGGCATTTTAAGATTGTAACGTTTACTTTTCAACTGCCATTTTCACCATTATCAAAGAAAAATCCTGCTTTTTCGCGTGAGTGGGCTAGGTGGCAGCTTCGGAAGCTGAATAAAAACTGCATGTGAACAGTTTATTTCATTTTTGATTTATTTAATTCGAGATTTTATTCAAAATCTATAAATACCCTTCTTCCTCGCCATTGAAACGTTTTCTGCAACTCCCAACAAGCTCCATTACTCTGAAATTTTCCAGAAAACTTGCAACAACGATTTCAAGTTTAACTCACTCAAAAACAACGCATTGTTCATTCCGTTTAGATCTAAACACTTCAAAACTTTTCCAGAAAGTTTTAATCTTTTTCCCAAACGTGATTTTCAACAAAAGCTCTTTTCTTTTCAAAATCAACCATGGCTGAAGGCAATCACGACGTTAAAGTTCCATTTGCTGGTAAATGGAGGAATTTCATCCTTCACGAAGACAAAGAACCCATGGTTCCACAACCACATGACGATCCTGAAAAGCATGATATTTGGCATTCGGAGTTGATGATCCCATATGCTGTGAACAAGAACGTTTATGCGTTTGGAGGTCCTCTACCAGACGAAGAAGCACTGAGCTCGAAGGTAAATGCAATCTTTCCTTGCTATCGTACATGTGAACCCCCAATTTTCTCTAGTGAAACGCGCCACTTAGGGTTTTTTAATGCGAAGTTATTTCGATCTGCCCCTTGTTATTCCCAATACTAGGTATTTTATCCCATGGCTGAATCGAATGGAAAAAGATTTTGGGGAATATTGGAAAACTTATGGGATTTATGATTTGATTCAGTTTACTCGAATTGGTCCCCAAGTACAACAAGAGTTAATCATTGCTGCAATGCACTTTTGGGAAAAGTCTACTAACACTTTTCACTTTCCATGTGGAATGCTTACCCCAACTTTGTTAGACGTAGCTGCCCTAACTGGTCTTCGACCAAATGATGAAACCTTTGACCCTGCGAATACAAGTGATAACATTGATTTCGACCCAACAGAACTGTCCTTTACTAGGTTCATAGAGAAAAACATTGAGAAGGGAGAGACTAGCAGTTTCGAGCATGTAGCCTTTTTAACCCTTTGGTTGTCTTACTATGTTTTTTGTTCTCGTTCCTTAGAAGTAGCAAAAATGTTTATTCCCATGGCCATCCAAATAAATGAGGGTAGGCATTTTGGCTTAGGAAAATTAATTCTAGCTGTTTTGTATGAGTCTATTGGACTAGCCTGTGATGAGATTAAGAAGTCAACAAATGGCTCCTCGTTTTTGGTCGCTGGACCCATGTGGTTGCTACAATTGTGGTTGAATGCCACTTTTGAACAAGAATTCAATTTGAAGGTACCTCAAGAATATGAAACTGAAATGGCTGATCGTCCAATCGAAGGAAGGAGAGTTATTTGATTAGCCCCTCAATACTTAGAGACTGATCACAAAACCCTTTTCATGAGATACATGAAATTTTTTCTCAATTTTAATGTTTTCAAACCCCAGCACGCTCCTTTCGTTACCAGAGAGTTTGGTCCCAATTGGTTTACTGAAGATTTTCCAGCTTTTGATCCTAACAATGAGGACGAAGTGAATGAGGTATGGTCATCCTATCTGGATCCTTCTGTGCTATCTTGTAGGATAGGCACTCAAGCGAAACATTTTGGACTGGTGGGATACCAACCAAATTTGGTCTCGAGACAATTTGGAATGTCTCGGATTCGTCCTAAAAGTTTATTTGAGGAGGAAAAAGATATGGTTTTAGGTTCAACCCTTTCTGAAAAGACATTTAGAGGTTATCTCAAGATATCAGAGCAGAATTCATATAACCTCAACTCTTTTGATTTTAATAATTCTCACTTTTGTACCACGGACTTTGATAGTTGGTGGGAGAATTTTTATTTAACTCGAACTAAAAGTGTTGAAGAAATTGTTCGAGGGTTGGAGGCTGGTCTGAACAAACCAATTGTTGAGAAGGCAAAGAAATCGAAACCAAAAGGTATTTCTTGATAACTTTATCTTTTAATCACATTTCCATCTTATTATATTGATTGAGTTTCGATTCACACTATATTTTATAGTTTCGAAACAAGCTTTGGAAGATGCTTTGAAAGAAACCCACAAAACCAAGACTACTGGAAACAAGAATGTGGAGGTGAAAGTAAAAGTAAGTTTCCAAATTTTCTTTCTTCTGAGTACTTGCTTCTTAAAACCAAGTTTACTAAACCTTAAGCAAATTTTCAGGGTCAGAAGAGAGCAAACAGTTCGACTGAAACTGGGAATGCCTCGAAGAAGACCAGACCAACTGTCACTATTTCTAGTGATGAATCTGTACGTTCAGCTTATCTTCTATAATGCCTCTTGTTTTTCGATTTTGTTTCTAATTTTCTGAAACTTTTCTTTATCGAAACAGGAAGAAGAAGTGGTGACCCCATTGAAAAGGACAACGACTCTAAAGCCTGCTACTAAAGAGGTGAATCCAGCACCAAGTGCTGAGGTTGTTAGTCCTCCAATTATTGAAGTTGTAGACGAAGAGATTGAAGGTGATCATGGAGAAGATAAAGACACAGCTGAAGGTGAAGACAATGCCCCTGTTCAAAAAACTGGCTCTGAAGCAGACGAAGGGTGCCAAAGAAAAAGAAGAAGAAGAAGAAATCCAAATCAAAGTCTAAATCAAAATCTCCTGAGGATCATACTCAAACAAATCCGAGTGTTTCGACTCAACCTGCTGCCGTTGCTTCAACAGAGACATCGAAAGATGATCCTCCTAAGGTTGTAGAATAAACAGATAAACCCAAAGAAGTTTTGATTGAAGATTTGGACCAAGATAAAACCAATGATGAAGTTGAAAAACCTAATGACGAAGTTACAAAGGTAAATGAACTTCGAATTCCTTTTCAATGTTGATGCCTTAACCGCTTATTTTACCAATTTATCCTTGTCTTTGTAAGATGATAATGACAAGACTATCACTGATGAAGAGAATCTAGAGGCAACCAACGCTGCTGCTTCGAATATGGAATTTGTTCATACAACTTCCAATTCTCAAGCCAACCCAGATTACTCGAATGAGAAAATGGATTTTGATGCTAAGTTTATTCCTGAAGCAGAGGAGGGTGGATCAGAGATTTTGCCAGAGTCTTCGACTTCGAAACTCTCGGCTAGCCTTGGCATGTCTGAAGGGGACTTTGATAATATGAGGAATTCGCAACCAGACCTTGCACTAAGACTTCTCATGGCTAAAAAATGGGAACCTGCTTCAAGCAGCGATACTGGCGATACTTCGAGTAAATCTGAAGCCAGTATTCGACAAAACGTTCGCCAGGACTCTCTGTTGCTCAAGTTCCATTTAGAGTACATAAATGGTGATATGTTGAAGTCTATTGAAGAAAATGCCAATGCTGCTTTTGCCCACAAAAATTTCTTGAACCAGCTACATAATCCTCTTACTGACCAAGATACTTTGAGTAAAGTTCTACAATTCGAGTCGATAATCGAACAATTTGCCAAAGCTGTACAGAAGAAAGAATATACTCTTGGAAGGATGAGTCATCAGAAATTGGCTCAAGCTATTGTTTTCGATAAAGCAAACCGCTCTGTCGAAAAAGTAGAAGCAATGAAAGCTCAAAAAGCTAATTCTGGTGAAGGAGTACAAGAGTGTATTTCCAACATTGACAAATGGCAAGAAGAGATCGTAGGATTGCGAGCAGAAATTGCGAAGAGAGAGCTCCTCATTCATTCTGAACAAGAAAAGCGTAAACAACTCGAGGAAGCTGCTACTCAAGCTCATCAAGAGGCAATCGAAAAGGAAGCTCGAGAAGGTCTTAAGTACTTTAGTGTTTCCAAAGCTTTGCAGGAAGATGTTAAATCCCTCGAGAGCAACGTGCAAGTTATCGACGTTGAATTGGCTTTGCTTAAAACCCATTATGCTAGTTTGAAATCCAAGGCTTGAATATGTTCATTGAATTTTTCTTTTTGTTTCGAACAATTTGCTATGTTAAGTTCCAATTTTTTGAACAAGTTTTAAATTGGGTTGTAATATTAACAATGCCCTGTTTTGTGGCAAATTATTATGTTTGCCATTTCGATTTCTCTACTTTCGATGTTCTCGAATTATTTTATAGGTTTTGCTAATCCAGATAACTTTTAAAACTCGAATTTGGAGCCTTTTATAACAAAACCTCGGAATTAACGGCGGGAAAATCTTTTTTCCACTTCTTGATATGTGTAACTGACAAATATTCTTCAAAAACCGTGTTTTGACTCTTTTTCCAATACAGTCAAGTCAATCCAAATTTATTGTTCGCGAGAAACAAGGGAAAATCTAACTGCCAACCGTCCAGATTTTCTCTATAAAAAGGAACGTCCCTATTGTGATTTCTCATTCCAAATATTTTCCCACATTCTTCCTTTCTTTCAACCTTCTTCTTTTCTTCAAGAAACCATGAAAGGAAAATCTAAAGGCGTTGTTTCTGTTAAGAAAACAATCAAACCTTCTTCTGTTTCTAATCGCAAGAAAAATCAAATTCCCAAAACTAAACCTAGCCAATCTTCTCAAAAGATTCAAACACGATCTCAACGCCATGTCCAAGAACACGATGATTCCGATTCAGATGAGATTGACTCCGATTACGCTGAATTTTTGAAGACTTATGTCCCAGAAGAAGATCTCTGCCCAGATCATGATGATTCCCTTATATTGGTCGAGGATTCTACCAACTCTCCTCATGAGAAAGAGAAGGACGTTGAGTCCAGTTCTTCGAAGATGAAGTGAGGTGTAATGATCCACCTTACTGCTGTTGCGGATTGTTCCTTGTGTGGTGGAACTTCTCAACCAGTTGGGAAGGATTAGTGGTTGCACCTTTCTTCTTGCTTTTCTCTTTATTGTTTAAAATAAAGATGCACTAGGATAGATTTCTGTTAGGTCAAATAAAACCATAGATGGTTTCGAATGTAACCAATTCTTGTACTCTTTTAATTTGGAATACAATTTCAATTATTTGATTGGTTTAAATAAATTTGTATTGTTTGAGAATATCCTGTTTTATGGCAATTTTATTGTTTTTGCCAATTTGATTTCAGTATCTTTTCTTATTCTGTGCTTATGTTTATTTCACATAATGTTAGCTTATATTTTTTCAAATAGTTACCATTTATATTAAGAGTGCGCCTTTCAGAGGTTAACTCTTCGATCTCATATGCACCATTAGAATATATTTGTGAAATCTTAAAAGGACCTTCCCAGTTGGGTAACCATTTTCCTAAAATCCTATCCTTTCGATCCATAGGCAGAATAGTTTTCCAAACTAAATCTCCAATGTTAAAGGTTTTAGACTTGACCATTTTATTGTAAACTTTGGCTATTTTCTCTTTTTGCTGAGTTAACTTTTCCAAAGCTCTTATTCTCTCTTCATCTAAATCAACTAATTCATCTAACATCATGTTCCAATAATGGTCATTTGGTATTTCCATTTGCTTTTGGATTCGAATTGATTGCAAATGTATCTCGACTGGTAAAACTGTGTCGTGACCATATGTTAAACGAAAAGGAGTAGTATTAGTTGATTCTTTTGGAGAATTTCTGCATGCCCATAATACTTGGTCCAAGGTATTGTTCCAATTTCTAGGTTTTTGGGCAATGTGTTTTTTAATTAAACCAATAAGGATTTTATTGGCTGCTTCGACTTGACCATTTGCTTGTGCATAGTATGGTGTCGAAGTTAGCAAACAAAAACCAGTTTGCTTTGCAAATTCTTGCATTTTTCGACCAGTAAAAACTGAGCCTTGATCAGTAGTGATAGTTTCAGGGATTCCAAATCTATAGATAATATACTTTTGGATAAAACTAATCACTGCTTCTTGATCTACATTTTGCATGGGTATTGCCTGAATCCATTTTGTGAAATAATCCACTCCTACTATTATATATTTTTGATTTTTTGATGAAGCAGGTTTTATTTCACCAATTAAATCTAAAGCCCATCCTCTAAATGGCCATGGTTTAATAATGGAGTGTAATTCACTTGCAGGCACATGTTGTATTCCCGCATGTTTTTGACAATCTTGGCAACCCTTAGCAAATTCTATGCAATCTTTTAACATAGAAGGCCAGTATAATCCCTGTCGAAACAGTAACCACTTGATTTTGTGATCTGCTTGGTGAGATCCACAAGCTCCACTATGAGTTTCAGAGACGGCTATATGAGCCTCTGATTCATTTAAACATTTAAGTAAGATTCCTTCAAAAGTCTTTTTGAATAAATTGTCTCCAATGATTACATAGCTTAAAGCTCTATATTTGACCTTTCGAGCAGTATCACCTGTTGGATTTTGCAAGTAATCTACAATTGGTTTTCTCCAATCAGTGTCTATTAAGTTGTCAATTGCCAAAATTTGAAATTTTTCTTCATCATGACATTTATTATCAATAGTTTCTTGTGGTATATTTGCCCCCACAAGTTTTGGCATTGACAAGTTTGGAGATAATAAATCGCTAGATACCAATTTTTCCTTGATTTCGATTAATTCATATAATTGTTCTTTTGACACTTTGTATCCTGAAGCAATTTGAGCTAAGTCATTTGCTTCTTGATTTTGCAATCGAGGAACATGTTCGAAATCAACAGTATCAAAACAATGTAACATTTGACTTGCAGTTTCGAAATACTTGACAAGATGCTCTTTCACACATTTATATTCTTATGTTAATTGTTTCAATACTAATTCTGAATCTCCTTTGATTCTTATGTTCTTTGCCCCCAAGTCTATTAAAATTTCTAGACCTGCTATTAAAGCTTCATATTCAGCTTCATTGTTTGAACAAAGACCATTTATTTTATACTTAAATTTAGTTGGGATTTTCAGTGGTAAAATAATTAATATCCCAATTCCAGTTCCAAACTTATGTTTAGAACCATCAAAGTATAAAATCCAAGGTTGAACCTCTACAACTTCTTGAGTCGATTCGATTATAGAATGATCAACTATAAAGTCAGCCACTATTTGACCTTTTACTGCTTTTAATGGTTTATATGTCAAAGAATATTCAGTTAAGGCCAACGCCCATTTTCCAATTCTACTATGTAAAACTGGTTTTAATAGCATATGTTTAATAACATCAAAATGAGAATAGACATAAACTTCAATAGGCTTTATATAATGCTTAAGTTTCATACAAGAAAAATATAAACACAAACATAATTTTTCTATAGCATTATATCTAGTTTCAGCATCATTTAGAACCCTACTTAAATAATATATGGCTCTTTCATCTCCATTTTCATCTTCTTGAGCAAGCATGCTACCAATGGTCGAATCAGACGCTGAAATATACAACTTCATAAATTTGTTTCGAATGGGAGACATTAGTATTGGTGGTTTCGAAAGATACAACTTGATATCTTCAAAAGCCTTTTGGTGCTCTGCTTCCCATTTGAAAATATCATCTTTCTTTAATCTGAGTAGTGGCGAAAAAGGTTGGGATTTACCACTTAGATTCGAAATGAATCTCCTCAAGAAATTGATTTTTCCAAGCAAAGATTGAAGTTGCTTTTTTGTAACTGGAGGTTGTGTCTCCATTATTGCCTTTGTCTTATTCTGATTTATTTCAATGCCCTTCTTATGTACAACAAAACCAAGGAAATCTCCTGCATGCACACATAAAGTGCATTTTAGTGGATTCATTTTTAATCCACATTTTCTCATTCTTTCGAATGATTTTCTAAGATGTTCCAACTGGCCATCATCAGATGAAGATTTGATAACAATGTCATCTATATAGACTTGCATAAAGTTATCAATAAAATCATGAAAAATCAAATTCATTGCTCTTTGATATGTAGCCCCAGCATTTTTTAAACCAAAGGGCATTACTACCCATTCATAAGTTCCTAATGCTCCTGGGCATCTAAAAGCAGTTTTATGAATATCTTCTTCAGCAATAAAAATTTGATTATATCCTGAATAACCATCTAACATACTCAAGTATTCGAAACCTGCTGCTGAGTCAATAAGCATTTCTGCTACAGGCATAGGGTATTCATCTTTAGGTGTAGCATTATTTAAATCTCGAAAATCTATACATACCCTAAGAGTTCCATTCTTTTTAATTACAGGTACTATATTTTCTAACCATTGAACATACCTGGCAGTTCGAATAAATTTGCTTCTCAGCAACCTTTCAATTTCAGTTTTTATTTTGGACATTATTTCTGGTGCGAATCTCCTTGGTAATTGTTTGATTGGCTTCTTTTCTGGTTTCAAAGGTAACCTGTGTTCTACCAATTCTTTGCTTAGACCAGGCATTTCGTTGTAGTCCCAAGCAAAACAGTCTTTATATTCCCGAAGGAGTTCGATCAATTTTGTCTTGAAATCAGAATTGATATTGGCACTGATGTAAGTTGGCCTTTTTGTCAGGCCATCTCCAATGTCTATTTCTTGCAATGTGTCTTGGGCTTGCATTTTATGATTTATATTTAAAGGATCTTTTTCGAAACCCAAAGGTTCGTCATCATAAATACAATCCAAGTTCTGCAAGTTTGGCATATTATTGCCACTTTCAAGATCATTGGCTTTATTCGCCAATTTTTGAGAATCACTGGCTTCGAAAGTCATTTTTTCTTTCATTGTTACAGCTTCCAGTGCCGTATTTAATCTATTTCCGGCCATATAAGCCGAAATTCTTGCCCATGGGTTGGGCTCAGTCATGGGGATAGTAGAATTCACAATCCCACCCAGATGGTGGAATTACTCCATCTTCAGAGGAATCCTGATCTATTTCCTCTCTTCTCCAACAAAATCCATGAGTTGGGTGGAGTTTTATAGAGTGGTAAACATTTTCAGAAACCACTTTATCAAAAGCAGCGTCCTTATCGCCGCATGGTGCAATCGAAGCAAGGTTCTTGTCGAAAGTCTGCTTCGTTATGTGGCATTGCTCAGACAGATAATAGCTTTGGTCTGCTTCCACATATTCTACAATGCCATCATCTCTCCATATAGCCAAGTTTTGGTGAAGAGTCGAAGGCACTGCCCCCACTCCATGAATCCATTCTCTTCCTAACAGAAGATTAAAGTTTGCTTTGGATTCGACCACCAAAAATAGTGTTGGCCTAACTGTGCTTCCAATGGCAACTTCCACTTGGAGAGCACCCCAAGAGTGGCCACTTTTCCCTTCATAGTTCGAAAGGACTATGTTGTGAGAAATAAGATTAGTGTCATATTTCCCAATTCTCTCCATTAATGAAGAAGGCATCAGATTCACAGCTGCTCCTCCATCAATTAGAACCTTGTTTATGCCAACATTGTTGACTTTTGCTTTGACAAACAAAGGCTTAAGGTGATTTTTCATCCCCTCATCAGGCTTTGCGAAGTTGGCGCATTGTTCTTCGATGCATCCATTATCCATCACATAATAACAAACTGGTTTGATATCAACTAGTGGTGGTTCGTAGCAGTCTTCTTCTCGATCAGAGAAAGACCAAACATCAAACTCTCGTGGCAACACGGATACCACATTACAAACCACATCGAAGTCATTTTCTGACCCAAAGTCATCATCCTCACCATCAAAACATTCCTCTTCATTTATTTTTTCATTATTTTTCTCTGGAATGTTTGGTTGTGAGAGTCTTTCAATCACAGGCCTCTTGGCCTTTTCTTGAATCTTGATTCCTTTCAAATTGTTCTCCTCTGGAACATTTTGGAATTCTTGTTTCTTTTGGCGCTGGAACCTACGCCATTGTGTTCTTGTCATTGGATTCTTACCCTTATAGTTGTTTTTATAAGAGTATTTACTGGCATCTATTGCCATATTGGGTTGAGCATCAGTTTGCCAACCTTTACTAGAACTTCCTTGATGCTTGACTCTCTTGTCGAAAGCTGCATATCTACCATGTCCCCATTGACCCATGGGTATTTTTGTCGATGGTAAGAAAGTCTGTTTTCGACCAATCCTTTCATGAATCGAAGGATTTGGCATTATAGTCTTTCCTCTGTTAGGCTGTTGGTTTGGTCCAATATTGAAGTTCAGTCTTCTGTTTGGGCCATTAAATTTTGGTTTCACATAAGGCAGATAATTCTCGAGGCCTGCAGTAGCCTCTTTGTCGCATACAACACTACACCTGGGGCATAGCATGACTTGATGATTTTTTGCTTTACATCTCATAAGAAAGTCAAGCAAATCCTCTTCAGCCTTAGGGTAAACCACCTTAATCTTCTCGATATACTCCTCTTCTGGGATTGATTCGAGAGTAGTGACTTCCATGGCTTCCACCATCATAAATTCATATGGTTCAGCAAAAGAAGTATCAGCAATTTGGAGAGGGTCAGTATCCACCTTCATTGGCGGCTTCGATTTCTCATCGAACTTTAATCTCCCCTCGTTCAATGCTTTTTGGACAAGATCCCTGAAAAGAACACATTGAGATGTTTTATGACCCACAAAATTATGAAATTTGCAATAACCTCTCTTTTTCCTTTGTTCTAAAGGAGGAACTTTTAAACCTTTTTGAACAATTATTTGGCCATCATTTACCAATAGATCAAAGATTTCGTCACATTTAGTAATATCAAACGTGTAGGTTTTTGCAACATATTTATCATTTTTGGGTTCGACAGGATTTTTTCCATTAGATGGCTTTAGTAATTTACACATATAAGGAGGGCCTGGTTTTAATTCAGCCACATCTACCTCGCTATTTTCAATATTCTCACAATCGAAAATAGTTTCATCATCACTATCATAAGTTTCTATATAAGCAATTTTCTCTTTTTTATGAAACTTAGATGTTCTGGCTTTTTCGATCTTAAGCCTTTCGACTTGTCGAACTCTATCAGCCAATTGTGACATATCCCTTAGATATTGGGTATCTAACTTCTTTCTAATTGAATAATCGAGACCACCAGCGGCCATTTCGACTAATTCATGTTCAGGGATTTGTGTAAAACACCTTGCCTTAAGGATCCTAAATCTATTAAGATATTCATCAATAGACTCTGGCACTTTGCGCTTAACACTAGCCAATTCTTTAAGGCTAATTTTAGTCTGACCCATGTAAAATTGTTCATGAAACAACCTTTCTAATTGGGCCCAATGATGAATCGAATGGGGGGGAAGAGTTGTAAACCAAGTAAAAGCATTTTTGGTCAAAGAATTTGGAAAAAATTTCACTAGATATCGAGCAATATGTTGGACAGTAGATTCATTAGTATCCCCAGAAAACTTTGTTAACTTAGGAGTTTTCCAATTTCTGAGCAATTCAGTTTGAAGCACGAATTCAGACAAAGTAGATACAAAATTCGGCCTATGTAAACCAACATTAAGGCCATTTTGTGCAAGAATATTTTCGACCAAATGGGCCAAATTATTCTGTCCAGCAAAATTGTTTTGTTGGACATTTCTAACTACTTCGTCAGCATTCTGGTTTCGATTTATCAAAACTACCCTTTGATTTTGATATACCACATTCTGATTAAAAGGTTGTTGGGCCACTGGGATTGGACCTGGCCTAGGATTGGCATTCATTATAATATCTGGAAATGGGTCTTGCCTTTGGTTAATATTTTCGATTTCATTGGGTAATGGCCCATTTTGACCGTTAGGCCTAGCACCATTTGGAACATTTGGTGCTCCAAAGAAATCTGCCATCCCCATTTGATTGGCTAACAACTGATAACTATCATTTGTAGTTTGTATCAATGGGTTGAACACTGCCCCAATCTGTTGTGTTAACATATGAACCATTTCATGATTACTATCATCCATTTGCTGTCTAAGAGACATCAAAGATGTATTAGTTAAATTTTGAAATTGTCTACCCTGATTTCCTACTGCTGAAGTCGATGGAGAAAACATATTTGGTCCTTCGTTACTAGAGTTATGAAGGCCAGCCGTAAATTCAGGGGGCATGCCATATTGTCGATCGTTATTTGGTAATCGAAATAAACGAATAGGGCTTCTGTGATCGCCATTCATTGGCTGTGAAGAATTTCCTCAACCTACATGCACAGATGGTGAGGGAATCGAAGGAATAGTCACCGGAACAGTCGCTGGTATTTGTTCCAATATTAAAGAAGGACCACTCAAACCTACGGTGCTCACATTTTGGTTAAGGGTCGTAGACCCATTTCCAGAACCTATATTGGCATTGCTGCCAGAAGGTTGCGATGGTTGTCCCTCTGGAACTGGTTGGTTTATGTTTAGACTTGTTGATGGTCTAACCATTTTCTTACGAGTTTTATAATTTTCGAAGTCTCGTAAAGATTTACCACTTCTCAAATGCATACAAAACAAAGATTTTTATTGATTTTTTCCTAGACGGAAAACAAACGGAAAACTAAATAAATCAACAGAACTTTAAAGAAAAAATGCACAAAACCAGTCCCACTGGGCGTGCAAATTTGTTTACACTGTTTTTTGGTAAACAACCGCTAGTTTATTTACTGGTAAGATCAACTAGTAAATCTTGGGACATGTTTGTGCATTCTTTGTAGAAAACATTCAAAGTTCATAATTTGGAAATGTTAAAGAGACTTAAATTTAAAGCATGTGAATGAAAAAATAGCAACGCAATAAAGTATTTCGAATGAAAAAGGTTTTGCAGAAAAGTAAAGTTTACTGAATAAAACTTAGATTGTATTTAAAAGGTGACTGCAAAATCCATTCGAATGAATGAATTTGATAAAGTAGCGTTAAAATAAAGGTTTGCTTTAAAAGATAAATTGCATTCAAATGTAAAACATTTATAAAGAATAAAGGTGGTACACAGAATCATACGTTTCCTTTATGTTGCTCATTTCGCTCGAACGCTTGGGTACTCTGAGTTTTTATAAGGATTCAGTATGTGAATTTGTGACCCTGATTTTGACTACAAAATACATATATATAGACTTCCTATTTCAACTGCTATGTAACGGTTTCCTCTTGACCAAATGACGCCTGTCTTTGCCCCTATGCGCTGTCTTCAGTTTTGAACCGCTGCATCCGTTGCCAATAGTCGAAATCGAAGTGAATTAAGACGTTTGAAATCATTTGAAAAGTACTTAGACTTTCCGTGAAATCCAAACTTCTTTCGATATAGCAAGACTTCGATTTATATCAAAATCGAATCGAAAGAAAGAAGCTTTGAAAAAAGATTACATTAACTTTTAAGTATACATATTGCAATATGTATAATTTAACAATTAACTTATCTTTATTTCATATTTTGTTTCAAACAAAAATATGGAGTAACAAAGTCTTTTAAATTCCAGCTTCTGATGTTCTTCAGAGTTTAGCTTCTGAACATCTTCAGAGTCTAACCATATAAAGTCTTCAGAGCTTCTTCAGAACTGGGTGATCTTTAGTTGATTGTTTATCCTTCAGAATGCTTCTTTACAACATCATTCAAAAACTAAGTAACAATATCTCATAATGATTCTGCACACTTAAAATAAATCATGAGTATTCCAATTGTCCATTTAATACTTTTGTTATCATCAAAAAATTTTGTTCCAACAAACGGTAGGTCGACTATTGGTCTTTGTGGGATCGATAATCTTTTATAACTACACGATAATTTTGTACACTTGCAGAAAAGTCGCATCACACCCTTTTTCAAGATTTTTTATTCTGATTATAGAATCATTATAAAGATTTTGAAATTTATGTGCTCTTCTTGACATTTCATCATACTTGGTTTTTAAATCATTTAATTCTGATGAAGTGTCAACAAACCTTATAATGGATTTCTTAAGATAGATTATTAATTTTTCATTGCTGTAATTAGTCGATACCTCATCTAGATCATCATCAATATCGGAGTCTTGATCAGGTTCTGAGTCGTCACAAGAATCAACATCCAAGTCAGCACCATCCATAAGAGCTAGGTTGGCTTCTTCTTCTCCTTCATTAGATGATAGACTCAGATTTTCGAAGGTTGCCATAAGACTCTTTTGAAACTTTCTTCTAAATCTATCCTTTTTGTCATTTATTTTCTTGTTTACATCTTTTGACCCTTCAGGACAGTCTGTCATGTAATGTCCATTTTTCTTGCACTTGAAACATGTCTTGTCTTCCTTGTTGAACATGTTTCTTGAGATGCTCCCTTTGTTGTTTCTGCTGAAGCTTTTCTTGGCCCATTTTTGAAAGTTCTTGGTGAAGTATGCAAACTCATCATCATTTTGGTCTTCTTCTTCCTGGTCATCTATGGAAGATTCTTCGTCAATCTCCATAGTTTTGGCCTTAAGTGCCCTAGAAGATTTCTTGGTTGATGGCAAAGTCACTGACCTGGCTTTCTTCTTTTCTACATCAGCATTCAAGACCAACTCACGGCTCTTGAGATTGTTGATGAGTGACTCAAGACTGATACTATCAAGATCTTTAGTTTCTTCAATGGATGTAACCTTAGGTTTTCATTTGTCAGTTAAGCTATTCAGAATCTTCCACACATGATCAAAAGTTGTATAACTCTTCTTAAGTTCTCTGAGATTAGATACAAGAACCTGAAACCTAGAGAACATGGTTTCAATATCTTCATCAGGCTTCATTGCAAAGAGTTCATATTGTTGTACGAAAAGTCTAGCTTTAGCATTATGAACTTGTTTGTTCCCATCATATGTAGCACATAATGAGTCATATATAGCCTTAGTTGTAGATTTATCAACAATCTTTGTGTACTCATCATGTGAGATGGCAAACATCATGATGTTCTTCACCTTGTTGTGTTTTGCAAAGATTTTCTTATCAGCAATAAACAATGCCCTTTTCTAAATGAGAGTTATTTTTCCATTAATTCATATTCTATTAATATGAACTCCTTCTTCTACTAAATCCCATAACTCATCATCTATACCATTGATATAGTGATAGATACTATTTTTCCACCATTCAAACCTTGTAGCATCTCCATTGAACATAGGAGCTTTCTTGTTGTTGGATTCATACTTGGATGAAGAATTCATCTTGTCGTAATCGAAATCAACTCTTGAGAGATCAGTGGTGTCAGATGAATTTTCTCCAGACATGAAGTGTTTTTCAGATCTTGTAATGTCTCACTGTTAGGTGATTGTCAACAGAACCGGACTCTAGATACCAATTGAAGGTGTGAAAAGTACAAGAAGGGGGGTTGAATTGTGTTTTGGATATTTTAAAACCTTTTTGAAGAGTATGAATTGCAGCGGAATAAAACACAATATCAAAGCAAGGTAAGAAAAGATGAACACACAAAATTTTATACTAGTTCCTCCTACAAACGAGAGTAGTACAGTCCTCTTGTACTCACAAGAGATTTCACTATAATCACTCAGATTATACAATTGCTCAAGCACACAAGCAAGAGACTTCACAAATTACTCAAACACACAAGAAATAGACTTCAACACTTTGCTCAAGCACACAGGTAAGAGACTTCAAATTGCTCAAGCACACAAGCAAGAGACTTCAACAAGATCTTATACACGATAAGATAGAGTACAATAAATACACCTAAGACTTTAAATCTTTCTAATAAAAACAAATACAGAGTATCAAAACTTCTTGAATCCGAAGCTTTCAGAGTTTGAGTCTTGTGCAAGTATTTTCTAGTGATAGCTTGAGTATGCAGGAGTGATTAGTTTTTCAATTATAGCTCAGTGTTGTATTTTTCACGATCTCTCAAGTCTTCTATATATAGCCAATGACAATGTAGACGTTGAAGATGACCGTTGAGTAGAGATAGAGATGTCAGCGCAATTGTAGTCGTATTAGTAGTGTAGCTTTAACCTTATTCCAAAAGAGGTAAAGAGCTACTACTGCTATTTCCTTGAAGACTTCAGTGTTTGCACAGAAGAAGTAAAGCTTCCCATTTGTCTAGACGCTCCTCTTTGACTTATGACTTGGTCACACATTGATAAAAGAGTGGAGGAGACTTGAATCTGATACTAGCTCATCTGAATGGAACAGCTTATGACTTCGTCACATTGCTTCTGAGTCCAATTGCTTCTGAATGACTTTAATGCTTCTGAATGAATTCAAAGCTTCTGACCTGCAGTCAGACTCTATTCTTTTTTCAGATTCCTGCATACTTAAAATAAAATTTTAGTATTCAATTGTGCATTTAATACTTTGTTATCATCAAAACTTTAACAAGTTCTTGGGACTTGTCTTAGAACCATTTTTGTTCCAACAATGTGAATATGTGTATAAAAGTTATATCCTCTTAATTTAAACTGTGTGATCAAGGATAATTTGTTTCGGAAGTAAAGTTTACCACCTTAAGGATAAGGTTGATCTTGATGGGGTCTTGTTGTTATGAGCAAGGCCCAAAATAAAGGGATTTGCATTTGATGTTGTAGAAAAAGCACACAGTTTGGTGTTGTTGTGTATCTCAGTCGTCCGATCAAGATCCACAGTTTGGACAAGGTTTAAATATTTTTAGCAAGGGAAGAATTAAATATGATGAATTTTTATATTTTGCGCATAAAAATTCATAAATAAATCTTACGTTATATTTTTTAAATTTTTGTGGGAGAGGTTCTTATAATATTATAAACATGAATATCAAAAATCATTTAAAAATGTGAAAGTACACAAGAGTTGATTAATAAGTAGGGACAAAAAATTATGACAGAAAATATTTAAGGGACAAAAAGTTGTTGAAATATTTTATAGGCACTAAAAACAAAATTCGAAATATATATAGGGACCAAAAACTTATTTAACCCTAAAACGAGGGATACAAGGAGTGACATCACAGGCAGTAACCACGATTTCCTAAAACGAGGCACACAGGGAGTGACATCACAAGACCCAGACGTATCACTAATAGAAGAATTTTTACCCCAAAGATTCGGCAAAGAAGGACGGGCAACATCATAACCGTCGCCCCCTGTTTTGGGGTTTTTCTTGGGCGGAGGTTTATTATAACGAGACCTACTATTACCTCCTACTTTATCGTTAGTATCAGAAAGATTATCAAAAGTTGCAAGTTCCACTTCATCCATAACACAAAGAAAATTATGCGAATCAGCATGACAAGACCCTATAAGAAAATATTCATCACGGTCCCACTTGTAAGAATCTATAAACTAGGTCCACATTTTGGGTTTTTACCTAAGAGAGACAAAACCCTGATTTTTGTCAAGATCAGACCTAGTGCGAAGCACATCAAAGAAACTGAAGAAAAGAGGTAAAATAGGCACACCACCAGCCCATTCGCACTAAAAAGCGAAGGCCCTCACATGAGCCCACGATAAGAAATTATCTTGAGACGGACAAATCATGAGGTGGTTAACAACACCTACTTTAAAGGGAGACAGAAATGAAAACCTATGGGGTCAAAGAAACACTTATATTGTACATAAGAACCAAACAATCTATCAAAAGAACTACACAATCGCTCTTCTTCTAAGACGGGACAAATTGATCGGTCACTTGATGGACCTATGTCCACTACGGAATCCAGCACAGAGTGTCATATTAATACTTGGAAGGAACCCCTTTTATCTTCTCCTCCACCTAGGGGAGTAAGCTTCTATTTTTAGGGAAGATGTAATCTTCCTCAGTCCAATTCTTCACCATATCTAAGGCAGTCCCACTGTCATAAGAAACAAGAGAACAATCAGCTTCATAAGCACGATTCCTACTCATCTCTTCTAACAACCAAACAACTTCCTAAATTGAAAGGGAACGTTGAAGCCATATCTCAAAAGATTTCTTCTTTGACCAAATCCACATATCAAGGTAAAGATCTATAAACCCTCTCCCAAGAGTAATTGGTAAAGGGTCATTTGTAAAACCACCACCATGGGGAACATTTCTAAGAGAATGGCCTAAAACTTCCCCTTTATACCCAATGAAGCCAATAAAACTAAGGTTGGAACACACATCATCAATCATCATGAAATAAAATAGATAATTTTCGTCGATTTTCCATAGCAAAATTAAAATGAAGAGAAAAGAGAAGAACCTTTAAATGGAAAAACTGCAAGGATAGAACCAATAAAACTTCCGAAGATGGCTAAAGGATGCATAGAAAACTTCTGAAGTCGCTCCAAAAAAGAAAAGCGAAAAGTTTCTCAATTAAAAATTCTCATTTATATATAAGTTAAACCGGAAGTCCAAATGAGTGGCTCAGATGGATAAAAGAAATCAAAGGCCCACAAAACGTCTTGAGAAAAGCGCCAAAATTCAGAAGAACTAGACGCGTGACCAAAACTAACAAAGCCAGTGGGACACGTGGCAAATAACTATCTTCTGAAGCATCTCTTCATTTTCTGATGAAAGAACACATCTAAAGCAGAATAATAGAAGGAGAAAACCGCTATGAAGATGAAGAAAGAAAACGGTTTCCTCTCATCCTCAAACATACAGATAAGTACATTATTTTCAATACTTTCTTGTTTTTTTCCATTAAAATAGATATTCTTTTTTCTTCAAATTTTATGACGACGAATAACATATTTTTTTTAGTAATTTCATCACTAGTAACCTATTTCGCAGAAAGAGCACCGTTATACACCACACCATCAGGATCACGGGAAAGAAACTTTCAACTCCTTATTATTCCCATAGCAAGGACTTGGGGAAAAACTGTAAAGGTAACATGTGGCATAAATAACCACGGAATGGCTAGACAAGAATGGATTAAAGGTCCACTAAACCTCATGTCCTTCGTACACACTGAATAAATGACACCCCAGGTGATATATGTAGTTGGTCAACTATACAAGGGGGACCCTTATGTAGATGGCCACCTTATTAAAACCTTAATATTCTTCTATATAAGCCTTTATACACCAATCCCAAGGTATAACATTAAATATATATTGACTTGAGCGTCTGAGTACAATTTTTGCAGTTACATTTCCCCTCTAAGGCTAAGGAATTAAACTAATCATTATGAATCATGAGCTCTTCTAGTTAAACCATCACCACTGAGACATTCTCATATGAACGCCTCAGTTCACCACTTAGTGAATTCAAGTTGTTCTATCACCTTTAGTTTGATTCATACTGGAGAAGGATATGTTGAATACTAGGGAATTTGCGCTTATGAGACAGATAAATTCTTAAGGACAATGGCTACATCACGATTCACGCCTCAGGTTTTATTTCTTTGTTTACAGTTTTGTAATTCGGAGTTTATTACTTTGCTGTTGGCAACATCAAATTACTACAATCTTAAAGATAAGTTCACTGATGTCTTATCTTTATGTTATTTTATTCTCATTAGTATTTATTTATTTATTTATTTATTTGAAACCCTCATTAGTATTTAATTGATATTGATATTTATATGATGCTTATCTGTTATCATTCCGATATAATTTTAAGGCCAATTATACAACATGAGAATGAGACTTGTAAAAAATTAAGATTTAAGGTCACAATATAATTATAATATTTGTAGTTCCTATAAGGTTGGCTGTGTAACACCCAAATCCGAATTTACATAAAATACTAACTTTACAAAAATTCTTTTCAAAAACTGGCAGCGGATAAAATACTTCATTGTTTAAATCAAGACCAAGACACAAAACACTAGTTTGAGTATTACATTCTCCAAAAATAATACTACATAATAAAAATAGTATTCACCGATCTATACAAGAAAATACTCATTTAATACAACATAAATATATAAAAGACTCGATATACAAGAACCCTTCCCGTGTCCTAATCAGAGCAGAGCTTCACCGACAAATCGTACCAAACACCTGAGGATCTAAATCGCCCAACGATCCACAAACACACAAAACAGAGAGTTAGATATATATAACCGACACATAATAAATGAAGTAAGGTACTATCATTTATCTCAACAACAACATATATCAACAACATCTATATATATAATACCGTACTCAACTTTCTACGCATCCATCATAAATCAACATCATTAACAATATAAGAACATTTCACAATTAATGTACATATATCTAATCACCATTCATCAACACATAAATAATGCATACTTAACCATTTACCAATCACCAACGCATAGCACAATTAAGTGTTTCACCTTCCTAATGCAACTAATGTCACCTTCAATGTATGTTCCAAGACATATCTACATGTGGTACCAAATCACCATCTATATCGGATACAAGAATCCGTTTCACCATCCATTTTCACCGTCCATTTGACACGACATATGCATGAATGAAGTGTCATCAACAACATGTAATTATACATATAAAACATCACCAACATTGCATGTAATATTACATGACTTCACCAATTCACCATCCATTTGTTCGCACACATACAAACACACATGCACACACATATATTCATTTCAATTCACCATCCATTACAGTCAACTTTTCATAGCATAAATGTAAATCATAACATCATCATCATTAAATTCACCAACACACACACACACACACACACACACACACACACACACACACACACATATATATATATATATACAAATATAAATCAACAACATCATCATCATCGTTATCATCATCTATCATTATCATCAATCTTTATAATATTCACCAATCATATATATATATATAATACACATGTACATATAAACAACATCATCACTAATCATTATCAATAACCAACATTCATGTACATATCTATCATATATGTACATATATACAACTCAACAACATAATCATATTTATTCGTACTTATCAAACATGTTATAAGTATCATCATCGATCATACATCTACATAAGAACATAATAACTTATGTATTAAACCATCATCAACATTAAAATAATTATAGAATGATTTCTGAGTCAGACCAATCTCGCCCAGCGAAGCCCGGCGAGTGTCTCAGCGACAAAAACAGAACATTTCAGGTTTTCTAGGGAGCACCGGCGAGCCTCAGTGAACTCCGTCGCTGACTCTCGCTGGTTCTCGCCCGGCGAGATGTGCGCAGAATGCACACTGTTTTGGTGAACGTTCAAATTCCACTACAAATTCACCAAAACGTGTTCCAGTTCTAAAAAGGTGTTTCCTTTAAGTTATAAACATACTAACATGCATAGAAGTACAACTTTCAACACTTGAGAACATCAAAATCATCATCAATTAAAGATTATTCATATTTTTCACCCAAAACACATTAACACATAATTTTCACATGAACATCCTTTGATTCACTAAATTAAAATCATCAACATGTACTTTTAGCATCATACAACATGGATAACACGAAATTATCATGAAAGGAAGCATTTTGATTCATACACATTCATAAAAATATCATCTTTCAACATAAAATGAGTGAGAGGGTTTGGGCAAAGAGAAATGAGATTTCTCCCCCCTCTTGACCACTCATTGATCATATATAACTACTCTCTTACCTTAGGTTTGTTGGAATCTCTAATCCACCTTCTTCAATCTTCCCCTCTACAAAGCTTCCTCTTCATCTTTCTCTCTTGTTCTTCATTTTCCACTATTTTTCTTCTAAATTTTCTGCCATAGTCTGAGTCCGATTTCTCCCTCCTCACGCCTTGTTTCGACGATCCGAACGGTAAAACGTTAGCTTCAGATGTTGTGAACCATCCCTCAAAATTTCAACGAAAATCAACGGTTAACGAATCGGGAATCGAAGTTTTCGTGAAGGTGTTGAAGGGAAAACGGGATTTACTTACCAAATTTCATTCTTCTCTTCTTTCTCTTTCTTTTTCTTCTCATGAGAGCTTCTCTCTCTTCCTCCATCCAAATTCATGACAAAAACGAGCTTCTCTCTCTATCTTATCCTTTTATAGTTAGGTCACCACTCATCTCCATCAATTACTAAAATACCCTTCCACTAATGGGCTTAACTTAACACTTACCCACTTGGCCCAATTCTCATAATTCACACCTCATCAATTCACTACTCTACTAAACACATCTCCACACCTAATGCCACATAATTTAATTAAATAACACAAACATGTTAATTAAATAAATAAACCCAAATAAATAAATAAAATGGGATGTGACAGGCTGCACTATAAGGCTAAAACAATATTTGCAAAGCAAAGATGTCCAGGTGCAACATGTTGAACAAGATGTGCGAGACATCTTGATACTAGGCGTAGAACATGTTCAGAACAACATGCGAAGACGAGATGTCCCAAACATCTGGTAGAACATCGTGCCTAGAACTGAAGGCTGAAGATCAAGATCAATCCAGAAATGTGTGTATCTCTCCGAAGTTGTTACAAGACCTGATTAATGATTATCAGCTACTGAAAGGATGGATAGCAAAGTTTGTTGTCAATCTTATGTGTTAGATATGATTGGGAATCATAACTAACTTAAATAAAAAGATTTAAATTCAAATCTTTTTATCTTATGAGAGTTGGTTTTTGAATAAGTTTGTTTCAAAACTAATTCCCTATCAGTATGCATCTCAATCACTCTACATCCAGATGAGACACAACTGTGAATAAAAGATCAATATGAATATTTTATTTTATGGAACAAGTTTTAAAACAAAGTTTGTGTTAAAACTAATGCCTATCGAGAAGCAACTCAAATACTCTACAATTAAGAGGAGCTGCAACTCTATAAATAGAGACTCAAGTTATTGTTTCTATTCACTCACAATAAATGAAGATTGTGAAGTTCAAGGCTTTGTATCCGCTGTGCAAAGTAGTGCCAACATCTAGTTGTTATTAGGTGTTTGGTTGTTGTTGAATATGTATTCAACTTCATTGAAGAACGACAAAGAAGACTACCATCACTTGGGATTAGTGGTGAGAGGGAAGTGGGAAGTAACTCATATTCAAGGGGAGTGAGCTTTTGGGTAGAAACACACTAGGATTAAGAAAAGGCATACACATCAATGAGACTTTGGTGTGCGTTGTAAGGCTAAGTACTAGTTCATATTAGTGGGTTTCCTTTTCTGGATTGGTATCCCCAGAATAGGTTTTTGACCAAACTAGGTTAACAATATTGTGTGTTGTTTTTATTGCTTTTCAGTATTTTACTTCAGTATATCATATTGATCATGCGAACCAATTGTCGTACAAATTGTCTGAGACATCTGGAAGAATACACAATTGTCTTAGACATCGTGTAAGACATTTGTCCACCAGCGAACAAAATTTCAATATTCTTAAGCGCCGTATTTCATTACCAATTTGAGTACAAAGACATAATTTCAAGGTCGGTAAAATTATAAAACGAAAAAAGAAAGAGAAAAAAAAATACATTTATTGGATGCTAACACAAATTAAATGGCAACTTATGGAACGTTGTAGCATAAGGTATATTGCATAGAATTTTTTTTAGGTGTAAGAACTCACTTCACAGCAACCGGTTCACCACTTAGTAAATTCAAGTTGTTCTATCACCTTTAGTTTGATGGGTAAATGATATTTTACCCTCTGTAAAATTAGTGAATTTTCATTTATTCTCTGTGCAAAAAATATTTCTGTTTATCCCTCTGTAAAATTAGCGAATTTTCATTTACCTCCTAGGTGTACAACTGGACATATGACTGTGCAAATCTGATGACATGACATGTACACGTGGAAAAACTTAATTTATATATATTTTTTAATGCAACATGCAAAATAATTTTTTTAAAAAAAGAAATTAATTATTTTTTATTCTACAAAAAAATAATAATATATTATTACATTTTAAAAAAAAAATTCCATGTGGAATTAAAAATGTTTTTTTATTAAAATTATTAAAACAATTTTAAAAAAATGCTTAATATTTTTTTTTGACAGAAATTACAAAATTTATAAAAATATTAATTTTTTAATAAAAATTAAAAAGAATTATTTTCCACGTGTATATGCCAACATCAGATTTGCATAGTCATTTTGAGGTTGTTAAATCTTTACTGACAGTAACTATGTCACACCTCAAGTTTTATTTCTTTATTTACAGTTTTGCAGTTCAGAGTTGTTTATTTTGCGGTTGGCAACGTCAAATTACTACAATCTTAAAGATAAGTAACTACGGTCTGGTAAGTGGATCAGTCTGTCGTCAAGTAATAATTCTCACGTGAATGAGTTTGCATCCATAGGGATCGTGCCAAAGTGACTATTTTCGTGTAGGAACTTAAACAGTAGACATAAAATGCATTCGCTTTATAATTGAGTATAATTTTGATTCAATAACGAAGACAAGAGTGTAAATCATTAGGTTGGAAAATTTAGATTAAGTGCTTTCGAATCCCTCCCCTACTCGTGCTTGGTAGTTTGGTGTTATATCAGTTACTATCCGTTTTATTATCCGGCAGAATAATCTAAAATAGTAAGATCAAACTTACTCTATTGCATCCGAATCGTTTGCTACTCCATTAGGTCTAAGGGAACCCTCGTATTTCCTTTGATTACTTGTCACAATCCTTATCCATACAAGCTCTCAAAGTTACTACCTCCTTCTAGACAGGAAATCGATAACCGAGCAGAATTTAATTGGCATATCATTAATCTATCGAGCCCTTAATCAGGGTTTTAGAGTTATTATAAACTTGGATTAGCTTTATTATTCCTTTAGTCGGGGGTTATTCAGTGTTGTCACATGATCACTTAACCCCTCTAAGTTATTCATCATACACACGCGTGTGTTACATATATAAAAAGTAATGGTCACACAGAATAATAAAAGATAAAATCTGAATAATAAGTAATAAAAACTTGAAAAATACCGCACTACATGTCTCAAGCATTCATAAGGACGTTCATCTACTTGGCCTAACCTAAAGATATTTAGTTACTCATAGACATATTGAAACAATATAGTAAAAATATGCATACAAAGTAACCTCGATCTCCTGCTGAGGAAGTTTCCCCTCCCAATGTTAGGGAGAGTGTGCCCTTCCATAGAGAGCACCTGGCTCTCTTTTGTTCCCCCTCATTTGCTCCTTAGACACTTCTGCACTCCAGAATTGTTGAATGAATAATTGTGATGGAGCAGGGCTTTATTTATAATTTTTTAGGCTTCTCGGTCTTTTTCGTCGTGGCTCATTGCAGCCCATTGTGCCACAGTGGCTTCAAAGAATTGTCACCGTGGTACGATGGATCTCATCGTGGCACGATGAATTTGTTTCTTGCTTAAGAAGTACGCAGATTTGGTCCAATTTAATCTTTTGCCATCGTGTGGTACGATGGATTCTGCTGAATTCTTCCATTTTCTTGTTTCTTGGATGAGTAACTTCATAACTTTAGGCTTTTTGCTTGGATTTGATCTTCAAGCTAACTAAAAAGTATTAAAAACTAACCTAAAAACATCATATAATTTACTGTAATTAATAAGTTTACCGATCTCTAATCTTTATGTTATTTTATTCTTATTAGTATTTATTTTATTTTTTTTCTTAAACCCTCGTTAGTATTTATTTGATATTGATATTTATATGTTGCTTATAAGTTATCATTCCGATATAATTTCAAGTCGCCGGCCAATTATACAACATAAGACGTGTACAAAATTAAAATTTAAGGACACAATATAATTATAATATTCTTTAGTGCCTTATTTCATTACCAATTAGAGTACAAAGACATAATTTCAAGGTATGTGAAATTATAAAAGGAAAAAAAAAAAAAGATACATTTATTGGATGCTAACACACATTAAATGGCAACTTATGGAACAACATTCTAGCATTAGGTCCAAGAACTCACTTCACAGCAACCGGTACACATAAGTTGTCAATGCACTTATAAACTGAAGGAAGCAAGTTACGTAGTAGAGGAGGATCATATACGCTAACTTCCGGACAATCTTCATCAGTTTCACATTTAATTTGTGCTATAAGATAATAAAATAATGTTACTAAAATGAGATAAAAGATATTACACAAACTAAATAGTAAAGAAGAAAATTTTAGGTTTAATTATAATTTTGGTCCTTTATCTTTATTTTAGGTTTCAAGTTGGTCCCTTATCTTTTTTTTAGGTTTCAAGTTGGTCCCTTCCGTCAATTTTTTTACTGTTACTGTTAAATTTGGACACGTGTCATCTGTTCAAGTGTGCCACGTGTCCAAATTAGTTTGCCACATGTCCAAATTTAACGGAAATAGTTAAAAAATTGACGGAAGGGACCAACTTAAAACTTAAAATAAAATAAGTGACCAACTTGAAACTTTTAAAAGATACTGGAACAACTTGAAACCTAAAATAAAGATAAGAGACCAAAAATATAATTAACCTAAAATTTTAAAAGGGTGAAAACAAGACTTACCATGAACCTCCTTTGCAACAAAAAATAGGGAAAAAAATAAAATCATAGCATAAACAAACATGAGAGTTTTAGCCATATTTTTTTTTCTTTGCATGTAAAACTAGAATACGACTTGATGGTTTTATAGTGTATTAAGCTCATTCTAATTATTAGGAAGATATATTGGGTTTACCCCTTTAGCGCACTTGGTAGATGATGTATTGTGTTTGTCCATTTTGCACACTTTTCAAAGGGGTAACGTAAAAAACTTGATAATCATTAGAATTCATTATTTTTTTTATTAAGTTTTCGACCTCTAGAAGTAAATTGTTCGCCAATGATAAAGTTATTTGTACAAATAATAACTAATGAGTGTGGCAACATAATTATAACCAAGTTGAAGGTATTGTAGCAAATGATTATGTAATGTAATGAATCAATATATACTCCTATAGGTTTAATAGACTCAAATATCTACTCCATTTGGACTTATATATAAATAAAAGTTAAAAGAAAAAACACATCCTTTAAGAAAATAGATTAAGTGCATTGATATGTACCAAAAAAAAAAGAAGATTAAGTGCATTGATTGAAGAGAAAAAATATTTTATTTTCAATTAGTACCTTTCTTGGAAAGTTAAGAAATTGCATTTATTGGTTGAATCAATATTTAATTTAAGGTTAAAATTGGAATAATGACATAAAACATAATAATTGAAATAGATTTTTGTTTATATTTGAGACTTTTAATTTTATTTTTTTTATTGCTTACTCCCTCCGGTCACATATATTAGCAAAAAAAACTACCTACACGGTGTTTAAGAAATTTAGTTAAGTGTAATTAAGTTTCTTGATTTAAAATAAAACATGAATAAATTTATAGAAATAACCCTTTTTTATCTTGGAAATCACATGCACCTTTTGAAAAGTAAGGGTATATTAGGAATAACAGTATTAATTAGTATAAAAGTAGTTAACTTTTACTTATAATAGTAACCAAAATTTTAAGTGTTTTTTTGCTTATAAATGTGACCGGAGGGAGTATATTTGAGACTGGAGGGAGTTCTAGCTAATTTGGTGATTAATTATGTTCTTAGAAGAATCTAGAATAATGATGAGTCATCGGTAAGTTTGTTAGGATTAATATATAAGCAACAAAACAAAAAAATGGAAAGTCTCAAATATAAGCAAAAGTCACTATAATCATTATATTTATTATTAATATTTCAATTTTACCATTAGTTTCACTTTTACCTATAATAAATAATTTAATTGTCCACAAATCATAGCTCAAATGGTAGAAATACCGAAATTGCTAGTGTCGGACGCTGTGACCGGAGTTCGATCCCTGCTTACTCCACTTTGTGTGTGTGAGTTTCCAATGGCATTGTCATTTCGTCTACCAACAAAAAAAAATAGTAATTTAATTTAAAACAAAAAGTAAGGGCAAAATTGGAAATAACATATTTTATCTAATCATTTACTCCACTTTCTTAAAAGATGTGTCTTTTTTTTTTTTGCTTATATTCAAGACAAGACTAGATGGGATGAGTATATATAATGATATTTGTTTTATTACTCAAATTTATATGTTTATGTCCAGTTTTACGAGTTGGGATCCTCTCCATTTCCTATTATTTCCATTTCTTCCATTACCAAAGTTTTTAAATGTTTTTGGGTGTATAAAAGACATTTGGACCCACTTAATGTCACACTTTTACATTTATATTTCCAAAACTATATGGTAATGGAAAGAATAGGAAATTGAGAGGATCTTAACTCCAGTTTTACAACAATCTTAGACCATGTACAATGGTTCAACTCTTCAACACCCTCTTTTTCGACTCCCAACACTCCACGGCATTTTCTCTTTCTTCCACCTAATCATTCAACATTCATTCAACTTTTACTCTCTCCAGTGGTTTTTCATTCAACACTCTATCCCACCACTTTTATTTCATATTCTTATTTAAATTTAAACTTAAACTTTTGTTTTTATGATTTACATTAAATTACAATTATCGATTAAAATTAAATTAAAATAATAAACACTTAACAATTTATTTTTTAGTAACGTAATTATTTTTTTTTATTGAATGGGTGTTGAAATGATTATTGAGATCTATTTCACTAAAAAAATATTCAAACTTCAAAAGAAAGACTAATAGAAAGATAATAATAGATTAAGATAGTGAAAAACTTGGTTTTTTTTTTCTGTGTGCAAATCAAATGAACTAAGTCTCTATTTATAGACAAAAAAAATCATGATTTTTGGTAAAAATAAAAATAAAAAATTAATTTGCAACGAAATAATTGAATTTTAAGTATGAAAATCCAGCATACCAATAAGAAGCAGACATGTGGCCTGCTTTTATCCAAAACTCTCTTCTCTCTCCGCGTACTTTGCGCCACACGCGCGCTGTCGGCGATTGTAATGCACGCGCCAGTGTGTGCGAATAAAAAACCGCCACGCGTCCCCCGAGTCAGAGTTCAACTCTGTTGAAACTTTTAATCACTTCCTTCCTCCAACATCGTTTTCAACACAACCATTACACCTATATATCAACACTCATTCAACACCCACTTAACACCAAAATTTCTTCCCATTGCACTTGGTCTAAAGGACTTATCTTTATTGAATGTTTATTTTTGTTTGTGACATAGATCAGATATCATTGTCCAAAATTCAATTTTGATGAAAATGTCGAAATTAGTGTCGCATCACTCTGCATATAGCGGATGTTGCAGTGGAGACAATTGAGGGGTCTTATTGAAAATACTAGCAATGGTTATGGTATCGTAGAAATTACCCACATGTCCGATGCTTGTGCTCCTTCTACTTCTAATTCCTTTCATTTGTAGCTGATACTATAAAATAGAGAACTTGTACAACAAAGTAAAGTAGAATACATGTGAACGTGCATAATTAATTTCTTAAACTTATTAGCAAAAGTCTGTTAAAAAAATTAGCACAACACCCAATGTGTATTTTTTGTGCTTATAGTAAATTTTATGTGCTTATAGTTATGGGTACAAATTTTTATCCATTATTAGCATCAAGCACTACAATCACAAAACAATAATATACACCCTTCTACTCTTCTACTGTCAAAATCATCCCTGCATATTTTAAAAATTAGATTCCATGCTCACCAATGGGGGTTTTCCTGTGATAGCAGACATGGTAAATTTGACTCTCCAACTTGTCAATTTGACAGCCCGTTTGTTGGTACTCCCTCCGTCCCATTTTCATTGCCACATTTGACCATCACACATATTAAGAAAAATGCATAAATGAATGAGAGATAATATTAATTTTATCAAATTATCCTTGTTATATGGTGAGAAAGTGAAGAGACAAAATGTGATGAGAAATTGAAGAGGCAAAAGGTGGTGAGAAAATGAAGAAGCAAAAATGTAGATTATACAAAAGCATATTGAAATGGATCAAGTATTATGAGACAATTTTTTTTTACACATGTGGCAATGAAAATGAGACGGAGGGAGTATAAGCTATTCAAGAACTATCTATCTCACACGCACAAATCTTATAAATCAATCAAATAGACATATCATTTTGCAAAACACAAAAGAAACAAATCACCACAAAATTTAGATGCAGACAGGCTAAACATAAAGACATATTAAATGAGAGGCAAAACAATATCTTAATAAAAATAACAGTTGCAAACACAAAAGAAGAAAACATGAATCAAAACAAAGGAAGACAAAGCATCACCCTCTTGTTAAAGCCTCATTCTCCATAATCTTCCATACATTAACCTTGTCAAAAATCGATTTTTTTTTTTAAATGATAGCTTTTAAAGGTAAAATAATGAAACAAAAGAAAACAAAAAACGACATGCAACAAATGTTAGAAACTTCCATTTAGTTTGTTTCACCTTATTCTCATTTTCAATTGTTTCAGCCGCTTCCCACCACCATTCTATACCCGTGATTGTGATTTAAAACATTAGAAAAACCTGAAACATATAGAAAAAACCTTTCAAAATAAATCAATCATGTTTTAAAACACAACTGATATTAAAGGATAGTTATTATTTTGTTACAAAAAAAAAATGGATAGTTATTATTGAGAGAATGTATTAATTACTAGTATAGCAATTAGTCATAGCGCGCCATAATACACTCACGATCAACTATGTTATTATTATTGTCATTATAGGATTGCGATCAATTCTCTTCAATTATAGGAAAATTGAGTTGTATATATGTTACTGATACTTATCAATAAAATTCATTCAAACCTCAATATACATTGCACGTACCGTTACCTATAACTGACTGGTCAAAAACATGGCTTAAAAGAAATAAAACAACAATAAAAAATATGGAAAATAAAGAAATATTCAACTTATGTACATGCATGGAAATTGAGTAAAACAACGAAGATCGATCAAGTTCAGATAAACAATCGGAACCCAAACCCAAAATCCAAAATCATATGCCTAAACTTAAAATTTTAAAAATTGGGAACAAATTCTCCACAGCCCATTGCCGCTGCCTCTACCATGGGCCACACCCATGGACTCCATCCATTAATCTTCTTCTCTTTCTCAAACTTATCGAAATTAGATTCATGCGTTGGGAAGAAGAAAAGACATTTTAGAACCTCTTTCCATTTTATATTATCTGAAAAACAATCAGAACCCAAACCTGAAATCCAAATGGAATGAATCGGTTAAGAGATGAAAAAAATTCAGAACTTCAGAAAATATACGTTCTCTTTCAATTTTGATTAGGGAGTGGAAGAATCACATATCACAAAACTTAAAACGTGGTTTCCAACAAAAGGGTAACAAAGGGTAACATTTGTCCTTTGGTGTTTCCAATACTTGGGACAAAAATTCAAAATCTGTCTAATCGTAATTAACTTGCCAAATTGACATAATTGCCCACAAAATTAGTGAGTTTGTTCGATAATGTGAGGGTATTAACGGAAGTTTATGAGTAATCAAATTTATTATAATTGTAAGTAGACTTGCCAAATTGACATAATTGCCCACAAAATTAGTGAGTTTGTTAGATAATGTGAGGGTATTAACGGAAGTTTATTTGTAATCAAATTTATTATAATTGTATCTTTCATTGAAATTTTACAAATATATATATATATGGGGTTTGCTAACTTAGACCCACCTAAAAACATGAAGGTCTAAGTTAGCAAGGTGCACCATTTCACTTTGGACAAAAAAATAATTCATATTTATTATTTAAAACTAGTAACTTGAGGGATAGTTTTGAACTTTCATTTAAAATGTTCCTTAATTTGCACCAACTTTTCTAATTTACACCCACTTTATTTTTAAAATGGACACATGGCTTAACATGAAACACTTGATTTATCGGATAGAAGAAGTTGTTTGAAAGACACATGACTTAACTATATATATATATTGAAAGAATATAAGATAAAAAAGATGATATGCTTAAAAATAGGAATAAAATAAAGTAACAAAATAGAACAATCTATACGTATAAAAATAGCACCAAAAGAGATATAGGTAAAATAGAAAGAAAAAGATAATGTGTTTAAAAAGAAGAAACAAACTTTGTTGAAATATCTAATAAAAAAATAAAAAATTATTGAGATATTTATATCAAATTAAATCATCTTTTAAAAAATAGAAAAAAAAATTGAGAATAAACGTAGAGTTGACACATAGCATAAAAAAACCTTACTTTATATACTCCACAAGGAATTAAACCCGTGCGATGCACGGGCTTGATTAAATTTTTAATTTTATAATTTGTTTATAGAATAAAATAATATGATATTTAATTTTTTAAACTTTAATAATAGACTTATAATATTTCGTAAAAAAAATAAAAAATAAAAAATTTATAATATTGATAAATTATAAATTTATAAAATTCATAATATCCATTGTATATAATGGAATCAATTAACCTACTCACTAATGAGTTTGCTATGCGGTTAATAAATTTTCCCTAAAATGAATTGTTAAGCGTTAGATCATCTTAGAGTTCAAAACAAAACTATTAAAGATAGATAGGTATATGTATATTAGATTGAGATTTTAAAAGACTTTTTTATGATGAAAATTTTTTGTCGTGTTTAATCAACACTTTTATAAACTTAACACTTTTATAAACTTGATCGGTATTCATTTTCTCTATTTGAAAAATAGTTGTATAATGCTCCAGTTCATCATATATAAACGATCTATTCTGCAATTTAAAATAGAATAACAATCGAGTCTTGATAATTTTAACTACTAATTTTCTATGTATAGATATATTGTAATAACATACCACAATATTCACACAAACTAAAATATCCAAAAGAGACTAAACAATGTACATCAACGCCGTTCAATCTCCACCCCTCTTGGTAAAACAAATTAATATATGATTTGGAAACCACCTTGCAACTTTTCATCATAGCCAAGAAGAAAGATCACACCATCATAACACTTGAAATGAAAAAATATACTATATTAAAAATGAAATATAAAAATGAGGAACATAAAAAAATTGCACTGCCATAGAAATATAAAATTTGATTAGAATTTACTTTTTAATAAAACTGTATGGAAAATATTGTTAAAAAAAAAAACTTTACTGAAAATAATAATTTTAGTGGATGTATTAATTATTCAGTTAAAAATGTTTTCAAATTTTTATTCTCATCAAATTAATAAATATACAAAATTGAAGAGTATCATTCAAGAGTCAAAAATTGTATGAAGAAAGTGATGATGAATCAAAACTAAAATTTATACTAAATAATCCATAGCACAAAGAAATCCAAAGACAATAATTTATATATGTCACATTCTTATATAAAGACTCATTGATTAATAAAAAAGTTAAAAATATCTTCTTTTTGCATTATGTTATGTAGATATATGATCTATCACACTATATATGTTGCATACATCAATCTATATGTATAACGAATATACTCAAATATTACACCTATAAAATAATATAAAGTAACATGCTTGATAAAAAAAATAGTCCCATAATAAAAGATTTATAAATAAATTTACCTTTTGTTGCACAATATCTGCACCTTATGCACCAAATTATTGAAATTCTTTCGTAAAGAAATAATAAAATAAGGCATAAAAAACAATAACACTTCACATTCAACCAATAAAAGAAGGCGATTATGTTTAACATAAATCTCTAAAAAATTATCTATTAAAAAAATAGTAGTTTATATTTTATACAAAACAACCATAAAGTTGGTAATATTTCATGTTGACAATAGATGTACGGTCAATACCTTCAAAAGAAAGAATAAGATATAACCTATAAAAATATTATATTACAAATTAAAATTTTAAGTAAATTATATTTTCAACACGTCAAAAATCAAACATAAATATAAAAAGAAGAAAGAGAAATAATATATTGTTTTTCTTATTACCTCCCAAAAAAATTCTCTAACTCACGACAGGAGTACTATAGAGCTGGCAGAGTTGAGATCCATCATATATGTTGTTAATAAAAACCACTTGCTTATGATTCCATAGATAGAAAATTAAGTTTGTTTGAATCAACTTCCATTCTTCCATTGACACATTGAGATGTTAAAGTGTTCAAAATAATAAAGCATTATGATGGTATGGGTAAGGGAAGATACATGGACATAAAGTAGTAACTCACGACACTACGTAGTAAATGCCAAAGGTAGTAATATTCCTACAAAAATTACACGAATGAGTTTCTTGTCAGCAATACATAAATTGATGTGTTGCTAATTCAAAAACGTGTTATTTTTTCACTATACCTAAAACTTAAATATAAATCAACACATTCCCAAGATATGTTCTATTGTTATTTTTGAACAATTTGATCCTTAAAAGTGTAAGAAAAATGGATATGGATATTGAAAATAGAATAACATTTAAACTTGAAAAGAGAAAATAATGTTTATTTTTTTTGAAGAATTAGACATAAGTTCTTAAACTGCACTACATAGAGAACACAAAGGACTAAAACTATGAATATGAGATCATAGATATAAATATATAAAAAGTGGTGGTCGATCTATTTCTTTGATCGTTACAATTTACTATTTTTTTTATCATTATTGAATTGAATATATTGATTGGAAGGAATTCTAAAAATCTTTAGGTTAAAATACGAACGGACTCGCTCGAAGGTTTTTTTCAGAAGGTCCCACCAACTGTTTTTCATAATCTCCTGGTAGATTTATTAATTAATTAGATATAATAACTCCTTATAAATCATGTTAGTTACACAATTGAAAGTCATAACCATTGCTTTGGAGATGAATGGATACACAAACAATAAATTGTTGGGTCATGTTTAAATAGATAAACTTCTCTAAAATTTAATTTGTTCTTCTCACTTCATATTCCATACCATATGACATGTTTCTTAAAAGATGACACATCATCACAGTAGTATGAGAAATGCCACATAAGCACCAATTTTTGCTTAGAAGAGAGGAAAAATGAGAAGCTTTGTTAGGCTGCCACATCAGCAATTCAAAGCTTGCTTTAGTATATAGTATGATGATGATCGGTTCCTTTTTAAGTAAATATTTGCACCTTATATTCCTATTATACCCTCATTTTAATCCACCAATAAATTTCTATTTTTTTGCACCCTTTCCAATAAGTTTAATATGTTATGTACAAAAAAATTAATATGTTATCTTTCTCTCATACAGTAACAAACAATTATTTTAAAAAATAACTTTAGTTTTTAAAATATATAGCATTAATTTGTTTTATTGAAAAAGATAAGAACGGTAGTTAAATAGGAACGGTAAATCGTACTCTTAAATTACAAAAAATGGTAGTTAAATAGGAACGGTAAATCTAGCATCAAAAAACACTTAAAAATTAATCGAGGGAGTATATAAAGTAAAGTTTTTTTTTATGTCATATGTCAACTCTACATTTATTCTCAATTTTTATTTTTCAAAAGATAATTTAATTTTACATATATATTTCAACAAAGTTTTTTTTTTTACGATAATTCAACAAATTTTGTTTCTTCTTTTTAAACACATTATTTTTTTCTTTCTATATTGCATATATCTCTTTCAACAAACTATAAATAATTTTATTAAAGTATTATTTAAATAAATTTGATATTTTTTATATATTGAAATTCAATATAGATTATCGTTTCTTGAACCTTGTTTAAAATCTTTTAACTTATGAAGCATAAAATGAAGTTATCAGCACTCTTTCATCAATAAGTCCTTCTTTCTAAAACTTGTGTGGTGATGATTATTGAGCAAAAATGTAATGTAATGTATGTGAATGAAAAGTCGGTAAAAGGCAACTACTCGAACTAGGAAGGGTAACCCGACCATTATGTTATTCATCCGAAAATATGGTTGATCCTCAAACGACGAGAAATGTGTGTGAAAAAGAAAAATGAATGAATAAAAGGCAATCAAATGCATCAAAAAGAGAAAAAAACTCAAAATGGCTGAACCTTATGAATGTAATGTGTAAATTGCTCATGAATATAACCTAGCTATAAGCAAAGGAGGAGGACCAAATCTATATAAAGTGTGCCCTTATGTTCATATATAGTGTCACAAGAAGAGAGGTGGATAACTAGACTTAAGAAGATAGGGTTTTTGGAGAATTCAAACATAAAAAGGAAAAGTGAATGAGCTGAAACTTTTTGAAAATATTGTAAAAGGTATGATATGAAAGAAGAGCATTGCTATTTAGTAAGAAAAAATTGCACAAGAAAGAGAAGAATCCACAAAATTAGGGAATTTGACCAATCAAAAATTGGCTAACCATACATGGGAGAGAGAGTAATTAGAATTTGACCAATCAAAAGTTGCCACATAAAATTCTTCTGTTTCTTGCATCAAAAAATTCTTACTAAATAGCATTTTCCTATGAAAGAAATCCTAAGCCTCTAACTTGGAACCTACTTAAGTTTCTCATCAACTTTCACTATGACCTAAAATTCATTCTTGTGAATGCTTTAACTTGTTCATTGGTCTCGATTTTCTGAACTTCAAGCAATGGTTCAAGCATGAGAGTATTTGATACCTCTAAAATATGCATAGTTTTAGTAGTTGCTTTAGTTAATAAACGTTGCTTATTGTGCAAAGTACTTGAGCTATCTTACTACAATAATCTTTTTGCATCATGTAGGACCAAAAGCATGAACAAATGGAAATGTGACCTTTTCAAGCCCATTTTGAAGACTTGTTGCTTAAGGCATGACTTAGTGATAATCAAAGACTTCCCTTAATGAGAAGATTGTGGAAAATCAATGTAAGCATGTTAATTTCGTGGTTTATGAGTAAAAGGTTCGTTACACTTTGCATTGAGGCAGGAAAAAAATCAAAGATCAAAAGTCTGAAGACCGTCACGGTCGTGTCAATTCTCACACGGACGTGACAGTCCCAAAACTTGAGAGTTTATTGTCTGAAACAACTATCACGGTTGTGGCAAGCATCAGACGACAATGATAGTCCCTGAACTCAGTTTTTGGCAGTTTTAGTTCTTTGTATTCCCTCTCTTGGTAGCCATTATGACCCTTTATGACACCGCCCAAAAGCATGAACAAATGGAAATGTGACCTTTTCAAGCTCATTTTGAAGAATTGTTGCTTAAGGCATGACTTAGTGATAATCAAAGACTTCCCTTAATGAGAAGATAGTGGAAAATCAATGTAAGCATGTTAATTTCGTGGTTTATGAGTAAAAGGTTCGTTACACTTTGCATTGAGGAAGGAAAAAAATCAAAGATCAAAAGTCTGAAGACCGTCACGACCGTGTCAATTCTCACACGGACGTGACAGTCCCAAAACTTGAGAATTTCTTGTCTGAAACAACTATCACAGCCGTGGCAAGCTTCACACGACAATGATAGTCCCTGAACTCAGTTTTTGGCAGTTTTAGTTCTTTGTATTCCCTCTCTTGGTAGCCATTACTACCCTTTATCACACCCTTATAACTTTGGCTACGAAATTGATCAGTTGTAAGTCTTTAGAAAGAGTCTATTTACTTGTAAACACATCATGCAAGTATTGTAATAAACTTTGACATCAAATAAAAATTCCTGTTATTTTTCTATCATTATTCTTGCTATTGTTTTTATTTTCATTCATATATTCATGGTGTAGTATTACCATGTCAAGGTGTGAGTTGTCCACCGACACCTTGAGGTCATGGAGAATAATTCATAGTGGTATAGGAGATGGATGTGTGTCTTGGAAATCACAAGGTATTGATGATAATCGAGAGATTGAACAAATACCTCGATCCTCTGTTTTCTTTGAACGCTTAACAACCGTTGTGACAAATAGTAACTTGGAATGGAGTTCTGTACAACTTATATCTTGTCTTCAAGGAGATTCTCACATAGTAAATGTATGTTTGGAGAAGAATTAGAAATTCATATTATTGATGAAATTCATGATCTTACGGTCCTTAAAAATATTAGGCTAAATTACACTTTTAACCCTCTAAATTTTATAAATTTACGATTTTATTCCCTTAAATTTCAAAATAGCAATTTTGACCCTTATCTTTATCTCCTTTTGCAAAGGTCAGTTATAGATGGTGTTTATTAGTATTAACAACCCTTGAGAAAGTGCAAAATGATACTTGACTTTATATAAGCTTCGGGAATGGTGGTAGAAAAATTGAATTATAGAGGGATGTACATATTTCACCTTCTATGGCCCGCATTTTTCAGTGGGTTATACGATCATTCTCCTTCTTAAATCATAGGTTCAACAGTATATTGTGAATGCATGCACTCAATATATTTTTAAGTAGATAGAGTAAATTATTATCTTCTATTCAAAAGTATAACCCATACTCCCTCAGTCTTTTATTATAAATTTTTATTGAAATTTTTCACATACATTAAAAAACATTATAGTGTAATTAATGCATACTTTTTTATACTTCTGCAATTACTAAACTTTCCTTGGTATATAAGCAAAAATAGTCAAAAGAAATTTGATGTATTGAATTAAAAATTTGTACCAGATAGATTCACTTTTGTTAACTACTTTTTATTTATATATTTAAGATTAGAAAAAAGAAGGAAATTTTAAAGGGCAAACTTGGAATAAAGAAAAGTCTACACCAAAAAATAGATGTATCCTTTTTATATATAGTACAGATATAAATTATCATTATAAATATAAAAGGAGCTAAGTTTCCAATTAACCCTAATTTAAGAAATTCAAGGGTAAAATTGGCATTAAGAAAAGTCTACACCAAAAAATAGATGTATCATTTTTATATATAGTATAGAAAAAAATTCAAGGGTAAAATTGGCATTAAGAAAAGTCTACACCAAAAAATAGATGTATCCTTTTTATATATAGTATAGATATAAATTATCATTATAAATATAAAAGGAGCTAAGTTTCCAATTAACCCTAATTTAACCCTGTTAAAATATTTCCTCACCAGGATTTGACCCATGTCCTCTCAGATTTACTTAGCTCAATTGCCACTACACCATTTGAATTTATTTGATATATTTTGCATACACCAATATATAACTACGTCTTTATATTCCTAATTATAATTATAGTGATATATTTTTTACAGCATCCTCTATCAAGAGATATTTACGTGATCTTATAATTATAGCCGTGATTTTTTTTACAAATCCAATACATATTTTTTCAATTATTACTAATATATAATTATAATTATTTATATTTTTCAAATCATTGTGATTATTTTTTTCCAACACGTAATTATAATGATATATATTTTTTTCAAATTTTTCTTTTTGCTTTGTTCCATTTTATATTTTCGTTTTTAATATTATTTTCGAAATTTTTATGTGAAACTATGCAAGAAATACTAATTTTTATGAGAAAAAAATAATCACTAACTACCACTTTCAATGCCTAATTTTGTTTTCCTATAAATCAACTTCTTTTTTTCCAACACACATTCAATCTTTATAATAATTTTTTTTTTCAAATCCAAGATATATTTTTTCTTAATAATAATGTCTGATTTTGTTTACATGAAAATCAACTCCATTTCTTTTTTTTATCACATATTCAATCTATTTTTCTAATTAAATTATTTTCATTTGATCTATCTGAATTAACTACATTTCTTTTTTTCATCAAACATTCAAAGAATTTTTTCTAATCCAATTATTTTGGGCATAAGTTAATATGCATAAGTCTATTATTATGTATGGTGCATAAGTCCTTCACAGCCATGAGATTGATCGTACACGTGTAATAATCATAACACATTTTTGCTCGCTCAATTTCGGCCACATTTTTTATGCGATTCGATCGCCGATTTCGAAAAATAATACCGATAGCCTTCCTAATATCGAACGACGATCAAAACGGTATAAAGAACGTCGAGTTTCGTTGAGTATTGAGGGAGAACGAACCGGGTCGCGCGACCCATTTTTGCAGAAAAAGGGTGAGAGTGATGATGAACAGTAACGCGCGAGGCCAAGGAGACTCCAAATGTTTTTATTGTTTTTACAGAAAAATAGGAAATAATTTTCTGGGAATTTTGGGACCAGTTAGGTATTTTTCTGAGACCTGAGACTATTTTTAGTTAATTAAATGAGGTAAATATGCTTTTATAAATATCAGGTATTAATAAAATTTTCCCAAAATTTTATTTAGTGTATTTTAAATTATTTGGAACAGTTGTGGATAGCTCACTCTCTCTGGTTTTATATCTTCTTAAGAATTTAAATTTATTTCACAATTTTTATTAATTAAGTTGATTTAAAATATGTACTTTCGTCGGTAAATTAAAATCAAGTTAATTGGGTTGGGATACTGATAAGAGGAGTAGTAGGCTTTTGTTTTGAGAGAGTGAATGACTAATTGAGTGTTGGAGTGCATCTAAAACTATTAAGTACATCGAATGATTTTGGAGTACAACTCTTTGAAACCATTCCACAGCAAAAATGGTTTCATACCGTTATACACTGAAACCATTAGTCTAGTTAAATGGTTTCATGGCGTTATACACTGAAACCATTATTATAGTTAAATGGTTTTATATGAGCATCAGTGCCAAGATGTTATACACTGAAACCATTAGTCTTGTTAATTGGTTTCAAGATGTTATACACTGAAACCATTAGTCTAGTTAAATGGTTTCATACCGTTATACACTGAAACCATTAGTCTGGTTATTTGGTTTCAAGATGTTATACACTGAAACCATTATTCTAGACAATGTGGAGCATTTGTATTGTAAAATAATTGTCTAATGATTTTGTAATAAAACAAAAGACCAATGGTTTCGTCCGATGGTTTATGTTAATTGTAATAAATAAAACCATAATTACAGTACATGTTTTAGTATGTAATTTTAAATTAAAATATGACTACATAATCATCCAACACAATTAATTAAAAATGAATTCTTATAATATATATTTCAAAAGGAACAAAAATTATTATTTAATTGGAAACGGGGGGTGTGCTAGAAAATTGGGCGGGGTGCGCTAGAAGTTTGGAGGAGGAAAAAAAAATTGGGGGTGCGCTAGAAATCAGGGGGAGAAAAAAAAACTGGGGGCTCGCAAGAAATCTAGGGAGAAAAAGAAAAAAAACTGGGGGGGTGCGCTAAGCAATTATGTTGGGCTTGGGGGTGTATGACTAAATTGGAGGGGTGTTCGAAGCAATTATGTTGGATTGGGGGTATATGACGAAATGGGGGGGGGTGTATGAAGCAATTATGTTGGGCATGGGGGTGTATGAAGAAATGGAGGGGTGTACGAAGCAATTATGTTTGGCATGGGGTATATGACACAGTGGTAGGGGTGTGCTAAATAATTAGGTTGAGCTGAAGCAACCAAATGGGGTGTACGTAGCAATGAATGGAGGTGTACATAGCAAACTTATGCATGGTGCATAAGAAAGGGCTTATGCACCATAACCACTCCCATTATTTTGATATGATCTACCTGAATTTTTTTTTTAATATTCAATATATATTTTTCCATAATTAAGATCTATTATTAATAGGATATAAAGATATATATTTCTCCAGCTAGCCATAATTAACCATATTTTAATTCAAATAAATTGTTATAAAAAAATAAAACACCGCGATTTACTATAAAATATTTAACATTGTTATTGTTTTTATTTTAGGGTGCAGTCATGTTACAAAAATTGTTTGCATATGATTTTCGTAACAACGTACATTGTTATGCTACACTTATTGATCCTAACGGAAATCAATTTGAAGTTTTAGTTGAAAAAATTAATGGCAATATATATTCCACACATGAATGACCTGCATTGCATAATTTTTATAATATTCAGTATAATACTTAGGTGATTTTATTACACACGGGGATGCGTCAATTTGGACTTATTTTAAAGGACATAATTGATTGTAATATTCATCCTCCTAACTTCACTCCTCTTATGAAATTTAATTTGGATAAATGTAATGTTTCATCATATTTTTGTCATAATCGTCCAGAATCAACTAACCTCCTATCATTTTCTTCCAATTGCTCCAATTTTGTCTTAAAATTAAAAAAACAATTAACAGAATATGATGTAAAAACTGAATTTTTGGTGAGTTTTTTCTATATTTTTTTTGCAATTTTTGTTTTTATTATATATTTATATTTCATAACTTCATTTTTTCGATAGTATTCTACAGATATTATTTGAAAGTTATATATATTATATTTTAATGTCTACCAAGAATAATAAAAGCAAATTGAATGTTATATATAACATTCTAAAAAACTCGTGCATCGCACGGGTAGTAGTCTAGTATATATAAAGTAGTTAAGTCTCGAAGTAACCCTAATTTAACCCTACTTAAACCCTAATTTAATTATTAAAAATTTCTTCACCAAGAATCGAACACATGTCCTCTCACAATTATATAGTTCATTTACCAATAAACTATTTAAATTCATTTGATATATTTTGATTACACCAACTAATAACTACGACTTTCAATGATATTATATTTTTTTTTTCAAATCCAAGATATATTTTTTCTTAATAATAATGTCTGATTTTGTTTATCTCAACTTCATTTCTTTTTTTTCATCACACATTTTATCTATTATATCATTATATATACGACAAGTAATTACGAATTTCAATGTCTAATTTTATTTCCTTGAAAAGCAACTCCATTTTTTTAAGACACATTCAATCTTTATTTTTTCTTCTTTCTAATCCAATTATTTTTATTTGATCTACCTGATTTTATATATATATATATATATATATATATATATATATTCCTTAATTAAAATTTAATATTAATAACACAAAATATGTTACGAATATTAATCGTATGTACTTTGTCTTTTCTCTATATTCCTTTTATTTGATCCACATTCAATTTTTTTTTCAAATCCAATATATATATTTTCTTAATAATAATGCATTTTGTTTACTTGAAAGTCAACTTCATTTCTTTTTTCATCACACATTCAATTTATTTTTTCTAATCCAATTATTTTTATTTGATCTACCTGTATTATTTCGTAGGTTGTTTATTTATGTTGCAGATATTTATGATTAAGTTGGTGTAAATTAGCAAATGGATGCACAACATTTAATAAAATTTACCTAACTAACCCTCAATTTTCCAGTGTAAAATAACTAAATTTCTTTTGTCCAAAGTAAAATTAAAGGTGTGCATTGCTAATTTATACCTTCATATTTTTAGGCAGGTCTAAAATAAAAAACAATATATAATATATATGAGAAATGTTATTTAAACATCAAAAGGGGACATCTCTACAACATCAAGGGGAGTCACGTGTATGTAATTGGGGAGTTCTGCAACACATTTCGTTAACTAACATTAACCAAATTTGATCTCCAACTCCTCAACTATTTGTTTACGAGAAATTGTATATGGGACACCTTTTGATTGTTTGCGGATGATAAAGTTAAAACAAAGTATATTTTTTCAAGTTTGAAAGATTTTATGCCTACAACATCAAGGGGAGTCACGTGTATATAACCGGGTAGTTCTTCAACACATTTAGTTAATGGGGCATTAACCAAATGTGTTGAAGAACTCCCCGGTTATATATACGTGACTCCCCTTAATGTTGTATGTGGCAAGCTAGACAAATTCTTTCTCTTGGATGTAGGTGGCGGATTGGGAGTGGGGATAATATTCGTGTTATGCATGATCCTTGGTTGCGCGGGAGTGCTAATAGATGGGTGCCCTCGCCTCAACCAGCAGGTGTTTATCAGTTATCTGTCAGAGATTTGTTACATGACAACTATAAAGCGTGGAATATAGTTAAGGTTCGAAACTTGTTTTCAAGGGATGTAGCGGAGAAGATTCTGGAAACACCACTTGTTAGTTCAGTCCGTGAGGATAAAGTGGTCTGGGATGAGGAAAGAAATGGTTGTTATTCAGTGAAATCCGGGTATAAGGTAGCTATGCGTTACTTAATAGGTAGCGACAAATATCATGTTATGGGCAATTGGAATGGTATTTGGAAAGCTCAAGCTCCGCACAAGGCACGTCATTTACTTTGGCGCTTATGTAGAGGATGTCTCCCGACTCGTTCTCGATTGTTGGAAAGACGAGTGGAATGTACTCTCAATTGTCCTGTGTGTGATGAGGAGATCGAGGATGAGCTTCACATATTCTTTAGGTGTGCAGTAGCCCAGGATAGTTGGAGTGCAGCTGGTCTGTCGTCTGTCTTACATAATGCTACGTACCAACAAACTAATGCTATGGATCGTATTTTCGCTATTTGCAGCAATGAAAGTAGTGATACTGTTGGTAGAGTGGCTATGTTACTCTGGTGCATTTGGCAAAATCGTAATGATAAGCTTTGGAATGATAATGTCCAGATGCCACGTCAAATTGGAAGACACACTTTTGATGCTTGGAATGATTGGTACTCAGTACATAAGTTACACAGTAATAATGTGAGCGGGACTACAGAAGAGGATTTAGTGAGGTGGGAGAAACCAGCTCTAGACTGGATAAAATGTAACGTTGATGTTGCCTTTGTGACTGGATCTGGAAGGACCTCAATGGGATTGTGTTTTCGCGATAATAGTGGTCACTTCATGGTTGGTATGACACAATGGCAGCAAACTGTGATTTCATCTGTGGAAGGAGAAGCATGAGCTTTACTTTTAGCAATGGAAGAAGCAAGACATAGATGACTGAATCGAGTTCAATTTGAAAGTGATTCGAAGGTCCTGGTAGAGGCCATTCATATGAAGCGTAGAGGCAACTCTGAGTTTTTGTCAATTGTTCATGATATCCTTAGTCTTATGTCATCTTTTATAAACTTTGAGGTTAAGTTTGTTAGGAGGCAAGTGAGTTTGGTTGCTCATACTCTTGCTAGGGCGGCCAATTCTTGGGCTAGCTTCCATAGGTTTGAGAATATTCCCTTTTGTATTGAACGTTTAGTTTTTAATGAAATGCAGTAAGTTTGTTTGATTCAAAAAAAAAAAAATAACATTTCTCTCTCTCTCTCTCTCTCTCTCTCTCTATATATATATATATATATATATATATATATTTCTCTAGTTCATCTTAATTTAGCCCTATTTTAGTTCAAATAAATTGTTAAAAAAATATCTCACCGGATTTCGCTATACAAATATTTAATTTATTTAAATATAAATCCATTTTTTTTATAAAGATATGTTATGAATATTATCATATATGCTTTGTTTAGGTTCAATTTTTTTTTGTTTAAATAGAAATCAATTATACATATGCTATGAAAATAGTTATTTTATTTAAATAGAAATCCATTTTATTATAAAAAAAAAAAAATCCATTTTTTTAATAAATATATGTATGAATATTTATTTTATATGCTTTGTGAAATTCTGGCACAGTTCAGATGGGGTACCGAATGTGGCAGCATCTGCTTCAACACAGTTCCCAGCAGAATATAATGGACAATTTAACAATAAAAAACAGAAAGTAAAATAACACAGTATGTTGTTAACCCAGTCCGGAACAACCTCTCATACTCTGGGGGATACCAATCCAGGAATGAATTCACTACTATAGTTCTAGTTCAAAGACTCCAAAACCTCCTGTTTCTATCTTATCGCCTAGACACTATCTCATGCAATCCTACCTAGGAACTCCTAGATATGAGACGCCCCGTCTCACTTCCTCTTAGCCACACAATCAGCGTGACCGTATAACACTAATAACAATTTGGCGAAGAACACACTTCAAACAAATACCTATCTCCGTACTTTAAAGCTTATGAGTAGATTAAAAGATTACAACTCAACTAAAAACAATCCTACTCTAGCGTCAAGATGATACAAGAGTGGGTCACAAATAAAGCACAAGGCTTACAAGACACGAAACCCTAAAAGACTACATCTTTGATATATTTGTTTAAGCTTCGGTTTCGGTGAATAAAATAGGTCTGAGTCTTCAATATATATAGCCTGAGATAGCCTGAGTTGTTCCTTGATTTTGGGCTTCACAAATAACACAAAATTAGAACATATCCGATAGCAAAAGATTCATTAAAACAAATCCAACCAAAATCCTAAAATATAGGAATATATTTTAGGCGTGATATACTTTGAGATATCTTTAGGAAATAGACCCATCTCCATGTCTTGATGAACAAGTAAAACACTAAAGAGATTAACTTGACAAATATAGCGCGCAACAAACTTGTAACAAACTGTTCATATTTTTTAGCTTGAGGATGTTGTTCCAATTGTAGCCACATCTGACCCTACATCTGACTAGATGTTGTTTTTGCAAAATATAGCCAATTTCACTACAACAAATGAAGCAAACAACGACAATCCAATTGAGGCAGCTCAAGTGAACCGCCGCCGCTCCTTTCAACCGCCGACGGTTATTGCGGCATCCTTTGAACCGCCTCCGCTGGCTGTAATCACAGGCGGTTTAGTATGGGAAACAGCGGCAGATCTAGTGTTTATAGCGGCGGCCAGATCCGAAACGAGAGAAATGAAAATTTCATCCCCCCTCTCTTATTCTCTGTCACGAACCAGCATCTCTCATGCTCATCACCATCGCATCACTTCAACACCAACGCATGACCACATAACTAACACAAAGGTTAGTTTCCATGAACTTTTCATCCCACTTTCATTCACCTTTTTGTTTGTCCCTAATTTTTTCCCCTATGATTGTGATTTGTTTAGTGTATTTCATTTTGATTTGGATGATTTATGCCATTTTTAGGATATTCAATAAATAGCTCATATTTTGGTGAATTGTAATATGATTTTTGTCTTTGATTGAGATGATTTCTGGGTGAATCTGAACATAAGATGCATAACCTATCAATTTCATTGGGTTTAAACTCGAAAACAGCATCCCATTATGTTAACAAAGTTTTAATTTCTGGGTGAATCTTTTTCCTCCATCGAAGCTTTCATTTTTTTGGTACAATTATTGAAACTGAAGCTTTTTCTCCATTAAAAAAAATATTCTTAAACTTTTGCTTTTAAAAAATTTCCTAAACTTTTGGTACAAGCATGCCAAATTGGTTTATGAGTCTTATAGTCACTTAATCGATGAAGATCGAGTGGATACAGAATGGTATTCAGATGTTTGGAATGCCTTAATCCCATCGAAAATTTCTATTTTGATTTGGAGGTTGTAATAACACAAATATCTTGAGAAAGTGTAATGTTGGACCTTCAAATCTGCAAAATATTTTAACATATTTCACATTACAGCTACATTTTCCTTTTGCAATGATGCCATCACGTTCTTACCTTGTTTTTCAAAACAATTTTTGAGTCATGATTTAATATTCCAATAAGTTTATTTTGGTTGCTTGCATCATTTATATCTTCTGGTGCAGTTGTTATTCTTAATATCATATTGACTTAAAAGTTTGATACAGAGGGTCATGGTTCAAAAATCTATGTTAGCTGCATTTCTTTCCGGGATCCTATTTGTGAACATATTCTGGAGGCCTACAGGATACAGAGAAATTCCTATGCTGACAAATGCATCTGTCTAGTTTCACGCTCGCCAAGTTTCAGTGTGCTAAGGAGTGCCCTAGAGGAACAACTTGTTCTATGTTTCTCGCCAACTGGAAGTAGGTAAGCATCTGTGTTCCATGACAGAAAATACTTAACCAGCTTTTTTATGGACCCAGCAGCGTTTGAGATTATGAAAACCTTTGTGTATGTTTTACACAACAGCAACAAAGCCTTTTTGTATATTCTATACAGTAGCTAATAAAGTAATAATACTTTCAAACTCATTAAAATATCAACACATAACTCAGTTTATTCATTTTCCCTTTTGAAATCAACATATAGCTTAGTTTCGTTTTCGTTATGTCTCATGAATGTGACTAAACATGCTTCCTTAGGTTATGCATGAAAAACCATTATATTGTGTTTCCATTGCTTTTAATGTTCGACATCTATAAAATTTCAGCAAGCCACTTTGGGATATTATAGCACATATGGTGTCCAATGTACCTTTACCTAATCTTGGAAAGGAGCAAGTTCTGTTTGCTATTGAGAATCGTCTGCTTTCTGTAGAGGCTCCACCAAACTATGGACTTCCCCATGTTGATGTATGGTCTCGTAGAACACTTGTTGAGAATTATTTCGTAGAATAGCTTCATTCCAGCCTCTGGTACAATGTTTATATGTTGACAACTTAATGAGACTTTTTACGGAAGTGCTGTTTGAGAGGAGGATTTTACTTCGGGCAAACAAGTACCTTCCTTGTTTATGATTCTTAGTATTGAAATAGTTCCAAGTTACATTTGGGTCTTGACTTAGTATTGACATCCCCAGTGACAATGATCTGGTTTCTTGACTTCCATCTATGCCCTGATAAATATCATTGCATATTATACAAGTTTCACATGTATTTTCTCTATGCTTCAAACTGATGATACATTAGATTTTCTACTCCCATTTATATTTGTGTAGTCTAGGTCCTCTTTTATTATACACTAATCACTTCTTTTTGTTATTTAACCACTTTTCTCTGGTAGTTACTTACTTTAGATGATAAAAGTGTCTGATACATTGAGATTTGGAGTACTTACTCTATCAATATTTCCTGCATGATTATTTTTGGGGCGAATTAGTGTTGATGACAAGCTTCCAGTTGTAGTAAATATTACAGCTGATCATAATTCTCCCTCAATTTTATCTCAATTGTTTGGTAATTTTTCATTTAGACTGTATATTCAACTCAGTTGTAAAATGATTGTTTAGTTTGTATTTTCTTTTGGCAGATATTCACTTCTAACTCTTGCATCAGAGGCCATTTGTCACCTAATCTACCCATTCCGATGGCAGGTATTCAATCCTTTACTTCTGTACTTCAGTCTGGAGTTCCATTTCCCTCATGTTTTTATTGCAGCTCCATCTGTTTTTCCACCTTTAATCAGTATATCTAATTGTTTAAGCAAGCCTTCTCAAATAGATATGTTCCCCTCCCCAGTAATTTATTTATTGTATTTAATGTGGGTAGAGTAGTGTCTATTTAATGTTCTTGTTCCACCTCTTTATGCATATCACATTTGATAGTAATTTCTCATCCTATTTTTTTTCTTTCTTTCTCTCAAGCATGTATACATTCCATTGCTGTTTTACATCAGAGTAGATTATATTGATGCTCCGACACCATATATGATGGGACTCCATTCTGGTGTTGATACAACGGATGGTGTAAATCGGTACTTCTCTTGTTCCTCATCAACATTGCCACACTTATTCTAAAATGTCCAGTATCTATAGGTGATTTCAAACAGCAACATCAAAGACAAATTGTTTCACTCCATATGTGGAAAGATCTTGATAAACTAAACTAAATGATTGGCAATAACATATGATAATTTAAGTTGCTTAAATATCAAATTATTTGTCATTTTTACAAAATTAGAAATGCTAAGGAGGGGGATGCTATTTTTGTAGTACTGTTACTTTATTTGTGTTAAGTTCTCTGAGTGTAATTGATTTGGTGCTTAAGAGTACCTTTTCAGCTGGTGATGTTTGGGTTCTAACTTATTTATTTACCACTTTCCATGCTTTATTTTTCCGTTTAAGTAATTTTATTGCACTAAAAAACTCTGATGTGGTATACCATTTAAAATTTCTACTATCATTGCTTATATGCTAATTAAGTCTTATCACTGGCAACGATGATAATGATGTGGACGACTTGGAGATGTTGCTCGAAGCATACTTTATGCAATTGGATGGAACTCGTAACAAGATATTGTCTGTAAGTGTTCGTGTGACCAGATTTTTGTCAAAACATGTTCCTGTCAATCTTTGAAGATTAGAACTGGTGTTTTTTATCTGGATACTGTTGTTCTATTTAAGTTATACTATCACACTCCTATTGCTTGTATACACGGAACTGTCTGCACAAACATAGTCATGATTTCTGATTTTTTGCTGCAATAACAACATTGCATCCTTTTAGTTTTCTTTTGTTTTAAGATGGAGGAAAGTTAGGTTGTTTTTGTTTCAATAAGATACTACTAAGAGCTTGCCTTTAGGATTCTCAAGCTTTCAGTACTTGTCTTTAGATCTCCCTCTGCAGTGACCATCATCTTTTTGTTAACTGTAATTTTAGAGGTAATGCTTATGGGATAGTGGCTCTGGTAGTAGCTTAGTTCAATTTTCTTTTGATTCAGGATTTTGGAATTTAGTATTGTCTGGCTGATGGGAAAAAGGGGATTGTGACCTACTGTTGATCTCTATTTCTAATTGACAACAAAACTCGGAGAATGACCAAGTCTATCATAAACTTTAGGGTTTGACAAAGTAATCATGGTTTTAAAATGTCAGCCGAAATAAATTAGCATATCAAATATTATGAAAATTTGATTGGAATATTGAATGTTGCTTCGTTACATTATTCTTGAGAAATGTTCTGGTTCCTACTTTCTGATTCACGATACTTATCAAGAACCAACAATTATTTCACACCCTGCATGCCTTTAAAATTCGTCAAGTGATAGCACTAGATATCTTATAACACGCCTTTTTTACACTCTATCTCTGGTACTTAATTATTTTGTCGTGTCTTTTTTTGTCTCATGCAGGTTAAGGGATTATTTAATGATATGACTGGAGTTATTTCAAATTTCAAACTCAACTGAGGACCTAGAGAAACATGAAGTGATGGCTGAAACACTCATCTCAGTCGTGTCTCACGGTAATCCCAAATCCGATTTACCTTTAAATATATCTAAAAATATATCTGAAGCTCATACTGTACTGGGTCTGCATTGTGTTCTTGTAACTTGTCAATGAATTAATTTGGCTTTCAGTTAGGTGAAGTTGTTTTGTTGTGTTCCTCTGTACAGTGAGTTTGATTACTGTATCAATTATTATGTAAAAATAGGATACTTATTGATGTTTTAGCTTTAAAACTAGATAAAAAATAAGCCAAAACATTGAAGCTTATTTACACAATAAACTAAACCTAATTCAAAGAAGTGAAAAATATGTAAAGCAAGGTCATGTATAAGCAAAGTTAAGGCTAAACAAATTATGTAATTCATATAAATTAACGAAGTTCTAGACACAATTGTTAATCCAAAATAACAAGTATCAAAATTTTCAATAAAATTTAGGAAGATAGATATGTAACATCTCTCCAATCACTTGTTGAAACTCAATATGTTGGGAAGATTCTTCTCCTTCTTCATTGTCATCTTGTTCTTGTATATTATCAAATGAGTCTTCAACTATTTCATCCTCTTCATCTTCTAGAGACTCCAATGAGTCTTCCACTATCATGTCATACAAGTCTTCATCTATTTCTCCCTCTTCACCTTCCATCAGTAGCTCCAACGAGCCTTCAACTATTTCTTCCTTTTGAAGATTAGTGGATACTTTTGATGAAACTTCTCCTTCATCATTGTCACGTTGTTCTTGTATCTTGTCAATTGAGTCTTCAACTTCTCCCTCTTCACCTTCCATCGATCGTTCCAATGAGTCTTCCACTCTTTCTTCCTTTTGAACATTCATGGAGTCTTTTATTTTATTTTTTCTCTCACATCTGTTCTTTTACTTTACACTTGAAATTTTTAACAATTATTACTCATCTTATTTATAGAATTTTAACTCTTCATAGGTAACAAAATTTTGTTTAAATTTGAATATATCAAGAAACAAACTTTTTATTTTTATTTTTAAAAAACTTTGTTTAAAAAAACAAACTTTTATTAGTTGTTCCAATAAGTTTTGATAAGTTTTTATTTTTATATTTGTCCTTATCAGTTTTAATAAGTTTTGATCTTTCATTGTACTTTTACTCTATTAATATACATAAAATTAGAAACAAAAAAATATAAAAATTGATGCATAAAAATAGGAACAAAAAATTTAGAAACATAATAAATTTAATTACTTTCAAATATATTGAATTACCCTAAATATTTGTAATCAAATTACCTTAAATATTTCTAATCAAATTTATAATGGTCTAAAACGTTTTTTTTTGTTGATAATATCTCTATTCATAATGATTATAAATTGTTTTATTTTGTTCTCCAATCTATATTCATTTTTTTATTTCTTCAAAAAAAAAAATATTCATTTGTTTTAATAATTCAATCTATATTCTGTTTTGTTTATATTTTTAAGCATATATAAAAAAAAAAAAACTAAGGAACATTGAGATATATATATAGTAATTGCATCCCCTTTTTTATTTTCACGTTTGCACTCTGCAAAACAAAGCTCTCACTTGCCAATTGCTCTCTGCTCAACTATCACGTTTCCCTCTTTCACCTCTTCCAAGACTCAATCGATCGATCCGCCTCTCTCCGACGCTTTTCCTCTTGTAGCTCTGATTGTCCTCTCTCAACACAGGTTCTTCTCTCTTCCTCTCTCTCTCTGATCTCTCGATGTATCTCTCTTTGTATATCTTTATATCTCTGATTACACTCTTGTTATTTTGTTGGTCGACGCCGCCATCCACAGCTTTTCCTCTTGTAGCTCCGATTGTCCTCTCTCAACACAGGTTCTTCTCTCTTCCTCTCTCTCTGATGTCTCGATGTATCTCTCTTTGTATCTCTTTATATCTCTGATTACTCTCTTGTTATTTGTTGTTAACTTTATTATGTTGATTTTGACTAATGATAATTTATTAATTTGTTAATTTCTTCATGTTTCTACAATTTGATTTTAGGTTTATTAGTTTGAATTGTTATGTTTGTGGATTGTTGTTTGATATTCTCAAAAAGTTTATAATAATGTTTAGTTTTAAGGGTTATGCTAGTTATGCATCTCAAGTCGTCAACACTTTGATTATGATTTACAATGCCCGGTTAATCTAAGCAGACTCTATACCTTTTAAATATACACACACTTTACCTCTGAAATTCATGATAATAAGCCCTATATTTAAGTTGTTTAAACCAAGGTCATGATGTTTGAATTTTGAATTTAGTATTGAAATCATACAACATTCTCAAGTGTCAACCAAACAACTCTTCAATTCCATCTTCCTTAGATTCATCACCTAAAAAAATTATAACACACTTTAAAAACTGAAAACATTTAAACTTATAAATAACGATTTATATGATAAAAACACTTATGCAACTCTTTTTTATATTTTTTTGGTATATTTTTTAAGGTACATTATACTCAAATATAGATTTGATATAGATTGCTTCATATTATCCATTGTAAACTAATGGATAAGTCGTGGATTATGATGCCACGTGGTTCACCCAAATATGAGAAAGGAGTTTTAGAATTTATTAAATTCGCTCTTGCACATAGTTCTGTTGATGGAACAATTAATTGCCCATGTTCATCTTGTGGTTTTGAAAATTGGGAGACTGAGAGTGTCGTGTTTGACCATTTGAGACAAAAACAATTCCCACGAGGATATATTGTTTGGCACTACCATGGGGAGTCCAATAATGGAGGAAGTAGTGTTTTCAACATAGGCGAAACTAGTAATGTTGTTGAACGAAACGTTTCAAATGTGGTAGAGGACCCCATTGTTGAAGAGGATCAAATTCAAAACATGATCAATGATGCTTTTGGAGTTGATAGGCACCAAGCAAGTGGTACGGAATTTGAATTCAATGATGCCCAGGGCGAAGGAGTAGCGCCAACTGTACCTCAAGAAACAAATGAAGCTAAAGAGTTTTATGAATTAGCAAGAGATGGAGAAGAACCATTGTATGAAGGATGTAACAAATACTCAAAACTGTCATTTTTGGTGAAGTTGTATCATATCAAGTGCTTTTGTGGGATTACAGATAAGGCTATGACAATGATCTTAGAACTATTGAATGATGCATTCGATCATGCAAAGATACCAAGCTCATTTTACGAGGCAAAGAAAACCATATCTAAGCTTGGTTTGGAATATGAAAAGATACATGCATGTCCTAATAATTGTATGTTGTATTGGGGTGTGGAGGATGAAAAAAGGGAAATGTGCAAAGTTTGTAACATGTCTAGATGGAAAAAAAGTTCAAGCGTTAAAGATGTTGGGGCATCAAACAACGGCAAGAGTCAACGTAATGTCCCTGCAAAAGTACTTCGTTATTTTCCATTAAAACCACGTCTACAACGATTATTCTTGTCTTCAAAAACTGCAGAGGATATGAGATGGCATGCTACAACTAATACCACTGATGGCATGATGAGACATCCCAAAGATTCTGAAGCATGGAAAAAGTTTGATTCCATCAACACTTTATTTGCATCAGATCCTCGAAATGTGCGTCTAGGATTATCTTCTGATGGTTTTAATCCATTTGGTAATATGAGTTCAAATTATAGCATTTGGCCGGTTGTTCTCGTTCCATATAACACCCCACCATGGATGTGTATGAAATCAACATCTTTTATACTTTCAATGATTATTCTAGGTAAACGAGCCCCAGGAAATGATATAGATGTTTACTTACAACCTTTAATAAAAGAATTGAAGGAGTTGTGGCATGAGGGTGTGGATACATATGATGCTTCCACGCGAGAAATATTTAAATTGTGTGCAGCTTTGATGTGGACAATTAGTGACTTTCCCGGTCTAGGAACTCTTTCTGGGTGGAACACCTATACTGGACTAGCCTGTCCGTCTTGCAATTTTGACGCTATTCCTTGTCGTCTTCCTTGTAGTAAGAAATATTGTTTTATGGGGCATCAACGTTTCCTTGATGGAAGACACAAATTTAGATTGAATAGAATTCGATTTAATGGACAACAAGAGTTGCGTAATCCACCAAAAAGATTACCTGGCTCTGAAATACTTGAAAAAGTTAAAGATCTTAATGTTACCTTTGGTCGAAAAGGGGAAGTAGGAGGAAATGGAAAAAGAACCCGAGGAAGTGGAAGTGGTACACATGGCCCTCAACAATGGAAGAAGAAGAGCATATTTTTTGATCTTCCATATTGGGAATATAATTTGTTGCGTCACAATCTCGATGTCATGCATATTGAAAAGAATGTGTGCGATAACATCATCTATACCTTGTTAAATGGTAACGTGAAGTCAAAAGATCATTTGAATGCTAGAAAAGACCTTGTAAAAATGGATATTAGAAGTGAACTTTGGGCAGATGAACGTGGACGATATCCTTTAGCTATTTATACAATGACTAATGAAGGTAAAAGAACATTTCTAACAACTTTGAAGAATATCAAAGTGCCTGATGGTTATTCAAGCAACATTTCTAGGTGCATAGATGTAGATAATCGAAAGTTGACCGGGATGCTTAAAAGTCATGATTGTCACATACTTATGCAACAATTGTTGCCATTGGCTATGCGTAATGCATTACCTGATCAGGTGTCTGTGGTATTAAACGAGTTGTGTTCATTCTTTTGGCAGATATGTAGTAAAGTGTTGAGTGTTGCAACATTGGACAAAATGCAACAACAGGTCGTGCTTACTTTATGTAACATGGAGATGTTATTTCCACCTTCATTCTTCACTGTCATGATTCATTTGACTGTCCACCTTTTTGAAGAGGTTAAGCTTGGTGGTCCTGTCCATTATCGATGGATGTATCCTATAGAGAGGTATTTAGGACAATTGAAATCGTATGTGAGAAACCGGGCACGACCAGAAGGCTCTATAGCAGAAGGTTACAAATTACAAGAGATTTTAACATTTTGTTCAAGGTATTTGGGTAACATCGAGACAAGATGGAATCAACCTCGTCGTGTTGATGATATACCTGATGATACACATCATATGCCACGAGTATCTGAATTGTTTCCGCAAGTAGGAAAACCAGTTGGTGGTAATTCATACTTCACTCTTACATCAACTGAAAAGTTACAGGCTCATAGACATGTGCTCACCAACTGTCCCGCAGTTGATCCCTATATCCAGTGAGTAAATCTTAAACTTCAACTACATGTTTTATTAGTTTTTATTTTTACCTTCTAATATCTAAATCCTATGTAGGGAATTCAGAGATCTTGTGCGGAGACAACAACGGAGTCGCACTAGAAATACTACTACGATTGATAAGAGGGTTCATAGAGAGTTTGTTGGTTGGTTCACCAATCGTGTGAGTAAAAAATCAATGTCATGTCTTCTTTGTTCCTTTTACTCGTAAACATGTCATTTACACTATACCTTTTTTTCTTTATAGATTAATAATAGTTTGGAAAGTCTAAAGGAAGCAGATAAATCAATTCTTTTTTGCCTTGCTCACGGTCCCAATGATGAAGCTAGAAGGTTTACTACATACAACGTTAACGGATACAAATTTCGAACTTTAACACGAGACAAAGCACTAAAAACTCAGAATAGTGGCGTTTTTGGAACATTTGGCACCAGAAGTTACTCAAGTAGTAGTGATACACAAATGAAATTTGGAGGGGTTAATTATTATGGAAAATTGGTGGACATCATTGAGTTGAATTATAGTGGATTGTTCATGGTTCCTTTGTTTAAATGTGAATGGGCTAATACCACTAATCCTAGAGGAATGAAGACCGACAAATTAGGATTTACTTCAATTAACTTTGCAAGACTAATACATACTGGTGAACATGAAGATGACGAGCCATATATTAAAGCTTCAGAAGCTCAGATGGTTTATTTTGTGGATGATGAAAAAGAAAAGGGCTGGAGCATACCTATTCAATTGAAGCCAAGGGACTTGTATGACATGGGTCAAGAAGACGATGAGATTACGACATCTAATGAGTCTTACCCCTCGCGAAACTTGGAACAATTATTTTCAGATGATGCTTTACCTATACACTTGGCAAGAGATGATACAGACGATGATCCTATGAATCTGACCATAAATGAAAATGTTGATAATTAGGACATGATTTTGTAAAAAAATTTAAGATACATGGTTTTCTAATTTAATTGACAAAATTATGTTTTCTTTTAATTGACTAATGCTTACACATATTGTAATTAAATTCCCTCGGGTGTTGTTTGTCTTTTAGATGCTGCTATGGTACAAGTCTTGAGTCTTCGGTCATGTTTTGTTCTTAGTGCTAGAATTAGTTTTCTGTCATGTTTTGTTCTTTACATTTGTACGGGTTTCTTTTAAAGGTTGTCAAATATTTTGTTGATTAATGTTCCTTGTTGTGTATTTTTAGGTATGGCAAAAAGAAGAAGATTTATGCCTATGAATGAGCCTACACCGGCTGCGAACCAACCCAGCCATAGTGATCCCGCACCGACTGATGAGCCTACACCAGCTACAAGCCAACATGTGTCTCCACCAGATCCCGAACCTGAAAACGATGAATCTACACTTGAAATCAACGATGCAGCGAACAAGTCAAAGAAACAGTCCGTGAAATATTGGACGGTTGATGTAAAAGGTACGTAATTTATTTGATTATTGTGCATGTTCCTGTTAAACTAACTAAGTTGTCAAACTGCACACTTTCTCACATTTTTTCATTTCAGCTAGAAACAAATATTAATTATACAGGAGTATGCCGTAGCATTTTTTCATTTTTTCATTTCACTTTCACTAACACATGCTAAAAACAAACAATCTGGACCTAATATATAATAAATCAGCTACCAAATTAAAATGTACTACTACTTTTTATTAGTAATCCGAATTATATATGTATGGCCCAAAAAAATTGAAAACATACTTACGAAGATTATCAAACCTTTATTGCTGAAACTATATGTTTCGCAGATGCTAGAGGAGTACATTGATATTGTATTTTTGATGGATTTTATATTCCGCAGATGTTAGAGGAGTGGTTAAAGAAGTGCGTCTGAGAAGTCAAGATGTATTTAGCCTTCCTCCAGGAAAAAAGATACTCATGGAATGGAGCGAAATGGGGCAACCAGTTGGAGAGGCTGCTGGCCTCTTAGGGAGTTTTTTGGGAAAGATTGGGGCAGATTTCAGTAAGTTGCCTATTTCCTATGATAGGTGGCCTGACGTACCTGATGAATATAAAAAAAGGGTCTGGATTAACACTATAACGGTATATATAAACCTTCATAATGTAATGCATTTAACTTTTAAATTATTGTCTTTAATCAATTTAGAAAAACAAGGCAGTACTCATTTGTCATTGATCAGTTTATATGCAAGTATTTGATCAGCTTTATGATACAGCATGTTTAGCAGTTTACTCTTTGTCATTGATCAGTTTACTCATACTGCCTGTGTGTAGTGCTTTCTTTGATTGGGCAGATTGTGTTTTTGTTTTTGGCCCATCTATTACTTGTCCTGTTGGACTTCTTTTCTTTGCTTGTTCTCGTTTTTTTCTTTTTGTAATTGGGAAAGACTACTACTTGTAATTTTTCCCTTTTTCTTATATATATAATTCTTATTTTAGCCTTTAAAAAAAAACAAGATACTTTCATTCATGAGTTTACTTATTTGGGTTTTGCAGAAAAAATGGGATGTCTATGATGACATCCACAAAAAATATATATATGGTATTATTGGAAAGAGGTGGAGAGACAATCGTAAGCTTGCATTTGATAACTGTTATGATCCATCACTAAGTTGGGAGCAAAGTCTTGATAGACGCCCAAAAGGAATTAATAAGGAACAATGGGCTGCTTTTTTGACCTATAGATTGAAGTCTGAGAATCAGGTAAAAATATATAGATTAAGGAAAACGTCGAATACTCACACCACATTTATTCTATAATATTTATACTATTTAACTATTTTTTCCATGTTTGGTAAAATTATTAGGAGAAAGCAGCTAAAAATGCTGCTAATCGTGCAAAGCAAACGACTCCTCACACTCTTGGGACAATGTCTTTAGCACGATTCAAGCATCGATTGGTAAATTAACTTATGCTTTCAAATTCATTCAACATTTAATGATTATTTCTTTATTTTTCACTTACTTGAGTAGCAATTTTAGGAATCGGCTGACGGGCGCAAATATACAAGAGGTGACATATATGCCATCTCACACAAGAGAAGTGATGGAACATTTATAAATGTGGAAGCACAGAAAAAGAGTGTAAGCATTTTTCCATCTTAGACAACTACGTAGACTAATATTTGCTTCACTTTCCACTTATAGGTCTTCAAATATATCTGTGTATTTACATTGCATAGAAGAGAACATTAAGTTAAACTTATCAATTACTATATGACAAGTTGTGACTATGTATATAACATTTTAGCATATTTGACCTTAGATTAAACCAACTTAACAAATTCCAACCAAAATGCAATAATATGATCCAATAACTTATGAGTAGTGTTCTCTCTCAGATTTTGTGATCATAAATGGTAACACTAGCACTTTTTGTTGATGCTACATGTAGAAATTCCATATTTGATTGTTGGGGGTGGATTGGTTGGTTCTGCAATAGGTACTTAGATATGTGCTTAACTTCCTTACCTACAAACTATGGGTAAATCACCAAAAAAAAAATAGTGGTAGTTCAGCTAAATTAGGACACTAAACTGATATTTTATGTATGTCAAATGTGTGATTAGAATATTATAATTTATAAACAATTGAATAAATTGTTACTGTGATGATGGCATGTTGATGCTATGCAAGTTTTAAAAGAAAGTGCAAGTTTTATTCAATATCTTGTGGAGCAGCTTCATTAGTTGATTATTCTACAATGAATCTAATTTGTTTAATATTTTTGCTATTATACAGGAGGAGTTAGAAACACATCGTCAAGGAAATTCTAATGTGAGTGATGATGCCTTCACTGCAGTTTTTGGAAAAGAACATTCAGGACAGGTTCAAGGCGTGGGGTTTGGTGTTGTCCCATCTCAATACTTTGGAAGGTCATCAAGAGTTCCAGCATCAGCTAGTGGTGGTAATGATGTTACTATGAGACAAGAGTTGGATACAAGTATTGCTAAAATTAGAGCTTTGGAGGAACAAGTTTCTATGTTGACGTAGCAATATGCTTTAAATTCTAGAGGCAATCAGGTAATCAATTCAAAACTTAATGACACAATGATTTGAAAAATTAGTATATAATATTTATGACCATGTATGGAGGGATTTCAATTTATTTGTTGTATTGAGCTTTGTTTGCTGCGCCGATTGCTTTTGGTTTTGGCAGCAGAGGTGTGATTTTTCCTTGTCTTTTTGTTGTTGATTCAATGACTTCATTCATTACTTTTTTAGTATTGGTCATGTTTGCATTGATTTTGGCAATTTCTTAGGCCTGTTTTTAATGAATTTGCTTCTCTTAGCTATTGGTCATGAGCATGTATGGTGTTGTGAGAGATGATATTTAGTCATGTGATGATGGATTGTCTTGTGACAGATGATAGTATTTTTTTAATACTCATTGTTTTTATGGGTTTAAATTTCAGGTTTCAGACATGGATGCTCCTACGAGAGGAAGACCTTCTTCTTCAGCTAGCCATGAAACACTAGATTAGGATGGTTATTGAGTACCTTACTATATTGATCGAGTACTTTAGTATATTTTGAAATACATTGATATCTTTTGAAGAATTTATTAGATGTGAACAATTTGATATTGTAATATTTTGCTTTAGGTTGAATTACTTGGTATTTGAAGTGCTTAGGGAAACATTAATATTTTGAAGTACTTATTATATTTACTTATTATTTTTTTTTACATAAATTTTGTTTGAATGTAAAAATAAGATGCAAAGATCTATTTTTATATATCATTACATTTGAAAATGTAATGCATAGAAAAAAAATGTGGGAAACCAACAACACAATTAAAAAAAACGTTTAAAAAAATTGTGGCAAATTATTTTTTTTAAAAATGGTGGGAAATAAAAAAAAAATTGTGGGAAACAAAAAAAAAGGTTTAAAAATTTTGTGGGATATAAGAAAAACGTTTTAAAAAATGGTGGGAAATAAAAAAAATTATGGGAAATAAAAAAAAATGTGGGAAACAAAAAAAACGGTTTTAAAAAATTGAGGGAAATAAAAAAAACATTTAAAAAATTGGTGGGAAAAAAATTTGTTATGTGGGAAACCAAAACAAAAAAAAGGCCAATAGCGGCGTCGCTAAGTGTGACAAAAATATCCAGAAAAAAGTACGAACAGCGGCGGTCATCAGCCGTCGCAAAAGAACAGGAACCGACGCTAAAGACCTACCGGCGGTTATACCAACAGTTGGACAGACCCGTCGCTGAATGTCATAGCGACGCCTCCATTTGCGACGCTTATCCAACTGTTGCAGAAAGCCTTTAGCGTCGGTCAAAGCCGACGCTACTGACTTTTTTCAACTGTCGTCGCTTGCCATTTCCCATGTAGTGTTTCAAAAACCCAACAATCTCCCCCTTTGGCAAATTTTGGCTAAAACAATATTAGACATTTCATGGAGAGATACAGTTCACAGCTTCAAAATAAAATCTGAATTCTTAATCAAACAGACTGGACGGTAGTCAAGATGGGGCAACATCAAGCAACACATCTGTATAAAGATTAAACTGCTCTCCTTCAATGCATACATGTCAAGACCTCGTCAGAAGAACTTTACTCCCCCTAAAAATATGCATACTACAGAACACATTTGCTCCCCCTTAATTCATACATAGCCGACAAACCAAGAGAAAAAATTACTCCCCCTCAACACAATATGGCATTCATACTCACATACACATCATACAATTCACATATCACTATTGCTACTGCATATCATCTTCTTCCTTGTCCATAGTGCCAGAAAGTATCTTCCCTGGAGCTCACCCAGATACAGAACAGGATGCCTGCTCTGATACCAATTGAAATTTTGGCACAGTCCAGATGGGGTACCGGATGTGGCAGCATCTGCTTCAACAGAGTTCCCAGCAGAACATAATGGACAATTTAACAATAAAAAATAGAAAGTAAAATAACACAGTATGTTGTTAACCCAGTTTGGAGCAACCTCTCTTACTCTGGGGGATACCAATCTAGGAATGAATTCGCTACTATAGTTCTAGTTCAAAGACTCCAAAACCTCTCGTTTCTATCTTATCGCCTAGACACTATCTCATGTAATCCTACCTAGGAAAACCTAGATATGAGACGCCCCGTCTCACTTCCTCTTAGCCACACAACCAGCGTGACCGTATAACACTAATAACAATTTGGCGAAGAACACACATCAAACAAATACCTAGTGTTCTTCAATCAAATACCTATCTCCGTACTTTAAAGCTTAGGAGTAGATTAAAAAATTACAAGTCAACTAAAAACAGTCCTACTCTAGCGTCAAGATGATACAAGAGTGGGTCACAAATAAAGCACAAGGCTTACAAGACACGAAACCCTAAAAGACTACATCTTTGATATATTTGTTTAAGCTTCGGTTTCGGTGAATAAAATAGGTCTGAGTCTTCAATATATATAGCCTGAGATAGCCTGGGTTGTTCCTTGATTTCGGGCTTCACAAATAACATAAAATTAGAACATATCCGATAGCAAAAGATTCATTAAAACAAATCCAACCAAAATCCTAAAATATAGGAATATATTTTAGGCGTGATATACTTTGAGATATCTTCAGGAAATAGACCAATCTCCATGTCTTGAGGAACAAGTAAAGCGCTAAAGAGATTAACTTGACAAATATAGCGCGCAACAAACTTGTAACAAACTGTTCATATTTTCTAGCTTCAGAATGTTGTTCCAAATGTAGCCACATCTGACCCTACATCATACTAGATGTTGTTTTTGCAAAATATAGCCAATTTCAAAAACCCAACACTTTGTTTTATAAAGATACATACTTTCACAAATTTGTGTTTCCATTGCTACTTTACGGCTCATCAAAATATTTCAACTGAATTTATTTGATTGTATTTGAGCATTTCACATTGGTAAAGATTTAACACTGTTATTTTTTTTTATTATTTTAGGGCGCATTCATATTACAAAAAATGTTTGCATCTGATTTTCGTTACAACGTACATCATTATGCTACACATATTTATCCAAACAGAAATCAATTTGAGGTTTTAGTTGAAAAAATTAATAGCAATATACATTTTACACATGGATGGTTTGCATTGCGTGATATTTATAATATTCAGTATGGTGCTCGAGCGATTTTATTATGCACTGGGATGAGTCGGTTTGAATTGATTTTAAATGACATATTTGATTGTGCTATTCATCCTCCTATGAAATTTAATTTGGATAAATGTAATGTTTTATCATATTTTTGTCATGATCTTCCGAAATCAACTAACCTCCTATCGTTTTCTCACAATTGCTCCAATTTTGCCTTAAAACGAAAAGAACAACTGACTGAATATAATGTGAAAACGGGATTTTTGGTGAGTTTTTTTTTATTTATTTATTTTTTTTAGTTTTTGTTTTTATTATATATTTGTATTTCCTAACTTTTCAATTTTTTTTATAGATGGTGGAATATAACGCTTTTGGTCAATTATCATAATGTTTAGTAGTGATTTTGTAAACTATTTATCTAAATTCGTCTTTGTGATAAATATTATCATTTTTATTGTCACTATCGTTTGATTTTTTTTTTTAAATTTTATTTTAATATCATATATGAAAATCTACAAATCTTGTGCGATAGCACGGGTCGGTGTCTAGTTGGATTTTAATTGTTTTAAAGTAGATAACTTACTATCTTTTTTATAACCAATGAATTAATCAAAGTGGTAAGGGTCTTGATTCCCTTAAATATGTAGTCAAGGGTTCGATTTCTAGCTCATGCGTAAGGAGAACGTTCTCCGACGGAGATTAGTCATCACAAACGGCGGTGGAACTTCGTACCTAATATTTTTATCTAAGTCAAAACTGATGTGGCAAGTCACTTAAGTGTTTCAGCTACCACGTCAACTTCTTTTGCCACCTAATAATTAACAAAAATAAAATAAAATAAGAAAGGAACGGAAAGAAGCACCTGATAAACGTAAACTATAAAAAACCTATTCGTTTTCTAAATTCTTAAATCACAAAACTGCAGTTTGATTTCGATTTCGCAAATCCTAATACCTGAAACCTGTTTGATCTCTCTCTGAATTTGATTTCGATTCTAAATTTGCATACTGTAGGACTCAATTTCTCTCTTGGTTTATATGTGGTGACTACTCTAAGGACAAGATTTTGTTCTGGAGTTGTGAACCTTGGTGAAATTGAAGTATGCAAGATTACAAAGCTTGAGTTTGTTTGGAACAGCAATGTGATGGTAGCCAAGAAAAGCTGTTGCATTCTAGAAACCACAATAGGAATACAAGTTGGGTTTCACATCCTTGGTCAAGATTTCTATTAGGTTTTGTACTTGTTGCTAAACAATTGCAAGATTTCTCATATGAAAAGGCTAACAACTGTGTACCACAACAAATTACCAGATTTAATAACCCTTTTATACTTGTTGCTAAACAATTGCAAGATTTCTAGCTCATGCGTAAGGAGAAAATTAATTCAGGAAGAAAGAAAGAAAAAAAAAACAAGTATAGTGTACAAATTACCAGATACATTTTTTATTACGACGATATACTCGTGCACTTGTGAGCGTATCACAAGCTATAATTTTTAAAAAAAAACTAAGGTATGGATTTTTTTCCTACAGGTATATTTAGTACATTATTGAAATCTTTTTTGCAAAACTGTAATTTTTTGAAAGAGAGATCGATTAAATATGAATTTTCGTAGTTTTGATCAACCAATAAAATTTTGAATTTTTTCCCTTATCGTGTTTAGTATATTATAAAAATCTCTTGAAAGGTTAACATTTTTTTAGATAGGGATAAATTAAATATGAATTTTTATCTTTTGTTAAAAAAATTAATTTTTGTGGGAGAGATTCTTATAAGAATACGCATGGATTGCATAAAAATAAGGACTAAAATTTGTGACGTCACATATTTTAGAGGAACAAAACTTACTGAAATTTTTTATAGGGACTAAACACGAAACTTACTGAAATGTTTTAGTGATTGTGAAGACACAAAAACTTATTTAACCCAAATACTAATATAACCACGAAATTGAGTGGTCAGATAAAATACAGCCTCATTCTTCAAATTAATACTCTCTCCGTTACTTTTTTACCACTATGCACTATTTACATAATTCACTTTCACAATAAATTTTTATTAATATATAATTTTTTTTCATATTTTTAAAAGATAAATAATTAAAGATATTAAGGATCAAAAGTTGTGCATTGACATATGTGCAGTCGTCAAATGCCAAATTTACCCTTGCTCTCACTATAATTAGACATGTGTTGCAACTTCATTTGCTATACTATGTTTTGCTTGCAATTTACTATATAATTATTTTTTTAATCTATAAATATCTCCAATTTATTTTTTAGGTCTATAATAAATTTCAGCAAATTTCGGTCCTTTAAATATTTTTCGTCACAACTTTTGGTTTTTGTTTTTAAATCAATTAATGTGTATCATTTGAAATTTGGATTTTTTCCTACAGTTATATTTAGTACATTATTGAAATCTCTTTTGCAAAATTGTAATTTTTTGAAAGAGAGATCGATTAAATATGAATTTTCGTAGTTTTGATCAATCAATAAAATTTTGAATTTTTTTCCGCGGTCGTGTTTAGTATATTATAAAAATCTCTTGAAAAAGGTTAACATTTTTTTAAAGAGGGATAAATTAAATATGAATTTTTATCTTTTGTTAAAAAAATTAATTTTTGTGGGAGAGATTCTTATAAGAATACACATGGATTGCATAAAAATAAGGACTAAAATTTGTGACGTCACATATTTTAGAGGAACAAAACTTACTGAAATTTTTTATAGGGACTAAACACGAAACTTACTGAAATGTTTTAGTGATTGTGAAGACACAAAAACTTATTTAACCCAAATACTAATATAACCACGAAATTGAGTGGTAAGATAAAATACAGCCTCATTCTTCAAATTAATACTCTCTCCGTTACTTTTTTACCACTTTGCACTATTTACATAATTCACTTTCACAATAAATTTTATAACACCCCATAATACATTGTCTAGAATATATTATAAGATCCATAATTAAATACCGAGTACTACAAGTTACAAATACATGGATAATAATTCAAGCACACGCAGGTGCTATAGTACAACAAGTACAACACAGCGGAAAGAAACTAAACTAAACATGACGACTAAATATGCTAAACACGAACATAATCAGTCACAAGTACTGCTAACTACTCTGCAGCTTGCTTACCACGATCACCCTGTGCACCTGAAACATGAACGGGGGGGTAAGACTGCTAAGTCTCGTGGATTCTACTACCCACCTATTGGTGACTACACCAGGGAATCAACCTATAACCAGTCCTCACGCAACTCAGCGCATAAATGTATTCATATATAAACAGTTTATATGGTGTAACACACAAATTATCTGAATTTATTTTAACTATGCAAGAACAATCTGAGGTGAGCCGGTCTCAGAAAGCCTTACGCTTTTCCGTACCAATCTTCGTGAACAAAGCACATATGGTACGAAATAACTATGGCATCACAATCAATATTATTGATATCTTATCGCTTTGGATTACTCGAATCCCTTTGGTGGTGTCAAACAACCACACATAACTATGGATTCCACGAATCCCTTTGGTGGTGCTCAAGCAGCCACACATAACTATGGACTGATACTACACATAATTCTAATGTGTTAACATACTACCAATATATCCCAATCCCGGGAGACTAACCTAGCTACTAGCCTAGGTTATAATCAATCCTATACGTACAACGACATCATAATTATAAGGTATTCTTAATGTTAATGGAAAACAAGACTTAAAAGATGACAATCCAAAATGCGTAGGAATTTCCAAAAGCAGGAAACAGGGGACAAAATCTGGAAATGCTGATGGCTTGCGCCCCGGCGCGAACCTTCTGCGCCCTGGCGCGAACCTGCATTCCAGATTCTGTCACTGTCTCATTTTGCCTGCGCCCTGGCGCGAAAGTGCTGCGCCTCGGCGCGAAGGCCTGCAGAACCAGTTCAAAACAGAGTTTTCTACACTACAATTGCCAATCTTTCAAGCCATTAACATCATGAACTTCCTAATAATTATAAAGGAGAAGAGTTTTGGGAATTAAACCCTTCTCATGCACATTTCAATCCCTAAATCCTATGTTCTCATGCAAAGTGAATTTTGGGGAATAATTCTAACTATTCTATCCTAAAAACCCACCTCAGAATTGAAGCTTGATTCTTCAGCTAAAGCTTGATTTGCAGGTTTAGATGGCTAGCTTTTATCCCTCTTTGAGCTATGTTCTTGAATTCCAGCTCCTAATCATCCAACACCAAGATAACATGTTTTTCCAACACATGCAATTCATGAACAGAAATTGAACTTAGTTCTTAGGTTATTTAGAGCACGAAATTGAGTGGTTCAATGGAAAGAATTTAGAACTTTGAACTTACCAATAAGTTAGCATAATCTAAGGAACAAGATCTTCCATATGCATGCAAGATTGGCTGAATTTTAAGAGAGTTTGAAAGATGAGAGATGGTTGATGTTTGTTTTATCTCACAAGAGAGAAAGAGAGCTTAAGGAGGAGCTTTTTCTGTTTTGCAATATCAGTAAATGACTCCAGGCATAGTGTAGTGTAATGGTTTTGGTGAGTCAAGGTTCTATCATGGGCACATGTCCATCTTCCTAAAGTGACAACACATATATACTCTAGTGACTACCACTACACCTTATAAGACTCACAACTTAACACTAGCTCTAGCCATGGGATATTTTTAGATAATTTTCTTAATAGTATATAATACTAAAGAAAGAAATTGGAATGTTACAAATTTTTATTAATATATAAATTTTTTTCATATTTTTAAAAGATAAATAATTAAAGATATTAGAGATCAAAAGTTGTGCATTGACATATGTGCAGTCGTCAAATGCCAAATTTACCCTTGCTCTCACTATAATTAGACACGTATTGCAACTTAATTTGCTATACTATGTTTTGCTTGCAATTTACTATATTATTATTTTTTAGGTCTATAATAAATTTCAGCAAATTTCGGTCTTTTAAATATTTTTCGTCACAACTTTTGGTTTTTGTTTTTAAATCAATTAATGTGTATCATTTGAAATTTGGATTTTTTCCTACAGTTATATTTAGTACATTATTGAAATCTCTTTTGCAAAATTGTAATTTTTTGAAAGAGAGATCGATTAAATATGAATTTTCGTAGTTTTGATCAACCAATAAAATTTTGAATTTTTTTCCGCGGTCGTGTTTAGTATATTATAAAAATCTCTTGAAAAAGGTTAACATTTTTTTAAAGAGGGATAAATTAAATATGAATTTTTATCTTTTGTTAAAAAAATTAATTTTTGTGGGAGAGATTCTTATAAGAATACACATGGATTGCATAAAAATAAGGACTAAAATTTGTGACGTCACATATTTTAGAGGAACAAAACTTACTGAAATTTTTTATAGGGACTAAACACGAAACTTACTGAAATGTTTTAGTGATTGTGAAGACACAAAAACTTATTTAACCCAAATACTAATATAACCACGAAATTGAGTGGTCAGATAAAATACAGCCTCATTCTTCAAATTAATACTCTCTCCGTTACTTTTTTACCACTATGCACAATTTACATAATTCACTTTCACAATAAATTTTTATTAATATATAAATTTTTTTCATATTTTTAAAAGATAAATAATTAAAGATATTAGGGATCAAAAGTTGTGCATTGACATATGTGCAGTCGTCAAATGCCAAATTTACCCTTGCTCTCACTATAATTAGACATGTGTTGCAACTTCATTTGCTATACTATGTTTTGCTTGCAATTTACTATATTATTATTTTTTTTTAATCTATTAATATCTCCAATTTATTTTTTAAGTCTATAATAAATTTCAGCAAATTTCGGTCCTTTAAATATTTTTCGTCACAACTTTTGGTTTTTGTTTTTAAATCAATTAATGTGTATCATTTGAAATTTGGATTTTTTCCTACAGTTATATTTAGTACATTATTGAAATCTCTTTTGCAAAATTGTAATTTTTTGAAAGAGAGATCGATTAAATATGAATTTTCGTAGTTTTGATCAACCAATAAAATTTTGAATTTTTTTCCGCGGTCGTGTTTGGTATATTATAAAAATCTCTTGAAAAAGGTTAACATTTTTTTAAAGAGGGTTAAATTAAATATGAATTTTTATCTTTTGTTAAAAAAATTAATTTTTGTGGGAGAGATTCTTATAAGAATACAAATGGATTGCATAAAAATAAGGACTAAAATTTGTGACGTCACATATTTTAGAGGAACAAAACTTACTGAAATTTTTTATAGGGACTAAACACGAAACTTACTGAAATGTTTTAGTGATTGTGAAGACACAAAAACTTATTTAACCCAAATACTAATATAACCACGAAATTGAGTGGTCAGATAAAATACAGCCTCATTCTTCAAATTAATACTCTCTCCGTTACTTTTTTACCACTATGCACTATTTACATAATTCACTTTCACAATAAATTTTTATTAATATATAAGTTTTTTTCATATTTTTAAAAGATAAATAATTAAAGATATTAGGGAACAAAAGTTGTGCATTGACATATGTGCAGTCGTCAAATGCCAAATTTACCCTTGCTCTCACTATAATTAGACATGTGTTGCAACTTCATTTGCTATACTATGTTTTGCTTGCAATTTACTATATTATTATTTTTTTTAATCTATAAATATCTCCAATTTATTTTTTAAGTCTATAATAAATTTCAGCAAATTTCGGTCCTTTAAATATTTTTCGTCACAACTTTTGGTTTTTGTTTTTAAATCAATTAATGTGTATCATTTGAAATTTGGATTTTTTCCTACAGTTATATTTAGTACATTATTGAAATCTCTTTTGCAAAATTGTAATTTTTTGAAAGAGAGATCGATTAAATATGAATTTTCGTAGTTTTGATCAACCAATAAAATTTTGAATTTTTTTCCGTGGTCGTGTTTAGTATATTATAAAAATCTCTTGAAAAAGGTTAACATTTTTTTAAAGAGGGATAAATTAAATATGAATTTTTATCTTTTGTTAAAAAAATTAATTTTTGTGGGAGAGATTCTTATAAGAATACACATGGATTGCATAAAAATAAGGACTAAAATTTGTGACGTCACATATTTTAGAGGAACAAAACTTACTGAAATTTTTTATAGGGACTAAACACGAAACTTACTGAAATGTTTTAGTGATTGTGAAGACACAAAAACTTATTTAACCCAAATACTAATATAACCACGAAATTGAGTGGTCAGATAAAATACAGCCTCATTCTTCAAATTAATACTCTCTCCGTTACTTTTTTACCACTATGCACTATTTACATAATTCACTTTCACAATAAATTTTTATTAATATATAAATTTTTTTCATATTTTTAAAAGATAAATAATTAAAGATATTAGGGATCAAAATTTGTGCATTGACATATGTGCAGTCGTCAAATGCCAAATTTACCCTTGCTCTCACTATAATTAGACATGTGTTGCAACTTCATTTGCTATACTATGTTTTGCTTGCAATTTACTATATTATTATTTTTTTTAATCTATAAATATCTCCAATTTATTTTTTAAGTCTATAATAAATTTCAGCAAATTTCGGTCCTTTAAATATTTTTCGTCACAACTTTTGGTTTTTGTTTTTAAATCAATTAATGTGTATCATTTGAAATTTGGATTTTTTCCTACAGTTATATTTAGTACATTATTGAAATCTCTTTTGCAAAATTGTAATTTTTTGAAAGAGAGATCGATTAAATATGAATTTTCGTAGTTTTGATCAACCAATAAAATTTTGAATTTTTTTCCGCGGTCGTGTTTAGTATATTATAAAAATCTCTTGAAAAAGGTTAACATTTTTTTAAAGAGGGATAAATTCAATATGAATTTTTATCTTTTGTTAAAAAAATTAATTTTTGTGGGAGAGATTCTTATAAGAATACACATGGATTGCATAAAAATAAGGACTAAAATTTGTGACGTCACATATTTTAGAGGAACAAAACTTACTGAAATTTTTTATAGGGACTAAACACGAAACTTACTGAAATGTTTTAGAGATTGTGAAGACACAAAAACTTATTTAACCCAAATACTAATATAACCACGAAATTGAGTGGTCAGATAAAATACAGCCTCATTCTTCAAATTAATACTCTCTCCGTTACTTTTTTACCACTATGCACAATTTACATAATTCACTTTCACAATAAATTTTTATTAATATATAAATTTTTTTCATATTTTTAAAAGATAAATAATTAAAGATATTAGGGATCAAAAGTTGTGCATTGACATATGTGCAGTCGTCAAATGCCAAATTTACCCTTGCTCTCACTATAATTAGACATGTGTTGCAACTTCATTTGCTATACTATGTTTTGCTTGCAATTTACTATATTATTATTTTTTTTTAATCTATTAATATCTCCAATTTATTTTTTAAGTCTATAATAAATTTCAGCAAATTTCGGTCCTTTAAATATTTTTCGTCACAACTTTTGGTTTTTGTTTTTATATCAATTAATGTGTATCATTTGAAATTTGGATTTTTTCCTACAGTTATATTTAGTACATTATTGAAATCTCTTTTGCAAAATTGTAATTTTTTGAAAGAGAGATCGATTAAATATGAATTTTCGTAGTTTTGATCAACCAATAAAATTTTGAATTTTTTTCCGCGGTCGTGTTTGGTATATTATAAAAATCTCTTGAAAAAGGTTAACATTTTTTTAAAGAGGGTTAAATTAAATATGAATTTTTATCTTTTGTTAAAAAAATTAATTTTTGTGGGAGAGATTCTTATAAGAATACAAATGGATTGCATAAAAATAAGGACTAAAATTTGTGACGTCACATATTTTAGAGGAACAAAACTTACTGAAATTTTTTATAGGGACTAAACACGAAACTTACTGAAATGTTTTAGTGATTGTGAAGACACAAAAACTTATTTAACCCAAATACTAATATAACCACGAAATTGAGTGGTCAGATAAAATACAGCCTCATTCTTCAAATTAATACTCTCTCCGTTACTTTTTTACCACTATGCACTATTTACATAATTCACTTTCACAATAAATTTTTATTAATATATAATTTTTTTTCATATTTTTAAAAGATAAATAATTAAAGATATTAAGGATCAAAAGTTGTGCATTGACATATGTGCAGTCGTCAAATGCCAAATTTACCCTTGCTCTCACTATAATTAGACATGTGTTGCAACTTCATTTGCTATACTATGTTTTGCTTGCAATTTACTATATTATTATTTTTTTTTAATCTATTAATATCTCCAATTTATTTTTTAAGTCTATAATAAATTTCAGCAAATTTCGGTCCTTTAAATATTTTTCGTCACAACTTTTGGTTTTTGTTTTTAAATCAATTAATGTGTATCATTTGAAATTTGGATTTTTTCCTACACTTATATTTAGTACATTATTGAAATCTCTTTTGCAAAATTGTAATTTTTTGAAAGAGAGATCGATTAAATATGAATTTTCGTAGTTTTGATCAACCAATAAAATTTTGAATTTTTTTCCGCGGTCGTGTTTAGTATATTATAAAAATCTCTTGAAAAAGGTTAACATTTTTTTAAAGAGGGTTAAATTAAATATGAATTTTTATCTTTTGTTAAAAAAATTAATTTTTGTGGGAGAGATTCTTATAAGAATACAAATGGATTGCATAAAAATAAGGACTAAAATTTGTGACGTCACATATTTTAGAGGAACAAAACTTACTGAAATTTTTTATAGGGACTAAACACGAAACTTACTGAAATGTTTTAGTGATTGTGAAGACACAAAAACTTATTTAACCCAAATACTAATATAACCACGAAATTGAGTGGTCAGATAAAATACAGCCTCATTCTTCAAATTAATACTCTCTCCGTTACTTTTTTACCACTATGCACTATTTACATAATTCACTTTCACAATAAATTTTTATTAATATATAAATTTTTTTCATATTTTTAAAAGATAAATAATTAAAGATATTAGGGATCAAAAGTTGTGCATTGACATATGTGCAGTCGTCAAATGCCAAATTTACCCTTGCTCTCACTATAATTAGACATGTGTTGCAATTTCATTTGCTATACTATGTTTTGCTTGCAATTTACTATATTATTATTTTTTTTATTCTATAAATATCTCCAATTTATTTTTTAAGTCTATAATAAATTTCAGCAAATTTCGGTCCTTTAAATATTTTTCGTCACAACTTTTGGTTTTTGTTTTTAAATCAATTAATGTGTATCATTTGAAATTTGGATTTTTTCCTACAGTTATATTTAGTACATTATTGAAATCTCTTTTGCAAAATTGTAATTTTTTGAAAGAGAGATCGATTAAATATGAATTTTCGTAGTTTTGATCAACCAATAAAATTTTGAATTTTTTTCCGTGGTCGTGTTTAGTATATTATAAAAATCTCTTGAAAAAGGTTAACATTTTTTTAAAGAGGGATAAATTAAATATGAATTTTTATCTTTTGTTAAAAAAATTAATTTTTGTGGGAGAGATTCTTATAAGAATACACATGGATTGCATAAAAATAAGGACTAAAATTTGTGACGTCACATATTTTAGAGGAACAAAACTTACTGAAATTTTTTATAGGGACTAAACACGAAACTTACTGAAATGTTTTAGAGATTGTGAAGACACAAAAACTTATTTAACCCAAATACTAATATAACCAAGAAATTGAGTGGTCAGATAAAATACAGCCTCATTCTTCAAATTAATACTCTCTCCGTTACTTTTTTACCACTATGCACAATTTACATAATTCACTTTCACAATAAATTTTTATTAATATATAAATTTTTTTCATATTTTTAAAAGATAAATAATTAAAGATATTAGGGATCAAAAGTTGTGCATTGACATATGTGCAGTCGTCAAATGCCAAATTTACCCTTGCTCTCACTATAATTAGACATGTGTTGCAACTTCATTTGCTATACTATATTTTGCTTGCAATTTACTATATTATTATTTTTTTAATCTATAAATATCTCCAATTTATTTTTTAGGTCTAATAAATTTAAGCAAATTTCGGTCCTTTAAATATTTTTCGTCACAACTTTTGGTTTTTGTTTTTAAATCAATTAATGTGTATCATTTGAAATTTGGATTTTTTCCTACAGTTATATTTAGTACATTATTGAAATCTCTTTTGCAAAATTGTAATTTTTTGAAAGAGAGATCGATTAAATATGAATTTTCGTAGTTTTGATCAACCAATAAAATTTTGAATTTTTTTCCGCGGTCGTGTTTAGTATATTATAAAAATCTCTTGAAAAAGGTTAACATTTTTTTAAAGAGGGATAAATTAAATATGAATTTTTATCTTTTGTTAAAAAAATTAATTTTTGTGGGAGAGATTCTTATAAGAATACACATGGATTGCATAAAAATAAGGACTAAAATTTGTGACGTCACATATTTTAGAGGAACAAAACTTACTGAAATTTTTTATAGGGACTAAACACGAAACTTACTGAAATGTTTTAGTGATTGTGAAGACACAAAAACTTATTTAACACAAATACTAATATAACCACGAAATTGAGTGGTCAGATAAAATACAGCCTCATTCTTCAAATTAATACTCTCTCCGTTACTTTTTTACCACTATGCACTATTTACATAATTCACTTTCACAATAAATTTTATAACACCCCATAATACATTGTCTAGAATATATTATAAGATCCATAATTAAATACCGAGTACAACAAGTTACAAATACATGGATAATAATTCAAGCACACGCAGGTGCTATAGTACAACAAGTACAACACAGCGGAAAGAAACTAAACTGAACATGACGACTAAATATGCTAAACACGAACATCGTCAGTCACAAGTACTGCTAACTACTCTGCAGCTTGCTTACCACGATCACCCTGTGCACCTGAAACATGAACGGGGGGGTAAGACTGCTAAGTCTCGTGGATTCTACTACCCACCTATTGGTGACTACACCAGGGAATCAACCTATAACCAGTCCTCACGCAACTCAGCGCATAAATGTATTCATATATAAACAGTTTATATGGTGTAACACACAAATTATCTGAATTTATTTTAACTATGCAAGAACAATCTGAGGTGAGCCGGTCTCAGAAAGCCTACGCTTTTCCGTACCAATCTTCGTGAACAAAGCACATATGGTACGAAATAACTATGGCATCACAATCAATATTATTGATATCTTATCGCTTTGGATTACTCGAATCCCTTTGGTGGTGTCAAACAACCACACATAACTATGGATTCCACGAATCCCTTTGGTGGTGCTCAAGCAGCCACACATAACTATGGACTGATACTACACATAATTCTAATGTGTTAACATACTACCAATATATCCCAATCCCGGGAGACTAACCTAGCTACTAGCCTAGGTTATAATCAATCCTATACGTACAACGACATCATAATTATAAGGTATTCTTAATGTTAATGGAAAACAAGACTTAAAAGATGACAATCCAAAATGCGTAGGAATTTCCAAAAGCAGGAAACAGGGGACAAAATCTGGAAATGCTGATGGCTTGCGCCCCGGCGCGAACCTTCTGCGCCCTGGCGCGAACCTGCATTCCAGATTCTGTCACTGTCTCATTTTGCCTGCACCCTGGCGCGAAAGTGCTGCGCCTCGGCGCGAAGGCCTGCAGAACCAGTTCAAAACAGAGTTTTCTACACTACAATTGCCAATCTTTCAAGCCATTAACATCATGAACTTCCTAATAATTATAAAGGAAAAGAGTTTTGGGAATTAAACCCTTCTCATGCACATTTCAATCCCTAAATCCTATGTTCTCATGCAAAGTGAATTTTGGGGAATAATTCTAACTATTCTATCCTAAGAACCCACCTCAGAATTGAAGCTTGATTCTTCAGCTAAAGCTTGATTTGCAGGTTTAGATGGCTAGCTTTTATCCCTCTTTGAGCTATGTTCTTGAATTCCAGCTCCTAATCATCCAACACCAAGATAACATGTTTTTCCAACACATGCAATTCATGAACAGAAATTGAACTTAGTTCTTAGGTTATTTAGAGCACGAAATTGAGTGGTTCAATGGAAGGAATTTAGAACTTTGAACTTACCAATAAGTTAGCATAATCTAAGGAACAAGATCTTCCATATGCATGCAAAATTGGCTGAATTTTAAGAGAGTTTGAAAGATGAGAGATGGTTGATGTTTGTTTTATCTCACAAGAGAGAAAGAGAGCTTAAGGAGGAGCTTTTTCTGTTTTGCAATATCAGTAAATGACTCCAGGCATAGTGTAGTGTAATGGTTTTGGTGAGTCAAGGTTCTATCATGGGCACATGTCCATCTTCCTAAAGTGACAACACATATATACTCTAGTGACTACCACTACACCTTATAAGACTCACAACTTAACACTAGCTCTAGCCATGGGATATTTTTAGATAATTTTCTTAATAGTATATAATACTAAAGAAAGAAATTGGAATGTTACAATCTACCCCCCTTAAAGGAATTTCGTCCGCGAAATTGAAACATACCTGAGAAAAGATAAGGATAGTTTTTCATCATTTCGGATTCCAACTCCCAAGTGAACTCGCCATCCGGGGCTCGAGACCATTCTACTTTCACCACAAGAATTTCCTTGTTCCGAAGAGCCTTAACATCACGATCTACAATTCGAATGGGCTCCGGTTGATAAGTCATGTCTGGCTGCAAATCAAAACTTTCCAATTCCACCGGCACGAACGGATCAGGAATGAACTTTCTGAGTTGAGACACATGAAACACATCATGCATCCTGGACATAGATGGGGGCAAAGCTAACTGATAAGCCACAGGACCAACTCGCTTAAGGATTTGATATGGCCCAATGTACCTAGGAGCAAGCTTCTTTGTTTTGAACACACCGCGCAAACCCAGCTTAGGCGTTACGCGTAAGAATACATTATCACCTTCATCAAACTCTATTGGTCTCCTTCTGTGATCGACATAACTCTTTTGTCTACTCTGTGCAACTCTCATATGCTCTTTAACTGACTTAATCTTCAGGGTAGTCTCTTGGATAATATCAGGTCCTAACACTCCTTTATCACCCACTTCAGTCCAACACAAGGGTGTTCTACAATTTCTCCCATACAGGGCTTCATATGGTGCCATACCGATACTAGCATGGTAACTGTTATTGAAAGAAAATTCAATGAGATGCAGGTGTTTGCTCCAATTACCACCATCCTCTAAAACACAAGCTCGCAGCATATCTTCAAGAGTTTGAATGGTTCGCTCAGATTGTCCATCTGTCTGGGGATGATTTGAAGTACTCATTCTAAGCTGTGTTCCCATTGCCTTTTGGAAAGCACGCCAAAAATGAGAGGTAAAGGTTGGATCTCTATCTGATACTATACTCAACGGGACTCCATGTAACTTAACAATCTCTTCCAAGAATATTTCAGCATACCGCGAAGCCTTATAAGTCGACCTCACTGCAATAAAATGAGCTGACTTTGTTAACCGATCAACAATAACCCAAATGGAATCTTCTCCTTTCTGATTACGGGGTAAACCAGTTACAAAATCCATGGTAATATGTTCCCACTTCCACTCGGGTATTTCTAAAGGTTGCAAAGGGCCGGCTGGTTTCTGGTGTTCAATCTTAACTTGTTGACATACAATACACCTTGACACAAATTCTTCGATCTCAGTTTTCATGTTCGGCCACAAATAGTTCTTCTTCAGGTCATGATACATTTTGGTGGAGCCGGGGTGAATTGAAAATCCACTCTTATGTGCTTCTTCTAAAATCAATCTTTTCAATTCTGCATCATTTGGTACACAAATTCTATTCCCAAATTGAATTACACCGTCATTTGCTATAGTGAACTCAGGTTTTCCGATCCTTCTTTGTAAATCCATATCCTTCTCTTGTGCACTACTTATTGTGGAACGCAAGTCACAGGTTAATTCTATTCTATTCAACTTGACTCCGTCCTTCCGGTAGGTGACATTCAAATTCATATCTCTGAATTTCTCATACAATCCACACTGATGCATTAAAATTTCCGATGCATACAACGCCTTTCTGCTCAAAGCATCAGCTACTACATTTGCCTTTCCTGGATGGTAATTCAATTCGAAGTCAAAATCTTTCAAGTATTCCATCCATCTCCGTTGTCCCATGTTCAACTCCTTTTGATCAAACAAATATCTCAAACTCTTATGATCACTGTACAGTGCAAACTGCACACCATACAAGTGATGTCTCCAGATTTTCAAAGCAAAAATAATGGCTGCTAGTTCCAGATCATGGGTAGGATAATTCTCTTCATGTGGTTTCAACTGTCGCGATGCGTATGCGACTACGGCGCCCTCTTGCATAAGTACGCATCCGAGTCCTTTATTAGAAGCATCACAATACACTACATACTTCTTATCAGGGTCAGGAATTACTAACACCGGAGCACTAGTCAATTTTTGTTTTAACAAGTTAAAACTATTCTCACACAATTCATTCCAGACAAATGCAGCTCCTTTTCTAGTCAACCGGGTTAATGGTAGCGCTATCTCCGAAAATCCCAAAATGAACCTCCGGTAATAGCCTGCTAAACCAAGGAAACTTCTTACTTCAGAAACAGTTCTAGGTCTTTCCCAATTAAGCACCGCTTCTACTTTGGATGGATCAACAGATACACCTCCTTGTGATATTACATGACCCAGAAACTTTACTTCAGAAAGCCAAAACTCACACTTACTGAATTTGGCATAAAGTTGTTTCTCTCTCAGAATATTAAGAACAATCCTCAGATGCTCTGCATGCTCCTGAGGATCTTTAGAGTAGATTAAAATATCATCAATGAAGATTACCACAAACTTATCAAGATAAGGCTGAAAAATTCTGTTCATGTAATCCATGAATACTGCTGGGGCATTGGTCAGACCAAACGGCATAACCAAAAATTCATAATGACCATAACGAGTCCTGAAAGCAGTTTTGGACACGTCGGAAGTCCTGATAAGGATCTGATGATACCCGGATCTAAGATCAATCTTTGAAAAGATAGTAGCTCCTCTAAGTTGATCTAACAGATCGTCAATACGAGGTAACAGATACTTATTCTTGATGGTAACTTTATTGAGCTGACGGTAATCAATACACAACCGCATTGTACCGTCCTTCTTTTTCACTAACAGAACCGGAGCACCCCAAGGTGAGACACTCGGACGAATGAAATGCTTTTGCAATAATTCTTCAAGTTGAGATTTCAATTCTCGAAGTTCAAGAGGGGACATTCTATATGGTGCAACTGAGATAGGCTGAGATCCTGGAACAAGATCAATTGAGAACTCAATTTCTCTTTCTGGTGGTAAACTATTTATCTCTTCTGGAAACACATCCAGATACTCTCTGACAATCGGAATGTCACTGGGGCTTAGACTAGACTCTGAACTCATGGTGAGCATAATACTGAAACACTTGTTCTCTGCACCGAGATACTGGATTAACTGATGAGTATTCTGCAGCAGAGCAGTCAGGGCTCTACTCTCTGCATTAAGATCAATAGGAACATATAGATTCTTTTCAGCACAACCTATATACACAGTGTTGGCAGAAAGCCAATCCATGCCTAGTACTATGTCCATGTCTTTTAATGGCAAACAGATTAGATCAACATGATAGATTTTTCCTGCGACGCTAACAGGACAGTTTTGACAAACTCTCTTGGAAACAACTTTGCCACCCGTAGCAACGGCGACAGTCATGGGAGGGAGTAATGAAGTCGAAGATAAACCCAACCTCATCACACATTCAACAGAAATAAAAGAATTGGTAGCTCCACAATCAAACAGTACAACAACTTCAGATTGAACCAATTGACAAACATCAATGATTAAGGCATTATTACCTCTAGCTTGTTCACCATCAAGAGAATACACTCGACCCTTGCTCCTTGTTGTTCCACTCGAACCTCCGGAACCATGTAGCTTTGGGCACTCATTCTTGTAGTGACCAGGTTGTTTGCAGTGAAAACACACGCCCTTTCCCTTCATACATTCACCATTATGAATAGACCCACACTCTGAGCATGCTTGTTGTGCTCTCTGAGAGAAATTTTGTTTTCCTTTACTCGGGGAACCCCTTGGCTTCAACTGCTCCTTATACTTTCCCGAATCTCGTCTCTTTTGATTCACCTCAAACCTTTCCTTTCTCATGGCTTCAAGGCCTGACTCAGCATGATAACTCTTCTGAATCAATTCACCAAGACTAGCAACTTGCAGCATAGACACATCATGTGCAATATCCGCCCTTAAACCGAAACGGTACTTCTTGATCTTCCACGCCTCGGTAGGAGCATCGTCAGTATCGGCCACATACCTCACTAACTCGTTAAACTTGGCTGTATATTCCGCCACAGACTTACCTCCTTGCTTAAGTTCAATCAATTCTCGTTCCATCGACATCCTATAGCTCTCGGGAATGTAATGGTCGATGAAGAGACGTCTGAAATTAGCCCACGTCATCTCCATCTGACTTGCAGTCATGTAAGCTCTAACACCTTCCCACCAATTGCAAGCCGCTCCGCGAAGAAATCTTGTCGCGAAGGTAACCTTTTCCAGCTCAGTACACTCCATGGAATCCAAAATCCCACTCATCCTCTGAATCCATTCTCTTGCAACCGAGGGAATATACTCTCCAACAAACTCCGGAGGATTCATCCGACAAAATTCCCTGAACGCTGCACTTCCCGTGTTCTGAGTATGTGCATTGCCCTTTTGTTGTTGGAACATCATCATCATTTCCTCATGACGTTGGGCTTGCTAAGCTTGGAATTGTTGTTGCTGATGCATCATATGTGCCCACATATTTGCATCTGGATCAGAGTATTGATATTGAGGTTGATCGTCTTCCTCTGCCACATTCCTTCGTGGCCTACCACGACCGCGTCCGCGTCCTCTTGGTGCTTCTGCCATATTACTCTATCTGTCATAATCAAATTGAGTTAGCTAGGCTCAAGTGATACAACATGTAGAATAAATGTTAGACATCCCTAGAGTACGTATTTAGAATGTACTGTATACTGATGACTCTGGCACGGTCTGAATCGACCTGCTCTGATACCAATTATAACACCCCATAATACATTGTCTAGAATATATTATAAGATCCATAATTAAATACCGAGTACAACAAGTTACAAATACATGGATAATAATTCAAGCACACGCAGGTGCTATAGTACAACAAGTACAACACAGCGGAAAGAAACTAAACTGAACATGACGACTAAATATGCTAAACACGAACATCATCAGTCACAAGTACTGCTAACTACTCTGCAGCTTGCTTACCACGATCACCCTGTGCACCTGAAACATGAACGGGGGGGTAAGACTGCTAAGTCTCGTGGATTCTACTACCCACCTATTGGTGACTACACCAGGGAATCAACCTATAACCAGTCCTCACGCAACTCAGCGCATAAATGTATTCATATATAAACAGTTTATATGGTGTAACACACAAATTATCTGAATTTATTTTAACTATGCAAGAACAATCTGAGGTGAGCCGGTCTCAGAAAGCCTTACGCTTTTCCGTACCAATCTTCGTGAACAAAGCACATATGGTACGAAATAACTATGGCATCACAATCAATATTATTGATATCTTATCGCTTTGGATTACTCGAATCCCTTTGGTGGTGTCAAACAACCACTCATAACTATGGATTCCACGAATCCCTTTGGTGGTGCTCAAGCAACCACACATAACTATGGACTGATACTACACATAATTCTAATGTGTTAACATACTACCAATATATCCCAATCCCGGGAGACTAACCTAGCTACTAGCCTAGGTTATAATCAATCCTATACGTACAACGACATCATAATTATAAGGTATTCTTAATGTTAATGGAAAACAAGACTTAAAAGATGACAATCCAAAATGCGTAGGAATTTCCAAAAGCAGGAAACAGGGGACAAAATCTGGAAATGCTGATGGCTTGCGCCCCAGCGCGAACCTTCTGCGCCCTGGCGCGAACCTGCATTCCAGATTCTGTCACTGTCTCATTTTGCCTGCACCCTGGCGCGAAAGTGTTGCGCCTCGGCGCGAAGGCCTGCAGAACCAGTTCAAAACAGAGTTTTCTACACTACAATTGCCAATCTTTCAAGCCATTAACATCATGAACTTCCTAATAATTATAAAGGAAAAGAGTTTTGGGAATTAAACCCTTCTCATGCACATTTCAATCCCTAAATCCTATGTTCTCATGCAAAGTGAATTTTGGGGAATAATTCTAACTATTCTATCCTAAGAACCCACCTCAGAATTGAAGCTTGATTCTTCAGCTAAAGCTTGATTTGCAGGTTTAGATGGCTAGCTTTTATCCCTCTTTGAGCTATGTTCTTGAATTCCAGCTCCTAATCATCCAACACCAAGATAACATGTTTTTCCAACACATGCAATTCATGAACAGAAATTGAACTTAGTTCTTAGGTTATTTAGAGCACGAAATTGAGTGGTTCAATGGAAGGAATTTAGAACTTTGAACTTACCAATAAGTTAGCATAATCTAAGGAACAAGATCTTCCATATGCATGCAAGATTGGCTGAATTTTAAGAGAGTTTGAAAGATGAGAGATGGTTGATGTTTGTTTTATCTCACAAGAGAGAAAGAGAGCTTAAGGAGGAGCTTTTTCTGTTTTGCAATATCAGTAAATGACTCCAGGCATAGTGTAGTGTAATGGTTTTGGTGAGTCAAGGTTCTATCATGGGCACATGTCCATCTTCCTAAAGTGACAACACATATATACTCTAGTGACTACCACTACACCTTATAAGACTCACAACTTAACACTAGCTCTAGCCATGGGATATTTTTAGATAATTTTCTTAATAGTATATAATACTAAAGAAAGAAATTGGAATGTTACAGATGAAAAATTTTAGTAACTAATATATCAATTTTTTAATTATGAACAAAAATATTTTTTAATCGATTTATCAACTTTAATATTCAGTAATATTAAAAATTCAAATAAACACGCTATAATATATTTTAATCAAATTTGTCAACTTTTATTTCTATTTATCAAAGATGTGTAAAATAACTGCAAGTTAGTAGGAACTTATATTACTACTTCATCCATTTCAAAATGATAGAAAAATTGTTTTTGGTCATATTATCACAAGTAATCTTAGCTTACTCTATCGCTATCCTACACCAGACAACAATGTTTGCAATAACGAATAATTTTATTACAGACTAATTTCTTACTATACAATACTCGCCCAACAATTAAAAAAACATCGCGGCAACGCCGCGACCCGTGCGTATGCACGGGTTTTATGCTAGTAATTTTTTTAAAAAAACTAAGGTACGGATATGTCCGTATTTTTTTTTAATATAACTATATAAATAAAAAAATATAATTATATAACCAAAACAAATAATTAAACATAAAAAATATCACACTTTAAAAGTAATTCTTCAAATTGTTTAACTACATCAGAACAAAAGACTAGCAATATTTCATGTAGTCAAGAACAAAACAAAAAAGACTGAATCTCATGGAGTGAAGATTAAATCTCAATTGTTTTCCTTCTTTGTCATCATTAAAAAGAGCAGCCTCTAGTTCAGGTTCATCGAGAGAAAGACTAGCAACTTCAAAAATATCAGCTTCATCAACTAGATCAAATTCATCTCCACTAATATCTCATATTTTTGTTGAGAGTTTCAATGCAATGGATTGAAGTTTAAGCAAGGTTGTTGTAACCGGACCGGCCGGTTCGACCAGTTGGACCGGGAACCAGGCCTGCATCCGGGCCGATCAGACCTTAAAACCGTCCTACGCAGGAACCGTAAAACCGGCTGTGAACAGGTAAAAACCGGAAAAATCGGCAGTTCGGCCATACTGAACGGGTTTTAAAAATAAAATTTACTTGATTTTTTTAATTGAAAAAATTTAAAAAATCTACAAATTGAGTGGGATCAATCTCATACCATACCACCAAAAAGTCACATAAATGATGACCAATCAAGTGGGAGACTTCAAATGCACCGGAAAACATGTTTACAAAGACTTGTTTATAACCATTCGTAAGACAATAGTTATGTGATTTCTCCAGTGTGGGACTTCATGGAGTAGTTTATATACAAATATACACTTCATTTTTATTTACAAACACACTTAACTTTATTTTTTATTAATAATTTGTAATGAGATTAAAAAAGCACACTTTAATTTATTTTATCAAACACACTTAAATTTATATTTGTTGTAAATAATTCAGTTGTTAGGGACATCACACTATATGTGTAGGAGCCGGGAGTAACCAAAAAAATATTTGTTGTAAATTACCAACAAATTTAAAATAAAATTGTGAGTAAATATAAAAAAAAATGAATTTAATTTATATACACCGTCAGTGTAACGTTATTTTACACATACATCCAATAATATATCAACACATCATGTATTGTGTTTAAAAACACATGATGTGACACATTCATTAAATGATGAGGCAACATATCATTGGATGCATGTGTAAAAAAAATTTACACCAATGGTGCACAATAATTAAACTCAAAAAGAATTACCAACTTTCCCAATAACTATTTTTTTTTTTAATTTAAATAATACAATTATAAGATTTTTATATGGACTTCCATTTTTAATAGTGTAAAATTATGTATATTGTCTAACTTTTACTTTATTATTATTATTATTATTATTATTATTATTATTATTATTATTATTATTATTATTATTATATATTATTATTTGAAATATAAAAATATATCTATACAAAATATAAAGGGGATGAGGGAGTTTGGGCTGACTTTTTTGTTATACCTGTTCTACCCTCACTTAAGTGACTGGTTATCAAATTACATCATCAAACTACTGTGGCGGTTATGCAATTGAAATTGAAATTAAAATAAAGAAAAAATGTTGAAGTAAACAAAGTAACTGCACATCTTCTGTACAAATGATACGGTCTTCTTCTGGACTATTATCCAAACAAACCAACTATATAAATTCTTCTTCTTCTTCTTCTGAACCGTATTCATTGAAAAAGAATTTACAAAATTCAAACAACCCAATTCATTGTGACATATTATTTCATTGTGCAAGTAAAAGAGGATCAAATACAGTGCATGCTATTTGTTTATATATCTATACTATATTCTATACTATATATAAAAGAGGATATATGAGTTTGAGATGACTTTTTCATAATGACAAGATTACCCTTCACTAATAAAAAAAGAGGATACATGAATTTGGGCTGACTTTTTTCTCTTTCCATAATTGCCCTTAACTTCTACTTAAAACAACACAATAGTAACTGCACAATTTACTTTCTGCACTAACTACCTCTCTTTTTAGGCGCGTAAGTTAGATACAGGTGCGTGGAACGCGCCTGCCTAGCCTGCTAATATTTAATAAAAACGGTCTGACCCGGTTGAACCCCGACCCGATCAATTGAACCTTGAATTGGTAAGCACACCGGTTCAATGATCGGTTCGGTTCTGATTACCTTGAGTTAGGGATCGAAGCTACTTTTATAAATAAGGGTCTTGCTAAACAGTGCCCCGGGGCACTTTTTAAGCATGCTATTTAAAGAAATAGTTTATTCAAAAAGTAAAATATTTCAATTCTCAATTCTTTGACTTCACACATTTCTATACAAAATTCACAAAAACTTACTAATTAAGGTGCTTAAAGAGTGCCCCATGTTGAGGCAAAATCCCAATTTGATGTTTTAAAGATAACAAACCTCTTAATTATTTTTAAGTGTAATTCTAATCTTTTTGGTATCTAACAAGTGTTCTTAAGTGTTTTAATTAAGCTAGGAACAATTGAGCCTTTAGATCAAATATCATGTTTTTATTTTGATAAAAACAAAAGCTTCAAGATTGGTCTCAGATTGATCTCTGAAACCTGCGCAACATCCATTTTCACACAATCAAGGCAAAAGGACTTATGGATAAGTCAACCATGTACAAGACAAATGATCACTTTTATCTTGGGCTTAACTCACAAAATCTCTGTTGAGGCAAAATCCACTTTTGATGTTTTAAAGATTACAAACATCTTTAATTATATTTCAAATGATTCTTATCTCTTTGTTATCTAACAAGTGTTTTTGAGTGACTTAAGTTAAAAACAGATTCAGAGAGATAATCCTAACAAAAAGATACTACACTTAGTAAAGTATCATTCTAAGATCATTCTTCTGGACAAAATGGCAAACATAAGCAAAAAGCGTAGCTTTGGAATAAATGCTTATTCTTTTACAAGTCAACTATGGATAATACAAATAAGCACTTTGTGATAAATGGATCAAATCTCTACAGCAACTTATCACGTTTTGGGAAGAACAAAAACAAAAGAATAAAGACATATGTTTCCTTAAATGCAAGAACAAAGATATAATCTCTTAACATGGTATTGATCATCCAATGAAAGCAAAGTTGAATACATCCTAGACCAATCAGAAATCAACAAATGAAATCAAAAGAAAGCTGTCATGTACTTGCGAAAAAAGGACAATATATAAAACATTCTTTGATGCAAGTGTTTCTCAAGTACATAGCACATTTATGATACAAGTACTATTACAGTTGGCTTCTTACACATACAAAGCTATTTCTTTCACTGTCCTTGAGCCTACTAAACAGCTGCACATCACTAGAAGATAAGGATGAAGCTTCATGGCACTGCAGAAATTTTCCAGAACGTTTCAAGAACGATCTGGCACACAGTTTTGCAAAACCACTTGCAAACTGTCATGAGTCCTTTTCTGATCAAACAAACGGCTATATTCTGACATATGACATAGGATAGAATGAGGAACAACTCACTTGTACTTGCTCCAGTTCACAACTCATCAGATCGCACTCATCAAGTGGAATTAAAATCAAGAATGATTTAAGAACAAGCAGAGATTGTGCAGAAATTGTCCAGAACAATTGGGCACTGAGTAACGGCTATAATTTACTCTCTAGACACATACTTGAAGTCCAAGACTTGCATACACAAGCTGCATCTATAAAAGGCAAGGAGATCCAAGAGAAACAGCAAGAGTTTTCAAGCAATCAAAGTCATAAAACAATCATTCCAATCTATAATATTGCTCATTGCTCTTTTTATCATTCTATCTCTATTCTTACTCTAATCATAGATCCATTAGAATAGAGTGGTGTTATTCTAAGCTTATCATTTTGTATTGAGTTTCATATTTAAGCTTAGAACCAAAATTAATCATATTTGTAACTTGTTGGGTTTTTGAAGTTGGCTACAATTTTTGCAAAAAACTAACTATTAGCCAATATGTTGGACAAGATGTTATATAGCATGTTGTGCAGTAGCACTGTCAGACTGAAGCACGCGCTCGCCATTATTTTTATGCGATATCTTTCTGAAAGATTGAGTTCAGAAAAATTACACACATGTGTAATACATGCCTGCGCGAGCCTTGTTCCTGAAGTAACCTAAGTCGGCCTGCAAATATTTAACACAAAAATATAACTACATATTTTTGTTTTAAATCGAATCTTTTTGGAAGAATTATTTCTCATAATCTTGTGAGCTGGCCAATGAAGATTCCAGCTGTTTAAAGCATTTGCTTATTGTCCAAGTTTCTGTAAGGTGGTGTGTTTGTTGTAATTATTTACTCCAAAAATATATTTTATATTTTTTGTTGTACTTCAAACATTTATTTGAAGTAAATCTTTGTCAAAGATTTACAAGGTTGATTTGTTCCTTAAAGTTTCTCAAGTTTGTTATAAAAAGATTAAGGAATCAAAAAGATTTGATTTAAATATATTTGTGTACTTCAAGGAAGTTGTTACAAAAATATATATTTATGGACAAACAAAAAATATTTGATGGAAATATTTTTGTCGAAGATTTGATTTTAAAATATGTCCACCAAAAGGTTCTTGGAGGAGAAGCAAGCTATGCCTATACAAAGAAGACTCAAGACCTATTTTTATTTGAACCGAAACTTGAATCAAATTAGAATATCAAAGATGTAGTCTTTTAAGGTTTCGTGTTCGTGTAGCCACTCTCTAGGAGAGTTGGTGTAAAGTGAACCACTCAGATTGTTAGATGGTCACTGTGTAATCACTCAGAAACCTGTAGGTATTGAGTGAGTATTGTCATTGGAGGAAGCTTGTAAGCAACTCCAAGTTGTGTGCTTAGTCAAGAGTCTTGGCTACGTATTTGTCATGGAAGTGTTTTTTTTTAGTTGTTCACAGTGTTGTTAAAAAATTCTTGCGGGTTAGTAAGGTGGTAGGGAAGTGAGACGGGTCGTCTCATATCTAGGAGTTCCTAGGTAGAATTGCATGAGGTAGTGTCTAGGCGATAATATAGAAACGGAGCGTTTTGGAGTCTTTGAACTAGAACTATATTAGTGGATTCATTCCTGGATTGATATCCCCCAGAGTAGGAGAGGTTGCTCCGAACTGGGTTAACAAATTCACTGTGTTATTTACTTTCATGTCCTTTATTGTTTATTTTTCATATTCTGTTAGTCTGATGCGGTAGAAGATGCTACAACATGATATAGAGCATCTTACCACTGCACACCAGAATTTCATAACTAAGCTCAACTCAATAAGTTATTGTTTGAGCTAGATAGACAAAGTGTGTCTAAGAAAATTGAGCAACTCTAGGAGTTGGTTTAATGGTGATCTAAGATAAAGGTCAAGGAAATATCAAAGTCTAGGAAGTGTAAAGATTAAGAGATTATAGTGGATAAACTCACTGGAAGTGGGGACTGGACGTAACCCAAACGTTTAGGGTGAACCAGGATAAACTCTTGGTATTTTGATTCTCTCTTTCCCTATACTCTTTAATTTCTGCATTTACTATTAGTTCAGTTTCAAGGTCATTCTACGAACGATCTTGCCTTACTACATAATTGAAACAAACTAATCTTATTTTTTGTTTAAGTTAAATTTTAAAAGGTACACAATTGAAAGCCCCCTTTCTTGTGTAAAACTTTGCTACTTCAATCTCTACAGTCCAAGAGCTCATTTAAGGCAAAGAATTTCTCATGAATAGAGAACTTACTTTTTTTACCAAGTTCTATGTTCAAACATGTGCAAATAACCATATGACACAAGGGTATTTTTATACATAAGAAAAAAACTGTCATTAGGCTGGCTTCTAATGAAAAATAGACAGCACATGTATATCTATGACATAGCATGTACTTGGAAAAGAATAAAGAAGGATCATTCTCCAATGGGGCCACATCTTCTTCTATGACACTTGTACTTGCAACAAGGACTTTTTGAAACATCAAGTACAGCCTACCATTGCTGATATTATCCATTACAGCTGACATCTATGTGTATCAACTCTTCCACATAAAAGAAAGATGTTCTTTCACGCCCAGTTCCTGGAGAACGATCTCAGACCTATGCTGGAAAGAGAAAATACTCACTTGGAGTGACACTAGCTCACATACAGTTGTTCAAAGTTCATCCAAAAGCTGCACAACGGTTATACTTGCTTGTTAAGCAACATACAACAACATTACAGCTCAACAACAGCTCACCAAACGCTCCTCTTTCAAAGGTCAGAAGAAGAAACTTTGGAGATTAATCTCAGACTGATTAGTTTTCTTCAAATCTCATGAGCTGTCAAAATGCAGAGCTACTAGCCGTTATTTTCAAGCTTCTAACGGATATACTTCATGGCCAAGACTCCCTGATCATCATTCAACTATATATAGAGGTCTTTGGCAACTTTGAAGAGCAAGAGTTTTCACTACAACATTTAACACTTGTCTTTGTGATACAAGTTTTATTATAAGCTCTTCTTTATCTCTCTCACTCAGATTTGTAATTTAATCATCTAGGATCAGAATATCCATTGAGTGTTTTGAGAGTTTTCATCCATTTTTCAAAGCTTCTCAAAAGTGTATTGAGTGAATAGGCTTTGATTACCAAACCTTCCATCATTGTAACTTTGGCTCAAGTTAGTACGTAACTACTAATTGAGTGACACCTTCATAGTCAGTGTGACTTAGGTAGATCAAGTCTGTAAGGCTTAGATGAATTGTTGGTCTTGGATCTAGATCAAAGGAAGTGTAACTTGAGATCATTAGCATCTCTTAGTGGACAATCTCACATGGAGTGTGGGGACTGGACTAGCCCAAGTTTTTGGGTGAACCAGGATAAATTGGTTGTGTGCATTCTCTTCCCTTACACTGATTTAATTTACGCAAACACTTATCACACAAATCACAAGTTATCATTTCTATATACTGTCAGAGAGTGTTGGGAGAATGTTCTCCAATCAGCAACACTTTTTGAATATTTGTTTTAACTAACAATCTAATAATATTCTTTAAGTATATTGTGGTTGATAATTTTTATAGGCAATTTTTTAAAGGTTCACAATTCAAACTCCCCCTTTCTTGTGAAAAACTTTGCTACTTCACCCCAGAGGCACTATTTAGCATTTTCCTATAAATAAATAAAAAAATTAACTAAATTGGCTTAAAATAATGTTTAATTGAACCTTCCTTAAAAAATAAACAAATAAAAAAAGAATGGAAACATTTTTTTTATATGGGAACGTACCTCCGTGAAAAAAAAATGGTACTCTGGGTGCATACCGGGAGTGTACTGTACGTGTACCGGTATCCGATACTCTATCTAAAATGGAGTACACGTGCATGATAGTAGTAGAAGATATGTGGTTGTGCTATTCTTTAATTGATAAAGCATTAAATTAGGGTTTATGGATCTATTTTATTGTGGGCTTGGAACATGTGTTTATGTCAATTTTGACCAATTATTTTATCGTGGGCTTTGGAGCAAAGGAAAATAGATGGAATTGAACAAGTGACCACACATAATTAATCAATAATATAAAGGGTTAAATATGTTTTTAGTCCCTACTTTTTGTAAAATTGTCAAGAATGGTCCCTACTTTTTTAAAATGGTCAAAAAAAACCCCAGAAAATATTCTATTATCCAAAATAGTCCCTGCCGTCTATTTTATCCTAGTCAGCAAACGGATTGATGACGTGGCATATGGTGGGACCCACTATATTATTTGAGTTGTCACCTACATGACAATTGTTATAAAAAGTAGGGACTATTCTTGAGAATTTCGTAAAAAGTATGGATTATTCTTGACAATTTCATAAAAAGTATGGACTATGCTTGACAATTTCGTAAAAAGAATGGACTAAAAACATATTTATCCCAAAATTAAATCAAATAAAAAAAAACTTAAGTTTTGTAAAAATAAAAATAAAATAAGAATAAACTAAGTTACTTTATAAATTTCATTGATTATGTATATGTTATATCTTTTGGCACATGCTTAATGCATCAATATACACTAATGAGAACTTAAATTTATAAGTCAAACATATACTGCATTGTATAATTGTTGTATTAAGTATGTGCCAAAAGATAGAACATATACTGTATGTATAATATATTCAACGAAATTTATAAAGTACATATGCTGCATGTACTCCCTCCGTCCCATCTTATAAGAAAAAAAAACTACTTTTTCTTGTTCCATATTTTTTTTTTTGACTAAAAATTTTCTTGTTCTATATTATAAGCAAAAAAAAATTACTTTTTCTTGTCCCAAATTATAAGCAAAAAAACCAACTTTGACCATTTTCAAGATTTACTTATTCTCATAAAATTTACTCTCTCTCATTTTCCCCGTAATCAATAACCAATCAAAATTCTTTTTACATCTTCCAATGAAACTTATTTCAAGAAAAATACAAAAAGTCATACTTCAAACTATCACATATTACTTTTCTTAATAAGTGTGAAATTTTTTTTTGCTTATATTATGGGACGGATGGAGTATATTATTGAAATCTGGCACGTCCAGGAACTAATGTTGAATACAATGTTCCAACACTTCTGTGAACACAATGTTGTAACCAATGTTCCAACCTTATACGAAGCAGCAGGAAATATAATTTAAATGACAGAAAACAATAAAGAACACAAATGATTTGTTAACCCAGTTCGGCATAAACGAACCTACTCTGGGGGATACCAATCCAGGAAGGAAATCCACTAATGTAGTGCTAGATCTAAGCCCTCAGTAAACGCCCCGTTTACAACTTATATCCTAGACACCTACTTGTGTAACTTCTACCTAGGAACTCCTAAGTATGAGATCCCATCTCACCTCCAACTATCACTCACAGTGATTACAGTAAAATAACAAGGTTTGCGAAGACACACTTCAAGACACACAAGTTGCCTCCGTACTTAGAAGCTTAGGAGTAACTAACACAATTACAACTCAATAACACAAAGTCCTAAACTTGCATCAATGAGATACAAGAAAGGCTCACAAAAAAAACAAGACTCAAAACCCTAGAATAATATTCTTCAGTGACGGCTTTGATAACCCTACTGGGTTTTTCGTTCTTCATATATATACTCCAAGCATAAACGGGCTGAACTCCAATTTGGGCTTAGAACACACATTAATCAAGAATCAGAACCATACATAAAGTTTCCTAAAATGTCAGAACATCTTTAGGAAAATATCTCATCGCTGATTCTTTACAAATATACTCCTTGGTGCACAAGTATATAAAAACGTGGTTTCCTTTTAAAACGCGCTTTCCTTATTTAAACACGCGCAAAACATTGGTACACAGGTCGCACCCACATGTTGAAACATTTGGTCCAACATCTTGCTTGTATATTTGTTTTAGCAAAATGAGGCCAATTCAAATATCCAACAATCTCCCCCTTTGGCAAATTTTTGGCTAAAACAATCTGAGATTACTTCAACCATTCCAGAGAGATACAAACTGATGTAGTTTTCACAGATCAACATAAACACACAGCATGCGAAACAAAAACATCATTTCTTCAATGCAAAATTTTCAAGCGATCTCCTCAAATGAGCAAATTGCAGACAAGAATAAATAGTATCACTTAGGAATATCAGAGGCATACAACAGCGGAATAGTGAACACAACTAGCCTCACAGGATAAGCCACAAGAGAGAAATAAACTCTCACAACAAGAAAATTCAGTCACTTAGGAAAAATAAGTAACCGGATGTTTCAACATGTAACAGAACATTAGCACACACATAGAGCATATCACACTTGCTCCCCTCAACATCTGAATCAGAGCAAAAACATGAATAAAATCTTTTTCCAGAAAATTTTGCTCCCCCTCAACTTCTGAATCAGAGCACAAATGAATTTTTACTCTCCTCAAATATAGCACATACATATATAAACACTTACTCCTCCACAGTCATGCACAACACACAAGCATGTTGCCAAGAACAACATTCAACTACTACACATACTAATTAAGCACTACAGCCTAATAGCACACATCACAACATGTTTCAACATCAGTCACCACATCAGACATGTTAGCAGAGAACAGCACAACCAGCAACAACTACTCCCCCTTTTTAGCCACAAAATTGACAAAATAAGGTCTTCAAAAACAGTAAGGTACAGGTGAGCAGAGACCATAAACACACTAGGTGCACAAAATATCCAGGACAAGAGTCACAAATGAAAATATCCATAAAAGAATAATCATCACGCAAGTGAACCAGGAAAAATAAATTTCCACATCGAGAGACGGAGTTCTCATAAACACCACTAGGAAAAATAAATTCACTCCTCCTCAACACATACGTAGCAGAGTGATCACCAAGATATTATCAGAAAAACTTCACTCCTCCTGACTAGCACAACAACATTATAGCATCATCGGCCTAGTAAAAGCACACACTCCCCCTCAATAGCATATCAGAAAGAAATATCATTATTCCCTGAATAGCTACCACACGCATATATCAAATGCACTTACTATGATATCATTAGTATCACTATATCAGAGCACATATTCCTATTTTAAATGCATCACACATATCACAGTCACAAGCATAGGTACAAGCACATCATGCATTTATGCATATCAACACATGTCACAACAACATGCATATCAAAGAACATACACTCCAGAACATACATCACATATACTCCCCCTAAATTGCAGATCAGATAGAGTTGTGTATACTAGATTAAATCATAAAACCAGTCACACAACAAACAAGTTCTACACTACTTCTACACTGCTTATCATCAGATGTTTAAACATCAAGCACAACATCAGATAACACATCAGATTTTTACTCCCCCTTACAGCCATAAGTTTTGACAAATAAAGTCAAATAAAAAATCATCACCTTCATGGAGAAGAAAGATCAGAGACGTAGTAGAACCATAGAAGAATCTCATCATCACAGAGTGCACGAGATTATAGACCAGGATCACACATGATGCCTAAGATATCCAAGGCATAGCTCACAACGACACAAGAACTACAAAAGCACAAACATAAGGTAACAGGCTTCATCAGACATCAATACTTCCTTCTGTATCCTCCTCTTTGGTCACCACTAACATCAGTTCCTTCTTCCTCACCTTCTTCCCAAGAAATTGTTAATCACAACATGGAAGAACTCCACACATTGTCCTCTGACAAACATTTCCTCACCATCAGAGCCATCGGCGACACATAATTCACATTCTCATCGCCAAAAACCTTCTCCTCCTCATACTCTATGTGAGAGTTATATTAGATGGTTTCAACATAATGACCAGGTTGGGCCAAGGATATTGAGACATCAGGCACAACATCAGACTCAGGTAATATTTCTTTGAGGGAAACAACAACAGAGCCAACAACTTTAGTGGGAAAAGACAAAAGATCATAACTAACAACTTTAGTATGTGACACATGAACCTTTTTAACAGCGACATTAATCCCCAGCGGATTAACCAACCAAGAGATCAAACCAACACCCAAATCATCAAAAGTTGGAAAGCTATTACAATCGAGGATAACACCATGGAAGACATACCACATCAAATATAAATCAGCAGTGGAGAAGGCATATCATATTCACCACATCAAACATCATAGGTAATACTCATAAAACAGACATCTCCCCTTTGTTTGCACAATGTGATAGGGGCATAAGAAAACATTGTTCAAAAATTCAGCTTCTCATAACAACTATCTTCGTTAAAACACAAATTTCCACTTCTGGACATTGTCTTCAAAATGAAAGAGACATTGTATAAGGGGGCATAAGGGATACTGTCATGCCAACATTTGACCATAACACATCTGAACACATATAGTACTTCTCATCAAAATGCACATCCACACCCAATTAGTCATAACAGAGCTAGTTCTCTTTCAACCACACTTTGAGCAATTTCTTGGTCATGTGGAAGATCATTAGGATCAGTTTCTTTCACTATATTCAAAACGTCAATGCTCCAAACCACCATAAAGTTGGTCTTCAACCACATTAAATTGAGGACTCTCACAACCACATCGACATCAGTTTGGGGAATCTTAGAAACAATTTTAACAACACCAACTGGTTGGTCTTTGGATGTTGCAGCATCCAGTATGACATCAGACTTGGATAGAATATGAGGAGTCATTATTGTAGACTCAACAACAGTTTCAATGACATGATTAATGGGGCTTCTAGAGAGCTCATATAAAACAACTTTCTCAACAGAGGGCTCAACACCATTTTCTTTTTGGACACAGAATGTTCCAACATCTGGTTCAGCATACATATCAGACGGGTTATGAAAAATGAGCTTGGTGGGGGGTTCAATAGCTGAAGCACCAACAAAAACAGTAGAACTATCATTTGTACTAGACAGTTCAACAACCTTATCAGAGACATAATCTACCTGACTCGGAGAAAAAACACAGGGTTCTGCAGGGATATCAACTACAAGTTCGACATTAGGTTTCACATTTTCATTCTCAGAGGTTTCAACAGGTGGATATAAAACAGAGTCAACATGCACATAATGCAGTTCAACACCAGACTCTTTGGTATGATTAATGATAGAGGTCATTTGATCAGTTGATGATTTAGAACTGGTTTCTTTAGTGAGTGGTTCACTAACAACATCATCAACGACAATAGTAACAAAGGTAGACTTTTCTAGGCTCTTTTCAAAGACAAGATTAACCTGACTAATAGACTTATACACAGTTTTGACAAATGTTTCAACATTTAGTTCAACATGCAGACTAAGAGCAGTTTCAGATGGTTTCAAAGCATTCACATAATAAAGAGGAGTTATGAGAACATTAACTTGGTAGGGTGAAGTATAAAGGGAACTTACATTTTCAGCGGTTTGCGGAATGAAAATTATTTCCCTTATTTCTCGTGCAACTCTAGTCATAGTAAATAGAAAGTATTTGTTTGCACGCTTCCACAACTGTAATTGCTATAAACTCCTTTTGTTGAACCATGAAAATAAAGTGTTGTCAAGTAGGCAATATCCACCATATATGTTTTTTCTTCCATTAACACTTCCATCCAAATCACAATACCCTACAAAATGCTTCTCAAGATGATTCTTCTGAATTGTGGTTGATGGCCCTTTGTTTGTTAGAACATTATCTGATTCAGAATTAGATCTTTCAAGGTTGATCTCAAAGTCTTTGTCAAATTCAGTAATTTCTACCTGTTGAGCAGATGTTTCAACATCATCTTCCACACTTGTCACTCTATTAGTTGACGAGTCATCTCTCACCACATTTATTGTATTTATCATAGCTTTGGTTCTTGAAAAAGTAGAAGAATGAGATGTTTCTATAGGAACCCACAAGTAACAGTTGTTTTTTGATTTAACTCCCTTCATCAGTACATCACCTTCCTTATCTGTAACCAAACACTCAGATTGAGTAAAGTTTACTTTCATGCCTTGTTCACATAGTTGACTAATACTGATCAAGTTGGCTGTAAGACCTTTGACCAATAGAACATTGTCTAGTTTAGGTAATCCATGATTGACTAGCTTCCCGGTACCCATAATTTCACCTTTGGTTCCATCTCCAAAAGTAACAAAGCTTGTGGCATAGGGTTCCACATTTTCCAAATACCTATTGATTCCTGTCATGTGTCGAGAACATCCACTATCAAAGTACCAATCTTCTCTTGATGAAGCTCTAAACGAAGTATGAGCAATGAGTGCAACACTTTCTCCTTTAGGTTTCCATTCACTTCTGGTCTTCAGAATGGGAGGTTCAGGAGTGAACTCCCTGAAGTGTTTGGGATACCCATAAAGTTTGTAACAGAAAGGTCTGATATGTCCCTTCTTACCACAGTGATGACATATCCAAGAGCGTGATCTATTAGTCTGAGTATTCTGATGCCTCTTAGGATGTTGAAACATCTGTCTCGGCACTGTAGAATAATGATTCCCTTCAGGAGTCATAAATTTCGTATCTGGATCATACATCTGCCTCTTGTTGAGAGTTTCATAGTCAAACCCAATGGGTTGTGGTTTGCCAATAACCTGTTTTTCCAGAATCTCATCTAAAGCATGTGTACTATGGTGCATCATTACAACTTGTTTCTTTAAATGCTCAAGTTGAGAGTTTAATTGAGATACCTCATCATTTAAAGCTCCTATTTTAGCAAGATGACAATTTCTTTCGGTCTTCAATTGAATGATGACTCTTCTTTCAGCTTCAAGTTGTTCACATACCTCTTCGCTTCTGATGCACAGTGCTTTGAAGGATCCAGCCAGCTCATCATATGACACATCATCATCATTTGAGTCAGAATCAGACTCACACACACCAGTTAAAGCAGTAACATGCTTAGCTAATTCATTTTCTACATCTTCTTCATATTCTTCCTCCTCAGACCAAGTAGCACCCAACCTCTTCTTCTGTCTTTTGAGATATGTGGCACACTCAGTCATGATATGACCATATCCTTCACATTCATGGCACTGGACTCCCTTGGATTGACCTACTTTATCATTGGTTCTGGTCCTTCTATTGTTGTTAGCTTGTTTGCTGATGTCGAACAGGATGCATGTTTAGAACATCTGACTCAGGTCTTTTGTCCATTTGCTTCAGCACCTTGTTGAATTGTCTTCCCAAGAGAACAATCGCATCTGAGATTCTTTCATCAGTGTCAAAGTCACCCTGAAAATCTTCATTATTGGCATTTGACACAAAGGCTATGCTCTTGCTCTTGTTTCCACTATTTCCAGCACGCTCGTTTACTGACATTTCAAATGTTTGAAGCGAACCTACCAAGTCATCAAGCTTAATAGTGTCAAGTTCTCTAAACTCTTCAATGCATGTGACTTTCATATCAAACTTCTTTGGTAAAGATCTTAGCATTTTCCTCACCATTTTCTCTTCTGAAAGCTTCTCACCTAGAGCATCAAAAGTGTTGGCATAATCTAGAATAGTCATGTGAAATTCATGCACACTTTCATCCTCCTTCATCCAGAGTTCTTCAAACTTTGTAGTGAGCATCTGTAGTCTAGAATTCTTTACCTTAGATGTTCCCTCTTGAGTGGTTATCAAGATTTCCCAAGCCTCTTTAGCAACTTTGCAACGTTTAATTAGTCTAAACATATTTTTATCAACTCCATTAAACAATGCATTCAACGCTTTTGAGTTACCAAGAGCCAATTCATCTTCCTCTTTAGACCACTCACTTTCAGGCTTCAGCTCTTCCAGATTCTTTCCATCTTTGTCCTGTAATACTGGTGGTTCCCATCTAATTAGAACTGCCTTCCATGTTTTGCTGTCAATAGACTTCAGAAAAGCTTCCATACGAGACTTCCAGTAGTCATAATTAGTTCCATCCAACAGAGGAGGTCTATTCACGAACCCTCCTTCTTTCTCCATTTCTACCAGATGTATACGCCCTGAATCTCACCCAATCCAGAACAGGGTGCCTGCTCTGATGCCAATTGAAATCTGGCACGTCCAGGAACTAATGTTGAATACAATGTTCCAACACTTCTGTGAACACAATGTTGTAACCAATGTTCCAACCTTATACGAAGCAGCAGGAAATATAATTTAAATGACAGAAAACAATAAAGAACACAAATGATTTGTTAACCCAGTTCGGCATAAACGAACCTACTCTGGGGGATATCAATCCAGGAAGGAAATTCACTAATGTAGTGCTAGATCTAAGCCCTCAGTAAACGCCCCGTTTACAACTTATATCCTAGACACCTACTTGTGTAACTTCTACCTAGGAACTCCTAAGTATGAGATCCCATCTCACCTCCAACTATCACTCACAGTGATTACAGTAAAATAACAAGGTTTGCGAAGACACACTTCAAGACACACAAGTTACCTCCGTACTTAGAAGCTTAGGAGTAACTAACACAATTACAACTCAATAACACAAAGTCCTAAACTTGCATCAATGAGATACAAGAAAGGCTCACAAAAAAAACAAGACTCAAAACCCTAGAATAATATTCTTCAGTGACGGCTTTGATAACCCTACTGGGTTTTTCGTTCTTCATATATATACTCCAAGCATAAACGAGCTGAACTCCAATTTGGGCTTAGAACACACATTAATCAAGAATCAGAACCATACATAAAGTTTCCTAAAATGTCAGAACATCTTTAGGTAAATATCTCATCGCTGATTCTTTACAAATATACTCCTTGGTGCACAAGTATATAAAAACGTGGTTTCCTTTTAAAACGCGCTTTCCTTATTTAAACACGCGCAAAACATTGGTACACAGGTCGCACCCACATGTTGAAACATTTGGTCCAACATCTTGCTTGTATATTTGTTTTAGCAAAATGAGGCCAATTCAAATATCCAACAATTATAATCAACGAAATTTATAAAGTAACTCAGTTTATTCTTATTTTATTTTTACAAAACTTAAGTTTTGTTTGATTTGATTTAATTTTGGGATAAATAAATTTTTAGTCCCTATTTTTTACGAAATTGTCAAGAATAATCCTTACTTTTTACGAAATAGTAGAGAATAGTCCTTACTTTTTACGAAATTGTCAAGAATACTCCCTACTTTTTACGAAATTGTCAAGAATAGTCCATACTTTTTATAACAATTTCCATGTAGGTGACAACTCAAATAAAATAGTGGGTCCCACCATATGCCACGTCATCAATCCGTTTGCTAACTAGGATAAAATAGACGGCATGGACTATTTTGGATAACGGAATATTTTCTGGGGTTTTTTTAGGCCATTTTTAAAAAGTAGGGACCATTCTTGATAATTTCGCAAAAAATAGAACTAAAAACATATTTAACCCTATTATAAAATAGTGATATGCATGTTTTCTAACAGTAGTTTTTGTTTTCTAACACTCTTAAACTCTCACATTGTAATTGGAGTTTTTATTTGGCAAAACTTGCCTTGACCTCTTCATCATAAAGTGTGTTTATGATTTATGTTTTAAGTTTCTAATATTTATATTGTAAAAAAAATGTTTTTTTATTCATATGTATTAAGGTTAAATAGTTTGTAACCCCTAATCTAAAATTTTAACTCGGCCACTGAATTTTAGTCTGAACTGAACTAAATATAATTGTAAATTGATAACTAAATTTAATATGATATGTAAAAATTATAGTAAATTTATAACTAAATTAAATTATTTAAAACTTTTTTACTCAAAATTTTGAAACTTGTGAAATGTTTATGTAAGTTGTTTGACCGTTAGACATGTTAGATTCAGAGATACAAATTAAGAGAAAGAGAAAACAGCTAGGGTTTCAGATCAGAATATCATTGTTTTTTAACCAAATAAGGATTACAAGACAATATATATAATAATACCTAATGGACTACTATACTACTAACATACAAAGCCCGATACTTAAACTCTAATATATCTAACACTTCTCCACCGGATTCAGATGTGAGTATTCCCTCACCGGATTCAAATATTCAGATCATAAGTATTTCTTACAATTTCAATTTCATCGGATTTTCGGCAACAAATATATTCCCAGTTTTGTTGGGAACTCGACAGCAGAAACGACGAGTAGTTCAAGGCGGATCGAACCATGCTCTCGATACCATGTTAGATTCAGAGATACAAATTAAGAGAAAGAGAAAAAGGCTAGGGTTTCAGATCAGAATATCATTGTTTTTTAACCAAATAAGGATTACAAGACAATATATATAATAATACCTAATGGACTACTAGACTACTAACATACAAAGCCCGATACTTAAACTCTAATATATCTAACACTTCCCCTCAAACTCATGATGCATCAACAAGAAGCATTATGAGTTTGTCAAACAAAATACGAAAAACATATATCAAATAAAATAAATTTAGATGTGAGTATTCGCTCACCGGATTCAGATGTGAGTATTCCCTCAACGGATTCAAATATTCATATCATAAGTATTTCTTACAATTTCAATTTCATCGGATTTTCGGCAACAAATATATTCCCAGATTTGTTGGGAACTCGACAGCAGAAACGACGAGTAGTTCAAGGCGGATCGAACCATGCTCTCGATACCAAGTTAGATTCAGAGATACAAATTAAGATAAAGAGAAAACGGTTAGGATTTCAGATCAGAATATCATTGTTTTTTAACCAAATAAAGATTACAAGACAATATATATAATAATACCTAATGGACTACTAGACTACTAACATACAAAGCCCGATACTTAAACTCTAATAAGACCGACGCTACATCGGAGTCTATTTACATTGATTGATATCAAAGAAAACTATCAGTGACATGGCAACACAACCCATGAGGCCATGACATCTTTAGCCTCCTGTCAATGATTCAAATCTGGCATATTTGATAGTGACGAAGATTAGAACTTCAATATTAAAATGATGTAAAAGACAAGATGATTATAATTTCGAATTTACGGCAAGAGGAAAGAAGGTTAGTAATGTGAATTGTGAGTGGAATAAAAGGACGTGGAAGCCACGCTTGAAATCCACCCATGGCTAATTAGCTTATTAAAACGTCATGGGTCCCCACTCTACCCACTCATACAGATGTTAATTTAGAGCAAACAAACATTACAAACATTATTACACCAATATCCTCAAAAAAGACAAGGTCAAAACACAATACAGGAAGCACATTGCTGCTATTACTGCTAAAAAGTAGTACTAACTAACTAATGAAAATACTTCCCTTGAATTTTAAAATAAGTGAAGCTTTAACAAAACAATTTTTTGTTTTAAAACAATTTTTTGTTTTAAAACAATTTTCTAACATGTGCGATATTGCACATGTTAGACTAGTGACTAGAAAATTCACCTTAAAGGTAGGCATGACAATAAAACTCATATCCGTAGGTACCTGCCCAAATCCTATCCGCTTTGACAGGGAAAACCCGAGTTGACTGGGTTTGGGTTTGGGTATGGGTTTTCCCCGATTTCAAAAGATAGGTTTGGGGCGGGTAACAGGGACATTGATACCCACCCCGAACCCGTCCCCGAATCCGCTCCCCGCTTATGTTAAAATTAGATTTTACCTCTTTGAAATTAGAAACTCTTAAACAATCTCTTAAATTATATGTATATGTTTATTTTTTATTTTTAATTTGAGTAATAAACAAATTATTTTCTCTATTTCTTTATTTATTTAAAAAATATTGTTAAAAAAAAAAATTGGACTTTTAACCTTTTTTTTTAATAAAAAAATACTAAAATACAATCATAATTCATGTGAAAAGAGGCGTAACGGGGATACCCGATCCCCGTAGGGTAGGGGTTTAGGGTTATACTTTTTAGCCCCGCATAGAATTGGGATGAGTTTGGGTTTGGGAGGGACAAAATTCGCCCCCGCCCCGTTGCCATGCCTACTTAAAGGTGAATATAGTGTGATATCCCTATCAATTGAGCTAAGCTCACGGGAATACTGCTTTTTAGTTATCTTAACATGTGCAAATTTGCACATGATAGAAAAACCTATAAATTTATTCTATAGGGTCTTGCTAAACAGTGCCCTCAGGACACTCTTTAAGAATTTCATTTTAAAAAATAATTTATTCAAAAAGTGAACTATTTCAATTTTCAATGCGTTGACTTTACACATTTCCATAAAAATTGTATAAAAAACTTGAGTTGAGATCCTCTCCATTTCTAATTATTTCCATTTCTTCCATTACTGTATAGTTTTGGAAATATAAATGCAAAAGTGTGACATTAAATGAGGTGAAATTACTTTTTTGCACCCCAAAATATTTAAAAACTTTAGTAATGGAAAAAATGGAGATAGTTGGAAATGGAGAGGATCCCAATTCAAAAAACTTACTATTTAAGGACTTAAAGAGTGCCCCGGGAGCACTATTTAACATTTTCATATTCTATATTGTAAACTAAATACACGTTCGAACAACTTTTTTTAAATTTATTAAATAACTGATGTATTTAATCTATATCATAGATCAAATATATTAATTATTTAATGAATTTAAAAAGTGAAATGTTTCTTATAAAAAGATCCAAGAAACTACCTTATGTTTAAACATTATATTTTTTAACTTGTGTAAGAACTTAAAATGACATTTTTTTATGTAATTATTATATGTAATAATTACGCATGAACAAAAGGTACACATACGACATTTAACATTTGTTTAAATTTTAAAATGGAAGAAGTAGAATAATATACTCGCTCACTCTTATTAAGAAGGGAAAGCATGGTAAAATATTTGGAGAATTGAGAATGCTTTTTAAATTTTAATCACACGACATATCAATTTAACTTCTTACCGAGAAAGATTGAATGGAGCAATCGGATCAGGTACCACGTGACGTGATTACCGTTCTTGGGAGTATTTTTATTTCTCGCAAACCCAAAAATTTAAAACATTTTAGTCAATTTTAAGTATATTAAAATTTATAGGCACACAACTATAGAGAAACTTTTCAAAGTACTGTAGGAAGGTGAACGACATGAGAGGAAAATTTAGAAAATCCAACGCATCTTTATTTCCTCTCTCTCTACTTTCTCTGCTTTTTATGCCGTCTAATTAACTCTTTTTCAACTCCAACGCCCTCGCTTTCACTGCAAAAGCTATCACAACGACCCTCATTTTTAATTTCTTCAACACTGTGCACAGAAGCCCCACTTGTATGTGTTTTATTCAACAGATAATAGACTTGGTTATATTGCATTGAAGACAAAAATAGAACCCATCTCATAAATACTATACGTACAAACAATACATGGTCTTCAAAATGCATCTCACATTTACAATACCTCAAGAATAATAATTAATAGTTTGAAGAAAAAATAAAAATAAATTCCTTCCAATATCCATCCATCCTTTTTTGTATAACAACTGTACATTTTTTATTACTATCCAAGCATTTTTTAAATCTAATCTCAGGGAAACAATTTTCCCTTCACCCCTCTTCCTATATTTTCCATCATATTCATATCCTATTTGGTAACCACAAAAAATTAAAAAACTCCCACCCAATTTTAAAAGAAAAAAATAGTCTCAACTTAAAAAACCCATTTTCCATATACAAGTTTTCCTTGATCCAACATATCATGATCATCATCATTGCTGTATCTTTTGAATTCAGCCAAAAAATAATCCCAACTCAAGTGAGATTCTTTTAGGCCCCACTTGAACACAGAGTGCCATGTTAAACAGTCAACTCTAAGGTCCTGCCTCTGCAAGTGGGTTTCAAACTTCCAAATATTTTTTCTGGATTTATTTGATGATGATTCATGACATTTTTTTTAACCTTTAGGAGAAAATACTTCACTCATTTTGTACTCACTGGTCACTGCTACCAGTCTTCAATGAATATTCTCCCAACAAAATCTCGAAACCTCTTTGAGTATAGCTTTGGATCAACGGCAGAAATTGAAGTAGAGTCAACTTGGAAGGATTTGTAAGCATGCTCAAGCTTCTTGCTGATATCATAGTCTTGCAAAATGTCGATGATACCGAAATATAGAACGCAGTCGTAAGTCTCTCCGCTGCTATAAGGGTTCAAATGGCTGATTCCAACATATTGATCAAAATCGCTCCTCCTAGCAAGTCGCTCTGCTCTTGCAGGCATATTGGCTCCTAGTCTGATTAATGATTTCCTGAAGCAAGAAGAATCCTACTTAATAAATGTCATGTCATGAAATTTGCAAAGAGAAAATATAAACAATCTTGAATAGTTTAGGAGTGTAACAAAATAGTGAAAATCTAAGAGTCTTCAAAGAATACAGTAAGAGAAAGTTGAAATTGTTGTCTGGATATGACCGTGTATATAAATCCAGAAAGAACATGAACTCAAAGAAGGTAAGAAACAAACATGATTCCAATCAATGAATTTATTGTCAAGCCAGAAATATATTAGAAATCAAATTAAATCTAATAAATTAGGACCACAGCTTGCATGTGTCCCACAGACAACCATTTCCTGCAATACTATACCCACTTAACTTACCAACATAATGCAAACTACTTTCAATTATTAATTTATAATAATGAAAGATATAAATTAAAATGAAGAAATTATCAAACAATTTTAATGCCATTAAAAAATTAGAATTTAAGACGGCATGTATTATAGGCCTCCAACTTATTCCATTTGTGATATTTTCAAAAGATAACAAGATAATACAGTATCTAGTATATTTATTTTAAAAAAATCAACTGATTCAGGGAAACACCCCTCAAGCCTATTTATCCAATTTAGCTTTGGTTGCAAGTTGTATAACAACCCAAACATTTAATAAATTTATAACAAAAAACTTCTTAAATTATTTTCAAGGAACTAGAACAGATCATGACATACCTTCCAGATTTAACCCGATCCCTATCTTGCAGCTCTGCTTCGAGAAAGCGATAACCACGCATGAACTTCTCATTATGATAAGAATCCTGATTGCCTAAAAGGGGAAAGAAAATTAAGTTCAAAACCTATGTAACATAAACCATAACCACATGAACTGAAGTGGGAGATGGATCAATACCAGTGCGTAGAAGAAAAGGCGACAACCCCATTTTGTCATATGTGTTGTCATCACGGAAATGAAGTCCAACCAAAAGACTGTAATCCATAATTTTCTCCGTTTCTAAGAACTCACAATCCCGCTCAATTTGTCTGAACACAATATCATAACTTGTCAGATATGCATGCAATAACAGTCTCACTACTAAGAACAGCACAGAAAAAATTATGTATGACAAACAAACATAACAACTTACTTAATAAGATCCTGAAACCAATTTCTTTGCACACGAAACACGTAATTCAGGTCAAGGTCCTTGAGGGTGGTAGTCTCATCAATCTCATCCTCAGGTTTCTCTGTTGCACGACCATGTGAAGATCCTTTCAAATCAAATCGTCTATGAATTGGATATTCAGAGCAGAAAAGGTTGCCCATCACAATAAACCGAGTCTGATTTTCCAATAGCAATGAAAAGTCAGGTACCAAGAAACACCAAACAAACCCTTCAAACAGATACTATAATATATCTATCAATTCATACCTTCTGGCCTCCAATTGGTTTGACACAATGTACCCCGTAGAATTTTGTCACAAGTGAATTCTCATATTTAGACACATGTTTGTAATAGCTCCGAAGCATCCGAAGAAGCACCTGAAAGTTGGTAGTCATAAAGAACAGGCCGTTAAAATTTGAATTCAATGGTAGAATCCAGGTTTAATCACAACATTCAAATTGCGATAAGGATAGATAAACGACAAAGATAGACCAGACCACCTTCCAAAACTTATGTTGTATGGTGTAGTAACGATTTGACTAATGATTAACACGTGTAGTAAAAAATAGAGAATAAATAATAGTTTTCCCATGTCTTATGAATGTTTTATTCTTAGCATGCTATCATTGATTCATGAAACCCTTGTGGAACTAAACAAGGGAGAATTCAACAAAATTCTAGCTTTGAATCATCCGAAGAAGCGTCTAAAAGTAGGTAGTCATAAAGAACCAGCCGTCAATTTGCGTTAAATAAGGTTAGAATCTAAGTTTAATCACGACATTTGAATGCAACAAGGATAGATAAACGACAAAGATAGACCTCCATCCAAAACCTAACTCATCTGGTATACTGAAGATTTGATTAACGGTTGACAGTAAAAAACAGAGATAAATAATAGTTTTGCATTGTGGTATGTTTTATTCTTACTAGCATGCTATCATGATTCGTGAAATCCTTGTGGAATTCAACAAGACATAAAATTCAACAAAAGTCTATACTACATATGTATCTAACCTTGACTTCAGATTTCTTCACTGTCTTAATCATGAATCTGTCATCTTGGGTCAAGTAGAAGACACTTCCGCTTTTCCCGGGAGAGGAAAGTTCCCTTAGTGCATCATCCCCACATATAGCCAACATGTAATCAGCACGATCAACCTGAAACAGCTTCCTCAAATGTCTGAAGAATCAAAGCAAAACAAAGTCAACAATAAAGCACAACACAATTTCAACACGCTAAACAACTCTGCACAAAATATCATCCAAAATACACAAATCAATTTCAACACAAGTCACCTCACAGAAACATCAAGACTGCAAACAAAGATGTTTCAAAATTCAACAAGGAAAAAGAGAGCTATACCTAAAAACCACAGGACAGTAATCTTTCCATCGAAACTCTGCAGATTGATGGGGCGGAGTAATCTTAGAACCTTCAGATGGAAACCTTGTCCAGAACTTCTCCTTAGGATCAAAATCACTAGTTTTAAGCTCTCGCAACTTAGATGCTTCCTTCCCAACAGTGTATCTACACAAAACATGAATTAATTAAATTAAACAACAAACTCAACACAAACACAAATAAATAACAATAACAAAAAACAATAGAAATGATAAATACCCTAGAGACAGTGATTTTACCTAATTCCCAATTGCAAATTAAGCATCAACTCATAATTCTTATGCCCTTTGGAAATAGTTTGACCTGGTCTCTTAACCTCAGAAGAAAAACAACAAGGGTGCTTACGAAACTCATCAGGATCCGAAGTGGTTCCATCACGATAAAACATCGAAGCTTCCACATTATCAACAATATCACAAGTGATATCTTCACCTTCAGATTCCCAAATACAAATCCTAGGAAAACTCTTTTCATTGACACTCCCTCTAGCACTAACAGTATCAACAGAAGAACGTTTCCTCATCATAGCAGGGGCAAAATTGTCATTCCACAACAAACCACCACCACCAACACCACCACAATTTGAACTCTTCAAATTCAAACCATGCTGTATCTTCACAACTCCTTGTCCTTTAGGTACACCATTCTCCCACTGACCTTCAAAACGGTTTCCGTTAACCCAAACCAACTCTCCTTTACCAGAAATAACACCGTTACGCCACTCACCAACGTATTCATTCCCATTCTTCCAAACGTAACGCCCTTGACCATCTTGAACGTTACGCTTCCACCATCCTTCATATAAATCACCGTTCGCGTAACGTTTCTGACCAAACCCGTGTTTTCTATCGGAGCTCCATGACCCACGATAAGTATCACCGTCGGATCCAACAAAAGTTCCAAACCCTTCCATTCGACCCGACTTGAACTCTCCCTCGTAAGTCGCACCCGATGGCCATGAAAACTTCCCTTTACCTGAAGCTTTTCCTCTTTTCCATTCACCTTCATACATGCAACCGTCGGTCCAAAGGTATTTTCCGGATCCATTAGGTACGTTGCCGGAGAAACTCCCGACGTAGAAATCTCCGTTAGGAAGTACTCTCTCCACAACAGATCTACCGTCAGAAACAACTGTGAAGCTCGTCGGTGTTACTCTCCGTCCTCCTCCTTGAGAACGGCTTCTACCAGCTATCACCGCCGGTGGAGACGGTCGGTTTTCCTTTTCCGGCTCTGGAATGTTGTTCTTCGTGGTGACGACAACATCAGAAGCTTCTTCGCAGTCGCTCATTTTTGAAATTTTCAGATTAGGTTCGAGAATCAATGCATTTTCCTGCGAGAATCACGACTATAAAGTGTAAATTAGTTAGCTCCGGTGAGATTCGTGTATGAGAGTATCGCCGGCGGCGAGGTTTTCGTTAACCCTTAATTTGTTTCTCTCTCTTTATTTTTTTTTTCTCTTTTTGTACTGTTTGGAGAAAAACGAGTGGGAATCATAGAAAGCACAGAAACGAAGCGGATAGAAAGAGAGAGTATACAGACAGACAAGACATATGTATTTTCAGTTTTTAACGCAAAAAGAAAAAATAATAAATAAATTACAAATCTGTTTTTTCTCCAGAAAAAGGGAAAAGAAAAAGATTTTAATGTGCCAGCTCTGCTTTGCCTAGGTCAGTGTTTATTTATTAATTATGTATTAAAGTTTTTTTAAGTATTTTAAATGATGGATACATACATACAGTACATCCTCTTCCTCTCTGGAAATTGACTGATTTCTTTGTCTTAACCTAACGAAAGAGTATTATATCCTGAATAATTATTAGTCCTTGAATTTTTTTTGCCGTAAATTTGTGCACAGCTATAAAATCCATTTAAAAAAATTCAAATTAATTTTGAAAAAATGTTAAAGGCATATTATAAAAATTCAAATTAAAAAATGAAAAACAATATTTTTAAAAATTGTGTATTTAAATTTTTAAGAGCTAAAAATATAATTTTTTTGAATATAATTTTTTTTACATAATTTTGAATAAAAAAATTTTACTTTAAAATTTACATGTATCTTAATGACACGCAAGCAAAAAAAAAAATCTAATCTCTTTGTTATTGGGTTACATAGTGACGTAACGGAATCTCCTAGGATTGCCAGCATGAGAGGGTATAATGTCACGGTTTCAGGTTCTATATGTGATTTTGGTTAAAATAGTAATTTTGAAAAGCTAATTAATTGGACTATTGTTAAAATTGGATGATTTTTTAATTCAGAGTTCTGAAAATTAATTAGATGTAGATCTTGTACTTTGTTTGCAATCAGAAAACTATTTTTTTTTTTTTTTTTTTTTTTTTTTTTTTTTTTTTATCAAAAAAAAAAAAGAAAACTATTTTTTTAATAGGGGCGATAATCTCTGCCACCACGATTTTGTTTGGTCACACCAGCGTAGGGATCAATTATTCTGATTTGAATTTTAGCTTCATCATTATCTTTTTTTTTTCCTTGGTTCAGCTTTATCCATTATTATTTGTTGGTTGATTGGAATTTGGATGGGATATTTTGAATTACTATTTGTTTAAAAAAATTAATATATACTGTAGTTTTTTTTTAACATACGTATGTTGCAATTACAAAGTGGGTTTCTTAGAAGAATGATGAAATATGGAATCACTATTTTTATTTCAACCTCTTATTTTTAGGAGAAGAGTTCTGATAATTTAAGAAGATTAATAAATCTTGATACAAAAGTTAGTTTTACTATAAATTAAATTTGAATTCAACCTGCCAAAAAACAAAATTAAATTCTTTTACACAATTAGTTATAGGAGAAATTCGTTAATAAATTTTATTGAAGCAATTTATTTTAGAAAAATGCTAAATAGTATCTGGGACCTTCTTTAAATTTTTAAATAGTAAGCTTTTTATATAATATTTATGAAAATGTGTAAAGTCAACGCATTAGAAATTTAAATAATTCACTTTTTAAATAAATTATTTCTTAAAAATGAATGTTAAAATAGTGTTTTGGGGCACTGTTTAACAATAGCGTCTATCAAAGCAACCGAAATGAAAATGAAGGTCAGTTATAGATGGTGTTTAATAGTATCAACAACCCTTGAGAAAGTGCAAAATGATACCTGACTTTATATAAGCTTCGGGAATGGTGGTAGAAAAATTGAATTATAGAGGGATGTACATATTTCACCTTCTATGGCCCGCATTTTTCAGTGGGTTATACGATCATTCTCCTTCTTAAATCATAGGTTCAACAGTATATTGTGAATGCATGCACTCAATATATTTTTAAGTAGATAGAGTAAATTATTATCTTCTATTCAAAAGTATAACCCATACTCCCTCAGTCTTTTATTATAAAATTTTATTGAAATTTTTCACATACATTAAAAAACATTATAGTGTAATTAATGCATACTTTTTTAATACTTCTACAATTACTAAACTTTCCTTGGTATATAAGCAAAAATAGTCAAAAGAAATTTGATGTATTGAATTAAAAATTTGGAGTGTTTTTTACTTATATTTTGGGACGGAGAGAGTAATTGTAATTGGTTTTTCATATTTTAATGTAAAGTAATGTTATGTTTGGAAAAATGATAATAAATGTATATAGAAACTCGAAAAGAAACATATATTTAGAGACAAATTTTATCGTTTGAAAAGGGTGCATGAGTAATAGTATCATATTATTTTATGAATTTATCAAAATTATAAATTGCAAATACACTTACAAGTATTTTTTTTATTAGTTATTTTGGTCTTCGAATTTGTTTTAGTAGTTAATTTACTCCTCAAATATATTTTTGTTGATTAATTTAGTCCATAAAATTACTAACAAACGAAATACTAGGGATGTATATGCAATTTTGATACCCTTATGCTATTTGTGTCTGTCACGTTGGATAAATATGATTTTTTTTTTAATTACCTAAAATTTCATCAACTTCTTTAAAAGAAGTAAAAAAAATATTACCACATAATAATATTCATATATTTCACTTTCAAGTTAACAACAAAAGTCACCATTTTCATTTTTCTTCTTTTTACCAAAACTTAATATAATATCCATATATTTCTCTTTAAAAAATAATATACATACCGTATATTTCTAACTAAAATAAAGTTCATCACAAAGTTATACATAATATAATAGTTTTTTTTATATTTAATAATTGAGGATATTTAAGTAATTTTCTTATTTATTAATGGTTACGGATATCGCGTGCACGGACACCATGAAATATGCATTTGTATCAAAGTAATAGGTAGTTAAAATATCCATTTATTTTATCCGTGGATATCTATTATGTTATCCGTCCGTGTTCGTGGCAGATTTTATCCGCGGGTACTGGTATTTTTGTCATCGTATACACTCAACGAGTAATGTGACACCAAATTAAACTTTCAGGGACCAAAATGTTTGTTTGTCCGGTTTTAAATATGAAATTTAAGCCTAAAATCTGAACCATTCAATTAAGATCCAATGATCTATATGTTATGATCATAAGTGTGAGTGATTTTATATTGAATAATTTAAAAAATGCATATGCAAGAGCATATATGGTAAAGAAACTGAAGTTAAAAACTCATGAAAGCTAATATGAAATACTGAAAATGAAGAATAAAGAAAGTGATCCTCTCCGACTCTGAGATATGGATGATAAGGCAGTGAAAATCGATGTTATAGAACTTTAGTTGGTGTTATAACTGGTTGTTGTTGTTGTTGGTTAAACCCTACTGTTAATGATGAGATGGTACATGCACACATTCTGATGATCAAGTCACTAAACGCCGTTGAGTGAGAGATATATAGGTTTAAATATTGCATACTTAAAGTAGCATTTTGGTAGACCTTGTATAAGGAAAAACTTAGGGCTATCTAGACCTAGAATATTCTTCTAACCCCCGTGATTATGAAAGGTGTTGTGTGATGGAAAGGTGGCAATGTCAGACGGTCCATGTGTCCCTGCTAAGTAGTGATAGACCGTTATCAGGGTGTTTCTATTGTGTGGTCTGCATCGTTGTTTTATAGCTCTAATAATCAGCCCAATACACGGATGGGCCTTTAGCCTAGTCCGGAACGGATAAGGCAAATCCATGTCATCTAAATCAGTCAAAAAGGGAGTTGAAGACAACGGTAAAATATTACCTCTTATGTGCAAACATCTACCTTCGAGGAACAAAGGAGCAGAAGCTATTTGCCTATTTTGGGAAAAAGACAAAGATAACTTTCCAGGCAATTTGTTGTACTTTCAACGGTCACATTTCAAATGTCTCTATTCAAACTGTCTATAAATGGAAGACCTCTTTGAATGGATAAAGTGTCGAGAACGAACCAGTGCAGAAAATGAAAAGAAAGATAGAAGAATTCGTTGAACACAAAAGCTCCTATCTACTGCACAAAGAGGTGTTCTCACCAAGAGCTTAAAAGAAGATATCTGCACAAGACTACAACTCTGAATTGTTTGAATTCCAAAATCAAGACTTTGAGTTTTGATTACATTTGTAATAGAGTTTAGTCAATAGGTGTAATTTAAGCTAGCCTCTCGCTTTAGTGCTTGAGCAAATTGGAAGTCTCTTGCTTATGTGCTTGAGCATTTGGAAGTCTCTTGCTTGTGTGCTTGAGCATTGTGAAGTCTCTTGCTTGTGTTCTTGAGCATTGTGAAGTCTCTTGCTTGTGTGCTTGAGCAATTGTGTAATCTTGTGTGATTATAGTGAACTCTCTTGTAAGTACAAGGGGACTTGAGTACTTTCGTTTTGTGAGGGGAACCAGTATAAATTTTGTGTGTTCATCTCTTCCTTACTCTCTCTGTTTTACTGATTGTTGTTTTGATTCCTCCGCTGCAAAATAGACTCTGATAGATTCGTGAATCTAGAAGAAATTTTAAAGTGTCAAAACACAATTCAACCCCCTTTCTTGTGTTTTTCACACCTTCAATTGGTATCAGAGCTCCGGTTCTGTTACTAATCACTTTACAGTGAGACAGTAGATCCTGAAAAACACTATGTCTAAGTTACCACATCCTTCAAATGAAGATTTTACCAACCTTAGTTGGTGGAAGCAAAATTTCTATGGTAATAATGAACAAGAGAGAAAAGATAATATTTCAGACAGAAAGGAAGAAGAACTTCATGAAGAAAGCTCATCCAACGTTAACAACGAAGAAAGCTTTATGAATGGAATGATAAATCAAGTCAAAGGGATGTACAACCTCTGTTGGATAAATGAAGAAAGCTCTAAGTATGAAGAACAAATCAAGGCAGAAACCTTGATTCAACAATATGAGTTATTCATCATGGAAGAAGATGAAAACATTGAAGAAATGTTCATAAGGTTTCAAAACCTTATAGATGGTCTAAAAGCAGTAAAAAGACACTACAGTAAGACTGATCAAATTTTGAAAATCCTACGAAGTTTGCCGCGTGAATGGGAACATGTGTCTACAAGAATTGAAGAAAAAGAAGACAGTGACAAAATGTGTCTTGAATCACTGATAAGTTATCTTAAAAATCATGAAGTGATTTTAAAAGATAGAAGTGATAAGAAAGACAATCTTGTCAAAGAAGAAAAAGGAGAATCAGAAGAGCAAAGCTGTGAATCTGGAAATGAAGAAGATCTTGATCAACTGATAGAATGAGTGGAATGCAACCTCACACAAAAGGAAAGTCTCAAAGAGCCAAAGTAAGAAGAAGGAGAAAGATGTCTACCAGAACTTTTCCTAGAAGATCAGAATGACGACTTCCTTGAAAAATTCACAAGAAAATTTCAAAGGTGGAAGCTCTCAGAAGAGAAAGGAAAGTCAGTAGATGGTCAAAGCTCAACCTGGGAAGAAATCAGTAGATTCTCTAGTGATGAATCAAAAGATGAAGGTAATCTGGAACTAATGGCAAATGATGACCTCTCAGACTCAGAAGATAATGCAGAACTAGAGTCGGAAGAATTTGAACAGGTAATCAACTTTCTATCTGCTAATCAGCTTCGTGGAGTATGTTTTAGAATGTTATCTAAGCTTTCTACAGTCTCACAAAACTGCAAAAAGTTAGAAGAAGATAACAAGTTGCTCAGTGAAGAATCAAATAACTTTGAAAAATTATATATAGATTCCTTAAGTAAAATTAGGGAACTAGAAGAACATTGTGCTACTTGCGATAAATCTCATATGAAACACAAAAGTGTTTACCAAGAGGTTTATGATAAGTACACTGAGCAAACTAGATTCAATGTCATACTTCCACATCTTTATTCCTCCTTCATATCTAAAAGAGCAAAGGAACCAACTACATCTTTTGAGTGCTATCAAAATTTCAGAGGGTTAGGCTGGAAAGAGTCAGAATCTAAGATTGAAAAATCAGAGAATCAGAATATTTCAGGACCATCAACCTCTGAAATAAGAAAGCTACAAAGTCTTATAAATAAGGCTCAAACTTCTTATGATTCAAGTGGTAAGAATCAAGAAGATTCAGAAGATGTACACAGAATAGAAAGCTCTAAGACTAACCCAAAAGGACCCATCAGAAAATGAGTACCAAAAGATAAAATTATTCTTATTGCAGATCTTCCAAGAAGAAACAAGGGAATTCCCAACTCATGGAGACACATCACTTATAAAGGACAAGAAGCTGTCATTTTCAAGGATTATATCAATAATGAAAACCCTATACTTGACATAGAGGAAAATGAAAATGAGCTCAACTATGAGTCTGAATTTGATAATGACTCAGCAAGAAGTGAATCAGAAGCTGGTGAATATGATCTCTATGGACATCTCAACAAAGAAGATGAAGATACATCATGGTGGGATGATGATCTCGACCATGATTGGTAGAGAAGACTCGGAGTGAAGGACACAGCCATTCAGAACCATAAAGAGGTCAAAAGAGCTGCATCGAAATCTGAATGGAAATCAACCAAGAGGCATAATCATAACTGTAAAAAATTCAAAGGTGCCTCAGTGTCCTCAAGGCTCAGAATAATAGGTACGTGAAAATTCAATCAATTGCCAAAAGAAATTAAGATGTGTGATCACAGTACTTAAGTAATCAATTTTGTTGCTGCCACAACTATTACCTAGAAAAATCTCAGCCTCTAAATGATATCAGAAGCAGCTGTCAAAGATCCTTTGATAGACAACTGTGCCTATGAGAAGCAATCAGACTCTGAGATGTTTAGTATTCCAATGCTATAAGTGGCTCTGACACGGAAGCGAAAAAGGTTAAGTTTCTTTTAAGTTTGACTATTCTTCGCCTAAGTGACAGTTACTAAATACGTGATTCACCACGTGTCTTAATTTTAATTGGATGATAATGCAGTTAATGATGAAAAAATTCTGAATTCTAAACGTTAAGGCTTTCCCGCCATTTTTATCAAAACCATATACATTATATTTTTCAATAAATAGTCACATCATACACGATTACACACTTTATACTCTTTCATTTCCTACACCTAAGTTGTTTCAGTTTCCAAGAACAAGTTTCAAATCTTTTCATCTCCTAGTTACAAACTCTTCTTTCATCTCTAACAATCAAAATTCCTTCTCAAAAACCCTATAAACTTAATGAGGTTTTGATGATAACAAAGTATTATTGCTAAGATGGAGAACACTAATAATTTACTTGAGTGTGCAGAAAGAAAGAAGATAGAATCTGAGAAGTCAAGAATAGAATATAAGCATCTGAATGACTCAGAAGGTCTGAGTTCACCAAGAAGCTCTTTACAACCTTTCAGAGGACAAAGACTCTCATAAGCCATACAGTATGCACTCAAAAGCTACGATGATCTTAATATCAACAACTCTGATAAGGCCACGTCTCAAGATATTCCCGTTACGCTTAAAGATACGACGAGATGACCAATGCAAAGGCAAATCCATGTCATCTAAATCAGTCAAAAAGGGAGTTGAAGACAACAGTAAAATATTACCTCTTTTGTGCAAACATCTACCTTCGAGGAACAAAGGAGCAAAAGCTGTTTGCCTATTTTGGGAAAAAGACAAAGATAACTTTCCAAGCAAATTGTTGTACTTTCAACGGTCACATTTCAAACGTCTCTATTCAAACTGTCTATAAATTGAAGACCTCTTTGAATGGATAAAGTGTCGAGAACGAACCAGTGCAGAAAAAGAAAAGAAAGATAGAAGAATTCGTTGAACACAAAAGCTCTAATCTACTGCACAAAGAGGTGTTCTCACCAAGAGCTTAAAAGAAGATATCTGCACAAGACTACAACTCTGAATTGTTTGAATTCCAAAATCAAGACTTTGAGTTTTGATTACATTTGTAATAGAGTTTAGTCAATAGGTGTAATTTAAGCAAGCCTCTCGCGTTATTTCTTGAGCAAATTGGAAGTCTCTTGCCTGCGTGCTTGAGCAAATTGGAAGTCTCTTGCCTGTGTGCTTGAGCAAATTGGAAGTCTCTTGCTTGTGTGCTTAAGCATTTGGAAGTCTCTTGCTTGTGTGCTTGAGCATTGTGAAGTCTCTTGCTTCTGTGCTTGAGCAATTGTGTAATCTTGTGTGATTATAGTGAACTCTCTTGTAAGTACAAGGGGACTGGAGTACTCTCGTTTTGTGAGGGGAACCAGTATAAATTTTGTGTTTTCATCTCTTCCTTACTCTCTCTGTTTTGCTAATTGTTGTTTTGATTCATCCGCTGCAAAATAGACTCTGATAGATTCGTGAATCTAGAAGAAATCTTAAAGTGTCAAAATACAATTCAACCCCCCCCCCCCCTCCTTCTTGTGTTTTTCACACCTTCAAAATGCACAATTGAAGTACTGAAATTTTATCTTGTAAGAATACAGGAAGTTAAAAGAGAATAGAGTTTGACTGCAGGTCAGAGGTTCTGAATACATTCAGAAGCACTGAAGACACTAAGAAGATATTACACTCAGAAGCACAATGACGAAGTCATAAGTTGTCCCATTCAGACTGACCATTATCAATTCAAGTTCTCCTCTACTCTCAAATCAATATCTGACCAAGTCTTAAGTCAAAGAGGATGGTCTAGACAAATGGAAAACTTTACTTCTTCTAGGCAAACACTAAAGTCTTCAAAGCGCTAGTAGTAGTAGGTTTTTACCTCTTTTGGAATAAGGTTAAAGCTCCACTACCAATACGACTAAGATTGCGCTGACATCTCTATCTCTACACAACGACCATCCTCAACGTCCACATTGCTATTGCCTATAAATAGAAGAGTTGAGAGATCGTGAAAAATACAACCCTAAGCCTGAATTGTAAAACTACTCACTCCTGCATATTCAAAGCTATCACTAGATAATACACGCACAAGACTTAAACTCTGAAAGCTTCATCTTCAAGAAGTTCTGATACTCTGTATTTGTTTTATTTGATAGAGTTAAAGTCTTAGGTGCATACATTGTATTTTATCTTATCTTGTATAAGATTTGTGAAGTCTCTTGCTTGTGTGCTTGAGCAAAGTGTTGAAGTCTCTTGCTTGTGTGCTTGTGCAACTTGAAGTCCCTTGCTTGTGTGCTTGAGCAATTTAGAAGAAGTCTCTTGCTTTTGTGCTTGAGCAATTTGTAGAAGTCTCTTGCTTGTGTGCTTGAGCAATTGTATAATCTAGAGTGATTATAGTGAAATCTCTTGGATTATAGTATAAAATTCTTTGTGTCCTTTCTTTTCTTATCTTGTCTTGATATTGCGTTTTATTCCGCTGCAGCTCACACTCGTTAGAAAAAGTTTTAAAACCTGAAAACACAATTTAACCCCCCTTCTTGTGTTTTTCACACCTTCAATTGGTATCTAGAGCCCTGTTCTGTTGACAATCACCTAACAGTGAGACATTACAAGATCTGAAAAACACTTCATGTCTGGAGAAAATTCATCTAACAACAATTCATCTAACACCACTGATCTCTCAAGAGTTGAGTTTAATTATGACAAGATGAATTCTTCATCTAAATATGAATCCAACAACAAGAAAGCTCCTATGTTCAGTGGAGATGCTACAAGGTTTGAATGGTGGAAGGATAGCATCTATCACTATATCAATGGTATAGATGATGAGTTATGGGATTTAGTGGAGGAAGGAGTTCCTATTAATAGAATATGAGTTGATGCAAAAATAACTCTTACTCAAAAAAGAGCATTATCCACTGCTGATAAGAAAATCTTTGCGAAACACAACAAGGTGAAGAACATCATGATGTTTGCCATTTCACACGATGAGTACACAAAAATTGTTGATAGATCTACAGGTAAGGCTATATATATGACTCATTGTGTACAACATATGATGGAAATAGACAAGTTCAAAATGCAAAAGTTAGACTCTTGGTACAACAATATGAACTCTTTGCAATGAAGTTTGATGAAGACATTGAAACCATGTTCTCTAATCTCAGAGTACTCAAGAAAAGTTATAAAATTTCTGATCATGTATGGAAGATTCTGAATATCTTAAAACTGACAAATGGAGACCTAAGGTCACAGCCATTGAAGAAGCTAAAGATCTTGATAGTATTAATCATGAGTCACTCATCAGCAATCTCAAGAGCCATGAGTTGGTTTTGAACGCTGATATAGAAATGAAGAAAGTCAGGTTAGTGGCTTTGCCATCAACCAAGAAATCTTCTAGGGCACTTAAGGCCAAAACTATGGAGATTAACGAAGAATCTTCCATAGATGACCAAGAAGAAGAAAACCAAGATGGTGATGAGTTTGCATACTTCACCAAGAACTTTCAAAAATGGGCTAAGAAAAGCTTCAACGGAAATAACAAGGGGAGCAACTAAAGAAACATGTTCAACAAGGAAGGCAAGACATGTTTCAAGTGCAAGAAAAATGGACATTTCATGGCAGACTGTCCTGAAGGGCCAAAAGAAGTAAACAAGAAAGCAAATGACAAAAATGACAAATTTAGAAGAAAATTTTAAAAGAGTCTTATGGCAACATTCGAAAATCTGAGCCTATCGTCTGATGAAGAAGAAGAAGAAGAAGCCAACCTAGCGCTCATGGCTGGTGCTGACTCTGATGCTGAGTCGTGTGACGAATTAGAACCTGATCAAGACTCTGATAATGATGATGATCTAGATTCACCTTCTAATTACACCAATGAACAATTAATGATCTATCTTAGAAAATCTATGTTAAAGTTTGTTGACGCTTCATCTGAATTAAACGATTTCAAAACTAAGTATGATGAAATGTCAAGAAGAGCACATAAATTTCAAAATCTTCATAATGATTCCCTAATCAGAATAAAGAATCTTGAAAAAGGATGTGTCACCTGCCACAAACCTTATGATGAATTTGAAATTGAATTTCACGAATTTAGTAAGAAAACTATGCATCAAAGTAGAATTGTTTCTATGCTTTTTTATAATTGCAAAAATGAAGGTGAAGGTCTTGGATGTTGTAACAAAAATTCAAACACCTCCATTTGTTTAAAGAAATGCTATCGTCATCTATACACTATTTTGTTACCAAAGGATATAAAAGGTAAAGCAATGATTGTCTCAGAATCTAAAAAAGACTCAAAGGTAAGAGTTCAAAAATCTGATAGTGTCTCAGAGGCAAGCACTTCAGCGCCCAAGACTATTTCAGAAGAACCTACTCAAAGTTCTAGTGACGAGAATAAAAAAGAGTCAGAATCCAAGGTTGCTAAAACCAAGGTTCTGGATATTTCTGAATCTAATGTTTCTAAACAAAAGATTCCGAAACAATCAATGCAAGTGATTAAGAATAACACAAAGATTTTGGTGAACATCAAACCGGAATCATGGTTAGTTAGAAAGCCAAAAATCTATGCCTATTCTAAATCTAAACCTATTCCTAAAACCTCTTGGATTAAAACAAAAAAATTTAAAAAATCTAGTTCTCAAAGAAAGTCTTATCCAAGAGGTCGTCTAAAGGAACAATATAAAGATAAGGATAGAAGAACTAACAACTTTGGACTCAAGTGGGTACCAAAATGTGAAATTGTTTATAATACAGATTTAGATTTCAGAAAGGGAAGTGTCCCACATGATAAATGGAAAGTTGTCATTTGCAAAGGAAGAAAGACATTTGTTCCAAAACATTACTTTGCAAATAAAACACTCAATGAAGAAACTGAATATTGGAATGAATACATCACTGAGTGTGGTGTATATTACTGTGATAATTGATGTTATTTATTGTACAACTATCTAGACAAAAGCAATGTATAAGCACTCTTGGTATCTGGATAATTGGTGTTCTAGACACATGACTGGTAATAAGCATATGTTCAAATCTCTCTCCTTAGAAGAAGGAGGTGTTGTTGGTTTCGGTGGAAATCAAAAGGGTAAAATCATCGGTACAGGTAGTTTAGGTAATTCTTTTCTTTCTAATGAAAATGTTTGGTTTGTAGATGGGTTAAAACACAATCTACTTAGCATAAGTCAATTTTGTGACAATGGATTTGTGATTGTTTTTTATAAGGAAGCTTGTACTCTAACCAGATAGTCTGATAAGTCCTTAGTCTTCAAGGGAAAAAGGAAAGACAATGTTTATAAAGTAAATCTTTCTAATTTAACAGATCAAAGAGTAGTAAGTCTTCTGACTCTGAGTGAAGAAAAGTGGATCTGGCACAAAAGATTAGGACATGCTAATTGGAGATTAATATCTAAGCTTAGCAAGCATGATCTAGTCAGAGGCTTACTAAAGATTAACTATCACTTATATGCTCTCTGTGGGTCTTGTTAAAGAGGAAAGATTGTGAAAACCTCTTTTAAAGCTAAAAACATTGTCTTTACTTCTAGACCCTTAGAAATTCTTCACATTGATCTTTTTGGACCAGTTAGCACTGCTTCAATCAATGGAAAGAAATATGGTCTTGTCATTGTTGATGATTACAGTAGATGGACATGGGTTAAATTTCTTAGAACAAAGGATGATGCATATGATGAGTTCACTATCTTTTGCACTCAAATCCAAAATGAAAAGAATTTAAGAATTTTAAAAGTTAGGAGTGATCATGGTGGTGAATTTGAAAATGAACCTTTCGAAATCTTTTGTGAAAAATAGTGTATTCTTCATGAGTTCTCTTCTCCCAGAATTCCACAACAAAATGGAGTAGTTGAGAGAAACAACGGAACTCTACAAGAAATGGCCAGAACCATGATGCATGAGACTAACATGGCAAAACATTTTTGGGCAGAAGCATTAAACACATCATGTTATGTTCAAAATAAAATATATATTAGACCTATTTTAAACAAAACAGCATATAAACTCTTTAAAGGAAGAAAACCTGATGTTTTCTATTTTCATCAATTTGGATGTACATGTTATGTCTTAATACAAAAACTCATCTAGAGAAATTTGATGATAAAGCCTCTAAGGGTATCTTCATAGGTTACTCTGAACGCTCTAAAGCATACAGACTGTATAACTCATAAATTAATACAGTGGAAGAGAGTATGCATGTCAAATTTGATGATAAGCAGCCTGACATTATGTCAGAGCTAGTTGAAAAACTTGCAGATACTCATATCTCAGTTGATGAAGACTCAGAGGAAGAAAGTGTGTCAGAAGCCACACAAAATCAAGCAGCATCAGAAGTTGTTATTACCTCTGAATCTCTACAATCATCAAAAGCTACAAATCCAACTACTGAAGATATTGCACTTACAAGGAATTCTTTCAAATACAAATCTTCACATCCAGAGGAACTAATTCTAGGAAACAAAGACAGTCCTAGAATGACAAGACCAAGCTTCAGAAATGAAGATTCATTACTTGGACTCATTTCCATGATTGAACCTTCAAAAGTTGATGAAGCACTCCTAGATGATGCATGGATTGTAGCAATGCAAGAAGAACTTAATCAGTTTGAAAGAAATGATGTGTGGACTCTGGTACCCAAACTATCTCACAAGAACATTATTGGAACAAAATGGGTATTCATAAGCAAACTGAACGAACAAGGAGAAGTTGTCAGAAACAAAGCAAGATTGGTTGCACAAGGATATAGTCAACAAGAAGGAATCAATTACACTGAAACCTTTGCACCTGTAGCAAGACTTGAAGCAATTAGATTACTTATCTCCTATGATGTGAATCATAATATTACACTTTATCAAATGAATGTTAAGAGTGCATTCTTGAACGGTGTGATTTCTGAGGAAGTATATGTCAAACAACCACCTGGTTTTGAAGATATATCAAATCCTAACTTCGTTTTTAAATTAAAAAAATCACTATATGGTCTGAAACAAGCTCCTAGAGCCTGGTATGAAAGACTCAATAACTATCTTATTGAAAAAAGATTTGAAAAGAGTGAAGTTGACAATACTCTCTTCAGAAAGACATTAAAGAAAAACATTCTGATTATTCAAATTTATGTTGACGACATCATTTTTGGTTCTACTAATGCTTCTCTGTGTAGAGAATTTTCTAAGTTGATGCGGGATGAATTTGAAATGAGTATGATGGGAGAGTTGAAGTTCTTTCTTGGAATTCAAATCAATCAAAGAAACGAAGGAACTTTCATCCATCAAACTAAATACACCAAGGAGCTTATGAAGAAGTTCAACCTTGAAGACTGCAAGCCAATGTCTACTCCAATGCATCCAACAAGTAGTCTGACTAAAGATGAGTCAGAAGGAAAAGTTGATCAAAAGCTATATAGAGGTATGATTGGTTCATTACGTTACCTCACTACATCAAGACCAGATATTTTGTTTAGTGTATGTTTGTGTGCAAGATTTCCATCAGATCCTAGAGAGTCTCATCTCACTGCTGTGAAGAGAATCATTAGGTATCTCAAGGGAACAACTAATCTTGGACTCTTATATAAGAAATACAATGATTTTAAGCTAGTTGGATTCTGTGATGCTGATTTTGCTGGTGATAAATTAGAAAGAAAATCTACCAGTGGGAATTGTCAATTCATTGGTGCAAATCTTATTTCTTGGGTCAGTAAACGACAAACCACCATAGCATTGTCTACAACAGAAGCAGAATACATCTCAGCTGCAAAGTGTTGCTCACAACTACTCTAGATAAAATATCAATTAGAAGATTTTAAAGTAAGCATTACCAATATTCCTCTATATTGTGATAATACTACAACCATTCATCTTTCCAAAAATCCAATTATGCATTCTCGAGCTAAGTACATTGAAATCAAGCATCACTTTATAAGAGATCATGTTCAAAAAGGAACCATTGACTTGAAGTTCATTGAAACTGAAAGTCAATGGGTAGATATATTTACAAAGCCTTTGGCATTAGAAAGATATGACTTTATAAAGAAAAATATGAATATGACTCTTGTTACCGATGATAAACTAAGCTCTAAATGATAATTTCAATCAGACTCTGACATGACTCAGAAGCTGTTCTCTCCGAACATCTGATTAGCAATATGCTTCTAAATCAATCAGATTTTGAAACTGTTCATTTCTCAAATACATGGCTCTGACTAGCAAGTGGCAACAACGCGTAAAGAGGCAAACAGTTGTCTACTTGTGTGTCAGTTACTTAATAAATCTCCTGACTTGTGTCTGCTGGTGAGTGGGTAAAGGGGAGTTAATGATGTGATCGATCGCGAAATCTTATATGTAGATAAATTCTCTCTCCTCTTGGTAGTTTGTCTATAAATACATCACTTGTACATCATCACACACTTTTCACTCACTTCCCACACTTTACCTTTTAACCCTAAGAAAAATTAACCCTAATCCCAAATCAAGTTTTATGGCTTCCTCATCTCAACAATCAAATTTGCCTACTCATCTTCCTCAAATTATATGCTATGGTGAAAATCTTGAAGCTTCTAGGAATTTGGCGACAAGGAAAGTATCCCAAGTAAAAATGATCAAAGAACGCAAGATTGATTTTGCGAGCCTGTCTGCAAATAAGTTTAATATCAAAGATCTCTTCACTAATCAAGGTATGGAGCAATACTTCAATCTATTGGATGGACCAATTTATCCTAATTTAGTTCAGGAATTCTGGATGAAGGCATGGGTATTTGACAAAAAGTATGCCACTGATCAAGAAGAAGAAATGATTATTAGAAATCCATAACTGAAGGGCAAAAGCATAGCAGAAATGGGTTTGCCACCATTCAATGGACTTGAAATCCACTCCAACATTGGTGGTTTGAAAATCAAAATTCTCAGAGGCCACTTCACAGCTCTTGTGAGACTCACAAGCACTGGAAAAAGAATTAGCATGTTTGATAAAGAAGGAATCAAATCACACAGAAAGGTTGTGCCGACATGCATTCAAAAATCCACTGTCTTCTCAAAGGACGGTAAAGAACTCCACAAGAAAAATCTCCACGAAAAGACTATCGTTCTTACAGATTAACTCTACGTCGTCGCCAGAATTCTTATCAACAGTGTTATTCCCAGATCTGGAGGAACAGACACTGTCACTTATCCACATCGCCATCTGCTTTACTTTCTCAAGACTGGTGACAAGGTAAATTTTATTGATCTACTTTACTCAACTCTGTGTCAAGAAATCAATCGTGGAATCAACACAGACGTGTCTAAAACAATTCACATTGTTTATCCTCGTCTGTTATCTACTCTCTTCGAGAAAACTAGATTGATTGACTTGGTAAAACCATATTATCCCACCTTTGGAATCGCTCAAGAACTTGAGGTCATGGATGCTCATTCTCTGAAAAACATAAAGCTCATCTCACAGATCACTCCAAAACCACAAACTGCGGAAGATGCTGTCAGAGCCCAATTATATTGTGGAAATCTACCCATCATCTCCAAGGCTAATGACCTTGAAGTCATCAAGAACTTTCTGGAAACGGTCTATCAAGAGACAAACATCATCATACCTATGTCTGCCGTTCCAGATGCTCCTGAGATGCAAGCTGTTCCAAAACGCAAAAGAAGTTAATCCACCTCAACCAAGAAGAAGCCCAAGCAACCCGTTAAGAAGTTAAAGATAATTGATCAATTACCTAAAGAAATGAGTGGTCAACCTTCTGAGAAGCTTACAGAAGCATCTATGCCAAAAGCTGATACTCAAAAGCAGCCAGATATTATTATCACAAACTCTAAGACAGAATCTGATGACAATAAAACTTTGGCTGAGCGCTTTCAATGAAAAGGACCAGCATCTACACCATCAAATTTTTCATCCAATCCCTCTCTTGAAAAGAAACCTCACGCTTACAGACAGTTATATAAACCTATCGAATCACCTACTCAGTCTTTGTCCCCACAATCTCAACCATCAAAATCATCATCTTCTTCCCAACAACTAGATATTCATCAACCAGAAAATTCTCAATCCATTCCATCCCAACAATCACCACAGAACTCTCCACAAATTCAAACTTCCCCACTACACCAACAAGCTACTTCAAATCTTTCTCCAGACTCCTCCCCTCAGAAAACTCCATCCCTCTCACCCCATCCCATAATTGAACCATCTCCTCCTTCAACCCCATCAAACAATGTTGCATCTTTGGCCATAACATCCACTCCTCCAATAATTCATTTATCATTTCCATCGCTTCTGGAGTTATTGCAAAATGATCTTCCTCGTCTGACCTATCTACGAGATGACGCTGTTATCCACTCAAATGACCTTCTTCATGAATTCCACAAGGTCCAAGATTACGTCCATGCCTCTATTGCAAACTATGGCAGCACAATATGTTCGACAATTCGAAGCCACCATCACTGAAAAATTCTCAATAAATGCTTACATTAAGCGGCTACTTGATTATCTCCATATTCCGAATGAATTAAGCATGGAGATTTGTGAGGTTGTCATTACTGCCCAGAAACAACAATATGAAGAGAAACTTGAAGCTGCTAGGCAGGCCCAAGTATTGGCTAAGTTACAAGCTGCGACAAAAGCTCGGAAAAAGGCTGAAGAGGATGAACACCGCCAACTTTTTGAAGCTGAACAATAGAGGCTTGTTGATATTGAAAGATTAGCTGAGGATGAAGCTGTCAGATGGCTTGAGGAAGAGATTCAAAGAATGGTTGAGCAAATACAAGAACAACAACTCCTACAAGTTGAGAATGCCGTCCCCCAAGACTCTAAGTCATGTGCCGGACCTTCTCATCCTAGTATGGAAGACAGAATGACTACCCAGGAAGAGAAACATCTACGGATTGAAACCAAGCTTGACACTCTTGTTGACACTCAAGCTCAGATCATAGAAATGCTAGCTCAACTCACTGCACGAAAGCAACCCTTTCAACCAACCCAACCTTAGGATTTTATGTTTCTATTTGCACTATTTTCTGTTGCTATGTGTTATTACTGTTCTTTTACTTTGTTCTATAACTGTTAAATGTTTATGCTATGTGTTTGCACTTTAATTCTTTTTGACTGATGCCAAAAGGGGGAGTAAGAGAGAATTATGGATGATACAAATCTGAAACTCTTATGATTTATGAATCATGCTTAAAAGTTTACTAATTTTGTGCTTATATTGAAATGGGGAAATAATCATAATCCTAACGAACAAAATTTTCATATGTAGATTCAGAGATAACTTGCAAACTTGTCTTGTATCTATATGGCATAGGGGGAGAACTTGCAAACCTCTCTTCTGAGTGTCAAGTATGATATTTTGATCTCAAGATATAGTAATTATTTCTTAAACTGTCTTAATTAATCATGGATAAACTTAGGGGGAGCTTACAAACCTAACCCTATAGTGTATCTGACTCAGGGGGAGCTTGCAAAACTCATAACTCTGATGAGAACATGTTAAATTAATTCAACAACAATTGGCAATTAATACTTATGTTTGTCATCATCAAAAAGGGGGAGATTGTTGGAACAACAATGGTCTTAAAGACAAACCCCAAGAACTTGTTAAAGTTTTGATGATAACAAAGTATTAAGTGCACAATTGAAGGAAATTTTATCTTGCAAGAATGCAGGAAGTTAAAAGAGAATAGAGTCTGACTACAGGTCAGAGGTTCTGAATACATTCAGAAGCACTGAAGATACTCAGAAGCAATTACACTCAGAAGCACAATGACGAAGTCATAAGTTGTTCCATTCAGACTGGCCATTATCAATTCAAGTTCTCCTCTACTCTCAAATCAATATTTGACCAAGTCTTAAGTCAAAGAGGAGCGTCTAGACAAATGGGAAACTTTACTTCTTTTGGGCAAACACTGAATTCTTCAAAGCGCTAGTAGTAGTAGCTCTTTACCTCTTTTGGAATAAGGTTAAAGCTCCACTATCAATACGACTAAGATTGCGCTGACATCTCTATCTCTACACAAAGGTCATCCTCAACGTTCACATTGTTATTGCGTATAAATAGAAGACTTGAAAGATCGTGAAAAATACAACACTGAGCCTGAATTGAAAAACTACTCACTCCTGCATATTCAAAGCTATCACTAGATAATACACGCACAAGACTTAAGCTCTGAAAGCTTCATCTTCAAGAAGTTCTGATACTCTGTATTTATTTTATTTGATAGAGTTCAAGTCTTAGGTGCATACATTGTATTCTATCTTATATTGTATAAGATTTGTGAAGTCTCTTGCTTGTGTGCTTGAGAAAAGTGTTGAAGTCTCTTGCTTATGTGATTGAGCAATTGTATAATCTAGAGTGATTATAGTGAAATCTCTTGGAAGTACAAGACGACTGGACTACTATCGTTTGTGGGAGGAACCAGTATAAAATTCTTTGTGTCCTTTATTTTCTTATCTTGTCTTGATATTGTGTTTTATTCCACTGCAACTCAGACTCATTAGAAAAAGTTTTAAAACCTCAAAACACAATTAAGCCCCCCTTCTTGTGTTTTTCACACCTTCATTAATCCTATAAGGCGGTCAGTGAGTGTTCTGGATATTTTTCCGGATTTTGTTGCAATGTTAGTCGATTAACTTGTTTGTTTGATGGCCCTTTGAAGTTGGCTCAGTTTGATATTTTTTGGAAGCTTATATAATTTCTTGGAGTCCGCAAATTTTGTAGGGATCTTGAATGATGATTTTGTATATAGTTTCCAATTTTGATGACACCTCTTTGATTTTGAAGGTGAGAAAAACACAAGAAAGAGGCTTGAATTGTGTTATTCTTTCAAAGAAAAATCAGTGTAAAATGAAAGGCAAGTTAAGGGAAGAGAGAATAACGCACAAGATATTTATATGAATTCACCCGTTAACTAGGGTTACATCTAGTCCTCTCACCAAGAAGGCAAACACTATAATCACACATATTGTAATGGCTTAGAAACCAAGTCCAAAACTCCCTTGCTCAAAATACTACTAATCCCAAAACTTTCTTTTTCAAGGTGAATTGAGCGTTCAAAGATGAATATTTTGATGGTGAACGTTCAGCTGGTAGAATTGTGATTGATGATGATGGAAAGATTTCTTGATAAAAACACGGGAAAGGTACCCGTAAAATTGTTAGCACTCAAACACTTAAGTCATTATTTGAATGAGGTAAGAGGAGTACTAAATTGGAGGCGCATATGTCATACTTTGGAATTAGTGTATGAATGCTTATATAGAGGAATTTTTGTGGTCATTTGAAGCCATGTGATGGACATATCCGGTGATCTTAGGCCTCTATGCGTATGAGGCTTATAGCTAGTAAATTTGATTTTGAAGTAAACATGTCATTTGCTATTAAGATATGAGCAAAATAATTGTCATAAAAATGTTGTGGGATATTTTAAGTGGAATACTTATCTGAAGTTTTGAGGGTGGAAAAGAAAGGATTTCCTTCCCTCTTCTTGCTATGTTTACTCCTTGGTTGTTTTCTATATGCGGGGTCAAATTCTTCCTTTTGAGTCTTTAACTTAGTGAACAATTCATGTACATTATCAAAAGAACTTCCTTCGCCAATGAGGATTCTATACACGTTGTGGTTAGCCATAGTTGTGATATGACGGGGAAGACTTCATTTGGAGTACCTTCCACGTACTCGTCGTAACTGAATCCGAGGACGGGTCTCTTGGACCTTCTTAGTGTCATATTTGCTTCTGTATTGATAGATAGCATGTCCGATATGCTTCTTTTTAATGTCCCGTTAGACGGCCCTCTTGGTAACGGTATCCGTCCGACAATTAATGCTACGGGTCAACGTGCTATATTCTTACTGTTGGCTTTGCCTTCTTGTTGTTTCTTCATCTGAGGACGACCCACAGTCCTCGTTCAACCATCCACCGAATACTGTTGCCATGAATAATCATTTACCTTTCTCGTTTTCTTCTTCTCTATTGTCCTTCTCATTTTCTTTCTCCAAAACAAAGTTAAAGGCCTCTTTCACATGTTCCCTTCTAGGAGCCCTTTTTCTTCTAGGTGACTTTCCTCGTCGTGACTGCCTTTGAGGCGAGTCCTTTCTGCTCTTGTCTTTCTCGCGATGGTTGTCTTCCTTGGTGTAGTGGTTCAATTTTCCTTTTTTGATGAGGTGTGATATCACATATTTCAATTAAATAATTCTTCAGTGATATGGGCGTGGCTCTTATGGAATCTGCAGTATCACGTCCTATGAATTCTGGATGATTCCTTAGTTTCTCTTGGGAATCTAATCCCATCCTCAACGAATTCCGCACTTATACATTCGTTCTAGATTCTATCCCTTGTAGTGTTCAACGAGGCGTACTCGGAATAATATCCCCGCGGCCCTTTCTTTTGCTTCTCATACTTCTCTACCTTCTTGTTCACCATCTTGGTTTATTTGACCTTTTGAGCTATTAATGTTTCCTCATATTTAATATATGGTTGGACTCGTGTCAGTAAATCACTCATGTTCTAGGGTTCCTTGAGTCCTAATTTTCCTTGAACATGAGTCTTGTCCTCAGCCCTTTCTCCAAAATGAAACATTTAAGCTTGTCGTCTCCTCCTTTTACTTCCATCGCTTCTCTCGTGAAACGCTCAATGTAACATCTTAAGGCTTTTTCTTTCGGTTGGACTATTCCTCCATGAGAGACAATAGTCTTAGGTTGGCATTTCCTTTTAGTAAAAACATTAAATAATTACCAACTGTACTAAAAAAAAATTCAGTTTTATTTTTTATGTGTGGATCGACTTACATTTAGGTTATTTTAGAAGTATAATACATTTTGATAATTGTTTATTCCACAAGTTTATTATGAGATTATTTCTACCCTTGGCAGTATTTGAAATTGAAAAGGTTCTATAATTTTTTGTTATTATAATACATTTTTAAACGCTTTTGGAGTAAATTATGTCACATATTCCAACATTTTTTAATCATATTTTTACCTTTTTCTTTTATGAAAGGTCAAAAATTAAAAGTATGCTAGTAATTGGAAAAAAAATTCAGATTTGATCATCTAATATTTTTTCTCTCATATTCTCTCTCATCACGTGTCTTTCTCTCTTATCATTTTCTTCTCTCTCATAATCATTGTTTTTTTTTTTAATTTCTCTCTCCTTACTCTTACAAAACAAAAAACTACACTCCTTTATTGCACATGAGGTGATTCAAATCCAAGTTTTTTGAGAGGGCATTCTTACCAAGTGTGTTCAAGGTTGAAACACAACTAGGCATGACAACAGTGCGGGGCTGGGACAAATTTTGTCCTCCCCAAACCCATAAAGTTTGGGTTTCCCTAAATCCATCTCAATTCCGAGTGGGGATAACATGTATAACTCCAAACCCATACCCAACGAGGATCGGATATCCCGACGGGGTTCGGGTAACCCCATTACGCCTCTTCCCACATGAATTTGAATTGTATTTTAGTATTTTTTTAAATAAAAAAAGAAGTTAAAAGCACAAAATTATTTCGTTTAAACAATATTTTTTAAAATAAAGAAAAGAAACAGTGAAAATAGTTTGTTTAATACTCAAATTAAAAATAAAAAATAATCATATGAATGTAATTTAAGAGATTGTTTAATGGTTTCTAATTTAAAAGAGGTAAAATCTAATTTTAATACAACACTTCAATGTAATTAAGAGACATTTTTTATGCTTCCTCTAGCTTTATAAATTATAAGTTGATCAAAATATTTCCTACTTGCTACATGAAAATAAGGTGAATATATTTCTAAACTTATGAAGTTTGTTTATGTTATAATCCTTTTTCTTTGCCTATTTCTGGTTGCAAAGAACGTTGGCGGTAAGCTATTTTTCATTCTTTTAGAATTTTCTTCTAAACTTCTTACGTAAATTGTATTATCTTCGATTAGTAACATTCTCATGGTCTCTATTTTCATTACAGCTAATATTGATTGTTATTGTTATTATGACTCTCAATGTTCTTATATTAAGTGTTTGAATCCACGGGTTCCACGGTGTATTGATCACCAATGTGATTGTCTTTTTCCAAATGGTCTCTCAAAACCTATGAGTGCAAAAACAACAAAGGCTGTAGTAATTTCTTACAGGGAAGAATGATTTCTTGCACTAGCAAAATATCTAAGAAATATCATTTATTATAAAATATTCGATAACACGTCATTTAATTATTGTATTGGCTATTATTTAGATTATATTCTTTTGTCTTATTCACTCTATACCTCTAAAATGTACTCCTAATTTTACTTTAAATTATTGTAGGATAAAATGGAATACTCAAGAAAGTTAAGTGGAAAAATAAATTTAAGAAGTTTTAGTAGAATATTGTGTTATCAAAATTAATTAAACACTCCAAAACTAATTAACAAAATATTACATAGATACACCAACTCCTAAATCTATGATTATGATTAAACTATTATAATCGACTTATCTTTGACACCAAAGTGTTGAAGGTGCAAGAAAAGGAGGCATGGATTATGTTTTTGTAAATTTAAATTTTGAGATCTTTTTCAAACTCATGTTTCTTTTGAAGACATTACATTTTTACGAAGGAAATATAATTACCTTTTTCAACGAGCACAAAAAAAAAAAACACACACACACACATATATATATATATATATATATATATGTCATGCTAACTAGTGCCCCGGAACCAAAAAAGGTAACTTTTACATAGAAAATAACATTATTCATATTTTAAATAATTTGATCACACAAATTTCAAGGTAAATATAATATACTTGGTATCCTTAATTAATACCCCGGAGGCACTAATCAGCATCTTCCTATATATATATATATATATATATAAGAAATGTGATCGATCCTAAGTGTTGTAACATAAACCACGACTGAACCATGACATTAATTGAAGACGACGTTAAAACATATGCTAGATGAAACAGAGAGAGTGGACTATACCCTAGAATGATTAAAATATTAAGGGTTATATATGTTTTTGGTCATTATAGTTTTCTAGAATTTCGTTTTTAGTTCCTAAAGATTTTTTCCTCACTTTTTAGTCCTGAAGTTTTTTCCGCCAGTGTTTTTAGTCCCTACTTTTAATCAAACTCTTGTATGCTTTCATATTTTTGAATCGTTTTTTGTATTCGTGATTGTAATATTATAGGAATATCTCCGATAAAAATTTATAATTTTTTAACATAAGATGAATTATTTATGAATTTTTATGTGCAAAAAACTAAAAAAATTCATATTTAATTCATATCTTGTTTAAAAAATTTAATCTTTTGCAAGAGAGATTCATATAATGTACTAAACATGACCGCTGGAAAAAAGTTAAAATTTTGAATGATATGCATGAGTTTAATGAAAAGTAGGGACTAAAAACACTGATAAAAAAAACTTCAGAGACTACAAAGTATCAAAAAAATCTTCAGAAACTAAAAACGAAATTTTGAGAAATTATATGGATCAAAAACATATTTAACCCAAAAATTAAATATGTAAAAATGAGTTGCGACAAAGCGGAGAGTTAAGCCATAAAAGAAATAGAGGATCAATAAGGTATTACATAATTTGATATGCATATTATTGGCGGTGATCCAGTGACAAAGAAGTACTATAATCACTAATATAGGGGGTAGAAACCTCATGTAATACGAGTAGTTTTTATTTTCTTACTAAGTTTGGTTTATGTCCACATATATTTTTGTCTTTATTTTATTTTTATTTTTTTTATAAATTAAGAGCGTCTAGATATCGGGGAAAATGTAGTCATCCGAACTAAGTTGGCACCTTACACACCCCAGTTCTATATCTGTACCTCATATTATTTTTTTTGTTTACAAGGAACCCATGATCTCTAGCATGTTACCCAAACCCTCACCACTAGACTAAACCTAGTGGCTTATCTATATCTCATATTATATTAATAAAAAAAAGAAGAAAATAATTATATACAAGGGGAGACTAGACCTTACCCCAAACAGATAACAAAAAAAGTGGAAATAATCCAAACGGTCAATGCAGGAGTAAAGCCTATGTCGATAGAGTTATGGATCGGCTAAAAGCCCAACCCACAAGAAGACCCATCTCAATGGGGTAAAGACAAATCACGTGGCGCAACGACTACGAAACCCAAACACGAGCACAGACTGAGGCCAAATGCTCATAACGCCCCTAACATGCTCCCATGCAAAGGACAATACAAGTGTTATACGTGGCTTATCCCCAGCACATAGAGGACCCCACTATACTGTAAACCCTAATATTCTCTCATATTAATACATGCATACATCAATCCATAGGTATGACATATCTGCACCTCCATTTACTCATACTCTTTACTTTCATTCAAATATGGACTTGAACATCGGAGTGCTAACAATCATGCAAGTACCTTTTCCCCCAACCGAGACCGAGGAATCGACTCATCAACATCTCACCATTCACCATTTCATATTCACTCTTGCTGAATCATGAAGAACTAAGATAATCATTTCTGAACAACCAGTTCAGTGGCACCGTTTGTGGGCTGATTTATTTAGAAAATCAGAACCAAACTCATTTTTTAAAAAGAAAACACCTTTTCTTTTCAAAAAAAAAGGGGAAGCACCACCCTCACTACTACTTCCTCAAAAATCATGTCAAAACCAACGACTCCTATTGCTACAATCTCAGGTGGACCTATACCCAAAAACAACTCAAATTCTACCCATAAACGACACAAAATAGGCCACAAACAGGAAACACCAAGAGACCAACCCTCGGGTTTTCCAATTAGACTTGGTAGACGGTATTCCCAACGAAGATCTACCATTACTCATCACAGCAGAAATTGCCAAACACAATACTTCCAAAATATTGATTGACTAGGGAAGCTCATATAACATCATGTATCAAAACCTATTCTCAAAGCTCAAAAACCATATAGCGGAATTACTGCCACATCACGACGGGCCACTTTTCACCTTCGACGACACAACAACTTATCCATCAGGACTGGTCACGACGACTATCACCCTTAAAAACTCCAATGGTGCGTCATCCACTCGAACAATTCAAGTCAAATTCCTCGTGGTACCATGTAAAGCAGCGTACAACTGTATCTTGGGAAAACCAGTCCTTAACTTTCTAGGAGTAGTACCCTCAATGGTAAACCTCAAATTGAAGTTCCACGGAGTAGATAACAATGTGATTACAGTTTGAGACGATAATAAATCCCTTCGGCGATACTCTAGGACAACGAGAAACGACTTTTCCTCAATAATCTCCCTAGCGACAACGGCAAATCGCTAGCTTCTACAGTTAAAAACACGGACTTCAACCCCCGTCTTGATGAGTACGTCTCTGACGAGGAGAAGAGAGCAAACAAATGCTACTCTTAGAAGCACGTACAAGGTTCGAAAGACCAAAATCAGACGGAGAGCTCATAATAGTACAACTGGACGACAACCCAGCCATTATCGTCAAAATTGTGGCAAACCTCCCAAAACAGATCTAAAAGGCCTTGGTCGAATGCTTCAAGGAAAACGCTGATGTCTTTGCCACCACTCCAGAAGAAATACATGGGATCAACGCCATAATGGCATGTCATCGCCTCAAAGTCGAAACCAACGCGAAATACATGGCACAAAGAAGACATAAGCAATCAACGGAGAAAACCGAAGCAGCAAAAGCCATTGTCGACGGTTTGGTCTAAGCCAAATTCATTTCAGAGATCCATTACACTGAATGGCTATCCAATGTGGTCTTAGTGAAAAAGGCCAGTGGAAAATGGCACATGTGCGTTGACTACACCGATTTTAACAAAGCCTGCTCAAAAGATTCATACCCGTTGCCAAATATTGACAAATTAGTAGATAACTCGACCGGATATAAGTTATTATCGTTCATGGACACGTACTTAGGATACAACCAAATCCCAATGTACCAACAAGACAAAGATAAGATCGTCTTCATAACGGAGGGAGCTAACTACGGGTACAACGTGATGCCCTTCGGCCTCAAAAACGCAGGAGCCACCTACTAGAGGATGATGAATAAAATATTCAAAGAAGATACAAGGGACATGTTGGAAATATACATGGACAACATGGTTGCAAAATCCGCCCTAGAGGCCATACATGAAGATCACTTCAATATTGTCTTCAACAAAGTACGGAAGTACGACATGAGACTCAACCCTAAGAAGTGCACATTCGGAATTAAGGCGGGAAAGTTCCTAGGGTTTTACCTCACTAAGTGAGGCATTAAAGCAGACCCAGACAAATGTGACGCCATTATCAGAATGGAAACACCCTCGTCCAAAGAGAGAATCGTGAAGTTGAATGGGATGATCACAATACTCAACAAGTTTATCTCCCGCTCAGCCCAACATGCCTTTTCGTTCTACAAACTGCTAAGAAAAGAAGTGTCCTTCGAGTAGACCACATAATGCGAAGAGGCATTCGACCAATTCAAAAAGGCCTTGTCTAAACCGTCGGTATTATCCAGACCAATGGAAGGGGAAACTTTATATGCATACATTGCCGTCTCAACGGAAGCAGTAAGCGTCGTGCTAGTCAGAGAAGTGAGAACGAACTAAAACCTAGTGTATTTTGTGTCTAACGCCCTCTTAGGGACCGAACTAAGGTATCAAAAGATTGAAAAAATTACCTTAGCCCTTATGATGGCAGCTAGGAAAATCTGGAGATATTTCCTAGCACATGACATCGTCATCTGCACAACCCAACCACTGAAACAAGTATTAGTCAGACCAGACTTAGCGGGGTCGATGACCAAATGGTCAGTATACCTATCTGAATTCTACATCTCTTTCGAACCAAGGAAAGCTTTGAAAGCCCAAGTGTTCACAGACTTCTTCGCCAAAATCACCCCAGGAAACAAACTCGTGCACGATGTGGATGATATTCACCGACGGATCCTCTAATAGCAAGGGCAGTGGAACTGACTGAATGTGTGAAAAACAAAAGAAGGGGGGTTGAATTGTGTTTTAGACGCTAAAAACTTGTAAGACTTTGTAACATCCCCAATTTCAATTACTAGTGTTATACACTATTAAGAGTATTTTCTATAGGATCCCATATGTTAAGATCTAGCATTAGTGTTATGTTGCAATTAAGGTATGGTATCAGTTATCACAAACCACTTGTTATGTGTCAAAAGAGGAATTGAACCAAGAGCCCAAGGAGGGCATGTGTCCCACTCATGAATCAAGCCCATGACTCAAACATCCACCTAGTCACTACACCATTTCTTTTCCCATTTTCTGGTTTCACCACACAGCAAAATTCTTCTTCTCCTTGCTCTTTCTCTCACGCCAAAAACAACAACAACAACATACCTCCCATTTCTTCAAATTCTCACAAAACCACTCTGATCTTAACATGCAAAGGGAGGATCTTGCTCCCTAGGTTGCAATAATCCTTAGTGGTAAGTTCTAATCTTCAAAACTATTCTCAATCATTCTAAATTCGTGCTCCAAATTCTCTTAATCTAAACTCCATATTCTGTTCTTTGAAATGCATGGGATTGGAAGCATGCTCATCTTGAATTGTGATGATTTAGGAATTGGAATTGGAACTCCCAATTCAAGGAGGAATTAAAGCTGTCAATCCAAAGTTGCAATCAAGTTATTAGCCAAAGATCAAGCTCAATTATGAGGTGGGTTCTTAGGATAGAATAGTTAGAAATTCCCTCAATCTAAATAATGCATGATAACATAGGATTTAGGGATTGAAATGTGCATGAGAAGGGCTTAATTCCCAAAACTCTTCTCCTTTATAATTATTATGATATTCATGATGTTAATGGCTTGAAAGATTGGCAATTGTAGTGTAGAAAACTCTGTTTTGAACTGGTTCTGCAGGGCTTCGCGCCGAGGCGCAGCACTTTCGCGCCAGGGCGCAGGCAAAATGAGACAGAGACAGAATCTGGAATGCAGGTTCGCGCCAGGGCGCAGAAGGTTCGCGCCGGGGCGCAAGCCAACAGCATTTCCAGATTTTGTCCCCTGTTTGCTGCTTTTGGAAATTCCTACGCATTTTGGATTGTCATCTTTTAAGTCTTGTTTTCCATTAACATTAAGAATACCTTATAATTATGATGTCGTTGCACGAATAGGATTGATTATAACCTAGGCTAGTAGCTAGGTTAGTCTCCCGGGATTGGGATATATTGGTAGTATGTTAACACATTAGAATTATGTGTAGTATCAGTCCATAGTATGTGTGGCTGCTTGAGCACCACCAAAGGGATTCGTGGAATCCATAGTTATGTGTGGTTGTTTGTCACCACCAAAGGGATTTGAATAATCCAAAGCGATAAGATATCAATAATATTGATTGTGATGCCATAGTTATTTCGTACCATATGTGCTTTGTTCACGAAGATTGGTACGGAAAAGCGTAAGGCTTTCTGAGACCGGCTCACCTCAGATCGTTCTTGCATAGTTAAAATGAATTCAGATAATTTGTGTGTTACACCATATGAACTGTTTATGTATATATGAACATATTTATAGCGCTGAGTTGCGTGAGGACTGATTATAGGTTGATTCCCTGGTGTAGTCACCAATAGGTGGGTAGTAGAATCCACGAGACTTAGCAGTCTTACCCCCCCCCCCCCCCCCCCCCGTTCATGTTTCAGGTGCACAGGGTGATCGTGGTAAGCAAGCTGCAGAGTAGTTAGCAGGGCTTGTGATTGATGATGTTCGTGTTTAGAACATATAGTTGTCCTGTTTCCGTTTATTTTCTTTCCGCTGTGTTGTACTTATTGTACTATAGCACCTGCGTGTGCTTGAATTATTATCTATGTATTTGTAAACTTGTTGTACTCGGTATTTAATTATGGATCTTGTAATATATTCTAGACAATGTATTATGGGATGTTATAGACTTTTCAATCTTTAAAGAATCTTTAAGGAACGCACGGATAAAACAAGCATAATTTAGGAGATAAGGGTAAGAGAAGTGAACACACATAATTTATACTGGTTCCCCTCACAATTCGAGAGTACTCCAGTCCCCTTGTACTTCCAAGGGAGTTCACTATAATCACTGAAGATTACACAAATGCTCAAGCGCACAAGCAAGAGACTTTTACAAATTGCTCAAGTTACAACTAACAAGAGACTTATAAAATTGCTCAAGCACAAAGCAAGAGACTTATAATCTTATACAAAAAAATGAATAAACAATTTTACACCTTAGACTAAAAACTTCTATATAAATATAGTCAAAACAGAGTGTCTTGAGCTTTTGAAGTTGCAGAGCTTCTCAGAACCTTAGTCTTGTGTGAATGTTGTTCAATTCAATTTTTCAATTATGTTCAACAAATTGTAGTTCAGTTTAAGATCAGTTGAAGTTCGGTTCAATATTCATTCCATTCAAAAAGGTCTTGTATTTATAGGCAAAGAATTATAGACATTTGAAGATGACCTTCGTAGTAGATCAGATTGCCAGCAACCGTTGTACTTTGTCTATAGTGGAAGTTTGAATCTTTTCCAAAAGAGGTAGCCTGCTTCCACTGACTTGTCTGAAACCTAAGAGATGCTTTCTTGAAAAGAGTAATAAAGTACAAACGTCTCTATACTCATCTTTGTGTTATCAGGTTGATTCACCATGATTTTCCATAAATTGTGAGTACTTTTTCAAGTTGAGGAGTGATTCCTTGATCAGGGCTTTAAGCAAAAAGTGAATTCTGAGTCCCAAAGACATTCTCGAAACTAGTGCTTTTGTGCCTCTGATAGATTTTAAACTGGATTTTGATAGTCTTTAGCTTCTGATAGGTTCCAGCTTATGATAGGTTCTAGCTTCTGATAGGCATCAACTTCTTATAGCCTTCAGATGTTCTGATTTCCTTTAAATGCTAGCTTTACAAATTTGCTTCTGATACCATTCAGATCCTATCTTCTTTCTTATAACATAAGTTCTAATATAATTGTACTGCACACTTGAGAGTAAATATTAGTAAACCAATTTAGCATTTAATACTTTGTTATCATCAAAATTTTATATGGCTTTAGAGATTTCTTATTAGAACCAATTGTGTTCCAACATCGACCTCATCCTAGAAAGTGAAGAGGGCTTCACCATCGAAGTCTCCCTGAAATTCTCGTTTCCGGCAACAAACAACCAGACAGAATACGAGGTTTGTATAGTTGGAGTAGGCCTCACCCTTGAAATTGGAGCAAAGCATTTAAAATTGAGGACGGATTCCCAGCTGATTGTCACTCAAATAAAGAAGGAAGCTTAAGTCAAAGAACAATCCATCCAGAAATACCTATCCGTACTTAGGGATAAGGTATAAAGGATAGAAACGTTTGAGGTCACCCACATCCCAAGAGACAAAAACACAAGGGCAGATGTCCTCGCACGAATGGCTAGCACCTGTCCCACGGGGTCACTCATTCCTTCATACAGGAAACTGTGGAACGACCAAGCATTACAGACAAATCACGTGGCGCAACAACCACGGAACCCAAACACGAGCAAGGTCTGAGGCCAAATGCCCATAACGTCCCTAACGTGCTTCCATGCAAAGGACAACAATACAAGTGTTATATGTGGCTTATCCCCAGCATATGGAGGACCCCACTATATAGTAAACCATAATATCTCCCATAGTAATACATTCATACATCAATCCCTAGGTATGACATATATGCGCCTCCATTTACTCACACTCTTGACTCTCATTCAAATACTGACTTGAGCGTCAGAGTGCTAACAATCTTGCAGGTACCTTTCCCGCCAACCGAAACCGAGGAATCGACTCATCAACATCCCAACATTCACCATTTCATATTCACTCCAGCTGAATCATGAAGAGCTAAGATAATCATTTCTGAACAACCAATTCAGATTGTTCTTCAACATTATTCTTGCATTACCCCAACCCCACACATTTCAAAATATGTTCTTCATAATGTTATATGGAAAGGGCACACACTATGAACCATTTTCTTATTCCCCTTCTTTTGACTTTTAGAAATAATATTCGTAAAAGGTTTACCTTCAGCCATGCATGACATCATCAAATTCCTCGTCATTTAATACCCTAGTACGCACTACATCAGCTGATACTGTGTGCTCTAGGACCACTTGCGCCTCATTATTCTGGACATCAGTAGCACTATATCCTGATGTGCTTGGATTTTCTAGCACTATGTGCTCATTATCCTTATGTACCACAGTTTCCTCAATAATAAGTTGTGACTTCGTATTCTGATCCGTCTGATCATCTTCAATCTACTCTGCCACTAAAACGACCTCTCGTGCATGCCGAGCCTCAATCGATTCTCCAGCTTGTAGTTTGTGAATCATTCCTAAATGTTGTACCTCAACAAATGCTCCATCATTTACTTTGGGCTGCTCCTCATTTACTATACTCCCTCCGTCCCATATTATAAGGGAAAAATGACCCTTTTTTTTTCCCCAAATTATAAGGGAAAAAACAACTTTCAAGAATGTTTTTTACTTATTCTTATAAAATTAAATGCAAATTGCATTTAATTTTTTCTCTCTCTCCTTTTCTCAATAAACAACGACCAATCAAATTTGTTTTTACATGTTCCCATGCAACTTATTTCAAGAAAAACCCACAAAACCATATTTCAAATTCTCAAGTTTTGGTTTTCTTAATAAGTGTGTTTTTTTTCCCTTATAATATGGGACGGAGGGATTAATCAACAACTCCTCATCAGAAAAATCATCACCAGTTAGTGCAACTGAAGAAACTTCATCCGTAACATTTTCCAACGCCATTTGAAAGGAGGTAGAGGTCTCATTACATTGTTTTGCTCCTTTCAGTGTAAATGTTATGTCTGTAACTCCTTATGGTGCACAGTATCAATCTGACTCTCCCTAATGACAGTAGGACACTGCACTTGTTTTTATTTTTTCTTAAATGAAAATATAACTTTCAAAAGTAAGTAAATAAATAAAAACATCTCTACCCACTCGTTTATGTAAATTTATAAAACAAACAGTTAATACTTTTGTCCAAAAATGAGTGGGTGTAAATTACCAAGCCCCCTTTAAAATTATACATAAATAGAAAAAAATAATATAAGAACATCTGAAAATAGATTTACCTTATTAAGATTAAATATTGATTTTAATAATCATATATACCTTTTAACAAGAATAGTTTTTGTTTATCTTTTGCTATTTTAGAAAATAAAATGATAAAATTGGGCAAATTTAAATTTGAAATATAAAAAAATGGGTTAAATTTTTTACTAATAATTTTAATATTTTATGTGAATTTCTTTTATAGGGGTAATATCTTAAATTGTGAAAATTTTCAATACTGTTCCAATTGGGGGGAAATTCATGTAGATTTTAATAATCAGGAGGTGATTAAGAGAAAAATAAACGACAACTTTGAAGTGGAAGAGCTCCATGGGGAATTAATATGATATATGAAGAAAAAAATTGATGAAAAGGTGAACAACACAAAAAGGAAAATATGTTGGGTTGATAAATAAAAAAGGCAACAATACATTTTTCGATCATCATGTTTAATTATAACTGATATTTGAGATTCTATGTCTTGGAAATACAATCTATTTTGATTCTAATTGGAGCCAAAAAATCATTGTGGGTTAAAATGGAAAGCTACTAAGGCTTCGTAATTTTTAGGTTTTTAACACGGGATTGGTCACAAGACCCAAATTGGTCACAACACCCAAAAGGTGGCATAAGAAATGACTAATGAGAGAAGGAGAATCTTCCAAAAATGGTATTGATAAAATCAAACTCAGTACCCTTGCAATAATGATTGGTGCTAAAATCAAAGAGACAAGCATTAATGATAATAACTTCAGTTAGAGTGATAAATACAAGAATATGTACAACGTATAAAACAATGACAAATCAAATATGAATATACAATACATGATTGGTGATATTACAAATAATGCAAAGAAGATTAATAAAGGGCCAAGTTGGCGACCAACCACGAGGTCACTAGTTTAAACAATGAGCTAGAAGATGTCCAAATGGAATAAGTATGAGGATTTTTCTAATCAGCTTCTCCTCTGACATCTTATCTCCCAAGGAACTATCTAGATGCATTGGTAATGTTAAGAATATTCATTTGAAAATCATGAATGCAATCGTCAACTTTCATCTTGAGATTCTCAAATTTGGAGGTGAGAAGTTGAAGTCTTAACATTTTTACTTTTGAGGTGCCTTCATGAGTGGTTATGAGGATGTCCCATGCATCTTTGGCCACGGTACAGGTATTTATTGACCTGAATATATTTTTGTCAACCCAACTGAACAAGGCATTCAAGGCTTTGGAGTTTCCAAGAGCAAGTTCATCTTCTTCCTTAGACCAGTCCTCTTCTGACTTCAATTCAATTATGTCCTTCCTATCTTTTTGCTTCACCATAGGATGTTCCTAAAATTTGATAACTCCTTTCCAGTTTTGCTATCCATAGATTTTAGAAAATCCACCATACGCAACTTCCATTAATCATAGTTGGTGTCGTCCAAAATAGGTGGTCTGCTAACAAATCCTATTTCCTTGTGCATATATAGTAGCAGAAAATATCTTCCCTGGAGCTCACCCAAAACAGAACACGGTGTCTTCTCTGATGCCAATTGAAATTCTGGCTTGAAGAGAACATATGTCATATACGATGTCAGAACACTAGAATGTCGAATGCAATGTCAAGACATTGTAACAACACAAATAACAATAAACAACTTAAAGTAAATTGCAGGAAGTAAATAACACACGATAATTGTTAACCCAGTTCGGTGCAAGATCACCTACTCCGGGGGGATCCAAGCCAGGAAGGAAATCCACTATAATAGTATTAGTTTGAAGTCCTATGTAAACAACCTCCGGTTTACAGCCTTCATACCTAATCACTACCCGTGATATTTCTATCTAAGACTCTCCTAGATATGAGACCCCTCTCACTTCCTCTCAATCACACAATTCGTGATAACAACAATAACAATCAAAGAGTTGTAATTGTGAAGATTTGATTCACGTAGCTTATGCTCCAAGAAACGTGTGTTTGTAGAACCTTGGTGCTAGAGTTGGACTACTAGAGTTGTAATTCTGGATCTCATGAGGTTGTGCCTCCTTTCGTTTACCATCTGGTACTTCAGGTACCGACACACAACTTCTTCACATTATCCTCTTAAGTGTCATGCTTCTTCTTCAGCGTCTCCCACACATCTTTAGCATTCTTGTACGAGTTGTAGTAGTCATACAAATCATTAACAAGTCCATTTAGGATATGATTCTTACATAAGTAATCATTATCTATCCAAATTTATAATTCCTTTCTCGGTTGAAGCTCTTGAGCTTTAATTTGTGTATCAGAATCGATATGATCTTTTTCAAATGCAGTAGATTTCTCACCGTTTGTGGTGGCAGTTTGATCTTTTGTTCCTAAACTTGAAGAGGCAGGAACAACAGCAACATGCATATCCTCATTTAAAATGTAGACAACCTTTTTTAAAGTTTAAAAAAATACATTTTTTGTTGTCAATGTTTGAAGTGGAGTGCTTTAAACTTAAACGCCAATAGCCGAAGTGCCAATAACTTCTGCAGTAGATATGACAGTTTATGAAACGTCTTAAAGTGTTTTTAATATTTAAAAATATTTTTGAAACTTACATCACCAAGCACGGCTCAGCCCGTGCCAGGCGGCGGCGACACTTGTTTGATAGGTAAGGGTATTGCGTGGTACTCAATTTACAAAACAGGATATCCATTGGGACACAAACCAAATAGTCACCGTAGAATACATAAACAATAATTTCAATGTGGGACATCTCCCACTTTTTTCAATTTACACTTCAATATTCCTAAGTCACAAGACTTAGGTGTTTCAATACAAGAAAACAGGGATTTTTTGACAGATTCAATATTAACTTACTGGCCATTTTAGCCATCAGTAAGTTTGTGACGGCCAAATTCGTCACAAAATGAAGAAAAACTGTCACAAAATTTAAAAATAATATATTTGGAACGTACTGGTAACTTAGTGACAGCCTCACAACCGTCGGAAAATAAGGCCAAACTTACTAACGGCCTAAACTGTCGCAAAATAAGCCACGTGTCCACTTACTGACGTCTTCAGCTGCTAAAATCAGCCAGGATTTATTGATGGCCTTACCCGTCATAAAAAACATGCTGGCCAAAGAATTAGCACTTCTGCCCCCTCTATATATACTCCTTCATTGCTCTTCATTTCATTTCACCAATTCATTTCTCTCTCTAAGTTTTTTCTAACTTCTCTCTAAGTTATTTCTCACATTTGTGTTATTCATCGCTCATTGTTCTTCATCACTTCATCTTAGTTATTGAATATTTTATTTCTAATTTACGTTTTTTATTATATATTAAAAATAATTTTTTTCTTATTTATTTAAATAAAATACGTTTTTTAAAATATTAATAATCATATTTTATAAATTAACAGAAAAAATAATTAAAATTAAAAAAAATTAAAAATAAATATTCGGTTTGCAACGGTCCAGACCATCGTTAAGTTAGAGTTAGAGGGTTATACCCATTAGTTTGCGACGGTCCAAGCCATCAGTAACTATTACCAACAACCATTTTTGCGGCCGATTATGACCGTCGGTAACTGGGTCGAATTTTCCACTTTGTGGCCATTTTTTTTTACTTTGTGAGGGCCAAAAGCAGCAGGTAAAAGCCTTTTTTTTTTCTAAAATTAGTAAGCATACCATTTGATCGGATCCAATTAGACGGCTCATAAATAACTCTACTTCAAATTTCTAAATTCTAAAACTATAGTATCTGTTAAAAAAAAAAAAGACTTTTGCAAGAAACAAAAGGCAAAGGGTTTGATATGCATGAATGACCCCACGCGACCTGGCATTTTTTTATAACTTATGGACAAATAATGTTCCAAACCCGACACACAGACGTGTCATGCAGCAAACTACAACACTTCTTTCCCACCAACACACCTCTAAATCTGTTTCACATAACATAACGAATAATGAAAATTATATATCATTATAATTAAACTACCTAAGTATAACTAAAATTAATAAATCAAACTATTAAAATAAAATAATTAAGAATGAACTAAAGAATATTTGATGAGGAAGACCGTTACGATTAGCAGCATAAGAATATTAGATTAACTAAAGGAGGCGGTACAAGTGGCTAAATGTGGAGAGGATACGTGAGTCAATGAGATAGGAGTTTTTCATAGACACAACACAAAACCTACTTTTGCCAAGTGTCCAATAACTAATTTTTTTTTATTTTTAAAATCAACTAAAATTTTATATTCGTTCTTCAAAATCATAACAATATTTTTCCACATCAACAATATAATGAAATGTTCATCGTGACGACAACTTCGTAGGACGGTACTAAATAACTAATATAGTTAATTATAATATGCAAATGTAAGTTTCTATCGTGTAACATGTTTACACGATATGATTACTCATAATTTTATATATGGTATTAGCATTATTTGTTTGTTTCAATATATAGAGGCTGTTTTAAAAATCAATTAAACGTATTTCATAAAAAATTACGATCAATGAAATGTATATATCTATTTATTTTGGCACAAAGTTATCATGGTTGGAACTCAAAGATTATTCTTAGAGATACAAATATTTTCCTAAGTGGCTATCCTCTTCCAATAACTGCCTTCTATAGTCTATACACACTGACTAAAAATTAAATTATCATATTTTATATTAAATTTAATTTAAATTTTGAATAAGGTTTAACTAGAAATTGCGGGTACCACTAATGTAAGTTGAATGACTATATCTTGTAAGAAAGGTATCCTTTAATTATATCACATTATGTTTGTATTAATCATATGAGTCTTGCTAATGAGTGTCTTCAAAATACTTTTTAAACATTCTATTTAAAAAAATTATTTAAAAAGTTAAACACTATAATTTTCAATGCGTTGATTTTATAAAAGCTTTATTTAAGGTATTTAAAGAGTACCCAAAGATACTTGTTAACATTTTCCTAATCATATATTCATATTTTACCTTTATTTTTGGTAGAAGACAGAAACAAATTTCTTAATAATATATGACTGATCTTTAAATATCCGAAGGATATATCATTTACCACGGGAGTAATTTAAAAGAGGATTCATATTAGAACTTTTCTACTCTCACCTCATAAATATCTAGTTACACCCAAATTTCATCAAAATTTAATTATAACATCAAAATTGTCCTTTAAAAGCAGTTTCTCATCTTCTATTTTTATAAACAGCTTCTGCTTCATTGTTCTCTCTCATATACCCCATTAATTTGTTATCTTTCACAAACTACATTCATGCTGTTATTAATTTTAATGACAGATTGAATTTGAAAATATTTCATTAAGAACTTTATATTACAATTTACGGGGGCGGCCCTATACCATGGGCAATATGTGCCATGGCATAGGGCCTCTTAAAACTAAGGGCCTAAAAAAAAATTTATAGGATAATAGTATTAGTAAATTAGGGGGTGTAAAAAATAATTATATTACAATACTGTTAGGTTCAGATCTAGTTTTTGTAAAGAAAAAAAAAAGGAACAGTGACATAGAATACGAAGACTTGATTGATGAATTTGCTTCAAAAAATGCTGGAAGAATGACTCGTTTTAAGTAACTATATTGTATTTTGTTGTTATTGTTAGACAGCGAATTTTTTTTATGTCAATTACAAGAATGATTATATTTTTTATGTTATTTGCAATTTAAATCGATGATGTTTTTTTTATAAATTTTTTTACGTTTCTTTATTAAGGGGCCACTTTTATATTTTTGCACATGACCTCCAAAAACTCGAAAACGCCCCTGACAATTTACATAGGTTATTGAATTTATAGTCATTCAATTTGTTATTCTCTATTATTTTTTATGCGATTTCATGCTTGCAATTGCATAGGTTAGCGGTGTTTACGTCAATGTTAATGTAATCTAAATTCACATAATCGTAGTCCCTAAGTAAACACAAGTTTATAATGTTATGTAAATTCAGTTTACACTTACATACGATGGTTCAAGGTTTATGTGAAATGAGTTTACATAACGTACGTTATGTAAACTGAGTTTTCACCTACCTAAGTAAACTCAGTTCACATAATCTTATGTAAACTCAGTTCACACAAATCAGTTTACATATTTTATATAAACTGAGTTTAAATAAGGTTATGTAAACTGGGTTTACATACACGTGATTTTACATAATCTTATTTTACAGCCTCAGTTTAAGCGGCGGAGACGGAGGAACATGACGAAAATTTGAGCGACAGAACGGCCACGACGACTACGGTTTGTGCGATTGCAACAGCGTTTGAGGGTTTTAAGGAGAAGGGGAATGGAAGAGAAAATGAGAAACATATTTTTGGATATCATTGAAAATTTAATTTATTTTAAGGGTATTTTGGTCAATTTAAGGTGTAATTAGGATTTTTTGGGGTGTGATTAAAACAAATCTTCAAATTATAATAATCCCTTTGAATTTTTTTATCAAGTGCACAGGTGCCCAAGGATGTGGAATTTGTTTCTCCTTGAAAAATAGTATTTAACTTCGGTTCATTTTAAATTGATTTTTTCTAATTTACCTTTCATAAATTGAGGGTATTTATCCATTAACCAATATGCAAATTCGCATGTGCAAATCTAAAAGTTTGTTGCAAGTTACCTGTGAACATCACATGCAAATTCATTTATATGATTTGTTTTCACTGGTTGATGAGCAAATACCCTAAAATTATAAAGAGGTAGAGTATATCTTACCTTTTATATTTGAAATAATGAAATGTAAGATTTGCAAAACAAATTAAAAGGCGTACAATAAGGCGATGATCATCATCTCAACCCTAGTTATTAGTGTAAATAGTTTTTTTTTATTCTCAAGCGATTATTATCATTGGACAAATAAAATATTTAACTTAATATAATCATAAATATTTTAAAGTATCATTGTTGATCATTCTACGTCAATCTCCAATTGAAGTTTCCATCGCTGTTAGCGGTGAAAAATCTGTCGGAAACCTATGGGATATATAAAATGGATTCTTCCTTTCCAATCGAATTTTTTTTATTCGTATGAGCCAAAAATTGAACCCTGACTATATGCTCAAGAGAACCAAAACCTTACCACTTGAATCAATTTGTAGTAATTTGTTTCTTCTGCTAAGTACTAACATTATATCGAAGGTCGCCCTTTTCTTTTCTTTTTTTAATTTTTTTTTAATGCATAGTCGCCCTTTCATGGCAATTTAGATCATTGTTCAATCAAGCACATGATAATATTTTTTATGATATATGTTTAAGGGTAGCTTTCCTCCATTCTTAACCACTATTTAGAAATCTCATTTTCAATTAAGATCATACAATTATTTATTTTTATATGCATTGTCTGTTTTAATGGTGATCTATATTTTTGTCTTCAGAGACTTATTCAGTATAAACTTTTTACACTAACAATTTATTGATATTAAACTAATTCGATAAACATTACTAGGTCGCCCTTAGTTGGAATTTTAATTATAGTTCAAAATTGATCAACATAATTACATGATAATATTTTTTTTATGATGTCTAGGAGTAGCTTTCCTCCATTCTTAACCACTAATTAGAAATCTCATTTTCAACTAAGAACTTACTATTTTTTATATTTGCCAACGGATATTGATTCGGTGTAAAATTTTATATACTTACACAATATGTCAAAATCTTAAACTAAATTCATTTGACAAACATTAATAGGTCACCCTTGCTTGGAGTATATTTAATAATCGTTGAAAAGTGATTTTTTTTTAATGGTAAATATATTATATATAAATATAAAAACAGAAACAATACAAGAGAAAGTTAATAAAAATAAAGAGGTACAAGTACACTCCACCATAACCTAATAATCACTATGCTAAGATAAGAAAAAACAAAACGGGCAAAATAAAATTACGAAAACAAGGAGACACACCACCACCAATACTAGAACCCCTCAAAGGCACCATGAAAACAAGAAACCCCTAATGAAGAGAAAGACAAGGATCAACCACGGGTAGGACAAATCAAAAGAGGGTCTCCAATCCTCCTGACCCATTGAGAGACCCAACATGACACCCCAACAAACTCTATCGGTACCAGCATAAAGTAGGATGGATACCCCACTCAAAAAAGGAACAAGGGGATAGTCAGGGTTTTTACCTAGAAACCACTTCCAAGATAAAAGTTTCACCCTATCTACTAGACACTCGACTGAAAAGGTCTCTTCCGAATAGAAGACGTCATTTCGAGATTTCCAGATGGTCCACAGAATAGTATGTCAAATCAACAACCACCCTAATCTATCTTTTCTACCCACGCCCATGCCTAAGAAAGCATAAAAAAACTCTATAACACCAAGAGAAGGCACAAGCTCCACACCCAACCATCGAAGAATAATACTATACCAAATTGGTGATATTTGGTTGCAAGAACCGGATAAGTGATCAGCTGATTCAGGCCCTAAACCACATAACACACACATAGAAGCACTAGCATCCCCAATGACGCCCCGATACCAGACATTTTGACGAGTCGGTAACCTGTCCTGCAGAAGCTGCCAATAAAATACCTCCACTTTTGAAGGGGCCCAAGTTTTCCACACTTTTGGAAGCAACCTCTGTTCCTCTACGGAGAAGATCACCTCATCAGTTGTGGAACGACTAAGTGCCAAAAAAGCCGACTTAACTGAATAGCGAACAACTTGGGTCATGCTTCCAACACCAAGAATCATTTGCTGTAGAGATTGTTGATCAGTCCAGAATTTCATTAAGACTTTCCAAGAGATTAAGCTCCCAAACAAAGAGATCTCTTCTCCACCTCAAGTCCCAAAGCCATTGACCTTCGACCCACCTACCCATCTCCCTCACCGTACTAGTACTATGTATTGAAACTAGAAAAAGTCTTTGAAACTGAGTCCTCAACGGGGTTCCCCCTAGCCAAGGGTCAAACCAGAAGGAAGTCACATGACCATTACCAACCTTTTTAGACACTCCCTCTGAAAACTAGTCTGAGATAGCATCCTCAGGATCACCTAGTAAAGACACGTTCCTCCACCAACAAGAAACCCTCTTGAGATCCTTAAGTCTCCCTCCAAGATGAGGGGAGGGAAATAAAGAACCATATCTCGCCAAAATTATATCTCTCCAGAGACCCACACCTCCAGAGATTAATCTCCATCTCCATTTACCAAGCAACGCTAGATTCATGGCTCGAAGATCTCTGACCCCCCAACCCTCCATCACTCTTTGGCTTACAATGAAGAGATCTCTCAGCCACCCCCAAAACTCTGAACTAACGTTAACACCCATGATACTACTCTTACAAAAATCAACCTTAAGGCCCGATGCAAGCTCAAAACTGCGCAGAATAGCTTTTAGAGACCAGAGATTATCCATCAAAGCTACTCCATTAAACAAGGTATCATCTGCATATTGAAGATGAGAGACAGATAGGCCTGAGTTACCAACTTTGAACCCTGTGAACATATTTCGCTCCTCCACACTTCTGATAGCCCACTTAAACCCTCAACTAACAAAAGAAACAGAAAGGGGGCTAGCGGATCCCGTTGTTTTAACCCTCTTTGAATATTAATTTCCTCTGTTGGACTGTCGTTAACCAGCACGAAGAGATTTCCACTAAACACACAAGGTTTAACCCAGTTGCGCCATTGACCACAAAATCCGAACCTAATAATCATATAATCCAAGAAGCTCCATCTAACAGATTCATATGCTTTCTCAAAATCCACTTTAAAAATAAGACATTCTTTCCTCGATTTTTTTGCTAGGTCAATGATCTCATTAACTGCCACAACCCCATCCACTAATTGTCTCCCCTTAATAAAAGTAGATTGGTTTGGAGAGATTAAATTATCCATGACCTTGGCCAATCTAGTTGCAAGAACTTTAGCTACAATTTTGTAGAGGGACCCCACTAGGGATATGGGTCTAAAATCTATGATGCTAAGTGGGGAAGGAACCTTAGGTATAAGGGTGATAAAATACGAGGAAAAGCTCCGCGGAAGATCAGCCGTGACAAAAAATTGATCAAATAAAACCTTGACTTCACCCTTTAGAAGACCCCAAAATTTCTTAAAGAAGGTAAAATTTAAGCCATCAGGACCGGGACTCTTATCTCCATCAAAACTCAACACAACCTCCTCAACCTCAGTTGCTGTAAACGGGAAGGTCAGAGCTAGAACATCAACCGGATCAACACCCTGAAAGACAATAGCATCTAAAGTAGGTCGGTTATTCACCGATTTTGAGAAGTGTGTCGTTATATAGTCGACAATCTCAGCATGTATCTCTGAAACACTCTCCACCCAGGTATCACCCACACGAAGAGCAAGGATAGAGTTTTTCCTACACATTCCTTTCACGCTTGCATGAAAATAACTCGTATTTGCTTCCCCTCCTTTAGCCACATGGATCTTGATCGCTGGATCAACTGTAATTCCTTAACCCTCAACAACCCCCACAAATCAGAGAGTCTTTTGCTACGGGCCAGAACATCTCCAAGAGAAAGGGGACCATCCTCGACCTTCAAATCATAATCCTTAATCTCCTTTAAATTTACTTTAAGAAGCTTGAGCTTCTCTTTAAGTATAAGGGCCATCCATGTCTCATTTACTTGTTGTTGCCAACTTTGTTCAATGACAGCACTTAAACCACGATGTTCAATCCAAAAATTATTAAATCTAAACGGTTTTGGGCCCCATAATAGAGAGGAATATCTTAACACAATCGAGGAATGATCTGAAACATCTCTTGGTAGGGCCCATTGACTTGCCTCACCCCACTTCTCCCACCAATCATTGGACACCAAGAAGCGATCTAAACGACTCGCCGCACTACCGTTAGGCTTGAACCAAGTAAAGCAACGTTCGAGCAGGGGTACGTAGATCTATCAAGCCCATAAGGGTGACAAAATCCCCGAACTCACGAATATCTAAGTTTTCACCACTCCTGTTGTTTCCAGAAATTCTCAATCTCTCAGAAGTATGAAGAATAGAATTAAAGTCGCCCACCACACACCAGACATCGCCGCAAAAAGAGTGTTTAAACTGGATTAACTTTTCCCGCATTGCTCTCTTCTCCCTAAGCGCACACTTAGAGTAAACATTTACCACATAACATCTAGTCTTGTTGACTCCCCACTCAAAACACATTCCAATGAAGCTCGGTCCAAAGAAAGAAAAGACCACTCACCCCTTAGAACTACACCAAATGGAGAGAATTCCACCACTATTTCCAATAGCCGGATTAAAACTCCACTCACAAAAAGAATTACCCAAGTCGATGGTTGGTTGAAAAGTGAAAACTGATCAACATAAGCTAGTGCGTGATAATATTGACTAATTTTTGAATAAATCTCATTTTCAATTTTAATTTATCGTTGTCTTCTATTGATTAAAAATATGCATTTCATGCGTAATCATATATTTTGAGAAAGTAACAATTGTACGGATAAGTTGACCAACTTAGGACTATCTGTATCGATACTTTTACTTGGTGGTCAGCTATTCCTCATGTAATTATGGAGGACTATTCTATTCTAAGAATAGGAATTGTCTTCTCTAATTTAGGTTTCGTTAATCTTTGAGGGTTTTGATTGATAGCCCTTCTTTATTCTTGTACCTTTTATCTTCATTCATTGAGTTGAGGTTAATTTGGGACCTAAAACGCAGTACAACTAAAATAAAATATAAAGTACTCAAAATTGATTTTTAACTAAAGGTGCAAATATTATTACATGAATTACATGAATTAAACTTTTTATAAGGACGATAAATTTCTTGCATTAATATCCATGATTGGTGAAGAGCAGCACCAAGCATAACACTCACAAAGCGAATGCGAAGAAGTCCAACTGCATGACACTTTCTCTTTCTATTGGAACCTTATGGGAGAGGTTTGTGCTTTTAAAGAATTAGAAGGGGTATTGTTGAAATTTAAGTAAAAATTAGGGGCGTCGATATAGAATTAGTAGTGATATAATGATTCACATGTTAGAGTGTTACATTCACTTTGGTTTTAATTAACAAAGTATGCTAGCTAGTTCTTTAGGAGCAAGCCAATTGGATAACGGATCATATTCCAAGTCAAGTTGGGTCAACACATACAGTTAATAGAAATTTGCTTTTTTCGCCCCTCCCATTTACTCTTAAGCACCCCAACGAGACAATTTTGCCCTTGAAATGAGTTCGGCAACTACGGGCCGAATATTAACGAATTCGGCACTCATCTGCCGAAACGTCTTAATATATCTTTGACTAGGAGTTGTGGGTAAAAGGGGGTTATTTTTCCTCCCCTTCGGCTCGTGACTGCCGAAACAACGCAATTTTTAAAAATCACAACGTTTCGGCATTTTCGTGCCGAACACGCTTATATTCAGCACGTAACTGCCGAAGTCAGACTATATAGACTAGGCTGCAGAACCTGTACTTGCATAACCTCTTTTACACACAATCCGGAGATTTTGGATCTAGGGCGATTTTTTGAAGTTTCAGTGGCGTAAAATCAACGTTTTCTCACGCATAAAGGGTTCCCACACACATTTGAAGTCATATAACAGGTAAATTGCACTTTAAACCGTTTATTTTTTTAAATTTTCATAGTTTTGCTGTCAATGTGTATTTCGGACTGTGTCTGCCGAAATGATATGAAGTTTCGGCACGTAACTGCCGAACTGGGGGTTTTGACTGACTTGTAAATTATTTGCTATATGTAGGTGTTAGTATGGTTGAACCTCCACTTGAATTGAAATCAATCATTGATGAACCCGCCATTGAACAAGCGAATGTTGTGGAACCCGACGTGGAGCAACCTAATGTTGTGGAACCCGACGTCGAGCAACCTAATGTTGTGGTTAACATCGGAAATTATTTTTTTCAATGTGAAAAGTATAAGGTGCGAGATGAAATGATTGAATGGTGTCGCAAAGAGGCTACAAAAGCTGGATTTACTATCGTGATTGGGAAATCTGATAACGGTGGTAACCGAAGGAAACCGTATTTTTTATTGAGTTGCTCAAGAGGCGGTGTCTACAAAGAAAAGGAAAGGAAATTAAAGAAACAAGACACAGCAACGAAAACGCTTAAGTGTCCGTTCAGGCTGCGAGGTTACTTTTTGGCATCACATGAATGGAAACTAAGTGTTGTATGGTGAACACAACCATGAGATGGCAAAAACCCTAGAAGGTCATACTCTTGCGGGATGTTTAAAACCGGAGGAGAAAGAGTGTGTCCAAGAGTTGACAAGGAATTTGGTGCCCCCAAAGAACATATTGACGACGTTGAGAGGGAGAAATCCAGATAGCAAGACAAATATGAAGCAAGTTTACAATACGGGTGGAAAGAATTGAAAGATGATGATGATGTGCGTTCCATGTTTAATCAAATTCTAATTTATCCAAAAGGGGGACGTTTGTATGCTATGTTAAATTAACCTAATTTTATGCACTTGAGTGTCCTTTCGCCAGACTACAAAATTTGAAACCAAACACATATTAAGTATACATACAAAATAAAAAGCAAACACATATTTTCAAAATAAAAACCTAAATATTTGAAACCAAAACTTGTAAATTTGCTTGTACTTTTTGAATCACTCAGATGAAAATTGACTCTCACACGTATAATATTTGAAAATTGTAAAGACTATTATTTATATTAAACATGTACAAATGCACTTTTCTAAGAAACGGTTTATTTAAAATATAGATGACCTACAAAGATCCAATCAATTATTTAGGTTTTTAACAATTATTTAGGTTTATTTAGGTTTTTCAAGAACGACAATTATTTAGGTTTATTTAGGTTCTAATTCAAGTAAGCAAACTACAATATTTAAAAAAACTTACTTCTCCTCTCCACAACGCAGCGGCTACATGATTTCCAAAAGACGGCAACAACGATAAATCACTTGGTCCGCCACCAAATTCTATAACTTGTGGTTCTGCTGCTTTTGGCGGGTTTCTTGCAGTTGTTGTTCTCCGATTCCTTTTTGTTTGTTTAGGTGCTGGTGGTGGTGGTGGTGGATCAACCTCATCATTTTGTTCCTCTTCATCTTCACGATCATCAAGTTGAGCTTCAACATCCTCTTGAGCTTCCTCTTCAGCCACAGGTTGAGGTTCAGGATGTTCAGCTTCAGGCTGTTGAAGTTGAGCCCCCGAAGTTGATGCAACAACTACTTTCCTCTTGGAAGGACCTAGTGTAGCCTCTCGACGTGCAGAGCTGTGCGCTCTACTTTCCCTTCCACCTCTTTGGCGCCCAACTTCATCCGTCATTCCTAAAAAATTAATAAAATAGCCAACAATTAAAATAAAAATCATCACTACATAAGCAATAATTGGCATACTTAGTCATCCAAAATCATCAGCAATATTAGCATACATAAGCAATAATTTTTTGCGTTCCAAATTCTGATAAGCACATTAGCATACATATTAGACATCCAAATTGTGATAAGCACATAACCTAAGTATTTGCAATTCTAATAAGCAAATTAGCATACATAACCAATAATTAGTCAAGCTTTTCCACCATAGTCAATGTGTATTCCTGAATTGAAAATAAACAGAACAAATTGATAAACAAACTTCACTCAAGCATTTTGACAAACAGTTTGTGCACATTCAAAAAAATTGTGAAAACCTATACCCTAAATTCAATCAAAACTCAAATTCATGTAAATAGAAACAACAATCTTTGTCAGCAACAACAACACAAACAAATACAACGTTCATGTTCTTAATCATTCACATAAATTCATCAAAATTACAGATTATACAAAAAACTTACTTGTTTGTGGTGGTAGGGATTCACAGGTTCTGGTCCAAAATCGAAATTGATTCTTGTAATATAATTGAAATCCAAAATAACTTTGCTTAACAAATCACTCGTGCCCTAAAAATCGCCCTAAAAATCGCTCTAATATAATTGAAAACTCAAACTGAAGAACAGAGTCTGGGTTTGGACGTTTTATTAGAATTTTAAACGGTTCGACACGTTGTTGCCGAAGCTAAGCGTCTTCGGCACGTTGTTGCCGAATCTATATATATTTCAAATTTATGCCGTTTCGGTGTGATGCTGCCGAACACTTAGGTATTTCGGAGTGTAACTGCCATAACATCCTGGACCCAAATTTGGGGGTATTTTGGGATTTTTGGGGGGTTAAAAAGCATCATGGAGGGCGAAAAAAGCAAATTTCTAGTTAATATCCTCCAAGAATAACAGAACCCTACGTCTCCTTGGTTCCGGCTTGTAACAAGATTCAATTCTTACTATATTCATAGCAAGGACTTAGGTAGGAGGGAGGCAACTATTTCGGACTGGACTAAAGTTCATAACTCTTAGAGGTCCAATACATCTTAAGGCCCAAAAGGATTCATCCATATTCAATTAAAAAAGGCAATTGTTCCTTACATTGAGCTTATAGCAAGATAATGACCACTGCATGTAATATACTATCATCAATTTCACTCACATAATGGAGCCTACAAGGTTGTTATGCATATCCTCATACATAACCACGCCTACAAATAGTCATTTGCACTCACTCTCAAGGTACACACTCATCTTGAGTTGTTGCTCACAAGAGCGTTGAAGTGCTAACCTTTTGTAGGTATGTACCCCATTTTTCACTGTGCCTAGTGCTAACAATCACTATCGTGATATGTCTTATCTCACCGGAGGAACCATCTAGTTATAATACTTCATACTAGGTACAAAGTTAAATTATTTGAATCTTCATAATAAACTAAACTTATATCTTATAGCTTATAAGCTAAAAGATCGGTTTGTTAACATTCTTTTTATCATGAGTTTATATATAGCTTATTTTCCGGACACTATTTCAAATAGTTTTTTTAGCTTATATAGCTTATCATTTTTTTCAACGTTTACCTTTAGAATTTATTTTAATTTAAAACTAGTTTAAAGACTCGTGCGACTTTTATTCGATATTTAACTTCATCATTATGTTTCTAAAAGCTTAGAATACAAATCACCACATTCTATTTACAAAAAAATAATATTAATACATGTACAACGTGACCTTTCCACGTTGAGCTTCCTCCTATTTTCTTCTGTTTCCATCATTGCTCTATGTCATCAATCAGAGTCCTTCTTCAATTACTTCAATTATATTGATTATTATTTTAGATTAACAGAGTTGTGCAGTTATCTTAATGGCTTTCTCGTTCCTAGATTATTTGATAATTGTCTAGATATTTTGAGATCTGCAAATTTTGAGGTTTCCGATTTGCATCTAATTATATTATTGTTACTATCCGTATTATCATTAATTTAGACTATTTTTACTATCCTCGTCATTCTTAAAAGTAAAAATAAATTTAAAATTTAATTTCAGCAAATAAAATTGATTTAATAATAATAATATTAAAAGATATATTCATTAATAAATTTAAATTATTATCTTAAGTATAAATTTGATATAAATTTTATTATAAATTTTTTTTCTTGTAGTTATTATTTTTTTTTTTACATAACAATTTTATTATTAATAATGTTTTTTTTTATGTCATTTTACGTACATTTAGCAGTAATTAATTGAATGTTAATTTTATCATTTCAATTAGTCAATCAACCATAAGCGATAAATTATCAACAACCAATCATCAACTATATATTATAAGCAATCAACTAACATATTATTAACTATATTTTTACCAAAACAGAACTATAATTTCAAGCTTCTACAAACTCACATAGAATGACTTAATTCCATTGCTTATGCAAACTCATTATACATTCCCTTCAAAATGGGTAATCCTGTCAAATACAAACGAAAGAAACAGGTCTAGGTCCTTGTTTGACGACTGACGAGTAGACTAGGATAAATTATATTGTTGGACATAATGTTCTATATTCAGAAACATCATGTTTCAAAAAAAGATCATCATCATATTCATATAAATTATAACAACCAAATCTATGCAGCATTCATTAATACATGAATGAAAATGAACAGTAGAAGAAGTGGTCCCCCAATAAAACTAAGCATGATCAGGACATGTCCAGGATGTATGTGGCAGAAACATAATCGACTATGATGCTGCTTGAAACATATACCTTAGGAAAGAAGGACACCAAACAGACAGGTAGGAAAGTGAAATTTCATGGAACTGCATTGAAATTTTTCAAGTGCGGATTGAAGCAAGCAAGGTCCCAGGTTTTTGTTTGAGAAAACCCCGGTAATTTCTTGTGCTCAAAATTCATCACAACATGAACACCACCACTTCTAGATTTTTTTTTGTTTTTTTTTTTTGACAAACTTCTAGATTTTTCTTAAGTAAATGGAAGTCGAAACATTGTCAACTTCGTACAAGATGAAAATATATAATGCAAGACCACGCCATAGCGACATTGGAATAATTAAAAGGAAAATGTTATTTAAAAACATTTGTTTGACAAATATACAACAAATATATTTTTTGCTTTTTTTAATATTTTTTACATTCTATATCCATTTTTGTGAATAGAGATAGGGTAAATGTCAATTTTGTGTCCTGGATTTGATGTCAAAATAGTAAACCTCGAAAAGGAAAATGACAATATACATTGTGAATGCTACAGAGGGCCATCTTTAAAAGTTGTTCACCATAAACCGTGATTAAAATTATTAATAATTATCGACAATATATATATATATATATATATATATATATATATTCTTAATTAAAATTAAAAATCACTTTTTTCGTCTTTAGCACTAAAATAATGACATAATTGACGTCAGTTAATTCAAATCAAAACAACAACATAATTCTCAAATTAGACTATTTTACTCAATTTTATAAAAAAAAAAGATTACAAAAAAGTGTTGTTAATTAAGAAAGAGTGTAATCTAACCTCTTATGTTGATAAGGAGGTTCAATTGCAACGAACGACTGGTTTGCTCGTCTCCTCATGAAGCAACCAACATTACCCTCTTCTACGGTTGTTTAAAGTGATCGTTGACGTGTTGGTTCACTTTGCCGCCGCAGACTACTTTGTTCATGTTCATAACTTCACGATTTGGTTTGGTGGCACTATGTGTTAGGGATCAGCCTTGTTTGTCAAGCTCCAACATGCATGTGTTTCAAATTGTTGGGGTGTGTGGTTGGCGTTTCGGATATTTGATTCTTTGATTGTGTTTTTAGATCCAATGAGATTTGCAAATTTTTAAGTTTACCTCAACTGCACTAGTGTTACCTTAATATCTCTATTAGTCCTCATGATTGATTTATGACTATTGTGATATTCTAGTCATTCACTATGTTTGACATTGGACTGTTTGGCTTGAAAGAGCCGATATTACTTGATGTCGTTGATTGTAGTGAGTTGATGGCGTTGATTGCCGTGTTGACGATCAATTCATTCGCCATCTTTTAGAATTTAGACCTCTGGTTGATGTCATTTTCTTAATTTGATTTTGGGCTCGTACACAAGTTTGTTGGCTTGTGCCTGTGTTGGTGCTCGCTTGCGAGAATTGACTATGGTTTAATCCATTTGTGTTGGTTTATATATTTGTATTGCTAGTTAGATTCGACCTACGCTTTTATGTGCAGTTGTTGAATCATGTTTTACATCATTCAATTTTTGCACTTCTTTATTTTTATTAATCTACTTTTTCTTTTGCTTAAAAAAATCATATATGTATTATGTAAGTACACTCTTAGTGGGACTTGGTTCTCTAGATAGTTTTTTTTCTTTTCCTTTTGCTTGCCTTCTTGTACAAAAAAAAATGTAAATTATACTCTTAGTGAATAATACAATCTCTATTATTTTATTCTTGATGATTGTTAGTAATAGTTTTATAACAATATTTAACTATGTAGAAATAAATATATTCTACTGTAGATATAAAATTAAATTCTTTTTATTTTCTATATACACAAAAATCAAAATTTACAAACTTTTCAAGACTAAAAGCATATTATTTCACCTTAATGTCTTTTATTTCTTTGGCATTATTTTTAATTAATGGTGGATGCCTGGACTAGCTGGATGAAACTAAATTTGGGGGGTACTTGTCTATCTCTGCCCTGCATATTCTTCCTATTATGGAATTGACAAGACTCTGATAGGACAAAAAAAACACAAGAATCCCATTCCTTTTCAAATTTATACACTGCACTTCAAGTTCCTTGTGAACCATTTATCTCTATAGACATAGTCTACAGAGGAGAAGGAGAATTGGGCGCCATAATGGCTTGTGCTTTGATGGGATTGAAGTTCAGGTCTGTGGGTTATTATGTATGGAGTTGTCCATATGACAGAGATTTGGGCTTTGGGTTTGGTAAAAAGTAGATGTCGATTTGAAACATCATGTCTCGAAGATATATATATATATAGGGTTTTCTAACTTGAGGATAGTTTTGTAACTTTCATTTAAAATGTTCTTTAATTTGCACCCACTTTGCTAATTTACACCCACTTTGCTAATTTACACCCACTTTATTTTAAAAAGGGACACATGACTTAACATGGAACACTTCATTCATCGGACAAAGGAAATTGCTTGAAAGACACCTGACTTTTCCAATTCAATTAATTATTTTCTTTAATTAATTAAATGACATTTGTTTTTTTGTCCCAAGTAAAAAGGTGCACCTTGCTAACTTAGACCTTCATATTTTTAGGTGGGTCTAAGTTAGCAAACTCCTATATATATTTCTCTTTAGGACCCCTTTATTGCTCCTCAGGCCCCGTTCCGACCAAAATGCCCTTAGGGGGCGTTTGTTTCGGAGATTATAAATGTATTCCTAGGAATCTTAAGATGGAAATAATAATTCCCATGTTTGGTACAATGGATATAAAAATTGTTCCAGGGAAACAATTATACCCGGGAAAGAATTTTTGCCTATGTTGCCTTGCTTTCTATTCCCCCCTAATAGAGGTGGGAAACTTTTATTCCCAGGTAATTTGAGTCGGTTAGTGTAAAAGTAGTGGGTACCCCCACTAACTAAACATAATTTCGATCACCTGTACAAAAAGTATAACTGTTACCTCTTGGATTTATCATTTAATTGCTTCTTTGTTTCCATGAGTATTTTTGCATGATCCAATTTCCAATTGTTTGTTAACTTCATAAATCATACTATAAATGTTAACTTATTATTATATCTTAGTATTATGACAAATGAAATAAGACCAAGTTTAGTTGCAGAGAATTTTTTTTTAGAATCGTGGAAGGGTATTTTTTGAATTGTGATATTTGTTATTCAAAATACATATTAAAAATAAAATATATTAATTATTTTTAAGAATTCAAAACAAAAATTCCTGGGAACTAACAATTCTACCCAAACACTTTTTTAGGAAATTTATTCCCCGCATAGTTATTCCTAGGAAACTTATTCCTGGGATTAATTTTTTATACCGTGAAACAAACGCTCCCTTAAGAAAGTGATTCAGAATGTAGAATCGGAAATTATATATATTTGGAATGTATATTCCGAAACTAAGTTACATACATAGAAAGGCCGAGTTGTTGAACAAATCACATTAAAAAAGTGAATTCAGACCTTACGTTCTGAAGTGTGCATAACACAGAAATTTACATACCTGAGGCAACAAATCATCAACTTCATTACTACAATCATTGATCTGAACTCATTTTCAACTTCCCACACACTGACCAATTCATATTCTTCTTTCTCTACGCAACTTCCAAAACCTGTTCATACACCTCATCCTTATTATTAACAACAGGAACAACAGGACCTTCAAACTCCACAGAAAAAACGGCATCGTTTGGCTTCAAATCAAGTCCCAAAGCAGACACGATCTTGTGAACAGAAGGACAACCGGTGAGTCCAACGAGACGGCGGAGATTGTGGTGATGGTGAGAAGAAGAGGAATCATTGTTGGAAGGACACGATTTTTGTGTTATATAAGCTAAATTAGATTAACTAGTTTTCTGAACCTAAATTAGATTTTTGGGGGGCCTAGGATTCATGTGCCCTTAGGGCACACACATGTGCCTATAACAAAACCATTGATTTCCTCTTTTCATTAAAAAAAAATAACAAAAATTGATATAGGATGAAACATGGAATGGAAAAAGAATTACATTATTATTATTTACCAGCTAACATTTTCAATTTATATACTATCATGAATTTCATTGGGGTACCTTAACTGCGATCACAGTCATATATATTACCCATCAGTTAAAAAATAAAAATTGGAGGAATATTTTCTTTAAAAAAAAAAAAACCTACTATAATGTAATTTAACCTTCATCTAACCGATGATCAGACGGAATTTGACCAAAAATATCAGGACAGGAGTTCCAACTTCTTTGTTGCCGGGCCTCCCAATATCCTCCTACGTAGCGGTAGGTACCGCTTGTTTTATCCCTAGCAAACCATAGTGGTTCCCAACCGCTCTCTTGCATCTTCCTAGCCTGAATCCCAACAAACAAAAAAAAGAAAAACAGTGTTGAATCAATAAGACCAGACATGATAGTCAAATATATTGGACCTTTCTCTAAAATTTATACTATCAATGAATAATATAAACATGAAATCCACTAGCATATTTTATCACTACAATTTCCTCCCCGACAAAGGTACCTTTTGAATCATTTCTGACCTTATCCACCAGAATGGATTCAGTGCAGTCGAGTAAGGTGCAGTCAGTAGCTCCGAGCCAGTTACATCAAAATCAAATGACTCTGACTTTAAGGCAGTTTTGATTTTGTAAAGTATAAAAATTCTGACTTTAAAATCTGAACAATCCGATTTTGATATGGTAAAGTGTTCCTCTGTACAGTTTTTCTCTTAATATTTTCTTCACAAGAGTACTCAATGTTTTTTACTTAAGAGTACTCAATGTTGATGACTGAATTGAGAGAAAAAAAATTGTTGTGTTTGCACTTTGCAGCAAATTGAAAAAGACACAGAGATGTTTTTAGTCATTAAAATTTCAAAATAGGGTAATTATTGTTTTCATCTCCACACAAAAATTTTATGCTTTTGGTTCCCTTGTGAAAATGATCACAACTGGTCCTTCTCACTCAAAAAGAGGGACCAAAAGCTAACTAAATTTTTGAGAGACTAAGCAGTACTAAACTTATTTTAGTGGACTAATAACATGTTTACGTTGTTTAAAATGAAAATGCAGATTTTCAGCAGAATGGACAAAGGGCAATACGATGCCGATATCTGAATAAGATATTTCATTCCCCTTTTCACATGAAGGGTGGAAATACTATAATTTGAATAAACATTGAGAATTAAGAGAAAGTATCAAAGTATAAATTTTTTCGAAAATTTAAATCTTATCTACCCATGTAATAATAAGCTGCATCTCAGGATATTTCCTATTTACTACTTCATTATTCTATGAAGACCAGCGTTTCTTGGTCTACAAGGAATGTCATGTGAAATTCATACAAACCAATGAGGGCAGATATGACACCACATTGTGAACCACTTCATAAAAAATGTTTCTATTTGATATGAATCTCTAAGTAACCTAGTCATTCCCCTCTCTCATATATAGAGGGGAGTGACCAGATCAGAGCTTGGCCCGTGAGCAAAACAGAATCATGTAAAATGGGACTAAAAGCTTTGGTATATTCTTCATTTCTTATCCCTTTTCATGGAATCGAAGTGTACCAATTTTTAAATCTCAAGCCTATTTCGTTTGCTTTTTGACTTACAACACAAATATATGAAATGCATAAGATAAAATTAAATATTTACCTGCCGTTGTCGCTGCTCTAGCCGTAATTTTTCTGAATTTGCCTTTTCAAACTCCCCATTTTCCAAATACCTCTGATCTGGTCTTAACCTAGAATCCGTAGGTGGCAGCTTTTCCTATATGCTCAAATAAAATTGAAAATCAATGTTCAATTCCAGACATAGGATTACTTGGTCCGTGTTACATTTAAATTATCTTATACTTTATAGATCCGTCATGTTATAGAAATGGTCAAAGGATTCCCGTGCTGAAGCAAGTAATAATTTTCTCATGTGGTAAAAAAGGACAATGAAAAACACCTCTAAAAGTAAAGGATCAGTAAAAAGTACACACCTTTAATCCTGGGGTTAGTTCATTTAATGTGATAGCAAAACGAGTTAAGTTATATCTAGTAGGAAACTTGGGAGGCTTGCTCCGCTTCCATAGTATATGTGCTTCAGAAAACGATTCATAACCTTTTCCCTTTCCACCATAATCTCCATTAACATAATACATGCTTTCATCCCACTTTCCAATTAAGGTAGCCAATGTTTTCCCATTTCTGTCCTGAACAATACCTTGAACCTGAAAAGACAGACAAACTGCAATAAGAAACGATACAATAAAGGATGACATGCCAGGTACTATATTACACAAAAGTTAAATTGTGGCAAAAACATTCCTCTGAAAAGACAGAATCGGTAAAACATATAAAAGCACCTGGTGAGGATTGCGATCAATTATAGATTGTTCCTTGAATTTCAGTTTACATGAATATTCTTTGTTTCCCTGAATGCGCATTGTACCATAATGATCAGAATACAGCTTTCCCAAAATGAGATTGTATATTGATGTAGTAACCTGGAAGAATAGTTCCAGTTTAGAACCAAATCTGAGTATAGAATTTTCTCTGTGGCCTTCAACACATAACAATGGAAGACGATAAATGTACCTTGCTCCACTGAAATACTTCACCGTCATCAAATTCTAATGTCAAAATACCAACAGGATCAAGTTGAATTGATCGCCCCCAAAATTTGCTCTTTAAGTTGCTATCTGCCCAAAATTTCCAACCTGTACCCTCACAGTGACATGCAACTATCATAGGGTGGTGACTAACCTGAGGAAGCACAAATAAGTATTTTAAATTCATAGTGCAAATAGTGGTTGTAGAAAGTAGAAACAAACATATCACTAGTTAAATACAAATCAAGTTCTATTGTATTTGATAGGGTTCTATAGATCTCAAGCACACAACCACATAAATTTCCATTCATCAAATTAAGTTGGGTAGATTTGGGTTTCTACTTGAGTTTTTCCTCAAAACTGAACTGTTTCCTTTTCATCCTGGACCAAGTAGTTCTAAGGAACTCAAATAAATATAACTACTTATACATAAGGAATCTCAACAAATAATAAACTCGAATACATTACATATATCATATAACAATCACAAATGACAGTCACATGCTCTCGCACCCTTTCAATTCTGTCTGGTCCATCAATTACGGGTCATCTATAAGTATAATGCTAAACACACATTAAGGCTTGCGGCATTCCCTATCCTTTCAACATCGCAACCTCTACTCCCCATAAGAACAATACAAAACTTTCACTTGTTATGCTATTGTTCTAAGGTGTTAAATAGTATATTGCTAACATATATACAATCAAATTAATCATAACGAAAGATCGTGTAATAATAATATCATTGTGTAGACTAAGATTAAACCTTCTCAGAGATGAAACGAAAGCCTTTATCTGGAAAGTCGGCCTCATATGTCTCCCCCAGTAATGGATTAAAAGGTTTGCAAATTCTCCCATCAGTTGAAGCATAGGCAGATACAGCAAAAGCAGCAACATTGAGAATCCTCATAAGCGTATTGCCCTGCATGACATTATCAATGGTTTTAAAGAGTTGAATCATTGTTCCCAGAAATACACTGAAGAGCTAACAACAAGTATACACATTATGAAACTTGGGTACTAAATCCAGACTTACTCTTCTTCCCCATTCATAAGCTCGGTCAAGGAGATATGAGTACTCCATTTCTTCACAGCATTTTTGAAGTGAGGAAAGAGGTTCATTAAAATAAACAGGGAGGCAGACTTTAGTTAGATCCTTCCCAATATTATCCTTAATCAATGACCAAAGACTGACACCTTTCTCTTTTTCAACAGGTTCAGGCAATTTATTACGCCGCTTAACGCGAGGATAGTTCGTCCCAACAGATCTAATAGAAGGATCTATATCCCCCTCGGATCCAACTACAGAGATTCCTTCATCATCTGAAGAAAAGGATGAAGTCTTACTTTTAATAGAACTGGATGATGATATAAAATCACGTGTGTCAAAAAAGGCGGCATCATCATCGTCGTCTGTATCTTCCTCTGCTACGTCATTTCTCTCATTATCATCGTCAGACCCACTTGCACCAATTTCTGGATAAAAAATTGAAAAGGGAAACAGTACGTAGAAAATCAGTGCAACAAATATAATAGCTGGCATGAAAGTATTTCAAGTTTTTTAAGAAAATACATATGCAAAACCAAAACCAAGCATCTAAAAGTTCTTAAATTATGAATGGCTGAATATTCGAAAACATACCACCAAACTTTTCCTGCCTCATTGTGGAAGAAGCCTCTTGATCATTCCATTTTCTTTGGCTCTCATCAACTACAGTGTTTTCCAGGTCAACCTTCTCTGTCTACAATGATTAAGTACAAATAAATTTTATTACTACATCAGGAAAACAAAATATATATTTCTTATTTTGAAAACAAGGAAAACAAAATATTAGCCTTAAATCTTAATCAACAAGTCAATAAATATAAAGAAAGAAGCAATGAAAAAAATAGATCAAACAAAAACCAATCCAAGAATTTTAATGAGGGACCACCATTTCTTGATTAAAAGAAATATTAAGACAGCAATTTGATGCAATCAGCACTGTAGGGAAAAGTTTGTTTGCAAAATACATTAATGCATAATGTGTTATCAATCCAAATATTTATGAAAGTGCAAGAAATTATTGGATAAAATAATATAAGATAATTCATATTTAGGCATAGTATATTATTATTTAATCAATCTCTGGTGCTCCTGTGCATGACCTTCAATTGGTGAAAGACTTCTTCAGAAAGATAAACAAGCAAAACCCGTAAATATATCTCAATAGTGTCTCTTTTCAACCTTATACAAATATAAATTTATATAAAGAGAATTCAGTTGAACTCGTGCATAATAAGTTGAAGGAAAAAGTTCAAAATAGTATTCTCCTAGTTTTAAATTCAAAAATTATCATAAGAATTAACCGAAAATAAGAAGATCATTTTGACTTTGTATAAACACACTATAACTAGAGCTTCATTTTTTCTGATTTAAAATTAATATCTTAGAGACACTGACACCAAAGCCCTATTTGAAGCATTTAATTAGTAAAGTGATTATGTATACAGGATAAGGAACTAACTGTTTGCTAAAATCAATCGGAAAATAAACAGGGAAAATTTACCAAAGATTAAAGAAAACTGAATATTAATAATTAAGGCCATTAGATTTTGGCTTTTAGTTGCGAACATACAAAAGTACAGCTAAAAAACGGGGAAAACTATACAATTGACACATGTACAGGCTAATACACGATTCTCTACTTTCTTTTAAATGAAAAGAAAAAGGACAGATACTCCCCCTTCTAACTGATCAATTTAAATGATACTAAGAAGGACCAGCATTCCTCGGAGAAGAAATCTAACAAAATTAGGCATTTTGATTCTTGTGATGTGTTCTACGTTTCATTAAATGTACCTCCAAGTGGCGTAAATTGTCAATTAGTGCCAACTGCTTTTGCTTAAGTAGCAAAAGCTGGTTTTGTAGAGCTGCATACTCATTTCTCATAATTTGCTCACTATCCTGGATGGCTGCCTCACTAACACCTTCTTGCATAAGCCGATGCCTCAGCTTTTCAGTTGAAATGGCCAAATAGTCCACCGGAGCCATCAGCTCACTGATGGACATCCGGGGAAACATATCTTTAACTGCATGCAAGGCCTCCAACCATGCCACTCGATCTTCACGAGTTTCTGCTTTCAAGTGCAGTGTCTTTGTACCAGTGAAAATGGAAAACCGTTTATCATCTGATCTGCTCTCGCGAATAGTTGAAACCTACAGTCAAACCTTTCTTCCAGTAAAAACTAACACACAAAACAAACATGGATATGATCATATAAAAAATAAAATTACCAATCCCTAATTGCAGAGCTTATCAACTATCATGCCATATATTAGTATATCACATTAACATATGATTCATTAATAGCTAATTGCATATTGAAATCAAAAACTTAAGATAACTCATATTCAAATTCATTCATATACAGGATAACATTTTTTTCATTAATTCATATACAGTGTAACATTTTTTTTATTACTTAATCAATTAAAACAGCAATTACTAGTTATGAACTTCAACATGCAAAAAATAAAATGAAATGAACATCGATTAAGAGAGGAACCTTGAGGTGGATTTCACCGAAAGCCTTTCGCTGATTTTGAGAGTGGTGAGAATTGCGGTTGCGAGAGATAATACGCATGGATTCATCACCAATAACCTTGAATCCCTTCTCGGTTTCAGGATTGATTACGATCTTATCATTTCCATGAATCTTGTAATAAGAGAGAACGCCATCTTGCAGCACGAACCACCGATGCCTCCATCCTCTACCATAGTTCACCCATTTCTGTAGTATTCCTGATATTCCATTCCCAACCAGGTCGTTAATCCTAACGTCAATCGCCGTTGGAACCACCAATTGCTGTTGTTGATGACTTCTACGGCTGCAATCGCCACCGTTGGAGATACTGTAGTTGATGATGTGGCTTGGAGATGATTCGGATCTCGCCGAGATGGAGGACGGATGAGGAGGCATGGATAAGGCAGAGAGATTAACGGAGCTTGTTCAGTGTTCCACGGGAGATTGATGATCGGAGACGGCGGATAAATGATGCGTATGTTTAATGTGGAGAAAGGATTACGGCGATGGAAGGTTTTGTGGAGGAGACGAGGTGGTGGAGAGTGGTGGCGAAACCGGGAATGACGGTGGTGATGAAATTGAGGTTCATGTTAAAGTATTTTTTTTTATAATGGGAGGAATGGAATGGAAGTGTCAAGACACAAGACAGAAAATGTAAATCCGCGTCAAGGACCAAAAACGGTTACGTGCTCAAAAATTTGACCAACTAAATAATTAAATATTAATAGTACAATATAAGTATATTAATATTAAATAAATAAATAAATGGGTGTGCTTTTTATGAATGCTAAGAGGAAAAAATAATTGTCTAAATTATAAGGGTAAAATGATTTTGTACCCCACTATTTTCTTCAAAACATGAAATTTTTAGTCTTCTTATTTTATAAATTAATTTTTTTGTCCGTGATTTTAATTTTTTTTTAGTTTTGATCCTCTTGCTCATTTTGAAATCAATTTTGTTCATGTGACTTTATAAATAATGATACTGCAGTGGTAAGGTGAACAATCTATTAGATATAGGGATGTCAACGTGACTGGAATTGACAGATAATTTGTACTACATAATTTTCCACCATAAAACAAATGATTCTCGTTCCAATATTTCATTTTACTCCCTCTAGTCTTATATATAAGCAAAAATTCAAAAAACCACACCCTTTAAGAAAGTTTGTTAAGTGCATTGATTTAAGAGAAAAAATATTTTATTTTCAATTATACCCTTCTTGAAAAATGTAAAACATTGCATTTATTGGTTGAATCAATATTTAATTTAAGGGTAAAATTGGAATAATGACATAAAACATAATGGTTGAAGTATACTTTTGCTTATATTTGAGACTTTTAATTTTTTTGTTTTGTTGCTTATATTTGAGACCGGAGGGAGTAGAGAGTATTCTTTCTCTATCCTCATTTTCACGGATTCCTCTATTGAGGTAAAATTTCAATTTGATGTTTTAAAGATAACAAACATCTTAATTATATTTTAAGTGAATTCTGATCATTTTGTGATCTAACAAGTGTTTTTGAGTGATTAATTAAGCCATGAATAAAGCTCATTCATTTTTTTTGAATAATGATGAAAACAAATAGCTTTTGAGAATGTTCGGGGAACATACCCAGATTTTACATACAAGATTTTTCTTATCATAAGCACTTAATTTAAAACATCTGAGCAAGTGACAAAGAAGCACTTTATTGCAAGGAATTTAGTGCCAGTTTGTTATAACTTTTAAAAAAAAAAAATCACTTATTTTATAAAAATAATCACTTTTAAAAATATTGCATTTGTTAAGAGTAGCTTCTCAAATAATAGATTTTTTTAGAGGAGAGAGAAAAAGAAATGTTAAAAGGAGAAATTTATATTATAATTAAAAAAATCACTTTTACATGTTGTATCCAAACAAACTAAAGATTATTTTAGTCAAAAAAGTGATTTTTATTACAATAAACAAACACAAAGTAAATTCTATTTTTCTATAAAATCTCTAAAAACTAATCTCTAAATTATTGAATATCAAAATCACTAATTTTTTAATCTTTAACAAACGGGTTCTTATTCCACAAGATCTCTATAGGATTTAAGTCATTTATGGCAAGATTTTTTTTTGTGCCATAAATATTCATTCATTCAAATTGAAACATACATAGATCATTTCAAATTTAAGATCGCTAAAATCTGAAAAAAGTGAATCTACAAACAATCTTGCAGCACCTAGGTTAATAACATACAACAACATTATGAAAGTGCCTACAAGGATGACAAAATAAATATAACCGGAATATTCATACTTTCGGATCTGCAACGTATCCAAGTCTTCATCGTATCTATAATGAGTTGGGGTGGATATGTCAATTTAAATCAACGAAACACGATACTAAAATGAAAAACCAACAAACACCGCATAAGACGACGACAAACACAACGCCACACAAGATGATGACAAACACAAAATCACAAAGAAAAAATTTAAAATATATGAAAATCACTTATTTGAATTGAAAGAAAGGAAAAAACAATTTAGAGGGGATGCTTTTGGGTCAAAAATTGACCCTAAAACCACCCTTCTTTTGGTGGATGAAGAAGAAGAGAAACTAGTAAGGATTAAATAGTGGAATATGAAAGTTTCTCTTTTGGTCATGTTTAAGGAATAAACATAAACATGTCTTTGACAAATTAAATTTTAAAGCTCACATGCTCTCATCGTATTATTTGAAGACATTGTATGGACCAATGATGATATCAAGACAACAGCTCAAAAATCAATTAATGGCTTGTACTTCTTAAGGAATTTCAATGAACATTCTTCGTCTTTTTCTTACAAAGAGAAGCTAGATGTACTTTCTATAGTACACGTGAATAGTAATGGATAAGAAGCACAGTTGATTTATTACTTCTGCTCTACACAAAGAACGTAAAGAACAAACAAGCAATAACCTCTTTGATCTAGACCAAGTATCAACAAAATTCTAGAGAACGCTTTGAGAACGTTCTTACTTTTTGGACAGCTTTTATGCACTTTATTTGATCATCCAATCCAGCTGTCTCCAAGAGTTGTAATTTGAATACAACGGTTATTTTGCAATGTTGTACCTTGGAGAACAAGGAATAACAACTTGATAGACTCATACTCACGCTCCTCAACTTTCTCATATCTTGAAGATCAGTCTGAGAACGTTCTAGCTAGCTAGCAAATTTACTCTCTTTCATAAACATTATATTAATATACCTTTTGATGGATCAACAACTATTTTTTGGCTCCTCTTGGACATACTTGGAGGCCACGCAACTCAGAGCAAGCCACTTGGGTGCTTGAAGAGATAAGAGTTTTACACCAAATATACTTGACTTTGTCGTTCAAGTTATCATGATCTTTAAATACACTCACTCCCAGCTCTCTGACAAACATACTTGGATCAGTATACTATTGAGTAAATTGAGTGCATTTGTTCTAAGCTTCTCAATTTGATTGAATTTTATTTGTAAGCTTGTAACCTAACAACTCTTTGTAAAAAGAAAAGATTGGCTCAAGTCAATACGTAATTATTGATTGAGTGTAGGGTGGCACATTTTAACCGGTTATCATGGATTAACCATAACCAAATCCATATCCAATTTTAAAAACCGGTTAATTATGTTTTGGTTTTATAACCAAATCCATTATTTTTTTATTTGAATATCCATAACCAATCAATGGATGACCATAACCAAATTTTATGTCCAAATTCCTTAAAGTTCAAATTCAAATCAAATTTTTTCCCGAAAAAATAGGAAACTTTTTTTTAAAAAAAATCGAAAATTTTTTTCAAAATAAAATATCGGAACTTTTTTCCGAAAATACATCGGAAACTTTTTTATCTGAAATTGAAACTTTTTCCCCCGAAAAAATCGGAAACTTTTTTCCACGAAAAAATCGGAAACTTTTTTCCGGAAAAAGATCGGAAACATTTTTTTTTTCAGAAAAAACTCCCGAAGTATTTTTATCAGAAATCGGGAACTTTTTCCGGAAAAAAAAAAAATCTAAAGTTTTTCCAGAAAAAAGATCGGATTTTCTTTTCCAGAAAAAACTCCGGAAGTGTTTTTATCTGAAATCGAAACTTTTTCCCCGAAAAAATCGGGAACTTTTCTCCGGAAAAAGATCGGAAATTTTTTTTCCAGAAAAAACTTCGAAAGTGTTTTTATCTGAAATCAGGAACTTTTTCCGAAAAAAATCGAAAGTTTTTGCGGAAAAAACTCCGGAAGTGTTTTTATCTTAGATTGAAACTTGTCTCCGGGAAAAATCGAAAGTTTTTTCCAAAAAAACCGAAAGTTTTTGCGGAAAATTTTTTCCGAAAAAATCGGGACCTTTTTTTCCGGAAAAAAATCGAAAATTGTTTCCCGATAAAAGATTGGAAACATTTTTCTGAAAGAAAGATCGAATAATTTTTGTCCTAAAAAAAACTTTGTAATCGAAAACTGAATTTTTAAAAAATCCATTTTAAAAACTAGAATTTATACATAAAAACCGGTTTTGAAAAAAAAAAACCAGTTATTAAACTAAAAATCGGTTATAAAAGTGGTTATGGACATAACCGGTTTTATAACTGGTTTTGTAAAAACAAAACCGGTTATGATATTTGGTTTTAATTTCCGGTTATAATAAATGGTTATGGATTGGTTATGGACGGTTATTTTGGATTATCCAAGATGTTCAACCCTAATTAAGTGACACCTCTGCATAGTCTATAAGGCTGACATTGACAGTAGTGACATTATTTCTTTATTGTCTTCTCTTAAAAACAATGGTGTAAATGGAATTGGTTATTCATGTGCTAATACATATGAAAAACCAAGTTCATCAAGCATATTTGAAAATGCTTCACCTTTTGATCTATATTCAAAATTTGTACCTGATAGCTCTCAGATGATACAAATGGAGAATAGAGGTCAGGTAACTAACAGTCTAGGACCCTTAAGCAAGTGGGTACCAAAAGACAAAATTGTTTATTTGGCTGCAGGACAAATGAGGAAAATAGACTCTCCACTCACATGGACTCATGTGACTGCAAATGGAAGAAGAGCAATTGTGCACAGAAGGCACATTTTTGATGAATCTGATGGTGAAGAAGATGAAGAAGAATTCATAAGGAACAGAAGAAGATATGATCCTTATGATGAAGAATATGAAGCTTGTTCTGAAGATGACAGTAACTCAGCTTGGAGGAGTAACTGTTCAAGCTATGACACTGACTACAATTAAAACAAGAAGCTTCAATGCAAGGTGAGTATTCTTAACTTCTAACTGACAATTCAAAGGAATAACAATCAAGGTTGAAAATGTTTTCTTTGGACATTTGATTTATCTTAAACGTCCTAAAAATTAATTCTTAGACTCTGAAGTATTTTAGATTTCAGTATCTGAAATAGTTTAGACTCTGAGGAACTTTTCAACCTCTGAAAGTTAAGCCTCTGAAAAGGAAATGAATTGCAAACGTTTGAGTGTTTTCCACTGAAACGTTTTGGCGCTAATTGAACAACACGTACACATGTTCTGATTGGTTTAAAACAGTTAATGATAGTTCATTTCGTTTTTGATTTAATTTTATGTGTTTATTTTATCTTTAATCAAAAACACTGAACACTTGCACTCCTTACACTTTCACAACCTACACTCTCGTTTTCTAGACCATAGAAAAACCTTTGTTTTCTCTGAAATTAGAAAACCCAAAACCCTAACTTCTGAAATGGAAACTTCTACCTCGTCAGTTTCTACTATAGAGTTCTCATTCCCAAAAGACTTACCTATCAACATCGTCAATTGCACAGAACTGTTTAGCATGGAAAAATCATTAGAAATGAAGGGAAAATCATTCCACTTGGTTATGGAACAACCGGTTGATTTCGAAAGTCTTAGATTGAACCAGCACGACATTGAGAAATTCCTCACTGATCAAGATGGAGGATTTAGATACATGAGAATATTAAATGGTCCAATCTATCCTACACTGGTCAAGGACTTTTGGTTTCGGAGCAAGGTGGTAACTGTTGAAGACTACGTCAAAGAATTGACTACATTGAGGGAGTCAAAACCTGAAAACAAGAACAAGACTCCTGCTGAACTAGGATTGAGGGAAGTCAAGGAGGTTGAAGTCAGATCAGTTGTTTGTGGATTTGAAGTGGTGCTAACTCAATCAAATTTGGAAAGTATGTTGTACATTCCAAATGAAGGAAAATTTCATGCCTACAGCGCTACTGAGGCTAAAAGCACTGGTTGTCTAGAAGATATGACTAGAAGATGTTATGAGGAAGGAAAAAGCTCCGAAAGTAATTGGAGTGGTGATCTAAAACCAACTCAGAAGCTTCTAGCCAGGATTTTACTAGGATCAATCTTCCCAAGGAGTGGAAGCTCTGATCAACTCTCTTGGGATCATAGATATTTTATCTATTTTCTCACTAGAGGTTATCAACTTAACTGGGCTAGATACATTTTCTGTCATTTGTGCAAGGCTGTAAACACTATTCAAGGACAGAACAAGCCAAATGTTCACATCATTTATCCAAGAATTCTCAGTGAGATTTTCTATCAATGTGGTATAATTGATGTGATAAAGGCTGCTGGTCAAGATCATCTGCTAAGAGAACTAAGAGCCTCTGCTATATCAGTGAATACCTTGTCCAACATGCTTTTTCTGCCAGGACAAACACTGATACATTCAAAGCCTCTAGAGCAGCTACCAAACTCAGGACCTTCATGGGTAACTACCCTCAACATTAACATACCTCCTGTTGCAAAAGGTATTGTTAATCAGTATATACAAGTATCGGAGAATCAAGGTGAACCCTTTGAAATTGAACCAGAGGATATGAAAGGGAAAATGAAGAGATTGGTAAGAACTAAGGTTGAGTCTGAAAAGCGTGAGAGAAAAGGCAAGGGAAAGATAAAGGTTGTGAAGACAAATGTGGCGGTTTTAGAAGATGAAGATGATGATAATGAGCCTCTGAGGATCAAGAAAAGCAAGATTTCTAAGGAGCTGAAGAAAAAGAAGAAGAATGTTGAGAGCTCCACCATTATTTATTCAGGTACTATAACTGATCCTAAAGGTCCTGTTGTATTAACTCATGAGACTCAGAACCCCCCAACCTCAAACAAACCATCAGAGTCACCTCTAGAATTCCTTGAACAACACTTAGCAGGTGAACTCCCTCCACAATCCAAATCTCTACCATCTGATAATGTTCCAGACTCTGACACTATTCCAGACTCTGAACAAAATCAGAATTCAACTTCAAACCTAGACCAAATCAATTCTGAAACCAACCCACCAAACCAAATTATCTCTGAAATCACTCAACCAGAAACATATGAGATAGTTCAACCAGAACATGCTCAACCACAACCTGAACCATATATCTCACCTGAACATGTTCATTCATAGCTTACACCTCAAACACCCCCTGAACAACAAACAGAACCTAACCTTCAAACACAACCAAAACCTCAAGTTGAAGTTGAACCAAATGAGACCCCAAACTCACCAACCAGAGATCAGGTTGATTAAATGATCAAAGAATTAACTAATGCGCAGTTAAATTCATTTGGTCAACCTGATCATAATCAACAACAACAAATAACCAATCAACACTATCAGACTGCTGAGAAAACCCAAGAGGCTCGGATATCTTCCGCATCTGACTGTGGTGCATCTAAATCACCTCAACATACCATCACACCCTCAAACTCTGAACCTCACCAAACCAATTTCATAACCCCTGATGTCTTGAGTGAATGCAACATCCTATTCAGGCAGGTACATGAATTACATGAGCTAAGGCAATCTTATATGCCTTCAGCAGAGTATGCTGCAAAATGGGTAAGTCTAACAGAAGAATTGGTAAAGGAGTTGTATAGACTTCAAGAAGCTGATGTTAATGAGCAGAAGAGTTTTGACAAAAATAGTGCTACTGAAGTTGAAGAGGTCATTCAGATTTAGAAGGACACAGAGAGGAATCAACCTGAATCATCTTCTGTAAGAACAAGTGATGAGCAAAACCTAATGGAGAAGTTAGCATCACTTGAGAAAAATCTGAATGAGCCTATTTTGGACAATTTGGAAGCAAGTCAAGAGCATCTGAGAAATCCATTGTATGAGGCTGAGATTGAAGAAATTAAAGCCAAGATGGATAAGTATGTGGGACTAATGGAGGTAGTGAATGCTAATCAGAAGGAAATCATGAGAACCCTAGCTTCTCTTTGTAGCCAACCCCAATTAACCCCCTAGGACTTCTTATTTGCTCAAATGTTTATATGACCGATATTTTGTTAGGCACATTGATAGGATTAAGTTCATAACTTTGTATGTTTCTTTAACTTCTTTGTGCTTATCTGAAATATTGGTTCATTTTGTGGTAATCCAAGTGTTTTTATCTTTAAACTACTGATAACTGTTTTCCTTCATTCTTAAGTTTAAACTCTTCAATTGGTTTTTCATTTTTTATTTATTTCATTTACAAACAGTTTTGTTTTAAAATCTTGTGTTCATTAAATTGTTTCTCAATTACTACAACATTTGGATATTCCTTAAAGATTCATATTGCATAACTAGAGAAGAAACATAATAAAGAGAATCAAATTAAACAAGCCAAAAAAATTAAAACTTTATTGAAAACTTGAGTAAATGTTACAAATATTCCAAGAATAATCAACTGGTATCCTTAGATGGTGGAGTTGGGTGACCCAGCTTGGATGACACCTCTCTTGGGGAATCTGACTCATCTGGATCAGATCTCTCTTCCTCAGGAGAAGACTCTAATCCATCTGAGACTTGGACATCAACTTGATTTTCTTCAGGAAAATCTGTATTCAAATACTCAAACCAATCAGAGTCTCATTCATAAGACTATGTTTCAGAATCTGACTTTTTAGACTCTAAACTGAGTGGAACCTCAGGCTCTAGCTTTGTTTTTCTTGATTTTTCTTGCTTATGTTTTCTCCTATATTGACTATCTCTCTTTGAAACTGCTTTCTTCTTCTCTGAGCGTTTCATTTTTTCTCTCAAAAGATCTATCAATAACCTAAGATTATTCTGTGTGAATAAAATGACTAGGTACCTCTCTCCTTTTATAAGCTCATTGGTCTTAAATGCGTTCAACCACTTCTGACTTGACCGTATTGGACGTTGTACTTGTTAATTAAATTGGTTATACTCTTTTTGATAATGATAAAAGGGGGAGAAAGAATATTGGTAAATCAATTGTTGGAAGAAGCGAAATTACTTTGCTTTTTAGGGCTTTGTAGTGCTTCAGAGAGAGAACGTAGGAGAATGGTCAAAATAGTGGCATGAGGTACATGCTTTGATATGACAATCTGATCTTGAGGATTTAAAAATATTGCGCTAAAAGAGCTCTGAACCATTTTTCAAAAGTTGTTGCTTTATGCTCTGAACTGTTTTCAAAACTTGTGTTTCAGGCTATGAACTATTTTTGAAAAGATTTTTTTAAGCTCTGAACTGTTTGAAAAATATTTTGAACTCTGAAACTGTATTTCATGATAACCATCAGAACCAAGTGTGTGTGTATACGTTTCTAGTGCCTCTGATCCTATTGTCATTTAATTTAAATATTTAGTTCATCTTGCATCTTCATTAAGCGCATAATTTCAACGAGAATACATTTATTAGTTGAAGTTTATTATTCATAGATAGTACTTGAGTAAGGGTGCAACTTTATTCAAAGATTATCACACTATGAAAAGAAGAAGCTTGCAAACCTTGTTCTTTATATAGTAAAATATGAATAATTTAAGTCATATAATAAAGTAATTCTGAAACTGATTAAAATTAACTATGGATACAAAATAGGGGGAGCTTACAAACCTAACCCTATGGGATATCAGACTTAGGGGGAGCTTGCAAAACTCAGAAGCCTAATGTCAACATAGCTGATTTTTATCAACAACAATTGTATTTAATACTTAGGGTAAATAGGGTTTTACCCCCCTGCAAAGTTGGCGAATTTTGGATTACCCCCCTGTAAAATTTGTTTTTAGGATTACCCCCCTGCAATATGTAGATTCTGTCGATTAGCCCCCTGACTGTATAAGTGGACATGTGACGTGGACAAAATCATGATGTGGCGTGATACGTGGAATTTTTTTTAATTTTTAATTTTTTTTAATGCCAACTGTAAAAAAATTTGTTTTTTAATTTTTAATTTGTGTTTTATAGTTTTTTAATGACACGTTTTAAAATTTTTTTTTGTTAGTATAATTAAAATCTTTTTTTGTGATATTTTTGTTTTACAAAAGAAGTTTAAAGATTTGCAGAAGAAGAATAACGCATAAATCAGAACAAGAAGTTTAAAGGTTTGCCCTAAATCAAACAATCTAACAACCTAAGAAATCAGAACAAGAACAACGAAGCAGAACTCCGCGATGAAGATTCCGGCGAACACGAACAAGAAGCAGAACTCCGCGATGAAGAAGGGTCCGGCGAACACGAAGAAGACGAACACAGAGCAGTACGACTCGAACAACGATCCTGCGAACACGAAGCAAAACGAATCGACGAACACAAAGAAGAAGCGTCCGACGAAGATGAAGAAGAAAAAGGCAAACAGTAATAACGAAGAAGAAGAAGAAGAGACTCTCAGGTTAGTTTGTTTTTTTTTTTATAAGCTTTTGTATAGTTGTAAGCTTTGATCACTTGTGGTAGGGTCAGATTCTCATTGTTTACTGTGTATTGTTGTTTAGTGTTTGTAGGGTACCCTTTGTTTGTATGCTTTGTTTGTATGTGTGGGGTTAAAAAATACTGATAATGGCACGTGTCTTAATAGAAATTGCATTTTTTTTTCACAGCCAAATGGATACCTTTAGTGTTGTATTCAATCATGGAGGTGAATTTGTAAGTGAAGACAACAAGAGAATTTACAGAGGTGGGGTTCAAACTGTTGTTTCTGGTCTGAAAATTGAACAATTGAATATGTTAAAAATTGAGAATTTGGTTAAGGGTTGGGGTTATGCAAAAAATTCTTTTAGAGTTTGGTCTACATTACAAGGTCAGAAGTATGATGGAAAGTTTTTTGAAGTGGAGGATGATGATTGTGCATATGAGATTGCAATATATGCTAGTTATAAGGGTTGTCAAATGTATGTGGAACATAATGTATATGAAAGTGATAGTAGTCAAGATAGTGATTACAGTGCTGATGATGATGTTGATGGAGTTACCTTCAACGATAGTGAGGATGAGAGAACAACTGCACTTGATGATGGATTTGGAGTTTGTGGATCGGATGAGAGAACATCTGAGGAAAAGAATAATAACATGGTTGTTGGTTTTGTTGGATGTAGTCAGGATACATTTGGAGATGAAGCGTACGTGAGTGATGAATTGGGTAGCTCAGATCCAGATGCTTCTGATATAGAAAGAGGTCCTAAAGCACCAAAGTTTAGGAAAGAGTCACTTAATTCAAATTTTGAATTTGAAGAAGGTATGGAATTTAATTCACTTGTTGAATTCAAAAAAGCTATCAAACATTGGCACGTATTAAATGGTTATGTATATAAGTATGTCAAAAATGAGGGCTATAGAGTAAGGATAGAGTGTGACAAAAAATGTGGTTATTATATGTTATGCTCTAAAGTGGGCCACAAGCACACTTATGCCATAAAGACACATGTCATGTCCCACAAATGTATTAGGTCATTAAACAATAAATGTGCCGATTCAAAGTGGGTTGCTGAAGCTGTGGTCAAGAAAATGCAAACTTCACAGAAAGTTACCATTCAAGACATAATTGTTGACATGAGAAGAAATTATGCATTGAATATTACACCTTGGACAGCATGGAAGGCCAAGAAGATCGCAACTTCAATAATTGAAGGAGATGCTGATAATCAATTTGCTCAGTTGGGGAGGTATGCTGCTGAGTTAAGAAGGGTGTGTAGAAAGAATACCATTAAGCTTAATGTTGACAGACCAGATCCATCATTACCACCTAGGTTTGGGTCTTTTTATTTTAGCTTTGATGGTTGTAAGCAAGGTTTCATCCGAGGATGTAGACCATTTATTGGAGTAGATGGTTGCCACTTGAAGACAAAATATGGTGGCCAACTGTTAATTGCTGTTGGTAGAGATCCCAACGACCAATACTTTCCACTCGCCTTTGGTGTTGTAGAAACAGAGACAAAGGAGAGCTGGAGATGGTTTTTGCAATTGTTAATGGAGGATGTTGGGCAAGATAAGAGGTTTGTTTTCATCTCAGATCAGCAAAAGGTTTGTACTCTAATTATTCATCTTACATCTGTTATTTATGTAATATGTTTGGGATTATTTTGTTGAAATAAAATCTGTTTTTTTGCTGTAGGGATTGGTAGCTGTGTTTGATGAAATGGATAACAGAATTGAGCATAGGCTATGCCTGAGACATCTGTATGCAAATTTCAAGAAGAAGTTTGGTGGAGGAACTGCAATAAGAGATTTGATGATGGGAGCTGCCAAAGCAACATATTATCAAGCATGGGAGCAAAAGATGAATGAAATGAAGGTTTTGGATCACAAAGCTTGGGAATGGCTAATGAGAGTTCCTACTAAAAGTTGGTGTAAGCATGCATTTAGTTTTTATTCAAAATGTGATGTATTGATGAACAATTTGTCTGAGTCATTCAATGCCACAATTTTAGTTGCTAGGGATAAGCCTATTTTAACTTTGGCTGAATGGATAAGAAATTATCTCATGAATAGGATGGCTACATGTTCAGTTAAGTTTGATAAGTGGCAACAAAAGATCATGCCTATGCCTATGAGGAGATTAGAAAAGGAAGTGTTTATGGCAGGTCAGTGGACACCAACTTTCACTGCAAGTGGTGAAGAATGGCAAGTGACACATGCATTTAACACACAACAATTTATTGTTAATATTTCTAAAAGATCTTGTACTTGTAACTTTTGGGAATTGGTTGGGATTCCTTGTAGGCATGCTGTTGCAGCAATAGGTTATATGTTGCATGACCCATTAGACTATGTGAATGACTATTATTCAAGAGATAAGTATGCACTTTGCTATGGTTTTGCTGTGAGCCCTATTAATGGAATGAACATGTGGCCTAAGCCTGACCCACCTGAAAGTGCTTATGAAGACCTTTTACCACCTGTGTATAAAATTGGTCCGGGTAGACCTAGGAAACTGAGAATTAGAGGATGTGATGAAGATGGTGCTAGGAAGAGGTCAAGAGGTGTAATTTACCATTGCACTACGTGTAGTTCCACTGGCCATAATGCCGGTACTTGCAAGAGCAAAACTCAAGACCCAGATGGTTTGAAGAGAAAGGTAAACTAATTTGTTTTAATACAATGCAGTATTTGGTCTGAAATTTATGTATTTCTAATATTAATGTTTGTTCATTATTGTAGAGGAAACCACCAAAAGGTAAAGCTGAAGCTCAAGGCAATGCAAACAATGGACAACAAACTGAAGCTGACAACAATGCAAACATTGGACAACAAGCTGAAGTTGAAGGCAATGCAAACATTGGACAACAAACTGCTGAAGTTGAAAACAATAAAAGTCAATCATTTTTTGATGAGATATCCGATGAAGTAATGGCAACAATTCCTGAGGTTACTGCTGATGATATTCCAAATATCACTCAAAATCAAGGCAACAATGCAGTGGGTGTGAAGAATAAATCAATGAAGAAGAAGAAGAAGAAACCTCTGCATGTGAAAAGAAGAAGCAGTGAAAGGATCAAGATGAATTGGTTTAAAAAACCAATTGTTGGAGTTGGTTCATCTAGTGACCAACCTATAGAGATCTTAGAGCCTGGTGAAGGGGTATTAACACAAGAAGATTCTGCAAAACTTGGAACTTGTTTTAGAGCCATGAAGTCATGGAAGAATATTAAAAAAAAGTAGTGTACATTATTTTGAGTTTGTAATGACTTATTTTGACTTATGCACTTTATGTGCTTATTTTGAGCTTATGCACTTTATGTGCTTATTTTGAGCTTATGCACTTTATGTGCTTATTTTGAGTTTGTAATGACTTTTATGCACTTTTTGTGCTTATTTTGAGTTTGTAATGACTTATGCACTCTATGTGCTTATTACTACCTAATGACATAATGTTACTATCTCATTTTGAGTTTGTATTCAATTTTGATCCTGTATTCAAACCAGAACCAAAACCAATTGTACATGTTACGAGACTTATGCACTCTATGTGAATATTGTGAATGTTACAGGACCAAACCAAAACCAATTGTATTCAATTTTGATCCTATATTCAATTTTAGTTTGATTTCAATTTTGGTCCTGTATTCAATATGTGCAAATTTGATGCACATGAACCAAACCAAAATGTTATGTTACAGGAACCAAACCAAATTTCAATGTTATAACCAAACCGAGATTTGATGCACTCTATGCATATTTTACTGCATAATTATGCAGAATTTACTATGTTACAGGAACCAAACCAAATTTCAATGTTATAACCAAACCAAATTTTTCATTCCTTAATAAAGTTGTAATACAACCATTTGTTACATCATAAACAATACAGTTGCTACATCATAAACTACTAATGACCTTATAAACTACCTATTACATTGACTTGTAGGTGATAGAAAATAAAATCAAAGACATCATTATTACAACCATTACAAGTTGATTCAACTTCTTGCCAATTTCCTTTCCAAATTCCTTGCCGAATTCATTGCCGAATTCTTTTCCAAATTCCTTGCCAAATTCCTTGCCAAATTCCTTGCAAATTTTAATCATCATTTCACTGTTTCCATTGTTCATGGTTCTTTTCTTTCCATTCATCACAACAATTTCATCTAGTTCATCATCCCAAACAAGCAGATCACAGCTTTCCATACTCTACAAAAAAAAATCGAAATTTCAAAAGTATGAAATCAAAATTTATGACTGAAATTCATGAAAAGGAATGAAATATGGCTTCATTATTCTTACCCCACTATTTCGACATTTCCAAAATTTTCTGTTGGGATTTTGGACTGTATTTGAAACCCACAACTTCATGGCCAGATCACACCCACATTTGGGTAAATTGGAACCGCTTGAGTTTCCAATTGATGAACATTTGCTTCCACCCATTTTCAAAAACCCTAACCCCTAAATCTGGTAAAGAAAACAAAATATGGTAAAGAAAAAACAATAAGAATCAATGGAAGACACACAAGAAGCAATAAGAAGAAGCAATCAGAAGAATGAATGGGGAAGAGACGGAGAAGAAGAGGAACACGATGGATGGAGAGAAAGTGGAAGAGGAACACGATGAAGAATGAAAAAGAAAAACGTAAGCTTCTGATTTATGTTTCTTTTTTCTTTTGTTTTGATAATTTCTATCATGTTTTATGTTTATTTTTTAAAAAAATATATCACAAAAAAATTTAGGTGAGGTGTCATGCCACCCAATTAACATAAAAATTAAAAAACAAATTTTTTTACAGTTGGCATTAAAAAAAATTAAAAATTAAAAAAAAATTCCACGTGTCACGCCACATCATGATTTTGTCCACGTCACATGTCCACTTATACAGTCAGGGGGCTAATTGACAGAATCTACATATTGCAGGGGGGTAATCCTAAAAAAATTTTTTACAGGGGGGTAATCCAAAATTCGCCAACTTTGCAGGGGGGTAAAACCCTATTTACCCTAATACTTATGTATGTCATCATCAAAAAGGGGGAGATTGTTGGAACAAAATGTGTTTTAATACACACCCTTGAGTTTTGATGATAACAAGGTATTAAATGGACAATTGATGTTACTAATGTTTAAATTAGGTGTGCAGGCGAATCCAACGTTATATCAAGAGCACACTTGATTTAGACTCTGATGAAACCTATGGAAGTCTGAATCATTACACTCTGAAAGAGTTTAGAAGCAAAAACGTGGTCAAAAGCTAAACAAGATCAGAAGCTCAAATAGGATCAGAATGTCTGCAAGAGTTCAGAAGCTCAGAGAAGTTCAGAAGCTCAAAGATGTTCAGATGCCTACAAGAGTTCAGAAGCTATCTGTTAGTCATGAGTTATTCAGAAGATGAAGACGTTCAGAAGCTGGAATACGAAGGACTATCAGAGGCCATTTATTCAAGACCAATCAGACTCCAAGTTATCAAAGGTTCATCATAAGCAAAGGAATCCCCCTAGTCATCAGAAGGGCTACATCAACTACTCTTTTCAAGCCTGATGATTTGTTCTAAGGACAACTAATTACAACGGTCACAAAGGATGTGATCCTACTCTCTCTAGGAGCTAGTTGTACCTTATTACTGTATTTTGGACAAACGGTAAAGGTAAAGCTTAACTGCAAAGAAGACGTGGCTTTACTCAGCGGATATTCAAAGGCTACAGCTGTCCATTTTACAACGGGAATTTCTCCAACGTCTCAATGTCTTTCTCAACTCATATAAATATGCAAAAGAAAGAATTGATGACTAACGAACTTCATTAGAAAACATCTCTCAGAATAAAGTGAGAAATTGAATTATAATAGAAAACATCTCTCAAATTAAGTGAGAATAGAAACTAGCTCAAGCCTCTGAAGTTATTATCTTGTAATAAGTTTAAGCTTAGAAGTTAGTATTACTCCTGCGTGAGTAATTGATAAGTCTCAATCTTAGTGATTAGAGCAAGGAAGTCTTCTGCTTAGTGTAGAAGCAAGGAAGTCTCTTGTCTTGTGTGACTTGAGCAAGGAAGTCTTAAGCTTGTATGCTTAAGCAAGGAAGTCTCTGATCTTGTGTGACCTAGAGCAAGGAAGTCTCTCTGTCTTGTGTGACTTGAGCAAGGAAGTCTTAAGCTTGTGTGCTTAAGCAAGGAAGTCTCTGATCTTGTGTGACCTAGAGCAAGGAAGTCTCTCTGTCTTGTGTGACCTAGAGCAAGGAAGTCTCATGCTTGTGTGCTTGAGCATCTGAATTGTAATCTTAGTGATTATAGTGAAATCTCTTGTAAGTACAAGGGGACTGGAGTACTCTCAATTTGTGAGGGGAACCAGTATAAATTGTTGTGTCTCTTTCTCTCTCTCACTCTCTCATTTACTCCTTCATCATTCACTTAGCCTTAAGTTGATTGTGTAAACTATTCCGCTGTGCTTAAAGACTCTGATAGATTTAAATATCTAGAAAAGTTTTTAAATATCCAAAACACAATTCAACCCCCCCCCCCCCCCCCCTTCTTGTGTTTTCTCCACGCACCTTCAGAAACCAGTCACGTCTTGCATGAGTATTTGAGAATAGTTTTTGGTAAAACTGATTAACCATTCCCTGAAGTTGTTTAGTTTCCTCAACCCATTCACCAGCCTCATTCTTCAACATTAAAATATTATTCCTCCGTCTTCGACTCACGGTCTTGAGGAGATAATACCGAGTATTCCGATCACCGTCAATTAACCATTTAGCCCGAGATCGTTGAAACCACATTAACTCTTCTTTCTCAAGAATGGTATGTAACTCCACCTGCAGTTTATATTCATGTCTTTTTAAACCACCACTATTATTTCCTTGGTGTATACTGTTTTGAATTCCAGCTAGCCTTGACATAATCTCTTTCTTTTTTCTCATGACTTGGTCAAAATTTTGCAACTTCCACCTAGTGATGCCTCTCTGCACGTTCTCCAAATTATGTAACATTGACATATCACTTCTCCAGCTTTCCTCTAACATAGCTTGATACGAATCATCCAAGAGCCACGCGCTCTCAAATCTGAATTGACGGGGTGCTCTAATGAACATTGCGTCCTTGGGAGAAATCAAGATGGGATGATGATTCGAAAATGCTACTCTTGTTAAGACTTTCACATAACCGTCAGGGAAGCATAACCTCCATTTTTCATTACACAAAGCCCTATCCAGCCTCTCATATATCCGTTGACCACCATGATATATTGGTCCTCGCCAAGTGAATTTAGGTCCCATAGCTCCCAAGTCAAGAAGGTTGCAAGCACTAATTCGCTCTCGAAATTTATTGCACCTTCTCAAGGAAGCACTGGCTCCACCCTTCTTTTCTTCCATAGCAGCAATATCATTAAAATCACCTGCTAAGAGCCAAGCCTCTTGCATATTATTAGCAATGATACGCAAATCTTCCCATAACATTTTTCTATTTTCCTCATTCGGGCTCGCATATATCGGTGTAAAAAACCACTGCTCACCACTATTATAACAAACTTGCAAATGTAGTCACATGCATCAGCTTCATGATGCATGTGACTTGATGAAATAACTTTTGGTGTACCTCCTATATTTGGAGGTCTTGGAACATTATTTGAAGGTCTTCCACCTTCATACCTCCTCCCCCCTCTCCCTCTTCTCCTTACAACGCACACCAAAGACCTATAGATGTGTGTGCCTTTTCTTAGTCCTAGTTTCTTGCTTAGAGGTTTACTCCTCCTAAATATGAGAACCTACCAACTTCCCTGCGATCACCACACCTGGACAATCGTAACCTTTTATCACCTAGTGTGATGTTGGACGATCTTGCTCAACTTTACTCTACCTAACTCTATACCTTAATACCTAAGTTACAGAGAGATTTGAGTTTGATCTTGCACAGTGGGCACAAGATCCTTTTGAATCGCAAGTTCTAGCTTGTTCTAGAGATTCTTCAATTCTTGCTCGTGATTAATTCTGTTGCTTGAATCTTCTATTTATAGATAATGTAGCTCCGTTGATTTGCTTGAGTTTGAGTAGCATTACGATAGAGATTAGTTTTAAAACAAACTTAAATTTGTTTTAAAACAAACTCTATTAAGATAAAAGATAAAATATTTAAATTTGTTTTGTAACAAATCTTTTATTTTAGACAATCTTCAGATTGCGCCTTGTAACAAACTTGGAGAGATTCACGCACCCGTGCACGTTGTCCAACTTAAGCTGAAACATCGTGTTTAACATGTTGCACTGGGACATCTGTCTTCAACATGTTGATGATGTTGCACAAAATGTTCTACTCATGATGACACATCTTGTCCAACATGTTGCCTTGCACATTAAGTTATTTTAGCATACAATGCAGCCAACCATAACAACTACAATATCTTACGCTAGCCAAATTTCTTATTCCTTGATCTCCAAATGTTCCAATCAGTGGCTAGCCAAATTAAATGTCATACGCTTTCAAATTTAATGCTCCAAAAGATAAACTGTTTGAGATTAATTTTGGTCCTTGAGTTAGGCCAGAACGTTTCTTTCCAAAAACACCAATAAATAATGAACAAAAAAAAAAAACACCAATAAATAAAGTCCAACTCTTTTAAAACTTCTTTCTAAAAGCAATCATTTTTTAAATGAGTTCCACACTTCTTTTCAAAATTAGTCCCTCAAAACACTTAAATCTAAAACACTTGGACAAAATAATAATGAAACTTTAAAACTTTCTTAGAAGCCGACAAATAGTGACAAATCACATTAACCACTAGTAGTATTTACCGTGCATTGTATATGTTTTGGAAAATACAATGATCTTGCATGTTATAGAACTTCTTTTGACAAACCATCATTTTGGATATATTACAGTATATGAATAGTACCTTCAAAACTTTCTCTTTTTAATTCCTCTACATAACTAGGAATAAACATGAGATGGCATGACCAAAACAGATTGGATAAAAATCAGAGGAATTTGGAATAACCACCAATAAAAAAATCTCTACATATTCCTTCATCTCCTATTTATTTGTTATCAGAATCTGTTAATCGTTCATGCAGCTGAACACAGAGTTCTGATATGCAGGACAGAATTTTACGCTGTCCGTCTCGCGAATTCATTGTGTCAGGAGTTATTAATTTAAAGGGGTCACCAAGCACCTGTTGCAGCTGATAACAAAGATGTGATGCTTCTTGGTCACATGTACAGGTTTCAGCAATAAGTTGCAGCCATTTAAAGGTATTGTCTTGGGACAAAGAAGGATGGCATGAAACTGGAGGAGCAAGAAAAGGATGTTGGAGTAACTGAGGAATTCTCCACCTTTCATTGCGATCCCATGCAAGACACTTCTTCATAAGATCGACGAGCCATGGGTTCGAAACTGGTTCATACATAATTTGATGATTTGGATCAGTTATGACCTTGACTTTGGCCCAAAATGTCTTGTAATCTGAAAAAGGTGTTCTTCCATATACCATTTGATAAAGGATGCAGCCTAAGGACCAGATATCGGATGGCCGACCACACTTTATGATGTTGCCATTCACATCACTCTCATTGCACATAAATGCCTCTGGTGACATATAATTTAGAGTACCAACCTACAGCAGTTGAAAGAAAGTTAAGTGAAAATTTAATAACTTGGGAAAATTGATCTGTGAACAGTTTCTTGATAGCAGTTTAGAGTACCAATTTAGAGTACCAAACTAATTTAGGATGCAACTGATCTGCTAACGATTTTATGCTTGGGAATTGGGAAAATGACAGTCACCTCACCTGTTCAGGTGATTTTAAAATATTTAGCTTCAATATAATCTATGAATAAAATAATTGGTTGATAGAACCAATTGGTATTATAATGAATGGGGAAAATTCCTATGATTACAAAATAATGGCAGCTCTTCGAGGGTTTTATAGTATTACTGTAATAGGTTATTAAGCATTACATAGTCTGGATTTTGATATTTTATGTTTCAATCACATTTGTCTTGCTATATGCATAAAGTTTTCTATTTTGTCATTGTTGAGCTGACAGTTTCTAGTTTGCTAGAATATTCTTCCTTGTGCTAACCGTTGTATCGCTCATGTTTATATCATGACCAAGTGGTCCAATGAAGGAAATATCCATCATTTGCAGAAATAATATTTTCTCTAAAACAATAATTCTCTCTGCTTACATTTTATTTTCTCTTTGTATTAGATTCTACTCTAAACTGTTGGAGTACCTATTCTTGAGAACAAGGTTTCACCAGATTCCTTCCTAAAATCAAAATCCCTGTCTGAAAGGATTACCCACCTCCCAATGCCAAAAGGGCCTAAATCCCTCAAATAACAAGATGCCCACTCTCTAATCCATTCACCCTATTTATAGGCAACATGCCTTATTTATTTCATCGAACTAATCAAACCTAAATTGATCTCCTAACTAGCATAACAGACAACTAACCAACCACTTAACTAACAGTAATAGACCTATCAATAACTGTTAATATAGTTCTTTTTGTTTTTGGTGTTGCTTAATGATACTGTGTACATCCCTAACAGGCACAGCAATAACAACTAATGCAGGAAATGTGTTCCAACTTTCCAGATTATTATTCATAGTTAAGTTTAGTGAAAAGTCACAACCAGAGTATGAAATGTATTTCAAACATAGGATTATAACCAATAGAACAAACAGAGAAAATAAGACATGGAAATAAGCAATACCTGTGAATCCCGCTGGATGTTTGTTGTATCACTCATTATTGCTTTGGCTATACCAAAATCAATCAATTTTAGGGAACCTTTGACTAGGAGGAAATTTGCAGGCTTCAAGTCAGAATGCACAATACGCTCCTCATGGATTGTGTTGACAGCTTGAAGAATTTGCTGTAGTTATCAACAAAACAGTCTCAGCTAATTTACTTACAGAAAGTAGCAGTACTATTTTAATCTATTTTTGATCCATTAAAGAAAGAAAATGAAGGAGGAAAAATTTATTATTGATCACAAGTGAAAGTGGCAAACTAGATGAAATTGTCAGAGAAAATTATTTCAAAGATGGTCATCAATGAGACTGAATGAATAAGCATTTCATTTGATGCCATGTAAAAGAGGTTGTTTCAATGGGCTCTTTCTATTGAAGTTGCCAACTCTACCTACGACATTATTTTTTTTATAAAAAGTAGAAGTCATACATCCTACTTTGCACGACTTCCTCTAGATTGGAAATTTTTACAAGTTACACTAGATTGATAAAGGAAAAACAAAACATGAGGAACAGACCTGACACCAAAAACACATGCATGTTGGACTGGAAAGACAAAGATGCTCACATGCTTTTGGATAACTCAAACAGAAAATCATTCAACGGTTAAACAGACAAGGAAAAATGTAATTATAAAACATCAAGGTCAGAAAAATTATTAATATACTTCAAGGTTAAATTATAGAATTGAAACCTGCCAATAAAACCGAAGCCAGTTTTCATCTATGGTTTGGTTGCACCCATCCAGTTCCTTCCACTTCTGAGACAACATATGAGCCAAGTCAATTTCCCCATGTTCAAGTACCATGTATATAAATCCATCATCCTTGACTCTACCATCCTTATTGTTGAAGGAGCCACTCATGACTCCTTCAAGCAAAGCCTTGTCTGTCACCTAATTACAAGAGTGGATACAATGAATTATACTGGAACACAAATAAGATAACCCTTACAGAATTATATCAAATTCATAACAAATACAAAGTTGAGAAAATCATTACAAAAATAATAATACATCTAACCTGTTTCTAAATGAACATAACACCCTCAACCCCCATAAAAGTTTATTTATGTAAACACACACCAAGAATTAGAACTTATTACACTGAAACTGAACAAAATGCACAAACATAATTTCATAAATAATGATGTAATGCTTTTTTATAATGCACAAGGGTCAAGCTTAAATAAATACTGTTAGACGGAAATGTATGTATGCAAACACACTAGCACATCAGATTCGGACATAGAAAATTGTAACTGAAAAAAATTCATAAGCACATAATTTGACAGTTAGAGTTATCAGGAACTAGAATTTTAGTCGAAAGATAGAGAAAAGAAATAGAACAAAGAATGATAACAGATTTCTGTTATGTCTGTTACTATTCCTTCAAAGGGAAAAACCCCTTTCACATCTGTTACAGTTCTACACAATTTTACAAAATGAGTGAATAAATACCCACAACCCGCCTTCACCTATTTATACTGTGCTAATCCTCTTAGTGTACACATGTAAAATGGTGGCTTAAAAGGGATCCTAACAGAATCACTGATTTTGTTTTTTTAATGCAGAAGAAGCATCGAGCCAAAGAAGGAAATATGGATAGAGAAAAGAAACTCTGGCAATATCATCTCGCAGGGAAGAAATTAAAATGTTGTCCAAGTAAGATTATATTAAAAACTGAAACTTGCAATTTATAAAAATCTATTTACTCTTGAGGGGGAGTGCTGTATTATAAGATGATCTTCCATTATTTCTTTTTCTTTTCTTTGTATAGATGTTTTCCTAATATTTTGACAACTGGTTTTTTTTTTAATTTAGTATGACTTATTCTTTTTCATTTATTTTAGGATAGCAATTAAACATGTTGTGTACCCGACTATATAAATTGTAACATGTTTTTGTACAAGATGGAACTGAAATTATAATAACTTTATTCCTTCTTTTGTCGTTTCAAGTAGATATTAGTAAGACGGGGTATAGCAACGATATCTAAGATATTAATAAGTGGGGGTAAAGTAACAATACCTAACAAGAATTGATATTTGTAATATTCATAACAGATATAAGAAGTCGGGAGGGAGTACCTCATAATCTATAAGTTGTATGATATTACATTTTCCTTTCAGCCTGTTTAGATACTCAATCTCTTGACAAAATCCGTATGCAGTGGCATAATCACGACCCTTTAGCTTAATCTTTTTAAGCGCATAGATTGTACAGTCTGATGAAATCACTTTGTGTACCTCACTACTTCCACCAGTACCTATTCTTCCGAGTCTTTGATATAGTTTGCCACTAACTTTAAAAAAATAATCCGGGTCATAGGTCCTTTTCCGAGCACCTGATGATCCTTTGCAACTTGCAGCTAATTTATCTGGTTTACCTAACTTTGAAGATTCCAACTTCACATCTGAAGATACAGTTGGAGCCTCAGGTTGTGTGTTGGTAGCAACTGCAGACTCTTTGCCTTTAGTTAATGCATCATCATTATAGGAAGCATGATTCGAAATGCTAGTTTCCTTTAAAGTGCATCCTAGCTGCTCCTTAGATGGGTTGCTCTCCTTAAACGTCAATTCAGCATCAGTAAGTGAACTACAAGCTTGGACTGCAGTAGTTGCTTGATCAGTTGATATTCTAGTGGTTTCTTTTAGGGAAGTATTTGCTGATTTAATAATCCCGTGAGTTATTGGATGAGGATTAAGGTTCCCACAACGTTTTGTAACCAAATTTGAGGCACTATTTGGATGGGAATGAGAAGAACCAGTTAAAGAATTCAGCATTGGAGCTGAACTTGAATGGACTGATGTAGTTGTTGCACATGAAGGACCAGCTACCGACGATTGTGTAGCTGGTTGGCTTAAAAAGTTTTTGAATTTATGCACATGATCTTGAGTAGTTATTGTTCTCCTTGGAACCATAGAAATTTTGCCTCCTTCAGATATCAAACTTTTTTCAGACTCTGCCTGCTGAATAGTTTTGTACTTCAAGTCTTGATTGATTCCATTTGATACTTCAGGTAGGCTGCTTGCCAAACACTCCATTTCTGTCAATGCAAGTGAACCCAAATGAGATGATATGTTCTCCAAATCACTGACCTTAACATCACTGAACCCTGCATGTTGAAAGAGAAGAACAGAAATACATGGTAGGGCATAATAACTGTTTTACGATCTGCACAATGTGGCGATCATTTTCAGGAATTTGTCCATCACAATGCATAAATAAAGTGTCTAAAATCCAAATTACACATTGTTGTAGTGTGGGAGATTAAAAGGAGAGTGGAGAGCTTTTGGAAAAAGGAAGAAGGAAAGAGAAAAATAAAGAAGGATAGTTCCCCAACTTCAATGGTAGGTTTATTTTTCTTCATAAATACAAAATTAACCTAATAAGGGGAGCTCAAAATGTGTAATGGAAGGCTTAGAAAAATTCTTCAAATCATTTCCATCTTTTTATAATATTTGCATTTTATATTCCAATTAGTTTAGTTCCACATTTCAATTTCACACTCAATCCATGTTTTCAGCTAAATCGTTTATTACAATGCATGTTGGATTGGTGGTGAGTTTGCAAAAACAATGGTACACTACTGCGATTTCGGAAAAAGCTACGCTATGAAGCTTCAACAAGATAACAATCCTACTTTGTGATTTCGCCAAACTCAATCCAAACATGCACGAAAACACTTGTCCAATATAAGTCTTAGAATTGAGATTTGGGTCTAACTCAACCCTACAAAACCGACTTATAAGGTAAGGATTGCCTCTACTTAAACACATTTTCACATGTCAAGATACAACACAACACATGCAATTTAAATTAAATGGTAATAGTAGCAAATAGACATGCATGTATCAACGAATGGTGAAAAAATGACAAAATTACCCTCTCCAGGAACAACAACTTCACTACCCTTTCGAAGCGAAAGCAAATCGTTTCCTAATTGATCAATACTCGTTTGAGAATCATCAGATTTGTTCATGGCCTTTGCTTCAGCAACAGAAGAACGCTTTGGCCGTATGATATTCGATTGTAATGCACCACCTGGTGAAGAATTCCCAAAAAAAGATGAACAAAAACTGAATGAGAAAATAGAAATCCAGAAAAAATGAGAATGCATTTAGCAAATTGAGAAAAAGAGTAACCGTACCGGGATTTCGGCGGCGTTTGAGAGCTGCTTGAACTTGGCGGAGAAGTTCGGCAGAGTTAGGGTTCCCATCCATGGAAAATTTGGGACATTTTCTGACCCCAAAATGGGAATTTTACTGAGCAGTTAGAACAAAAACACAAGATGTGAAGATTCTCATTATTTCTTGTTGAGCTTTCACAGTGTGTTAAATTGTTATGCTTCAGTGTTGATGAAGGAAGTGGGAGTGAGTAAGAAGCAAAATTTTGAAATTGAAAATGGCTCGTATTCAAAACTGCCTTGTAGCAATTCTTTTTCTCTCTTTTTTTTTTATAAATAATTTAGTGGTTAGACGAGAAAAAAAAAAATTTGGGGTTCGGAGTTTGGACTTTGAATTTTGCAATAATATTTTATTTATTTTTACTTTTCACCATAAATTTAACGTGGTTTAGAAGTTGGTTATGACATCGAGTGGATTCAGCCTTATTTCAATTATAGTTGTGAGAATCGAACCATATTCATTCTCACCAACTTCAACGTCAATCATCGATGAACCAATTAACGATTGATATTTTGCAATATTATTCCTAGTAATTAATATCTGAACTATATTTATGGACATAATGAATCGTATTTTAAGATTATGGTGAGCACTACGGTACACATCTTATGTGGACGTGTACCGGTACACCGTTAAAGTGTATAATTTTAATTGGTCCACATGTAATAATAATTTAACATGTCATTTCAATAGTTCTTTAAATAGAAATTTCCTAAATTACTCTTTTAATTTACAAAAATTTTAAAAAGGAAATTATATATTATAATATAGAAAACTTAAAACATGTTATAGTAATTTGAAAAGAAAGTCAAAACTCTCTCCCTCCCTCTCTCTCCCCCATCCCCCTCCCTCTCTCCCCCCTCTCCCCCGCTTCTCTTTCTTGTATAAAAAAATTCTTACTAAATACCACTTTCCTTTATTTTTGTTTTTGCTAGTGGCATTAGGGTAAAACACGAAACTAAAGAATTTTACAACTGAAAATTAGAGAGAATATAAGTGTCATGATAATTTGAAGTGGTGGGAAATTCTATAGTACATATAAAAAATTTCAATGTACCGAGATCATTAAATTATTAGGTAACTGAAATGCTTTTCGAAAGAAATTATTTTTTATCATTTAAAATATTATAATAACTAAATACTATTTATCAAAATTATAAAAAAATAATATTTTTTATTTTTTAAAATTTTTATCACTCATAATAGTCAATATTGATTTATTTTTTTTATGAAAAAATGTAAAAACTTTGTGTATTGCTTATAAAACATTGAAATTGTTTTTTCTTATGAAATTATTATCTTTGACACTACAAGAAATTTGACATATAGTGACGGCTAAAAGCCGTAGGTAAAAGTCCAAAAACCGTGGATAGAGGCACTAAAACTTATTCCAACGGGTGTTTTGTTCCGTCACCTTTAATTCGCTACATCAACAGAAAATAACTGTTGCAATAGCCTATAGCTACGATATTTTTGACGGGTGGACAAAGTCTGGGTTCCTTTACCCACAGCATTTTCCGTTGGTAAAGGTTTCACAATTTTTTTTTATAAATTTTTTTGGATAAATAATTTAAATTATTTGTTAGTTAAAAATATTCAATGTTGATGGTATATGACACTTATACCAATGGTCCGTTATGTGTATGTGAGTATATGTTGCCTATACCAACAGTTTTAGTTGTTGTCACTATAAGCAGCTGTTGGTATATGAAAAATTTCTTGTAGTGTGAAATACAATAATCGACAAATAAGTTTTTGATTTAATAAATAATTATTAATTTATTAATTAATTGATCTAATGTACCGGTACATTGAATTTTTTCATATGTACCATAGAAGCTCCCTAATAGGTTTGAAGGTTCTTCTTACTTGCCGAGGGCTTTTTGCTCTCAACAAGTTTTATTAGGAAATTGAGGTTTTCATGTAGTGTGTGATTCTTAAAAAAGAAGAAGTAGTTCTACCGACTATGATGAAGGGTACGTTTGATCTGCTAAAATTTAAGGGACTTGACAGGACAACTTCAATTGTACTGTATGTGTTTGATTTTAAATTTTGCTCAAACAATTCAATACCATCTAATTGGAACGACACACATGAGATTCAAATTTTTAGCAATATAACACTTCGATATCAACCAATTGGATTATATATGTGACTCAAAAAACCTAGTTATCAAAAAAGGATTATTAAGTTGCTACCAATTCCACCAATAAGAACTAAGGAAATAAATTGACCAAATTAAAATGTAAAACAAATAAGAATTTAAATGTCGACAATGTAACAGTTCAACATCAACTAGTTAAATTAATTATGACTCAAGAAACGTAATTCATATGAAATGAGTGTTAAGTCTCAACTAATTTTCTCCAATGGTGACATGGGGAATTAGTTCATCTTAGTTAATCTATTCAACTTGACCTAATTGGAATGATAAACACTTAAAAAGTTGACTTTCAATAATCTAGCTAACAGTTCAATCTCAAATTGTTGGACGAATTATTACACCAGAAACCTTGTTATTATGAAAGAATTGTTAAGTCGCAATCAACTAGACTGAAAGAGACTAAAAAGATCAAACATTTTCAATCTGACTATTCAACTTGACCAAATGGGAATGAGAAACACTTAAGAATTCAAACTCTAAAATCAAACAATTCAACGTCAACAAGTTAGATTAACTATGGCTTAAAAAACTTAGTTGATATGAAATGACTATTAAGTCTCAACTAATAATGTCAATTGTGTCAAAAGAAATTAAAGTTTCTAGATCAAACCCTTCAACTTCAAACATAGTTTGCAAACTTAACTAATTATACTTACTTTCATTAAGGAATTTAATTTTTCTCAATCAAGTCGTTCAATATCACTTAATTGGACTAACAATAACTTATGAATTTAAATTTCGACAATCAAACATGTCTAGAACAATATCAAAAGTTCATTTACAAAACTTTAGTATTTTGTAATATGAGATGAATTAAATATGAATTTTCTAAATCAAAATATAGAGATAAAAGTAACGAATCTTTTGACCTATAAATTAAATTTTGTGCTCCTTACTTTTGGACAAACTTTTTATAATGCGCTATACATATTTGCAAAATCATCAGAAATATACATTGACTTTACAACATGACCAAAATTACATGCATAAACATTTTGTGGGGATCAAAACATGACATTTTTTTATGAAGATGAAAAATTAAATTTAGTAATTTTGTATCGAGATAAAAACTTATTTAACCTTGTTAAATATAACGAATCACTGAAAATTAATAATATTACAATAAAATATATACACGTATTAAAAAATTAAAGTTTTTTTACTAAAAAATAAATGTTTGTTTAATAATTATATGCATTAATGATTAAATAAATATTAATCTTTATAAACTAATAATATTAAAAAAATTGAAAGGTAATAATATTGAAATATTAAAATCGTAGTTAGATCAATCATATTAATAATTTTAAAAGTTTTGTTTTTGTTAGAATAATTAAAAAAGTTATTAAAATCATACTTTAATTGTTAAGAAAATACAAATTACTAACATAATATTATTTATAAAATATTATAATAATATTAAAATATTAAAATTTGTTGAAAAAACGTGAAAATTATATCTAAGTTGAAAGATATGATGCATGATTTGATTTATTGTGGAAGGTTACATTTGCAAATATTAAAAAGTAGTGTTTAAAATAAAAAAACTAAATAAAGAAACAAAATCTGCATTAATTATTTTTTTTATGACAAATCTACATTAATTACTATATTACTTGTTAACCACATCATATGTGTACCGGAACATATCCGCATAATGTGTGTACCTAAGAATTCACCTTTTAAGATTGCTTAAACTAAAAATAAAAATTACTTTTCATTAAATTCAGAATAATATCAATTGTTAGTTGATTTAGTGGTGATTGACGCTGAACTTTGTAGGGAGAACTACAATTTGATCCCCTCAACTGTGATCGGGATGTGGTTGAAACCACTTGATGCCCCGAACCAGATTAAACTAGTGGTGAAAGCAAAAAAAAAAGTCAAAACAATTATAATTACAGAAAAAATAATATGCACTGACATGTAAATTAATTTTACACTGTCAACAAATAACTATCATATTTGTCACCACGTCATTCCACTTCACTCACTTTTTTTTAAGCTAAATTAGCCCACCTAATTTGGCACTAGTGAGAATCGAACTTGAGATCTTAAGAACGATCGCACTCCAGATCCCAAGTCAATCACTTCACTCACTTTTTTTATATGACTTGATAAATTGATAATTTTTTAAGTGTAAAATTATTTTACACGGTCGGTGCATTTTTATTAAACTTTTATAATTATTGCTTGCGACGGGTTTTGTCAATAAAATGGACTCATGGTGGTTTAGGTATTCTGCGTTTAATCGCTATGAATAATGCATGTCTTGTGAAGTTGGGTTGGAGTTTAACCAACAGAGATAATCCCTTGTGGATTGATGTTCTTAAAGAAAAATATTCTAGAGGGCACCCGAACTTGGATGTTGTTAGTGCTAAGTGTCATGATCCATCTTTGTGGAAGGCTTTGGTGTCTATGTGGGAGAATTTTAATTAATTTGAATTCTGGAATATATGGAATGGTGTTTCAGTTCATGCATGGACCGATAGATGGTTGATACCCAGTAAAACTATTGCAGAAGTTATTGTGGTGCCAAAACACTTACAAGACATGATGGTTAAAGATTTAGTTGATCTGAATGGCCAATGGAATCTACCTATGCTAGATTCTTAGACGCCATAACATGTTAGCAACAGATTGCTAACTAAGTTACCTCCATACATGGTATATGTATAGTGAAGATAGTAGGGTGTGGAATGATGATAATAATGGTATTTTTTATATTTCTTCTGTCTACAAATTGTTATGTGCTTTTAATAAGGATCATGTGGATCCAAGTTGGAACAAAATTTGGAGTATAATACCGATGGTGCTAGTAAGGGTACCTTAGGCTCTGTTTGGATTGATGGAACAGAACGGAACGAAATGGAACAGAATGGAACGGAGTGGGACGGAGCGGAATGGAATAGAAATTTCATTCCATTGTTTGGCAATCTTATGTTGTGACAAAATAATATTTTCATTCTATTGTTTAGAAGTGGACAAAACATAACAAATAATAAATTGCCAATTACATTTTTACCCTTATTTTAAAAAACAATATTATTACGTAAAATGTATATATTATTACCAAAAATTTATCTCGTTCAACAATTCATTCATCTATTGCTGCTAAATTTTATTACCTCATATACTTTGTAAAAAAGACAAAATATAGTGGTATGTGTTAAGAATAAGCCACTGGAGCGCTAATGTACTCTAGCTATATGCAATTTGTGATAAGATTTCATTATATTAAAAAGGATTGATCAACAAGACTGAAAAATAAAATCTCTCGAGTTGGGTCCATGGAAAATTTTGAATCAAAAAAACAAAAGGAAGAAAATAAAAGCACATCCATGAAAATACACAGAGACACATATAAAGTTACTAAAAAAAATAGAGACACATATAAATAAATATACAGAACAAAAGAAGACATGCACAGACAGATGTGACGATAAGAAATAATGTATATGAGAAGAAGATGAAAATATACTCACAAAAAAAAAATGGAAGATGAAAATATACAGATAATATAAAAAGAGTAGTGTTATGGACACACCCACTAACACTCTCATTTTAACACACTACCATCTATTGGTCCACATCATCACTTTTTTAAAACCACTAACTTGTCACCGGTAAAGGAAAAAGTGGGAAATATTGACATTTTTTTAATTATTATTATTTTGTTACACTCACCCCATCACCTTCCACACTTATTCTCCCTCCTAAACTGTTTATCTTCTTCATTCTCCACTGAGTATTTTTTCCTTCCCTTCATCTTCCACATGCTTGGTACTGCACATGTTTGATTGTTAAAGCATCGACAAAAAAAAGCCATAGCTCCCACTCAATAAGGTAATTTTGTGAACAATTTTATGAAGCATAACACAATTGATTGAATGTTTGTTCTTGCTGGTTTTGTTTTTTCTTTTCTTTATCTGCATTTTGAACTTTCTGAAAGCAACTTCATCTTATGTCTATAGGTTTTAGTGTCTCATATTGCTCATACTTTTGGTCATTGTTTTCACACATGCATATTTTTTTTTGAAATATTAGGAATTAATGGAAGTTGTTGATGAGAATAGAGAACTTAATATTGAAGGAAACAGAGAGTATGTTGTTGATTCACATGTTAACAATGATTCACATGTTAGTGATTCAAATGCTGATGGAAATCAAGAACCATACATTGGAATGGAATTTGCCTCACAAGAAAATGCTCATTCATTCTATGTTCACTATGCAAAATGTGTTGGGTTTGGGATTTCAATTAAAACAAGTCGTCGTTCAAGGGTTTCTAGAGAATTTATTGATGTAAAATATGCTTGCACAAGGTATGGAAAAAAGCGAGAATCCTCTGCAATTAATCCACGTCCTTGTTTGAAGGTGGAATGTGAGGCTTACTTGCATATAAAAAGAAAGTCTGATGGGAAATGGATTGTTCACGACTTCATTAAAGAGCACAATCATGTGCTTTTTCCAGCACATGCACATTATTTTCCTTGCCATAGACGAATTAATAAAGCTCAAAAGAGCTATATTGAAAATTTGCAACATGTCGGAGTGAGAACAACCAAAATTTATGCAACAATGGCCAAACAACATGGAGGGTATGAAAATATTGGTTGCTTGGAGAAGGACGTTAGAAATCATTTAGATAAAACTAGTCGTCTATCTTTAGAATCAGGAGATGCAAATGCAATGTTGGACTATTTTGTGGCTATGCAAGAAGAAAATCCAAGATTTTTTTATGCAATTGATTTGGATGAAGATAATCGTGTGAAAAATGTATTTTGGGTGGATGCAAAAGGTAGAGAGGATTATCAAGAGTTTGGAGATGTGATTTCATTTGATACAACATATATCACAAATAAGTACAAAATGTCATTTGCTCCTTTTATTGGCGTGAACAATCACTTTTTGTCACGATTACTTGGTTGTGCATTACTAGCAGATGAAACCTCAAATACTTTCATATGGTTGATGAAAACATGGCTTAGAGCAATGGGTGGAAATCCTCCAAATGCAATAATAACTGATCAAGACAAAGCGATGAAAGTGGCTATAAGAGAAGTATTTCCAAATACGCGGCATCGGTTTTGTCTATGGCATATACTTAGGAAGGTGCCTGAGAAGCTTAGTCATGTGTTACGAAAAAACGAAGACTTCAAGACACATCTCAACTCATGTATTTATAGGTCTTGGTCAAAGAAGCAATTTGAAGATAAGTGGCAAGAAATGGTAGAAAAGTTTCAACTGTTGGAGAATGAATGGATTCAGTCTTTGTATGAAGAACGTCAACACTGGGTTCCTGTTTACATGAAGGATACATTTTTTGGTGGCATGTCTACAACTCAGAGATCAGAGAGCATCAATTCATTTTTTGACAAATATGTATGTAAGAAAACTACATTAAAGGAATTTGTTGAAAAATATAAAGTTGCTTTGCATGATAGGGAGGAGGCAGAAATGCAAGCTGATTTTAATACATGGCACAAGCAACCTATACTTAAGACTCCATCACCTTTTGAGAAACAAATGTCTTTGATCTACACACATGAAGTCTTCAAGAAATTTCAAATCGAAGTTTTGGGATTATCTGGATGTCGTCTTTTGAAAGAGAACAAGGATAGTCAAATTACTACTTTTGAAATCTTAGACTTTCAAAACAATGAAGAGTTTGTTGTAGAGTGGGATGCATCAAAAAATGAAATTTCTTGCTTATGTCGCTTATTTGTTCTTATTATAGCATGATTTTACTAAGTCATTTGTTTCTGCTATTTTTGTAGGAGAAGTGATTTTGAGGCATGATAGCTGAGCTGAATTTGTTGGAGATGTGATTTTGAGACATGATGGCCGAGCTGATATTGGGGCATGATGGCTGGGCATGATTTTGGGACATGTTTCTTTTGTTAATTAGTCAATTGTGAAGACTATAAGCATTGTAATTGTTGTTATGCAGAATTTTGTTATGGTAGACAATATTATGTAGAATTTGTTATGGTTGACAATATTATGCAGAATTTTGTTATTGCAGAATTTTAGTTGCTATTGTGCAAAATTTTGTTATGCAGAATTTTAATTGTTGTTGTGCAAAATCTTGTTATGCAGATTTTGAATTGTTATGCAGAACTTTTGACATAACCATTATTCCATCTATTTGGATGGAATAAAATTATGCAGAATTTTTTGGAGATTTTTCAATTAACTGGACAAAGTTTAATTTACTTTCAAACTTGTGAGGCACAAAATTAGAATTCTTATAGTCCAAAAGATACAAAGTTGACATGTTACTCCAAAAGATACGTATCAATTTGGTATAATAATCATTATAGTGTTAACATTGCAAAAGTTGCAATGCTACTCCAAAAGATACAAAAAGATGTTCAAAGCATCACACTTGTTTTACAACAAACACACTTGTTCAGAGCATAAGAAATACTTATGAACACTTGTTGTACAACACCCACAAAATAATGCAACAACAACAAGTGTTCCTACGACTCAATTTGGGACTGATAAACGATACAGGAGGAGCACCACATTCTACTTCAGCAACATTATCCAATTCTACAACAACAAACACAAATAAACTAAATAAACGATTTGGTAAGAACAACTAAGACAACAATTTGTGACTGATAAACGAAACAGGAGAAGCACCCCACTCTACTGCAGTAACAGAATCCAATTATATGACTCAAAATTCAACTCCAAAAACTGAAGCTGCAAAGCCGCAAAGGTGAGACTCAAAATTTAGATACAGTGTTACAAAAGAGCATCAATAGCAAATTGATAACAACAATTGTTCAATCAATTCAGCATATGGATGATATCCATCTCAATTTGTCTAAGAGAAAAGGAACCTAAAAATCAACTAAAATTCCCTTGCGAGTTGACAGCGGCGGTCGGAGGATGCAACCAAAACGATTGGGTAAAACATATAGCTTCCCAGAGACGAGAGCCTGTGCAGATGGAGAGAACACGGCGGTCTGGCGGAGGAGCGGCAGAGAAGAACGAATTGTAGAGAAGGAAGGAAGCAAATTGATTTTTTTCTCCTTATCTCTGTTTTTTTTTGTTACAGGAAAGTTGTTTTTTTCTATACCTGCTTAACCGGTTACCAAGTTAGTAATTTTAAAAAAGGGATGACGTGGACCAATAGATGGTAGTGTGTTAAAATGAGAGTGTTAGTGGGTGTGTCCATAGCATTACTCATATAAAAATAGAGGTAAATAGGTAATATTCAAATGTTGAAGTCTCATTCCATTGTATACACCCCAAATTGGGGGGAAAGGAAAATTGAAGGATTTGATGGTAGGATGGAATGAGTTCCATTGCATTCCATTCCACTCCATTCACTTTTTGCAAATCCAAACAATGGAATCTAATAAGTTACCATTCCATTCCACTTCATTCCATTACATACCACCAATCCAAACATAGCCTTAGTAGCCAGTTGTGGTGGTCACATTCGAGTAGTGATGGAAATTGGTTTTGTGGTTTTTCAAAGCATTTAGGGTGGTGTATTGTGTATGTGGCAAAACTTTGGAGTGTTCTAGAAGGTTTGAATCTCACTTAGGACCATGGGTATAGGAAGGTTGAGCTTCACGTGGATTCCAATATTGTTGTTCATGCTCTGAATAGTAAAACCATGGGTCAAAGCAAATTGTGATGTAACAAAAACTAGTGATGGGATCCGAGGGTTAGGAGCAGTGATCAGGAATGATGGAGGGCATGTGTTAGCTACGGCGAACTGGTAGAAGCCACTACGCTTCTCTTAGCCGTTCAACTTTACCAACGGTATATGGGTCGGGACACACTTGAGTTTGAAAGAAACCACAAAACCATTGTTAATTTGTTAAGGATGCACGGTCAACGTATTGGGTAGGAATTCTTAGGGTCATTCACCTAGGGTTGTTTCACCAATGTAAGGTTGAGCATGTGACTAGAAAAGGTAATTGGGCAGCTCATTTGATGGCCCAATATGCCACTAGGCAGTAATGACATTGGTCGCTATCAAAATTCAAAACAATTTTCTCCACAACAATTGTTGTCATCCTAACCATCAAACACCCCAACTTACATATATAACGTTTCAAATCCGCAGGCAATGGATGGTCTAAGTCAACATTGACCAAGCTATGTACTGCATCCAACATCCAACATGTATAAGAACCATGAATGACACAACCCCCTTACATTATTATGTCTATCTTATTGGCGACCAACTCTTATCATCCCACTGCTCTCCATTGTACCCTCAACCATTCTTTAAATTCTAACACCAACTTTAATCTTGGCCACAAACAGATTCTATTTAATTTCTAGGTCCCATATGTACCCAAAATGACAAAAAAGAAAATTCTATTAACGTTGGGGGTCCATTTTCTTTGCCTAAGCCCAAACTCCAACCAATGCTTTCAAATAATAGTGGTTTGTTTTCTTTCTTATTAAACTACATAACATTACTATTACTAGTAAAGATCTTCTGTAATTGTTCATGGATTCAGCCTTATTTCAGACCATTTCATAATCTTTTTTCCTAGGATCATTAAGAGTTCAGAATCAGAAAGTGCAAATGATAGAAAGGAAGAGTATACAGACATGATATTACATTTTTAAAATAGTGGAAACTCGAAGGGAGCAAAAACAAAGCCATTTGTCAACTAAACCAAAACTGGGTAAAACAAATAATACTCGCTGACTTCATAGACTAGTCTTTTTTGTCTAGCCTAAGAATTTTTACACAAGAACTAAAAAATGTAAAGAATTGGGGTAGCAGCACACTAACACTATTTTTCAACATACACTATTTTACTAAATGAAATTCATATGGGTCTCCCTAGTTTTATGTGGGGAATACAACATTTAGTGGAATCCATTTGAATTTCAACCAATAGGAGAGTGGAATCCAAGAAGAGTAATGCTAGTTGAAAAGATATTGATCAGAAAGCAAAATAAAATCTATTCCTGTGTTTTATAAGCTCTGCTCCTGATATATCCTTTCCTGGAAACTACCTTGATGTAGTGTTCCCACTCCAAACTTCACACTGGAGGCTAGAAAACTGTCCCGCTAAGTGAATTAAGTAATATGCACACAAAATCTTCAAGCAATCGAAGCAATCTATCACACAAAAGTCGAATTCTCTACTTGTGTTATCAGAACTGGGATGCCTTTATCTTGACAAGAGGAAACAACTTCAAAAATCCATAAAACTGGAAGTTGAAACACCAAAGCCATGCAGTTGAAAATAACATAAATCTGATGCAGAGATGCTGGAATAAAAGAAGCATGTCATCCATTTAAGCTTTTGTTCTGATGTAATTATCAGGAATGTCTATACTGTGGTCAATTGTTTTATTGTCAAGCGACTGCTGTAGGCACCTACATTCTGGTAAAGGGTAAGTGTAGACAGAAGTTTTTCGGTTGAATTTTCTAACCCTAGGGACCATGATTCCTTTGCGGTCACTTTCACTGAGCATGTCATCCATCTGGTCCTTGAGAGTATTCCAACTGAAAAATCAATGCACAAATATTTCATGTCATCTAGTATTTTTCAAAGATTGCATCGCCTAAGGTTCCATATTGAATCCGTCAACAAGACAACTATGCTTAAATATAGAATGCAGACAAGGATGGAAAACAAATCAAGTAACAAACTCATTGGCAGTTTAATTCACAGACATAAATAAACAATTGGTGGTAGCATTTGGGATTTGGACACATATCAGGACAGCTTATTCTGTTCGGTTCTGACAGGAAAGATGCAGAGGATACATAAAGATTAACGACGTACGCACTTTTAACAAATAATGGGGTCATTTAATGCCCATATTCCTTAATAGATTTCTAAGTTTTTCAAGGTGATTGCAAGGGAGTTATTTTCTCGGATTTAAATAGACTTTGTTCTTGAACACTTTTTCTCGGAGTGATTAAGTGGAGTGTCCAAGGTTCGAACCCCAGCTCTTGCATATATAATCCGATGTCCCTACCAATTGAGCTAAGCTCATGGGGACATTCTTGAACCCTTTCTTTTTTACTTATTATGATGTTTGAGGATCTTGACATTATTGCTACAGTTTTAAGTAATATTGTTATGCATTGTTAAGCCCATTGGATAGGGCAATGATGAATTCTAACGTATGAATCATGATTGAATCCTAATTTATGGTCTGTATTCTCTTGGTTATTTAAATTGGTGTTATTTGTTGAGCTTAATATTTTTAGTTACTGTTTGGCAATATCCATGTCACAATCAATTACAAAACTATAGATGACCAACTGGGGATATGTCGGCAAAGCTACGTAGTCTAGTTTCTAAACGTTAACTAGGGTGAGCAGCACCAAGTTAGCAACTCATGTTACCTGATCCCTTCCTTTTACTAACCCTTTCCGGAAGCCATGCTTAGAGCCTATAAGAAATATTGTTTGAGTGATTCAACCAAAAGCTATGCCTAAATTCAGTCTTCTTAGAACGATTAGGACCGCCAATTAAAGTGGAGAGGGAACTTTTTTACCAAAAGTAGGATTGTTAAGAGATTACAGTTACGTGAAGCCTAGTCCTTGAATTCTACATCATTAATCATGATCACGATCTTTGCTCCTTTACTATTCTTAACTGATCACACATTTCTCAAAACAATTTTGATTTTCCTAGATAATCAATAGAGTATAACCAGTACTCGTAAACAATCTCGTGAGTTCGACATTTGCAGTCGTAAAAATACTATTGATTACTGTATCCTGTTTTAGTTAAAAGAAGAAATATATAGCAACTATTATCGGTTTCTCAATTTTATCATGTGCATACCATAAGGTTCTCTTATTCATAGCCCCGTTTTTTAGTGGTACCTCTGTTATAATTTTATTTCGGTTCTCTCAAAAAAAATGTTCTCTTATTCATGTGTAGGAGAAACTTCAATCAGTTAACACTCATTTCATAGAACAGACTGGAAATTATAATATAAATCCTAGATAGATATATCTAGCTAAATTTTGAATATATTTCTAACAAGACAGCGAAAATGATATATGGATTAAAATTAAATATTCCCCAGAATCCTTCAAATTGTTTTAGTGGAGTATGGTTTCAATACAAATAATAATTGGAGAGAGAGAGAGAGAGTACCTGATACTCGTGTTTTCGAAAAGAACAACAAGTTTGCGTTTGTCAGGAATAATGGTCTTGGCATGCCCACCATAGAGGAATCTTCTATGACCCATTAGAAAATGAGGGAAGTTACCACCTTGAGTTGTAACAAAAACCTCACTAAACAAGCATACTGTGTAGTCCAGGGCTGCCAATTGGGAGGAATAGCCCTAAAGATGCATAAAACTAAGCATAAGAGCATATTTGAAAATCCCAAAATATTACAGCATACACTTTTGGTTGCTTACAAAAGAAATTGAGGCATGCACTTAAAGAAAGAATAACTAAATCTGCCCATGAATTTTTTTGTATTTAACCTCACAAAAAGAGAAGTAAAGACATACTTACAACTAAACATCAAGTCAAACAAAAAAAAATTGAGAATGTGGAATGAAGAGAGAACCACAATATAAAGCCAAAATACATCCTTTCATTTTAGAATTGAAAGCTAATTACATCCTTGGTTATTATAAATACTACAATATTCATGTTTCCTATCCAGTAATGCAATCTTTGTGTTGGTTTATAAACTATAAAATCCAAAAAGAAAAATGTACCGATTGACCTTGCTAGGCCCAATTCCGCCCAAATTTAATAGTTTTAATGAAGGGCTGTTACAACTCTGTGCCAGAGTCCAATTCATTAGCTATCAAATTTTCTCATAGCAAGGTCATATAAATCATACATCCATATATCCAGTTCCAATTATCATTTTGACTGATCTAAATATTTTCATTTAGTCACTACAAGAAATAAAAACATCTATAAATATTACAAATAAGAAAAAAATTGATGCTGCAGAGGATTTACATATAAGAAACTTCTAAATAATCTAAGTTAACATGCTTCCATATATTGGCTGCGAAGCTAAGAAAAATAAACAAACATAAAAAAGAAGCTGAAGAGCCTTGTAGCCAATCTAATTTGACAGAATGAGGCATGAAATTGATAAGTGTCCATGCACTAAAGAACCCTCCCTTTAAGGAGGAAGAACCAAGCCACTTAAATACTCCACCGAGCATCCCATACTACTATATGCGGGACTTGGGCACCCCATAATACCCAAGTCTCTATCAGAAATCTATTTTATATTCCATCCAGTAAAGATCTTTACCATAAAAGGAGCAAGCTCATCTGGTGTTGCAAGAGATTCCTTAGTATATAGATTGGGAAACATTTGTATTAAAGGAGCCAAATATTTTTCAGCATGATATATTTTCCCAGAAGCTAAATATATTGAAGTATTGTTACTGAATCCCATGCCACGTAGCATCATCCCAACCTACATAGTTATGGAAAATAACAGGCAATAAACATCAGTCTCTTCCATAATGTAATATCAGCTTTCTCACAATTTCATCTTTCATACATTAGTTTCATTTTCATACCACTACACTGCTCTTCTACAAAATTAATTAAAAACGTGCACAAATAGTGAGGCCATAATCAATTGGAATCAGGAATACGTATTTAATAAAAAGAATGGCAGTCTCCCATCATGAAGTCAATAACTTAAGGACATGAGACTTGCAAGATTTTAAATTAAGAAGAAAAAATACGAATTGAAGAACTGAGAAGCGCCAGCAAGCAAAAAAATACCTCTAGAGGGGTTAGTGGACATTTTCCGGTGACTCGATAGAGGTCAGGTACAATGATACGACCTTTTCTTTTGAACTTTCCTCTCCACCCCTTTTCACGAGCTGTATCCATTTCCAACTTCTCCACCTTTCCTCCATCATATATGCAACAGGAGAATGCTACCATGTCCTGCATGTTAGTATATTTAGTCAGTCATTGCATAATACTGATCCAATCCTGCATATTTTTGACACCTGAAGATGAATCTAGCTAAACCTAGTTGTTGATATGATAGAATGAGCATCGGTACCTCCTCAAAGCGAAGATGCACAGCAATATATTTTCCATCTGTCCTTAAGCTCTTCTCACTCATCCGGTAAACCAGATTCTCAGCTAGTGATGATATTGAAGAAGAAAACCTCAATGCTTTATAATTAGTAAGACATCTTAGAAATTGTATATGTGGAGGGACACTCATAGCCAAACGATTAGCAAATGGAGCTATTCGAATAACCCTGCATAAGTTTGCCAAAAATAAAGTTCCTTACTTTCATCAATTTTTTTGCTGAAAACCAAGTTGTGTTGACTGCCCAATATGGATTCACAGTACATGTTCACCCCAAAACCAATACAGAGAATAAGAAATGAGGACAAAGTGGTCCAATACCTACCCTTCCTTTTGCAAGATGGGATTAACAACTCCCAGGTAATAACTGACTGGAGCCCAAGCTTCAACTCTGATGTTTGTTATATTACTCATATTGTAATTATGTCTCTCCATTATTGCCTCAGGAAGTTCTTTAACCACCTTCACATAACCATCAAGTGTGGATATAAAATGATCTTCGTCATATATATCCCCGAATTCACTGTAAAACAAATAACATTAAATTAAAAATATAGTGAATGCAGAAATGAAAAACACCAGGCATAAAGTTAAGTCTACAAAGCGCTATATAGTTCACTATACGGAGACAGAGTGCGTTTGTTTCAGATTTTTTTAAGAATTAATCTATTTTTTTCTTAAAAAAATCACTTTTATCATTTTTATAGTGTTTGTTATAGATTTTTTAGAAAATCATTTTGTAAAAAAATCATTTTTAACCCCAAAATGAAAAGATAATCCTAATAGCTTTTCTAGAATCTATTTTTTTTTTTTAAAACTAAGGAACCTAAGAAAGTGTAGGAGCTTCAAATTTTTTTTTTTAATAAATGATTTTTATGATAGTAAACAAATGAAAAGTACTTACAGTATAAATTTTTTTAAAAATCTTTAAAAAAGAATCTCTAGACTTTTTCAAAATAAAATCATTTTTTTCAAAAGCTAAACAAACACATCCAAAATTTCACTTCATAAACAATTGCATCAGGAAGCACATAGTATTTCATTTTCCTAAAAAAGAATATAAAACAAACACACATCTACTAAATTAAGAAACAAATAAACTACTTTCCCCCCAACCACATGTTACTGAATTATTAAATGTGGTAATGTTTTGACACAAACAAACCAAACAAAGAAACTTAACTAAATCACTAGCAATGTTTGTGTTGAAAAATTTCTCAAGCACAATTATTAAAACCTGTCTTTAAAAAGGTTCAAAGCCAAAGATAATAAATAAGTTAATTGGTCACCTTGGATCTTTCCACACGTTGTGAAATTCAAAATGAGGTATAACTAATATTGCATTCAAGAGTCCAGCAACAGCCACAGCATTGCAAATCTACATAACCACAATTTAAAAAGCACAACAGTGAAGAAATAATTCATCTGTAGAATTAAAAAACAAAAACTGCTGAAAGACAGAAATGAAAGACTTTGTCATACCGCAGAGCGTTGTTGGTTAAGACCACCATTGGCCTCGACAATCAAAAAACCATTCAGACCAGCGGACACTGAGATTAAAGAAAATTTAGTATTAGAGAGCATTTTGGTAAATAACTAAAATAGCATCTGATCATATAAGGTTAAGATCAAAGTGGAAATAGGGAAAATTCTGCCAAAAAGTCTATATAAACTGTTTCTACAACGGAGCTTATAAAAATAATCTTAAAACAACTTATGATTTACAAGCTATATTTTGGTATATGAACTAAATGTAGTAAACAAAATCCAAAAAATTACTATGCCAAATTTCACATCAGCAGCAATATTATGTCGACGTTAAACAGATAGATTTGTGAAACAAAAACAAAAAGAAAATAGTTTATATACCAAAATGTTCGTGATGCAAAGTGGTCAAATTTGGACAAGGCTTCTTCTCTCTTAACTTCCTTTTGTATTTCCACACAGAAGACAACTGCAAAATAAATAAACAAATAAAAATCAGTTCTGTTTATGAACAACAATGATTTCATTATTCATCATGCATCTATAGTTAGTTAATAATTAACACTAATAACAACAAAATCAACAAAATCTACAAAACAACAGAATTTTAAATAGCACCAAAGACAAAAGCAAAATTATTCACCAAATAAGATTTGTAACACGAAATCAGCTCCATAATAGTCCAATACCTAACTTTACTTTTCAATTAACTCTTTCAAATTCGTGTTTGTTTCATCATTTTTTTCCTACGCGCGCGTGATTATTATACATTACGCTCAATTTCATTTTCACTTACCTCAATGAAAGAGGAATTATCAGAATCGATTTCATTCCAAAGCTTCTGAAAAACCTCATGGCTCCGATAACGAGAACCAGGAAGAGGAGCGTAACCGATGAGAGAAGACAATGTGAAAGGAAACGGTCCAACACACATCAGAAGACCAGAGAGGTAAACCACCGGAAGAAGAAAAAAGTATCGGAGACTCCGCCGTGTAATAATACCTGCCGACAGTGACTTTGTCCGCCGTAATTTCTTCCGTAAATGCAAAACGCCGACGGCGGAATGACGAGGTGGAGACCGCGGTGGACTCGGTGAGCTACTGCTTCCACCACCACCACCACATCCGCCATTCTCGGTGGCGTAACCGTTTCCGTTATGTGTTTTTGATTTCATTACAAAGCGAATCTGTTTCTATAATAACAATGGTGTAAAAAAAGACTCAAAGAGAGTGTGATTTGATTTAAATGAAAATTTGTGAAAATGATGTGTTAGTGAGGGTTTTGTTTTTGGATTTGGATGTTTATGAATGAGATATTTTTCTTTTGTCCTGTTTGGTACGGCGGAAAGAGATGGAAGAGAGAGAAAGATGATTAGTGAAGAGCTTTGGGCTGTCTTTGATGGTGTAGAAGATGTGAGGGAGGGAGGGATGGGAAATGGAAGGAAATGAAATTATTAACGGTAGTCACTGTCAGTGGAAGTGTAATATTTCTAATATTTTAAATTGTAATTGCTGGTACTGTGTTTCCCCTCTGGCCATTGTCGGAGAAATTAAATCTACAAATAAGTTGAAGATGAAAATGGCCCTCCTTGTTCTTTCTGTCAAAAAAGAAATTGCCTTTGTTGTTGTTTTCCAATATTTGAAGAGTTTTTTATTTATTTTTTTGTGTGAAGAAACATCTCTATGCATTTTTTTTAAGAAACAAGGGGACTGGTGGTGCTGTTTGGTCCGATTTTGAAAATAAAAGTCATCATAACCGCGAGATCAAAATGCATGTAATTCGGTTTGTTTTGGTTGATTTTTAAAAAGTTATAAAAAACAAACCAATATGATTAGAGTTGGTTCGGTTTATCCCGATATAAAAAATATGATGATATTATCAACTTGTTACAAAATAAAACTGCAAGTCAAACTGCATGGTTTAGAAGAAACATGATATGCGTGGTTCACCCTAAATGCAGTTTTTTGCAGTTTTCGATTTGAATTGATTCGATTTGTGATTTTATTTTTGAATTGTTTCAGATACAATCGCCCCTAACTAATAAATATTTTGAGTTTAGTGTTCTCTGAAATTAAAAGGATCATGCTAATAAGTGTTATCATAGTGCTAGTTAAGAAATTAACAAAAAAAGGTTAAGAATTGAACGAATTAAAATTTACATTTTAATGCATTGATTATAAAATACTTTAAGAAAAAAAATTTAAAATTTGAATTATTAACAAATATCTTTTTGTAAAAGAAAATAAAATAAAAATGTCTTTGAAGTAAAGGAAAAAATGGAAGTATAAGGGTCCATTTAGATTAACTTTTTTTTGAGCTTATACAATATAAATTAGGTTTTATGCTATTTTATAAGTTCACACTAGTGAAAATTATATTTTTATAAGCTATTTATCATAAACTACCTTGACAAACTTATAATAATGCATAAAAATTGCATAAGTTGTTTGCATAAACTCAAAAATAAGTTAATCCAAACGGACCCTAAGTCACTTAATTCATCTTTGTTTTTTATTTTAATTAATTTTACATAAAAATATTTGATTAATAGTTCATCTTTGTATTTGTCAAAAATAACGTTCTCAAGCAATTCATCTTAGATAGTTCATTAATCATTTGAGTTCAATATCATATTTAATATTGGCCAAATCTAAATATAAGGTGTATTTTCTTTACAATGTTGTCGATGAGAATCGAACTTAGAACTTCATGCATACTACTCAAACTCATCGCCACTAAACCAAATTCAGTAGCTTTAAATACTCCCTCCGTCCCAAATCTTTGGTCCTTTTAGTTTTTTAGTTTTGACCCAAATCTTTAGTCCTTTTTAAGAAACCAATGCATAATTAGTGATATTTTACCATTTGAACCCTTACTAAAGTTAAAACATTAATTAAATATATTTTCTCTTTCTTAATAAAGTAAGGGTAAAAATGATTTAACTTATCAATCTTTATAATTTCTTAATTTCCGTACAAAACTCTAAAAGGACTTAAAGTTTTGGGACGGAGGAGTATAAGATATCATATTTAATATTGGCCAAATATAAATATAAGTTTTTTTTTTTTTCAATGTTGTCGATGAGAATCGAAATTAGAACTTCATGCATACTACTCAAATCCCTGGCCACTGGACCAAATTAAGTAGCTTTAAATATAAGATATCTGACGTCATTTAATTGCTCTTGAAACATAGATCTAATTAGTTTTTTTTTTTTTTTAAGAAACCAATTTTCATTCTTTGTTGTTGTTCTTTCTTTATTTTGTTGCGACAAAAAATATAATATAGTGAACGCAAATTACGGACACACTCATGTGCAAATTATTTCACGGTGCATTTATACTCTTTTCCTGACACAACGTGGTGGAAGATGCGATAAATGAAAATGGTCAAGCATCAATTTCTAAAACAATTCTTTATCTTCAGTATTGCCAGTAAAAATTTCTTTATTTTGGCAAAACTAATTACTCTAACACATGTCTATATGATACGTGCATTGTGATAGTTTTGTTTAAGAAAAAACAATTTAGACATCTTATTGTTAATTTACTCTTGAATGTGAATGTAAAGCTAATTAATGTCTTCTTAAAAGTCTGACGGAACTATTCTTATAAAATGTCATTTTTGAGATAGATAAAAGATTGTTAATTGTCTTCATAAACATTTTGATCATGTCTCTGAGTTGAGCTTGATGTTATATTTTCAGTTTTTGCAAACTCCTTTTTAGTTATTTTGTAAACTATTAATGTTAGTTTTGTTTGGTGATTAATATTAAACAGTGTAAGTTCTTTTTTTTTTTTTTAATGACAAATTGTTATTTGTTAGTATATTACAATGTTAAGTTAGTTTTTTCCTTATCAGCGCTTGAAACCTGGACCTCCAGGTTCTTTACCCTTAATTCAACTAGCTTAATCAGTTGAGCTACTCACCCCACCCCGTAAGTTCATTTCTTTAATAACAAGAACGACAAATATGTGATTTTTTTATCATCTGACACTATGTATTTTTTCATTTGATTTTGAATGAAATATATCGAGACCTTTCTATAAAATGTAGTAATTTCGATTAAAGATATAATAAAACCATTAAATGTAAAATATTTGTAATTTTATAAGAAAAAACCTTATTTTTAAAAAATGTAGTAATATTTATTAAAACAATGGTTCAAGTGGTAAGGATTTTTGACCACTTAAGGAGGTGGTCAGACGTTCGATTAATAGCTTCTATGTATGAAAATAATTCGGTTGGGAGGGAAAAAACTATTACCCTGCGTGCCCCACGTTCTTCATGGAGATTTACTCTATCAATACACATAGTTGGACAGTGGGTGGGTCTGGCGGCTTCGGTCCCAAAGTTATCACCCAGCCAAAATTACAGAGTCAAAAAATAAGGCCAAATTCATCAAAAAAATAAGGCCCAAAACACATCAGCACTGCCACATAAGTAGTTTTATGAGTCTAATATTACAGGGAGGACAAAATCCAAAGAATTATAAGATAGAGGGGTTAAAATTCAGAGTTTTAAAATAGAGGGTAAAATTTCGAAACAATCGAAAACAGGGGGTAAAGCCAAAAAATTATTTATGTTTCATATGGTTCATTAAAAACCTTGCGGTCTAAGCATTTAAAATTGATGGATTTATAAGATTGTAGCATTCCTTGCAATTTGCAAAAGAACAGGACCACTTAGAATGGTTCTAGTACGTATGGAATAAAAGAATCCAAATTAATTTATGCTTGATCTTCATTTTAAGATGCAATATAGAAAGAATATTTGGTCTTTTTATTGTACCATAGCAGAAAATATGAATTAAACTTGTGATTGCTTGATTATCATGACTAATCAATTATATATGCTTCAAATGCTTGTCTCCAACGGCATAAAAAGCAATAAGAAATAAAGTTGATAAGAAGATTCCATATATCCGAAAATGACGTGTTTTTTAGGTTGTAATCCCACAACAAGATTAGTGGAATGAAGTGGTGCACTACACACACAAGCCTTGTCTTGGACCACACAACAAGGTATTTTGCCTTAAATTACATAAATAATAAGAGCATTGTATATTCTTTTCTATTTGTTTTTTTTTTCTTTGAGAATTTTGTTAGAACTTATTGCGAAATTGAGAGAAGAATTTAGGAGGAAAAATTATTATTTTATTAGCGGAAGAGAAAATGAATACAAGTGGTGTTACATGTATACAACAACCACAATTACTTATAGCCTAAATAACACATACAGCTAACTACCTTACAGCCGTACATCTAACTAACAACCTCCTAACTAATTTTTGGTGCTAAGTTGTCATATAAGCTGTGAACATCCAAACTAGCGGCTGTTACAACATCTAGAACATTTGAATTACGAGAACCAACAAATTTTAATAATACACATAATTATTGTAAAAAGAAAGTTTTACACCATTTATCAAAAAGGGAGATTCTATGGTGCAGTCTTCATTTTGACTTTATGGGTGAAGTCACTTTAATTGACCAATAGAAAACCAATTAATTCCACGTCAGCGCAAGTCTATGGTGAGTCTTTTTTTTTAACAAACTTTTGTTTATTGTATATGAGTCCTTCATCAAGTGAATAATCATTTACAAATTAAAAACTAAAAACAAATAAAATTGAACTTAAAACAGTAAATAGTAATGATATGAAATAGTAATGCTTTACAAATTAATGTTTGTTACATGACTTATGATATGAAATAGTAATGATTTCCTCTAATCATCATTTTACTTTTCCAACTCTATGTTCCCTCATTGAGATTGCTCTAGATTGTCGTTGTTGTTCCATTTTATTTCGATGTATTAACAACAAAAGTAATTAATTGGAATGCTTGAATGATATAAGAGTAGGTGGGACAACTCTTTAATTTTGATGCAGATTTGAAAAGAAACAAATTTGGAATGCTTGAAGTAAGGGTAAATTGGAGTTGAAAAACAGGGGAGGAGGAGCAGCGTGCATTGTCTTTGCTGTTTCCTTTTTTGATTTTTTGTTTTTTGAATTTTTTTTGTTTTGCTTAAGATTAATAAAGAACAAGAACACGATGTTAATTTGTTTTTTTTTTGTTTTTAATTTTAGTTGTAACTTTGTTTTAATTGATTTACAATTAGAATTAAAATTAAAAACAATTTAAAGATTGGGGTAATTTTATAACTTTTAATATAGTAGGGATTTAGTTGTAATATTAATAGATATTAAAATACATGGTAAGTACCATATAAGTGGTATGTACTATATAATTCAAATTCTCATTGATTAAGTCAATACTGCTTTCCTATTGGCCAAATTATGACTTCACCGATGAAGTCAAAATCAGAACTGCACCATAGAATTTTCCTTATCAAAATAGAATTTATAATTATTTGCGTAGAATAATAGCATATACTACTACTTGATTAATTGGGTTATTTCATACTAGAGAACTCCTCGAAGCTCTCATTATAAAAGATAAGAGTAACAAATAGCAAATGATAGGAAAATATTAGTGTTTCAATGATAAATGAGTTATATATTTTAGGACAATTTTATTTTAAAGTGATATTGTAAAGCGGTGTTGGTAGTTGGTACTATCGTTCTGTTGAGATTTGTGGGTTTCACTGATTCAAGTTAGCTCCCACAGTGCTGGGTCACTTTATTATCTGTATCAGCTCTTGGATTGACTTCAGATTGTCTGACTGGCTCAAAAGAGTAGCTTTTCCTTATGTTCAGAGAGAATTGATGGTACGTAGACTCGTTTTCGTGTTGGCCGACGGTCTACTCGTAAGCTTTCAAACATTAGTTAGTGCTATTTTATAATTGATTCAATTATTTTATTCCAAATGATCTTTCACATCGGGATTGAACACCACATATTAACCTAAAATCTAAAGATAATGAGTTTATGAATATCTCACTTACTCCCTCTAGTCTCATATATAAGCAACTTTTCACTTTTTTGATTCATTCAATAATTGATGTATTTGGACTAAAAAGTGACCAAATACATCAATTTTTGAATGAATCTAAAAAGTGAAAAAGTTGCTTATATATGAGACTAGAGGGAGTATATATTAAGGGTCTGTTTGGATATGTTTTATTTTTTAGCTTATAAAAATAGCTGATGCAAATAAATAAACTTTTGTGTTAATTCATTAGTTTTCACTAACAAAACTTATATCTTTATCTTGACAAAAAAAGAATTATATCTTTATAAGTTGTTTTCTCATAAACTACCTTGAAAAACTTATAATATTACATAAAACTTTATTTGAAATTCTGGCGTAGTCCAAATGGGGTACCGGATGGGGCAACCTTTGACACTACACTGGTTACAGCACAAGCAATAAATAATAAACGATAAATAACTGGAAATAAAATAACACACTGTGTTTGTTAACCCAGTTCGGCGTATAACACGACCTACTCTGGGGGATACCAATCCAGGAGAGAATCCACTATGATAATACTAGTTAGAAGCTTCCAGCAAACGACCCGTTTACACTTCGTCACCTAGTCACTACCCGTGCTTTCTTCAACCTAGGCCCACCTAGATCAGAGACCCCGTCCCTTCTCCTCTTAACCACACGCCTAGTGTGACCGTATAACACTAATAACAATTTGGCGAAGAACACTCTTCAAACAATACCTATCTCCGTACTTCAAAGATTAGGAGTAGATTAAAAGAATACAACTCAAGAACACAGTCCTAAGCAAGTATCAAGTTGATACAAGATAGGCTCACAATAAAACAATTGACACTCTAAAACCCTAGACAAAGAAGACAATTCTTCACGAGAGCTTGAGTTGCCTAAAAAGGTCTATGGTCTTCAATATTATAGCACACAAACAGCCACGGTAGTTCCTTGATTTTTGGCCTTCAAAAATAATATTCCATCATAGTATATCCGATAGCACACTATTTGATTAAACAAATCCAACAAAGTCCTAAAATATAGGTATATATTTTAGGGGCGATGCATAAAATATAAGATCCGGAAATTAGCTTAGTTCCTTGATTTTAGGCTTCACAAATAATATATAATTGTAACTTATCCGATAGTAAAATATATGTTTAAATAAATCCAACAAAACCCTAAAATAAAGGAATATCTTTAGGGGCGATGCATAAAGAAGATATGCTCAGAAAATAAGCTTAGTTACTTGTCTTGGGGAACAAGTACAATGCTTAATGGATTTACTTCACAAAATAGGCGCACTAATATTGTGTAACAAACTTTCCACATATTCTGGCCTCAGGATGTTGTACGAAAGGTAGCCCCATCTTGTCCCTCCTCTGACTTGATCTTGTTTTTACAAAATGTAGCCAATTTCAAAAACCCAACAATCTCCCCCTTTGGCAAATTTTGGCTAAAACAATATCAGACCAGTTATGGAGAGATGCAGTTCAAATCTTCCTTTAAGTCAACATACACACACAACTAAAAAGGAGAATATAACACAAGATTATATCATCTTCACTTCAAGTGAGTTAAATCATATGAGAAACATCAGAGATTAGCACCAGCGGAATAAACACATTTAGTCTCATAGGGCACAACATCAGAGAGAAATAAACTCTCTAAGTGGATTCACATTCTTGGAGAAAATTAAGTTTCTCACACAATAAGTCTTAAAAAAAACACACTTCACATCAGAAGACTAAGTTTCTCACACAATAAGTCTTCAAAAAGAGCACACTTCATATCAGAAGACTAACAGAAATTCCAGTTAAATAGAGAAAAATAAATTCTCCATTTAGACATTTTGGATGGTATCCAGGATTCTGGATGGTATCCAGGATGGGGCAACATCAACCACCTCATCACATACATCACATGTATCAATCGTTCCCCCTCAAACATACCAGGAAAACAGAGTCCATCATCTGGGATACATAGGAAAAATAAATTCCTAATCAACTAAGAAAAACAAATTCTCAGCTATATAGCACACAAACATACTCAGAATCAGAAAAACTGGATGGTAGCCAGGATGGGGCAGCATTCAGCAGAGCATCTGGGATAAAATATAAATTGCTCCCCCTCAATCAATACACATCAGGATATCATCACAAATTTTACTCCTCCTGAATACATACATGTCAGGGAATCATCAGATACCTTCACTCCCCCTGAACATGTGCATATCACACATACAACAAAAATTAGGATTACTCCCCCTTACGACATGCATAGCAAATAAGTGTTACTCCCCCTCAACACAACATACATCTGCAAACATTATCTCTACACACCATACATCAGATCATGCATACCAGTACCACACACAAACTACCTACTACTGACCATCACATCATAGGATATTCATCAACACATACACACATCAGATGTAGATCCAGATGTAGACACATCTTCCACCACATGCAGCACACAGTCAAAGAACAAAAAAATTATATTATGACGCACATTACAGTACTCCCCCTTTTTAGCCATCAAATTTGACAAGATCAACAAGCAGCACCAAACGATCACAGAATAGCATATTAGATCACACAATAGTAGAGTGCACATAGGTGCATAGTAAATCCAGGACATAGCCCACAAATCAAAGGAGAGAAGAAAACCTGAGCACCAAGACAAACCATCCAAAAAGAACATAATCAAGGCGCAAAGAAAAAAAATATGTTGAGTTATAATCTCTCTTTCTTGATCAGCGTGCAAAGAATATAAAGAGCCAAAAGTGGTTGCACGCACACATAGCGATAACTGCTATAAATTCATATTGTTGAACAATGAACGAGATGTTTCCATAGGAACCCACAAGTAACAATTATCTTTGGACCTTACACCTCTCATCAACACATCACCCTTCTCATTTGTAATCAAACACCCAGACTCGGTGAAATTCACTTTCATACCTTGATCACATAATTGACTGATACTGATTAGATTAGCAGTCAATCCTTTCACAAGAAGCACATTATCAAGCCTTGGCAAACCACTATTGTTTAGGCTTCCTATACCTCTGATCTCACCTTTTACTCCATCACCAAATGTCATAGAGCTAGTTGAATAAGACTTTAAGTCCATTAGGAATTTTTCTACCCCAGTCATATGTCTGGAACAACCACTATCAAAATACCAATTCTTCTTAGATGATGATCTAAAAGAGGTATGAGCTATTAAACTTACATCTTCCTCCTTGGGCTTCCACTCTTTCTTGGTCTCAACCACTTCAACTTCAGGTTTTTGCTTCAGTGATTTTTTAGGATACCCATACAACTTATAGCAAAATGGTCTTATATGTCCTTTCCTACCACAATGATGACACACCCATGGTTGAGATTTCCTATTTTTGATTCCCGGATGAGGTTGCACATGGGGCAACCTCTGCTTCAACATTGGGGGCCTGTTGTTTCCTTCTAAGGGCAAAAACTTAAGCTCTGGATCATATTGCTTAGGTTTGTTGAGATTTTTGTAGTCATAACCAATCCCTTTTGTCCTCTTTCCAGGAACTTGTGTTTCAATTAACTCTTCTAGTGTAGTCGTGCTATCATGCATCATTATAACTTCCTTCTTCATATGTTCAAGTTTAGAGTTTAGTAATGTTACCTCATCATTCAGTTCTGAAATTGTGGTCGGATGCTCGTTCTTTTCAGATTGAAGTTCCAGTATGAGCCTCTTCTGATTTTCTTGACTTCTACAAAGTTCTGCACTTTTTTGACATAGATCTCTATAGGATGCAGCTAGCTCTTCATAAGTCACATCTCCAGTGTTGGATTCTGTGTCTGAAGTACATGTTCCAGTTAAGGCAGTGATGCGTTTAGAAGTCTCATTCTTAATATCATCATCAGAATCATCTTCTTCTGACCATGTTGCAGTCATGCATTTCTTTAGCTAATTTGGACATTCAGCACTTATATGTCCATACCCCTCACATTCACAACATTGTACACCTTTCCCTTGAGTTCCTCTCTCTTCAGGCTTTGGTATCCTTTGAGAGTTGAAATTTTTGTGGATGTCGAGTGAGATGTGTGGCACATTTTGCTCCACATTCAGCTTTCCACGCCTATCCATTCCTCTTAGCACTTTGTTAAATTGTCTTCCTAAAAGAACCATTGCCCCAGTAATGCTTGCATCAGTATCTAGATCTTCTTGTATATCATCACTTTCAGCATTTGGAACAAGGGCTATGCTCTTTTTCTTGTTTCCAGCACGTTCATTTGCAGACATCTCATAAGTTTGGAGGGATCCAACCAACTCATCCAATTTTATGTCAGATAAATCTCTAAACTCTTCAATTGCTGTGACCTTCATGTCAAACTTCTTGGGCAACGACCTCAACATCTTTCTCACCATTCTTTCTTCAAGAAGTTTTTCACCTAAAGAATCAAATGTGTTAGCATAATCAAGAATTGTCATATGAAAATCATGTACCGTCTCATCTTCCTTCATTCTGAGATTCTCAAATTTAGTAGTTAGCATCTGTAGTCTGGAGTTCTTGACTTTTGATGTCCCTTCCTGAGTAGTTATCAATATCTCCCAAGCTTCTTTAGCCTCAGTGCATCGCTTTATTAATCTGAACATGTTCTTATCAACACCATTGTACAAGGCGTTCAAAGCTTTGTGGTTTCCAAGGGCAAGTTCATCTTCAGCCTTCGTCCATTTTCCTTCAGGCTTCAAGGACACATTACCATCTTTGTTAGTGACAGTAGGATTTTCCCATCCATTCACCACAGATTTCCATGTCTTGCTATCCATTGATCTCAAGAATGCTTCCATGCGTGATTTCCAGTAATCATAGTTAGTACCATCCAAAAGGGTGGCCTAGTCACAGCTCCTCCTTCCCCTTCCATAATGACCAGAATCATTCCCTGGAGCTCACCCTAATAACAGAACAGGGTGCCTGCTCTGATGCCAATTGAAATTCTGGCGTAGTCCAAATGGGGTACCGGATGGGGCAACCTTTGACACTACACTGGTTACAGCACAAGCAATAAATAATAAACGATAAATAACTAGAAATAAAATAACACACTGTGTTTGTTAACCCAGTTCGGCGTATAACACGACCTACTCTGGGGGATACCAATCCAGGAGAGAATCCACTATGATAATACTAGTTAGAAGCTTCCAGCAAACGACCCGTTTACACTTCGTCACCTAGTCACTACCCGTGCTTTCTTCAACCTAGGCCCACCTAGATCAGAGACCCCGTCCCTTCTCCTCTTAACCACACGCCTAGTGTGACCGTATAACACTAATAACAATTTGGCGAAGAACACTCTTCAAACAATACCTATATATCTCCGTACTTCAAAGATTAGGAGTAGATTAAAAGAATACAACTCAAGAACACAGTCCTAAACAAGTATCAAGTTGATACAAGATAGGCTCACAATAAAACAATTGACACTCTAAAACCCTAGACAAAGAAGACAATTCTTCACGAGAGCTTGAGTTGCCTAAAAAGGTCTATGGTCTTCAATATATATAGCACACAAACAGCCACGGTAGTTCCTTGATTTTTGGCCTTCAAAAATAATATTCCATCATAGTATATCCGATAGCACACTATTTGATTAAACAAATCCAACAAAGTCCTAAAATATAGGTATATATTTTAGGGGCGATGCATAAAAGATAAGATCCGGAAATTAGCTTAGTTCCTTGATTTTAGGCTTCACAAATAATATATAATTGTAACTTATCCGATAGTAAAATATATGTTTAAATAAATCCAACAAAACCCTAAAATAAAGGAATATCTTTAGGGGCGATGCATAAAGAAGATATGCTCAGAAAATAAGCTTAGTTACTTGTCTTGGGGAACAAGTACAACACTTAATGGATTTACTTCACAAAATAGGCGCACTAATATTGTGTAACAAATTTTCCACATATTCTGGCCTCAGGATGTTGTACCAAAGGTAGCCCCATCTTGTCCCTCCTCTGACTTGATCTTGTTTTTACAAAATGTAGCCAATTTCAAAAACCCAACATTATTTATTTATATAAATTATTTCACATAAACTTAAAAATAAGTCAATCCAAACGAACCATAATTGTTCAATCTCAACTTTTTTTAAAAAATATAAAACTTTCAACCATATGCATACTACACAAAACAACCTCCTGATTGAATATCACAATTGTGTATGAGTTGAGTGATATCTGTCAATTCATCCAATAAAAAAAGCAAATATTAGTTCCTCCATTGTTGCATGGAGACCATTAAAGTCTTTGGCAATTACAAAGAGAATGAAGGTTGGGAATTGGGATTTTGCATATACGTAGTTGCACTTGAATATTATAGAGTTTTTTTTGCTTTTTGTTTTTTTTTTGTTTTGCGATCCATTAGAATTTCAGTTGTCCAGCAAAGAAGCCAACTCAATTATCCCTATTGGGTGATGGTGACTACCAACTACAAAGAAGAATAAAAAAAACGTGGAAGAGAATGATGAACAATTTTATGGTGCAATTCATATAAAAATAAAAAGATAGAATTTACGTGATTGATATAAACTTATTCAAGTGCCTCATTCTGCCGACCTCAATGGTGGAATTTCATGTGCTCTGCAATTGTTTTGAAGGATCGAGTATTTTATTTTTTTCAAACTCTTTGAAGATTGAGTTAGGCATGCAAATAAAACTCATACCTGCGGGTACCCGCCGCTCCGCCCTGATTTTGACGGAAAAGAGTTGACTGAGTTTGAGTTCGGGTTTGGATTTTCCTCGATTACAAAAGACGGAGATGAGACGTGTAATGGGGACATTGATATCCACCCAGAATCCGAACCCGTCCCACTTATATCTAATTACATTTTAATTTCTTTAGATCATAAACCATTAGACAAAGTCTTAAATTATATTCATATTCTTATTTTTATTTTTAAGTTGAGTATTAAACGAGTTTTTTCTATTTATATTTTTTGTTTTAAAAAAATTATATTATCGAAACAAAATATTTTTTGACTTTTACCCCCGTTTTTTAATTAAAAGGTACCAAAATTCAACCTAAGTTCATATGAAGGTGAGGCGGAATAGGGATATACCTGAAACCCGCGGGATACTCAAACTCGAAATCCGTTGTGAATGAGTTTGGGGTTTTACTTTTTATCTCTGTTGAAAGTTGGGACAGGTTTGGGGGATACCCAAACTTTTTGGGTTTGGGGAAGGCAAAACCCGTCCCCGCCCCACCCCATTGTCATGCCTAGATTGAGTTAGGATGGATTTCAGTGTAACTTATGCTCAGGTGGAGTATGTATCCAGTACTGGTACTCTCCCTCAAATGTAATATATGTGCATCATAGATTCATAGGTGTATATTTAATTTTGTTTGCTATTATTTGCTATAAATCACGGACTCCGACACGGGCACGCCGACACGACACGGACATGGACGCCGACACTGATAATGTAAAACACATATGACACCGACACCGCTACATATTTATGATAGATCTAAATTGAGAATCGAAATATATACATGTGCATGTAAGTTGAGCAAGCTATTTCATTAAAAAAAGTGTTAAAACAAGATGCAATAATATTTGACCTTTATTTATCTATCTACTATCGTAAAAGTTAAAATATTGTAATCAAAACGTAACATCTTTAATCCCTTATTGATTAGCATTTTTGTTTCGACACATTTTAACTCTTGTATATATGTCTAATGTGTGTTTAAGGAGAGAAGAAGCAAAGAAAAAAAAATTTGGGACACTTGTCCAACACATGTTATACGAGTGTCTTACAGGTGTCGGACACCGACCCAAGGAGTGTCAGAGTAAAGGAAAAAATTGGTTTTTAGGGACACCGGTATAAGTTGTTCGACACGTGTCGGACACCATAGAGGTACCCGTGCTTCATAGATTATTTGTGTATATTTATTTTATTTGTTTGCTATCAGCTACGTACTGCATCAATTCTCAATATATACATGGCTCTAATCCACTTTGCTCTGATAGCTTCATGTCTAGGGATGTAAATGGATATTTACGGGGCCAATAATATGATATTCGTCTCCGTTCCATTGAATTCATATTTTTTCCATATTTGTACGGGTATCCGCTAAACAGAAAATCTGTGAATTTTGAGGTATTCACGAATATTTACAAATATCCATGGATAACAATATATTTAAAAAAGATTTTAAGTTTTGTAAATAATTTCTATTTTAATTAGTTGAAATTTGGTTATCTTCTTTTAAAGAAAAAAAAAATTATTAATACAAAATAATATTTATACATTTCACTCTTAATTTAACAACAAAAGTCAACACAATTATTTTCCTTCTTTTCACCAAAATATAATAATATTCATACATTTCTCGTAAGAAAAAAAATCCATATATTTCATTTATTTTTTTTGGTTTTTAACCCTCTGGATCCTAGGGGAATGAGACCCTAGTAGTTCAGAGTTCGGTCGCAATGCAAGTAAAGTTTGGCCAAGAAATTGTTCCACCCAGGAATCAAACACGGGTTCTCCCGAAATCCGTCATTTGGTGAAGTTCATTATCCGCTTGAGCTCAATGACTTGGTTCATATATTTCAGTTCCAATCATAGCAAAGTTCATCACAGAGTTCGAAAGAATTTGAAAGGCTCATTTATTTATGATAACTCAAAATATTTATGTAATTTTCTTATTTACTAACGGATACGGATATCCGAGGATAAGGATACCATTAAATCCTCATATGTGTTCATTAACTAACGGGTAGTTGAAATATCTATTTATTTTATCCCCGGATATCCATTAGACTATCTGCTTCGTGTCCGTGGCGGATTTCATCTGCGGATACAGTTATTTTTGCCATCCATATTCGTGTTGCAGAACATTTTACCGTGAAAAAAAAAACAAAAAACAATTGCAAGTAAGGATGAAAATGAATCAAGTTGAGTCAAACTTATTAAAGTTCAATTCGACTCGATGAGGTTTGATTATACTCATAATTTGTTTCGAGTTCACACAAACTCTATTTTTAACTCGAGTTCGACTTGTTAAAATTTTACGAACAGTCCAATTCAATTTTTCTAGCTTAAACTCGATTCTATTTAGGTCACGAACAACTGAATTAAGCTAGTTATCAATTTTAACGTGACTCATTTTTATCCATTGTTAACTTTGTTAATAGTTATATATATATATATATATATATATATATATATATATATATATATATATATATATATGAGGTTTGCTAACTTAGACCCACCTAAAAACATGAAGGTCTAAGTTAGCAAGGTGCACCTTTTTACTTTGGACAAAAAAATCAATGATATGTATCATTTAACACTAGTGAAATAAGGATAATTTCGTAACTTTCATTAAATTATTTAGCACCCACATTACTAATTTACACCCACTTTTATAACTTAACATAAGACAATTCTGGTCTTCAATGAATAACCATATATGTTGTTCAACGATAAAAAAACATTATTTTTATAAATCTCTTGTCTGGGGCAGCTTTTCTACATTAAACTCAATTAATAAGAACTAGTGTGTATACCGGTGCCGTGCACGGGAAAATTTTTCTTTAAATTTAAATAGAATACTTTATTTTTCATATCTCAAATTGTTTAAATTTAATATAATTTTCACATCACAATATCGATAAAAGTTATTTATCTAAAATAACATTACAACACCTGCAGTGATTCAAAATAGAGAATAGGAGTTAAGTTGAGGTGAGATTGTAACGTGAAATCATGAAAGCAGTGGGAAATCTTCTCTGCCCTCATTAATTTGATGGATCGACTTAGTAATTGGACTATGTATATTGGATTATAATAGAAACTTAAGTTTAAATTTAATAATGCTATTCAATTCGATTCGGTTTTCTGAAATGAAAACCACCAACCAAACTGCACGGTTCAGTAAAAAAAAGTCATCCAAATTCATCCAAATCAAATGTTGTTTTCGATTTAAATTGGTTCAATTTGTTGTTTTGCTTTTAAAATGGTTCGGTTATGATCACCTTAATTAATTAAAGCAATATACATACACATTGGTTTAGATATTATTATATCAAATTTAAGCTTGTGGTGGATAATATTCAAGCTACAAAATGCTTCTACTTATTATACCATACTTGAAATAAGACATTTATAATAGAATGACATCAAAAGAATAAGATGCTATTAGCTTCAAGTTATATCTTTAGAAAAAATAAGATAGGAAGAGAAATTTCTAGCCAGGAAAATGAAAGATCAGCTATGACCTCTACAACTACTTGGTATATGAAAATCTTCTTCCATACAACTGGAAATTGTTCTTCTCAAAATGAATAGCTACTTATCATAGTGCACCAATTAGTCTTTATAGAGATGCAAAATTAGTGCCATTATAAAAAACATGTCAATATTAATATTTTACATATTTGATAATGCTGTGCTTTGCAAACTTCAAGAGCTATTATGGCTTTCCTGAGTTATGTTGGAGTCATTCAAAATAGTTTCACTGATGGAGCAACAAATCTGCTTCCATCATATTTTCACCTGAAAAAAAATGTCAAAGATGTAGTCATATATAGAGGTAATATTTTAAAAGCAGATCATATATATTTCAAGTTACCCCTGATAGAATAGTTGTCAAGGCTCCTACATTGTACATAGGCTACCACAAAATTTTCTATCATTCTCTCTAGTCTCTACAATTGAGGAAAGAAAAGAAACATAAGACAAATAACTGGATCAACATTAAAATTAGAGTAACTACAAAAAAATGGTTAGCTCAAAGCAATAGTTCCAATATCATATAAAAGTTTCAACATATGTCCTTGTAAGGAGTTTGTATTAGAAACACCTGAAACTTCATTTGTAAAATGCTTAATGTGCACTTTTTATTATAATCTTGGATTTTCTTCATTTCATATCTATTAACCCTTTAAATTTCCAGCACCTAGACAAATACGAAAAATAGAAATTAAATTGTGCAATTAAATATGATAACTAACTACAAATGAGTGAAATTACAATAAAATATGTATATCCCTCTTTCAGCAACCTTTACTTGAATGGTTTCTTCTATTTCCTTTTTTTCTTTTGCAAAAGCCTGTTTCCTAACAGAGAATTGAGGGAAATAAAGCAATAAGATTACAATCGGTGAAAGTGAGAGAGGGGCGTGTTGAATTTCAAACAAACAATCACTCAAGAGGATTATGCAGAGAAGTACACATTCTTAAAGAGTTTTCAAGTACATAAAATTCTTTGGTCAGATTTACCACAGTAGCTTACATAATATACATTAGTTCAAGGGATTAACTATAAGCCAATACATATCAACTAAACTTATAAAGCAAATTCAGCTTTCTTAGTCTCCTCTTGTTTCTTCAATAATTCAAATACATTAAAAAAAGATAGAAACAACAAAAAACCTAAACATGATTCAAAAGAAGAATTGTATAGAAATTAGAAAAGAAATAATGCTTTTGAGAGAAATAAAGATAAATTTTTGGTGTGTGATTAAGCTGAGACTTGTTGCAGAGTCTTAACACCTCTTTCAAGAGCTTCAGGATCAAATTCTTAAAATCATGGTTAGGAAATAAAGAATTTAAGAAAAGGAAGTGTGTTGTGTTTCAAGAAATGGACTGTACCGACACCTCTCTCATTTCGATGGTTCTCAATTTGATCGAATTGGTAAAGCTTAAAAGAAAAACCATGATCGATGTAATGTAAAACCCTAAAAAATGGAATAAGGAGAAACAGGGAACTACATACAGATATGAAAATGGCATCTTCGTCATTTCTTTTTGCTGGTAGTGACGGCAACCTGCTCAAACTTGAGATCCAATGATGTCGTCAGCGCCAGCAACAGGTGCTTCTCCCTCTTCATGTTACTCGCATTAGATCATATCTTTTCTAGAGAGAGACAGGGTGTGCTCGTCAGGGGTTAGAAAATGGCACGAAGATATTGATGAGATGCTTGAGAATTGCAAAGAAAGGAAAAGGAACACCGAGAGTTTGCATCGAGGAAAGCAAAAGCAACAGAAGAAGAAAGGGTGAAGGAGAGTAGTATGTGAGAATTGAAAAGTTGCATTGAAAACACGCGTTTGTTAAAAAAAATACAAAAGTTACATTGAAAAACAAAACTTAATACTACTCGTAAATAACATAAAACTTAATACTTGTAACGGTCATGTTAACATGGGCACATGTTAAGCTACCTAAAAGTAGAAAGTTTGTATTTAATGATATAAAATATTTAATGTTTAAATAATTAATGAATAGACAAATTGCAATAAATTTTTACTACATTTGTACTCTTAACATGTGCCTTAAGGGCACATGTTAACATTCCCCTACTTGTAAATAACAAATATACCTATAATTATCGAAAAACAATTATACCTGTAAAAAAAAATACTCATAAAAAATAATTAAAAGACAATTAAGGAATATTACTACTAATAGAAACTTTTAAAATAGTAAACTCTTCTATTAGATGACAAATGGCAGACTTGCCAAAATACTCATCTTGCTTTATTATATTCTATGATTACTCCTTTGAAGCAAACGGAGTCACAAATCTAAGCTAAAAATTGGTTAATGAGCAATTATAACAAGTTTGAGGAGTGATAGTTGGTTTTTTTTGTCCAAAGTAAAAATTGGTTAATGAGCAATTATAACAGTTTTATTTTTTCATATTCCAATTTTCTTTTTTATACATGTTCCAGATTTTTTTAAATTCACGTAAGGCTTGACTATAAATAAGAAAACAAGCGTGACAATATTGGTTTAAAAAAAATGATGAAATAGGTTTAAAAAAAAGATAAAACGATGTTTTTCCTTCAGGTTAATCATGTTGATTGATTATATGTGATTGATATAATTAATGTGATTGATTATATGTTATAGTTTGATGTTAAAGTTTGTTAATTTTAAGGAATTGTGTTTGGATTTTGTCCTTTTTTTATTTCCTAGGTTGTTTATTTAGGTTGCAAATATTTATCATTAAGTGGGTCTAAGTTAGCAAGTGAGTGTTAAATAATTTAATGAAACTTACTAAACTATCCTTTTTGACTAGTTTTGAATAATAAATATGAATGGTTTTTTTGTCCAAAGTGAAAAGGTGCACCTTGCTAACTTAGACCTTCATGTTTTTAGGTGGGTCTAAGTTAGCAAACCCCTATATATATATATATTTCTAAAATATTTTTGAAGTGTTATACATAATCGAGTCAGCTCGTAAACTAAACAAGTCAAAATATAGTTCAAGTTTAGTTCATTTAATTAGTGAACTTAATTTTTAGTTCAAATTCGGTTTATTTGGTTCATGATCAATTTAACATTCAATAGTGCCTTCGGAGCACTGGTCAAAAAAACAAAAATAGTAATTTAGCATTGAATTTTGTGCAATAAACTTCTCAAAAGTTTAAAAAGTGTTATTTTCTATTCAAAACTTTCTTCTTTTTAGTTTTCTTAACCAGTGTTCTGGGACACCGGTTAACGTAACCCAAAAAGTTATATCATATGGTTAGATTTATGAATTCCAACATGTGTCTCTCTCTCATGTGCTCTCATCTGATAAAGAAAATGGTGGGGTTTGTGGGTGGCTTCTAGTACCAGAAAGTTTAAAATATTCAACAATAATGAAGTTGATCGGAAGAATTTAAAACATTTCTTTTTCTAGCAGTTTGGTAGCAAAACTCATACATTTTAAATGTAAAGTGTATAATACCCCAGTTACTGTTTATCAACATCCTTAATGCTATCAATTGAATTATACTTATGAGCCGAATTGCTTAAAACTTCTAACAATGAAAAAGTAGATTTTACTAGTGGTTAGAAGTTGTTTCTAGTTATAGAGGCTAATCAAGGTGGATTTACATGTTATTTCTAGTGTGGTTGTTCATACTTTACATAATGCTAAGGATAAGAGTGTTGTTGGGTGAAGGCTCATTCAAGAAATTCGTCGCTTCTTTCCATTGGAGTGGGAAATCAAGGCCAATTCTTGTGCTGCTGCATTTGCCAATATAAGTTGTCATTAGCTAATACTATAGGGATAACAACTCCTAAAGTGATTACCATTTGAGAATTACTTTTGTCACCTTACGGATTCTGGGGCACACCCTCCGAATTTATCAATTTACCTCTGTCCATTACTTAGCGGATGATACATAGGAGGGAGTTTTTTTTTCAAAAATCTCATTTTTATAACATCCGTTATTTAAGTAGCGGACGTTATAAAAAATCTTGGTGGGGTGTTTTTTCCTCAAAAACCTCATTTTTATAACATCCGCTAAGTAGCGGATATTATAAATGGATGTGCGAATAAGAAGCATTTATGAGACACCTCAAATTTATAACATCCGCTACTTAAGTGCCGGACATTATAAAAATGAAATTTTTTTTAGGACAAAACACCCTACCAAATTTTATAACATCCGCTACTTAAGTAGCGGAAGGGTAAAATCGAAAACACTTAGGGCGCACAAGTAACCGGTAGGGTGGCAAAAATAAACATCTTACCATTTAGTTTATTTTTTATTTGGGCTTTAGTCCTTTTGTTTAAAAAAAAAATTGCTTCTAGTTTTCGAAAAGTAGCAGATCTCCAAAAAAAGTTGAAAAGTACAATGTTGCTGACGACAATCTTTGTCAATAGCAAAGATATATTCCCCCTATTTCCATTACAAACCACTTGTTGAATATTCTTTGCACAATCCTCCATTACAAACATAGTCACTATGGGAGGATGAGGATATTCATTTATTGGACTAAATAAACTTTTTCTGTAAAACGGTCACTGTTAATAAACTTTCTCTGTAAAAAGGACACTGTTAATATCTATTACATGATATAAATAAAGCACCGGTGTTTATTGAACTACAACAGCCAAGATAGATAAAGAAAGTGTTCAACTCAGACATCCTGTAACATCTCATGCACCAACTCTATCACGCGGAATCAAACGTAGATCTGAACCATGCTTAAGGAAGACATTTCCTGCACAAGGTTCGCAATTTAGCATGTCAGATAAAAATATGGTAACAATTTCTATTCCATCAAAATGAATCCATAAACTGCATTTGAGAAAATAACCATTTTATAGATAGTACAAAAACCAATGTCCGAATGTTGGAACAGAATATCAGATTATTCCCATCCCAGATATTTAATCAAATCACAAACAAAAGGGAAAGCTGTGAATGCAATTCTGCTTGTTTTTTAGTTGGTGGAGTAATTATGTTTATAAGATTTTAAGAACTTTGAAACAGAACATCTTTGATCAGCAAAATATGATAAATTTTTTAATAGACTTCAAAAGGGAATATTTTACATATAGTACCAAAACCAATGTCAGAATGTTGGATTATTATCATCCCAGATATTTAATCAAATCACAAACAAAAAGGAAAAGCCGTGAATACACATTCTGCTTGCTTTTGGTTGGTGGAATAATTATCTTGATTTTACGAAAATTTGTAATAGAACATCTTTGATCAAGAAAATATGATGAATTTTTTAATAAACTTCGACAAAGGCATGCAATGCACCAAAAAATGTAAACACGTTAAGTGACATACAACAAAAATTAATAAGTAGACACTGACGAAAACCATGATATGATATACCTGCACTCTGCTGAGGACTTATCCCAACACCATCTGCAAGCATAGTAAGCAACAAGAGTTACAGCAAAATACAGATACAATAGTATAACAAAAAATATGAAAGAATAGAATGAGTTTTCTTGGCCTCTTGCATATTGGCGTTCAAGATACAGATATACCATCATTTATTAAAACACCCAACAAAATTACCATGTATTTATGCACTGCACTAGGATTTTTATTTTTTGCAAAGGCAAAAAGAAATCATAAATCATAACATTAAGCACGTACACCACCGGCACAAGATATGCACAGTAGGACAAGTACAAACAGAACAAACAAAGCTACAATTCAATTCATTAACAGCATGGAACGCTATTTTTTTTATGTTGTGGAAGGTTAGGGGTGAAGGAGTTTGCTCAATTCGAAGGTCGAGAGATGCCACAAGGCACAGCGCCAACAGGGGTTTATAGTGGGCCTTATACCTACTATTGGACGACTACCAGCAAGAATTGTATTTGTATCCGCCATACTTGTATCTGCCATACTGTTTGATCCTATCAATTAAGCCCACTGTCATAGTACCAAAATGTTAACTAACCGCCACTTTGATGTTTTAGTAGTTAATGACATTCTTGGTTTCAGAAAGCATTTTGTGTTAACTTTTATTTCCAAAATGTCTCTTTGGTTCCACTTTATTTTCTATTTTCATTGCACAGAACCGTGAAAAAATGTTGTTTTGACGGTTTCCTATACAAATATTTGAATACAGAAAACAAAGTGAAAATTAAGATGGTTGTTTTGTAATTGAAAATGAACAAAGAAAAGTAGCTTCCCTACAAATACAATGCAAAAGTAGCCAATTATATGTGCATCAGAAGCTAAACAAAGTTTTTTTAAGAATACACATGGGAAGATTTGAAGGTACAACCTCAACACTCTCCTTCAATGAAAGAATGCTTAAATAGCACTATTCTCTACCTCTTCTATTTAGAAATTATTATACTCTCGTGCTTCATATATGAAGGTGGTACATTTTTAGTCCTTTTTGTGATTGAATATGATAGGAATTAGGAACCAACATGTATAGAAGAAAAGATAGAATTCTATATTGAATCTGGTTTCTACCTACTCCATAGTCTGAATCTGATTTATCAATTCAATGAATCTAAGCCCCTCCACCTATTTATGTACATCATGACCAACTAAATAACCTTCTAAGTTACTAAATCCTAACCATTAACCAACTAACTGGTGTTAACTATCAGAATATTTCGGTACAATTTTTTTCTGCAACAATGCAACACACTGACACAGTTGCCTACTTTATAACCCCAATTATCGAGTTTGGTACCATAAAAGATGAAATACAGATTTTGAGTGAAGTCATATTCAAAATTCGTCATCTTCTAAAATTTCAATGTCAACAGTGGAAGCATTTAAAAATAGCTGGTCAGTGACATTGAGAATCTCAGAAAGAGGCAAAATGCCCCCAAGAGCGACATTTGTAGTTATTCATTGCTGATAAAAGGTTTCTTTACATGAAAAATGACTGAAGTGTAAAACATCTTCATTTCTTAAGGGAGGGGAGAATATTTTATCAAAACAGTGGAAAGGAAGCATAATTTGATCATTTCATACAGAAAGGAAACATATTTAACCCTAAAGATTTCAACATTAGTTGCCCATACAAACTCATCGAAAGAACAAAATTTCAACATTGGGTAAAAATACAAAACATAGCACTCCAATTGAATAGGTTAAGAAGAAACGCCATAACCAACATATATGTAACATATACAAATGATTTTAGTTATAGAAAAAAATAAATATCAATGATGATTTCATTAATTTTAGTACTATGCATAGCAGAATTTAAACAATCCACTACTTTCTGTGATCCAAAATTGACAACACTAAATAATCCCTAAATTCGAAAAAATCAATCTCCCTAGGCCATAGTCTGCCCAACATTTCCGATTTCGAAAAAATTGCTATCATTCTGTGGTGATACTCTAATTAGTACAAAAAAAACAAACATGCAGTACCCTAGCTTGGCAGAATTTGAACAATCCGCTATTTTCTGTGATCCACAATTGACAACACTAAATAATCCATAAAATCGAAAAAATCAATCTCCCTAGGGCATAATCCATACAGTAATCAAATCAATAAAGCTAAATAAAAAATCAATCCCAAATAACATTAACAATAATTTTTTTAACAATAGAAAAAAAATGATAAAATGAATTACCATTGGTGATAATAGCGCTGGTCTGTGGAGGAACCTTGAATTCTTCAGCTGCATATTTGAGAACGGCGGTAAAAGGTGCAGCCTCAGGAACGCTAAACCTGAAATCGTGAAGGAAAAAAAAACGGAAAATTAGAATATTTGAGAAGGATGCAAAAAAAGGAGACGATGGTGGATGGCGGCATACACTTTGAAGGGTAGCTTTGGATCGGAAGTGAGAGTGACTTTGAAGGACACCTTTCCACCACCGTTCGCCATAGTATTCACCAATAAAACAACTCTCACGCTATGCTACCCTCTCTCAAAGTGTATACGATAATTGTTTAACCTCAATCCCACGAGAGATTAATTTATTAAACCTTTGTTTTTTATGTTTTTTTAAGTGTTACGTTTCTTTTTTAAAAAAAGAAAAATGTTATGTTTCTAATGTTTTATCATTATACCCGCACCCGTATCAAGCACCGGTAAAAATACATTTATAAATACTCTATGATAAAAATTAACTGTAAAATTTATGTATAGTGTTATAGGTTTTCTTTAGGGAAGATTTCTATAGTTTGTATTTTATTTTTTATCAAATAAAAAGTGTATCATAGTTATTATTTCTATTATTTTTCACTAAAATAATTATAAAGTTATGGAAAATAATTTCTGTGAGATATATGGACAAAACTTTGAGGTTGATATGAATTACAAAAAACAAAAAATATGTGTATCAATATATGAGTAGATATAGATTACAATATAAATAACAAAAAAAAAACCAAAAAACAAAATAACAAAAAAAAATTGATTTCCGTAAGAAATACAGGCTCCCGTTGAAAATTTTAAAAAAATAAAATTGTCTCCCTATTAATATATGACTTGTTCTGGACTGGGCCAAGAGTTAGCTCAAATCCGCTTCTGCTCGGGTCACGAGGCAGGTCCAACAAGGACCTACTCTGGCTCGGCAGCCTAGCACATCGTGTGCTCCACACGATCCTCGACACGCATCAATTGAGCATATCCACTCCTCCTATAGGATCGTAGAACCGCTCAAGCAGGATAGCGCTTGGCAACAACTTCCCCTTTCAATGAGCTATCCTGTCAGTCACTCTGATTGGGCTGCTCATCACGGCCCATTAAGAGGACCTTTGGCCCAGCGTTGGGGGCAACTATATAAGCTCTCCTATCAAGGAGAGCTAGGGATTCTATTCTTTACACTCTCTCTATTCTCTGTATTTGCTCTCTCTCTAACTTTGGCATCAGAGCGCCTGCAGGTACAACCCCCCTCCGGTAGACGATTGCTATTTGACGCTACAGTACGACGGTTCGATTGGCGATCACCTCTTCTGATCAACATGTTAGATCATAACTAAAAACATAGATTCCTTAAAAATTATAAAATAAATAGGTATTCGTATTAATATATGAGTTAAAATATAGATCTAAGTAAAAATTATAAAAAAAAAGGTCATCTGTATTAATGCATAAGTAGAAATATATATATATGTTCCTGTAAAATTACAATAAAAAATAGGCCTCCGTATTGATGTTATTTTATATAAGATTTTAGTCTTTTTTTTTCTTCAGGTAGAGGGGACATTAGTTTATTAGATTTTTATTATGGTTATGAATTTGCATGCGAGAATGTACTCCTCCCATTATTTGATATATAAGATCTTCTGTCCTCTTGTACAAATTAAAATAGTTAAAGAAATTGACTAATAATTTAAATATTCTTATAGTTGGGAAGAGAGAGATGTAGTGTATGACCATTTATGTAGCAAAGGATTTGTAAAGGGATACACAGAATGGATTTACCATGGTGATGATAAAATTCTTATGGATCTTGATGGGGATACTGATGATGAAACATCATCTGATTCATCATCTGATGATAATAATGGCTTGCTGTTTGAGACGTTTAAAGATGTCGCTGAAGGTGGAGCACATGAAGGGCTAAATGAAGACGCAAATAAATTTTATAAACTAGTTGATGATGCAAATCAAGAGTTGTATCCTGGCTGTGAAAAATTCTCCTCGTTATCGTTCACCATTCGAATGTATTTGTTGAAATGTCTCCATGGATGGCAAACATTGTATATATTAGTAGTTAATATATGTATTTGTAATTTTTCATAGTCCAAACTTGAAGAAATGGCTGAAAATGAGGAAAGTGATACAGAGGCATTTGAAACTGTTTTTGGTAAGGAGCGTCCTGGCAGGTTCCGTTGTTATGGGAGAAACATAACTAAAACTTCCTTAAAGCGAAAGTCAGAGATTAATGCTTTGAAAAAAGCACACAATGAAGAGGTTTCTACATTGAGGCATGATTTTGAAGATAAAATTGATAAATTGCAAAATGCTTTTAAGACATTAACGCAACATTGCAATCCTCAAATCCATATGGAATCGATAGAAGATTTGTTAGGATTATCCCATGGAGATGCAAAGGAGAGTGGGCCACAAATGCATTCCTCTACATCTATTCATGCTCCAGATCATCGAAAGGTAGTCATATACATCGATGTTATAGTTTTTATGTTATTGTAATTAGAGTTTTGAGTTCTAGCAAGTGTTTAATATTGATTATGCTATTACAAAGTCAAGGCACCTCATTATTTATGAGGTTGATGTGTCTTGGTGCTGTGTTGTTTTGTTTATTATATGTTGCTACTATTCATGATTTGTGTTTTTGTGCTTTAGTTCTAGCTAGGAATGAGTTTGTGGGGCTGTTTTAATTCTTTGTGTATTTGATGTTTGTCTCAAGTTTTTTATTGTGGTAGTGATTGATTCGGTTTATGTATTTGTTGTTTAAAATAAAATTTATGTTCGTCTGCTGATTGTGCGTTTATTTGCTTCAAATGTGTTAAAGTTGTTGAAGAGATAGAGATTGCCACTTTTCATAGGCACTGTTAGTATTGAGTGGCCTTTAATTGTATTGTTTTATTTTCTAATATATGCAACAAGGTGTCAATGAAGATGATGAAGAGGACGACAACATAAGCGATGACTCTCAAGAGGATGACGCAAGTGATGAGGATGACGGCATAAGTGTTGAATTTCAAGAGGACGACATAGGTGACGAAGACGATGATGAAGATGATGAAGATGATGATCATGAAGATGATGACGAGTTCAACGAACTTAAATGAGTTAGATGGTGTTGTTTTAGGCTTACACTAAGCATTAAACTTGAAGAAACTATGTATTTTGTCATGTTGTTAGACTTGTAGTTCTAAGTATTAAACTTGAAGAAACTATGTATTTTGTCATTTGTTAGATACTTCTAAGTATTAAACTTATTGTGGTATTAAGTAATGTTAGACATTTTGTGTCTACTATGTGTATTTGAATTAATGTGTGAAGATTTTAATGAGATTTTTGTAGTAAATGTAATTTGTGTTTGACGCAATTCTTGTTTGGTGCAATTCTTGTTTAGATCATAACTCATAGATACAATTACCATGTATACTTACGATTTCATTTTAGGGAACACTTAGTAATTATTGCAGGTCTGACAACATTTGTAAAACGTCCCCTAAGAGTGTTCCTATTGTACCAGGTTTAAGGAAGGCTACGAAAAAAAAGTATATCGCTAAAGCCCCGGAGAGGGGGAAGAGTATGCCTGTTGTAATCGTTGCAAGATTAGGAAACACGTGAAAAGCGTTGCCTAAGATACCAAAGAAAATCGTCCCCTTTTGCTGCAGTTTAGGCGACGTTTTAAAATACTGTGCCCAGAAAGTGACAATACGCGTTGCCTCAGACAATAGGCAACGCTCGCATAGAAGACCCTTGGAAATCGTTCCCTATTCTTTTAGGCAACATTTTCCATGGTTTTGGGAACGTTTTCGCGTTGTTGTTAGAGGCATTAAATGTTGTAGTGATATTCTTGTTTCTTTGACACTGTTGGTTCCTTCATGATGAGTTTCCAGAGTTTTCCATATTTCTTTTGCTGTTTTGCACTCCATTATTCTATCATATTCTTCCCTGCACAAAGCACTTGTAATAAACAATTTAGTTTTAGTATTTAAGAGTACTCTATCAGCTTCTTGTGTTGACCATTCAGCTTGAGGTTTAGGATTTGTTGAATATTTGGCCAATGGTACATATTCTGCAACTTCCACAACATGCCACATGTTGTTATCTTGGGATCTAAGAAAGAGCTCCATTTTGTCCTTCCAATAGTAATAGTTATCACCATCAAATAGAGGTGGTCTGTTTGATTATCCTCCTTCAGATATAAACTTTGCATTTTTAGCCATTACTTCCTTCCTGAATCTTTTCCTCTAGCACTTGTTAGATGCTTATCCTTAGAGCCAATGCTCTGATACCAATAGAAGTAGCAAAGTTTTTCACAAGAAAGAGGGGGTTTGAATTGTGAACCTTTAAAATATTGCCTATAATAATTGTCAAACACAATATACTTAAAGAATATTATTAGATTGTTAGTTAAAACAAATATTCAAAAAGTGTTGCAGACTGGAGAACGTTCTCCCAACACTCTCTGGCAGTATATAGAAAAGATAACTTGTGATTTGTGTGATAAGTGTTTGCGTAAATTAAATCAGAGTAAGGGAAGAGTATGCACACAAACAATTTATCCTGGTTCACCCAAAAAACATGGGCTAGTCCAGTCCCCACACTCCTTGTGAGATTGTCCACTAAGAGATGTTAATGATCTCAAGTTACAATTCCTTTGATCTAGATCCAAGACCAACAATTCTTCTAAGCCTTACAGACTTGATCTACCTATGCCAAACTGACTATGAAGGTGTCACTCAATTAGTAGTTACGTACTAACTTGAGCCAAGGTTACAATGATGGAAGGTTTGATAATCAAAGCTTATTCACTTAATACACTATGAGAAGCTTTGAAGATGGATGAAAAAAACTCTCAGTACACTCAATGGATATTCTGATCCTAGATAATTGAATTACAAATCTGAGTGAGAGAGATAAAGAAGAGCTCTTGATAAAACTTGTATCACAAAGACAAGTGTTGAAGTTGTAGTGAAAGCTCTTGCTCTTCAAAGTTGCCAAGGACCTCTATATATAGATGAATGATGATCAGGGAGTCTTGGCCATGAAGTATATCCGTTAGAAGCTTGAAAATAACGGCTAGTTGCTCTGCAAAATGACAGCTCATGTGATTTGATGAAAACTGACCAGTCTGAGATTGATCTCCAAAGTTTCTTCTTCTGACTTTTGAAAGAGGAGCGTGTGATGAGCTGTTGTTGAGCTGTAATGTTGTTGTATGTTGCTTAACAAGCAAGTATAACCGTTGTGCAGCTTTTGGATGAACTTTGAACAGCTGTATATGAACTAGTGTCACTCCAAGTGAGTATTTTCTCTTTCCAGCATTGGTCTGAGATCGTTCTCCAAATTCTGGGCGTGAATGAATTTCTTCCCTTTGATGCAAAGGAGTTAGAGCAAGTAAAAGCCAGCTGTTATGGATAGGATCAGCAGTTGGAAGTCGTACTTTATGTTCCAAGATGTCCTTGTTGCAAGTACAAGTGTCATAGAGAAAGAGAAACAACATTGGAGAATGTTCTTTCTTTATTCAATTCAAGTACAAGTCAATTTCAAGAGTAGGTTGTGCTGTCTAAATCTCCATGGTTCATACAAAGTCAGTTCCACCAAATATGTGGAAGTGTTTCTTTTGATATTTGATCATGTGCATATACTTGAACCTTGAATTTGGCAAATGTGGTAACTTTACTAGTCATCCAAATATTCCATGCCTTAAATGAGCTCTTGGACTGTAGAGATTTTGTGAGTTAAGCCCAAAATAAAAGTGATCATTTTTCTTGTACATGGTTGACTTATCCATAAGTCCTTTTGCCTTAATTGTGTGAAAATGATGTTGCGCAGGTTTCAGAGATCAATCTGAGACCAATCCTGAAGCTTTTGTTTTTATCAAAATAAAAACATGATATTTGATCTAAAAGCTCAATTGTTCCTAGCTTAATTAAAACACTCAAGAGCACTTGTTAGATACCAAAAAGATTAGAATTACACTTAAAAATAATTAAGAGGTTTGTTATCTTTAAAACATCAAATTGAGATTTTGCCTCAACACATCACCGGTTAGTAATGACCGCACAAGGTTTTTGAGTCCACGAGTTCATCCTCATGCCCGTCAATAATCTGATTGAAGGTGTTTCCGGCGATCATCCTAAGTTGATTGAAGGTATTCCCGCCGGTCATCTTGAGTTGATTGAAGGTATTCCCGTCAGTCATCTTGAGTTGATTGAAGGTATTGCCGTCGATCATCATGAAGATGTTCCCGTTGATAATGTTGAAGGTGTTGATAGCCCTGAATTGATCGAAGAGAATATCCATGAATTAGCTTTAGCAAGGAAAAATGTGAGAACCCATATTCGACTATTCTCGAGTCACGTTTCACATAAAAACACTAACTTGGATTAACCATAAGTCAAGTAACGTGCGAGGGCCCGTATTCGAGTATTCTCGAGTCATATTAGACATAAAAACCCTTGAAGGTGCATCGAGAAAACACAAGAAGGGGGGGTTGAATTGTGTTTTGGATATTTAAAAACTTTCCAAGATATTTAAACATTTTCAGAGTCTTTAAAGCACAGCGGATTGTTCACACAATTAACTTATGGCGTTATGAATGATGAAGGAGTAAATGAGAGAGTGAGAGAGAGAAGAACACACAACAATTTATACTGGTTCCCCTCACAAATTGAGAGTACTCCAGTCCCCTTGTTTCCAAGAGTGTTCACTATAATCACAAAGATTACAATAGATGCTCAAGCACACAAGCTCAAGACTTCCTGCTCTTAGTCACACAAGACAGAGAGACTTCCTTGCTCTGATCACACAAGATCAAAGACTTCTTTGCTCTGATCACACAAGATCAAAGACTTCCTTGCTCAAGCACACAAGCTTAAGACTTCCTGCTCTTAGTCACACAAGACAGAGAGACTTCCTTGCTCCTACATTCAGTAGAAGACTTCATTGCTCTAATCACTAAGATTGAGACTTATATGCTTCTACACTAAGCAGAATACTTTCTTACTTCTACACTAAGCAGAAGAGCTTCTACACTAAGCAGAAGACTTTGTTGCTTCTACACTAAGCAGAAGACTTACTACTAACTTATAAGCTTAAACTTATTACAAACATAATAACTTCAGAGGCTTAAGTTAGTTTCTATGCTCACTTCATTTGAGAGATATTATCTATTACAATGCAGATTCTCACTTTCTTCTGAGAGATGTTTTCTAATGAAGATTGCTAGTCATCAATTCTTTCTTTGGCATATTTATATGAGTTGAGAAAGACATTGAGACGTTGGAGAAATTCCTGTTGTAAAATGGACAGTTGTAGTCTTTGAAGATCCGTTGAGTAAAGCCACGTCTTCCTTTGCAGAGAGGCTTCACCTTTACTGTTTGTCCAATAGTACAGTTATAAGGTACAACTAGCTCCTAGAGAGAGGGATCACATCCTTTGTGACCGTTGCAATTAGTTGACCTTAGAACAAGTCATCAGGCTTGATAAGTTGTAGTTGATGTAGCCCTCAGATGACTGGGGAATTCCTTTGCTTCTGATGAACCTTTGATAACTTGGAGTCTGATTGGTCTTTGAATGGTTGGCCTCTGATAGTCCTTCGCAATTCAGCTTCTGAACGTCTTCATCCTCTGAATGACTCATGACTAGCAGAGCATCTGAACTCTTGTAGGCATCTGAACATCCTTGAGCTTCTGAACTCCTCTGAGCTTCTGAACACCTTCAGACGTTCTGATCCTCTTTGAGCTTCTGAACATTGTTTAGCTCCTGACCACGTTGTAGCTTCTGAACTCTTTCAGAGTGTAATTATTCAGACTTCCATAGGTTTCATCAGAGTCTAAATTAAGTGTGCTCTTGATCTAACGTTGAATTCTCCTGCACTTAATTTAAACATTAGTATCATCAATTGTCCATTTAATACTTTGTTATCATCAAAACCTAAGGGTGTGTATTAACACATATTTTGTTCCAACAATCTCCCCCTTTTTGATGATGACAAACATAAGTATTAAATACAATTGTTGTTGATAAAAATCAGCTATGTTGACATTAGGCTTCTGAGTTTTGCAAGCTCCCCCTAAGTCTGATAACCCATAGGGTTAGGTTTGTAAGCTCCCCCTATTTTGTATCCATAGTTAATTTTAATCAGTTTCAGAAATACTTTATTATATGACTTAAATTATTCATATTTCACTATGTAAAGAACAAGGTTTGCAAGCTTCTTCTTTTCATAGTGTGATAATCTTTGAATAAAGTTGCACCCTTACTCAAGAACTAACTATGAATAATAAACTTCAATTAATAAATGCATTCTCCTTGAAATTAAGCCCTTAATGCAGATGCAAGATGAAGCAATATTTAAATTGAATGACACAATAGGATCAGAGGCACTTAGAGACTTCTACACACACACTTGGTTCTGATGATTATCATTAACAGCTTCAGAGTTCAAAATATTTTCAAACAGTTCAGAGTTTTTTTTAAAAAAAATCTTTTCAAAGAAAATAGCTCAGAGCCTGAACAAAAATTTGAAAACAGTTTAGAGCTCTTTAGTACAGTATTTTGAAATCCTCAAAGATCATATTGTCATATCAAAGCATGTACCTCATGCTATTATTTTGACCACTCTCCTACGTTCTCTCTCTGAAGCACTACAAGGCCCTAAAAAGCCAAGTAATTTCGCTTCTTCCAACAATTGATTTACCAATATTCTTTCTCCCCCTTTTGTCATTATCAAAAAGGTAATATAAGCAATTAATAGAAATTCAACTTTCAATGCCGTCAAATCTGGAGTGGTTGAACACATTTAATACTCGGCCATTGAATTATGCTTATAAAAGGAGAGAGATACCTAGTCATTTTACTCACACAAAATAATCTTAGGTTATTGATAGATCTCTTGAGAGAAAAAATGAAACGCTCAGAGAATTAGAAAGTAGTTTCAACGAGAGATAGTCAAGATAGGAGAAAACATAAGAAGAAACCAATGGAAACAAGGCCAGTGTCTGTCACAGAAGAACTCAGTTCAGAGTCTGAAGAGAAATCGTTGGACTCTGATTGTTTTATGTTCTGAAGACATATCTTCCTGAAGAAAATCAAACTGAAGTTCGAGGCTCTAGAGGGGTTTGAGTCTTTTCCCGAGGAAAACCAAACTGATGCAGCAGAGTTGGTTTCTTCAAGAAGGACTACTGGTTGGATGGCTTCAGCCAAAACCTCAACCTTTCCCCTCTACAAAGGTCATGTAGGCTTGTAACCACAAACATGACCTTTCAGAGCATCCAGAAGATAGTTCTTAGAAATTTTAGTCTGTAATACAGAACTTATGTTCTCAATGAAATAAAATTCATTACTTTTGGCTTGTTTAATTTTTGATTTCTTATTATTATTTCTTCTCTTGTTATGTAATTTGATCCTTTAAGAATATCCACATATTGTACTTGTTAAATTATATGAATGAAACTCAAGAGTTTGAACCATCAATTTTCAAGATTGTTTGTTTTAACGAAAATGAAGATTAGTTAAAGAATTAAAACAGACAAACGACATACTAGACAGAACTAACAACAGACAAATAAGCATTCAGATAGATATGTTAGATTAACAAGCAGAGCTGTATCCTAACCAACAGTTTAACCTAGTTAAAGTGCTTAGCAAATTATCAGTCATGAAGTCATATACGCAATCAAATAGGTCCTAAGGTTGGGGTTGACTACAGAAGGATGCTAGGGTTGCCATTATGTTTTTCTGATTAGTATTTACTTCTTCCATCAATCCCACAAACTTGTCTACTTTTGTTTCAATCATTCTGATGTCATTCTCATAGACAGGGTTCCTCAAATGCTGTTGATTTCCTTGATCATCCCTCAGACTGTCTTGAAGAGGAACATTCAGATTGTCCCTTATTGAAGCTAACCTTTCCCTAAGGTCTTGCTCAATATTTTCTCTTACAGTAGAGGATTCAGGATGATCCCTCTCTGTGCCTCTTTGAGTCTGAATATCTTCCTCAACATTTTTGTCCTTCCCTTTGTCACATTTTCTCTGTTCTTCCACAGATACCCTTTGTAGATTGTGTAGTTCCTTTATCAGTTCCTCTGTCAGACTTATCCATTGAGCAGCAAACTCAGATGAAGGCATATCTGTTTTCCTTAGGTCATAAAGACCATGTATCTGTTTAAACAAGTCATTGCATTTGCTCAAGTCATCAGGAATGCTTGATTGGGTTGGATGAGGTTCTTTGGATAAGGGTGTATTTGTGAGTTGGGGATTGGAGAGAGTTGGTATTTGTTGGGATTGTTGAGGACTAGGGCTGGTATGATCAAAGTTTTTGAGATGGAAATCTTCTGTAGAGAGTTCTTTGATCATAGCCTCAACATGGTTTGATGGTGAGAGGTTCAGGTTTTCATCTGAAACAATATGTTCAAATGAGGTTTGGTATGTGAGTGTATGAGAGTTTGAAAAAGTTTGAGTCATAGATGGCTGAGCTATCTTATGCTTAGATTTGGCATTAAGCAGTTCAAAATTAGCTAGAATTTCATCTAACTCATTAGGGTCAGAATCAGTCGAAGATGATGATGATGATGATAATGATAATGATGATGAGATGTTGATAAAGACTGGTTCAGGGTGAGTTGTTTTGACAGGTTCTGATATAAGTTGTTTTATGGTAAGATTATCTTCAGAACTTGTCTGGTTATAATTGGAGAGGGGTTGGGTTGATGATGAGATTAAATGAATTTCTTGAGCAGACGTAACAACAGGTTTAGAGAGAGATACATCACCTGATTTGTTATGATCTGAGGTTTCAGCAATCTTTTCCTCATGTTCTTTGGTAAGTTGCTTTTGTCTGACACTGAGAGGTTCTTCATCACTTTCTGAGTCTTCAACTTTATATGCATTCACTAGCCTTCTTCTCTTCTTCTTCTTCTTCTTCAATTCTTCCTTCTCAGCTTTAAACCCTTCTCCTAGGTTATCCAGCAGTTGAGTATACTTATTGACAATGCCACTAGAAACTATAGGCATTTCAATGTTCCATTTCATTACTAAAGAAGGTTCTGAGTGAGACTGAGGTATCAGAGGTTCTGAAGGTTGTACCTCAAGTCTTGTTAACAAGTTCATGTAAGAGAGTATATGAGCAGATATTGTGGAGGCTCTGAGTTCTCTTAACAAGTAGTCATGACCAGTAGTTTTGATTATATCTATCACTCCACATTGATAGAAAATCTCACTGAGGATTCTTGGGTAGACTATATGTATATCAGACTTGGCCTGATTTTGAGTTTTAAGCACATATTTGCATAGGTGATCAAAGATGTATTTAGCCCAATTTAAATCATATTTCCTTGTGAGAAAATAGACAAAGTGTCTATGATCCCATGACAAATGATCAGGATTTTCACTTCCTGGAAATATAGAACTTAACATGATTTTGGCTAATATCCTCTGAGTGGGCTTCAGATCACCTGTCTTGTTGCTCTCACAGCTTGTTCCCTTGACGTAGCAATGTCTTGTCATATTCTTCAGAAACATAGATTCTTGTGCTTCATTGTGACTAAAGGTATAGTGGATGCCTTCGTTTGAGATGGATAGTACCTTAGCCAAGTTTGAAGCAGTAAGAATTACTTCAAAGCCGCACACAACAGAATGCACCTCTGTTTCCTCAATGATTCTCAATCCTAACTCTTGAGGGGTCTTGTCTTCATTTTCAGCGTTTTCTTTTCTCCTTGCGTCAAGCTCCTTGTGATAATCTTCAACAGTCCTCACCTTGCTTCTGATCTAGAAATCTTTTACCAAAGTAGGGTAGATTGGACCGTTTAATAGGTTCATGTATCTAAAGCCCCCTTTTTGATTAGAAAAGAACTTTAGAACATTAAATTGATTCTTTTCCAAACTATCAAAGTCCACTGGTTGTTCCATAACCAGGTTCAGAGATTTTCCCTCCATCTTAAGAGATAAATCTGTAGAAAACATTTCTGTGCAAGTGAAGGTGTTGATCGGAAAGTTTTTGGGAAAAGTAAACAAAGAGTCTGGAACTGATGTTGAAGTAGATGCCATTACAGAAAGTTAGGGTGTGGAATTTGCTAAAGCGAGAGAAAGAGTTTGTTCTAGCTTTGAAGAGCAAGAGTGAGGGATGTGATAGTGTAAAGTGTGAGTGTTTAAGAGATTTTGTTAAAAACATAAGACAAATTAAAACACACAATACATTAATTAAAAAATAAAACAACCTAATCATTAACTGCATTCAAACCAATCAGAACGTGTGTGCGTGTTGTCTCTTTGGCGCCAAAACGTTTCAGTATAAAATACTTAAACGTTTCCAATTCAATTTCTATTCAGAGGCTTAACCTTCAGAGGTTGAAACGTTTCTCAGAGTCTGAGCTTCTTCAGATGCTGAAACCTGAAGAACTTCAGAGGCTGAAAACAAATATTTCAGGACGCAAAAATATATGTTCAGATAAGATTTTCAAAGTTTTTAGTTCTGAACATTTTGTGTCCTAAGAAGACACTTTCAACCTTTGAAAGTTATTCCTCTGAAATGTCATCCAGGAGTTAAGCATACTTACCTTGCATTGAAGCTTTCATGATTTAATTGTAGTAAGAGTCATAGCCTGAGCAGTCACTCCACCACACTGAGTTGTTGTCATCTTTAAAGCAAGCTTCAAATTCTTCATGCTCCCTCCTGTTGCGCATGTACTCCACTTCATCTTCTTCTCCATCTGACTCTTCAAGAATGTGCCTTCTATGCACAATTGCTCTTCTTCCATTCACAGTCACATGCATCCATGTGATTGGAAGGTTCAGAGTCTTAGTTTCACCTGCAATCAAGTAAACAATTTTTGTCTCTTGGTACCCACTTGCTTGAGGGTCCTAGACTGTTAGTTGCTCAATCTTTATCCTCCATTTGCTTCTTCTGAGTACTATCAGAAACAAATGTAGTGTAAAGATTACGGAGTGAGAAGCTTCCACCAATAACAGATGAGCTTGGTTCCTCTAGTGTTTTACTACTAGAGTATCCAATCCCATTAGTATTGTTGGTCTTAAGGTTGCAAAGCATGGAAACAATTTTATTTTGACCAGCATTGATGTTACAGTACTCTTTGAGAACTAGAGAGTGCTCCAGGGGTTTGTAACATATAGCATAATCATTCTCAAGGTCTTTTGTTTTGATAAAATCTTTTTGTATAAGACCTTCAGAGTGATTTGCTTGCTTATTTAAATTCTCATAGTCTGCTTTAAGCTTTTTATACTTCTGCTGACTATTAGAGAGTTTAAGTAAAGTCTTATTAAGATGCTTGATCAATTTTGCTTTGGAAAGACAAGAATATACCTGATTCACTGTTCTTTGTATGCTGTCGATACTCTCAGGTTCTGACTTTTCATCAGAACTTGAGTCTTCAGAGTCTGAGCCATCTTCAGAACTTGATCCTTCAGCTCCTGGTGCTCTTTCAGACTCATCTTTAGAGAGGTTGTCTAGTACATCCCATGTTGTCATTCCTTTAGCCAGTCTTCTTCCATTCTTCTTGAAGTTGTACCATCTTTGAATTTTTCTTGAAAACCTTTCAAGATACTCTTCATCAGGTTCTTCAACAAGATCTTCATGCTCCAATGCTTGTTTTCCTTTCCTTGCTGCTTCTGCTTCTTCAACGTTCAACTCTTGCATATCCTTCAGAGCCAATTCATGGACTCTGAGTAAATCAATCAATGATTCAGGACTCATTGAATTGATGTCTTCAGTTTCCTCTATAGTATTTGAAATTTTATTCCAATTCAGAGGCAAACTTCTCAGCAACTTGCTTACAAGCTCTTTGTTGCTGAGTTTGTTGTTGTGATCTTCAAGCTTGCTTGTGATAGCTTGAAACCTTATGTTCATTTCCTCAATGCTCTCATTTTCCTCCATCCTAAACTCCTCATATTGATCTAAAAACCCATTTACTGTTGCCCACTGAATGCTTTCATTATCATCACTAATGAGGCAACGAGTAGTAGTTGTAGATACAATACTGGAAGTTTGATTAGCCCCTGATGTGGAAGGATTTTGATTGTTGCTCAGATCTTCATTTAAGTTCAGTCCATCTTCAATTTCTTTGACAAGATCAGCAACTTGTTGATATAACTTTTGCTTCCAATCATCCATGTTTTGAGCCATGGTGGTTTTCTCCTTTGGATCTTGACTGTCTCACGGTTAAGTGATTTACCAACAGAACCAGGCTCTGATACCAATTGAAGGTGCTGGAGAAAACACAAGAAGGGGGGGTTGAATTGTGTTTTGGATATTTATAAACTTTCCTAGATATTTAAACCTTTTCAGAGTCTTTAAAGCACAGCGGATTGTTCACACAATTAACTTATGGCGTTATGAATGATGAAGGAGTAAATGAAAGAGTGAGAGAGAGAAGAACACACAACAATTTATACTGGTTCCCCTCACAAATTGAGAGTACTCCAGTCCCCTTGTTTCCAAGAGAGTTCACTATAATCACAAAGATTACAATAGATGCTCAAGCACACAAGCTCAAGACTTCCTGCTCTTAGTCACACAAGACAGAGAGACTTCCTTGCTCTGATCACACAAGATCAAAGACTTCCTTGCTCTGATCACACAAGATTAGAGACTTCCTTGCTCAAGCACACAAGCTTAAGACTTCCTGCTCTAAGTCACACAAGACAGAGAAACTTTCTTGCTCCTACATTCAGCAGAAGACTTCATTGCTCTAATCACTAAGATTGAGACTTATATGCTTCTACACTAAGCAGAAGACTTTCTTACTTCTACACTAAGCAGAAGAGCTTCTACACTAAGCAGAAGACTTTGTTGCTTCTACACTAAGCAGAAGACTTACTACTAACTTATAAGCTTAAACTTATTACAAACATAATAACTTCAGAGGCTTAAGTTAGTTTCTATGCTCACTTCATTTGAGAGATATTATCTATTACAATGCAGATTCTCACTTTCTTCTGAGAGATGTTTTCTAATGAAGATCGCTAGTCATCAATTCTTTCTTTGGCATATTTATATGAGTTGAGAAAGACATTGAGACGTTGGAGAAATTCCCGTTGTAAAATGGACAGCTGTAGTCTTTGAAGATTCGTTGAGTAAAGCCACGTCTTCCTTTGCTGAGAGGTTTCACCTTTACTGTTTGTCCAATAGTACAGTTATAAGGTACAACTAGCTCCTAGAGAGAGGGATCATATCCTTTGTGACCGTTGCAATTAGTTGACCTTAGAACAAGTCATCAGGCTTGATAAGTTGTAGTTGATGTAGCCCTCTGATGACTGGGGAATTCCTTTGCTTCTGATGAACCTTTGATAACTTGGAGTCTGATTGGTCTTTGAATGGTTGGCCTCTGATAGTCCTTCGCAATTCAGCTTCTGAACGTCTTCATCCTCTGAATGACTCATGACTAGCAGAGCATCTGAACTCTTGTAGGCATCTGAACATCCTTGAGCTTCTGAACTCCTCTGAGCTTCTGAACACCTTCAGACGTTCTGATCCTCTTTGAGCTTCTGAACATTGTTTAGCTCCTGACCACGTTGTAGCTTTCGAACTCTTTCAGAGTGTAATTATTCAGACTTCCATAGGTTTCATCAGAGTCTAAATTAAGTGTGCTATTGATCTAACGTTGAATTCTCCTGCACTTAATTTAAACATTAGTATCATCAATTGTCCATTTAATACTTTGTTATCATCAAAACCTAAGGGTGTGTATTAACACATATTTTGTTCCAACAACCCTAACTTGGACTAACAGTCAGACAACGTGCGAGAGCCCATATTCAACTATTCTCGAGTCAAATTAGAAATAAAAACCCTAACTTGGACTAACCATAAGTCAGGAAACGTGCAAGAGCCCGTATTCGACATTCTCGAATCACATTATACATAAAAAACCTAACTTGGACTAACCGTAAGTCAGGTAACATACGAGAGCCTGTATTTGACTATTCTCGAGTCAAATTAGACATAAAAACCCTAACTTGGACTAACAATAAGTCAGGCAACATGCGAGAGCCTGTATTCGACTATTCTCGGGTCACATTATATATAAAAACCCTTACTTGGACTAACCATAAGTCAGGGAATGTGCGAGAGCCCGTATTCCATTATTCTCGAATCACATTATATATAAAAAACTTAACTTAAACTAACTGTAAGGCAAGTAACGTGCGAGAGCCCGTAATCGACTACTCTTCAGTCACATTATACATAAAAAACCCTAAAACACTACCTTGAACTAAACATAAGCAAGGCAACATGCGAGAACCCATATTCGACTATTCTCGAGTCACGTTTCACATAAAAATACTAACTTGGACTAGCCATAAGTCAAGTAACGTATGAGAGCCTGTACTCGACTATTCTCGAGTCGCATTATATATAAAAACCCTAACTTGGACTAACCATAAGTCAGACAACGTACGAGAGGCTATATTCGACTATTCTGGAGTCACATTATACATAAAAACCCTAACTTGTACTAACCATAAGTCAGGCAACGTGCGAGAGCCTGTATTCGACTATTCTTGAGTCACGTCTTATCTTAATTCTTAATCATTTTATATATAAAAGTTGTTAAGTCTCCAAGTAACCCTAATTTAACCCTACTTAATTCTAATTGAATTATTAAAAATGTTAAAAATTTCCTCACCAGGAATCGAACTCATGTCCTCTCACAATTGGTTAGTTCATATACCACTAAGCTATTTCAATATTTATAATAATATATTTTTTTTTCAAATCCAAGATATTTTTTCTTAATAATAATGCCTAATTTTGTTTACATGAAATTCAACCCCATTTATTTTCTTATCACACATTCAATCTATTTTTTCTAATCCAATTATTTTTATTTGATCTACCTGAATTAACTCCATTTCTTTTTTTTCATCAAACATTCAAAGAATTTTATCTAATCCAAATTATTTTTATTTGATCTACCTGAATTTTTTTTAATATTCAATATATATTTTTCCTTAATTAAGATCTATTTTTTTTTTTTTGGTTGGTAGGTGAAATGGCAAAGCCATTAGAAACTCACACACAAAGTGGAGTGACCAGGGATCGAACCCCGGTCATGGCGTCTGACACTAGCAATTTCGGTATTTCTACCATTTGAACTAGGATTTGTGGACAATTAAGATCTATTATTAATAACATATACAAGATATATATTTCTCCAGCTAACCATAATTAACCATATTTTAATTCAAATAAATTGGTAAAAAATACATCACCGCGGTTCGCTACACAAATATCTAACGCTATTGTATTTTTTATTTTAGGACGCAGTCATGTTACAAAAAATATTTGCGTCTGATTTTCGTGACAATGTACATCATTATGCTACACTTATTGATCCAAACAGAAATCAGTTTAAAGTTTTCATTGGAAAAATTAACGGCAATATATATTTTACACATGGATGACCTGCATTGCGTGATTTTTATAATAACCAGTATGGTACTTGGGTGATTTTATTATAAAATTGGATGTGTCAGTTTGAACTGTTTTTAAAGGACAAATTTGATTGTGTTAGGCCCCGTTTGACCCGACTTATTTTCTACTTCTTTTAAACAAAGTAGAGAAGTAAAAAATTGTTTTTGATCATATTTCTATGTAAAAGAAATAGAGAAATAAAATAAAAAAGTAGAAAGCAAGGAGAAATAGGGTCAAACATAAGTTGAAGTAGAAAAGTAGAAAATAAGCATGACCAAACGGGGCCTTATTCATCCTCATAAGTTCACTCATCCTATGAATTTTTTTTTTGGTCAAGACATCCTATGAAATTTAATTTGGATAAATGTAATGCTCCATAATATTTTTGAAATGATCATCCGGAATCAACTGACCTCCTATCATTTTCTCACAATTGCTCCAATTTTGCTTTAAAATTAAAAAAACAATTGACTAAATATGATGTAAAACTGGATTTTTGGTGAATTTTTTAATATTTTTTTGCACCTTTTGTTTTTATTATATATTTATATTTTCTAACTTCATTTTTTCGATAGTATTCTACAAATATTATTTGAATGTTATATATTATATTTAAATATATCTACAAAGAATAATATAACTAAATTGAATGTTATATATAACATTCTAAAAGACCCATGCATCGCACGAGTAGTAGTCTAGTTACACGGGTAGTAATAGTCTAGTTACTGTAAAAGGAGAAGTAGGGTTTTGAATTTGCAACCACTTAACCCTAATCTTCTCCTTAATTCCCTCCATTTTCCCTCCTAATTACTATTAGCATATAAAAAACAAATATTCTGACTATTATCTTAATTGTTGTTTATTGAGCCTTGCACTTACATTATAAAAAAACGTAAAAGTTTCTTTAACCACACAACATTATGAAGTGTTTATACTTTATACACACGGCTCTATAACTACATGACCCACCTTTTGTGCCTAGAAAATCATTACTTTTATTGTGCTCATCTTTTTAAAAAATTGTTTCTTCTTCATCCATATCTATTATCTTTAAAATTAATTCACTCTTATTCTCTCTCTCACGTTAATTCTCTCTATTTGTTCCTCATTCTCCATATTTTGTCTCTCTGTTGCCCCTGTTCTCCTTATTTGGTTCACACGAGAGAAAGAAGACAGATGGTGGGAGTCAATATGTCATGCAGTGGTGATTGGCCGGAGGTTGCAGCCGCGACAATCTCTTCTTTCCCACAATCTCTTATCTCCTTTTTCATAACTTTCCCTCTCTCTCTTCTTCTTCTATTTGTTGCTCTTACCATGATTGTTATGATATCAGTTTGTGCCCTTGCTCTTACCCTCCCTCAATTGTTTCTTTTCTGCAGGAGTATCCCTTTTTTTTAGCGACTGCTGATAGCTCGCATTGGCTCATGGTTGAAGTGATGGTGTATGTTGCGATGGTAAACGTTATTACACTTTTGGATTCAGTTTTGTTTCACAAATCAAGCTAATTGTTGGTGTTTATTTATTTGTCAATTTAAGGATTTTCATAGTAGGGATTTCTCAAATCAAGATCATTTTATTTATATAAATAATTGGAGATTTTAATTTATTTTATTTTAGTTTTCTATACATAATCGGTTCATTTGGTGCTTATATCGGCTGCTCCAGGGAGTGTTTATTGCTACATTAAGCCTGTGATCATCTCATGTAGAAGAAGTTACGTTCTTTCCATAAGTGTCACATAATTTATGACTTCATGAAAAGATTTGTGTAGATAGTTACATAAACTTTTAATTTGGTAGTAGTGTTGGTTTGTTGGCAGATAGGGAGAATTTTATGTTTAGAAACTGCTTTTATGAATATGTTTTTGGATTCATTTCTAATAATCACAAAAGAAGATATTTTTCAGGCTTCTCTTTAAGTTTTGATTCAGCTTTCGATTGTTGCTTTTATTACTTTTATATGATATATCTTAATTTCTCTAATTCAGTTGTTTATGTTGTGTAAATTTCATTTCCCTAAAAATTTAATAGATAGTATTACTTTTAGTTTTTTATGGTTCATTCTTGCAAAAACAGTGCCAACGACCGATGACGACGAGTATCACATATCTATGGGATAATATGTCTTGAAGATTCACACATATTATATGGAATTTGTTCCCTCTAGTGTACCTAAACTACTTAGATGAAACTATGATGTAGATTTTGTTTCACAATTTTATGTATGGTGTAGTTTTTGTTTTGTAATTTTAAATATGGTGTAAGTTCTATTGAGTTAATAGATGACATGGCTGTTGGTTTTCATTGTGATGATAGACGCGGTTTTATGCTTGTATGTGTTACTACAGATGAATGAAGTAGAGAACAAGTACACAAAGCTATATTAATTCTTGCATGGGTCTTCAGAGCTATCAACTGACATGGAAGATTTAAAGGTATGACATTGTCAAATGATAATGCTTTATCATTGTCTGATGTGGCTCCTCCTTTTCCAGTTTTCAAGGATTTGATTACATTCTGTCCATAGTTCAATTTCAAAGTTTCATGTTATTGTTTCTTAAGTTCAACGCATAGTGCCTATTATATTTGATCGTAGAAGCTTGATGGTTTTGTTTTTAGAATTACAATTGGAATTAATACAAGTTTGAATTTTTGGACATGAAAATTATAAACAAGAGTTATTCACAGTATTGTATAATTTTAGGTTTCTATTGTAGTTTTTGCATGTTTCTTCTTAGCTAATGGTATTTCTTTAAATATAGTAACACATAGAAGCTTCTGTTTTGTTTTTGTTTGGGCCTAATTTTTTTATATTTTGATGATTCAAGGTTATTGTGTTTTTGAGTTTGCTAAAATAGCTTTATGAGTCCATTATCGCAGGTAAAATGGTCACTTTTGTACCTAATCCTTTGTTTCACTTTTGTCGTAAATACCTTTTAGAGAAGATGAGAAATTATTGATAATACTTTTATGGTGTAGTGTATAATTGATAGTACTTTTACGGTGTAGTTGCAATGCCTGTCCTGACTCTAGTTGTATTTTGTTGTTGTTGGATATTGATAATATTTTTATGGTTTGATATGATTGTTCTTAACCCTTCTGCTTCTTATAACAAGAAGTGTGATTAATGGTAAGAAATATCTTTGACAACTTTTATGTCAACATCATTAATTTTGATTTCTTTTCTATCTTTCTTTCAAATTTTATAGGAGATTGAATTTGATGGTTTTGTGATGTAAGTAAGTCTTGCAACTTTTGTAGTCTTCACTTTTCTAGACGTAGGATTTTGATTTGCTGTGAGTAGTCTTTACCACTTTGGATCATGTTATTTTTCTTTTGTTATTCTTTGTCAAATGAACTTTTCTTAATTTGCACATGATTTGATCAAAGGATTTTGTGAAAATAGTAACATTTTTTCTTAACATGTATATTTGATAGATTGAAATCCGTGTCAAAATTGAAAGATTTGGTTGAGGATTGAAAGATTGAACTTGATGTAACTCTCCTTGAGCTAGCAACGGCGAGAGCGACAAGTTGCTTGCTGGAGTCATGATTTTGTACTTCAATGCTAGGATTTGGACTTCAGGTCATTAATATCATGATTCGGACTCAAAAACCCATCAAAAGAGGATGTGTATTTTGTATAAATTAGTTTTTTGTCACAAATTATTAAGTTGTCATTCTGACGGGGACAATCAAGATATAGTTGTACAATTTCTTTGGTGTAAATACATGGAATATTGACATGTTCTAAAAGTTGTTTGCAACCTTTATCAACAAATATACATGTTAAGAATAAATAGTTTGAATTGTGTATTGTCCTTACCTTTTGTTTTTAGTCTATTGATTGTGTTTTGAATCGTGGTGCTGACATGCTTCAACAAGGAATGTGTTGATAGAAATTAATTCAAGTTTCATATATTTGGCTATATTGAATTTTTTTCATGAACGGAAATAAAATAGTAATATTTCATCTAATTTAATTTAATAAAGTTATATTCGGGGAAACCAACAACAGAAAAATAATATTAAGCTATAATTTTTATTTTATTGACACATGTATTTTTCTATATTCAACTTTTACCTGTATTATTATTGTATTATTATGCAGTAATATATTAGCACACAGAAAGAATGTACTAATAATAAATTAGTCCAAATCATAATATTTTGATTCCTTTAAACAATTGGTGAAGCGTTTGATTTTTGGAACTCAATCTATATATAATATCTTATTGTTTCCGTTTTCTATATTTATAATTTGATTTCATTTTATTTTTTTACTTGCAATTTTTATTATAACAATTTAAATCGTATATTTGACATTCCACAAAATCCGTGCAACCCACGGGTTGGAGTCTAGTTATACATAAAAACTCTAACTTGGTGTCATATCCCATTTTTTGACCGATCGATTTTGTTCGGCGTTTAAAACCTTTTTTCCCTCTTTGTCATTTCTGACGAAATTTCGGCAGAGAGGTATTTTAAAATACCTCTTTTTTTTTTGGTTCTTTTTGTTTTTATTTTATCATATATTTTTATTTTGATTTATTTATTTTATTATTATTATTATTATTATTATTTAATTTGTTTTTTTATCTCATTTTTTATTTTTTAAGTCATTTTTATCCTTTTTATTATTATTTTCGTTTTTTTTTTCTCTCAGGTGTTTTTTGGGTCAGTTTGTCAAAAGGTCCAAATCTGGGTTTTTGTCCTCATCCAAGCCCAAAAGGGCAATTTTGTCCAAATGGGGAAAATTTCATCTGCCTAACCCTAATTTCTAACACAATATAAATAGATCATTAATGGCACAGTGCCCTAGGTCAAAAAATTTCTCCAGTCAGCCGCACAAACAGAAGGAAAAATTCATCTTCTTTGAACAAAAATCAAAACAGATCGAAAAAAAATCAATCAAAAAAACCACAAAACAAACTCAGAACAAATATCATCATAATCTTCATCATCTTCATCATCATCATCCACAAACAGAAACCACAAATATCAAATCTGAACCCACAAATCAAATCATTCAAAACCCAGATTAAACTCAAACGAAACCAAATCATAAATCATCTCAAACCACAAACCGATTCGTCCATAAACGAACAAAATCCATCAAAACAAACCCAAAAAAACGAAAAACAAAGAAACCAAATCGAATCGGAACCAAAACGAAAGAGAAGAAGACGAATAAAAAAAAACAGAATTCAAATACACAAAGAGGTTGAACCCTTTTCTTCTTTCTTCGCTTTTTTTTTTTCTTTCTCTCCGATCTAAATTTTTTTTGGGTTTGATTTAGGAATTTTTGAGTTTGGTTTCGATTTGTTTAGTTGTATTTATGTTTTGTTTGGTTTGTTTTCTTGTTTGAAAATGGAGTTAAAATTTGAGCAAGAGAGATCGAGAGAGAAGGTGAGGAAGAAAGGAAGTGTATCGGCGGCAGTGAGAGAGAAAGAGGGTGGAAAATGTGGAAAATTTTAGGGTTTGGGGTATTTATACCCCCAACCCGATCCGGTGTACGCGTGTCTATCGCAGCACACCGTGCACCCTCTCTTCTCAGCCACTGATCCTTATCAGATGGCCTAGATCCTTTCTTTTTAAGTTTATATCAGGGCCGTCTGATCCATCAGACGACCGAGATTGATCCCACGTTTTTGGACGTTTTTTTGGCAGAAAGGCCTATTTGGATTGGGTCTTGCTCATTCTGTTTACTTTTTGCACCCCCATTTATTTTTCGTTTTGATATCTGCACCCTCTGTTTTATTTTTTTTAAAATTTTTTTAACCTATGACAAAAAGTACTTATGGAATGTGCTACAATGAGCTATTCAATCCAAATTAAGTACTAATTGGAGGGTTTTTTTTATTAATTTACTAACTCACTAACATTTTATTTATGCTTAATTATTGTTGCTAACTCGCTAACATTTATTTATGCTTATTAGTTTTATTTATTGTTACTAATCCATTAACTTAACAATTAACTTTATTCATTGTCATTAACTTAATAATCCTCTCTAACTTAACCTTTTCATTCATACATGCCAATATTATTTATTGCTAATAACTCTTAATCTAATAATTTATTTATTGCTTTATCATTGATTATTTATTTTTATTGCAAGGACTATAGTATTTATTTTAGGATTTGATGTAAAAATAAATAAATATTGCATAGCATCCTCTTGCATTCATTTCATATTTATTTTTCTTGCAAATACATTAGAATGTAATTAGGAATAAATGTACACTATAAATGAAAAAATTGCATCTCATGCATATTTATTTTTATTGCTTTCCGCAAAAGCGTTAGAATATTAAATTCCGAGGAAAAGACACCGTTTTGATCAAAATATCATTACGGTTCATCTTCGCGCTTATTTATCATAACGTTAATATCGTTCTTTTCGCGCGTAACCATTATCCGTTTCTTTTGTATCAAAAAAATGAGGTCAAAAACTCTTTCAAAAAATACGCAAACAATTTAGTTTCAAACATCGAAAAGCATCAAGAACATTTTACCGTCAAATACTTTCAAAAACCTTGGATTTCAAACCAAGTGTTCATTTTTCCGCAAAAAACCTTGGACTTCAAACCAAGTGCATTTTTTCAATCGCGCAAAAAACCTTGGGCTTCAAACCAAGTGACTTTTATCATTCAAACCCTTTTTCTCAATAAACCTTGGACTTCAAACCAAGCGAGCACGTCTCTTTTCTAAATCAAAAATCAATCAATCCTAATCATTTAGACTTTTTTTCATAAATAAAAATGAATCAATCTCACACTTTCCTTATTATCTTTAAAACCATTTTCAAAACTTTAAAAATTAAACAAACAAATTTACTCGTAATTTTTATCCCGAACTACGGTGGTTTGATCCCTCGGGTACGTAGGCATGAGACTTGTCTCTCCAATCAATAAAATCAACAAAAACATTTTTCCTTCTTTTTCGTCACTTTAAGTTTTTTTATCATCACTTTAATTCTCACATTTTTTACAAACAATTAAAAATAAAGCGCAAAGTTAGAATCAAAACAAAAGGTTCCTATAGAGTGCTATAGATACTTAGGGTGCTAGTACATTCCCTTCATATAATTAACCCCCGAACCTTGATCTCTAAAAATAGGGTTTTTTTCGAACTTTTTCCCTTTCCCTCGGATAAATTAAAGATTGGTGGTGGAATATTAAATTGCGATTCGAAGTTAATTAATAACTCGATATCCAAAAATCACCGCGACACTTGGAATAACCATAAGTCAAGTAAAGTGCGAGAGTCTGTATTCGACTATTCTCGAATCACATTATACATAAAAAACCTAACTTGGACTAACCGTAAGTCAGGTAACCTGCGAGGGCCCGTGTTTGACTATTTTCGAGTCACATTATACATAAAAAATTTAAACCCTAAACCTTAACTTTGACTAATCTCATAAGTCACGCAACATGCGAGACCACATATTCAACTATTCTCGAGTCACCTTACAGATAAAAACTCTAACTTGGACTAACCATAAGTCAGGCAACATGCGAGAGCCCGTATTCGACTATTCTCGGGTCACATTATACATAAAAATCCTTACTTGGACTAAGCATAAGTCAGGGAACGTGCGAGAGCCTGTATTCCATTATTCTCGAATCACATTATACATAAAAAACTTAACTTAAACTAACCGTTTGGAAAGTAACGTGCGAGAGCTCGTAATCGACTATTCTCGAGTCACATTATACATAAAAACCCTAAACCCTAAAACACTAACTTGGACTAAACATAAGCAAGGCAACATGCGAGAACCCATATTCGAATATTCTCGAGTCACGTTTCACATAAAAACACTAACTTGGACTAGCCATAAGTCAAGTAATGTGCGAGAGCCCGTACTAGACTATTCTCGAGTCACATTATGCATAAAAACCCTAACTTGGACTAACCGTAAGTCAGGTAACATGCGAGAGCCCGTATTCGACATTCTCGAATCACATTATTCATAAAAAACCTAACTTGGACTAACCATTAGTCAGACAACGTGCGAGAGCCCATATTCAACTATTCTGGAGTTAGATTATACATAAAAACCCTAACTTGGACTAACCATAAGTCAGGCAACGTTCAAGAGCTCGTATTCGACTATTCTCGAGTCACATTATACATGTTTCATTTTTTTAAAGATCAAGTGTACAAATTTAACATTTTTTTAAGATCAAGTGTACAATTTAACTAATCTACTCCTAAAGTCTCATGTACGTCAAATCCCTTTTTTAGGGTTTTTATGTGCGATAGCCCGTATTCGACTATTCTCGAGTCACGTTACACATAAAAACCATAACTTGGACTAACCATAAGTCAAGTAACGTGCGGGAGCCCTTATTTGACTATTCTCGAGTCACGTTACACATAAAAACCCTAACTTTGACTAACCATAAGTCAAGTAACGTGCGAGAGCCCGTTTGCGACTATTCTAGAGTCACATTATACATAAAAACCCTAACTTGGACTAACCATAAGTCAGGCAACGTGCGAGACACCGTATTCGATTATTCTCGAGTCACGTTACACATAAAAACCCTAACTTGGACTAACCATAAGTCAAGTAACGTGTGAGAGTCCGCATTCGACTATTCTTGAGTAACCTTACACAGAAAACCCTAACTTGGACTAACTATAAGTCAAGTAACGTGCGAGAGCCCGTATTTGACTATTCTCGAGTCACATTATATAGAAAAATCTTAAACCCTAAAAACACTAACTTTGACTAATCTCATAAGTCACGCAACGTGCGAGAGCTCGTATTCGACAATTATCGAGTCACCTTATACATAAAAACCCTAACTTGGATTAACCATAAGTCAAGTAACGTGCGAGAGTCCGTATTCCTGAGAGTGCTTCTTGCAAGTGCTATTTCTTTGATAATTTAGGGAAATTAAGTCCTAAGCATGATGGAAATATTCTTCTAATAACAGATTCAATGATGTCCTTCGCCAAAGATTTCTTAGACAAGGTATCATTATCAGTTTATCATCATAATCATCATGTTCTTATTATTCTTTGTTGCGGTATCAGTATTATGCTTTTGAATTGCTTATTGACGTTGATAATTTTGCTTTCTGCAGTGAGATTTAAGGAAAGGAGGACAAGAATTGGTTCTTCATATTCTTCACGTCAGCTATGGATTTCTTTAGGTACTTTCTTGATAATAGCATTTTCACTTATAACTGAGATTTAGATATTTCATAATTTGTAACTAATGTATCAGTTTCTGTTGCTATAGTCCTTGAACTAATCAAAATTACAAGACATATATTTGATTGTGTCATTATTCACCATTTTTATCTTCAAATGCATTTTGTTAGTTAGTTTGATCATTGAATGTGTCTTATTAGTTGTTTAGTCCATAGTACTACCTCCGTACCACAATATATGTCACTTTGACACTTTTACACATATGAAGAAATGTAATCATTGTTGTATGGAAAAGAGAAATTATGAGTTAATTTACAAAATTGTCCTTCATTTATGGTATTGAAAAAATAAATTGAAAAATTGAAAGAAGAGAGAGTAATAAATAGTTAAGGGTATAATAGGAAAAATTGCATTAAATGCTTCCTTGGTAATGTAAAGTGACATATAATTTGGTACAAATTTTTTCCTCAAAGTGACATATAATTTGGTACGGAGGGAGTAATTTAGATAATTTTAAAGACACGGTGACATCGTCTCACATGTTTAGATATCAAAATGTCTCTTTACCATTTTTAGGAATTTAAAAACGAATGTATTTGCACCAAATCTGTTTAACATTTTTAGGAATTTAAAGGTGAATGTAGTTGCACTAAATCTGCTGTCAAATTTGAAACTAAAATCACAGATTGATTTTGGTGAGGTTTTGAGTTTAGTGTAGAAATGAGAAATTGTGAATGTTAATTTTATAATTCTGATTTTTTTATTACTGACAGATAGAGTATTTTCACCACATTGATCCCGAGTACCAAGACTACTGTGGTATTTTTACATATTTTTTTTCTCTACTCTCCTCCTCCACTTCAGTTTTTTGCTTCCAATTTATAGACTTAATTGATGAATCTTGCATTATTTTATTTTCACTTTTAAATTTTTGTTTGGGTTATCACCATGTTCTCTATTGGAAACTCACAAACAGTTTTTACCGGAACCGTCCTCCGGTTCTATCTCCGACAACGAATTTCCGGCAAGCTTTCCTGAGAAGTGGAGAGTTTGTGGAAATAAACAAAAATCAGTTTATGGACATGTCATAAGTTGTTTCTGTAAGCTTTCCCGAGAAGTGTCACAAGTGCTTATGATAGTAAATAAACTTAAATAAGTCAATCCAAAAAGAGCTTGTGTTATGTATGTTAGGATTAATAGTATCATCATGTGTATTTAAATTTCCTGCTAAGAGTAACTTACCACATCAATATTTGTCAAATATTTTTTCGTGAAACTGATTATGTTTGTTCTATTTCTAATTCCTTTGTTACATTGTCTATTAGGAATGAGAGCTCGGCTGCTGATAACGAGGTTAAGACTAAAAAGGTAAAGCTCTAATTCCATTCAAATAGATAATCCATGCTGGATTTAATACTATTGATGATCTGTATCACTCAAACTCGAGGAATATTTTTTAAGTAGCAAATCTAAGATTGAATTATTTTCTTTATCATAGGAGAGAGACTTTAGTTAATTGATTTAACTTCTATGTAAATTAGATTAATAACGTTTTAAGATAATTATGTTTTATAATGGGCATATGTATGGACTGTTGCAGGTTGGACCTGTAATGCATATGGCTACTGCTATATAACTAACTAATATTTTTCTGTTATTTTGAGCAGCTTTGCATGTGCCACAGAGGTAAATCTAAAGGTGTTGAAAATTGTTGACTATGGTCTGTCAATAGCACTAATTAAAGGAGAAAAATGGAGCATGCATGGATCATTGTAACTGACACTGAGGTACTGATTGTGTTTGTTGCATCTTGATTCTACTAACACCAAAAGGACACCAAGTACTAAGAAAGTTGAAAGAGAGAAAAAGAGTCCTCACATTGATGTCTATGAGGTTAAGAAAAAATTAGAAAATTCTTGAAGCATAGTTGAAGTTAAAGAGGGTTTTCATCTAACATTAGAAGTAGTGATTTAGAGAGGTAGAAAGGAAATTTTGATGAAATCCTCTTCTAATGATATTTCCAGTTCCAATTGATTCATCAGAGAATCAATTAACTTTTCCATTTTGCTTCATGGATATCTTTGACTCAAAGATATAGATCGATAAATTTTTCTCATTACATCATTCTTTGTTGGTTATAATGCATCATAGGTGTAAGTTTTGTTACAATCCATCGTACATATTCCAATATTCTTCCTTTGTTTTGTGTTGGAATACTTGCCGTATTGGTTTTGTACTCTTTCTTACCGTTACAATGTACAAGAAGAATGTTTCATCAAATTGTATATTGGTTTCCTTACTCTTTAGAATTTATTGGTTTTGGAATTCATGATGGTGCTTTCTTTGATAAGATATATGGTATATGGCTCTCTATTATTCAAAAGTATTGCAAATTAATTGACTCACTTTTTTGTCCAAACCATCTTTGTGGTCATAGTGATTTTGAATCAATTGTAGACACATGGAATGTATGTCACCTGTGTTAAAAATCAAAGAAGACAATATTGGAAATATTAGTGAACTATTGCTTGAATTGTGAAACTGAGTGATGATTTGTTTGGAGTGGTAGCATAGTAAATGATCATTCAAGAGCATTTTGTTATAAGATGTGTTTTAAACTTAGTCATGTATGTTGTATTGCAGTTATGATTTGGTTTTTAAGTTTGTTTATTTTTTTGATGTAGCGATTATGCAATGTTTAAAAACTAAAGTATTATGGAAAAATTATAAATTTTTCTATAAGTAACACAAAATTACGAATTTCTCTATTAATACTCGGAGATTGAAATATCGTGTAAAAATTATAAATCTCTCTATACGTACTTAGAGGTTGAAGGAGCGCGCAAAAAAAAATAATTGTGCAAAAAAAAAAGGGTAAAAATTAAATTTTATACATGTCACGGGTTCTAATAACAAATTGCTATATTTTAAGATATCTCCTTTTATAGGTGTGTGAACAACCATAATTGGACCCACAAGAGATGGCAGGCGTGGTCATATTGTTATATTTTCAATACCATGACAATCATATCCATCTTCTAAGTTTATTGATAGGCGCTTAAATATCATGTGTAGTATGACTTTGTTAGTTGACACTTAAATAGTATAATAGCATCCATGATTGGCAACGACCATGATTAGGATATACATCACGTTCCGTCGAACCCGTGCAACGTACGGCAAGCTGTCTAGTGAAATTAATCGATGAAGTTGGGTAAAGAAAGTTGTGTGATAGATGAGAAATGGATAGTAATGATCCATGTTATATGATTTTTTGTGATGGGTAGTATTGATCCTACTTGACAATTTTTTTAGAAAATTGAATATTTTTATATATTGTGATTTGACTAGGGTGTATGGTATGGAAATAGTGAAAAAGTTGATTTTTTAGGGTGGTGTAAGTTGCACAAATTATAGAGCTTAGGTAGGTAAAAATTTACCCTACAATCAATCATAGCCATTGATGTTTATTTATTTTGAACTTTAGCCAAATATAGAAGAAGTGTAAGTTACACAAATTAATGAATTTGTGCATGTGAGAATGACCCATATATCCGCGCAAAATTCAAAATACAATCATTAATTTGAAGTACTATTGTATCGAGAAAAATTTACTCAAAAATAATATTAACAATAACAAAGGAAAGTTAGAAGAAGATTGAAATGGAATAGCCATTACGGTAAATTCTAATATGGAACATTTCATCAAGTGGTCTATGGTGTACAAGTCACGAATAACACTATAATGAATACAAATTTTACAAAATCCACCTTTTGGATTGAAAGTTTATATCATATAGATCACCCATAGAAAAATTTAGAAAAATTGAAAATCATTTGATATTTTATTGAGACACATCAAGATTAACGGTTGTTAAATAACATAAATCTTGATGGGTCTCAATAACATAACAAATGATTTTTAAAAAATTTATGGATAATCTATACGATATAAACTTTCAATCCAACAGTGAATTTTATAAAATTCATGTTCGGTAGATCACTTGTCAACAGTAGACCACTTGTGATGGTGGTCCACCGTGTCATTAGCCTAGAAATTACATCATCAATTATATATGAGAATCACCTATTTCAAACAGTTTTCTAACTACCTACTTAAAACATAATGGGATAGAAAATCAACGGCTACTGCAGCAAATCTAACTACCTACTTTATTCAAACTCAACCATCAAACCAACTTTATATTTCTGTATGTGCTGAATTATATATAACAAACATATATCCTCAATCAAAAAAGGATAGAGAAAAGAAAGCACGATTCCATTCATAAAATGACTTTTAGGGTCTATTTATCTATCCAATTCACATACTAAGAATTGAAAACACAGTTATCATTGCCATCCACCAGCTTCCAATCAATGACATTAAGCTTTGTGATCCACTACAACGAAGGTTGTGATCATGGTAAGTGCACATCTGTTTTTTCCTGCAGTCCAAATCAACACATAATAGTTAGTTCCAATTAATATAATTTAAAATTAAGTGAATCCGTACATTAAAACTAAGTGTGTGTTTGGTTGCACAATAGATATAACCAAAAGTGATTCCTAACACATGTTGACATTATTGAGAAATACAGATTGAAAATGATATTGCTTTTAGAATTGATTCAAATTAACTTAAAATTTATAATCACCTCACTTTTACTTAAATTTATTCAAACAACAACTACTTTATAATTTGTTTGGCTAGATAAACAAAATGACAATAGCCACTAAAATATGAACGGCAGACGCACACAGTAGAATAAAATTGTCCTATTTTTTTTGTCAAGTAGGCTAACGGCTAGAAATTTCATCCTTAATGTGGATAAGTGGGATGACCGGAGTTCGAACTCCAACCCCTATATATATAATGGGCTATTCGACCAATTGAGTCAAACTCACCGACAAATTGCCCTATTATTATTTAAATAAATTAATCATAGAATAAACAAAAAATAAAGTGTACAACAGAGCCCAACTGCAGGCAATCCACACGCTTAAAATTTCACACACAAATGAATGAGCTGAATTTGAACACAAATCTCGGTATTTTACCTAACAATTCTTTTCTATATAACTAACTAGACCCATTAATTAACATTAACATAACCTAAACATTATTTCATCACAGTATGTAAATGGTTTATGAAAACATAAATTCACAAACCTGTCAGCACAGAAAGCAATGAAATAGTCAGTTCCAGTGCAGGTGAAGATACTAGTCGGATCATCATAAGCATAACTATAAGAAGTTGGACAAGCTTCCTTAAACTTCTTAGAATAAAAAGTTGGTCTACAAGTAGAAGGATTCCCAAAATTCCCTCTACAACAATACTCATCTGTATTAAATACATCGCATGCGCTTCGGCACCCAACGGTCTTTCCGTTAGCCTTAACGGAAAGTTCTTTGGGACAAGTTAATCTAAGGTCAGAGTCACAACCAGCCGTCGAGCAATTTCCCGTTCCATTTACCGGCTTAATGGAAATTGGCACGTTGAAGCCGTCAACGAGGCTAACATCATAGAAATCAGGTTGAGCAAGTGTGAACTCGGCTAGAGATGCCGGGGTTTTGCCTCCCCCACCACATTTTAACGTGGTGCCGCATGCCCCTGTTTCGCATGGTCCATTTCCATCTTGGTCGAAGTTGCAGCCAGTTCTAGCCCAAATTCGGCCACTCCAACTTACTGGGGCATTAAACACGGAGGATTGTCCAGGTTTAAGGACGAATCCTCCACCATTGAAATTTGCCCCGGGTATTACAGCTGGCCATAGGGTCTCCTTGCAATAGTTTACTATGGTGAATACTCTGGCTGACTCACATGTTCTTTGCCCTGTTTTTGTCAACAAATTTAGGAAATTATTAAAGTAAAGAAAAAGAAAACATTATAAATTTTTTGAATTGGTAAAAAAAATATTTGGATTTGGTTATCTGGTTAGGTATTTCAATGTAGAAATTGTTTATTTTGATGCAGGAAAAAAAATTCATCGAGTGACTTCGGTTGCAATATTTGGTCATTAGATAAAAATTGAAGGATTAATATTCCAAATTTGTATTTTAAACAAATTTTAAAAATATAACAATATAGAATATCCACTCTTCATCAAATAATTGAGATGTAGTGACCTACTACGATAGTTTTCGAACAAATAAAATGATCTCGATTCCATTCCACTTATCGTCTCTTGTTGTCTGTGATGTTATTATCTTATAATTTTTATCTCTCGATTAAAATTGACTGAAGAGTAAGATACTTAAGAATTGCTCCATAATGATTTGGACATGTATGATAAAACTATAAATGTGGATAAAATAAATAAAAAAAGTGGGCACTTTTTATCATCACTAGTGCTTTTAGTTATTACCTGATAAAATGATGGCAAGAATCAATGAGATAGGTAAAATCATTTGAAGATGCAATGCCATATCTGTGATTGGATTTAGATACACAAGGAAGAATGTGAAAGCAACATGTGAATATAAAAGAAGTGAGGTGAAGAAACAAAAAGAATACGTGCACAAAGAAAGTAAGCGATTCAAAGCAACAAAAGTTATCCATCTTAAGAAAACAATGAATTATTCTTTTCCTAATACATAACTACAAGTTTATCCAGGTTCTATCCTTTGTACACTTCCACTAAAAGAGCTACAGATTGCAAACTTATAATGTGACACGTGGCAATAAACTCAAATCTACTAGTATAATCTAAGAAAATAATAACGTTTAAATCCATTTATTGTCCCTCAACTCTTTTATTTCTCTTTTTTTTAATGCACCAAATAAGGGACATTAATGTCATATGAAAAGTTTCATATTCATCTTCATCTAAAATTACAATATTATCACATTCCCTCTCTTTCTTCTTATTTGAATTTCAAATTTCAAAATTTAACTAGCTACATACCCGTGCATACGCACGGGACGCGCCTTCGGCGCGTTATATTTAAACATAGTCATTGTCATTGGTGATAATACATAAAAAGTTTGATAAATCTACAATTAAAACTTTACATAAATAGCCATAGACAAAAAAAAACGTATAAGATAAACATAGATGATAATTGTAACTTATATCAGATTCAATGTTCATCTGAAAAAATTATTCCATGTATATATCAGTTAATTTAAGTTTTTCACCAACAATTATAAAAAAAAAAAAAGTTTTTCATCAGCAAGTACCTTGTTCCCCGTGTATAATTGTTCATTTACATTTTTTATCGGCAACAACTTGTTCCTCGTGTATATCAGTTAATTTAAATTTTTTATCAGCAACAACTTGTTCTCCGTGTATGTTATTTAGGTTAAAATTTTATCATTTTATCCCTGTAAAATATTAAGTTTAAAACATTGTCAAAAAAACAATAAACATTTGAAGTTTAAATTATTGATTAGCGATAATTTGTTTTGTACTGTGTATAATAATTATTTTAATTTTTTCTTTACAAACAACTTGTTTGCGGTGTATGATATTAAGTTTAAATTTTTATTGTTTTGTTCCGTGTATGATATTAAGTCTAAAAATATATATATATTTTAAGTTAAAAATGTATTTGCGATATTTTGTTTCGTATCTATCTTGTGTATAATAGTTATTTTACAAAATTTATCAGGGGAAACTTGTCCCGCATATAATAGATATCTTTTTTAATCGGCAACGATATATCTCATGTATAAATTTATTAGTCTTATACTTCTCATGTATAAATTCCCGTGTATAATAATTAATTTTAATTTTTCTTCAGCAAATACGTGTTCCCCATGTATAGTAATTATTTATATATTTCATCAACAATCTATTTCTCGTGTATAATTGTTAATTTAAATCTGCATATTTGATTTAAATCCTTATCGGTTGAGTTAATTAATTCTTTATTATCCATGTAATAATATTAAGATATCAGCATTTTCAAGCATTTTGATCAGTGAATAACTCTCTCGTGTAAGTGCAATTGATTTTTATCGTTGACTTACATTGTCGCAATCCACTATTTTAATTCTATAAATTTTATTTAGTGACAAACTTTACATTTAAAATAGTTTAGACGGATCGATTGACTATCTGCATTTTCAAGTGTTTTAATCAGTGGATAACTCTCAATGTAAATGCAATTGATTTTTATCGTTGACACACATTGTTGCAATCACTATTTTAATTATATAAATTTTATTTTGTGACAAACATTGCATTTAAAAAAAAATTGGACTGGTCAATTGGCTATCAACATTTTAAATAATTAATTAAGAAATATTTATTACGTAAAGATGAATACTCGTTTCCGTAACTTTTTTCAATAACATTTTTTTTGTTTCTACTTGTTCGTTTTGGTTCTTAATTTTTTTCAATAACTTTGACTATTCTTACAACTCTCATTATGTTTACCTAGTCTTTATGGTGAGATTATTTTGAAGGACCCTTAGATCATTGTAAATATAAGAAAAGTAGGAGTTTTATATAAGGGTGTACATGGGTTGGGCAAATCCAGTCAACTCGGTCAAACCCACCCAATCCAACCCAAAAAAGTGGGTTGAATCGGGTCATTGGGTGGATATGAATTTCAAAATGAAAAATCCATAAAAAAATCGGGTTTCGGGCAAAACCGGACCCAACCCAAAAAATCCACCAACTCACTTAATTTGTAGTGCTATGATTTTTAAAAATAATTTTTATATAAATAACAAAGATTTTTCTTTTGCAATTTGAGCATTAAAAGGGAAAAGTCACATGTTCAATACTCTAATTTCCAAAATAAGTTGTATGTGTGTTTATTCCAAACACATTCCGTACATCACGATTTTAACGCATTTTTTTATCATCTCCTTCGAGTCTTCACTCTTCGACTTATTTTTATCATTTAAATGTAGCGGTGCTAAAAAATATCATTTTTTAAAATAGTGAAAATAGGTTGTTTTTATGAAGATGTAAAATATGATGATGATATTAATTATCATATTATAATGCTAAAAAGATACTGAAAATACGTTACACTTTTTTTTAAGAAATAAAAAATATTGTGTTATTTTTATGAAAAAATATGATGATTTGTCATTTAATATTAAAAAAAAATTGGGTAACCTACAATCCACCCAAACCCAACCCGAAAATAAGTGGGTTTATCCAACCCAGCCCAATATTAAAGTGGGTGGTTATTTTCCTCGACCCAATCCGGAGTATTCCATGTGGTTCGGATTTTGGTTTTGGTCAAACCCAACCCAATACAGCCCATGTAGACCCCTAGTTTTATATACTACAATAAAAGAGTCACGTGGTTAGTCATTTTGTACATAGAAGTACTTGATAAGAGATTGAGATAATACTATCACACAAAATCTACCAAACAATGTATACACAATCACTATAATTTCTTCCCTTTTTGTTTCCATTAGCTAAACTAATCAAACAACAAATCAGATCCCATCTTTGCATCCAACTTCTCATCACACATCAACCTTGACATGGATTGTTCCATTGAAAGTTGCAACCATATGACTCACATCATGAACGTGTTTTTGTTACACCAACTTCACTTTATATCTCTAGTAGTGATAAATAAACGTTTAGAGGCATCTCTGAAATTTGTTAAAGATAAACAAAGGTTAGTACAAATTTATGTAGTTTTTCTTTTTCAAGCTTACAAATATTTCTCTTGTTTGACCATGTCACAACAAATATGTCCAAGGAAACTATTTGTCCAATATCAAATTAATGAGATATATGCTTCAGTCAAATTAAAACTATAAAATTCAATAAAATAAAATGAAAGTTAGATTCACAGTATTGCCACACAATTAATTTTTTTTTAAATCAACTTCAAAGTCTAATATAAAAGTGAATATAATAGCAACTTGCATCTAGTTTACTAATGGTGTTAGAAAAGGATCTCAAACTAAGTATGATAATTGAAGGGAACACATAATATAAGTATTTGAGTTCCGTAGAAAGCACAAATGTTATCATGCACATGGAAATAAGATGCGAGAGGCTTTAGATTCTCATATAATTAAGAGTATGTCACTTTGAAAATCAATTGGACATGGTGTTAGAAGAAAATAGAAACATAAGATATGGTGTAAGAATAAAATAGAAAGGTCATGACATAGTTAAGATTAACAAAACAGTGTTGGCTTAATGCATATGATTTTTCATTTATCAAGAGTAGTAATTTTTTTTTAAAAAACTATGTAAAAGCATATAAAAGCTATAAAAGTGCCAACCTTGAAGTAGTTTCTAGGAAAAATGATAAGTAATATGCATTCTACTCTTATCAAGTAAAGATATAGCTTGGACAATCATGGATCTGCTAACAAAAACAATCTTAGGTCACATTGTAACTTTACCTAAAAAATAAAAAATTAGAGTCATGCTAACCGGTGCTCCTAGGTCACTTGCTAAGGAAACTAAAAAATGAAACTTTTAAGTTGAAAATAACAGTTTTTTAACTTTTGAGGAGTTGACAGCACAAGTTTCGATACCATATTACTATATTTGCTTCCTTAAACAGTGTCGGAGCACTGTTTAACATTTTCCAAAAAATTATCAGCCAATGGAAAAACTAAATTGAAAAGTAACAAACATTTGCATAAAAGCAAGGTCATGTCTTGCTACCTATATTAGCACATTGCTACCTCCACCATCATATACATTTAAGATAAAAAAAAGTCTTTGCATCCCTGCTAATAATAATAATGTCCAAACCACTTTAAGCTAAATGGATTCTAGAGATAAAGCTATGTATTAACAAACCAACCAATGTTTACAAACATTTTTTTTATAAATGGGGGTGAAAAGCATAAAAAATTCTAACAAACGATAAGAGACAAAAGCAATTAAGAGATTTCACAAACAAAAACAAACTCATAATTTTTTATCCAATTTAAACTGTGAGCAAAGGAAATTGACGATAGAAACAAATGTTATAAAATTGGGAAAAACATGGATTGAAAATGGAACATACCTGTGATTTTACTTAGTTAACCAAACCTGGAAAAGAAAATTGTTCAATGAAATGACAATATCAGAAAAGAAACCAAATCAACTTGAACAACAAATAGGAGATGCCAGAACTATTTGCTACAAATTTGAAATATGACAGTAATACCCTTAAGTTTTAGTTCAAATCGGAAAATAATTTTTTAAATTACAGGGACAGATATGTATTTGAGCCACCTGAATTACCAAACTCGCAATTGGGATTATGTGTGGGAATACATATTAATCCGAAGAATTTTCTAGTGATGGCGCAGTTTTTTGTTGTCATAAGCTGAGAGTATCGAAATATGTTTTTGCCCTCAGTATTTCTCAATAGTTGTCTTTTATTATTTTCAATACATTTGATTCTTAGAATAGCTTCTAGAGGAAACACGTCTCTTGCTCGTGTGTACATTCCTGCATTAATTTCTCGAGTGGTCATCTTTAAGGTTTCATTGTCAAGTGATTATGCTTAGCTGCTGGCCAGACTGGGTGTGGGCCTAAAGGGTCCAATACTGTCTTGTCTAATGATTGTTGGGAACTAAAGTGCTTCTGTTGAAAATAAGTTGTCTAAAAGGTCATGTTGCCATATTTGTGTTCCAAATTGGCTAGGAATAGAATAAATTAAGATAAATATAAAAGATATCATGCCTTAGAAGGTTTAAAATGTGGTAATTTGCTCAGCCAGATGATCATTTAGCATTAACAATGTAACTATTTAATTACAATAGTGAATATATAAAAGTTTATTCAAAGAAGTTAAGAACATGATTAGCCAAGTGTCTACAAACCTGCACCTAGTAGAACCTTTACTTCTCTGCAACTTGGGGAATTGAGAATATATACCAGTCTAGATCAAACGTAAGCACCCGGACTATCAGGATCACTCCAGAAGTTTCATGAGCATGATTGATATGATTTGTCCTCATCTTTTCATAGAGGTTTCTAAAATAAGTCTCCTTTGCCAGTAAAGCAGCTAGTGGATCATCGATAACATCATGGTACTTAAAATATTATAGCTCTCTTGAATTAAGAAGAAAGCATGTATTGTAGGTTACGGCCACCATAATGACATATTAAAGAAAGCTTATAATATTAGATGAAGTTTATTGTAGCCCTCTTCTTTCTCAATGATTATTAAAAAAAGCTTTGAATAAGAAGAAAGCATGTATTGTAGATTACAGCACCATGATGACATAACTAAGTTTCAAACTCATGGCCATTTTGAAAAGATTGCAAATCCTAACCATATAAATGATTATAGCTCAATGATTTTAGAGATACATACACAAAAGGTCAAAAAGGAAAACAAATTGACTTGAGATTATAAAAGATAACTTCTTTTAGCATTATAAATTGTGAATGTGAAAGAAAATAATCCCAAATGAGATTTAAGCAAAGAATACCTTAGACCTAACCACATAATAAAGCTCAAACTTCTTTTAGCATTATAACCACATAGTAGTACTCAATTTGCCAACATAACATAGTGTCCAATTTCATACTTGAATTTCTTCTTCCTTCTATTTTTCATGCTTCCTTCTCCCGTTGTTTCTAAAACTGAAGAATTACAAATTATGCAGAGAAGAGAGAAGAGAAAGTAGTCTAGAAAAAGATGGCTACCAATAATAAATAAATGGTAAAATAAATCATACCAGTTGCCATTTATATTAGATAATGTCTAATACTCCAGTAAGTTATCGCCAATGCCCTCCCATACCAGCTACCATCTATAACCATTCCTTTTTTTTTTAACCTGCATAATTCACATTGTGGCACTGATTGTGCACTACCAGCATTGTTATGCACCAAATGCAACCTCTCAAAATTCTAATCTTCCACCATTTATCCCCACACCAGCCCCATTCATCATCTTTTTCATCAGAGTAATGCCCCTCATCAATCACTGCATTTTTGATCCAAATATTTGCTCTCCAAATTATTCTTCTACACAATAAAGTGCCTAAACCTACGTTGATAAACCCATTAAAAGCTCATTTTAAAGGCAAAAATATTGTACCTACACACAACATCAAACATAATATGGAGAACTAAAAGGATTAACTTCAAAGTCTAATATAAATGTGACTATAATAAAATAAAAGGATTAACTTATCAATTATTATTTGATCCTCTAAAACAATGACATATCCTTCTGAATGTGCCTGTTCCATTTCCACATTCACATTAAACCTCACAAAATACTAAGCATAAAAAAAGTTCTAAAGAAACAGCATTTGCTTCATTTACATTCACTATCTCAATACAAGAGTATTCAAAGTAGAACTCAAATTTTATATAAATATAAATAAAATTCCTGCATTTCACTTTCTTAGTTCATTCTCCATACACCATAAACAGAAAAACAAACGCAAAAACCAAACAGATAGCAAGTGATGAATAGAAACATGCACTAACAATTGAGCTGGATGAATTTGTGTATCGACTCGCGTTCTTACAGCAGCTAATAGCAATCGCCGGTAGAAAAATCTGCCATAGATTCAACAATAATAATCAGAACTCCAACATTCACAAATTTCACATAATTGAAATGTAATCCAAAAAAAATAACCAAAAAACACACGCACACAAGTTATATAATAATCAATCACAGCATAATCAATCACGGAAGTTATATCTTCATGTTAATCACAGAAGTTGAACTTTTTTCTCCCACCTTTAAAATGATATAATAATCAATAAATAATAAACAAACTTTTCAAAACAGATTTGCTTAAACAGGAAGGTATAAGCAGAAAGTTACCTTAAGTTTTTCGGTATCAATGACAGAGCTAGTAAGCTTAGAAAAAGGGAAAATTTGTTAGTAGATAAACAATAAAGAAACTTTTGAAAACAAATCTCCATAACCATAAAGGTATAAACAGAAAGTTAACTTAGGTTTTTCAGTATCAATGACAAAGATAGTAAGCTTCTAAAATGTACAAATGTGTAATAAAAAAAACTATTGCAACATGGTGATGAGAATTTGCAGCAACATTTTGTCAAACACATGTTGTGCATTCATAAAACTGAAAAAGGATAACACAAAATTGTTAGGTAAGTAAATTCCAACACAACAAAGAAGAAGAAGAAATCAAACCAACAGTTTTACAGTATATAGAGAGAGATGATTATAGATAAAATCACTAACCCATGTTACATGTAGTTCTTCTTCTTCCTTCCCGATTTTCTTCTTTTGCGGTGGATCTTCTTCTTTCTCCCTCTTGTGTGTTTTTGGTCTCATGGTCTCTGGTTTCTGGTATGTTTTTGTGTGGCTGTGAGAGAATTGAGAAGAAAGAGAGCAAGGAGATTTGACAGAAAGAGATAAGATAGTACCAATTAAAATTTGAAATTCAAATTAAAGTGAGGGAAAGTATAGTTGTCCTTATTGCAAAACCCGAAAATATCCTTGTTTTAGTCATTGGCTCAAAAAAATTTGCTTCAATTCAGCAAGGGTAAAATAGACCAGTGATAAAAAGACTTGTGAGAATCAATATTGTTAATTTGATGCAAATATGACAACTTTGTCCCTACTTTTTAGTAGTAAAAAAAAAGGTAAAAAATATGAATTGGGGACAATCAAGAAATTTTGGTAACATATTATTGTTTTAGATTAATAGTAGATTCCGACTCTTTGTAATTTCAAATTCTATAATTTATTCTTATTTCAACTTTTAAACTCATTCTCTTTCGTAATATTTCAAAGGACAAAACTTATATGTATTGCTTTAGATATAGTTTTTCCTATTCATCTCACAAAAATTTAGTTTTTTATATTGTTTTAATTTAAAAAATAAAAGAAAACTGCTTTTAAATTGAAATAACTACCCCCTTGTATCTAGTACATTAAGATCAGTGTATATGATAGTGTACATAAAAGTTTGGTCCTATTTCAAATTCACTTCTCTCTTTCTTTTCTTTCTCTTACTTTTTCTTATTTCGATTTTTTCATCTTCACCATATTTCTAACCTTCATTTCTTCTCATTTTACAGGAACACTAACTTGTCACACGAGGTCGCAGTGTTGCCTCGACTAAATATAAGTTAATAATTTACTATTGGGTTGCCTCAACTAAATAATTAGCACACTTTTGTAAAGTGTTCCGGTATTGTAAATTTAACATACCGGCACACTTTTGAAAAGTGTTCCGGTATGTAATTTTTTTTTCAGTAAAATATACTAAAGTAACATAAGGGTAGAATGAGAATATTTAAAAATATATTGGGGTAAAGAGATAAATATAGGGGTAGAAAAAACATTTTTCTAGTATTTGTACATTTTAAGCCCAAACCAACTAAGAAACAATAAAATATTGGCTTAAATATGAAAACGGTCCCTGCAATTATGCCTTATTTTGATTTTGGTCCCTGTAAAAAAAATTGAATTTAGTCCCTACAAAATCTCAAAATTTTTAAAAAAGTCCTTGAGGTGGTTTTTTTGCTTACATGTCAAACTGTTGATGATTTGGCAGATGCTAAGTAGAATTTGTTGATGACATGGATATTTACATGTAATTTTCATTTAGCTTTTAAATTAAGAATTACATTCATAATTTTTCAAAAAAAAAAAAAAATTAAAAAATAGAAAGTTCAAAGGGGATGAAATTGTATAACACAGAACAAGCAAAGAAGAAAGGGGCAAAGAATAGGGTTCCCCCTCCATTGTTGAATGAAAGTTGCAATTCAAAGGAAGGATTCGAAGAAGACAAAACACGTAAAGAAGAAAGAAGATGTTAATGGTAGAAGACGAACAAAGTAGAATAGCAAAAGAACGCTAAGCATAGAGAGGAATTTCGAACAAAGATTGAAACCCAGATTTGGATGCTTTTTGGTTGTTGTATTTCGCCTTTCGTACAACAACAAAACACACACACACACACAAATAGAGAAAGAGCCTAGAAAAAGGAAATATGAATTATTTTAGTTGTTGTATTTCCATGCAATTTATGTCTTCCTTGTCTTCCTTGTTTTGGCAGCTTGCATTTAGGAGGAATCTAGATTTTGCCCTTTTCAATTTAAAACAATCTTGTATTTCTATTTTAAATTATTTAGTTATTAGTTATTAGTTATTATTAAAAATGCTAATTATAATTTTAATTTAAAGTTTCAATAAAAAAAAAGGTTAATCCATGTTAGCAATTTTGCGTCCAGACCGGCCGGGTCACCATTTTTTATCAATTCTACGCCGGTTTAAACGTTTTTTTATCCGGTTTACTTGCACAACGGTTTTAAGCGCTGACCGAAACACATATAGGTCTGGTTCACGGTTCAATCGGACGGTCCGATTTTGACAACCATGATTACAAGAATAAGGTAAATTATAGTTAAAAAAACGCAATATAGGTCGACAAAAATATGATGAGTAAAAACAAATTACAAAAAAAATGGTTTCTGTATTCCGTAGAAATTATAAAACAATAGGCAATCTTATTAATATGAGTATTACCAAGAGGTTAGCCGTTGCTTCTCTCACTTGCTCATTACCTTCATAGGTAGCACATAGAGAATCATACACAACTTTTGTAGTGGGGGTTGAATTGTGTTGACTTTTTTGAAAATCTAAGTGTTTTGGCCAAGCCAGATTTTGAACAAGTAGAATCTGACCTCTGATTTTTCAAAGAGTTTGCAACGGATATAAACAAAACATAGAGAAGAGAAAGAGAGAGACACAAAACAAATTATACTTGTTCTTCTCACAACCTGAGAGTAGTTCAGAAGAAGACAAAGTTGACTTTGAGCTTGATAGTGACACATTAACAACTTTTGTTTCTGGCGTGTTTTTCAGGTTATATGCTCTTCAGAGAATACACTCCAGAGTCTAAGTTCTTCATAAGATTTACTTCAACTTAGCAACGTAGCAAAGCCTCTACTCCAGAGTCAAAGTTTTTCAATCACAAGCTGAGCAACGTAGCAAAGCCTCTACTCGTCCACACGAACGGTATCTAGCGACACATCATTGTTACCCAAGTGAACAGAATGTCAGGTGATCAGATGAAACCTTTCCAGGATAATGTATATGTGTAAAATTACTCATTTGTCCTCATATTTATATTGAACACAAGGCATATATAATGTCATCCTTGTATAGTTCAATATTTATATTTCTTGATCCCGAAACATATTGAGTAACGAATAAGTCCAATATCTCATAGTGACTTAATCCGGCATGAACATGCAACTTTTCAGTCATGTTTCATCAAGAGACCTATATATACTTCTCTTGTTATGTAGGAGGGACAAATCCATCTAGGTCTCACAACATGATTCGTCAAATGCTCATTTATCAACGTTATAGTTATCCTGTTACAGACAACGTTTGAATGGAAACAAAACATTTAAATCAACATCTAGGGATCATAGTGGTTTCAAATCTAAAAGTGAATACATTATTATCAATATGAGAGTATCTTATGACACTTTCATAACATACTATGTAGTACTCTCATGGTGGGTCAATCCAATATAAATAGTACTCCTAATATTTATATATATGTATAGACTTAAATCTCATATCAATGACCCATGAGATGTGGTCATCAGTCTACATACATAATAGTCTCTACGATTTATTATTATCTCAATTCATATTAAAACTTGACTACGGATACTTTTAGAATAGTGTTCTTAAGTTAATGTAATCTCACAATTAAGTCTCACTTAATGTTTCATAACATGAACAATCTATTCTAGGGACTTTATTATTTTGAAAAACAAACATAATAAAGAAATGTCTTATTATATACATATATTAAATAAATATAAATCAAGTCACAATACAAAAGAAAATGCTATCAAAAAGATTGGCTTTTAAGGCTTACTCTAACACTAAGAACTTTAGAAGTTTCACTTCAGATTATGACCTTTCATTATCTGGTCGTCTCGCTTCTGACTTTCACTCATACTTTGATGCTTACAACTAGAATTTGGCTTCTTGCTTTTGACCAATCAAATCTTCAACTTCTCTTCAAAATGATGTGTTCTTATAAGTTTAATAAGCAATGACAGTGCAATGGGACCAAGACGGATGATGTAAGATTTTTGAATTCGTCATCGAATCTAGCAACTCCCATGATAGACCCATAGAAGAAGCATGTAAAATTTTCAGCAAATTCATCTGAAGACCTAGAAGACACGCACACGTATCTTTTATGGAAAATGGATATAATTCGTAGAGGATTTTTTTTAAAAGGGTTTGGAAACACAAGAAGGTGAGTCAATTGTATCTGTTACAACCTCAATTGAACCAGATTCCATAAGCAACAAAAGTGAAGACTCTAGATATAGGTTGAGAGTGTTTAAGGATGCCAACATAGTTATGAGATGTTGATAGAAAAATACCCTCTTTAAATCATCAATCTTTTTAGCTAAATATCATAGAAAAATAAATTTAGCTTATAAAAAAATAGAAAAATAAATTTAATATTCGAAGAGTCACTGTTGGATCGATAATTGTTTACTACGTGATAGAACTATACACTTGCCGCCTATCATATTACCGGATTTGGATCCTCTCCAATAAATTGGAGAGGATCCAAATCCGATATTACCGTGTGTGAGACTCACTAAGTTTATCTAACCCCTTAACCATACTAATTTCAAATAGCATGAAATAATGGGAATTAATTAGTAAATTAAATTTTGTTAATATTATATTCCACTAAAAAAATTTGGATTTATTAGTCTACGTCAATATCTTAAATAGTCCTCTGTATCATCATACAATGGTCTAAAGCAATAGAATGAATATATTTTGAGTTATAATTAGTATAATTCCAAAATATTTAGGGTATTGAACCAAAACTAATAGAAAATAAGACAAACTACGTAATATTATTAGACATTTTATTCTTTTTTTTTGGTCAAGTAGCCTAAATGGCAAGACTCACACATATTAAATGTGGAGAAGAGCGTGGAATCCGGGATTCGAACCCCGGCCACTCCAATAACATCCATGGTAGCTAATTAAAGACATTTTATTCTATTTCATTACCAATATCTTAGAGTACAAAGTCATAACTGTAATGTCTGTGAAATTAGAAAATCAAAACTAACCAAATTCAGGTGTTGGTTGCCAACACAATAATGACTTATCATAAACAATATTTGTTAACTTTTGTTCTAGTGGAAGAAATCAATCTTTCTTCTTGGGCATCGATGCAATCTCTTTGATCTATAGTATTTGTGGGACTATATATAGCAACACATTCACATCTGTGATTAACACACCAAGGAATTCGAGGAGACAAACACATATTTTTTGGACAATCGGAGTCACTATGACATTCAACAAGTGCTGTAATGAAATAATAGAACATAAGAGTGTTACTAATTAAAGGGAATCGAAGATTTTGCAAGTAAATAAAAAAAAATTGTAAGAATAAAAAAATGTCTTACAATCAACATTAGTTGCAACAAAAAGTAAGAAATTAAAGAGGATCATAACATAGACAAATATCAGTAGTTTAACCATATCTTCCCCTATTTTCTTATAAAAGAATAAAAAAGATTTTATCACTTTATATTGTATAAAACTCAAGCTTTCTTCAACTCAATTAAATAATTTTTGGCACTTTATATTGTACAAAAAGCTTCTTGAAATTTGAATATTTTAATAATGCTTCTTACTTACATTAAGGTGTTGTTTTTGTCTCTTTAAGACACTTGGCAAGGAGGTCATATAATTTTTTTCCCATTATAAGATATAATTATTTTGTTTACCATTTTTCATTATTTTTTAACCTTTCACGATTTCAAAAGAAAAATCATAAAAGAATAATAATATTGTTAGAACATGTCAAAGTTATTCGTAAATGACGAGAACATAGTTATGCATAAATTTCATTTCAAATTATCTTTGGAGATCTTGTTAGCACTAAAATATAGTATCTACTTTTCTTTTTCTTTTTTATAAAATATAGTATCTACTTATTATTAAGGGTTTGTCTAACATGTGCAACATTGCACATTTTAAAGTAACCAAAAATAGAAACTATTTAATGAAAAACAACAATTATTTATTAAAAAATTATACATTTAATATAAAATGTACAAGTTTCAATACAAACTTACTATTTAAAACTTCTTAACATGTACAAATTTGCATATGATAGAAAAACCCTATTATTAATAATATTTCAAATTATTTATTTAAATAAATTATGCATTTTGATAACTTTATTAGACTACTTGTTTTTGTCTGTTTTGCAATTATAAGACTTAATGTATAACACCCCATAATACATTGTCTAAAATATATCACAGTGCACATAATTAAGTACCGAGTACAATAAGTTTACATCACATAGAGTTATATTATCTTGCACACGCAGGTGCTAAATATAACAAGAGACACAACAGCAGAAGAAAATAGAAGAAACATAAAGAAACAACTACTAAAACTTGATCACGGTCACAAGCATGCTACCTACTCCGCAGCCTGCTTACCACGATCGCCCTGTGAACCTGAAATGGGAATGGAGGGGGTGAGACTACTAAGTCTTGTGGATTCTACTACCCACCTAGTGGTGACTACACCATGGGGAAACCTGTAATCAGTCCTCACGCAATCTCAAGCGCAATACATGTATGTACATATATATATAAACAAATAATAGGGTGTAACACAAGATTATCTGAGTTCGTTTTAGCTATGCAAGGACAATCTGAGGTGAGCCGGTCTCAGAGAGCCTTACGCTTTCCGTACCAATCTTCGTGATCATAGCGCACTATGGTACGGAATAACTATGGCATCACAACTATTATTAAACCTTTTTAAATTTGGATCCCTCGAATCCGATCGATGGTGCCTCGCAACCATTCTCTATGGACTGATACTACACATAATTCTAATGTGTCAACATACTACCAATATATCCCAATCCCGGGAACTAACCTAGCTACTAGCCTAGGTCATAATCAATCCTATACGTACAACGACATCATAATTATAAGGTATTCTTAATGTTAATGGAAAACAAGACTTGAAAGATGACAATCCAAAATGCGTAGGAATTTCAAAAGCAGGAAACATAAGGAATTGCTGGTGCCTTGCGCGTAGGCGCAATTCCTTTGCGCGTAGGCGCGAACCTGCACCCAGATTCTGTCCCTGTCCCCTTTTTGCCTGCGCGTAGGCGCGAGGGCCTGCAGTAACCAGTTCAAAACAGAGTTTTCTACACTACAATTGTCATTCTTTCAAGCCATTAACATCATGAATATCATAATAATTATAAAGGAGAAGAGTTTTGGGAATTAAACCCTTTCTCATGCACATTTTAATCCCTAAATCCCATGTTTGCATACAATGTCATGTTTTGGGGAAACTATCCAACTACTCCTAAGAACCCACCTCAATTGGAGCTTGAGTCTTGGTTAGAAACTGGATTATAGACTTGGGTTTGCAGCTGAGTTCCCTTTTGAATTATATTCTTGAGTTCCAATTCCTAAACCATTACAAAATCACATATGAGCATATTTCTCACACATGAACTTGAAGAACAGACCATGGGTATTAAAATGAAAGGGATGGAGCACGAATTTTGAAAGGGAAAGAGAAGAGTTTTGAGAATTTAAACTTACCCTCTATGATGAACATAACCTAAGGAGCATGGTTCTTCATTTGCATGTGTTGTTTCAAATGGTTTGGGTAGAGAATTTGAGAGATGGAGCTTGGTATTCTTGTTGTTGTTTTGCCAGAGAGAGAAAAGAAGTAGAATCACAAGAGGATAGTTTGGTTAAATTTTCTGTGTCTGATACCAAAGAACAATCACAAGGGAATGGAGTAGTGTTTGGTAAGTCATAGGCTAACTTCCATAGTGGGACACATGCCCACACATGGTGCTTGGTCTCTCTATTTTAATGACACACACACATACTAACAAGTAACTATTACATCTCTTATATATTACACCCTAGTGCTAGCTCTAGACATGAGATGTTTTAGAAAATACCCTTGATAGTATATAATACTAACGAAAGAAATTGGAATGTTACATAATGCTTGAATAATGAAGAAATTAGTGCATTTAATGCATTTTAAGGTGCCTTAACAATCAAGACTCCAATTACGATAGTGGAAGCCCTTCATTTATGAAAAGAAGGTGGAGTTTCAATGTTATTCAAGTGGATTCGTAGTTAAGAGCCAAAGAAAATCGTCATTAAAGGCCAAAGGAAGGGAAAAGTCAAGTTTTGCATCAGTTGAAGCCTCGCACGACCGTGTGGACGTCTGACAAAGTAATGTCTATAAGTGAGAAAAACACAAAAAGGGAGGTTGAATAGTGTTTGTTCATTTTCTTTCTTGAGAGGTGTGTGTCAGATTTTGACCAAATGGTCTCAAGAGAGGACCATGGACACCACCACTTCCTCATCTTCAGTGATACTTCTTCCATTCATGGATATCATGGTTCTCTCTTGAGACCATTCTTTTCACAACAAGGTGCTCTTCCCATGCTATAGTTCTATTAATAGAAAGCAACAACACATTGATGAACAACAACAATAAAGAAGAAGAAGAAGAAGAATGGGGTTTGGGATTTAGGGATTTAAATTGAGAAAATTTGGCCTCTTCTGTTACTTCCGTCCCTTACCATAACATCAATCACTTGTCAAACTAATGTCTATTCAGCAAGCTGATGTGTGCTAAAAAAATGTAACATATCATATTAAGTAACGTATGTTTTGATATTGAAGATTAACAACTCACGTAAAATTTAATTCAAAATCAATCGGACACAAATGAAGACTATGACTTCTCCAATATCCACTTCACATAGAGCAATGTACCGATCAGATTTTGCAACAAGAACTCGATCATATTCTGAATGCATATATGAATACCAACCCTATTCAAAATTGACGAAAAGGACCATCAAAGTTGGGATGTTAGTATTCCATAATAATGTCTTTACACTTCCAATTTTTATTTAAAATTAAAAAGCAGTATCTGAATTTAGATGCATATTTTATTATTTCATACATGCGACATAATCATAAGATAAAATTAACCAAACATTTTCACCATCCAAAAAAAGAAAAATGAATTAACCAACATAAGCAAAAGCAACAATATAGTGTGACATGACATAAAATGTCTACTAAATTATTTCACCGTAGAGCCCTGCTTCATTTACTGGGGGATCTTATTAAGCTTACAGTAAGCATAATCCTTATATTTTTTGGTCTTGAACTTTGGTAGATTTTTTTCGTTAACTAACTTTGGGTGAGGACCAACTTCTTGTTCTGGCGGTGGCTCTATGAACACTGGCCATGACATTCTTGTCTTATCTTTGTTCACCGTTGTTCTGTGCAACACTGCCTTATATTTCCCATTGCTCACTATCTATAATTTCACCATAAAAAAATTAAATAAACATCATTATTTGTTCCCAAACTTTATAATTATACCTAAAAAATGAGATTCCTAATAAATACTTTTAGGTGCATTTAATTTGCTAAAAAAAAAAAACGACTCCATATGACAATTTTAGTTGTACTGTGTTTGATTTTAAAAATATTTCTGATACTGGACAAATTGGAGATTAAGTGACCGGACAAAAACTGAAATTTTTGTCCCCCACTGAAACACGTGACAATTTTTTGTACTCTGTACAAGTTGTCTAAAATACCAAAATAACATTTTGTCTATCAAAAATCGTACAACACAAAATTTGTTCAACAACTTAAACATTTATCATGTGATATTCTGTCTTATACTGTTTTATACTATTCTATTTAATATTTATATTTTACAAGATGAAACAAACCCTTATATAAATATTACTCTAATTATCTCACCTCAAAGACAAGCTTATATAAACAATACACGGAGTCTTATATTTTGCTACAAAGATAGTGTAAAATTGAAATATCTATACATAATATAGATATAGATATAAATATACCTCCATTTGATCTCCGATGTGAATGACGAGAGCATTAGGGACATACTTAACATCATACCATTGATCATGTCTAGAGGCTTGAAGGCCTTGCACATCATTAGGCACAAGAAGTGTAAGGAAAGACATATCTGTATGTGGTGGAACACCTAGGACGAGATCAGGGCATGGACAAGGTGGGTAGTAATTTATTTTCAACATGTGAATTAAATTATCTCCACCTGCAGCTTCTTTGAGTTCATGTTCTTCAAGCCCAAGCCCAATTGACATGGTTTTGAATAGTTTGTCTGCCACTACACGTAAGAACTTGCCATATTCCTCATTTACCTCCCTGCAAATAAAACATATTATGACAATTTAATACTATACCAAATTAAAATTCTGTTTTAGTCTAAATCACCAAAAAAACAAAAACAAAAACAAAAAAAAGAATTCTGTTTTTAGACTCAATTATAATACTTTTTATCTAAATTATAACTTGTTCTTAAAAATTATTACAAATTAAGAAATGCGAATAATTTTGTATAAGAAAAATAATTAGTGACTTACAAAATTATCCTTTATTTATAGTATTGGAAAGAAAAATTAAAAACAAAATTGAAAGAAAAGAGATTATCATTAGTAAAGGGCATGAAAGAAAAAATACATTAATGCTTCATTTCTATTGTTAAGTGATTTATAATTTAAAACATATTTTTATTTGTAAAATGATTTATAATTTTAAACCGATGAAGTACTATCTATATCCCTATATGTAAAATCTATTATAAAAATTTATTATCTCCTTATATAAAATAATTTATAATTACAAGAAAAAGTATCGTTCAAATTAAGATTATACAATATTCAATAATAATTTATAATTACAAGCTAAATTACCGTTCAAATTAAGATTATACTCAATAAAGTAAAATTTTGAAAAAGGTTTTATATTAAAGGATAGAATAAATTAAAAAACATTTTATAATTAGTTACTTTTCAATGTCATTGTTTGACTAAAACACTACAGTAATTAATAATAATATTGATTAATCGCCGGTTTTTGCAACTAGTGTGGAGGAAAATTTGTCGATAGATATGCAGGTGGACATTTTAATTTGTTTGGCAAGTTTGTAAAAGACAAGAAAGGTTATAAGGTGAGACATTTAAGTTACTAGGTAAAAGGCAAGAAACTGTTTTTCAAAATATTACAAGATTTTATACATTTATTTTTTCTAAATTATAACACTAATTTTCACATCATATAATATATAGTACATTATTGAAGATCATTTTTCCTTTTGTGGAAGCGGTGATGATAATTAACTTAGTATATGTAGCAAATAAAAAAAAAATTAAACTCATTTTATTTATTTATTTATTAGTAAATAGTCTAATAGTTAGAATTTCATGTAAACTAGTTTGCTGAATTTGAACACTATTAATTTAAAGCATTAAATATATTTTTTGTCCTTATAAAATTAGCATATTTTGGTTTTCGTTCCTATAAGAAAAAATAATATTTTCATCCCAAAAAAATTGATGTTTGTTTTCGGTCTATAATGAACAAAATTTTGACATTTTTTTCAATTAAAATATGAACCTAAAATTGTCATAACGTTAACATTAAAATAAACAAAAATTGCCCACTAAAAACATATACAAAAGAAAAAAACAACTTTTTTAGAATGAAAAAAATGTAAAATTTTATAAAAACAAAAGTTAAAATTCGTTAATTTTATAGGAACATATGACAACAAGTATATTTAACCTTAATTTAAATAAATAAATAAATAGTACTTTTTTAGTAAAAAAACAACATGTAATTAACTGTTTGCCTCATTATATACTCATTTCGGTATTAATTATAAGTAAATGTCATTTTTTGGATATATTGAATAACTAATGTATATAGCCTACAAAATGGAATAGATACATTATTTATTCAATTTATCTAAAAAGTGATATTTACTTATAGTTATTATAATTAAGGCGGGAGGGAGTATTGTATAATGGTACAGAGTATAGGCCACATGTATATGTATAGTGCATACAGCCTACTACATAAACGCATTCACACTGAACAAAAAAGTGACTTTTCCATCCATTCGTGAATTTATCGTGTAAAAAGTTTCCTTAATGATAATGTTGATTAAAAGATAATTTTATGTGCATGTTCAAGTTGCAATAGATATTTTATGTTGAGCCATTAGAGGATTACTCAATACAGCATTGTTTGACTAAAATATTACGGTAATTAATATTACCTCAGACTTAAATCAAATTCGTGTGGGCACGGGGCTTGTGGATGATAGATGGTTGGAGGAAAACATTGTCAAGAAGATAGGGAATGGTAGGAATATTCTATTTTGGACAGATTGTTGGCTGGAGGACGGTCCGTTGGAGAGGGTGTATAGTCGGCTGTATGATTTAGCTGACAATAAAAATGCTACGATTTTCGATATGTGGGAGGCAGGGTGGGGGGTCGATGGTGAAGCTTGGAAGTGGAGAAGGAGTTTGAGAGCTTGGGAGGAGGAGTTGGTGAGGGAGTGTATCATGCGTCTATCTAACGTTGTTTTGCAGGATAATGAACACGACAGGTGGGTGTGGAAGTTACACTCATCCCATGTGTATTCGGTACAATCAGCTTATGATTACATTACGGCGACTGATGAAAATCTGAATGCCGGATTCGACAAATTTCTTTGGTTGAAATCGGTTCCTCTGAAGGTTAACCTATTTGTGTGGAGGTTATTTCTTAACAGGTTACCCACCAAGGATAATCTTCACCGACGTGGTGTTTTAGGTGCTACTCAGATAACATGCGTGTCTTCATGTGGTAGTGTGGAAACAGCAGACCATCTTTTCTTTCTGTGTGATTTCTATGGGCAACTATGGCATCTTTTATCAAACTGGTTAGGCACTCAAGTGGCTTTATCAGGTAGTGCTCTTCATCATTCTGCCCAATTTTGCGGGTTGGGTGGTGGTTCCAGACGCTCTACAGTTCTCTTGCTCATAATTTGGGTGGCAGCTATCTATGTGATTTGGAATGATCGTAATAAGCGCATCTTCAAAGATGGTAACGATTCACTTGCGACATTACTAGAGAGGATCAAGCTATACTCTTTCTGGTGGCTCAAGTCAAGCTATGTTTTATTTGACTTTGATTACTCTTTCTGGCGTCAAAATCCTTTACTTTGTTGTCAGGCAATTGTGTAACATTTCTTTTTTCGCCTTTGCACCGTGGTGTCTGGTCATTGTAATTATACTCTTTTTAGTTCGGTTTTGGCACACCTAGTGCCTCCCGGACTATCCCTATTTTATTAGTAATTCTCTAGTTTATTCAAAAAAAAAAAAAATATTACCTCAGACTCTTTTTATAATAAAACATTTGCTTTTTATGTTTATCAAATAATTGATGTAATTGATTTATAATAAATCTAAAAAATAAATTATTTTTTATAAAATTGGATAAATAATAAGATTCACTTAGCCTATGTTTGGATTGATGGAATATAATGGAATAAAATGTAGCAGGATAGGGGGTGTGAAATAGGATTGAGCCAAATGAAATAAATCTTTTATTCTATTATTTGGATATTTTAAAAAAAACATAAACAAAATTGAAGGAAGTGGTGGTATGGGATGAAATTCATTTTATCATATTTCATTCCATTCCGTTATTATTTGTATACACGTTCAAGTTTCTATAGACATTTTCTATTGAACCATTATGGGATTACTCAATATAGCACCATTATTTGACTAAAACATTAAAGTAATTAATAATATTGTTGATTAAAAGACAATTTTAAGTACACATTCAATTTTTAATAGACATTTTTCTGTTGTGCCATTATAGGGGATTATTCAATATAGATTGTTTTAATATAATTAGGGAGATCAACGGGGAGGGGAATGTGCGGAGGAAGTTTTCACGTTTCCCGCCTCGAAATATCTGCGGAGGAGTTTTTGCGTCTATCCCCGTTTTCAAGGGGAAATATTTAACTTCATCCCCACCCATAGATCTCCATTGTATGCGCGGAGATCCACAAACATCGAAGATTAACATAATTTTTATATTTTTCAGTCAAAATTATGACAATATTATGACGTTATATTTTCCTGTTTTATTTAAAAAAACAAATATTATGCATCTTTTTTTTTTTTTTTTAAAAAGTATAATGCATTCATAACCAAAAAAGATTACAATCTCCCAAAATTATATTGCAAAAGTGTTTGGCTACTAATAATCATATAAAGCCTAGTGGCAAAAATATTCCATGTATAGCAAAGTATGGATAATAATACAATAATCAATTACTTTTTAATTATTTTAATAAATAATAATAATGTTAAGTTTAGTAAAAAAAATAGTTAAGTATATATGAATGGATTAGGCGAATCCGCGGGGAAGGATGTTTCGCTCCCGATCCCCGCTCCGAATACCTACGAGGGAGTTTTTGCTTTCATTCTCATCCCTACGGGAAAAAAAAACTTGTTTTCGGAGCTCCAAACAGAGCAATCCCCGCGAGGATCCGCTTTGCAAATTGACATTCCTAAATATAATTACTAGATCCATCTTAAATTATAAATCATTTTAATCTTCTTTATTAATCATATGAAAAAAAATAAATTGAAACAAGAGAGTATTAAATAATTATGTGTATGTAAAAATCTTAACAATAAATATTTTATTATTATAAAACGACTTATTATTCATGTAATAATAGCGGTTAGCTGATAAGCTAGCTTATAGTTTATAGTTTTAAGGTAAAAACTATAAACTACTTGAAATAACATTTGAAAATAAGGTATAAGCTATTAAAATAAGCTATAAACTCATAGTAAATAACCGTTACCAAACAGAGCTTTTAGCTTATAAACTAAAAACTATAAACTAATTTTTTTACCTTCCTTACGGCCTATATATACATGGTGTCTACCGTGTATCTAACTAAAGTGGTACATGGTATTTTATACGAATGGATTATAATTTGAATCTGAAATACTCTATTTATTAATTTTAAAAGATATTATTCTAGGCTATCCAGAAAAGGTCAAAACAAAAGTCTTATCATTACAAATATAAAATATCTAAGTAATGCGGGTACCCTAAGACTTAGTTGAAGGGTAATGTAGGGACTACCTACCATTGCTACGAAACCCTCTTTGCACCTCAGAACAAATCTCCTATTTGAAAGGTTTAAACTGCATGTACGTATTCATTTTATTAATGTTATTCTAATCCAATCTTATTTTCTCTCTTTTTTATTTTATTTTATAAAGTTCTAATATCATTAATTTCCTATTTATAAAAATTTAATATTTTAAAAATACTTTTCAAAAAAAAATCAAACTAGATTTTGTAAGTTAATATTTACATTTATACATTGTTAGAAAAATGAAATTAAACCAAGATAAATTAATACTACCTTCGGTTCTATATATAAGCAAAATTTAATTTTTTAAATTTATTAGAAAAGTGATGTATCTAGTCTAAATTATTGACCGGATACATTGTTTTTTCAATGAATCTAAAAAGTCAAATTTTGCTTATATATAAAGGTTCGTTTGACCTAGTTTTTTTTTTACCTCTTAAAAGCTATATGAAATCTAGAAGTGAAAATAAGAGCTTTAAAAAAAATTGTTTGGTAATTGTTATTTTTTTAGATACAAATCGAAGCGTGATTTTTGCAAGAAAACTCCGAATAGTTTTTTAAAAGTAGGTTTCAACCTCTTTTTGTAGAAGGTCATTTAATCTAATTTTGCACATTGAAAAAATCTATTTTTACAATTAAAAACTTTATTAAAAATGTATTTGGCCAAAATTTTAATTAAAAAGCTAAAAAAAGTCGGACGAAACGATATCTTATAACCTGAGGGAGTAGTATATTAGTTAAAATAGATAATTTAAAATTGGACGGAAGGTGTACAAGCTTTTCTGAGCAACTAGGGTTGGGAATAGGCCAGGCCAGACTTTGGTAGGCCTGAGTCTGGCCTACGAAAAAAAATTAGCCTGAGCCTGACTTACGTCCTATTAAAGGCTCTTTTTTGTGGTCTGACCTTTTTAAAAGCCTGGCATGACCTTATAGCCTATTTAAACGCCTACTTACACAAAAAAACCTCAATTTTATATATTTGTTTCTAATTTCCACCACAATTTCTACAACATTAAGGAAAACTAATAAAATGATTATTACATGAATTAAAAGCCTATTACGATTTGTTTGTGATGGAAATGGTTTGTTTTTATTTTTTTTTGGTTATTGGTATGAAATAGTTTGTTTTTTAACCTTTTATATTTTATTTTTATAAAAAACTATAATTATTTGAAAATAAAAGTAAGTTTTAATAATTATGTATATATTTATGTGACAAAAAAAATAATATGCATATACAGGTCAGCCTATTAGGTTTTGTAGACTTTTTTTATAACATAAATCTAACCTATTTAAGTAAATAGGCTATTTTAAAGTCCGAACCTATCATTTTTATTAAACAGGTCAGACCAGACCTGTAGGCCGGCCTGACATATTCCCAACCTATGAGCAACCATTACATGTGGCATATATGACTCTAGATCTGGAATGCGGTATTTAGGACAATGATACCGACATCTCATGAAGTCTTATGGACAATATTGTACTACTACAGCAAACAACGACAACAACGTATACTATGTACACTTTTTATTATTTTTTTAACAAAACTTTTATTCCTCTTTTTGTTTTTTAGTCAAAGTATGTCATTTCTATGTTATTAATAGTATAAGATCTATTCTTCTTTTCTTTCTTTTTTTATAATTGAACTTATATTAATATTATTTAATATATAAGAAAAGCTTATAAAGTTATAAAAATAAATTGTTTAAAACTGGAAAACTCTTTTATTTATTTATTTTTTTTTGGTTGGTAGACGAAATAACAAAGCAATTGAAAACTCACACATACAAAGTGGAGTAACCAGGAATCGAACTCCAATCATGACATGCGATATTAGCAATTTTGATATTTCTACCGGTTGAATTAGAATTTGTGGACAAAATACTCTTTTATTGATATATTCTTTCTCTCCTCATTTCTTCACTCTCTTGTTTGCTCTCTTATCTAAAGCTTTCACTTTAATCTCTTTCTACTTTCTAGCGCTCTCCATCTCTCCTAAATCATTTCTCTTCTTCACCTAGTTTTTATTTGACAAATGCTAACAAGTGTATTTGGAACACTCTTTAAACTTTAAATAGTAAAAGTCTTTATAGAATTTTTATAGTAATACGTAAAGTCAAGGCATTATAAATAATGTTTAACTATGTTCAAACTTTAAATTTTTGAACAATTTTTATACCATAGATCGACTTATAATATAAAACATTTCTTAAACCAACTAATAATACAAAACGGAGGGAGGAAGTACCATACAGGAATGATACCAAACAACAAAATCAGGAAGTACACCGAAAAACAAAATCAGATCAGGAATACTATATAGGAATTAAAGACGTACATGGGCCATGCATGACTTATGAGACTGGTGTACTCCGTTACAATTTATAAGAAACAAATCAATTTTTCATGTCCTAATTAAAAAAAAAAATTAACTTTTATCAATAACAAATAAAAATTATTTTTACATCTTTCCGTAAAATGTTTTTTAAGAAAAATGCAAAAAATTATACTACAAATTTTTATGTGTTATTTTTCTTAATAAATGTCAATGTTTCTTTATTACTATAATTTTAGTTATGTTTATATATTTTGTATTTATATATTTAATTATAAATTTAATATTTTATTAAAATGGTTTCACCATATGGTATCTTCAATTTTAATTTTTTTTAATCATCATATCTGTATGATATCATATTCGTGTCATATCAAGTATCTAATCTTTATAGCAAATAAATATTTTAAAAACGCTTAGATTAATTATATGACGCAACTCTCTTCTACTTTAATCAAATTTCTAAATTTGATCTCTGACTTAGACATACAACAGCACTAAAATTCTTAACAAAAATTTATCAGCCATGCACAAAAAAAAAGAAAAGAAATTACAAATAAATAAATATATATATACCTGTAAGAAGCAGGTTTGTTAGGCCAAAAACGATAATTAATGGAAGAAATTGGCCATATAATGTGAAACAAATGATCTACCCAACCTTTCTTCCCATTCACCTCTTTCTGAAGCTTTGTACCATACCCTTCCACTGAATCAGACCCAATAGGTTTAGCAATAACCTCTTTTTCTTCTTGTGGTAATTCAAAGAACTCTTTCCCAACACTTTGTAATTTTTTTATAACATCATTTGGAATATCATGGTTCACAATTTGAAACATTCCCCATTCTTTACTTGCTTCTATTATTTCATTTTGTAACTTTGCTTTATCTTCGTTACTGAAATCGATTATTGGTACCTCAAGTTTCACACCATGAACTGTTGTTGTTCCTGGTTGCTCTGTTTCTGATCTTAGAAACATGGATGGTATTGTTGCTTCTTTGGATTGATGAGCTATAGTTTGTACTCTTAGTACCTCCATTGTTAATTTTGTGATTTGTTTTCAAAGGTTAAATGTATGGTACTACTATTTTCTCTAGTAATGGAATTTATAGGAAATTTAATCCCTGCTACCTACCTACGACGATTTATGTTATGTGGACATTAAAATATTGGACATTTTATATAATATTTTATTTGTTTATCTATATTTCTTTTTTACTTTTTATCATCTACATTTTTACATATTTTAAAAATACATATTAATAACAGTTAAATAGCACTATATTAACATCAATTTTTGGAAATACAAATATGAGAAATATCATTTTTCTAATAAGTATGTATTTTTCCAATTTACAATTAAATTTTATAAAAAAAAAAGCAATATGGTGAAAATTCTTATTTATAGCACTTTTGAAAGTATTATTCTAAACGAACACTTATAAAAAAACTGAGGGAGTAATATTTATTATCTTTTGAAAGTTATTTTTGAACTATTAAGAGAGAAATAATCGGTCATTAAATTTTATTATTTAACTAGAAATATTTTTATGAGATATTGTTCCATAAACTTAGCTCAATTGATAAGAGACGTTGCATATTATATGCAGGGGCCGATGTTCGAACCTCGGACATCCCCACTTACCCACGTACTTTATGGGTGAAAATTATAGCTACAGTATTAGGCTACTGACAAAAAAAAAGAGATATATTCATGTATATTATAAATTGAAAATATCAAAAAATAATTAATAAACAAATTGAAAATAATCCTAAGAGAGATGAAACCTGGCTTCCTCTCTTAGACCACATTGCTAGGAGGTTGGGAGCCTGGAGAAATCGTTATATTAGTCTTGGGGGGAGAGTGGTCCTCCTTAACTCGGTCCTTAATTCCATTCCTATTTTTTATCTCTCCTATTTGAGGCTGCCGACAAAAGTTTGGAGGCAGATTGTTAGGTTTGCACCGGGATTTCTTGTGGGGGCGTGCGAGAGGGACAAATAAGATTGCTTGGGTTAGTTGGTCGGATGTGTGTCGACCAAAAAGTGATGGTGGGCTCGGTGTGCGTGATCTTAGGATGGTTAATCTAGCCCTCCTAGGGAAGTGGCGTTGGAGGCTTATCTCGGGAGAAGAGGGTCTTTGGTTAGATATCGTTCGTGCCAAGTATGGTCCTCTAGGATGCTCTTCTCATCTCGGGGGTCGTGTTAGGGGATTTAGAGGGGTTTCATCCTGGTGGAAAGAAATCTCACTTCTTGGGGTCTGTCTTGAGTCCTTATCAGATTGGTTCTCCACAGGAGTGAGAAAAGTGGTTGGTAATGGTCTTTCGACTTCTTTTTGGTTTGATCCCTGGTTAGGGGAAGTCCCCTTAAAGGTTCAATTTCCCAGATTGTTCCAAGTTTCCATCAACCAGGAATCGCAAGTTGGGAGTTTTGGTAAATGGGATGGTGGGGTGTGGGTTTGGGAGTTTCGATGGAGGAGGCGTCTGTTTGTCTGGGAACAGGAGCTCCTTCATGGGCTCCTTGTGCTGTTGGACTCAGTGTCTATGTCTCTCTCTGCGGATTCTTGGTCCTGGAAGTTTGAGCCCTCTGGGATGTACTCGGTTAAGTCGGCCTACTTGTCTCTCTTAGGTGAGGTCCAATGAGGGACGGTTCGACCTGTAGCTCAAATCACGGTTCTTGCTAGCCTTTGGAAATCGTGGGCACCTCTTATGGTTGTTATGTTTTCTTGGCAACTCCTTCAGGATAGGATCCCGTCTCGTTTGAACCTCCTTAGGCGTAGGGTGTTTCCCAATCCCGAAAGTGCTTTATGTGCTCTATGTGGTTTATCTGGAGAGTCGTCGGCCCACCTTTTTATTTCTTGTCCTGTGGTGTCTTCGATTTGGTATAATGTGTCTTATTGGTTAGGTTGGGAGTTTGTGTCTCCGAGGGACCTTTTGGGTCATTTTGAGGCTTTTGTCGGGTTGGGGGTGGATAGGAAAGCTAGGAATATTTTTGCTTGGGTAAATAGTGTTTTACCCCCCCCCCCCCCCCCCCCCCCCCCGCAAAATGAAGATTCTTTCAATTACCCCCCTATGTTGACAACTAGGACATTAAATATGCACTTTTGCTGATGTGGCATGTCTATGTGGCATTTATTTTATTTTTTATTAATTTAGAAAAAATTAAAAATTGATATTGCCATGTAATAATTGTATTTAAAAAAAAATTAAAATTGACATTTTATTTTAAAAATCAGAAAAAGAAAAAAAATATTTTAATTTTTTTTTGGTTTCAATTTTCTTATTTTATTTAAAAAAATGTGAATTTTTAATTTTTTAAAATTCAATTATTTCAAAAAATATGTCAATTTAAAAAAATTTCTGAATTTTTTTTAAAAAAATGTCAATTTAAATTCAATTATTTAAAAAAAAAAAAGATTTTCATTTAAAATCTTTTTATGATTTTTATACAAAAATGTCAACTATTTATTTAAAAAATGTCTATTTATTTTATTTTTAAATTCAATTATTTTAACAAATATGTCAATTTAATTTATTTTTTCTGATTTCAACTTTCTCTTTTTTTTTTTAAAATGTCAAGTTAATTTTTTTAAATTCAATTATTTAAAAAAGGGTAGTTAATTTAATTATTTTAAAAATTTAAATTGACATTTTTTTAAAAAACATTTTTTTTAAAAAAAATCGAAAACTAAAATTTAATTTTTTGTTATTTCAATAATTGAATTAAAAAAAGCAGAAATTGACATTTTTAAAAAAATCGGGAAATAATTTAAAATTGGCATTTTTTTTAAAAACAAATCAGAAAAAATTTAAAATTGACATTTTTTTTAAATAGTTGAATTTTAAAAAATAAATTATTATGAGATTTTTTTTAAAAAAAAATCAGAATTTTTTTTTTAAAATTAACATTTTTTATAAAAAAATCAGAAAATTGAAACCAGAAAAAAAAATTAAATCTTTTTTTTTTTACTTTTTAATTTTATTTTCTGATTTTTAAAATAAAATGTCAATTTAAATTTTTTAAATACAATTATGATGTGGCAATATTAATTTTAATTGTTTTTTAAATTAATAAAAAATAAAATAAATGCCACATTAGCAAAAGTGAATATTCCATGTCCTAATTGTCAACATTGGGGGGTAATTGAAGGAATCTTCATTTTGCAGGGGGTAATCCAAAAAAATAATTTTGCAGGGGGGTAAACCAAAACTCGCATATTTTGCGGGGGGGTAAAACACTATTTACCCTTTTTTCTTTGGTTTGGCTTGCTGTTGTGTGGTCCATTTGGAAGTCCCGTAATGATGTGATTTTCTCTGGGAGGCCTTTCTCGGTTGACGTACTGGTGGATAGGGCTAAACGCTCCTCTTGGATTTGGTTCTCTGGTAAGACCTCGGGTCATCCTTGCTCTTTCTATGAGTGGGGGGTGGAACCCTCTTTGTGCTGGATTAGATAGAGGGGGTGGATAGGGATTTTTCCTGTCTAGGATTTTGTTGGTTCGGCTCTATCTCCTTGTCCTTCTGCTAGAGGTGGGGCCTTCTTCCAGGTCAGGTGGAGTTAGGTGTAGTGGATCTTGGTGGTGCATCGGTGTCGTTGGCGTGTTTGCCTAGTTGTTTGGTTTTGCTTTTTTATTTTGCTCCCTCCTTTTTTAAGAGTATTTCTTATACTCTTATTCCTTTTTGTATTGGATTCGACTTTGTTTCCTCTTTTATTTATATATATATATATCTTTGCCATTCAAAAAAAAAATTAATAAACAAATACATTAATTCTCTTCAAATATAGTTAATGACTTCCTCTTTAAATGAATTATCTGGGAAAAATTTAATTTGATTCCTACTAGGTATAATTTTTTGTTAAAATTTATTTAATTTACCGTCAAATTCTAAATTAACAAGTAAAGTGAAATTGGATCTATGATAACTACTCCAGAAAACTTCATACATCATGCCAAACCGACAAAAAGAAGTATTTGGTATCATAAGACAAGTATACTTAACGCAAATTATTAATTGCGGACAGAAAATTTGATATTCCATCTATGAATTATGTATATTTCTTCGTGTTGGTTTATAGGCTGTATAATAATAACGTTGTTTTTTTCGATTGGTGTAATAACTTCTTAGATTATTTTCTTGCTATTTAAGATGTTTTGGTCGTTGAATTGTAAGAGTTAAGTACCTCTTATACTCCTTATAATTTATATTTGCTTATAAAAAAATTGAGAAAATTTAGAATTTTTTAAAAATTATTTCAAAATATTAATAAACGAGGACTACTTGCCATGTAATATTCACGCAATTTTACGGTATTAAGTAGATTTAAATTATTTACATAATAAAATAAAAGTTTAATTATTATATATTGTAAGTGTAAAACTTTTTTTATATATGCATTCGATTATGTGTTGCCATATAATTTAATGATTATAACATATCATATGTTTTTAAACACAATATGTGATGTGTTGGTATATTATTGAACTATGTGTCAAATAACTTTACACCGATAGTGTATGTAAATTAAATTTTTTGAACAAAATGTAAATTAAATTCATAAAATAATCTCAATTGTCAATTTAAATTGAATTAAAAACCGTAAATGCATCACGCAGTAACATAGAAAATTCAATTCCAAAGACAAAGAACATGATCTTTCTCAAAATAGATATTTAGCCTTTAACTTGGCAACCTAAAGATAGTGAAGCAATGAATGCATCACCATGTATTGCTTGCTTGCATGCAGTATATACGTGGAACATTTCTCTCCACTATTATTTAAAGTATTGCTCTTATTTCTTTATAAACCTAATTTGGAGGTAGTTGGGATGGACGGTCATAATATTGCCACCGTTAAATCCAATTTTAGCAAACGTCGTACGTACTACGTAGTGTTCTTTCATCATAATAAATGCTCTTCCGCCTTTTTCTGCTTTCTCATTTTCTTAATCTAACAGCTCACTAATCACTGATTAAAAAAAAAACTATCTAGAAGAAAGAAAAACAGAAATGAAAGATTGACATTAATATTGAGTGGATAGTATGAAATAAGGTGAAGGTTAACATGCATAAGTGTTGTTTTAAGTGGTGCACCAGGTGCATTATTTATTAATAATTGTATAACGAATATAAATATCATAAAATTTATTATTGTATTGAAAATTTATATCACATAAATTATTTATATATATTTTTAAAAAAATTGAAAACTATTTGATGTGTTATTGAGACCCAACAAGATTAATGGTATTCAATAAAAATTCATAAACCGTTAATCTTGGTGGCCGGGTCTCAATTGATTTTCAATTTCTTTAAAAACTTGTATGGATAATCTATATGATATTAGACTTTCAATCCAAATGTGGATTATGTAAAATGTGAATTCGTTGTAACCAAGACATTAGATTCAACTTATTGGATTGCCAATTAATTAAAATATCTGGCAGCATAGTGCAATTGGAGATGCTATAGTTTTTCTACATGTGAGTATTACGTGAATTAGGGTTTAATTCAACATATCACTTATTAGGTTCATGTAACCAAATCTTACCAATTTGGTATGTCATTCTTTGGTGGTTGGATGTGGATAAAGTGTCTCTTCATGGTGTTTTAGATTTTTTTTAGGCTTTTTTTTGGGCTTAGGCATGGGCATTGTGGTGGTTGTTAATTTGATATATTATTGTGTGGATTATATGAAAATCTCGAAAATACGTCTTCTTTTTGAAATGGGCATTTTCTACCGAGTCTCTGGTCGATAGGGTGAAACTTTTATTTTGAGAGTGGTTTCTAGGTAAAAACTCTTACTCCCTTGTTCCTTTTGTTGAAACAAAATGGATTTTGTACAATGTCTCTAAAGTTTTAATGATGATAAAGTATTAATAGCAAGGTGATCAGAACCGGATTGGTTATTAAACCGGCGTGCTTACTAATTTATGGTTCAACTGATTCGACAGAGGTTCAACCGGGTCGGATCGTTTTAAATTAAATATATACTTTTTAATTTATATTAATAAACAATAAACAAAAAATAATATAATAATCATATTTTTTATAAAAAAAATATAACATTCATATTTCATACTTCTTAAAGTAAATAAAAAATACCAACATAGTGTGGCACAAGTGATAGATACTTGGACCCCTTAACCATTTGGTCCTGGGTTCGATCATCGGCCGGTGCGTATGGAGAAGCATTTGTTGGGAGAGGTCAACCCCTTAAATGGATCTCAGTTACTTCGAGGGGATTAGTCTTTGCAGTTGCGCGCGGAGAATACGTTTGGTTTAAAAAAAAATACTTCTTAAAAAAATTGTTTTGAAACTTATCCTTCTAAAAAGTTTAAATGATAAAATATTTTTTTTTATTTATACTTTTTTTTTTTGGTGAATAAAAGAGGGCAAAGCCCAAAAAAAAAAAAAAAAAAAAAACTACAAGATTACATTAACATTCCTAGGCATGCAAGCCCCGGATATATCATCAAAAATGAGACTCTGGAGTTCTCTAGGAGGAGTTTCCAGATTTCTTACATCGAACGAACTTTGGCTAAGGCTGAAATTAGCCAACCAATCTGCGCATCTATTTCCCTCGCGCCAAGTGTGCTTAAAAGTAATGTGCCATTGTAGGTTAGCGAAATCACGGATACGCCGAACCAAAATAGGAGTCTTTCCATTCAGTTTACAACTCCCTGTTACCATATCAATCAGAAGTTTCGAATCACTCTCTACTATAATATGCGTAAAACCTTGTCTTCTAGCCATTTGCATTCCAGTGTACATTCCCCACATTTCTGCATGGAGTGCATCACAAGCTCCAATCTTTTGAGCATATCCTTTCAACCATCGACCATTCGAGTCCCGAAAAAGACCCCCACATCCAGCCAAGCCCATTGATTCCTTGTATGCTCCATCACAGTTGAGTTTTATCCATTCCCCTTGAGGATGCTTCCATCCGATGTAGATGGTCTCAAGTTGTCTATACCTTTCATTTGGAAGAGTGTGCCCATAACGATCAATCTCTGTAACCATTTTAAGAATCACCTGGGACGGATCATTTGGGCGCTGAAAACCCTCTTCAAAAATAGACTTGTTTCTCCAAGTCCAAATGTGCCAACACGCCACCATGAAAATAGATTGCCAATTCCCTTGTTGTACTCCAAACTCTTTGCTATTAAGGTTCATGAAAATCCAGTCCCTGCAATTCAAAGAAGAGAAAAAATTAGTAATTTGATTATGACAAACTAGCCTGAGCCAAATACGAGTTGCATGAGCGCAATCCCTGAGAGTATGGATGATAGTTTCATCTCCATTCCCACAACTAGAGCACGCAGTCGAAACGCCGACACCCCATTTGCTTCTACGAAAGTTGGTTAAGAGACGCTCATGAGCTGCAATCCAAATAAAAGTTTGGATCCGATGAGGGCCTTTCCAGGACCAAATTTTCTTCCAATCCCCATCAATTTGTTGGACATTATCCTGTTGTAGCTCATAAGCACTTTGAACGGTGAAATGACGGGTATTGGTCCCTTTCCAACCAATTGTGTCAGGCCCATCTATCCCCATAGGCGTTGGTAAAGCAATAATCTGACTAACGATATTAGGATTGAGATGAGTATTGAGGAAATTAAGATCCCACTGCCCTTCAGCTATCAAAACATCTTTTACCAAGAGAGTTGTGTCAATGATGTTATTAGTGGCATTTAAAAAAAGAGAAGAGCCACTAGGAGTCCATTTATCCATCCAAAAGTTAATATTGCTACCATCCCCCAATTGCCACACAATGTGATTTTGAAATTGTTCCCAAATGGATGTTAAGGCTTTCCATAGAGGGGAGTCATAAGGTTGAGCCTTTATTTCGGTCTGAAGGTCTTTGTTCCTACCATACTTACTGTAGAGCACTTGACACCAAAGATCATAAGGTTTATTAATAATGTTCCAAAGCATTTTCATGAGAAAAGCTTCATTCATCAGGCGAGGGCTCTTTATCCCTAGCCCCCCATCTTTCTTGGATAAACAACATGTGTCCCACTTAACTAGGTGAGGTTTACGATGATCTTCCTTATCACCCCACAAAAAACCTCTTTGAATCTTCTCCATTTCTTCATAAAGAGTCTTAGGGAGCTTTGCATATTGCATATGATAGTAAGAGATAGAGCTGAGAACAGATTTAGAGAGGGTAAGTCTCCCAGCAAAACTAAGGCATTGATGCTTCCACCCACTCAGTTTGTTTTGAATATTTCCAATGATGTGTTGAAACTTTCCCCTTGTATTACGACCTGGAGCAATATTCGCCCCCAGGTACTTCCCCAAATTATTGACTTGGGTGAAACCTGTGTGCTGAATAATATCCTCTCTGGTACGTTGATCCACATTTTTAGAGAAAAAAATCTGAGTCTTCTGACTATTGATCTTTTGTCCAGAAGCTTGGCAAAACTGGTCCAAGCAGTGCATGACACAATGAGCTTGCTCAATAGAGGCCTCTGCAAAGAGAAGAAGATCATCAGCAAAAAGAAGGTGAGAAATTTGAGGTCCAGATCTACCTGCACGCATAGGTTTCCAATAATTTGCTTCCACGTGATCTGCAATAATATGAGATAAACGATCCATACAAATAACAAATAAATAAGGGGACAAAGGATCGCCTTGACGGATTCCTCGCGTAGGAGTGAAAGAATAAGTTTTATCACCATTCCATAAAATTTTAAACGAAGGTGTAGAGATGCAATTACCGATAATACTTATAAGTTTACTAGGAAACTTACACTCCACAAGACACTCCTGGACGAAATTCCAATTAAGACGATCATAAGCTTTTTCAAGGTCAATCTTAATTGACATGAAACTCTTTTGACCATTCATTTTAGACATAGAGTGCACCATCTCTTGAGCAACAATAATATTATGATGTATGGTGCGTCCAGGAATAAAACTAGATTGATATGGAGATATTATACCATTAAGAAAAGGTTTAATTCTATTAACAATAATCTTTGTGATGATTTTGTAAGTGACATTACACAGAGCAATAGGCCGAAATTGAGACACAAACTCTGGTTTCTCCATTTTTGGAATCATCACGAGCATAGTATTGTTAATCACAGAAATAAGAGAAGGGTTAGACCAAACCTGATTCACATATTGGTAAAGAGAATCTGCTACGATGTCCCAACACTGTTGAAAAAACAAAGCAGGGTACCCATCTTCTCCTGGGGCTTTATGGGGCCCCATGTCAAAAAGGGCTCGCTTACACTCTTCAAAACCTACAGGAGTACTTAAGGCAACATTCTCGTTCTCTAGATTCATGGGATAAGTCATCCATGAAATAATTGGCTCCCGAATAGGCTGCTCCTCCTTGTAAAGATTAATATAGAAATCACAAACCATATTCTTAAGACTATCTACATCGACTACCCAATCTCCCCCATCACTTCGAAGGGACAAAATCTTATTCTTTCTTCTTCTGACGATAGTTTTCGAATGATAATACTTAGTGTTTCGATCCCCGTCAGCAATCCATCGACCTCTTGACTTTTGGAACCAAAGATACTCCTCTTGATATAAAGTAGTGGCTAGTTTTTCCTGAAGCTCTCTCTCTAGAGATTCTAAAAATGTACTATAACCATAACTTGTGATATTTTGGATTCCCGATAACCTAGCTAACAACTCTTTTTTTCTTTTGAAGATATTTCCAAAAGTCTCCTGATTCCAATCCTTAAGTTGAGGAGTAAGGTTGTGAAGACGAGTCACTAAATCACTTTCTTCGCCCCATTTATTAGAAAGAAAATTTCGAAAGTCTGCATGAGTAATCCAGGTTGCCTCAAATCTGAAAGGACGGTTTCTAATGGATGTAGGTTCCCGCTCAGTATACAAAATAATAGGATGGTGATCAGACTGCACACGTGGAAGAACCTTGGCCACCCCTTCATGAAATCTCAGTCTCCATTGAACATTGCAAAGCACCCGGTCCAATCTCTTAAGAACTCTATCTCTCCCATTCCAACGAGGTCCTCTCCAAGTAAACTTAGTTCCTGTTGTAGCTACCTCCATCAACCTACAATCATTGATCCAACTATTAAATTGATGACATTTTCTGATGTCCACCTGCGCTCCTCCTTTTTTCTCACTTGGATTTGCAATTTCGTTGAAATCACCCAACATAAGCCAAGGATCCCTAATAGTAGACGCCATATTATGAAGCCTTTCCCAAGTTTCGCTCCTCTCATGTTCTCGAGGGCTAGCATAAATTACGGTAAGTAACCAAGGGTCAATGTTCTGCTCGCTAACCTGCACATGAAGAAAATGAAAATCAATTTTAATTACATGAACCTGGATGTCCATTCTATTCCACATAAGCCAAATACCGCCAGAGAAACCCCTAGCTTCCGCCATTAAGTAGTTTTTAAATCCCAACTTCTTAATGGTATTCCGAGCAATATTGCCACTACATCGAGTCTCTTGTAAAGCCACCATATCCACTTTATTGTTCCTGCAAAAATCAGTGAGTGCCCTTCGGAAGTTTTTTCCTTGAGCACCTCTACAATTCCAATTAATTATAATCATTAAAAAATTAATAAAAAATAAAGCATAAAAAATAAAAAGGCTAAAACCCATTATTAGATATTTGAAGCTTTTGGGACTCATCCCCCACTAATCCCACGTGCACTCCTCCTTTGGCTTTAACATGTGCTTCTCCCATTTGTGTGTCTACCATGAGGACATTTGTAGGAGGTTTAGGCTGATGTGTCGTAGTCTCACTTCCTAAATCATGTCCAAGAGGTTGCTGTTTGTGATTGTTATTATTAGTGGTTGTATGAGTGTTTCTTGCATTGGTATTTAAGTTAGCCTCCACTCCAATTTTAAAGTTACTATTTGCTCCTATTTGGTTCTTGTTAAATTGATCTTTCCCCTGCATAGTAGTGTCCCGCCCTGCATGTACTCCACCAGAAGATGAGCCGCTTGCAGGCTGATTTGCTTTCATGTCATTGTTGTTTGTTGCAATATTATCTTGTCTAGGCCTTTTCTTTTTAAATTTCATCCTACTCTTTTGATTAGACCCAACTTGATAACCATTATATTTTGGCATATTTTTAAGCATGTTAACGAAGCCTTCCATATTAGGTGATACAGTTCCAGAATGTTGATTTGAAAAAGTTCCCCTTTGTGTTCCACCGCGAGCGTTTATTTTGTTATTACGTTTTTTCCTTTCCACTCGTATCCAATCACCATGCAAAGAATCCGGTTCCCCTTCTTGTACAGGCTGTTCCATGATGTCCGTATACTTTCTAAGATTGGCGTCTGATGGAGCGTGTTGTTGCTCTGCCACCTCACCGTTGTTGGTGCCCTTCCCACCGTCCTTCTCGTTCACGTTCACTGGCACCTCTGTAGTAAGGCTCTTCTTTTGTGGTGCACAATCCTTTTGAAGGTGTCCATAGCAGCCACATTTAGTACATATTATATGTAGACCCTCATATTGTACTTGATACCACTCACCGTTTATTCCCACACGACCAACCACCGGTTGTCCGAGGTCGATTTCAACACACATCCTTGCGAATCTGCCTCGAGCAACATTTTGCGTGTGAAGATCCACTTTAACAGGGGTACCCACCATTGAAGACAAAGCCCAAAGCACACTACCAAAAAATGACATAATTTTTTTTTATTTATACTTGCATTGAATTAAAATTAAAATGACATAATCTTTGGAACATACTACCAAAAAATGCACTCGGCCTTCACGTTTTTTTATCAAACATTCAAACTTAATGTTTTTTTTAAAAAAATTATACAATCTTTGGATACTCTCTTTCTCCATTCTCTACATTTCTCTCCTTCCTCTTTATCTCTCTCTTAAAATCGCTCTCTCTCTTGATTTGTTTATTGTTTTTTATTGATGAGAGAGATTGAGATTAAGAGAGAAATAGAGAGGAAGGAGAAAAATGTAGAGAATTGAGAAGGAGATGATCCAAGTACCTTGTCTGGTTGAAAAAAATGAAATCCTTCAAGTGTCTTTTTCTTTTTTCTCTTTCTTGATCTAAAACTCCACAATCATTTTCTTGTTATGGTGAATTGAATTGAAGTTTCATGTTAAACCTATAGAGAAAATAAGCTCAACTTATGAAAGCCATGTTAGCATCAGAAGACTCTAAAATTAAGGTCACTCTCATACTCAGAGTGAAGTTAATTTGTCTTCTTCTGACCACGTGCAGAAACAAACAAAAGCTTCGAAGACAATTGTAATGCAACGATAAATTAACCATATCAAGGAAGATTTCAATGTCTATGATCAATCGTTTCAAAGACTCAAATTTAGGTGTTGTCTCTCCTCCAAAGTATCTTTTATTCCTCTCTCTATATATGGAACTAAAGACATGAAGAAATCAGAGACTCTTAACACATTTTGAAAGAACCATTATCCTGTCAAAACCTAAGCTCAAATTTAAACTTAGAATTTCTTACTAACTCTACATCTTAGAAATTCCTAAGTCTTTAGAGTCTTACATTGCTTTGTATATCAAGTGTAAATCTCAAACAATCTTTTATTTGATTAAGTTAGATTGTAAGAAGTCTCTTGCTTGTGTGCTTGACAATTGAAAGTCTCTTTCTTCTATGCTTGAACATTGAAAGTCTCTTGTTTGTGTGCAAGGGGGCTAGGCTACTACTCTCGGTTTGTGAGAGAAACCTTCCGTTGTAAACTCTTTTACCACTTAGTCAAATTGTAAGCTTGAAGTTCAGAATCTGACAAGCACAAACACTTATAAAAATTAGAAAAAGTCAACACAATTCAATATCTCCTTCTTGTGTTTTTCTCACCTCCGTCTTTTACAAGTGGCGTATCCTCCATACTTTATGATGGAACTGGTAAAGTTTGCTTGGATGTCGTGTTGAGACTCGATGGGTCAAGGGTTTGGAGGTCCTCTTGTTGTTTTGTCCTACACGTGATTGATCTCTGCCTCTCTCTTACTGAGGGATAATCGATCTTCTTTTCGTGGTGCGGTGCCTTTAAGGGGTTATAATTTTTTGGTGGTGCGTCTCCTTCTTTCTTGACTAGACATTACAAATGTTTCTCTGGATTACCGGAACATCCTACTCTGAAAATTAGAGAGTTAATTTTTTAAAATAAAAAAATTCAAATCCCACCTATTTAAAGCAGTATATTTAGCATATTCCTCCCGTCTTAATCTTTTGTTGCAATTTTTTTTGTCTTTATTATAATAGAATTTTTAGAAATTAGTATTTTGCCTAATTTAAAAAGTAAATAATTTAAAACTTTGAAAGTGTATATTTGTTTTGTAGTTCCCTAAAGGTTGGTTGCACTATAAGGCTAAAACGACATGTAAGGTAAGATGTTCAAGTGCAACATGTTGAACAAAATGTGTCAGACATCTTGACACTAGGTGAAGAACATGTTCTGAATAACATGTGAAGACAATATGTCCCAAACATTTGGTAGGAGATCTTGCCCAAAAAGGCTAAAGATCGTAACTTATCTTAGAGCGTGCATCTCTCCAAAGTTGTTACAAGGCACGAATTCACGATGCCATCTATTAATGGATGGATAACAAAATTTGTTATCAATCTTATGTGTTAAATATGATTGGGAATCATAACTAACTTGGATTAAAAGATTCAAATTAAATCTTTTATCTTATGAGAGTTAGTTTTAAAATAAAGTTTGTTTTAAAACTAATTCCTATCGTGGTGTGTCTCAAATACTCTACAATCAAGAGGATCTTGCATTCATTGTTGTTGATAATTGTACGCGCCAAGTGTTTGTGAAAACGCTTGGTTGTGATTTTTAGAAGGAAAACCATCAACAACGAACACCAAGTGTTCGACAATAGTACCAAACGAATTTTTGATTATTACACTTGGTTGAAATTGAGATTATCAAAATTGTGTAAATTGGTTGAAATATTGATTTTGAGAATTGGTTAATTTTTCCTAGAAATTAATCAATATTGTTGCTTGGTGATTCTTATCAAATCGATCATGCGTTTCGATTTTTGTCGTATACATTCGCTTTCGATAGTGTTCGAGTATAGACTTTGATCTAGGATCCACTTCCACGCCATAAATTTTTTATACAACAAATTATTTCTAAAAAAAACATTAAAAGTTGTATCTCGACTTATTCACACCCCCGTCCATCAATAAGTTGTCCACACAACCTGGATACCAATACAAGCTTCTTTACCAAACAAATAATAATTACAAAACTTAGCAACATGCTCATTCGCCACAATATATAAGAAGCAGCTAACGCTTAACCATTGTAAAACCAATCTCCATAAAATACTTGAAAAATCACAATCGATGATTAGAGGTTTTAGCCCCACAACCACCCACACAATAATGAGTCCAAATAAAGCATTCCACGACAAACTATGTTGTCTTCTGTTGGCAGCCTTTAACGGAGCAAATTTATTCCAAATAATATCACTATATCTTACCACATCCACTAGATTGATATGAGTAATCTGCATTGGGATCATGGTGCCAAACACATGTATCAGGTACATTTACCTACAAAAAATAATTTTTCAAAACGGCACAACATAGCATAATCAACTCCTCCTCCCAAGAAATCAAGCACATACCCTATCACCCATTCTCATCCACAACCCACCCTTGACTACACATGTCCGCCAGAGAAATATTTTTATTCACAGCTAAATCAAAAAGTCTATTGAACCTAATACATAAAGGTTCTCCAACCAACCACCAATCTCTCCAATATATCGAAATGTGAAAATATTTTAATGGAAATTATATATTCAACTTTTTGTACATTAAATTTTGTATACCATTTAATGCAAAATTTATATATTTGGATATCTTAACACGTGTTCTTCAGGTTCACGTTAGCATGACACTTTTATTACTCCCTCTATTCCTTTTTATTTTTCGTTTTAGGAAAAAAAAAATTGTTTCAAATTATTTGTTGTTTTGATAATTTAAGGTTATATTTTGTCTATTATACTCTCTTCCTATTTTTTTATTGACTAAATTTTATATAATTTTTTTATTGTATCTATATTTTTTTTACTAAACTTCTTCGTATAATATTTTTATTGTTTTTATTTTGTTCCTATTTTTTTGTACATAATATATTTCAAAAAATTAAAATAGAATTAGGGTATAATAGGAAGAAAAGTGCAAAAATACATTTTCTTTATTTATAGTAAATTTTCTAAAACGACAAATAAAAATGAACAAATGAAGTATTTAATTTCATATGATATACTTCATCCAGCTTTGATTATGTAAGAAATCAGATTTATTGAATAACTGTTGTATCCGATCAATAATAAATTTATACCAGATACACATTCGATAAAACTTGAAAGTAAGTATTTAATGTCCTAGGTTAGTTTATGGTCACTTCTATATATAATAATCATTTGGAAATTATAACATGTCACTTATGGATAGGGACGGATTAACACACGTTGGCGGAGTTACGTACCCCTCTTGCTCCTAGTCTCCTACTCATGTAAGTTAAACTCAAAGGTTGAAGCCTTGAAGGTTAGAGATATCAAATGTAGTATTCTTTCTATACCCAAGGATCAAATGACTCTATACCCAAGTACAAAATAAAATGAAAGGAGTGCAAAAATAAAAGGGGGGCACAATCATATTATTACTCAATTTGTATGAACAACTACCGCCCATGAAAAAACATATGCGGGATTGGAATGGCAGGTCTGAGAGACAAATTGTAGTCCCACAGGAATGACAAATGGTAGTCAAACATATATAAAAAAAGTCAAACATATGGATGAAGAAGGGAATTGCATGCACATGGTATTCTTAAAATGAGATTTGATGACAACCCTTAATTTTATTTGGAGGCTCATTATATTCAATCCTAGCATCACATGTACACTCCTCTCCTTTCATATACTACACACACATATTAAGTGAGTCATCTCATATGGATAAGGTACTTTGATACTTTAATAGAAGGAGGTCATTATTATAAAAACTATGCACATGTTGGTTTTAGTATGCTTGGTTCAATCGAAACAAAAGATAGAAGTATTGTTTTGCTCAAATTAAAAGATGGCTTTAAAGAGGAAAAATCAATAGGCAGCCGGTGGTTGAATTGTTGATTAGTGAAAATTAGTTTGTTTAAATTTAGAAAAGAAAAATTGATCGGGTGGGGGGAGAGATTCATTTTCAAGAGAACTATTGTAGGTGTATATAATTATCAAGTATCAAAATTTTATGAATGTCATCAAGGAGTTTAAATAGTGTTCATAAGAATTTATTATTTTCTTGCAAAATAAAGCAAATGTGGGGACTTCAAAATTTTATGAAATAAAAAGGAGCGTGGGCAACCAATGAATTGGTTCAAATATTTTGGACCCCTTAAACATGTGAATATGAGTTTAATTTATGGCTTTGACTTATGAAAATGATTCAGTTAGGAGGGAAGAAGACATGTTGTGTGTCAAACATGTTCTTTTAATTATTTCCTAAATCATTAAAATGTTATGTGATTGTGTGTAGTAACCTTTAGTAAGAATCTAGTGAAGTATTTTTTTTCTTTTTTATATGCTAATCTAGTGAAGTATTGCTCATACATAAGTGTTGCTCGGGAAGTATTTCGATCTGTTCTCCGGCTGTTGGATTGAGGAGCACAAAAGGTGAAACGGGGCAGGAGGTGTCGTCTCGAAGTCCTGTCAGAAATTCAAGAACTAAGTCTTGCCCTCCAGGAGTAGGTCGCTCTATGCTTTCGGACAGACCTAGGATTAATCAGTCGAGGGAGGTGAGTAGACCTTTTTCCTCAGTTGTAGCGGATTCTTCGGCATCAGACACCAAAGATTGAAACATTGGGTGGTGATGCAGGGTAATGATCAGGTGGCGGCGGATGATGTTAGGGAGGTAGAGAAAGCTATTGGGGTTACATTCAAAGGTGTTAATGAAAATAGGTTTAGCGTGCTCGCCCGGGCGGGTAAAGTTCCTAGGACAGCGTCTGGACAGGCGCAGGGAGGAGGGTGTGGTCGATGAAGATTGTATCTTGGAATATTAGGGGTCTGGGGGGGATGGAGAAGAGGCAAGAGATTAGGAAGTTGGTTGGGAATCAGAATCCTTCTTTGCTCTGTATTCAAGAAACTAAATTGTAATCTTGTGACTCGGCTGTCTGTTCAGCTCTTTGGGGTAACTCACCTCACGCGTTTTCTTATCGTCCCTCGGTAGGCGCGTCAGGGGTCTGTTAACCCTTTGGGATACCTCCGAGGTGGACGTGTGGGCGTCCGAAAGCAATGAGTTCGTCTTGTGGTGCCATGGTCGCTTCATTAAGTCTGATGAGGAGTTTTCTGTGGTAAATGTTTATGCGCCCTGTGACCCTGGGGCAAAGCAACTATTGTGGGACTCGCTTTCGGTGAGGATTCGGGCGTTGGGGACGTCTAGGGTGTGTGTTTGTGGGGATTTCAATGCGGTTAGGTGTGTCGAAGAGCGCCGATCGAGCAGTGGAAGGTCGCAATCCCTTGACCATTGAAAATCTGACACCCTGTAGACAGATGCTACGCAAGATGCTACAACAATGTTCGTAGCAATAAATCACACAGTAAATAATGCAGCAGTAAATAGCAGAACAGTAAATAACACAGTAGGTTTGTTAACCCAGTTCGGCGTAATCACGACCTACTCTGAGGGATACCAATCCAGGAGGAATCCACTATAATAGTACTAGTTCTAAGTTCTCAGCAAACGCCCCGTTTACAACTTATCACCTAGTCACTACCCGTGTTAACTCTACCTAGGAACTCCTAGATATGAGACCCCGTCTCACTCCTATTAAAACAATACTCAGTAAGTTACTCACTGTAACAGACACTCAAACAATCAATAACAAACCTACCTCCGTGCTTCAAAGCTTAGGAGTAAGTTCACACAATTCTAATCTCCGTACTTAAAAGCTTAGGAGAGGACACACAAATACAACTCAAATAACCAGTCCTAAACTTGCATCAACTTGACACAAGAAAGGTTCACAATAAACAAGCAAAACTCAAACCCTAAAACACACACACTTTAGTAAACACGGCTTTAGATACTTTGAAACAATGATTTAGACCTCATATATATAACCTTGAGATAGCAGGTACTTGTTGCACAAGAAAAGCCTTCAGATTAAATCTGGACCATTGAGATAATCAACACAAAGATTTACTTCAAATATTCTTCAAAGATTGTCTTCAAAAAGATTTACTTCAAATAAATATTCTTCAAAGATTATCTTCAAAAAGATTAACTTCAAATATATATTCTTCAAAGATTGTCTTAAAAAAGATTTACTTCAAATATATATTCTTCAAAAAGATTTACTTCAAATATATATTCTTTAAAAGATTTACTTCAAATATATATTCTTCAAAGATTCAATTATATTATTGAACTAAATAATCTAAACCGCCTTTAGTAACTTAGAGAACAAGGCTCAGCTTGGTCTGTTAAAACGTGCGCAATCTTTTATTCTCAAACAAATCTTTCTAAGATTTTATATAAAAATTCTGCGCAACACAGTAGCAGTAACGCTGTACTTCACATGCTACAGCATCTTGTCCAGCATTTTGGCTAGAGTTAGTTTTTGCAAAATTGTAGCCAACATACAAAAACCCAACAATCTCCCCCTTTGGCAAATTTTGGCTAAAACAACTTTAGACCAGTTTGTGGAGAGATGCAGATCATACTTTCCTTCGAGTCAACATAAGCACACAACTAGGAAAGAATGCAGACAATAACATCAGAGGCATGCAACAGCGGATCATACACATCTAGCCTCATGAAGTACAACTCGAGAGAAATAAACTCTCATAATAGTGTATTCAAAGATAAAACTCTTTCATTTCATGCTGTGGAAAAATAAATTCCACACATATTAGGAAAAATAAATTCCTATAGAGACATAGAGACATACAGCATGCATGGAATCTGAACATTCATCAACAGTAGAAAAATAAATTCTACTCCCCTTTAGTACATGCATGGGGATGAGATTACTCCCCCTCAAAATCTGCATATCATTAACAGACAGAACATGTTATACCATATGCTATAGCATTTGTTGTCACATCATGCACAGAACACCAGAAAACCTTTAGAAAATCAGAAATATATTACTTCCCTTTTTAGGCATAAATTTGTCAAAGAGTATCATAGGAGCAAGAATCAGTACCAGAACAAGGAACAACCACAGAGTGCAGATAACAACCAAAGAGCACATGCAGGTGCAATAGTTAACAAGAACATAGTCCAAAAAGTACCAGAACATAAGAACCATAGAGTACCAGAGCAAAGGAGACATAGAGTTCATATTACAGACCATATGCACATGCAGGTGCAATCAGAAACAGGGCATAGGCCACACAATAACATCCAAAATATCAAGCAGAACAGACAAGAGGACTGGCATCAGAATGCTCTTCCTCCACCCTAGTATCACCACCTACATCATATGTATCATCTTCAGTAACATGAGAATAACACTTGAAGCGCCTTCTATTCCAGCACATGCAGCTGCTGTTTTCTCAAACTCTAAAGTGTGGACAACAAGATCTACCATACCCTTCTTCTCACCCAAAATCCTACTAACCTCCTTGAGATCAACAATTATTTGATCCCTTGTCAGAATATTTGTTGGCTGCCTAGCATTATGTGCAGCAACAGGTGCAACAATATCTGCAGCATGTGTCCCTTCAAACAATCTATAATCCAATTACAAGTCAGATTCCATTCTTTTGGTCACATCAGCCTTAGTACAGATACCAGGGTGTTGATTCAAGATAATATCACATATCAGAGTAGGAAAGGAAATTGGCATTTTCACAGCATGTGATTTGCCATGCATAACAGTTTCATCAAAAATATAAGTTCCATAGTAAAATTTTGATCTAGTCCCTATAGCATATATAAGTTTAGCCAAACCTGAAGCTACACTGTTAGAATGTGTAGTGGGAGACAAAGATTTGGAAACATGGGAGAGAGAATGAAGAAGATGAGAGATTGACAATGTGTGAGTAAGTTGGTTATAGGAAGTTACAATAGTTTTCCCTTGATTTACATGCACCATATAGAGGATATAGGGAAATTTGGTTGCACGTATTATGCACAGTGTCATACCCCATTTTTTGACCATATTATTTATGCATTTTTTATCGAGTCCTTTTTTTGTCCTGAATAATCGCTACATTTTTCGAGAAATGTCAACATTGAATTTTTTAAAAATGATTCGTTTGTTAGAAGATTCAAGAAATATTTCGGCAGAGAGAGTTTAAAATACCTCATTTGTTGTTTCGTTTATATTTATCCTTTTTTCTATTATTATTATTATTTTTATTATTTTTATTATTATTATTATCTTTTTTATTAGTTTTATTTTATTCTATTTTATTTTTTCATTTTTTCTGTTTTTGTTTTTATTTTCGTTTTTTATATTTAATTAATTTTATTATTTTAAGTTTATTTTGTCCTTTTTTTTTTTCTGATTTAAAAAAATCAGAAAAAAATTGAAAGTCAACTTTCTTCTCCCACAAAGTACAGTACAGGGAACAACTTTCTGTCTAACAGTGTCCTTTTGTCCAAAGATTCAATTTTTATCCAGATAATTGCAAGGTCCAGGGATATCAAAACCTTAAGATTTATGTATATAGTGAACAGAGCAATTAATGAACAAACACAAGGAAAATCTCAGATCAGCCGCAGGCCACAAACACAACACCAAAAATATCATTTTTTTTCCTTTCCAAAATCAAACAAAAAACAGAAATTACATAAATCAAAACCAGAATTCATAATCAAACCCAGAATCACGAAACACAGATCAAGGACCCAGAAATTAATCCGAACCACAAATCCATCAAACCGAAATTCATCATCAACATCGTCACCATCATTTATCATTCACGAACCCAGAAATCCAGATCAAACCAGCAAAACAAATCAAAACCTCAAAACCGTTTAAACAGAACCCAGAACCAAATTCCTTCTTTCAAAACCAACCGGATCAAAAACCGAATCAAACAAATCGAACCCAGATCAGAAATAAACCCGAAATCCTTTTTTCCAAACCGAAAACCAAAACAAAAACAGAAGAAGAAGAAGACGAATCGCAGTAAGAAAACTTCGAAGGTTGAAACCCTTTCTTTTTCTTTTCCTTTTCGATCCGATCTAGGGTGGTATTATTTGATTATTTTGAGTTTAGATTAGGGTTTAGAAGTTAAATTTGTATGGTTTTGGTGTTGTTTTCTTTCCGAAAAAATGAGGTTTGGTTGAGAGAGAAGGATTGAGGGAGGAAGAAGAAAGGCTCACGGCGGGTGAGGAAGAGAGAAGAAGAAGAGATTTTCTGTTTTTTGTTTTAGGGTTTTCCATTTTATACCCCTTCATGATTCTGTGCGCGCAGGTGCACAGACTTACCGTGCACCTGCGCGCCTGAACCCTTCAGATCTTGATCAAACGTCCCAGATCTCATCTGGTTAAGATTAAATCAGGGCTGTCTGATTTAATCAGACGTCCCTGATTAAATCAGAAATATTTCTTCACACCCCCTTTTGGGCCGCCCCCCAGTTGGGCCTAAACCACAATACTGCTATTCACACCCCCCTGTTTCTATTTTATTTTATTTTTTAGCTTATGAGATAAGTGCTTTTGGCATAAGCTATTTTAGCTATTATTTTAGCCAATCAAGCATGATGTTGAGGCTTATTTATTTTTCTATTTATTTGATATTTAGATAGTGTTAATATTTATTCATGTTTTTATTTTGTTTTTATTTTGTTAATTAATTTTATTTTGAGCTTATGAGATAAGTGCTTTTGGCATAAACTATATTAGCTATTTTTTTTTCAGCCTTGCAAAGCATGATGTCGAGGCTTATTTTCATCTTTTAATTTCATATTTTTTTATTTATGTTATTTATCCATGCATATCATATTATTTCATTACATCCCTTTATTTACCATTTTTACCTTTATTTTTGTAATATTATTATTCTCACAACATTGAGTATTTATCGCTTATTAATTGCCATTTACTTTTGCTCTTGAATTTATGATGTAAATAGGCCAAATGTAAACTCTAAATAAAAGTGCATAGCATACCCCATCTCTTTCATCATTTCATATTTATTTTCTTGCAAAGATTTTAGAGTGTGATTAGGCCAATGTACTCATAAATGAAAAATTGCATCTCATGCATATTTATTTTTTATCGCATTCCGTCCATATGCGTAATTTTAAATTCCGAGGGAAAAGGCACCGTTTTGATCAAAATATCATCTCGGATTGTCTTCGCGCTTATTTGCTTATTGCGACGTTATTATTCTTTTAGCGCTACCTTTTTTATTTGGAACCCAACATTCAATTTTAAATAAATAGTCATTTGATTCTCAAAAATGAGGTCAACACCTCTTCAAAAATATCAAACAATTCATTCTCAAAAGCACAAAAATATTTTGTCACCTAGCATTTTTCAAAACTTTGGACTTTAAACCAAACGTTTCTTTTTATCGCGAAAACCTTGGATTTTAAACCAAGAGTCTTTTTATCGCAAAACTTGGATTTTAAACCAAGTGGCATTGGATTTTAACCCAATTGCTCTTTTATCGTGAAAACCTTGGATTTTAACCCAAGAGTCTTTTTATCGCAAAAACTTGGATTTTAAACCAAGTGGCATTGGATTTTAACCCAATTGCTCTTTTATCGTGAAAACCTTGGATTTTAACCCAAGTGCTCTTTTATCGTGAAAACCTTGGATTTAAACCAATGGCTTCTTCCATCGCTAAAACCTTGGATTTTAAACCAAGTGTTCCTTTCTCTCGCCAAAAACCTTGGATTTTAAACCAAGTGCATTTTCTTCATTCATACATTTCTTTATCATGCATAAGCCTTGGATTTTTAAACCAAGTGTCTTTTATCACTCAAAACATTTTCTCAACAAACCTTGGATTTTAAACCAAGTGTCCGCGTCTTATTTCTTAACCAAACTTCAATCAATTTAACCATATAGACTTTCTTCACAAATTAACATCAATCAAACTCACATTTTGCCACTTTTGGCTTTTGGTCTTTTAAAACCATTTTCAAAACCTTAAAAACAAACAAGCAAATTTACTCGGCTTTTTACCCCGAACTACGGTGGTTTGATCCCTCGGGTACGTAGGCATGAGACTTGTCTCTCCAATCAATAAAATCAACAAAAAAAAATTTCTTCGTTGTCATCGTTTTAAACTTATTTTCTCGATCACTACTTTAGTTCCCATACTTATACATTTTTTACAAGAATTTAAAATAAAGCGCATAGTTAGAAATAAAAACAAGAGGTTCCTATAGAGTACTATAGATACTTAGGGTGCTAATACCTTTCCTTCGTATAGCCAACCCCCGAACCTTGTTCTCTTAAAAATAGGGTTTTTTCGAACTTTTTCCCTTTCCCTCGGATAAATTAAAGATCGGTGGTGGAACATTAAATTGCGATTCGAAGTTAATTAATAACTCGATATCCAAAAATCACCGCGACACACAGTAATTGCTACGTCTCTTCAAATAAGCAAACTCCAAGTTTGCTTTGCAATTTTTCAAATTGGACAACATCATTCATTCTACTAGTAGTAATTCCTTGACCTGGATCACCAATGATGAGTTCCTGAGGATGGTTTTCTGAACTCTGATGGAAGGACCTTTCTTTGGTGGATCATTGGTAGGATCAATACTGGTAGGATCAGGCTTAAAGCTTTCTATACTGTTTTCAACTTCTTCTACTATATCAGGTTCATCAAACTGTATGTCAGATGCTATAGCATCATCTGCCACATCTGTCGATCTTTCTTTTGCTGAATCATCTACTACCACATTACTTGATTCCATTATGACCTTAGTCCTGGAGTTGAATACCCTATAAGCTCTACTGTTTGAAGAGTATCCCAGAAAAATTTCTTCATCACTTTTAGGATCCAACTTCCTTCTCTGTTCTCTATCTGCTAATATATGACATTTGCTCCCAAAAATGTGAAAATACTTAACAGTAGGTTTTTTGTTTTTCCACAATTCATACAAGGTAGTAGTAGTTCCTGATCTTAAAGTTACTTTATTATGAATATAGCAGGCTGTATTCATAGCTTCAGCCCAAAAGGAATATGGAAGTTTCTTAGCATGTAACATTGCTCTAGCTGATTCTTGTAGAGTTCTATTTTTCCTCTCAACCACTCCATTTTGTTGAGGTGTAATAGGATATGATAACTCATGCTTGATTCCTTCAGATGCACAGAACTCAGAGAACCTAGAATTTGAAATTATTTTCCATGGTCGCTTCTTATTCTCAAGATCACTTCATTCTTTTCCCTTTGAAGTTGTACACATAAGTCTTTAAAAACATCAAATGTATCTGATTTTTCTTTGATAAAGTTTATCCAAGTGTATCTGGAAAAATATCAACAACTACATAGGCATACCTTTTACCCCCCAAGCTGAGAACTTGCATAGGTCCCATTAAATCCATGTGAAGAAGATCAAGGACTCTTGTTGTGGTCAGATGTTGTAGCTTCTGGTGTGGCGTTTTGGTTTGTTTTCCAATTTGATACTCACCACAAATATGCCCTTCTTCAATTTTGAGTTTTGGCAAACCTCTAATGGCTTCTTCAGATATTGCTTTCTTCATGCTTTTCAGGTTCAGATGTCCTAACCTTTGGTGCCAAAGTTTTACCTCATCCTCCTTGGCTATTAGACATGTTGATAGGTTTGTATCTTCTTGAGGAGCCCATAGATAGCAATTGTCTTCAGATCTTATACCCTTCATCAGTAGCTCACCCTTATCATTTGTAACTAACCATTCAGTTTTAGTAAAGTTTACCTTCAAACCTTGATCACATAATTGACTGATACTTATTAGATTTGCAGTTAATCCTTTAACAAGTAAGACATTGTCAAGTTTGGGAAGGCCATTATTAATCAGCTTTCCTATACCAACAATTTCTCCTTTAGCTCCATATCCAAAAGTTACAAAGCTAGTTGAGTAGGTTTTTATGTCTACGAGAAATTTATCAATACGAGTCATATGCCTAGAACACCCACTGTCGAAATATCAGTCTTCTCTTGAAGAGGCTCTAAATGATGTGTGAGCTATTAAGCCTGCAACTTGATCTTTATTCAAGGTTTCATCAATTTTGGGAATTGAGCTTACATCCTCAGTTTTAGGTTTCCACTCTTTTGGAGTGACAGATTGACGAGGCTTCCTGTTAGGGTACCCATATAACTTATAACAGAAGGGTCTTATATGTCCTTTTCTACCACAATAGTGACATAACCAGGGATGAGACTTTGTCTTGTATCTGACTCCATGATGCTGCTTAGGATGCTGCAACATCTTGCTGCTCATAGGTGATTCTTTTGGTTGAGTGTACATAAGTTCAGGATTGTAGCTTCTGTGTTTATTGACATTCTCATAACTAATACTAGTGAACTTAGGTCTTCTCACATTCTTTTCTAGAATTTCATCTAATGTGTCAGCACCAGTTTTGTTCAACATTTCAGAATATTTTCTCAACCTTCCAATATCAACTTTCAACTTATCTATCTCCTCATTAGCTTCATCAAGGTCAGAGGCTAAGCTGTTTACCTTTTTATGGAGATCATCAATCTATGACAGAAGGCTAATTTTTTCAGCCTGAAGTTGTGAGTTGAGTTTCTTTTGCTTTTCAAGTTCTTTGCATTTTTCTTCAGAAACTAAGCATAGGTCTTTGTATGTTTCTGCTAGTTCATCATAAGAGACTTCTTCATCACATGATTCTGTATCAGATGTTACAATTCCTGTTAGGACTGTAACATGTTTCGCAACTTCAGATTCTCCTTCTTCTTCTGATTCATCCTCATCAGACCAAGTGACATTCAGACTTTTCTTTTGTTTCTTTAGATAAGTAGCACATTATGTTCTGATGTGACCATACCCTTCACACTCATTACATTGAATCCCCTTACTTTGAGCAGGTTTTTCATCAATCTTTGTTTTTCTTGAGTTACCAATGTTGCGACTCATGTCAGTAGCAAGACGCCTACCATTCTGCCTGGGTCTTCTGTCCATCCTTTTTAGAACCTTATTAAATTGTCGTCCAAGCAAGAAAATAGCTTCAGAAACACTGTCAGTTGACTCCATATCACTCTCAAGATCTTCATCCTCAGTGTTTGATACAAAAGCAATGCTTTTGTTTTTCTTTTCTAATCTTTCATTAACAGATGATTCATAGGTTTGTAGAGATCCTATTAATTCATCAACTTTCATGGTTGATATGTCTTGAGCTTCTTCCATTGCAATTACTTTCATGTCAAATTTCTTAGTAAGAGACCTAAGAATTTTTCTTACAATTTTTTCATCACTTAATTTTTCTCCTAGATCATCAAAAGAATTAGCAAAATCCATAACATTCATGTAGAAGTTGTGAACACTTTCATCCTTTTTCATCCTAAGATTTTCAAATTTCCTGGTTAGATTTTGAAGTCTTGAGATTTTTACCTTGGCAGTACCTTCTTGAGTGGTCTTTAGTATCTCCCAAGCATCTTTGGCAACCTCACAAGTTTTGATTAGCCTAAACATATTTTTGTCCACACCATTAAACAGGGCGTTTAAGGCTTTAGAGTTGCCAAGAGCTAATGAGTCTTCTGCAGCAGTCCACTCCTCCTCTGGTTTCAGTTCATCTGTATCAGCTCCATTAACATCCTTCACTTTGGGATGTTCCCAACCTTTAAGCACAGCTTTCCAAGTCCTGTTGTCCATAGATTTCAAGAATGCTATCATTCGAGCTTTCCAAATGTCGTAGTTGGAGTCATCTAGAAGAGGTGGCCTGGTTACGTATCCTCCTTCTCTGTCCATGACGTCAGATATCTACCCTGGAGCTCACCCACGCAGGTTAGGGTGCCTGCTCTGATACCAATTGAAAATCTGACACCCTGTAGACAGATGCTACGCAAGATGCTACAGCAATGTTCGTAGCAATAAATCACACAGTAAATAATGCAGCAGTAAATAGCAGAACAGTAAATAACACAGTAGGTTTGTTAACCCAATTCGGCGTAATCACGACCTACTCTGGGGGATACCAATCCAGGAGGAATCCACTATAATAGTACTAGTTCTAAGTTCTCAGCAAACGCCCCGTTTACAACTTATCACCTAGTCACTACCCGTGCTAACTCTACCTCCGTGCTTCAAAGCTTAGGAGTAAGTTCACACAATTCTAATCTCCGTACTTAAAAGCTTAGGAGAGGACACACAAATATAACTCAAATAACCAGTCCTAAACTTGCATCAACTTGACACAAGAAAGGTTCACAATAAACAAGCAAAACTCTAAAACCATAAAACACACACACTTTAGTAAACACGGCTTTAGATACTTTGAAACAATGATTTAGACCTCATATATATAGCCTTGAGATAGCAGGTACTTGTTGCACAAGAAAAGCCTTCAGAATAAATCTGGACCATTGAGATAATCAACACAAAGATTTACTTCAAATATTCTTCAAAGATTGTCTTCAAAAAGATTTATTTCAAATAAATATTCTTCAAAGATTATCTTCAAAAAGATTAACTTCAAATATATATTCTTCAAAGTTTATCTTAAAAAAGATTTACTTCAAATATATATTCTTCAAAAAGATTTACTTCAAATATATATTCTTTAAAAGATTTACTTCAAATATATATTCTTCAAAGATTCAATTATATTATTGAACTAAATAATCTAAACCGCCTTTAGTAACTTAGAGAACAAGGCTCAGCTTGGTCTGTTAAAACGTGCGCAATCTTTTATTCTCAAACAAATCTTTCTAAGATTTTATATAAAAATTCTGCGCAACACAGTAGCAGTAACGCTGTACTTCATATGCTACAGCATCTTGTCCAGCATTTTGGCTAGAGTTAGTTTTTGCAAAATTGTAGCCAACATACAAAAACCCAACAACCATATCTCGTTTAATCGCTTTATCGATGACAACAATATGGTTGATCTCCCGTTGTGTGGACGTAAGTTCACTTGGTTCAAAGGGGATGGTCTTTCGATGAGTCGCTTGGATAGGTTCTTGCTTTCGGGAGAGTGGTGTTTGACTTGGCCTAATTGTATGCAGGTAGCCCGGATGAGAGGGCTATCCGACCACTACCCCCTGGTCCTGACTGAGAATGAGGAAGAGTGTGGACCTCGTCCTTCGAGGATGCTTAAATGTTGGAAGGATGTTCCTGGTTACAATACCTTTGTGAAAGATAAGTGGAATTCCTATCAGGTCGATGGCTGGGGCGGTTTTGTGCTTAAGGAAAAATTTAAGATGATTAAGATGGCGCTAAAAGATTGGCACAAGACTCATACCCAGAATCTTCCTAGTCGGATTGAGTCTCTACAAGACAGGCTTGCGACTCTTGATGTGAAGGGGGAAGATATGGACCTTTCTGATGCGGAGGTCGTGGAGCTTCATGGGGTCACGTCGGACATCCACTCTCTTTCTAGGTTGAATGCTAGTATTTGCTAGCAACAGTCTCGGTCTCGGTGGCTTAAGGAATGGGACGCCAATACTAAATATTTTCACTCTGTCCTCGCTAATCGTCGGCGGGGTAATACTATATCGTCCTTGCAAGTGGATGGTGTTACTATGGAGGGTGTTGTCCCTATCATGCACGCGGTTGTCTCCCACTTTGCGTTTCATTTCAAGGCTGGAAATGTGGAAAGGCCTGGGGTTGATTCTCTTACTTTTAAACGGCTGCACTCGGCAGAGGTTAGTAGCCTAATCAAGCCTTTCGCGTTGGAGGAGGTGAAGGCAGCTGTGTGGGACTGCGATAGTTATAAGAGTCCGGGCCCAGATGGTGTTAATTTTGGTTTCATCAAAGATTTTTGGACTGAGATGCACAGTGATATCATGCGATTTATTTCGGAGTTTCATCGAAATGGCAGGTTGACTAAGGGTATAAATGCGGCCTTCATTGCTTTGATACCCAAAGTCGAGAGCCCTCAACGGTTGAATGACTTCAGGCCTATTTCCCTTGTTGGTAGCCTTTATAAAATCTTGGCTAAGGTCTTAGCAAATAGGCTGCGTCTGGTGATGGGAAGTGTGATCTCGGAGTCTCAGACGGCGTTCGTCCGCGATAGGCAAATCCTCGATGGAATTCTTATTGCAAATGAGGTTGTGGATGAGGCGCGACGGGCTAAGAAGGAGTTGATGCTTTTTAAAGTCGATTTTGAGAAGGCTTATGACTCAATGGATTTGGGTTACCTGGACGCGGTAATGAGGAGAATGGTTTTCCCAACACTTTGGAGGAAATGGATTAAGGAATGTGTTTGTACGGCTACCGCGTCTGTCATACCCCATTTTTTGACCTAAAATTTTACATTTTTATCCCTCAAATTTTTAGTTCTGAATAATCGCTACTTTTACAAGAAATTTCGACATATGAGTATTTTTCTTAAATGCTTCGTTTGTTAGGAGATTCGAATAAAATTTCGGCAGAGAGGTATTTTAAAATACCTCATTTTTCTTTTGTATTTATCTTCCCATTATTAATACTATTATTATTATTATTATTATTATTATTATTATTATTAAAATAAACAAATGAAAAGAAGCAGCACGTAGCTGCACCTTCCCACTCCCCTTTTTTAATTTTGTTTTATTATTATTATTATTATTATTAATTAATAATTATTTAATTATTTATTTCTGTCCTTTTTTTTTCTTCTCTTCTTTTTTTAATTAAGAAAATCAGAAAATAGCAAAGTCAACTTTCTACCACAGAACAGCTTTCTGCACATCAGTGTCCTCTTTGCCAGAAATTCAAGTTTGTCCATCAAACAATAGACTTGTCCAGATTCAAGCCAAATCCTATGAACATTCAGAACCCTAATCTTTGGGTATATAGTGAGTAGAAATCAGTGAACAAAGGGGAGAAAATTTTGAGGCAGCCGCAATACCAAACAACATCAACAAACCCTCCTTCCCTTTTTTTTCGGATCAAGAATCAAAACATCAAACAAAAATCCACAACTTTTTTTTCTCAATCACAGAATACCAAACACAAAAAAAACACTCCCTTTACTTTCAATCATAATCAAAACACACAAAAAAAACAAAACCGAAAAAAAGCAAACAAAAAAATACAAACCTTTCCTTTTTTTTTTAGATCAAAAAAGAAATACAGAGAAGGAGAAGAAGAGAATCACCGTCGAACCCGCAATCAAAATACAAGGTTGAATCTTTTTCTTTTTTTATTTTTTTTCCCGATCTAGGGATTTTGGGGATTTTGATCTTAGAATCGAGTTTAGGAGATGATTTTGTGTAGGTTTAGTGTTGAAGGTTTTTGAAAAAAATGAAGTTTTGAGTGAGAGAGAGAAGGGTGAGGCCGGCGGCCATGGGAGAGAAGAGAGAGGAGAGAGCGGCGCTAGAAAGAGAAGAAGAAACAGAAAAATGAATTTTTTTTAGGGTTTGGGGTATATATACCCTGACCCAATCCTGTGTGCGCTGGTGCATGGCCTTACGGTGCACCAGTGCACCTGAATCTTTCAGATCTTAATCAGACGTCTCCGATCTCATCTGGTTATGATCAAATCGTGGCTGTTTGATTTAATCAGACGTCCCTGATTAAATCTGACTTTCTCACCCACCCCAGTTGGGCCCGGACCAAAATACTGCTATTCACACCCCCTTTTTATTTCGTTTTAATGTTCACACCCCCCTGTTTTAATTTTATTTTATTTTTAGCTTATGAGATAAGTGTTTTTGGCATAAGCTATTTTAAGCTAGTTTTAGCCAATCAAGCATGATGTTGAGGCTTATTTCATTTTCCTATTTATTTGATATTTAAAAGTTGTTAATATTACTTTATGTCTTTATTTTTAGTTAATTTTATTTTTTAAGCTTATGAGATAAGTGCTTTTGGCATAAGCTATTTTAGCTATTTTTTTAGCCTTGTAAAGCATGATGTCGAGGCTTACTTTTATCTTTTAGTTTCGTATTTATTTATTTATGTTATTTATCCATGCATATCATATTATTTCATTATATCCATTTATTTATCATTTTTTACCTTTATTTTTGTAATATCGTTATTATCACAATATTGAGTATTTATCGCTTATTAATTGCCGTTTATTTTTGTTCTTGAATTTAGGATGTAAATAGGCCAAGGGTAAATTCTAAATAAAAGTGCATAGCATACCCCCTCTCTTGCATCATTTCATATTTATTTTCTTGCAAAAAATTTAGAGTGTGATTAGGCCAATGTACTCATAAATGAAAAATTGCATCTCATGCATATTTATTTTTTCCGTCCATATGCGTAATTTTAAATTCCGAGGGAAAAGACACCGTTTTGATCAAAATATCATTACGGATTGTCTTCGCGCTTAATTTGCTTATTGCGACGTTATTATTCTTTTAGCGCTACCTTTTTCATTTGGAACCCAACATTCCAATCAAAAGTAATTAGTCATTTCATTCTCAAAAATGAGGTCAACACCTCTTCAAAAAAATGTCAAAACAATTCATTTTCAAACATCATCAAACATCAACAATATTTTGTCATCAAGCATTTTTCAAACTTTGGACTTTAAACCAAACGTTTCTTTTTATCGCGAAAACCTTGGATTTTAACTCAATAGTCTTTTATCGCAAAACTTGGATTTTAAACCAAGTGGCATTGAATTTTAACCCAATTGCCCTTTCTATCGTGAAAACCTTGGATTTTAACCCAAGAGTCTTTTTACCGCAAAACTTGGATTTTAAACCAAATGCCTTGGACTTTAAACCAACGGCGTCTCTTATCGTGAAAACCTTGGATTTTAACCCAAAAGTTCTTTTTATCTCAAACATGAATTTTAAACCGAGTGCCTTGGACTTTAAACCAATGGCTTCTTTTATCGCTAAAACCTTGGACTTTAACCCAAGTGTCCCTTTTTCTCGCGAAAACTTTGGATTTTAAACCAAGTGCATTTTCTTCATTCATACATTTTTAATCATGCATAAACCTTGGATTTTAAACCAAGTGTCTTTTATCACTCAAAACATTTTCTCAACAAACCTTGGATTTTAAACCAAGTGTCCGCGTCTTATTTCTTAACCAAACTTCAATCAATTTAACCATATAGACCTTCTTCACAAATTAACATCAATCAAACTCACATTTTGCCACCTTTGGCTTTTGGTTTTTTTAAAACCATTTTCAAAACCTTAAAAACAAACAAACAAATTTACTCGGCTTTTTTACCCCGAACTACGGTGGTTTGATCCCTCGGGTACGTAGGCATGAGACTTGTCTCTCCAATCAATAAAATCAACAAAAACATTTTTTCTTTTCCATCACTTTAAACTTTTTTTATCATCACTTTAATTCCTATACTTATACATTTTTTTTACAAGCAATTAAAAATAAAGCGCAAAGTTAGAAATAAAAACAAGAGGTTCCTATAGAGTACTATAGATACTTAGGGTGCTATATCTTCCCTTCGTATAACCAACCCCCGAACCTTGTTCTCTAAAAATAGGGTTTTTTCGAACTTTTTCCCTTTCCCTCGGATAAATTAAAGATCGGTGGTGGAATATTAAATTGCAATTCGAAGTTAATTAATAACTCGACATCCAAAAATCACCGCGACAGAAATGGCGACTTCACTGGGGAAAACCAAGCGGGTTGAACCTAACTTGTTTTAATCTTTGTTTTGCGCTATTATTTTATTGCTTATTTGTTTATATATGTATATATGTTTTCTTGGGATCTCTTGAGTGGTGAGATAAGTCCTAACCCGGGCTTGAGCGACACAATAAGATAGGATGGGATGAAATCATAGTGACAAGTCTTTAGATTATGAAGCACATGTGATATGATCCCGCTCGGTGGAGGCCTCACGACGGTAGTACTTGTCGTCATGATAAGTCATGATGGTGTTATTACTTTCAATGTGAGTGTCCGGAGAAGCCGATAACCTTTAGATTTACCGTTAACCCCTCTTGGCCTTTTTAGGGCGTAGTGCGGTGGCTAATCAAGAGTAAGTCTTGAATTTAGTTGTCACGTGAGACTACACTCAAACGAGATCATCTTGTGAATATTATTGGAACGAGAGTAGTCACGTAATCCAGTGATGTTCATAAGGTGGTTAATGACTTTGGGAACTTTGTAGAACCCATCATGCAGGTACAAATGAACCCTAGTACATACCATATGGGAGGGTTTCACCTTTGACTCCAACATTATACTTTAACCCCACCATGTTTTCCGCATCATGCATGCACTCATTCATAAAAAAAAATTTCATCCGATGTCGAAGGACTTAAACAATTTTTTTGCAAACATTGTAGAGAATATTCATTTCAAATGATACATAATAAATTTTTCTCCTTTCTTCTTCTTTTCTCCTTACAAAATCCATATCTAAATGTTTACAACTAGTTTGGGATAAGTCCTTCGATAACAAAAAAAACGCATTGCATATTTTAGCATAAACACATCATACATCATACTACATTCATAAGTTTCAAAATCAAGTCTCAGGTCCTTTCTTTCCTCTCTGTCCCAGTTAAAGTGGCCCGACGACCACGCCCACAGCCATCTCGCACGTACAACACTCGAGCAAACAGGAAAAAGAGAATGGACCAAGTTGAACAAGAGAACGTTGAGCTCCAAGGGAAGTAACAACGCTCCGGGCTGAAGTAGAAAAGCTAACCGCCATGATGACATCGTTGATGGCTGCGCAGAATCAGCCACTAACCCCTCCTCCTCAAGCTACAGTCATTTCTGAAATCGTCTCTGCCCCGGTTCCAGTGGTACCCATCAACGCACATCAACACGTCATGCCCGAAGGTTATCCTTGGGGCATGCCTATGAATTTTAATGAAGGGATTCGACCCCAAGTTCCCGAGGTCCCTACTCCTACTTTGCCACATGCTACTGTTGTTCCCCAACCTGGGACGACTCTTCCTCAAGTTACTATGTGTGTCCCTCAGTCAACAATGACCATTCCAGCTTCCGTAGCTCACACCGTTCCTTATGTGAGCAAACCAATCTATCATGCGGAGGATCCAGAGACTTATGGCCGTATGGATAATCTTCAGGATCAGTTTGATAAGATGCAGCTCGAGATTAAGGCCCTTCGTGGGAAGGATTTGTTCGGCAAAAACGCCGATGACCTTTGCTTGGTACCAAACGTTAGGATCCCACCTAAGTTTAAGGTCCCCGAGTTTGAGAAGTACAAAGGAAATTCCTGCCCTCAGAGCCATTTGGTAATGTACGCCCGAAAGATGTCCACTCAAACAGATAACCATCAGTTACTAGTTCACTACTTTCAGGATAGCTTGACAGGTGCCGCTTTGAAGTGGTACATGGGCTTAGATGGTGCCAACATCCAAACATTCAATGATTTGGGCGAAGCTTTTGTTCGTCAATACAAATACAATCTAGACATGGCTCCAGATAGAGATCAACTTTGAGGTATGTCTCAAAAAGACAAAGAGAGTTTCAAAGAATACGCTCAGCGATGGAGAGAGATTGCCGCTCAGATTTGTCCACCACTAGAAGAAAAAGAAATGACCAAGATTTTCCTAAATACTCTTGATTCATTTTACTATGAACGAATGATTGCTAGTGCACCCAGTGATTTAACTGAGATGGTAAACATGGGGATGCAACTTGAAGAAGGGGTCCGACAGGGACGATTGACAAGAGAGAAAGTTCCGACTAATACTGCCAAGAGATATGGCAACAACTTTTCAGAGAAGAAAGAATTTGAAGTTGGCATGGTGGCCCAAGGAGGACATCATTCAAGAAACTCAGCTTATCAACATATTGCAGCCATAGCACTACCACCACAATACCCACAATCTCATCACCTACCATCTCCCCAACAATCATTCAATCATAATCGCACTCAGAAAAATCCTCCATTTCACCCCATACCTATGAAATATGCCGACTTACTCCCCGCCTTACTTGCTAAAAATTTTGTCCAGACGAGACCACCTCCACCTGTGCCAGCAGTACTACCTCCCTGGTACCGCAGTGATTTAACTTGTGCCTTCCATCAAGGGGCCCCTGGCCATGATGTAGAACGTTGTTATCCTCTCAAGAAAGTTGTTCAGGATTTAGTCCGTAACAAGGTGCTATCTTTCAAGGATGAGAACCATAATGTTCAAAGTTCATCCTCTGCTTAATCATAGGTCCTCTGTCATTTTCAAGAGAATCAAGAAGTTTGTCCCTAGGATCACTAGGCCTTTTATGTTCAATTGCAATTTCTTTCTTGCCAAGCATTTATTTACATTTTAAAGTTGTATCTTTTAAATTTAAATTTCTAAACAATGAGCATGCATATTTTGGAATCCATCCATTCGTATTCACTCTTTTCTTGTGCCATCACAAATGGCAATGTTTTTATATTTCACTTTTCTTGTTTACAAACTTAAGGGGAGAATGATGTAAACTAAATGTTTAAAATTTTTGATATATGCTGATATATGCTTTCATTAGTAAATACCCGGTTGATGATGTAAGGCATTGTTTCACTTCCCAAACACCGGAGAAATAAGGAGATAATCCGTAGTCAACCCCTTTGAGCCAAAAGTTGGTGTTCTTTCTATAGAAAAAACAACCCTTAATCTTAACCCGGGGCAGGGTAGTCTTTCAATAATTCAATGACACATCCCAATGCAAGAGGATAAATATGTTGAGATAGAGGAAGTCATGAGTAGACAAAACTCACCATAGCATGTGGGAGTCACAATGGTCCTACGCCAAAACAAAAAAAACACAAACAAATACAACCACAAAAAGTCCGCTAGGTAAAAAGACTTAGGCAAAATTCAGGGCATCCCGATGGTCCATAAAATCCAAAAGAATTGGTCCATGCAAAAATTAGGGATTAAGAGCACAAATGTTGAAAACAAGCTTGTGAATGAAAAAGTGACTGTCACTTCAAGAATCTTATCAAAGCTTTGACCAAAGTGTCAACCTCAAACATCATTAACAAAAGAAATCCTCTTGTCAATCAAAGCATGTCTGATGAATTAATTGAATGTAGGAATGAAGGACATCAAAGAAGAGTGGGTGGGTTAAAGTAGAATTTTGAGCCTAATAATCTTTTCTTTTCAAAACCATGAACCAGGCCACGTTATAACCCTCAAAAGACCTAATTGAAGCTAGGGTTACTTTGAAAGCATAATCAGCAAAACTTTTGTTAAAACTGACTCCACCTGTTTGTTGAGTAACTATCTTTTACACACACCACATATGTTTTATATAAATTTTTGCAATTCCAAAACTTGCATGTACATTACATTAGAAACACTTTTTCAAAAGAAACAATTTTATTTGCAAATTTATATTTGGCATCAAGGAAATTCAATCAAATAGTCTAATCAAGGACGAATCAATTCAAAGCGCTCCTAACTTGGGGCAAATTACCTCAGGAACCTGCCAATCAGGGGCAAGTCTTTACATCTAGGGACATACCATTCAAAGATTCAAAGTCAAGGTTTCACTTACTTGGGGCACCTGAAGTGGTTTTCAGGGGCAATCCAGACCTGCCAAGACAGTTGTTATGTTTCTTCCTCCTTGAGCCAATAATCATCAAGTTGATATTTTGTGTTCTTACGGATATGTGTGTTACTATAATATGCTGAGCACGTGATCCAATATTCTTCAAATTGAATACTGAACTTGACTGTTCTCTGGTAATCTCCAGCAAGTGGTTATCATCAAGAAGCCTGTATGATTTTCTTTTCCCCAGTGAAAGAAGAAGCCGAGACCCGTTTTGGAAGGCTCATTCAACAGCAAATGGCATCTCTTTGAGAAGTTTGCATATCATCAGCAAATGGCATCTCTTTGAGAAGTTTGCATATCATCAGCAAATGGCATCTCTTTGAGAAGTTTGCATATCATCAGCAAATGACATCTCTTTGAGAAGTTTGCATATCAACAGCAAATGGCATCTCTTTGAGAAGTTTGCATATCTTCAGCAAACAGCATCTCTTTGGGAAGTTTGCATACCAACAACAAATGGCATCTCTCGGAGAAGTTTGCATATCATATCAGTCTTGTTTCTTTCTATCAAAAAAAAATAGCAAAAAATAGCAAAAAAAAGAACAGCTCGCTAAGTCGAAAACCCGAAAGGGCGGCTTAGGCAAAAATGAGCGTCCCGGTGGATTGAAAACCCGAAAGGGCGGTCCAGGCAAAAATTAGGGGCAAAACAAAAAAAGAGATATATATTCCCGGTGGATTGAAAACCTGAAAGCGCGGTCCAGGCAAAAGTTAGGGATTTCAAAAAAAAGAGAGATAAAAAAAGCAAAAAAGCATGACTGTTGAAACAAGACCATGAGAAAATATTCGGTTTCAGTGTACAAAATGGCGACTTCTGCTAAATCTCTGACCAATGGGCTTTACCCCGAGAAGCAATCATTCTTAACATGGATTGACATATCATACCGGGTTTTACCTCGAGAATCTGATTTATTTCACCTCTAAGGGGTGCTGTCCCCAGTGGAGAACTATTGAGTGGTTGTACGGATACGTCGGCCCGATGTTCATCTTTTCAGATCAAGCTTTTGTCTCATCCAGTCGTGTACAAATATCATTCAATCATACATACGCACATATACATACATACATATACATACATACATACGTACATATACATACATTCGTACATACATACATACAATCATTCACATGTCCATACATACAATCATTCACATATGTATACATACATTCATATTTACATACAACATGCAAACAAGATCATTCATACACACTGCATTGACCATCATGTGTTTTGCTTCATACATCACAAAAAGGAGTCATCCCCAGTGTATCTGGTCCAGAGATGTCTCCATCAATCATACATCATAAAAAGAGTCATCCCCAGTGTATCTGGTCCAAAGATGTCTCCATCATTCATATTTCCGTAAAAAAGAGTCATCCCCAGTGTATCTGGTCCAGAGATGTCTCCATCAATCATAAATCACAAAATAAAAGAGTCATCCCCAGTGAGTCTGGTCCAGAGAGGTCTCCATCAAACATATTCAAAGTGCCAGGTTTTGCAAACAATCAACTGCAAACTTGTGATTAATTTCCCCAAAAGAGGTCATCTCCAGTGTGTCTGGTCCAGACAAATACATATTCTTGTCATGTCTCGCTCTCCCACAATGACAGCAGACAATTTATTTCCTCGTTGTGTCCTTACCATCCCCCAATGTTGGTAGACACTGTCTTTACTTATGTCCACACACAGGACTTTATTGCTTTACGTCTTTACTTCTGTCCGTACACAGGACTTTATAGCTTTCAGTCTTTACTTCTGTCCGCACACAGGACTGTATCTGCTTATGTCCACACACAGGACTTTATTGCTTTCCGTCTTTACTTTTGTCCGTACACAGGACTTTATCGCTTTCAGTCTTTACTTCTGTCCGTACACAGGACTTTATCGCTTTCTGTCTTCATCACTTCTGTCAAATAATCTTCATTGCATTCAAATACTTTGTAAATATAACACTCATAATATTGTATCATAGCATTTTATAGTTTAAGCTGGTCAAAAAATGGTGTACTTGGTATTTAAGTCTCTTCCACCGTCGAACCAAAATAAAAACATCATCAAAAATCATCTTTTTCTTTTTAATCTCCGGTAGAAGAAACTTAAATAGGGGCATCTGTCATACCCCATTTTTTGACCTAAAATTTTACATTTTTATCCGTCAAATTTTTAGTTCTGAATAATCGCTACTTTTACAAGAAATTTCGACATATGAGTATTTTTCTTAAATACTTCGTTTATTAGGAGATTCGAATAAAATTTCGGCAGAGAGGTATTTTAAAATACCTCATTTTTCTTTTGTATTTATCTTCCCATTATTAATACTATTATTATTATTATTATTATTATTAAAATAAACAAATGAAAAGAAGCAGCACGTAGCTGCACCTTCCCACTCCCCTTTTTTAATTTTGTTTTATTATTATTATTATTATTATTAATTAATAATTATTTAATTATTTACTTCTGTCCTTTTTTTTTCTTCTCTTCTTTTTTTAATTAAGAAAATCAGAAAATAGCAAAGTCAACTTTCTACCACAGAACAGCTTTCTGCACATCAGTGTCCTCTTTGCCAGAAATTCAAGTTTGTCCATCAAACAATAGACTTGTCCAGATTCAAGCCAAATCCTATGAACATTCAGAACCCTAATCTTTGGGTATATAGTGAGTAGAAATCAGTGAACAAAGGGGAGAAAATTTTGAGGCAGCCGCAATACCAAACAACATCAACAAACCCTCCTTCCCTTTTTTTTCGGATCAAGAATCAGAACATCAAACAAAAATCCACAACTTTTTTTTCTCAATCACAGAATACCAAACACAAAAAAAACACTCCCTTTACTTTCAATCATAATCAAAACACACAAAAAAAACACTTCTTTTTTTTTCTTTCAAAAAAAACAAAACCGAAAAAAAGCAAACAAAAAAATACAAACCTTTCCTTTTTTTTTTAGATCAAAAAAGAAATACAGAGAAGGAGAAGAAGAGAATCACCGTCGAACCCGCAATCAAAATACAAGGTTGAATCTTTTTCTTTTTTTATTTTTTTTCCCGATCTAGGGATTTTGGGGATTTTGATCTTAGAATCGAGTTTAGGAGATGATTTTGTGTAGGTTTAGTGTTGAAGGTTTTTGAAAAAAATGAAGTTTTGAGTGAGAGAGAGAAGGGTGAGGCCGGCGGCCATGGGAGAGAAGAGAGAGGAGAGAGCGGCGCTAGAAAGAGAAGAAGAAACAGAAAAATGAATTTTTTTTAGGGTTTGGGGTATATATACCCTGACCCAATCCTGTGTGCGCTGGTGCATGGCCTTACGGTGCACCAGCGCACCTGAATCTTTCAGATCTTAATCAGACGTCTCCGATCTCATCTGGTTATGATCAAATCGTGGCTGTTTGATTTAATCAGACGTCCCTGATTAAATCTGACTTTCTCACCCACCCCAGTTGGGCCCGGACCAAAATACTGCTATTCACACCCCCTTTTTATTTCGTTTTAATGTTCACACCCCCCTGTTTTTATTTTATTTTATTTTTAGCTTATGAGATAAGTGTTTTTGGCATAAGCTATTTTAAGCTAGTTTTAGTCAATCAAGCATGATGTTGAGGCTTATTTCATTTTCCTATTTATTTGATATTTAAAAGTTGTTAATATTACTTTATGTCTTTATTTTTAGTTAATTTTATTTTTTAAGCTTATGAGATAAGTGCTTTTGGCATAAGCTATTTTAGCTATTTTTTTAGCCTTGTAAAGCATGATGTCGAGGCTTACTTTCATCTTTTAGTTTCGTATTTTTATTTGTTTATGTTATTTATCCATGCATATCATATTATTTCATTATATCCATTTATTTATCATTTTTTACCTTTATTTTTGTAATATCGTTATTATCACAATATTGAGTATTTATCGCTTATTAATTGCCGTTTATTTTTGTTCTTGAATTTAGGATGTAAATAGGCCAAGTGTAAATTCTAAATAAAAGTGCATAGCATACCCCCTCTCTTGCATCATTTCATATTTATTTTCTTGCAAAAAATTGAGTGTGATTAGGGCAATGTACTCATAAATGAAAAATTGCATCTCATGCATATTTATTTTTTCCGTCCATATGCGTAATTTTAAATTCCGAGGGAAAAGACACCGTTTTGATCAAAATATCATTACGGATTGTCTTCGCGCTTAATTTGCTTATTGCGACGTTATTATTCTTTTAGCGCTACCTTTTTCATTTGGAACCCAACATTCCAATCAAAAATAATTAGTCATTTCATTCTCAAAAATGAGGTCAACACCTCTTCAAAAAAATGTCAAAACAATTCATTTTCAAACATCATCAAACATCAACAATATTTTGTCATCAAGCATTTTTCAAACTTTGGACTTTAAACCAAACGTTTCTTTTTATCGCGAAAACCTTGGATTTTAACTCAATAGTCTTTTATCGCAAAACTTGGATTTTAAACCAAGTGGCATTGAATTTTAACCCAATTGCCCTTTCTATCGTGAAAACCTTGGATTTTAACCCAAGAGTCTTTTTACCGCAAAACTTGGATTTTAAACCAAATGCCTTGGACTTTAAACCAACGGCGTCTCTTATCGTGAAAACCTTGGATTTTAACCCAAAAGTTCTTTTTATCTCAAACATGAATTTTAAACCGAGTGCCTTGGACTTTAAACCAATGGCTTCTTTTATCGCTAAAACCTTGGACTTTAACCCAAGTGTCCCTTTTTCTCGCGAAAACTTTGGATTTTAAACCAAGTGCATTTTCTTCATTCATACATTTTTAATCATGCATAAACCTTGGATTTTAAACCAAGTGTCTTTTATCACTCAAAACATTTTCTCAACAAACCTTGGATTTTAAACCAAGTGTCCGCGTCTTATTTCTTAACCAAACTTCAATCAATTTAACCATATAGACCTTCTTCACAAATTAACATCAATCAAACTCACATTTTGCCACCTTTGGCTTTTGGTTTTTTTAAAACCATTTTCAAAACCTTAAAAACAAACAAACAAATTTACTCGGCTTTTTTACCCCGAACTACGGTGGTTTGATCCCTCGGGTACGTAGGCATGAGACTTGTCTCTCCAATCAATAAAATCAACAAAAACATTTTTTCTTTTCCATCACTTTAAACTTTTTTTATCATCACTTTAATTCCTATACTTATACATTTTTTTTACAAGCAATTAAAAATAAAGCGCAAAGTTAGAAATAAAAACAAGAGGTTCCTATAGAGTACTATAGATACTTAGGGTGCTAATACCTTCCCTTCGTATAACCAACCCCCGAACCTTGTTCTCTAAAAATAGGGTTTTTTCGAACTTTTTCCCTTTCCCTCGGATAAATTAAAGATCGGTGGTGGAATATTAAATTGCGATTCGAAGTTAATTAATAACTCGACATCCAAAAATCACCGCGACAGCGTCTGTCTTAGTTAACGGAAGCCCATCTGATGAGTTTCCTCTGGAGAGGGGTTTAAGGCAATGGGACCCCTTATCCCCGTTCCTCTTCTTGTTGTCCGCTGAGGGTTTACATGTGCTGATGGAGGCTATGGAGGCGCAAAACTTATTTACGGGGTATAGGGTTGGTAATAGTGCCCCAATCTCGGTGTCTCACCTGCAGTTCGCTGATGACACGCTTTTGATGGGGACTAAATGTTGGGCGAATGTTCGAGCGTTGCGGGCTGTGCTTGTGCTTTTCGAGACTATGCCGGGTTTAAAGGTGAATTTCAACAAGAGTATGTTGGTTGGGGTAAATATATTTGATTCCTGGTTATGTGAGGCGGCGTCAGCCCTAGGCTGTAGAGTGGGAAAGATTCCTTTCCTTTATCTAGGCCTTCCTATTGGGGGTGATCCAAGGCGCTTGAGTTTTTGGGAACCGGTTCTGACTCGTTTGAAGAGACGTTTATCGGTTGGAAGAGTCGTTTTCTTTCTTTTGGTGGTCGTTTGGTTTTGTTGAAGTCTGTGCTGACCTCTCTGCCTGTGTATGCTCTTTCCTTCTTCAAAACTCCCTCAGGTACTATCTCTTCTATTGAATCTATTTTAATTAAATTTTTTTGGGGGGGATGTGAGGATTTTGGGAAACTCTCTTGGGTTGATTGGAAAACTATTTGTCTACAAAAGGAGTACGGAGGTTTGGGGGTTAGGAAGTTGAGGGAGTTTAACTTGCCCCTTTTAGGCAAGTGGTGTTGGAGGATGTTAGTGGATAGGGAGGGCTTATGGTTTCGAGTGTTGGCAGCCCGGTATGGGGTGGAGAGAGGTAGTTTATGTGCAGGAGGGACGCGTGGGTCCTCGTGGTGGAGGGAGGTAGCGCATATTCGGGGGGGTGGTGGTGAGGCTAATGGAGGATGGTTCGGGGGACATATCTCGAGACAGGTGGGGGATGGGTCTGATACTTTTTTCTGGACTGATCCCTGGGTGGATGGGACCCCTTTGAGTGAGCGGTTTGGGAGGTTGTTTGACTTGGCAGTGAACAAATCGGATTCTGTAGCCGACATGTTCCAGTTAGGGTGGGGGATATGAAGGGATGCGTGGGTGTGGCGGCGACCGTTGCGGGCGTGGGAGGAGGAGTTGTTGGGGGAGTCTCAGACTTTACTTCTTACTATTTCATTGCAGGCTCATTCTTTAGATAGATGGTTATGGCGGCCGGACGTGGATGGCGGATATACTGTTCGTGGTGCGTACCAGATCTTGACGGCTCAGGATGTGGTTCCATTAGATGCGGCGATAGGCCTCATTTGGCATCCTCAAGTTCCTTTGAAGGTTTCTATTCTCGTGTGGCGTCTTTTGCGGGATAGGTTACCTACCAAAGTAAACTTGTCCTATCGAGGTATTCTACCAGTGGGGGATAGCCTTTGTGTTTCGGGCTGTGGTGCGGTGGAGTCAGCTCAGTATGTTTTTATCTCCTGTAGTACGTTCGACTCTCTATGGTCTCTTGTTCGCTCTTGGGTTGGTTCAGCTTCGGTGACATCACAGACTCTATCAGATCACTTTATCTAATTCACGACTTCAGGTGGTACCCGAGCGCGTCGTTCGTTTATGCAGCTCATATGGCTTGCATGCGTGTGGGTTGTGTGGACAGAGCGAAATCACAGGTTGTTCAGAGGCTCAGCAAATTCTTCACTTCATATGTTGGACAAGATCAAGACTTTTTCTTTTAGGTGGTTGACAGCGAAGAGTTGTACTTTAGCTTTAAACTACTATAGTTGGTGGTCTAGTCCTATGCTTTGCTTGGGCCTGTGTTAACTTTTTGGGATTGTACGATGACTCACTTGTATCTTTACTCTGGTTTCTTTGGTACGTCTTGTGCTGAGGAGATTCCTTGTTTATAATATATATCTCATTTTGGCTTGTTCAAAAAAAAAATTATACCCTTTTATATTTAATAATAAAAATACATTTAATTTGTTCTATGAATTTAACTCAATTGGTTGGACATTGCATTATATATGCAAGGGGTCAGAGTTCGAATTCTGGTCATTCAACTTGTCAATAGTCATTTTCTACAAAAATACTCATTTTTTAACAAATTGAAAGGACCAAGGTAATTAAAACCGGACCGGACCGGGCGGTTCAACCGTGAACCGGACCCCTATCCGGTCCGGTTGACTCACAAAATCGCTTATTTATTAAACCGGATAAAAACCGGAAAACCGCTAGAAAACCGGAAAAAATCGGAAAAAACGTCGGTTCAGGCGGTTTACAGATCTGACCGTTTCATACTTTTTTCTTGTTTTTTATATATTTAGAAATAGAAAAAGTTGAAAGTTTTGATTGTTCTGGTTATGCAACAGGATTAATAGGTGAAATATTCATTTTTGTTGAACTTAAAAACATCATTATAAGATCCAGGATGAATCAGAAACAAAGTTGCAAAAGCAATACAAAGAATGGGAAAAAGAAAATAAGGAAAAAAATGGAGAAGAAGAGACAAATTGGAGAAGAAGAAAAATAGTGAAAACAGAGTCAGAAGATGAAAATGTTTGGCAATAGGGGAGAGGCGCTGCTGCAGCTATAGACTATAGTATTGCTTATCACTTGAGAGTTGTTAATTAGGGTTTTATGAGGAAGATTGGGCTTTATAAAAGAAGAAGCCCATGGTTATTTTTATTTATTCTATATAATACCAGCTGTTTTTTTTATAAAAGGTTTTTTTAACTAAGTTTTATATTTTTATTTTTTATACAAGATTATCAGCTTATGTAAATTTCTATATGGCCTAAGTGCATAAGTGCACGTGAACTTTCTTATTCTTTTATAAGATTGCCTTTTCATAATTACTTATTATATTATAGGAAAATACTTTTTTTATTGAAATAATATAATAAAATAATTTAAAATATATATATTTAATTATAAACGGTCCGACCCGGTTGAACCCTGAACCAATTGAACCTTAAACCGGTGAGCATGCCGGTTCACTGTCCGGTCCGGTTCTGATTACCTTGGAAAGGACTAATATGACAAGCAAAATGAAAGTTAAGCGACCAATTTGTAACCTTAATTAATTAAGAGACCAATTTGTAACATTAATTAGTTAAGGGACCAATATGAAACCAATAAAGAAGTTAAGAGATCAATTATCTAATTTAACCTATATTTAATTAAAATACATTTGATTTTCATAAGTGTAACAACACTTTTTGTTCCTTTATATGTGTAACAATATTTAATGTCAACTATTTTTTTAGTGAAAACAATATTTAGTTGATGTTATTTTAAGAATAAACTTTTAAAATAAGCACATTAAATGCATATCATTGTCTCAACGAATTTAGTATCCACATCAATTACAATATTTATATTAAGAAAGCCTTTTACTAAATATTTATATGATTTTTAATCAAAATACTAGTGCGAGACAGACAGTTATTATGCAAGTTTTTCGCTATTTGAACCTATGTGCACACATAGCTTAAGAGTCGTATTTGCTATAGGCATATTACATCAGTCAGAAAACAAGATATAAAGTGACAGATATAGACAAATGGGGATCTCTAACACATCAACCACAGCATGAGCCACATGCAGGAAGTGAACCTGAAAGTTCAATTGGGATGAATCATATTAGTATATGAAAACTAGAAAAGTAAAATAAATATCTAAATAACACAATGATCAAAGCAATGAAGAAAATAAAAACTCACTATGGTCACGCCCTCGAATACTATCTAGCCCACGAACATTGTCAATGCCCCCACGAGGAGGGCCCCGAGGACCACCTCCACCTCCACCGCCGCCGCCACCACCTCCAGGAGAACCGCCATCCCATTTCTTACCAGCAGAACCTTTCTTGTAGGCATCTGACTTTTCCATCTAAATTTTTATGAAAACATCAAATGAGTTCATCAATTTGGTAACAAATGAACTATCACAAAATCTATTATAGAAATCAAGAAGTGAAGAAACAGAACAAATACCGAGAACATTGTAGCGAAAAACACGCCTATGATGTTCACAATGGCCCAGAAAAAATCAGTGATTGTCTTGATCCGCCATAAAGATCGCTTTGATTTGACAGCACCTGCACACAGAAACCCACGTAATCATTTTGTGGTTTTAATTTTAAGAAAGAAATAAAGCATATATACAAGGTTTATTTTGAATTAAATTCACAAGCTGAAAACTATGATACATGTAATAGAAGTACAATATAATATTCTAGACATCAAGTTCTAAATCACAACAACATAGGTAGTAACCTTGCTCTGAAATTTCAATCAATAATGATATCTAATAATGCAAGGGGGGATAGATAACATAACAATATCAGGATAAACATTGTGAACGAAAAGTTAGGTTTTCAATGTTACATTGTTATTTAGATTTTAGAACACTAAAAGAGGCAAACAAAAAATCAGACTAGCAGAAATGATAAGCATAAACAACTTAATATGTCAGATCAGCAGACTAAATGAGCACTCAGAAAACCAGTTCAGCAGCCTTCACTAGCAAACAGTGAGAAAATGTGAGAAAGAAAGGGGGTGGTAGAAGCGAAAAAGAAGCAACAAATACTCTAAACCAAAATCTATATTCTACATTGCTATATAAAATTTAATAAATGATAATACATTTTGCTTTTCCCTAAATCCTAATGCTTGACTGATTAATTTAGCCAAATTAAAAAGAAGAGTTATATCATTTTCCCTTTTAGAAATATCAAATTTCAAAACATTTCCATAAGAATATTTTTAAAAAGGAGTAGAATATACAATGTGTTAGAAACGTAGAATAAAGAAAAAGAGCGAGTTAAACTGTTATACTTAGGATTAGTTAGAGTAGTTGTTTATTAGGAGGAGATATCATATATAAATGGCCAATTCGTACAAGAGATCTCCCTCTTATTCTCAATCATTCACTCAATAAAATTGTCCATTGGATTCATTCTGTCAGTTTTCCATTTCTTTTTTAGCATTCTTAATAAATCATTCTGCCTGGTGGATCACTTATAACTTATAAGGGGAGAAATGGAAAAGAAAAAAGTGTTATTAAAGGGGACATGCAATCACGAGCTACTGTGACCTTCAAGGGAACATTATCAAGTTTTAAAAGATGTTGAAACAGAAGCTGAAGAAGCAAGGAACATGGCCTGGAAGAAGGAAGGTTGAGGTGGCAGCCCTGTGATCAAGAATGAGGACTAATAAACTAGAGAAGCCAAAAATATGATGGGTCAAAGAACAAAAAAAGCGCACAAATGATTGGGGAGGCGGGGGAAGGTGGGTATCATGGGAACAAGAAAATAGAAGGAAAAATTATCTTTTGGAAACGGAGAAAAAAATGGTGGTGATGGCGAAGAATTTGTTAAGTGGAAGCATAGCTAGTGGGAGATTCAGTAGATGTAAAAATTTGCTCTGTTGACAGTAATAGTCAGCAGAGGTAAGATCAAACACAAAAGGGAAGTAAGAGTAGACAGACTACCCTAATTTATAGTTATGTGTCAAAGAACAGTGCCCATACAATGGCAGATGAAGCTGCACAATTGGATATTTCTGTCAAATGGGTCTCGACTGACATAATGGATCAGGCCCACATATTAAACTTATTATTTAGATTCAAGATAAAGAAGATGAGACACTGCAAATCTGACGATTGAAGTTAAATATTGATCAAATAGACCAAGCCCATCGCTATAGGCAAACATACTGTAATTCTGAAATAGCAGATGACCACCATTTTCATTCTCAAGCCTGTGTTAGTCGAGTTGTCTCGGTAAATTTCACAGAAACTGGCTACTTTCAAACTTGAGGACAAGATTGCTTTTGAGCTTTGAAGGGGGTGGTGTTTTTGGATAAAGAATGAAGGAGAAATAGGGTTGTTAGGATTAGTTATAGTTAGAGGGAATGTCATGTATAAAGAGGAGAAACAAAGATAAAGGAGAGAAACATGAACATTTGATAGTTGTACGTTAGAAGTGATTTTATTGTGATGGGGAGATCTTTATTCACAATCATTCATTCAATATAATTATGCTTTTCTTATGATTCTTGCTATCAATTTTAATTTTCTATCTCTGTTCCTAACGTATCATTATTTGCAAAGGCAGAACAATGTAACATCAAAGACGATCAATGTTATCAATACAACAAAGCTCTTAATATTCCGCTAGTACATCTATTAAGAGTGTTCCCTTTAATAGATAATGACCTGAACACTAAACAGAGGCCACAAAGCCCCTGTTCGAAGGTAAGCTGGTTAAGAAAAAATAGACACCAATCACAGTTTAGCCATCCCCTCCTCGGAATTCCCCTGATACTAATCAAGATAAATTGACCAAACAATAATTTAAAGGGCACATCCTTGTTTCACTAATAACACCAAATAACTGCCTCCAAGTTGGAACCCACTATTTTGTCTTCCTTATGATAACCACCTTCCCCGACAAATGCTACCTAAGTGTTACTCTCAAATCATTGAAAACAACGAAACTACTAACCGAGAGATATCATAGTTTACACATGTCCAAAATTCCCAGTATACCCAATAAAAATGAAAACACTGTCCACAGCCTTTTAAGTTAAAATTGAAAACCCTAGTGCTAGAGTTGAGCTCCACAATATCTACGGAGATAAGCCTAGTGCACTCCTATTTAACTAATCTGTTTCGCTTTCAGCCATTTAATTGCGTATGATTATTAACAATTCAATAAGGAAATAAGCCGAGTCCACAACAGTCTTAAAACACAACTAGAAATCATAGGTGATTATGTTTCTAACAATTTTATTTACAAAGACCCAAGATAAGAGGATCTATTAAAAGGATCTATTCAAGATAAAAACATATTTTAATTTCATTGACCATGATGTTCCTATGCATATAAGATGCATCTAAAATCAGCAAAGTTTAAGAATAATAATGCAAGTTCACAACCACTTGTTAAACATTGATGCAATTTTGCCCAAAGACCTCAACATCGAAAACTGGAAAACCAATGATGAACTACGAAACACAAAAACCAGACATGACACGGACATGGTCAACACAGATGATAATTTGCAAAAATGAAATAATTCAATCTAATCATATGCATTAGTGTCGACAGGTGTCCAACACTAGGGCACACTTAATCCAAGGAGTGTTACAGGTTATGAATATTTTAAAAATAAATTAAGATAAATTTCATAAAATTATTCAAAATTAATAAAATTTGAAGAAACATTTATCAGGATGATGGTCCTCGAGCTATAGATTGTCGGCAACAATAAAAATTCGGAATTCCAAAATTTAATTATTTAAGAGCTTCTTTCTTCTTTTTTTTTTTTTGACAAATTTTAAGAGCTTATTTTGAATATGAAATTCATGTAAACAGAATTTAAAAAAAATTAAAAAAGAAAAGAAAAAAGGATTGAATCTAAAAACACCAGATCAGAGATTCTATATAAACTAAGGTACAACCGCAGAATCAAACCTAAATTAAAACAGTAATAAATACAAACAAATTAAGAGAGAAGTAATAAATAATTGAGAAGATGGTGATGATGATACCTCGTTCAATGTAAGCCATGGAAGAAAGAAATTGCTGCAATTGAATCGAAAAAGGGGAAATTGGTGATATCGCTTTCTATATTTCAACGCGGTTATGGACCGAACCAGAGAGAAGACTCCGAGTAAATTCCAAATCCATGCTACGTCATCTTGTACAGGTGTCGTATTCTAAATGAATGATATATGCCAATGTGGCATTTCCATTTCCGTTTCGAACATGGCACTTGTTGGGCCGAAACTTCTGCATATTTTAAGAAGAGCCCACTTTGAACATTGCTCTTTAGGCCCCTTAACTGTTCTTATGCCCTCCAAACCGTCGAAATTGCATTTTTACACCAAAATTGCATTTTTAATTTATATTCAATTTTTGTTTGGAACTCAGGATTTAAACGTATGCTCTGTTTGGATTGATGGAATATAATGGAATAGAGTTGAGCGGAATAGAGGGGAGTGAAATTGGATGGAGCGGAATGGAATAAATCTTTCATTCCATTGTTTGCATATTTTAAAAATGAGAGGAATCTTTTCCATCTTATTTCATTCCATTCCATTATTATTTTTCAAATCCAAACAATGGAACATTATTCTATTTCATCCCACTCCGCTTCATTTGGTTATATTCCATCAATCCAAACAGGGTCGTAGTGTCTATTTTGAAACGTAGAATTCAAAAAGTCCAAAATTTTGAAACGCATAATCCAAACCGCGCATTTAATTTTTTGTCAATTTTTTTTTTGTTTCAAAATGTAGTGTCTGATTTTAAATATTCTAGACATGTTTTCAATTTTTTTAGAATATTGCATAAATATCATTTGAAGATTTTATATTTTAATATATTTAGATTTATATTTAATATATATATATATATATATATATATATATATATATATATATATATATATATAAAATTAGAATTTAAGATTTATTTTCTGTTTAGAAATTTAAGGAGCATTTTGGTTTCTTCTAAATGAGCGTTTTAAATGAGCATTTTCTTCATAAAACACAATTTCAGAAGTTATTGATTGATGCTTTTTAAAAAGGTCTTTGTAAGGCGTGAAATCTTAAAATATTATTCAATTTGAATAACTTTTACACATTCGCTACTTATGTAGCGGAATCTGTTTGTTTTGGTAATTTAACAGGGTATGTGAGAAAACTTATAAGTGCCAACATAAGCTCTTTTAACTTGATGTTGGTTTGTAATGTAAAACCTTGTTTGTAACAGAACTCAGATTTATTCCTGGAGAATAAAAGAGAGGATTGTTAGATGTATGACTTACAGCTTAGAGGGGGTTGAATAATTTGTTGATATCAACTTCGATAGCTTTAAAAAAGAGATCACTTGCGGAAGCATTTCTATATCAACAACGTCTCTCCCGAACTATTGGATATAATAAAAAAAAATTGATTCGATTATGAAAAGTGTTGCTAAAGTAGGCAATTGATTGTATTTCAATGAGAAAACAACCAATTGCAAAATCAATTACGAAAATTGATTGCGATACCTATGGCATTATTATAACCAAGGTTTTTCGTCGCTTGAAGGTGGATTTTGGGAAAGAACATTCTGAGGATTATTGTCAAACCTATTCCTTCAAAAACATTCGCCGTATGAAGAAGGAAACTAATGTTGGTGAACATTTTGTTGATGTTGGAACCAAGAGAAAAGGACAAGAGTATGAGAAAGAAGAAAGTTGAAATGCTTTTCTGGGAGCAATTATGAAAAATAAGCTACTACTAAAGGTACTCAAAATGACTCTATTCCCTCATTCTCAACACTTCTCTTCATTTTGGATCACCACTTGGAGCTTATATTTGTTCCTCTAACCCACAAAGAACTAGCAAGTCTCTTAAGGATTTGGTACCTTCAGCAGTAGCTTGTTTTCTCTAATAGTAATCATTCATTAGAGGATTTGGTAGAGAATATTAAAAGAAGATATTGGGAGTGGATACTGCAAAGGAAAGATGGAATCCCATATCTGTTTTATGAATGGCAAGTAGATACCTTAGATTGTATTCTTAGGTGATTGTATTATCGGTTTTGTTTGTTTCTTCTCTTTGGGTTTGAGTACTACTTGTACTTCCTCCATTGATATGGCATAGTACCTCCTTATACTTGTTTCCATGTTTTATAATAAATAATACATTGTTGGAACAAAATGAGTTTTTATTGAAAAACACCCTAAGGTTTTGATGATAACAAAATATTAAATGGATAATTGGAATTACTAATTATTGATCTAGTGTGCAGGAATATAGTATAAAATTATTACACAAAGATCATATTTTGAGTTCTGATAGAGATTTTTGGAGCCTCTGAAGTATACATTCTGAAGATTACTAATGCCTCTGAAGGTAGTAAGACTTTGAAGATTGTCAGAGCATCTGAAGACACTATCAGAAGCTAAAAGTTCAACATATCCAAAAGAAGCATACTCTGTTTTTCAGAATCCTTGTATCTATGAGAAAAGCTTCTAGGATGTTCTTTTTGAAGGATGATAGCTCATGGTTAAGGAATAATCAAATAGTACAACATTCTTATCCTCAACCTTATCATTAAATGAAGCGTATAGTACAATTATGTACTATCTTTGCTCAAATTGATGGAGCGTTTTGACAACGTTGGAGTAGTGAAATTTGTTTACTTCTTTTGGAAATAGAGAATCAATTTCATATCTTTTAGAATCAACAGTTGTCTATCATCAAGAATTGCAACGGTCTTATCTCAATGTCTACAATTCATTGGAGTATAAATAGAGGATGTCTATCTTGAGAAAATACTACTGAACTACTGAAGAACTGAACTTTCAATTGAACAACACACTAAGCTTCAATATCTTTTGATATTTCAAAGACTCTGAGCCCTGAAATTATTTCATTCACTCAAATTTGATTTAAGTGTTAGTGAGTCTTGTAAAGCTTAGATTTTTATAGCACCTTTGTTTTACAAGTGTATTAGTGTTGATTATTTGTTTTAAGAATTTGTGAAGTCTCTTGATTGTGTGCTTGAGCATTTGTGAAGTCTCTTGCTTGTGTGCTTAAGCATTTGAGTTTGTAATCTTTAGTGATTATAGTGAAATCCCTTAGAAGTGCAAGGGAACTGAACTACTCTCGGTTTGTGAGAGGAACCAGTATAAATCTTTGTGTGTTCATTCCTCTCTCTCTCTCTCTCTCTGTGTGTGTTTGTGTGTCTTGTGTTTATCTAGTTTTTATTATATCCGCTGCATTCAACTCTAAAAGCTAGAAAAAGTTTTAACTTTCAAAAACACAATTCAACCTCCCTTCTTGTGTTTTTTACACCTTCAAACAACTGGTGGAGTTCTTGAGAAAGAGATTGAGAGGATAATTGAGAATGATCCCAGACCATCCCAGAGGTTTAAGCTTGAGAAAGATACTACAAAAACTCGCAAGGATATGCACAAGTTGTTTGAAGTATTGACCATTCAGAACAATATGATCATGTATATGATGTGGAATTTCAAATTTTGCGTGATTTGATTATCAACCATGTTTGTTCATAACTTGGCCTTGTTCCACCTCATGTCAATCCTGCACCAAATGCTGATGTTTTTCTCAAACCTGATAATTGCACTTCCTGTTATGTTTCGAGCTCTATCTAAGTAGCTCATTGTCTTCCTCCAATCCTTTTAGTGCTGGCAAAAGGGGATAATGAGTTAAGAAAATATGGGGGAGCTAATGGTTGTTGAATGTTTATGCTAAAATGTTTTTATCCATCTTGTTTAGAGATTAAATATTTTGGGAGGTCCTTTTTTATGCTTAAAAAGAAGATCCTTTGTTTTTTTCCCTTTATGTTTTAAAGATAACAAACATCTCAATTATGGGTCTGTTTATTATAGATTAGAGATTAGTTTTTAGAGATTTTAAAGAAAAGTAGAAATTTACTTTGTGTTTTATTTATTATGATAAAAATCACTTTTTTCAATAAAATAATTTTTACCTTGTTTGGATACAACATGTAAAAGTGATTTTTTTTAAGGGTTTTGCTAAACTGTGCCACTGAGACACTCTTTAAGTATTTCATTTAAAGAAATAATTCATCTAAAAAGCGGAACATTTCAATTTCCTATGCATTGACTTCACACATTTCCATAAAATGTTAACAAAAACTTACTCCCTCCGTCCCATTTTCATTGCCACATTTGACCATTTCACACATATTAAGAAAAGTGCATAAATGAATGAGAGATAATATTAATTTTACCAAATTACCCTTGTTATATGGTGAGAAGGTGAAGAGGCAAAAGATGATGAGAAAGTGAAGAGGCAAAAATGTAGTTTTTGCAAAAACATTTATAACGGGTAGAAATGGAAAAATAACATAAAAATTGAAATGAGTGAAGTATTATGAGACAATTTTTTTTGCAAATGTGGCAATCAAAATGGGACGGAGGGAGTACTAGTTAAGATTCTTAAGAGCATCATTATCCATTACATCCACTTGGGTTCTTTAAGTGGGTATCATTCATTTTTTTATATTATTTTACACTTCCCAATTATTTAAACAACTCAATAACAATTCTTAAATATCCATACAACTCGTAAAAAACTCTCAAATGGGTCCCACTAAACTTCATTATATACTCTAACAAAGCTGTATAAATATAATTTTAATTTATTTTTGAATTTTATATTGCCTTTTAATCCAAAAGAAACGTATCAGGGCAGAGAGAAACGATGGTGGAGAAAAGGAACTGCTTTAAAGCTAAATATCAATGCCACTCTGACATAGTGTCATTGTTTATTGTGTAGACACGAATTGTCAACCATATGTATGCTCTAAAGAGTGACTCGTAGACACTATTTAACATTTTCCTTTTTTTAATTACATAATAGCATTCACCTTTTTACACTTGTTTTCTCTCTTCTCTAAAAAAAATTGATTATTTGATAAGCTACTCTCAGTAGCTTCTCTAAAAAAAAATCGATTTTTTTTTTAATTACATAATTGCATTCACCTATTAACACTTTTTTTTAATAAACCTTTTACCACTTGTATTTAGTTGTTTCCTGATTATTTTTAACTTCTAATTTTTTTAAGAATCTGTAACAAACAGATGCAATATTTTTAAAAGTGACTATTTTTATCAAAAAGTGTTTTTTTCTAAAAAAAAAATATAACAAACAACCTCTATATTTAAGTGAATTCTAATATTTTTGTGATCTAACAAGTGCTCTTGAGTGATTAAATAAAACTGGAACAAAAGCTCGTTCATTATACACCACTCTCTTAGAAAATGTTAAAAATGGCAGTTTTTGAGAATGATCAAATAACATCCTTCAATTCATGCCCAGTTACACATTAAAGAACATATCTCAACATAAGCACATGACAACTGAGCAAGTACTTCTTTGATTTAAGTCAACTACCAGTAAAATTATTGAGAACGTTGTGAGAACGTTCTCGTTTTAGGATAACTTTTGCACATTATTTGAATATAACAACCATTTTGCACCGTATAGCCTTGTAGAACAAGTTTTAATGTATGATACAACTTGTGCAACTCATTGCTCACACTCCTTTTTGTTAAATCCTGAAGAATAGTCTCAGAACGTTTCAGCAAATTTACTTTCTTTCATCAACTTTATTTGATCTGCTTTTTTGAAGGAACAATGGCTAGCTTTTGATGCACAACATTCATACTTTGAGGCCAAACAACTCAGAATAAGCTACATATATAAATAGCACACTTGGGTGCCTTTGAAGAGCAAGGGTTTTATATACAACAAACATTCTACACTTGTCTTTATCGTACAAATTTTCAAGCTCTTCTTTAACCACTCTCACTCCTAGCTCTCCGAATTAAATATCTGGATCAATATACTATTGAGTGAACTGAGTGCAATTGTGTGTTAAGCTTCTAAACTAAATTGAATTTATTTGTAAGCTTGTGATCTAAACAACTCTTTGTAAAAAGAAAGATTGCTCAAGTCAATACGTAGCTATTGATTGAGTGTTACCTGAATAACTTGTAGTTATGAGGTTAGATTAAACTTGTAGGACTTAAGGTTATTGATCTTGGTTTAGATCAATGAGATTTTGTATTTGAGATCGGTAATATCTCAAGATCATAGTGGACAAACTCATAGAGCATGCGGACTAGACCTAACCCAAAGTTTATGGTGAACCAGTATAATTGCTTGTGCAAACACTATACACACAACTCACGTTTTATTTAACTTTATCACTAACCAGATTGATCTCAGATCATTCTAACGTTTTTGTTTGAGATTGAATTTTTATAAGACAATTTTTAAATATTCACAATTCAAATGCCCCCTTGTGAAAAACTTTACTACTTCAAACGATAAATTTCCTAATGACCGAAAAACCACTTTTTTCAAAAAGAACCCAAGACTTGTCCTGAGAAGTTTTAGAGAAGCATGACCGTTTTTAATGAACATAGAATAGAGAAGCATATAGGTAGGAACACTGCAAGAAAACCTTAATTTCTTGGCCAACATTCTTGGCGGATTTTAGCCCCCAATATTTTATTGGGGGCTAAAAGCCCCCAAAAAGCCATAAATTTCACCAAGAAGCCATTGTACCGTTTTGAAAATTTTGAAATGGGATTGTTGGGGGTCATAGACCGCCAAGAATCAAAGCAAAATATGACATGTTTGTTGGGGGCCATGGGCCGCCAAGAATCCATGGACCGTTAAAGGTTATTGGCGGTTCATGGCCGCCAGGAATCCAAGGAACCCATTTTTTATTATTTTTTCTTCCAATTGTTATCTTCTCTACACTTTTAATATATACTTCAATCCATTTCTTCACTTCATTTCTACTACTTCACTTCATTTTACACTTCCAAACTCTCTCTAAATTTCTCTAACTTCTCTCTAAAATCTCATACTTCTAACTTTCATTTGTTTTCCCATACTTATCTCCAAATTTTAAATTTTAATTTCACATCTCTATCCAAAAAGTGGTAAGTATTTGTCTTTTAATTTTAAAAAGTTTGATTGTTTGCTTTATTAACTTAAATGTATATATGTTCTAATATTTTTTGTTTACAATTTTTATTTATCAACTGTTGATAATTTTCGTGGTCATCTGAGTCGGTGGTTGGAAGCGCTTCAAGTCAGACACTACTCAGCGCTACAAGTAAGTAATGTAATTTTATTTTATAAACAATTTATTTATTTATTTTTGAAAATTGTGTTAAAGCTAATATATGAAAATAGTAAAACTTTAAATATAAAAACTGTATTTAAAAACGAATATAATTCTGTCTAAAAAAAACCGAATTTTTAAAAAAAAAATAATAATCACTGAAACGAAAAATATAATAAAGAAAAATGTAAAAAATTAGTACTTTTAGTTAAAATAAAAAGTTAGTATTTTTAAGCAAAATAAAAAAGTTAGTAAATGTTTAGTCAAAATAAATATGAAGTTACTATTTTTAGGCAAAATAAAAACAAAGTTAGTTTTTGTAGACAAAATATAAATAAAAGTTAGGATTTTTAGTCAATATAAAAAAAATATTTAATTATCATTTTTTGTTGAAATAATTAATTATTTAAAAATCAGATTATTTAAATAATTTGAATTTTAAATAATTAATTTTTTTTTTAATTACGGATGGCTTCTTGGCGGCCATGGACCTCCAAGAAGACATGGATTGTTGGCGGCCATGGACCTCCAAGAAGCCAGTCTGTGAAATTCAAAACTGACAGGCTTATTGGGGGCTCAGGGCCGCCAAGAATCATTCCTGGCTTTTCTTGTGGTTCTTGGGCCGCCAAGAAGCCATATATTCTTGGAGAATTTTGTGGCTTCTTGGAGGCCTTGGACCCTCAAATTTTTCATGTTTTCTTATAGTGGAAGAAAAATGAGATAAAAAAAGGGAGCTAAGATTACGAGAAAAGAAATTAAGTTTAAACTAACTAATCCATTGAATTATTATTCTTGTAATAATTTGTCTTATGAGTTTAATCCTATTGATTTTATTATTGAAGAATGTTCTTTAGATTCATTTTATCAAAGCTTACATGTGCTGCCAAATGTTGAAAGAAATAAAGGTGCTCATGAAGGAGTTGGTAAATATACAAAACATTCAATGTAAACCTTTCCTTGCTAAAAGAACTCAATAATGTCACAAAGAGAGATAGATTTAAGGAGACGAAGGTTGTGGCGCTGAAACAAAATCCTCCAAAACAAATATGTGTAGCAGGCTGGAGTTGACACGACCACACGGGAACTAGACACAATCGTGTCAGATATCACAAAAGCAAGAAAGTCAAAAATCTTTCATCATGCGTTGTCCCTAGAGCTAACACGGTCGATGCCATATGGTGACACACCGTGTCACCTTGAGACTCACTCAAAAACAAAATATTAATCTTCCTTAACCCTCAAACACCCATCCTAAGCCCTACCATTTTCATATAAATATAAACCACCAAAAGTAAATAAAAAAAAATATATAAACCCTCATCCACCACTCCCATTCATATAAACCTCATGAATCACCCACATGCATCCTTCACCATAAGAATCTCTTATAACCATAACCCTCACCAAACCATCCACCAACCAAAACACATCAAAATCATCCAAACCAAAACCTCAACCAAAGACAAAAAAAACCTCAAAAGCATCAATGATCAAATAAAGAAGAAAGACAAGTTATGCACTTTATACAAATGATATTAATTGCCTCAAATAAAAGAACAACTTCATGTGCAAGAAAGCTTAAAAGCACACCAAATAAGAGAACATAACCTTCTCTATCTCTTTTGCTATATTTATGAACATTAAGGACAATGCATAAAAGGTTCTTACCATTTATTACGCTTTATTTTTATGTTTTTTATGCTTTCAATAAAACTCAAACTCTATGTTGCTTTAAATCATTGATTTTTTTTGTGCGTGAAACTTACACAGGGCCGACTCTGAGGGGGTGCAGGGTGCCCTAGCGTGCCGGACCTCCAAATTTTTAGGGCCTCAAAAAATAATATTACATGTTAGTAGGTCTCTTAAAAAAAGATGATTCAAAAAATATAAAAAAATTATCTTAATGTTTTTTTAATCTATTTTTGTTGCCCCAATTTAAAGTTGTTAGGTGCATGTTTCAGAAAAATAAAATAAAATGATAAAAAAAGATTTGTCTTTCTTTAAACGTAAACAGAAACTCGTGTATCTTCTCATTCTTCCTCCTACTAATTAGAATATGAATATTTCATATGGCCGGTTATTACAAGAATGACTATTTTTATATTATTGATGTTATTTATAATTTAAGAGAGTATTTTTTTTTTAAAAAGTGTTTTTTTAATTAAAGGATTCATTTTTAATATTCGGTGCAGGACCTCTAAATTGTCGAGACCGGCACTGAACTTAAGCTTAAAATGTATAAAGTAAGCTTGATGCGGGAAAAACGACATGAAAACAAAAATTAGTAAAATTCATAATTTTTTTTTTTATAATTAAAATTCATAAATTTTCCGGGAAAAAATTCTAACTTTCGTAGCACTTTTGGCCCCCTAAGTTTTAGAAACTTGCAATTTTGACCCCTTATGTTTCAAAATAGCACTTTTGGCCCCCTAAATTTCAAAAAGTTGCGATTTTGACCCCTTATGTTTCAAAATAGCATTTTTTGCCCCTTAATTTTCATAAAGTTGCAATTTTGACTCCATATGTTTCAAAATAGCACTTTTGACCCCCTATCTTTACCCTATTTGAAAAAGTCAATTTTGACCAAGTCAAAGTTGATGTGGCATAACAATATATAAACCTGTTAAGCATAAACTGCAGAGGCAAAATAACATAATTAAAATGACATAACAAGTCAAACTTATTACATATAAGAAATTACATTCAAAATAGAAGTTCAAGACACTTTTCTAAATCAAAATGACATAACAAATCAAATCATTACATATAAGAAGTCATTACATAATAATCAAAATAACATAATCAAAATGACATAACAAAAAGCATGAAGGGTTTCCAATTTCCATTGTTTCCTATTTTTGGATTTGAGATTAGGTTATTTTTTTTACGTATAGTGAGAAATCCTTTTGAATAAACGTCACGAAGGATTAGGTTAATTCTTTAGGATTTGAGATTATATATGTGTGTTAATGAAAGAATAAATTTAAAGCACGTGACTCTATCAAAATTGACATTTTGGAAAAGGGGTAAAGATAGGGAGCCAAAAGTGCTATTTTGAAACATTGGTGGCCAAAATCGCAACTACCGAAACTTAGGGGGCCAAAATTGCTATTTTGAAATATAGGGGGTCAAAATCGCAACTTTCTGAAACTTAGGGGGACCATTAGGGTCTGTTTGGTTCGGAGTAAATGGAGGGGAGGGGAGGTGAGGGAATATTATTAATTAAATGTGTTTGGTTCAATTTTTACGAGGGGAGGGGAGGGAAGATGAGGGGAGCAAAATCCCTCCTAAACTCAATTTTTGCTTCCCCCAAATTGGAGGGATTTGGAGGGGAGGGGAGGTGAAGAGAGATACATTGTTACAATTTTAATTACATTGACATAATTATCCTCACGTTTATTTTAAAATACCAATTTATCCTTACATGCATTTTTTTTATGTTGCTGACTTTCTTTTTTTTCCTTCTTTTCAATACTACTTTATGTTACATCTTTTTTGTTACGTTTTTTAATATTATCCCTATTTTATGGTTTTTTCTTTTCTCCGTTACTATCCTTACAAATTTTTTTTATAAAGATTTTCATTCAATTTTGTTACGTTGATTTTTTTCATGTATTGTTCTTTTTTTTTCTTTTCTCTTTTTTTTATCCCACTTTTCTTTCTAATATATAGTTTGGTTTATATAAAAAAAAGTAGTGTTTTTAAACTTTGTTTTATTATATTTAAAAATTATTTTAAATTTTTGTGTAGAGTTTACTTTTATAAATTACTATTTATTCGATCAAATCAATCATCAAGATAAAAAAATTATTATCAACAAATAATTTAATTTGTGTAGTTTTTGAGTCTATTGAGTTTTTTTATATTTAATTATTTGTATAGTGGATAATTTTAAAATTGTAAGATTATAAGGATAAAAAAGTAATTTAATTTTATTATTCCCTGCCCTCCCCTTGTGAACCAAACATATTTGTAATTAAAATCCCTTCCCTCCCCTCCCCTCCTCTATTTTGAACCAAACATATAAATAATTAAAAGATCTCCCTTCCCTCCCCTCCCCATCATTAAAATCCCTCCCCTCCCCTCACATCAATTGAACCAAACAGACCCTAAGTGCTATTTTGAAACATAAGGGGCCAAAAATACAATTTAGCCAAAATTCTAAACATGAATAAAAAAACTCATTCAAAAATATGAAAATGCACATCAGTTAACTTAAAACAGAAAATAAGTCGAGAAAATATTTAAAAAACTAAAATTACTGAAATTATTTATAACATTAAAAACGATATTTAAGATATGTTCATGTTTTTTTTATTAGTATAAAATCAATAATAGTTTTTTCGAAACATGTATAAAATTAATAATTTGAGATACTAATATTTTATTTTTCTCTTTATAAAATAAATTAATACAAAGAAAAAACTTCCCTAACAAGAAGAGATATAAAAGTATCAAAAAAAAAAAAAGAGATATAAAAGGTGTGAGGTGCAAGTGGAGTAGGAAGAAGAAAAGGTAGAAAGAAAAATAAAGAAAAGAATAGAAGTGGAAAAGATTTGGAAAGAAAAAAAAAAAAAACAAAGTTGAAAGAGAGAAAAGAGTCGGCGCCATTGTCCCCGCCGACCAATCATAACGTCGTTTTCAACCTCATCATACCCACCTCACCTCTCTCCCCTACAAACTCCTCGTTTTTTCCACTCTCTTTTATTATTATTCTTAAACCCTCTTCTAATCTTCTCTTTTTCCTCCTTATTTTATTTTCTCATTCCCTTCTCTTCCAATTTTTCTTTATAAATACAAATTTTATTTCACACTTTTCCATTATATATCTTTCATAAACCTGGTTCTTCCGAATTACATTATTTTTTCTAATAATCGGAAGATTCCGGGTTTCTAACCTACTTTTCTCGTTCCTTAATTTTAATTTCTTGTAAAATTTTCGGAGAATTATGAAATCTACGGTTGAAGGTTCCATGGTAGCTGAAAGATTTGATGATGGAGAAAAACACAAGAAGAAGAACCGTCGATCTAATCGTCGAAACAAGCAGAATCCTCTCTCATCTTCAGGTACAATACCTTTTTCAATCTTATTATGGATTGTTATGATAACATTGTTTATTATCATTGTTGAGTTAGGTTATTTTTCTATTTATAGCAACTCAAAACTTAATGAAAGTGATTTTTCTTTTTATTGAGCAAAAAAAAAAATAGAGCTTTTTGTTCCTGATTAATGTTGGAATAGATCCTTGTAGGATTCACTAGCTTTTTTTGTTACTGATGGATGTGTCATTTAGTTTTTATTTTGAAGTGTATTAGGAATATGTATAATGTATTTGCTACCATCTGGCATGTAGTTATTTATTTTCCTGTTTCATTGAGAGAAGATTTGGAGTGAACTATCTAGTTAAGTGCCTTAACTTTCCAAGGGGAAGATGATCTATGAAGCACTGACACACTCAGACACAGTTAAAAATTTGAAAAAGTAAAATGAAATTAATTGAACGGAATCACATGTCTGAGTGTCGGACGCCGACATGCTAAGTTGGTGCTACATAGTAGATGATACCTATGAAACATTGACACATACAAGGACCTGGCAAGTAGACACTAGGTGCCAGAGGCCTTCAATCTGAAGTGTCGGTGCTGCATTGGTAGATATTATAGTTTACTGAGTACTGAAATTTTGCTTTCCACCTTGATGAATTTTCTGTCCTTTTCAATTTGACAATTGAAACATGGAGTATTAATTTATGTGAAACTGTTTAAAGATTTTGTTATATTCTCTATTGTTTGGTATTATTTATGAAATGGTTGAACAAATATTGATTTTTTTCAATTTATGTAATGAATGCTGAGAGCCTCGCTGTTCATTATTTCTCTTCACTGATCCTCATTGTTTTCCTGTAGGGTTAGTATCTGAAGTAAATGAGGCCATTGGGGTGTCTTCCGAATGCTCTGGGAAAAATGGAACACCCACTCAATCATCTGGATCCTTTAGCAATTCACTGAAGCAGCAGCAGAGTGTTATTGTTTTCCCCTCTAATGAGCAAGAGTTATCCAAAGCACCAATTGTTGAATCCATTTCGGTGCCTCTTAATGATCAAGGAATACCTGTTGATTTGCAAAACATGCGAATACATGAAGGAGGAATTGTTTCAAAACCATTTTTGGAACCCATCGGCTGCTTAGGATCATCAGCAACATTTAAAAAGAACGACTCTTCCCCTTACAGTGAAATTGGTCTTTCTGGCCAGCGAAATTATTTTAGTCCACATTGGCATGTAGAGGCTGTTGAGAAGGCATTGGAGGTTAGCAATGTTCTAAGTTCACATACATATGATAAAACACATGTACTGAAAATATGAAGTTTTGACTTTTTCATGTTGACATTTGGTTGATTTCTTTTGATTTGCAGAGGGGTGATGTTTTCAAAGCTGTCTTTCGTGTCAATGCTCACAATAAACTTGAGGTTTCTGACATCTATCTTATTTTTGTTTTTGGGGTTTCGTATGGGTGCGGATGGGTAATCTAAGATACATCACATAACTTGCTGGCGAATATGATGTTTTACTATGGTGATTAAAATTTTCCTGTATATGTACACGTAGGCCTACTGCAAAATTGATGGAGTGCCAACAGATATTCTCATTGGTGGGGCTCCAGCCCAGAATAGAGCTGTAAGTCTGGACATATACTTATATTTTTGGTGTCTGTTGGTTTTAGCAGTTGGACTGCATTTTTTTTTGTTTTCAAGTTATATATAATACAAGTCATTACAAATATATATAGCCTTTTTCAAGTGCATTTTCATGTTAGTCTCATGTCCATCCATTATGTTTGTTGTATGCATTCTATGTATTTATGGATGTATAAATAAATGTAAATACCAACCTGGTTATCTTCATCTATGGTGTTTTTGCTTGTGCAAGTTATTTTTTGGTTTTAGGAATAGGGACAGTATCAATCAGATTTAATTATTGTAGCATATGCTGGGTTATGTCCATCTCTTGTTTTTTGATGTGTATATTTTTTCTCCTTATTATGGCTTGACAAAATTAATTCTCAGAGTTCTATGGCAATACTTAATTTTTTGTTGTTAGTGTACAGTCTTTACTGTTTATTTTTCTCATTTACAATGGAAGTTTTTTCATTTCTCATTGGCATGGATTTTAGATGGGGATGCAGTGCTTCTTTCATAGCTACCACATAACAGAAATGTGCCATTGTGGCATGTATATAGCTGGAGGATGTACATCTGATGATTGTTCTGTGTAGGTGGAAGGTGATGTGGTTGCAATTAAGATTGATCCTTTGCCATCTTGGACAAAAATGAAAGGACCAAATGTGACCAACAACAATACTGCAGTACTGGAAGGTTGTAACCTTGTGGAAGGTAATGTTGTGGGTGATAACAATTGTGATGGAAACAGGAGCTGTCCTGCTCTAAGCAAGGAGGAATCTTATCCTTTTCCTGAAAAAAGTTACATTTATGAGAATAATACTACACAAGGTTTACCTAACCATTTAAGTTTAATTGGACTAACCGGCCGTGATAACAATGATGATCTTCACTATGATTCCTCTGCTTCCTTAAAGATTAATTCTTGTAGTGAACAGAGTGAAGTTATGAATGCAGTGGAGAAGTTGTGTTTGTTGGTTAATTCTTTCCCTTCTAAAAGGCCAACTGGCAGGGTCATTGCTGTTATTGAGAAGTCTCCACGTCGAGAATGTATTATCGGCCATCTTAATGTGAAGCAATGGGTTTTCTTTAGGGACACAAACAAGAAAGATGCAAGAAAGAATAAGAATTTGGTGTCTGAGAATGAATATATCCAACTGAGACCAATTGATCCAAAGTTTCCTAACGTAATACTTCTGGTGAGAGAGTTACCAGAGAGCATTGCTAAAAGGCTGAAAAGTGGAGATGGAGCAATTGAAATGGATCTGGTAGCTGCACAAATTGATGATTGGTTTGAAGAAAGTCCTTTTCCTGAGGGACACATCTTGCATATTTTTGGGCGAGGCAGTGAAATTCAGCCCCAACTAGATGCTATTTTGTTTCAGAATGCAATCTGTACGTCTGAGTTTTCATCTGAGGCTGTGTCCTGCTTGCCACGTGTTCCTTGGGAGTTACCGTTAAAGGAATTACAAAATCGAACTGATCTAAGAAATTTGTGCATATTTACTATTGATCCTGTGACTGCAACTGATCTGGATGATGCACTGTCAATTGAGAAGTTGCCTAATGGAAATTATAGAGTAGGCATCCATATTGCTGATGCATCATACTTTGTTCTACCGGACACAACTTTAGATATGGAGGCAAAGTTTAGGTCAACAAGTGTTTATATGTTGCAAAAGAAGTTACCAATGTTGCCTGCATTAATCTCAGAAAATATTGGATCACTTAATCCTGGAGTGGATCGACTTGCATTTTCCATGCTCTTAGATCTGAATGTTGATGGGAATGTTGTAGACCGTTGGATTGGTCGTACTGTTATTCAATCTTGTTGCAAGCTTTCATATGAACATGCTCAGGACATCATTGACAGGGCTTTTGATTTAGAGAGTTCAAACTTTCATGAAGATGGCTATCCTAAAGTGCATGGCCATTTTGATTGGTCTGATGTTATTACTTCTTTGAAGAGTCTCTATGAAATTTCAAAAGTTTTGAAATACAAGAGATTTACTGGTGGGGCTCTGCGGCTTGATAACCCCAAAATTGTTATCCTGTTTGATGAAAATGGCATTCCTTATGATAGTACGTTTTCTGAACAGAAAGAATCGAACTTTCTTATTGAGGAATATATGCTTTTGGCCAATACAACAGCGGCTGAAGTAATATGTAGAGCTTATCCTGATGTTGCACTATTACGGAGGCATCCTGAACCTAATATGCGGAAGTTGAGAGAGTTTACAGCATTTTGTCAGAAGCATGGTTTAAATTTGGACACTTCTTCATCTGGTCATATCCATTGGTCCTTAGAGAAGATAAAGGAAAAGCTCAAGGATGACCCTGTGCTTTATGATATACTTATTTCCTATGCTACAAGGCCAATGCAGTTGGCGTTTTACTTCTGTAGCGGTGATTTTAAGGATAATGAACAGGAATGGGGTCATTATGCACTAGCTGTCCCTTTATACACTCATTTTACATCACCTTTACGTCGATATCCCGATATTGTTGTTCATCGGACCCTACTTGCTACGATAGAGGCTGAGGAAATATATTTGAAGCAGGTTGGAAAGGAAGTGGGAGTGAAAAAAAGATGTTTCACAGGCATCAACTTTGATAAAAATGCTGCAGAGACTGTTGAATGCAGGGAAGCTTTATCTGCTGCAGCTTTGAAGCATAGGGTTCCAAGTGCTGAAACACTTGCAATTATTGCTGCTTATTGCAATGATAGAAAGATAGCTAGTAGAAATGTTAAGGATGCCTGTGAGAGACTTTACATATGGTTTCTTCTGAAGCAGCAGAAGGTACAACTTTTCTGATCATTATTTTAATTTGTGTTCTTGTTCTTTCATGTTTTCAGATTATTTGGTTTTTGGTAACAAATTACCTTTTTTAACCAGTGAAACTGATTGCAGCTGAAAACAAGATTTGGTTGTAGGTTATTTTTAATGTAATATACATTTAATCATTAAATACATATCCCTCTGATATATGATTTATCTTTTTGAAGATTCTGGAAATTTTTGCTCTATTTTTGTTCTAGTAAAATGTGAACATGTTTAAAATTTCTGTTCAGTCTGGATTAGGTGTCCTCCTTTCATATTTTTTTTATATGCACGGAATCTGCTTAACCAGCTAATGTTAATCATGAGTATAATAGCTGTATAGTTTTTGAGCGATGGCATCCTACCTGATAATATATTATGGTTATCTGATATATTGATCTACAATACAACTATTTGATATACTTTGTTCTTTGGTGAATGATGTAATTTTTGTTATATTTGCAACATTTTCATAGCTGATTGAGATTTTTTTTGTTCTTAACATGTTTTAGCCCTAACGTTGGTTATACATTTTGTCGCTTAAAATATGCTCATCCATTCTGCAGGTCATATTATCAGAAGCAAGAATATTGGGACTAGGCCCAAAGTTTATGTCAATTTATATTCAAAAGCTAGCTGTAAGTAACTTCTGACTTTATCGTTTGGATTTGTGTATAGTGTATAGATGTCAGTGTCTCTTCAACAATTTAGCTGTTTTTTTAAGTCGTTTAGAGTAATATTTTTGGAATAACAGATGCTTAAACATTTGCATACTTGTATTTACTGTTCTCTTATAAATGACATTTTTCTTAGTCCATAATAACAATTATAAGAGTTTATTTTTTTAACAGTTTTGTGCAAATTTGTTAGTTACAAACTTTTTGTAATTTTTTCTATGATCAGATGATTATCTTTATCATTTTACTATGGGCATATACAGAAGTATAGATTCATATCCCTTCAGGAGTTATTTGTAGAAACATTTATTCTGTTTAGTTGCATGCATTATGTTTAGTTGCATGTTAGTTTCCTTTGCTGTTTAGAAAATAAAATAAAACAAAAGGCAGTTTGTATCTTGGAGAAGCCAAAGAAACCTAGCTATGTTTTGGCATTTATATTGGTTCAGATACCCCTTAGGTACAAATATGGAATTGGTGTATTCTGAATTTATTTGTGTGCTTCATTAACCAAAACATACCCAATAGGTACAAATATGGAATTGGTGTATTCGGAATTTAGTTATGTGCTTCATTAACCACAACATACCATCATATACAAGTTTTTGTATAACTTAACTTAGATGGTATATTGTGCTTTCTGTTACAAATGCTTCGTTTCATCTTTTATGATTTTTGTTCCTTTCTTGGTCAGGTTGAGAGACGCATATATTATGATGAAGTTGATGGTTTAACTGCCGAGTGGCTTGAGGCAACATCCACGTTGGTGCTTAGCATATCTCCTAATAAGCGTGCATCTAGGAGGGGTGGCACTAACAAATGGAGATCATTGTCAGAATCTGTGTTGCTTGCTTGTCCATATGACCTGAAAGTTACAACGTATAATTCTAAACAAAACGATGCAACAGAAGTGGATGCTATTGTATCTGACATGGACAAGCAGCACATGTCCCAATCTGAAATTGAGCCTGCGTTTTTTCCACTCACTTTGCACCTTCTTTCAGCAATTCCAGTAGCACTTCATGCTGTTGGTGGTGATGACGGCCCTCTTGATTTTGGAGTGAGGTTGTACATGAGCTCCTATTTTGTGTAAGTTGGTAGTTTTGAAGTGGCAGATCGAGTTAGGAATAAATATTTGATGTGGTAAATCTGTCAGACGACTCTCTTAATGGAATGGACTTATCTCTATTGTAGAATAGTGTATAGTGACACACATAGGTGGGAAGCTTACATAGTCTAAATTTGGTAATGCTTTATGAACATGTCTAAACCTGAAATTTGAAGTAGGTGTGTAGGTAAAAGTTGGGGGTTTTCTGTAAACAGAATCTCCCTCTTACTGGAATTGGCACTTGTTTTTGTTGGCCTGTTCCATCTACTTAATAGTGCAAGTATGTTGGTTCTCCTATAGAGGCTGGAGACCAATTCGTAGTTTCTTTCTGGTATTGGTTTAACTGCGGCCCAATGAATTTTTTGATTTTGGGTGGCCACTCATGTACTATATGTATTTGGTTTTCTATGACATCGTTGTATTTCAGTTTCTGGAATGGAATAATCTACTATGACAGGTGCTTGAGGTTAATTGTTACTGTCGAATCGTGTTATCTTAGATTTTGGTTGCTTGATTAGTAGTATGTATGGAGCCTGTTGCCTCTGTTTTTTATTTATGTTGACGGCAATATGTCAATTCATTTTGGCCACATGAGGTCTTAGATTCACAATGGTGGGTTCAAAGTTATTGGTTGCGTTGTGATGAGTTTTTGTTTATTGACAAATTGTGTCGTGGTAAGTTAGTCACTCATGAGTTGGACTGAAAATTGAGTAGGTCAACTAGACTTGTCAAGATTAAGTGTGGTTGTAATCTGTCATTAGTTTAATTTTTAAGACTAATTTTACCTTTTGAAAGTGTTAACATTATTCGTGTTTAAAAGCTCATTTCATATGGATATCATTTCATATGGATATCTTTAAAAAAGTTAGTATATTTACTAATGAATTTGTTATCGGAAAAAGATAGACTAATGAACTAATACTGTTGAAATTAAACTCCCTTTTTGATAGGATTTGATTATATATCATATATGATATCATGTTTTAATTCTTACTATTTATAAGAGTTATATTTATATATGCTAATCATGTTTTAATTCATATTTATAGAAATTCGATGCACGAATCTAATCAGCCGTAATATGCAACAATAAAATAAAATATGAAAAATTGCAATATTAAAAGGTATATGAAAAAAATTGAATAACTGTTTACACTGATTTTTGGTAAACAACCGCTAGTTTATTTACTGGTAAGATCAACTAGAAAATCTTGGGACATGTTTGTGCATTTATGGAGAGAAAACATTCAATGTTCATATTTTGGAAATACTGTTAAAAAAAGGTAAATTCAAAGCAAGTAAATGGAAATAACAATGCAATAAATTGGTTTGAATAAAGAAAGGTTTGCAGAAAAGTAAACTTTGCAGAAAACTTAAAAGAATTTAAAAGACAATTGCAGAGTTCATTCGAATGAATGAATCATATAAAGTAACAAAAAGGTGAAGATTGTTGAAACATAAATTGCATTTTGAACGTAAACATTTACAAAGATAAGTGGTTCACAGAATCATACTTTTCCTTGTGATCACTCATTTCGCTCGAACGCATGGGTACTCTGAGTTTTGTAAGGATTTTTGTATGTGAAATTGTGACCCCTATTTTGACTACAAAATACATATATATATATAGACTCCTTAATTCAACTGCTCTATAACGGTTGCTGCTTGACCAAATGACGCGTGTCCTTGATTCTCATGCGCTGTCCTCAGCTTTGAACCGTTGCATCCGTTGCTAATTAGTCGAAATCGAAGTGAGTCAAGTTTGAAAATCATTTAGAAAGTACTTAGTCTTCTCGTGAAACTCCAAACTTCTTTCGATCCAGCCAGATTTCGATTTATATCAAAATCGAATCGAAAAGAAAAACCTTTGATAAAAGATTACATTAACCTTTTAAATATACATATTGATGACATGTATAATTTTGCCATTAACTTTTCTTTATTTCATATTTTGTTTCAAACAAAAATATGGAGTAACAAATTGCCCCCAAAATGCCAATTTCGATTTGAATGATTCGAATGAAATTTAGGAGTTGGCATTTTAAGATTGAAACGTTTGCTTTTCCACAAAAAGTCTTCACGCTTTCCTAAGACTGTGCTGACGTCATTAGCAGTCTTTTCAACTGCCATTTTTACCATTATCAAAGCCAAAATCCTGCTTTTTCGCGTGAGTGGGCCAGGTGGCAAGAAGAAATTGTGGGATTGCGAGCAGAAATAGCGAAAAGAGAGCTCCTCATTCATTCTGAGCAGGAAAAGCGTAAACAACTCGAGGAGGCTGCTACTCAAGCTCATCAAGAAGCAATCGAGAAGGTCTTAGATACTTTAGTGCCTCTGAAGCTTTGCAGGAAGATGTTAAATCCCTTGAGAGCAATGTACAAGTTATCGACGTCGAATTGGCTTTGCTCAAAACCCATTATGCTAATTTGAAATCCAAAGCTTGAATATGTTCCTTTAATTTTCTTTTTTGTTTCGAACAATTTGCTATGTTAATTTTTTAACAAGTTTTGAATTGGATTGTAATATTAACAATGCCCTGTTTTGTGGCGAATTATTTATGTTTGCCATTTCGATTTCCCTACTTTCGATGTTCTAGAATCATTTGATAGGCTTTACTAATCCAGATAACTCTTAAAAACTTCGAATTTGGAGCTTTTATAACAAAAACCTCGGAATTCACGGCGGGAAAATCTTTTCCACTTCTTGATATGTGCAACTTAACAAATATTCTTTAAAAACCGTGTTTGACTCTGTTTCCAAAACAGTCAAGTCAATCCAAATTTATTGTTTGCAAGAAACAAGGGAAATCTAACTGCCAACCGTCCAAATTTCTCTATAAAAAGGAACGTCTCTGTTGTGATTTTTAATCCAAATCTCCTTCACTATTCCTTTTTCCTTTAACCTCCTTCCTTTCTTCAAGAAACCATGAAAGGAAAATCTAAAGGTGTTGTTTCTGTTAAGAAAACTAGCAAACCTTCTTCTGTTTCTAAACGCAAGAAACATCTAATCCCCAAATCTAAACCTATCCAATCCTCTCGTAAGATTCAGAAGAAATCTCAAAGCCAAATCCAAGAACACGATGATTCTGGTTCAGATGAGATTGATTCAGATTATGCTGAATTTTTAAAGACTTACGTCCCAGAAGAAGATCTCTGTCAAGATCAAGATGATTCCCTTATGTTGATCGAGGATCCTACCAACTCTCCTCATAAGAATGGAAAGGACATTTAGTCCAGTTCTTCGAAGATGAAGTGAGGTGTGACAATCCACCTTACTGTTGTTGGGGATTGTTCTTTGGGTGGTGGAACTTCTCAACCAGTTGGGAAGGATTAACAGTTGTACCTTCTTTCTTGCTTTTCTCTTTATTGTTTAAAATAAAGATGCATTAGGATAGATTTTTGTTAGGTCAAATAAAACCATAGATGGTTTCGAATGTAACCAATTCTTGTATTTGAAATACAATTTCTATTATTTGATTGGTTTAAATAAATTCGTAATATTGAGAATATCTTGTTTTTATGGCAATTTACTAATTTTTGCCATTTTAATTTCGTGATATTTCTTTATTCTGTGCTTATATTTATCTCACATAATGTTGGCTTATATTTTTTCAAATACTTACCATTTATATTAAGAGTGCGTCTTTCAACAGTTAACTCTTCGATCTCGAATGCACCATTAGAATATATTTGTGAAATCTTAAAAGGACCTTTCCAATTGGGTGACCATTTTCCTAAAACCCTATCCTTTCGATCCATAGGCAGAATAGTTTTCCAAACTAAATCTCCAATATTAAAGGTTTTAGACTTGACCTTTTTATTGTAAACTTTGGCTATTTTCTCTTTTTGCTGAGTTAACCTTTCCAAAGCTTGTATTCTCTCTTCATCTAAATCAACTAATTCATCTAACATCATATTCCAATAATGGTCATTTGGTATTTCCATTTGCCTTTGGATTCGAAGTGATTGCAAATGTACTTCGACTGGTAAAACTGCGTCGTGACCATATGTCAAACGAAAAGGGGTAGTATTAGTTGATTCTTTTGGAGAATTTCTGCATGCCCATAATACTTGGTCCAAAGTATTGTTCCAATTTCTAGGTTTTTGGGCAATATGTTTTTTAATTAAACCAATAAGGATTTTATTGGCTGATTCAACTTGACCATTTGCTTGTGCATAGTATGGTGTCGAAGTTAGTAAACAAAAACCAGTTTGATTTGCAAATTCTTGCATTTTTCGACCAGTAAACACTGAGCCTTGATCAGTAGTGATAGTTTCAGGGATTCCAAATCTGTAAATAATATACTTTTGAATAAAACTAATCACTGCTTCTTGATCTACATTTTGCATGGGTACTGCCTCGATCCATTTTGTGAAATAATCTACTCCAACTATTATAAATCTTTGATTTTTTGATGAAGCAGGTTTTATTTCACCAATTAAATCTAAAGCCCAACCTCTAAATGGCCAAGGTTTAATAATGGAATGTAATTCACTTGCAGGCACATGTTGTATTCCTGCATGTCTTTGACAATCTTGGCAACCCTTAGCAAATTCTATGCAATCTTTTAACATAGAAGGCCAGTATAACCCTTGTCGAAATAGTAACCATCTGATTTTGTGACCTGCTTGATGAGATCCACAAGCTCCACTATGCGTTTCAGAGACGGCTATATGAGCCTCTGATTCATTCAGACATTTAAGTAAGACTCCTTCAATAGTCTTTTTGAATAAGTTGTCTCCAATGATCACATAGCTTAAAGCTCTATATTTGATCTTTCGAGCAGTATCACTTGTTGGATTTTGTAGGTAATCTACAATTGGTTTTCTCCAATCAGTGTTTGTTAAATTGTCAATTGCCAAAATTTGAAAATTTTCTTCATCATGACATTTATAATCAATAGTTTCTTGTGGTATATTTGCCCCCACAAGTTTTGGCATTGACAAGTTTGGAGATAATAAATCGTTAAATACCAGTTTTTCTTTGATTTCGATTAATTCATATAATTGTTCTTTTGACATTTTGTATCCTGAAGCAATTTGAGCTAAGTCATTTGCTTCTTGATTTTGCAATCGAGGAACATGTTCGAAATCAACAGTATCAAAACAAAGTAACATTTGTCTTGCAGTTTCAAAATATTTGACAAGATGTTCTTTTACACATTTATACTCTCGTGTTAATTGTTTCAATACCAATTCTGAATCTCCTTTGATCCTTATGTTCTTTTCCCCCAAGTCTATTAAAATTTCTAGACCTGCTATTAGAGCTTCGTATTCAGCTTCATTGTTCGAACAAAGACCATTTATTTTATACTTAAATTTGGTTGGGACTTTTAGTGGTGAAATAATTAATATCCCAATTTCAGTTCCAAACTTATGTTTAGAACCATCAAAGTATAAAATCCAAGGCTGGACCTCTACCACTTCTTGAGTTGATTCGATTATAGAGTGATCAACTATAAAGTCAGCCACTATTTGACCTTTAACTGCTTTTAAAGGTTTATATGTCAAAGCATATTCAGTTAAGGCTAATGCCCATTTTCCAATTCTACTATGTAAAACTGGTTTCAAAAGCATATGTTTAATTACGTCGAAATGAGAATAGACATAAACTTCAATAGGCTTTATATAATGCTTAAGTTTCATACAAGAGAAATATAAACATAAACATAGTTTTTCTATTGCATTATATCTAGTTTCAGCATCATTTAGAACCCTACTTAAATAATAGATGGCTCTTTCATTCCCATTTTCATCCTCTTGAGCAAGCATGCTACCAATGGTCGAGTCGGACGCTGAAATATACAACTTCATGAATTTGTTTCGAATGGGAGACATTAGTATTGGTGGTTTTGAAAGATATAACTTGATATCTTCAAAAGCTCTTTGGTGATCTGCTTCCCATTTGAAAACATCATCTTTCTTTAATCTGAGTAGTGGTGAAAAGGGGTGGGATTTACCACTTAGATTCGAGATGAATCTCCTCAAGAAATTGATTTTTCCCAGCAAAGATTGAAGTTGCTTTTTAGTCACTGGAGGCTGCGTCTCCATTATTGCCTTTGTCTTATTCTGATTTATCTCAATGCCTTTCTTATGTACAACAAAACCAAGGAAATCTCCTGGCAGTTCGAATGAACTTGCTTCTCAGCAACCTTTCGATTTCTCCTTTGATCTTGGACATTATTTCTGGCGCGAATCTCCTTGGTAATTGCTTGATTGGCTTCTTTTCTGGCTTCAAAGGCAGCCTATGTTCAACCAATTCTTTGCTTAGACCAGACATTTCGTTGTAGTCCCAAGCAAAACAGTCTTTATATTCTTTAAGGAGTTCGATCAGCTTTGTCCTGGAATCAGAATTGATGTTGGCACTGATGTAGGTTGGCCTTTTTGTTAGGCCATCTCCAATGTCTATTTCTTGCAATGAGTCTTGTGCTTGCATTTTATGATTTACATTTAAAGGATCTTTTTCGAAACCCAAAGGTTCGTCATCATAAATGCAATCCAAGTTTTGCAAGTTTGGCATATTCTTGCCATCTTCAAGATCATTGGCTTTATTTGCCAATTTGTTAGAATCATTGGCTTCGAAAGCCACTTCTTCTTTCATTGTTACAGCTTCTAGTGCCGTATTTAATCTATTTTTGGCCATGTAAGCCGAAATTCTTGCCCATGGGTTGGGCTCAGTCATCAGGATAGTAGAATTCACAATCCCACCCAGATGGTGGAATTACTCCATCTTCAGAGGAATTTTGATCTATTTCCTCTCTTCTCCAACAAAATCCATGAGTTGGGTGGAGTTTTACAGAGTGGTATACATTTTCAGAAACCACTTTATCAAAAGCAGCGTCCTTATCGCCGCATGGTGCAATTGTAGAAAGGTTCTTGTCGAAGGTCTGCTTCGTTATTTGATATTGCTCGGATAGATAATAACTTTGGTCTGCTTCCACATATTCGACAATACCATCATCTCTCCAAATAGCCAAGTTTTGGTGAAGAGTCGAAGGCACTGCCCCCACTCCATGAATCCATTCTCTTCCTAACAGAAGATTAAAGTTTGCTTTGGATTCAACCACCAAAAATAGTGTTGGCCTAACTGTGCTTCCAATGGCAACTTCAACTTGGAGAGCACCCCAAGAGTGGCCACTTTTCCCTTCATAGTTCGAAAGGACTATATTGTGAGAAATAAGATCTGTGTCATATTTCCCTATTTTCTCCATTAATGAAGAAGGCATCAGATTCACAGCTGCTCCTCCATCAATTAGCAACTTGTTTATGCCAACATTGTTGACTTTTGCTCTAACGAACAAAGGCTTAAGATGATTTTTCATCCCTTCATCAGGCCTTGCAAAACTGACGCATTTCTCTTCAATGCATCCATTATCCATTACATAGTAACAAACTGGTTTGATATCAACCAGTGGTGGTTCGTAGCAGTCTTCTTCTCGATCTGAGAAAGACCAAACATCAAACTCTCGTGGCAATACAGACACCACATTACAAACCACATCGAAATCATTTTCTAACCCAAAGTCATCATCCTCACCATCAAAACATTCCTCTTCATTTATTTTTTCGTTATTTTCTTCTGGAATGTTTGGTTGTGAGAGTCTCTCGATTACAGGCCTCTTGGCCTTTTCTTGAATCTTGATTCCTTTCGAGTTGTTCTCCTGTGGAACATTTTGGAATTCTTGTTTCTTCTGGCGCTGGAACCTACGCCATTGTGTTCTTGTCATTGGATTCTTACCCTTATAGTTATTCTTATAAGAGTATTTACTGGCATCTATTGCCATAATAGGTTGAGCATTAGTTTGCCGACCTTTACTAGAACTTCCCTGATGCTTGATTCTTCTGTCGAAAGCGGCATACCTACCATGTCCCCATTGACCTATGGGTATTTTTGTTGATGGCAAGAAAGTTTGTTTTCGACCAATCCTTTCCTGAATCGAAGGTTTTGGCATTATAGCCTTTCCTTTGTCAGGATTTTGATTTGGTCCACTATTGAAGTTCAGTCTTCTGTTTGGACCATTGAATTTTGGCTTCACATAGGGCAGATAATTCTCGAGGCCTGCAGTAGCCTCTTTGTTGCATACAGCACTACACCTAGGGCATAGCATGACTTGGTGATTCTTTGCTTTACATCTCATAAGAAAGTCTAGCAAATCCTCTTCAGCCTTAGGATAAACCACCTTAATTTTCTCGATATAATCCTCTTCTGGAATTGATTCGAGAGTCGTAACTTCCATAGCTTCTACCATCATGAATTCGAATGGTTCAGCAAACGAAGTATCAACAATCTGGAGAGGGTCAGTATCTACCTTCATTGGAGGCTTTGATTTCTCGTCGAATTTTAATCTCCCCTCATTCAACGCTTTTTGAACGAGATCCCTGAAAAGAACACATTGAGATGTTTTATGACCCACAAAATTATGAAATTTGCAATAACCTCTTTTCTTTCTTTGTTCTAAAGGAGGAATTTTTAAACCTTTTTGAACAATTATCTGGCCATCATTAACCAATAAATCAAAGATTTCGTCACATTTAGTAATATCAAACGTGTAGGTTTTTGCAACATATTTATCATTTTTGGGTTCGATAGGATTTTTTCCATTAGATGGCTTTAGTAATTTACACATATAAGGAGGGCCTGGTTTTAATTCAGCCACATCTATCTCGCTATTTTCAATATTTTCACAATCGAAAACAACTTCGTCATCACTATCATAAGTTTCTATATAAGCAATTTTCTCTTTTTTATGAAACTTAGATGTTCTGGCCTTTTCGATCTTTAGCCTTTCGACTTGTCGAACTCTATAAGCCAATTGTGACATATCCCTTAGATACTGTGTATCTAACTTCTTCCTAATTGAATAATCGAGACCACCAGCGGCCATTTCGACTAATTCATGTTCAGGGATTGGTGTAAAGCACCTTGCCTTAAGGATCCTAAACCTATTAAGGTATTCGTCAATAGACTCTGGTACCTTGCGCTTAACACTAGCCAATTCTTTAAGGCTAATTTTAGTCTGGCCCATGTAAAATTGCTCATGAAACAACCTTTCTAATTGGGCCCAATTATGAATCGAATGGGGGGGAAGATTTGTAAACCAAGTGAAAGCGTTTTTTGCCAAAGAATTTGGGAAAAATTTCATCCTTAAGTTTTCATTATTTGCTAAATCCCCACATTCTACTAAATATCGAGCAATATGTTCGACAGTAGATTCATTAGTATCCCCAGAAAATTTTGTTAACTTAGGAGTTTTCCAATTCCTGGGTAATTCAGTTTGAAGCACAAATTCAGACAAAGCGGATACAAAGTTTGGCCTATGTAAACCAACATTAAGGCCATTTTGTGCAAGAATATTTTCGACCAAATGGGCCAAATTATTCTGTCCAGCAAAATTGTTTTGTTGGACATTTCTAACAACTTCGTCAGCATTTTGGTTTCGATTTACCAATATCACCCTTCGATTTTGATCTACAACATTTTGATTTATATTTTGTTGAGCCTCTGGGATCGGGTCTGGCCTAGGATTGGCATTCATTATAATATCCGGCAATGGGTCTTGCCTTTGGTTAACATTTTCAATTTCATTAGGTAACGGCCCATTTCGACCATTAGGCCTATTGTTATTTGGAACATTGGGTGCTCCAAAAAAATCTGCCATCCTTCCCATTTGGTTGGCTAACAGTTGATAACTATCGTTTGTAGTTTGTATCAATGGGTTGAAGACTGCCCCTATTTGTTGTGTTAGCATATGAACCATTTCGTGATTGCTATCATCCATTTGCTGTCTAAGAGACATTAAGGATGTATTAGTCAAATTCTGAAATTGTCTTCCCTGATTTCCTACTGCTGAAGTCGAAGGGGAAAACATATTTGGCCCTTCATTACTAGAATTATGAAGGCCAGCCATAAATTCTGGAGGCATGCCATAGGGACGCTCACTATTTGATAATCGAAACTGGCGAAGAGGGCTTCTCTGATCGCCATTCATTGACTGTGAAAAATTTCCTCCACCTAACTGCACAGATGGCGAGGGAATCGAAGGAACAGTCACTGGAACAGTTGGTATTCGTTCCAGTATTACAGAAGGACCACTCGAGCCTGTGGTACTCGCATTTTGGTTAAGGGTCGTAGACCCATCTCCAGAACCTATGTTGGCATTGCTGCCAGAAGGTTGCGATGGTTGTCCTTCTGGGATTGATTGATTTACATTTAGACATGTTGATGGTCTAACCATTTTCTTACGAGTTTTATAATTTTCGAAGTCTGGTAAAGATTTACCACTCCTCAAATGCATACAAAACAACGGATAGGAAAGTAAAACAAATCAAATAAAAATAAAAATTTAAAGAAAAATGCACAAAACCAGTTCCACTGGGCGTGCCAATTTGTTTACACTAATTTTTGGTAAACAACCGCTAGTTTATTTACTGGTAAGATCAACTAGAAAATCTTGGGACATGTTTGTGCATTTATGGAGAGAAAACATTCAATGTTCATATTTTGGAAATACTGTTAAAAAAAGGTAAATTCAAAGCAAGTAAATGGAAATAACAATGCAATAAATTGGTTTGAATAAAGAAAGATTTGCAGAAAAGTAAACTTTGCAGAAAACTTAAAAGAATTTAAAAGACAATTGCAGAGTTCATTCGAATGAATGAATCATATAAAGTAACAAAAAGGTGAAGATTGTTGAAACATAAATTGCATTTTGAACGTAAACATTTACAAAGATAAGTGGTTCACAGAATCATACTTTTCCTTGTGATCACTCATTTCGCTCGAACGCATGGGTACTCTGAGTTTTGTAAGGATTTTTGTATGTGAAATTGTGACCCCTATTTTGACTACAAAATACATATATATAGACTCCTTAATTCAACTGCTCTATAACGGTTGCTGCTTGACCAAATGACGCGTGTCCTTGATTCTCATGCGCTGTCCTCAGCTTTGAACCGTTGCATCCGTTGCTAATTAGTCGAAATCGAAGTGAGTCAAGTTTGAAAATCATTCAGAAAGTACTTAGTCTTCTCGTGAAACTCCAAACTTCTTTCGATCCAGCTAGATTTCGATTTATATCAAAATCGAATCGAAAAGAAAAACCTTTGATAAAAGATTACATTAACCTTTTAAATATACATATTGATGACATGTATAATTTTGCCATTAACTTTTCTTTATTTCATATTTTGTTTCAAACAAAAATATGGAGTAACAGTAACATTAGTTCAACAATAAATTTGGATAAATATTACATTAGGGTTGTGCTTATTAGAAATGTTCCACATATTTGCTACACGAATTTTCACTTTCAAATTCTTTTTTTCAGGAGAGAGAGCACCCAATGGGTATAGATGTCAGCCATGAATGATAAGAATATTTGTCCAAATGCAAATAGATGGTGCTTAATTTCTTAATTTGAATATTTGATGCTACTTATACTAAAAATCTGGTATGAAAAAATTAGGGTTAAATATTTTTTAGGACTGTGCTTATTAGAAATTAATATTGGTGTAGGAAATATATATTGGTGCGAGAGATTTGTAACCACTATTAGATAACCCATTCAAATTAGGAATGTGCTTATGTGAAATCAATATTGGTGCGAGATATATACTCCCTCCGGTCCTTTTAATAAAAGATAATCCACTTTTTAGATTCATTGGAAAATTAATGTATTTGGTCTATAATTTAGTCCAGAAACATTAATTATTGAATGAATCTAAAAAGTGAACTGTCTCTTATAAACAGGAAAAAAGGACCGGAGGAAGTATAATGATAATATAATATAATATAATATAAATGATAATAGGAAGGTAATAATAATAATAATAATAATAATAACAATTTAACATGATGAGAGAGATATATATAATTCCATATTTTTTACATGTTAATTATAAAATTATATCAAATTGATTAGTGTAGTGGCAAAATGAACAAAATATATCTTAAAGGGTGCATGTTCGATTCTTGGTGAGGTGTTTTTAATATTTTATTTTAATTAATTTAGGGTAACATGGGAGAGAAAATGAGCGGGAAAAATTAGGGTTAGAAATAGCAAAACCGACAAAGCTTATAATATAAGAGATAACAATGAATTGGTCTAACGGTAAGGGTTTGGATCTCCTTAAGCATGTGGTCATCTGTTCGATTCTTGACTCATGTGTATGAAAAAAATTCGGTTGGGTGGGAGAACCCACATGTGCCCATAGGTTTCCCGACGGAGTTTAGTCACTGCTAACGGCGGTGAAAACTTCGTACTAATACGATGATAACTTGAAAAATAAAATAATAGAATATATTTATATTTTTTTTTTGTAAGGAGAATATATTTATATATGCTAAAATTAGTAGACTAATAAATTTAAATTACTAAAAAAATTAATAGATAGATAATTTAATCAAAATTACAAAATTTAATATATAAGAATAAAAATATAATTCATATTTCTTTAAGTAGGCCCGATCTAATAGGTTTCAAAAGTTTTTTCCCCGCATGTAGTATTATAATCTTTTTAACTAAATAGGATTCCAAAAAATCTGAGGTCATGTTAATATGTTAATATTTTCTAAAAAGTTTGATGTTAAAAAGTCTCACATCGGTTGTGAGTTGACCTGGACAAGAGTTTATAAGTAAGAGACAATTTTCATCTTACAAGTCGATTTTGTAGGATTGAGTTAGACCCAACTCTCAATTATAAGATGATATCAGAGCTTCTCCATGTTCTAAGATGGTATCAGAGTCTCTCTCCAAGATCCATTGGGTCATCCGTTATCAGGCCACCTGCGTTTATATCCACGCAACAAGTCGAATAATGCTTCTCCTACATTGGATGTGAGTTGGCCTAGACAAGAATTTATAAGTGAGAGACAATTCTCACCTTACAAGTTGGTTTTGTAGGGTTAAATTAGACTGAATTCTCAATTCTAAGAAGGTACACAAGTACAAAAAACATTTTTTTATATTAGACTCTAACATGTGCTCTTATGCGATGAATCACGAACACCTCTATGATTAGGCGTGTCGCGGTGTCCGACACTCATCCGACACTTGTACGACACATGTCGGATAGCTCAGACCGGTGTCCAAAAAAATTCAATTTTTCCTTTACTTTGACACTCATTTGATCGGTGTCCGATACTTGTAAGACACTCCTACGACACGTGTCAGACAATTGTCCAAAAAAAATTGTTTTTCATTTGCTTATACTCTCCTTAGCAACATATCAGACATGTCTATAAGAGGTAAATATGTGTAGAAACAACATTATTGATCAAAGAGGGATTGAAAACATTACATTTTGATTACAATATTTTTAGCTTTTTCGAAAGTAGATGGATAAATAAAAGTAAAATACTATCATATCTTGTTTTAAAACTTTGTTTTTAAGAAATAACTTTTTCAACTTAGATTTACATGTATATATTTTGATTCTCAATTTATATCTTTTATAAATATGTAGCGGTATCAGTGTCTTATATTTTTTACATTAGCGGTGTCGCGGTGTGCATGTTCGTGTCGTGTCGCGGTGTCCGTTCAGAGTCCTTGCTTCATAGCTCTTATGACATATGTTAATATTTTTCAAATTAAATTTGTTTTATTTAAAAAAAATAGTCTAATTTGGTCTGAACTTGAATAGGTTCTATTGTAGGCCATTATAAAGCGGTCTGACCTATTCCCACCACTATTCATATGTCTCAACTTTTCTTTTGCAAAAAATTAGAATAAATAAAAGGAAAATGTTAACGATGATGCCAAATGAGTCGTCACCAAATACACCTTTACGGTTCACTAAAATTGTATACATGAATGATTAATTAAAATATATCTTCAATTTAGTCCTTAAAGTATCACTCATCAATTTAATCTCTAAACCATTAAAATCAATTAAAAGTTATGCAAACACTTTTCTCACCAAACTATTTTGTCCTTCAATTAACACTCAAATTGATTGCCATTAGTCTTTAAACAATGGCAACACATTTATAAATATATTAAATTACTAATTTTAACCATAAAAATTTGATTGATGAACCAAAATTAGATGATTTTTAGAATATGTAAAAAAAAAAAAAAATTTTAAAATAGAGTTTAATTGTTGTGCATTGTCGGTGTAATATTTTTTTGCACATACACATCATTTCATGAATGTGACACATCATTTCATGAATGTGACGCATTATGTATTTTTAATTGAGTTTAATTGTTGTACACCATCGGTGTAAATATTTTTTACACATGCATCCAATGATGTGTTGCCACATCATTTAATGAATGTAACACGTCATTTGTTTTTAAACACAATACATGATGTGTTGGTATATTATTGGATGTATGTGTAAAAAAGTATTACACAGACAATGCACAACAATTAAATTCTTTTTAATTACCATACATAATGTATTGATATATTATTGGACGCGTATGTAAATGAGTGAAAGCTTTTTCGGTTTTTCCTACCACATAGCAAGTTACATGTCACCTCCTCTTTTGAATTTCCCCCAAAAACTCTCTTCCTTCGCAGCCATTTTCACAAGCACCATCCACCCAGTTAATCCGACTCATTACATTGCTAGTAACGACAACAGAAGATGACTTCATTATTCGGTTGGTACGGTCCTCTCATAGATCTATCCGAAGCCCCTCGTCACATCGGTGAATTCGTTCAAGTTCTTGTTTTCGTTCATCGCTGTTTCCCCGTTCAGGTTTCTTTCTCATTCATTCTTTTCCCTCATCTTCGTTCCTCCAATTCTGATTCTTCTATTATTCGCAGTACAAATCGTCCAAAACCGGAAGAGACCTAACTCGAACCGACATTCAAGTTGGTGATGATACGACGCCGTATTTTGGCGTCTCTCTTTGGCAGACTCAAATGGGGTCTATGGTTTCAGCAGGAGATGTTGTTTTATTACAGAGTATATTATTCAATCTAGATTTGTTATGGGAATTTTGAAATTGATTTGAATGTGTTATGATTAATGTTAATATCGTTTTTCTGAAATGCGTTAGATTTTATGATTACTAAATATGGTGATGCTGTTGAGGCTAAAACTGTTCAGTGGTCTTCTTTGCTTTGCTTGGTTCATCCTCTCCAGTCACTTATTTCAAATGGTATGTACTCCTTACTCTGTTCACTCTTATTTTGCGACCACATGTTTTAATTTTTTGGTAAAAAGATAGCTTGTTATACGGGATTGCTTAGGGAGTTACTACAAAGACACGGACACTGGAAATGACACGAACACTGACGCGTCGATACCAATAATAATTTGAGAAAATGACATAATTTAATGTAATCATATATCAATGTTGTGTCTGAACTAACGTGTGTCCAACACCGGGACACACCTATTCCGAGGAGTGTCCATGCTTCATAGTTACCTATGTAGGAGGAAGGCAAAACTCACTTGAAAATTGTTTGAAACTCTATGTCACCTTCGGGAAGTAAAAACTCACGGTCCTCTTTATCACTATTGATAGGGTGACTTGGTTGGTGAATGTCTCAAAACTCAACTCATTCATTTTTCTTGGTTTGTTGCATTGACACTGATTAGGTGAATTTTAGGCTGTGGGCTTTTACTTCTTAGGGGTCTTGTTGATTGTTGTTAGAGTTTTGATGAATTTTAAGTGCTGGTCCACGGTAGAAAACACCTAGAAGAAAGGATGGAGGGTAAATTAAATACTCAATGTCACTTGCTTTTACATGCACATTCATTAGAAATCATGTAGGTATTGAAATATCAATAATTGATTTTCTCATTAGCGTCAATATCCAACTTCTGATCTCACCCTTGCCTCTCCCTCCGAGCGGAATATCCCAACTATTCTGTATCCAAATCTGGAAAAATGGATCATGGAAGATTTTTTGTTTTGAGATGCCGGTAAGGAACTGCCTATTACAAAAATGGGTGGCAGGGGAATGAAAGCCCTTCTCGATAGTAAAATTTAGAATTTTTTGAGAGCTAGGGGTCGGCCATCTATTCCTGCTTTACTATCTCCATTACCTATTGAGGTTACTTACTCCAGTGGAGGTAAATCTATGCTGGTGCTAGTTTAATGAATATATCAAAATATAACACTTCTGTTGAAAAGATAATGCTGGTTTTGAAGTAATGGACAATATTGTTTTTACTTAAGTGATATGTTTTCTTTGAAGGGACAGGAAATGATTTCAATCCTCAATACAATAAAAATATGATATTTACAACGAACTTTTTTTAACAGATGTTGAGGAGTTGATAATGGGTTGTCGTATTGGGATAACAGTGAAGGAGAAGCTAAGAAGGGTCATAAAGTGGGTGCGGCAGTCTCGGCCTGCCATTTGCAACATCAACTTGCAGTCTAGTAAAGTACTCTATATTTGCCTTTGTAGTCGTTTCTTGTATTATATGAATAATAAATAATCAAAGTCCATGTTTGCATTGTGTTGATTCTATGCATGCCTTATTGATGTGCTCTAGTCTCCTACAAAAATAGCAGGGTCTGGTTCGAACGGAACTTTCACCGGTGGAGCGGAAATCAGTAGTTCCAGCGAAGGTTGTGGCTCTCCTAGATCCATAATCGTGTACCTTTTCTCTTCCCCATTCAACATAGTTGAATCTCTCGATATGAAATTCAATGGTGATTCGTTCACCGCCTTCTCCAACCGTGCAGGCAAATAGGTGTTTGGCGGTTCTGGTGGAAGTGGGAATTCAACAGAAACCGCTTGGATTATTTGGATCTCGTTAGCCACCACATGAAGAACGGTGTTCGACGGCTTGGGTGGTGGTTCCAGAACAACCACTTGCTCTATTTTTTTCTGCATCTCACTCATCTTCTCTGTCGAAACCTTCACAGCAGTTTCAGATACCTTCACTTCTGTTTCCGGCTGAAACTCAGATTTGTTGAGGTGAGTTTTTTCTTTGACGTCGTAGAATCTATCGTTACCACCATCAGTTTGCAGTGGTTGAGGTGAGTCCCACGACCATGTACTATTATCGCTCCATTCCTCCTCTTCATGATAGTGGTACGCTCTTTCCCGTGGTCACCCCCGACGACGGTTACGACGAGCCCGTTCCTCTTGAATGAGCTCGCGAATCTGCTCCACTGTGATTGGTTTTCGTGAATGTTGTTCAACCACCAACTGACGAAGCTGCTCAACTGCAACTTCCGCTTTGCTTATCTGCTGTTCTAACGCATCAACACGATTCTCCAGTCTCTGATTGGATTGTAACCGAGGCTCTGATACCAATTGATAGGATCCATGGTAATAGGGTAGCTAAATAACAGATAAAACAGTAGGAAATAGAAGTGAAAAGTAATTCTTATTATTGGAAACAACTAGAGTTCGTGTGGGATCTAGCTCACAATACAAGAAGAAAGACTAAAATGAAAGGAAAATAAGCTGTAAAAGATAAAGGAGGCACTTCGAGAGGCCTTAGCTCTCCTAGGGTAAAATTCACCTCTCAAATCATGCCTACTTCCAGAGAACAATCCTTCTGCTTATATCATGACAAATCTGAATTCTCTCTCCTCTGCCACTAACCATGTGCTCTGACAAAACAGTTAGGAGTGGCATGCTCACCCACATGCACATGAGCGGAATGCTCACCCACACCCCTCTGCTTATGTGTTCTCTTGTATACTCTACCATAACTATCATTAATCTAGAACTCAACTTGGTGAAACTGTGATAGCAACAACTCTGAAGTACAATTGTACAATTTAAGGACATCACATGGCAGATTTGACATCCCAGCTATGTTTATTAATCTTGAACTCAACTTGGTGACTGTTTTTTAAACAAAAGTTAGAGTGCAAAAACATCACATGGCAGATTTGACATCCCAGCTACGTTCGCTGGCACCACAACGCCACCCCAAGGACATTAGACTCATCAGTGAAAAATGGCTAAATAGTCTAGAGGGCTTGTGTAACGGGATTGACCTCGGTACATTGTTGTCCGAGGAGGACAACCCTAGTCTTCTATTAGTCATATACAATTTACAAAGGAAACAATCTTATCAGCATGAGCCTGTAACACTCCTTGATGTTAGCTTATCTGTACCACCCATTACTGACAGTGAGAAGTCAGGCCAACATGATCAGCCAGTTAAATCACTCAACTAAACGAGTATCTGTTGGTCTCTCATTGCTCTAAATAATGAAGATAGCTGCTTTTAGACATCAGAGTGTCTTTGCAACTTGCAAGTACACCTTGCACCAGAGCAGTGATGAGGGATTCAACCAGCTAGGATGTCAAATTATTGAGTTCCATATTAGAACAAAGAGGATCTTGGGAGTCCGACAAAATTATTGTTAACACCTAACACACTACATCTTATGCTGTTTCCAAAAAAAAAAAAACTACATCTTATGGCTGGAGTTATGCTATTGGATTTGGTGTTATAAGCTGCTTTTATCACACAATAATATACAGTTTAGAGGAAGTTAGTACCTCTGTTGTTTGAAGATCAACACGACATGGTAGCAAATGTTATTTAAAGAGATAAAATGAGTACAAGTTTCAAATCTGTATACTTAAATCATCTCTTAAAGAGGAGTGAGGTTGTGTCCTTGTGTACACTTATTATTTTGAAACGTTAGATACCTTTTGTGTCCCTTATTGTGTTAGCTAGCAAATCCTTTCATTTTAATGTATCATGTTAACAGCCATTGCATTCCTATGAATGCTATCTATTTAATTGATTTTCATCAATAAGCTGATTTTGTTCACTTACAAAAATTACTCTGATCTATTGCTTTTACATGTAGTGTATGTTTTAGATTGATTAACGCATCTATGTAATGTACACAGCAAAATGAGTACTGTCCTAGAAACTGGACAGTTCATGAAGAGAGAGAGCCTCAGGACTGCTGTTCACTTATGGAAGTCTCTCACCTAACAACATCGTGCAATACTACTGTCCTTGCATCGATTTGTGAAATTGTTCCATTACGTACTGCAAGGACTCCTGGTGATACTGTGAAAGAGAATATTTTCCTCAGTAGAAGAGTTTGCAAAACTGAGGGTAAATCCTTGGTGGAAGATCTCTTATGCACTGGCTGCCAGCTATGTGGTTCACCTCTAGATTCAGAGTATGACTTTAGAGTTTAGATTAGAATTATGACTTAAGCCTTTATGCTTTCCATTATGATAAGTGGTAATTCTTTGCCTCTTTCAGATCTGAGCAAAATGCTTTTCCACTTGCTTGTTTGAAAAGTGCAAGCCGCCTTCATGCAGTATGCTCGATATATAGGCCTTTCATGGTAAATATAGATATCAGTTTCTCCTCACCAAGAATATATGTTATCATTTATTTGAATTTTGAGGATTAATGTGTGCTGCATTTAGTTATAGTTACGTGAAATTAGAAAGATAGTTTCTTGCTGTCAATAGTTTTGATAATTGAAACAAATAGTCTATTCATAGCCAAATCAATTACTGTAATTGTTATGCAACTTTAAAGTATCTGATATATCCCAAGTATAAGTAAATATGTATGTGCGGCCACTTTGTTTCGTAATTAGGAAATATGTATTTTTTTTTTTGTGCATATGATTTTTAACTGTGATATTCTTTTAAAATTGCAATCTTCAACATGCTTAACTTTGCTTGTTGATGCAACATTTTGCAGCTATATGTGTGGGACGAATCATATTTCATGCCAGTTCTTGTCAAGAATAAGGCCGCAGAAATCTTATTTGGAAACATGAAGGCTGAAAATGTCTATTCGAGTTATAGAGAACACATGCTTAACCAAAATCCTGGTCCCAAAAATAAAGGCAAGGATACAGTTGCCGATGGCAAACTTTCTAATGACCTGAGACTTTCTCAGGAAGGACTTCCGAGTGCCAGTACATTAGAGGAGGAGGAGGAGGATAAGAGCTTGGAATTGGAGGAAAAGCAACTTCATACTAAAGCATTCAACTTTTACCATGTCTGGTTAATTTTTGTGAAATTGTTGCTGAAACAAGGAAAGAATCTAAAATTTGAGTTAATTATTAATCACAGCTTAAATGTTGAAAATGGAAAATTTGAAATGGTTTCTGCAACATTGCCCTGTTTACAAACCAATTGATTTCAGCTGTTATGAACATTTACATATCCTTTTACTCCTTCCAAACTGCAAATTCTAGAATATAATCGTGTAGTTCAAGGTAAAAATGTAGTAGTATGTTAGTTGTTGAGTTTTCTCTGACTTCAGCTGTGTATAAGACACTTGCATATTGTATACGCACTTATTTTTTCCGTTGAATTCAATAAAATGAGAACGATTTTGTTCTTGACATAGCCTATACTGTTAATAGGTTCTGTCTATAGAAGAGACTTCTGTCTATAGAATGTAATAGGTTCACTCCAATCATGGCTCAACCAAGAACACCTCACTTGCAAGCCACTCACCAACAGAGTGAAATTAAGGGAGAGATAGAGAGGAAGGAGCGAGATGTACAAAATTTAGGAAAGGAGAGGATTTTATGCAGTACTTGCAGAATTCTCCAAGACAAGACATTTTGTTCCTAGAGCAACTAATGAGGGAGATTGGGGTGGCTGTCAAGTTTCTAGAAAGTTCACAATTGGATTTAACATTTTATTTGATCATCTGATTGGGGTGAGTATTATAAGTTTGTTGTAAGTTGGGTTAACTTTAGTTGTAAAATTAATTGCAGAGTTCTCTCTAACTTTAGTTGTATATAAGTCCCCCTTTGTACAATGTACAGACACATTTCACCTTTTCAATGAAATGTGAATGATTTTCTCCCAATTTTTTGTGGTTCCACAAATCCAATAGATTGAATTTAAATACAAGCTCAACCTCCTTATAAACATTAATACATCCAATCAATTTACCACTTATTGGTAAGTTGTGAAAGAAACAACTGTATTCTCTCAAGAATGTATTAAAACGAATTTGTTAGTTACTATATTCCCTACAAATAATTCTTTATGGTAATGAAGCTAAACTATAAAGAATCTAATAAAACCTTTTCTCCATTACTGTTAACTAGGAAAAGAAAGAACTTAAAATTTATGAATCTCTACTAAAAAATAAACTAAGAAACCTTTCTTAGCAAGTTATTCACCTTTTGTTTACACTGCTGGAGGATAAAGGCCAACGACAAACATAAATTGAAAGCACATTTGATCAAGCTACCAGAAAACTGCATTTTGTTTGTTACAATTATATCACCAAATAAATTTGACAACATTGATAACATCGATATATTAAGAGGCTATGAATCAGTATGTGTTTCATCCAACGAAATTTCAGTTGCAGCACTTTGAGCTTCTTCAAGTAGCTTCATCTGTCGCTCTGCATGTTCCCTTTCACACGCTGTAATTCCCATAATAATATCCAGCATAGTACCGGTAGTGCCAAAAAATACAAGGGGTGCGAGAGACTTGCGCTTTATTCCAACTGGAATTGCCAACAAAGCTCCTGCCACAGAGAATACCCAAGTGCCCAATGCACTGCAAATTTTCTATGTTCAGTAACATTGTGAACAAAATTCGTCTTTGAAAATGGCATTTGCAACATAACAGAAAGAAAAACAAACTTGAAAGGTAACAAAGGAAACAAATAAAATAAACAAAATCACAGAAGAATGAAAAACATCCAACAATTGAGTCAAGATGAAACCATTAATAAATATTATGGATAATCCTTCTGCACTGTGGCAGATATCCAGAATAAGCAAAGCATAATCAATTAGAGAGTAAACTACCCAATTGGTCATTGTCTCTGTAACTCGCTCTCAAATAGGTCCCCGACTATTTCAATATCTCAAATTAGTCTCTGTCTCTGTCAAATGTTTCTCAATTTGATCCCTTCGAGAACATATGTTTCACTCTGTCAATCAAATAAGTCCTTGTCTTCATCCACTTTTTATGAAAATAGTCTGTGACACTTTAAACTTACGTCATATTAGTCCCTATCTTTATCAATTTTTTTTTTATCAAATAGACACTGTTTTAAATTGACCATTGACTACATTGCACTTAAATTGTTTTATGTCAATTTGCACATGACACTTAACACTCTATGTCAACATATTTACTGGTGTTAGAAAACAGATGTCAAAAGAGGGACCAAATTGAGAAAAGTTTAACAACGACACAAACTAACTTGAAATATTGAAAGGGTAAGAGCTAGTTATAGACAAGCCAATTTATTCCCAATTAGAAGAGGCACCAACCTCACTCCAATTCTTAACACAGATCCACATGAAATGGAAACATTGGCTTACTGATTGAAAAATAAGAAAGTTTCTTACAAGGGGATCTTTCTGTTACCCCAAAGCACAACTCATCGGAGAATTTAGATAATTCTCTCTTCTTCTTTTTGGACGATAGACGAAATGACAAAGCCATTGAAAACTCACACACACAAAGCGCAGAGACCGGGTTCGAACCCGGTCATGGCGTCCGACACCAGCAATTTCGACATTTGTGCCGGTTGAGCTAGGATTTGTGGACATTCTCTTCTTCTTTTTCTAATAAGTCTAAACTTTATTAAAAAACAAGAACCAGTATAAGGCATACTAGTTCAAGAAAGTCATTGCATAATCCTAATGAACTGACTATATAGATGTAACCATTCTCTATCAAGCATTAAATTAGGCCCTAACAGGGAATCTAACACAGTCGTCAAAGAAAACGCCAAAAATACAAGCAACAACCACCAAAACAAAAGGGACAATTTTACAATTTGAAGTGCAAAAAAATAAAATAAAAATAAGAGAGGTTTTTATCGATGGGAAATGAAACTAACTTGGAAACAGAACAGTCTTCGAGATGTTTTACATTTTCTTCACCTCCCATTTTGGAGTCGCTTGGGTTTTGTGTAGAGCTGAACTGATATTTGGGGTTTGCTCCTTTCGTGATGGATCGTTAAAATTGGAACAAGAAGAAAATTAGAAGCGCGACTCAGTTTCTCTGCCGGTGGCTAAATCATCGATAACAATTAATCAATTACAATGAGTATTTTTTTTTAAAAATAAACTAACTTCGACCCGTGCGGTGCACCGGTCTAATTAGCCGTAAAATGAAGAAATAACATATAAAATTTTTAACAACTAAAACGTATATAAAAAAATCGAGTATCATTAAATATTAGTTCGACAATAAATTTGGATAAATGTTCATACAACAGAAATTATGGTATATTACGAAATACTTTTTTATAGACTACATTGGAAGTTTTATTCGTATTTTCACCGTCTTTGTCGATAATCAATATTTTTAATCATTCTTTTTAAATAATTGAAGTTGCAACATACAACTGACCATGTGAAAACACTGTCGACAAAATATATATCCCAACATGATGAAGAGATTGTCCCCGACTCTTATTATAATATAGTCGAAAAAATTAAAGGGATGCGGGTTCGATTCCCATGCGCTAGACAAATTTGTATATTTTTTTTTAATATAATGGACCACATGAAAAAAAAAAGAAAAATGAGAAAAAAAATAGGTTTAGGGTTAGCATTTCGGAGCAATTTTAGAATATAATAATAATAATAATAATAATAATAATAATAATAATAATAATAATAATAATATTAGTAGTAGTAGTAGGAAGCTCCTTGTCAAAATAAAAATAATTGTAGTAAGAAGCTAATAATAATAATAAATATTTAACATTGTGAGTTAAAGAATGTGGGTTCGATTATTGGTGAGGTATTTTTTAACATTTTATTTGAATTAATGTTATTAGGATAAAATGTGCGGGAAAAAAATTAGGGTTAAAAATAGCAAAACGGAACAAGCTTATATAATAATAGAACTTCGACCCGTGCGGTGCACGGGTCTAATTAGCCGTAGTATGAAAAAATAAGATATAACATTTTTAACACTAAAACGTATATAAAAATAGTCGAGTATCATCAAATATTAGTTTGACAATAAATTTGGATAACTGTTCAAAGTCCATAAATTATGGTATATTACGAAATACTTCTTTATAGGCTACATTGGAAGTTTTATTCGTATTTTCACCGTCTTAGTCGATAATCAATATTTTTAATCATTCTCTTTAAATAACTGTTGAAGTTGCAACATACAACTGACCATGTAAAAACACTGTCGACAAATGATATATCCCAATATGCTTAAGAGATTGTCCCTGACTTTTATTCATATAGTCATAGCAAAAGAAACAATTAAAGGGATGCGGGTCCGGTTTTCATGCTAGATAAATTTGTATTTTTTTAATATAATGGACAACATGAAAAGAGAGAAAAAATGAGAGGAAAAAAAAAAGGTTTAGGGTTAGCATTTCGGATCAAGTTTAGAATATAAGAGATATAATAATAATAATAATAAGGGTTAAATGGTGTTTACCCCCCTGCAAAGTAGGCGAGTTCTGAATTACCCCCCTGGAAAATTTTTCGTTTAGATTCCCCCCCTACAAAATATAATTTTCTGGATTCCCCCCTCAAATGACACAGTGGCAGACGGAATCTCCACGTGGCAGACAGAATCTCCACGTGGCGCTGCCACGTAGGAAATTTTTAATTAAAAAAAATAAAAAATGCCACGTCATTTTTTTTTTTTTACTCAAATTTTTTTTTTTTTTTTTTTACTCAAATTTTTTTTTTTTTTTTTAACTCAAATTTTTTTTTTTTTTAACTCAATTTTTTTTTTATCCCCTTTTAAAAAAAATTAGCGCATTTTAAAATATTAAAATTTGAGTTAAAGTTTTGTAAGATTATATTATAGATAAAAAATAAATGTTGAATACTATATATAATATATAAGTGACTCATAAAATAATGACTTCAAATTGCACCAACACTAATTGCATATGAGTATTTGTTAACATTGTAAATTCACTTTTAGATGATATTTTATGCACCCACATTCTTTAAAACAAATAAATTTTCACGCACCATTGTCAACCAACACTTTCTTCTTTTTTATAGAGTAAACAACACGGCCATGTTAAAGAAGAGAATCAGCGTGAGACATCCAATAAAAAAGAAGAAAATGTTGGTTGACAATGGTGCGTGAAAATTTATTTGTTTTAAAGAATGTGGGTGCATAAAATATCATCTAAAAGTGAATTTACAATGTTAACAAATACTCATATGCAATTAGTGTTGGTGCAATTTGAAGTCATTATTTTATGAGTCACTTATATATTATATATAGTATTCAACATTTATTTTTTATCTATAGTATAATCTTACAAAATTTTAATATTTTAAAATGCGTTAATTTTTTTTAAAGGGGATTAAAAAAAAAAATTTGAGTTAAAAAAAAAAAATTTGAGTAAAAAAAAAAAAAAAAAATTGAGTAAAAAAATAAATAAATAAATAAAAAATGACGTGGCATTTTTTATTTTTTTTAATTAAAAATTTCCTACGTGGCAGCGCCACGTGGAGATTCTGTCTGCCACGTGGAGATTCCGTCTGCCACTGTGTCATTTGAGGGGGGAATCCAGAAAATTATATTTTGTAGGGGGGGAATCTAAACGAAAAATTTTCCAGGGGGGTAATCCAGAACTCGCCTACTTTGCAGGGGGGTAAACACCATTTAACCCTAATAATAATTTGGAAGGACCGTAATCACCGTATTTTCAAAGCTGGTCAAGATTCTTTGGAGGCTATGGTGGAGAAGATCAAATTTCAATCATACTGTTGGCTTAAATCGTGCTATGTTCTATTTGATTATGATTTTTCTTTTTGGCGACAACATCCTTTAAACTGTAGTCAGGCCATTGTGTAGTAGTTAGAATTTTTTCTTTTGTTGGTTTTCTCGGCTACTGTTTGTTTGTTTTTGTTTAAACAAACAATGTTTTAGTCTCTGACAGGCACACATTGTGCTTGGAAGGACGATGATTATTTTAATATATATCCTCTAGTTTATTCAAAATAATAATAATAATAATAATAATAATAATAATATAATAATAGGCAGCTAATAATAATAAATATTTAACATGGTGAGTTAACGGTTGTGGGTTCGATTCTTGGTGATGTATTTTTTAACATTTTAGTTGAACTAATAATAATAATAGGAAGCTAATAATAATAATAATAAATATTTAACATGGTGAGTTAAAGGTTGTGGGTTCGATTTTGGTGAGGTATTATTTAACGTTTTATTTGAATTAATGTTAGGGTGAATGAAAGGGAAAATGAGCGCGAAAAAAATTAGGGTTTAGAATAGCAAAATGGAACAAACTTATAATATAAGAGATAAGAGATTATAACGATTTTCTAATAAAAATTAACTTCTCTTTTGATTCCTTAAAACTAATTTTTTTGTTGGCATGTGGTTAATTTTAATTTTTTTTTGTCTTAGATGAAGTGGTAATCCACTGAAATTAAACTCACATATAATTGTGAGATCCCGGGTTCGAATCCGGGACACAAAGTCCGGCCTAACAATTTCAACATTTTTGCTAGTTGAGTTAGGACTTAAGGGACAATTAAGTTTTAAATTGATCCATTTTATTAATTTTTAATATCTAAATTTATAAGGTAGATTTATATTGTAGATGGTCCACGATAGATTTCATTAAATTTTTTTAATTTGAACGGTTTGATTCTTTCAAAAAATATAAGGGGAAAATTGACTCACCTCCCTTCAAGTATGGATAAATAACACTAACATCCCCTCTAGTTTTGGAAAAAACAACAACCTCCCCTCACAAGTTACGGCATTAACGATTCATTTTGTTGTAGATCTTCATTCGGTTTCATATGCTTTTGAGGTCCCTTCCTTACTTCATATCATTATGTAAACTCGGTTAAGCGGCCACTCGCTATTTTTAATTTGTTAAATAACACAAAATTATATAGTCCAACAACAAGCACAAAATTATACTCACTATTTTCAATATCATCTTAGAACCTTGAAATTCCTGGAGGGACCTTGTACATATGAAAAGAAAGGAGGGTTAAAGTTTTCGGTCAAAAGAGATGGAGGTTAATTTGGAAGGGGATATATAGTGAATGTGTGATTTTAAAATATAAGGGTGGTCAATGTTTATTTAAAAACTAGAGGGGATATGTATGCTATTTAGTAAAACTTAAGAGGAGGTGAGTGTAATTTTCCCAAAATATAACTATTAGATTTTACGTAATAGCCTACTAAATCTAATGGTGAACCATCGCGACTAATTATTTTCACCTTTCTTCATCTTCTTCCCTTTTCTTTTTCTTTGTGTTCATTATCATTTTCATAAACTTCAAATAGCAAACCTATCATTTTTTAACGGAAGACATGTTCAAATTCAAACAAATTCACCAAAACTCATGGATGTTGCTAAAACCATTATTTACAAGTAATAGACTTGGTATTGAGAAACAAATTGGTGAGCATGTATTGAAGCTAACTAGCGTCCGCCCCGTGCGTTGCACGGATTTTGCGGAACGCTGTATATATTTGGCACAAACTTTTATTAGCGATAAAAAATATTATCTCCCCATCAATTATGAATTTTTATGAGTAATAATTTATAATAGTCATTTTAAAAATTTTATCGGTGTTCAAAATTGTCATTTCCTCGTGAATAATAATTTTTATGAGTAATAACTTGTAATAGTGATTTTGAGTAAAACAAAAATTGTAATAGTGATTTTAAAACTTTGCAAAAGTTGAAAAAATGCCAAACCGGTATCAATTCGAAAGAATGAAATTTGTAATTGGCCGAAAATAATTAGAATTTAAAATTCCTTTAATCGATTTAAAAGAATTGAAATTACAAAGGATGTTTGTGTTATTGTTACTATTATTTTTATTAAATTCAATAGATCAAATAAAATAAAGAAAGGAAGAATATAAATATTAAAAAAATATTTGAAAAGAGGTGTATATAGCAGAAACAGGGCCCAACCCAAAGGGAAAGCCCAAGGCGCTAAAAAAAAGAAAAACAACTAGGGGGACGATCTTGGCCGTCTGAATGATCTGATGGCCCTGTTTGGATCTTGGGAGGGTCTGATGCAATCAACAGCTGAGGGGATACGAATACGAAGCACCAGCGCGCACAGGAGCACGAGTACTATAAATACCCTCAAGCCAGCAGAATTCCTTCATTTTCAAATTTTTTTCTCTCTCTTCCTTCCCTTACCCTCTCTCTTCTCTCTCGATCTCTCTCCTCATCTGATGATGTTTATCGGTTTCTTCATCATCTCCAGCGAGATGCCGTCGTAGCATCCTGAATCTGGTGGCGTAGCCACCGTGACGGCCACCGCCGTACCTCACAACCACCGCGCCGGAACTCAAAATACCCCAAAAAACTCCAAATTTCTCTAAAAACACTTATTTAATACAACTAAACACGAATCCAACCCTAAAATAACCAAATCCTAAAATGAATTTGGGAATTCATTTTCTCTTCCTCCTTCTCCTTTCCTTTTTTTTTGTGCGAGGTTGCTCCTGATAATGGAGGAGGGACTATAAATTTAGGTTTTTTTTTTTTGTTTAGACAGATCTTTATTTTGTTTGTTGAGTTAATTTGATTTTTTCTTGTTGATATTTACCCTTTTATAAATGGAATTTTTTTTTATGATTTCCTTTTTTAGATGTTTCTTTTTTTTTTGTTAGGTCTAAATTGATTGATGCATAAAATAATTTCTTTTCTCTGTGTAACTCTCTTTTTGTGCAAAAAAAAAAATCATATACAGACTCTTTTTTTTTTCTTTCTATATTTTATGAAATTTTTGTACAAAAAAGATATCAACATATACATTTTTTTTATATATATACATTTCATGAAATAGAGATTTATGGCACAAAAAAATCAAATTATGCATAACAAAATGATTTCATGAAGTAGAGATTAATATGGATCTTCTCTAGACAATATTACAGAAAATCATCAACATATAAAGACAATACATTTCCTCTACAAAACCCATAAAGAAAAATTAAGTTTTGAACATCCTTGCCGCCACCGTGCCGAAAAATACAACCACAGTAATTTGTGTTGTCTTCTTCTGCACTTGACATACCTTCAACAACAACAACAACAAAAAAAATCAAAGTTTGAATATATATTTAGAGAGAGGGTTTGAAGAAAGTGAGTGTGTGAATGGTGTGGTTTGAATAAAGTGAAAATAGTGGGTTTGAAGAAAGTGAGTGTGTGAATGATGTTGATGGTTGATGGATTGGAAAGGGTTTTTATAGAGTATGGAAAACCACGGTGAAAGAGATGAATTAAATAGCAAACTGTTTTGATAGAAAACTATGGATAGGAAATGGTTTTGATAGAAAACCATGGTGAAACACTACACATGTTAGATAATAATTGAACCTATATGTCATGCAAAGAAGACACTTGTATAAATAAGCATATCAAGATGTCAAAGGATGAGAGGTGAGTAATTAGGGTTTGCTTAGGGTTTGATCATGACCACTCAAACAATCCATTGGCCAAGAATGAATTATGGTTTTGACTTAGGAGCTAGGGTTGAATTAGGGATTGCACTACCAACTTTTAGTATAATATATAGATATATAGATATAGATTATAAATACCTTAAAATCTATGTATGCTTTTCTGGGTTTTTTTTTCCATGTGATTTCTTGTTAGATTTGATGTTTAAATTTTTTTTCATTTTACAACAATACCATTTCTGATGGTTATTTTCTTCAACCCCTTTCTTGAAAGGTGGAAAAGAGAGAATATTGATAATTTTCATGAGACTGATGGTTTCGGTTGATAGCGGAGAATGGACTGAGGTGAGACGGCGACGTCAAAAAACATTGCCAGAGGCGGATGAAGCGCAAGACAGACCATGGCAGACCAGACAATTCCCAGCGAGGTCGACTTCCAAACACAGACAACATTCCTGTGACGATTGACATGCCTCGACAAATCAAAACGCGCGTGGACACCTTCAATATGAAAGACGCCAGACACGGTACAACAGAGGGCGATATCGCGAGTTCTGTTGGCAAGGATACAACCAGTATGCATCACGATATGTTTCTGTGCTTGGACATCACAACACACATTCAGTTTCTGCCTATGGACGATGGCAGCAGGCTTATGACGACTTTCGACGGCGATCAGAGGTAAGGGAGGATGGTTGGAGGTGCATTATTGGATGGAGTCGCGATAGAAGGACGAGGGAGATGAACTAGATAGAGTATGGCCACGGCAAGGAGCTTGGTGAGCATGGCGGGGGAGGTAACTTGGGTTTAAACCTTAAGCAATATGTTTCTTTCTATTTTACGAATTTTCCGGCAAAACTTTCGATTTTTTATCTTAGGAAATGATTTGAAGTTTGTGGTATGCTGGAGGATGTGTATGTAGCAAAAAACGAAACAGGTTTGGTGAACCTTATGGCTTTGTCAAATTTTCTAACGTTAGAAATGTTACCAAAATGACGAAATTCTTAAACCCTGTGTGGTTTGGTCACTTTTGTGTCTGTGGTAAAGTGGCCAAATTTGAACGGAATGACACGAAGGAGGATGGGATACCAAAGAAAGAAAAGGTTGGACTATTGAAGAGTCCCGATGAGGCTTTGAAGAAGAACAGTAATTAAAACCCCATGAGACATGCCGTGCTCACAGGTGATGACGCTCGTACAAAGTGGAAGGCGTAAAAAACGAATTCTGAACAGAAAGGAAATGGTCCTCTAGAAGGTGTGAGGGTGGGTGATATAGTAGTCACGCTAGGGGAACGAAAGGAACATGTCGTCCGAAACAAAGGCCAGAAGGAATGCGATGGACGGAGCTCTAAATAATTGGTTACGCTTGTTGATGCAGCCCACGAAAAGGAAAGTAACATTTTATTACGTAATTGTAAAACAAAATCGGACGACGTGCAATGGGATCATAATGGATTAGTGGCGACAGTTATAAATGGAGAGGCGATACATGTGGTGCAAAATAGATTAAGGGATGCATGATTTAATGATGTCATCATTCTCCCGATGAAGTTTGCCACAATGTTGACATGTTGGTTGATAACATTGCAGTTGAGCTGGAGGAAGCGGCGAACAATGCTTTCCATGGGAAGAGTGATGTAGAGTTCTCAGACAAGCAGGATGTCACGATGTCTGGCGAGGGTGCAAGTGAAGGGGAGGGTGAACGAACTGGAGATATCCTTAGCCCAATCTGTGACCAAGCCGAGGTTCACTCTACTATAAGGTTAGGTCCCGAAGGGGATGCTGGAGATCGGGATTTACGGACTGGCAGCAAGTCCCAACAATCAGAGCCTCAGGATTGTCCAACTACCCGGACAAGTTTTGGGGAATCCAGGCGGGATGCTGGAAACAAGATGCACAATAATCGAGCGAATTCTTGCCCTCCAGCGGCGAGCCGCTCTGTCATCTCGGGGCCTTGGAGCTTGGATTGGTTACATGATCATGATCATGGGGAAGCAGGGGTGATTTTTTCGGCACGGAAGAGAGGTAAGGAGGAAGGACGTCATGGGATGCGACACAAAAAGATGGGGCAGCTAGAACCCAAGAGAAGGAAAGCAGGAGGACTGCTCCGTCACCCGCTTCACAGTCTTAAAAAAAATGCTAGGTTCCCAAGGGAAGATCGCGTAGAGATGCTAAAAGTCTTAAATAAGAGTGTTCTCCGACGACGAAAGGGGGTTAATCGTTCGTGATCCAAGAATCGCCAAGCTACTTCAGAAGAATCTTCATCGTCGGATTCCATTAACAATGATTGGAAGAACTGGGTGGCTATGCAAGGAAATGAGCAGACAGTCATGGATGATGTTAAGGGGATCGATACATCCATGGGGGTTAAGTTTAAGGGGGACAATGCGAATATGTTTGATGTCCTCTCACGGGCGAGAAAAAGCAAGAAGGAGAGATCAGGACACCAGCAGGGGGAAGTCCGAAGGAGAAGGGATGTTAGGCCTGTGTTATTTTAGTTGGGGGGGGGGGGGGGAGTGTGTCTGATGAAGATCATTTCTTGGAATGTTAGAGGCCTGTGTGGTTTAGAGAAACGAAAAGAGGTGCTTAAGTTGGTGGGGGACCTGAATCCTCTTATCCTCTGTCTTCAGGTGACAAAGTTGCAAACTTGTGAGGATTTTCTTTGCTCGACTCTTTGGGGGAACCCACCTCATACCTTCTCTTATCGCCCTTCGGTTGGGGCGTCAGGGGGGCTGTTAACTATCTGGGATTCCTCTGAGGTGGAAGTTTGGTCGACTGAGAGCCGCGATCATGTTCTGTGGTGTCACGGTCGGTTTACTAAGTCTAGAGAGGATTTTTCTGTGGCAAATGTTTATGCGCCCTGCGATGATGGGGCGAAGCAAGGTCTATGTGAATCACTTTCTGCCCTGATTCAATCTTTGGGGCGGCGGAGGGTGTGCGTTTGTGGGGATTTTAATCTGTTAAACAAGTGGATGAACGTCGCTCTTCTCAGGGTGGGTCTCGTTCTCTGGATCATATTCCTTTTAACCATTTTATTGATGACAACAACTTGATTGATCTTCCCTTGAGTGGCCGTAAGTTTACTTGGTTTAAAGGGGATGGTCTCTCGATGAGTCGTCTCGACAGGTTTCTGTTGACCGAGGAGTGATGCTTGGCCCAACTACAAGCAGACAGCTAGTTTGAGGAAGACTGGTCCTGACCTGACCATTGTTTACTGGTCCTGTCCGCGAATGAGGAAGACTGGGGACCCCGCCCCTCGAGGATGCTTAAATGTTGAAGAGATGTTCCTGGCTATCAGGTGTTTGTGAAAGATAAGTGGAAATCGCTTCAGGTCGATGGTTGGGGTGGTTATGTGCTAAAGGAAAAGCTTAGGATGATTAAGGCAGCTCTGAAATATTGGCATACGACTCACACCCAGAATTTACCGACCCGAATTGAATCTCTGAAAGTTCGGCTTTCAACCCTAGACCAGAAGGGGGATGAGGAGGTTTTATCGGAGGCAGAAATTGTTGAGCTTCATGGGGTCTCGTCTGATAATCACTCGCTTTCTCGTATGAATGCTAGTATCAGTTGGCAACAGTCCAGTTCGCTGTGGCTCAAGGAGGGAGACACAAACTCTAAATACTTCCATTCGGTCCTTGCGGACCGTCGTTGTGGCAATGCCTTTGATTGATTCAAGCAGACGAGGTTACTCTGGAGGGAGTGAATCCTATTCGACAGGCTGTATTCTCACATTTTGCGTCTCATTTCAAAAGGTTGAACCAGTTGGAGAGTAGTACCTTAACCAAACCTTTCTTGGAGGATGATGTGAAAGCAGCTGTGTGTGATTGTGATAGTTATAAGAGCCAAAGACCAGATGGGGGAAATTTTGGTTTCATTAAAGACTTTTGGGTTGAGCTCCGGGGTGATGTTATGCGTTTTATCTCTGAGTTTCACAAGAACGGCAAATTGACTAAGGGTATAAATTCTACCTTCATCGCACCGATCCCTAAAATTGATAGTCCTCAACGTCCTAATGACTTTCGGCCTATCTCGCTTGTGGGGAGCCTTTATAAAATCCTGGCGAAAGTCTTAGCGAACAGGTTGCGTTTAGTGATTGGTAGTGTGATTTCCGAGTCCCAAACTACGTTTGTGAGGGATAGGCAGATCCTTGATGGAATACTCATTGCTAAGGAGGTGGTGGATGAGGCGTGGAAGTCTAAAAAGATCTTATGTTTTTTAAGGTGGATTTCGAGAAAACCTATGATTCGGTGGATTGGGGTTACCTGGACGATGTTATGGGGAGAATGTCATTCCCAGCCCTGTGGCGGAAATGGATTAAAGAATGTGTATGCACGGCTACTGCGTCAGTTTTAGTCAACGGAAGTCCTATTGACGAATTTCTGCTTGAGACGGGCCTTAAACAAGGAGATCCGCTATCCCCTTTTCTTTTTCTTTTGGCTTCCGATGGATTGAATGTGTTGATGGAGGCTGCGGTGGCTCGTAATTTATTCACGGGGTATGTGTTGGTGAGCGAGATCCTGTTTCGGTGTCGCATCTTCAGTTCGCCGACGACACGCTCTTGTTGGGAGCAAAAGGTTGGGCGAATGTCCGTGCTTTATGTGTTGTTCTTGTGCTTTTTGAGACCATGTCGGGCCTGAAGGTTAATTTTCATAAAAGCATGTTGGTTGGGGTTAACATTCCTGATTCCTGGTTAGGCAAAGCTGCGTCTGCTCTGTGTTGTAAAGTGGGAAAAATCCCTTTCTTTTATTTGGGTCTTCCTATTGGGGGTGATCCAAGGCGTCTGAGTTTTTGGAAACCTGTGTTGGCTCGTTTACGAAATAGATTGTCTGGGTGGAAAAGCCGCTTTCCTTTGGTGGTCGTCTGGTTCTGCTAAAGTCTGTCTTGATATCTCCTCCTGTCTATGCTCTTTCCTTCTTCAAAGCTCCCTCAGGTATCATTTCCGCTATTGAATCTCTTTTTATTAATTTTTTTTGGGGGGGAGGGGGATTGTGAGGACTTTAGGAAATTTTCTTGGGTTAGCTGGAAATCTATTTGTTTACGTAAGGAGTGTGGAGATTTGGGGGTCAGGCAGGTGAGGGAGTTTAACTTGGCTCTGTTAGGTAAATGGTGCTGGAGGTTGCTAGTGGATAGAGAGGGGTTGTGGTGTCGAGTGTTGGCAGCTAGGTACGGGGTGGAGAGAGGTAGACTTCGGGATGGAGGGCGAAGAGGGTCTGTGTGGTGGAGGGAGATAGCGCGTATTAGGGAGGGTGGTCAGCTAGGGGGTAGCTGGTTTGGAGAGCATGTTTCGAAAAGGGTGGAGGATGGGTCAGATAGTTTTTTCTGGACTGATCCCTGGATGGAAGGGATTCATTTGTGTGAGCGGTTTGGACGTCTGTTTGACTTGGCGGGGAACAAACTTTGTACGGTGGCTGAGATGTTTTCTCTAGGCTGGGGGGCGGATGGGGATGCGTGGGAGTGGCGGAGGAAGTTGTGGGAATGGGAGGAGATGTTGAGGGAGTGTCAGACTTTACTTCTTAACCTTTCATTGCAGGCACAATCTTCAGATAGGTGGCAGTGGCAGCCTGACGCTGATGAAGGCTACACTGTTCGGGGAGCATATCAGCTCTTGACTTCTCAGGCCTCAGCTACTATGGATGACGCAGATAAACTTATTTGGCATTCCCAGGTTCCGTTGAAGGTCTCCATCTTTTCGTGGCGTTTATTGCGTGACAGGTTACCCACGAAAACAAACCTAGTTGCGCGTGGCATTTTATTTCCTGTAGTTCACTTCTGCGTTTCTGGTTGTGAGGCGGCTGAGTCGGCTCATCACTTATTCATCTCTTGCAGTACCTTTGGATCCCTTTGGACATTAGTGTACTCGTGGATTGACATCACACTGGTGCATTCCACCTCTATACGTGATCATTTTGTTCAGTTTACATGTTCAGCAAGTGTATCTCGGGCGTGACGCTCCTTTTTGCAGCTCATTTAGCTTGTATGTGTGTGGGTTGTGTGGACGAAAAGAAATCACCGATTATTTCGAGGCTCAACAAGCAGTTCCCTTCAGTTGTTGGACAAGATCAACCTTTTCTCCTTTAGGTGGTTGAAGACGACGAGTGTTACTTTAGCTTCAAACTACCATAGTTGGTGGTCTAGTCCTTTGCTTTGTCTGGGCCTTGTATGATTTCTTTTTCTGATTACCTGTATGTGACTTTATGTAGACCATTATAGTCTATCTCGGTACACCTTGTGCTGAGGAGACTGCTTTATTAATATATTCCATTTTGGCTGGTTCAAAAAAAAATAATATTAATTTAACAAAAATATGACACTTTTTGGAGACCAAAATATGACACATTTTTTATAGAGATAAGAAAAATTATAATTTTTATAAAAATCAAAAATAGATTTAACATAATTTTTTTAAAAATATACAATATAAAAATTATTAAAAGAATGTTTAAAAAAAAATTAGTAAAAGAAAAAAACCTAAAACAAACGGCACATTGAAACTCTAAAAAAAAAATTGTACCCAAAAAAAAAAAAACTCTAAAAAAAAAATAAAAATTGGCACATTAAGTGAAAACAAACGTTGATAAAAAAAGAGTGAAAAAAGGATTTTTTTTTTTAATTGTCCCTCAAAAAAATAATTATTACAACAATGCTCCCTCTTTCAAAAAAAATTGCCGTAATGACCCACTTTTGGGACAACTTCTAACATGTGGTAGGAGGAGGAGAATGGCTACACTGCCAGTTCCATCATGCATGTGCAAGTGGCGACAGTGACAGTGTAGCCATTGACTCATTATTTTTATTTTTTTCATTTTTGCCCTGAAAATGACATTTTTTTGTTTTTTTTAAAAAAATCTTAATAAATATAATTAATAATTAAAACAAGACTTAATTGTAGTTCGGGTCCCCCTATTTTCTTCATTTTGCAGTTTTGGTCCCCCTATTTTAAAATTCGACAGTTTTGGTCCCTCTATTGTAATCTTTTACTATATGATAAGAAAATACCAAGATCGGTGAAATTGTAAGAAAAATCCTTTAAAAAATTGATTCAAATCATGTTTTATCACCATATTTTAGACAAAATATGGGTTTGGGGACCAAAACTGTCGAATTTTAAAACAGGGGGACCAAAACTGCAAAACGGTGCAAATAGGGGAATCAAAACTGCAATTAAGCCAAACAATTATGATAATTTCGTTTTTAGTCCCTGAAGATTTTTTTCACACTTTTTAGTCCCTGAAGTTTTTCCAACCAGTGTTTTTAGTCCCTACTTTTCATTCAACTCGTGCTTATCATTCGAAATTTTAAATTTTTTTCCGCGGTCATGTTTAATACATTATATGAATCTCTCTTACAAAAATTTAATTTATTTTAACAAGAGATGAATTAAATATGAATTTTTTAGTTTTTTGCACATAAAAATTCATAAACAATTCATCTTATGTTAAAAAATTCTAAAACTTTATAGGAGATGTTCTTATAATATTATAAACATGAATACAAAAAATCATTCAAAAATTTGAAAGTATACAAGAGTTTCATTAAAAGCAGGGACTAAAACCACTGACAGGAAAAACTTCAGGGACTAAAAAGTATGAAAAAAATCTTTACGGACTAAAAACAAAATTATGGGGACCAAAAACATATTTAACCCTAAAAAAAATTATAGTAGACCCGCTCTATGTAATTTTATAGTACTCAATGCAAAAAATGGTGCAAAAATTTTATTCATACGCCGTGTAGCCAAGTTACAGTTTTTTTTCCTATGTCGAGCAAAAAATAATTAATACTAAATTTCCCTCAAAAACTAATAATTAAAAAAAATTATGATAAAAAATTATAGTAGACCCGCTCTATGTATTTTTATAGTACTCAATGCAAAAAATGGTGCAAAAATTTTATTCATACGCCGTGTAGCCAAGTTACAGTTTTTTTCCTACGTCGAGCAAAAAATAATTAATACTAAATTTCCCTCAAAAAATTATAAACTAATAATTAAAAACAATTATGATAAAAAATTATAGTAGACCCGCTCTATGTATTTTTATAGTACTCTATACAAAGAATGGCGCGAAAATTTTATTCATACGCCGACGTAGCCAAGTTACAAGTTTATTAGCGAAAATGGCGCGAAAATTTCTTCCTAACTTGATACTATGTTTGCATTCCTTAAGAACAGACATGTCAAAGTAACTACTCTTTCATATTTTCTTGTAAGATGTTGATTAAGATGTCTTAAAAAATGACTTAATGTTAACATAACAGCAAGACGTCTCCTTATAGGTAGGTACTAGAGACACATAGTAAATGTCATGGACTAAGATAACACTAAGTGACTTATTCTCATGTGGTAGTGGGTTTACTACTTTCTTCTGTATTAAATCATATTACATTAAATCAATACCAATTTCAAATTATTTGTTCTCTATTTTATATTCTCCTGTTTTCCCTCGTAAGTTCTTATAACTTCATGATAGTGAATATCCAGAATCTTGAACTTGCTACTAATTTGTATTGTTTTATTGAATGCTAATTTGTTTGCAGATACCATGATAAAGAATTTAGAAGACATGTTAACTTCAAGTGGATTGGCTACAGAGAATTTGAACTCAGAGTTGGGAGAACTTCATCTTCAATTAAAAGTCAAAAATGAAGAAATTACACATTACATAGCCACTCACATAAGTTTAACCGCTGCTGACAGTAAACTTATAGAAACTAGAAATCAATACAATCAAATAGTAGAGAATAAGCAGTTCGAAAATGTCAAAGCATTTAAAAGAAATATCTCAGAGAAATGATCAGGTGTTGCATATAACTAGAAATAACTGGGTATCTATCACAGGTGTTTGATTTACTATTCAACTATTACATATGAATTGATTTTTCTAACTTCACAAATTTTTTGTCGGAATCAATTTTCCAAAATCAATTGACTCAAAAAATCAATTTTGCTCACCAGAAGCAAACATACACAATATTAACCGTTCACACAATTCATTTCCTCTATTTCAAACCTCATAACAAAAATCAATTTCTCAAAACAATAATCAACATAAGTAAAATCTCTTTAAATTAATAATGTCAGGACAGAGAGTTAGTAAAAAATACAATACAACTTTATGATACAATACAAAAATACAACACCTGAGCTATTGAATGCAATAAGAAAAGTTAGAGATGAGCTCCAAATGGACTTGAACTTTAAAGGAAAACAGACAACTATTGAATCATATTTCAATAGAGTGTAAGATATTTTTTTTCAATTTCTATGAATTATTAATTTATGATTTTCTTGGGACCGAAAATTATAAAGGGATCTCCTGAAAAATTATTATCTTATTATTTTATCGAATTTTTCAATTTTTTACATCGACCCAAGTCGGGACCGGACAAATTTATTATTTTAGAGAGTTTATTAATTTACAGAGTATTAATTTAAAGAGATTTTACTGTGTACCTATATAGGGCCCGTTTGTTTGAGATTTTTTTTCAAAAAAATCTATTATTTTTATAAAAAATCACTTTTTTTATTTTAGTGGTGTTTGTTTCAGATTTTTTCAAAAATCATTTTAGTAAAAAAATCTATTTTTTGTTCAAAATGAAAAGCTATTTTCCATAGCTTTCTTCAAAATCTATTTTTTTGAAAACTATTTTCTAATAAAATAGATTTTTATGATTGTAAACAAACACAAAATAGCTTTAGATTTTCTTCAAAATCTCTACAAAAAAATCTATTTTTTTTAAAGCTTAAACAAACGGGCCCATAATCTAGGGTATAAGTTAAGCCATAACGCCGAACTTTAAGAACGGTCTCTGACGCTGCTGAAGCAAGACGCGTATTTTAGATGCATCAGCGTCGGTTAAGGAAACAACGGCTTGGTGCCACACTGTCGTTCCTATCTTCTCTGCTGCCATCGCCTTGGAACCCATTGGGATAATCATAGAGAATATGAATATCTTGTGTTTGTTACATGGAAGACAATTTTTTATAACAATATTTAGAGTGGAATCTCGAAATGTGCATCCACCCTACTATTTACTTCACAATAAGAATTGCTAATTGTTACAACCTAATCATATCTCAACATCTCCATGATGTTTTGCACTTGTGAACCAATGTGTAACTCTACTTGATGATACTCACACATCCAAGCTAGCCTCAATCCCTCATAATTTTTCATTTGATCTAATAGTAAAATTTATTGATCTAAGATAAAAACTAATTTGTACATATTGTAAACTTGTTTCACGTGAGAACTATAAAATAATGGTACAACCATAGAATAATCTTTTATTATTGCAAAAAATTCACATAACGATATGATGGTGGACTGAAGAAGCAGTGCCAGTAACACTTGATTAGGTTTTGAGTTCAAAACATTGGATAACATGATCACCAACACTAAATCAGCTCACCACACTCCAAATGTTTGCAAGTTTGGAAAAGAGTAACGTCTGATCCGCTGATTGTAAAAATAAGAGGAAAATTATTTTTTTGATGTTGTCATGAAAGAATCACCACAACCACACTTGCTATTGGCGTTTGGATTGTTGAAAACGAACTCAGATCTGCCAAGAAATAATATTTTAAACAAATGCACTCAAAAGAAAAAAGTACAAGCAAATAGCAGATCATGCACATGTAACCATACACTTGTATTCTTGCCATGTTAATATTCATGTCATGTATTAATCGAAATCTTCCCTTTTCTACAAAGGAGGTCTAACACCAAGCATAGCATAGCATATTCATCGACTATTTCTAACACCAAGCATAGCATAGCATACAAGTTGTTATACGTACCATATATCATGAGTATTTCATCAAAAGCTTCCCTTTTAGTAATACATATTCATATGCAATACCCAAATACCCAATATTTTAATAAAATCCAATATAACCGAAATACAAATTCATTCATATATCTTCACCATAAGGCCATAGTAAAACATTGCAGTATCAAGTTAAATAATGGTCAAAATGTGCATGAAGTTTTCCCATTAGACAACAGATCTAGCTCATAAACACTAAATAATAAGAGTTGTATAAATATAAGCATGATTATTCACAGTTTGTAGGGAAGGAGAATTGGCAAAACTTAATCCTGGTAACATAGGGGAACATGAATAATTGCAAATTTGCAACAAATTAAGCTTAAGATTCTAAGTCACTTCATATCAACATCAAAACATGAAATTATGAACACTTTTAAATTTCAGACAACACCAGTAAAAACTATCCAAACAAGAGGATGGATTCATCCAAGAGCAACAGAGTGAATACTAAACAGACATAACAATTTTACTTACATAAGATTCATTACTGTTAAAAATCCAAATGTCTATGAATAAGCTTCTTTTGGATTCAAATCGACGGTTTATAATCAAAACTACAAGATGGGCATATATAGTCTAACTAAATGAAACATTTACCTTAGTTTGTCATCAACGAAATCTATCTTGGTTCTAATAAGATGGAAAAGAGCGTTGGCATCAATCAATATCTTAACACCCTTATCTTCCACCAATTCATCAAGTTTCCCTTTTTCATCTGTCAAAGCAACGGAAAATCTAAATCAACAAAATTCAAAGCACACTTTATTTCATCATCTCATATGTAATATGCATCAGTTTTCTAGAAATATAACTTTCACACACCAAGAAATTCTAAAAATAAGGCAATGCTAAATAGTGCCCCTTAAGAACTAAATTTAGAAGGTTTGTATTGGAAATGGTGTAGTTAACACAACAAAAGTCCAAATCTTAGAGTTTTCAATGCATAACTTTTACTTTATTTCTATTTTTAGTTCCTTAACTAGTGCCCCGGGGGCATTAGTTAGCAAGACCCTAAAAATAAAACACGCTAATTACGAATCAGTCAATATATTTCAAACAACCAATTCAACTAATTCAGTAACAAAAATGACCAAATTTATATCCAAAACCACCAATTTCATCTTGCATCCGATTAATATAAATAATAAATCAAGTTCATCATAAATAGATACCTAACGAAACAAACACATAATGCTTCGTGATGACTTTTCTAACAACTACAAACAAAAACACAGTGTATGTTTGGTTCCACTTTTAGAGGAGTCAAAATTGATTCTAGAGATTTAGAATTAATTTTAACATGTTTGATTTCTCCGATTCTACTTGAAGCTGGGCATTGTAGGCTTCCGATTTAATTTTTTGTTTTTTCAAATGAATCAATGTAGGCTTCTAATTCTAAAATTGATATTTAAACTCAAATTTATCGTTCAACTCACAATTACATATGAATTGATTTTTCTAATTTCAACTAATTTTTTGTCGGAATCAATTTTCCAAAATCAATTTTGCTCACCAAAACCAAATATACACAAGATTAACCGTTCACACATAATTCATTTCCTCTATTTCAAACCTCATAACAAAAATCAATTTCTCAAAACAATAATCAACATATAACAATAATTAACACAATATTGAAATAGAACGCAAATAACATACCTGCATAATTTAGGGTATAAGATAAGCCATTACAACCGCGAGCCTTAACGCCGAACTTTAAGAACGGTTTCTGACGCTGCTGAAGCAAGACGCGTATTCTAGATGCAGCAGCGTCGGTTAAGGAAACGGCTTGGGGCCGCACTGCCGTTCCTATTTTTTCTGCTGCCATCGCCATCGCCTTGGAACCCATTGGTGTAATCGTTGAGAATGTTATTAAATGTTCAGCAAATTGTTTGCCCCCAATCTAACTTTATTTTTCAGCACTGTACATTAATTAAGAAAAATTAGGGGAAAAAAAGCATGTTGATTAGGGAGAAAATTAGAAGAAGCGCGTAAATTAGGCAGAGAATACACAGAAATTGTTGTTACCTGAAGCGCTTGGTTGCAGAGAACGGAGACAAAGAATGTTCGAGAGAGAACTTATTCTGAATTCGTGGAGGTCACGGGCCCAACGAAAGAAGCGGTTTGACGGTTATACCCCTGCGTGAGTGAATTGGATTCACTGCATTCATTATATACTAAGCTAAAACATATCATATTCAACTAAATCATACAAAGAAAGAATAATGGGCAATCCGGAACTACAAATATCATGCATATAGGTCTATCCCTAAATTTAACTAAAATATTGATATAATAAAAGCGAAAAAAAATTATATTGTTCGTAATTTTATGTTATAACATATAAGTTGTAAGTAACAAGTAGAAAAATATAGTTTGTGACATTTTTGAGTTTATGTATCTTCTCTATGCAAGTAATGCAACCAAAATCAAATTCAACCGGTTCTAATCGCCATTCTTGCTCCACACACACCTCAAATCTATAAAATAAACACAAATGGTAGTATTTAATAAGAACTTCAATAGTGTTGGCCAAAAAATTAAAAAGAACTATAACAGTCCAAACCAATATTAGAGTACAACCAAAAATCAAATATCAACCGATTCAAAAACAAAATAGTAATGTATATAATTAACTAATTGAAAACTGATAGAAAATAGTCATGCTTGGTTGATGTCTCCATTGTAACACTTGAAATCCCTTTATAGGAGTTGTTTTTTATAATTAGGACGTTTAGACTAAATTTTTATTTTTAGAGAAAAGTTAGATTTGAACATTTTTTATAATTTGTAAGTGATAAAATTTATAATTAATTATATATATTATATAAAAAAGACGGGTCACGGGCCAACCTGCGAACCCACGGATTTAACCCGCATAACCTGCGGTTTTAACGGTCCAACTCACACGGCAAAAATATAAACAGACCAAAAAAAATTGATCTTAAGTCTCCGCGGGCTGCGGGTTAAACGGGTCAACCCGCGGACCTTGACCCGTATACCCAGCTCTAAGTATTAACTATGTTAAACCCAAACATAACACACATGTAAAAAAAACACCACTAGACTACTTGCACAGCATTTAAAATCCCTAAAACGCAAATGCTACACTAAATAACACAACAATTTCTATTTGGGTTAGGTTATTCCAAAATCCCCATTTTCAGCTTCTTTTAAAAAAATATTAGTAAAAAAAATCAACATATTTTATATCTCAAATTATTTTAACTATGTAATAATAATAATAATAATAATAATAATAATAATAATAATAATAATAATTAAATAAATATTAAAAAAAATCCAAATCTTAGAATCAATAATCTATAATAATAATATCACTAATAATTTAATCTCTTACAAAAATTGTTTTCCGAAGCAGACGATTGAAGGAAAAATTATCTTTTGGAAACGGAGGTAAGATGTAAATATTTGATCAGTTGACAGTAATGAGTCAGCAGAGGTAAGATCAAACACAAAAGGGAAGTAAAAGTAGACAGACAATCCCAATTTATACTTATGTGTCAAAGAACAGTGCCCATACAGTGGCAGATGAAGCTGCCATTTCTGTCAAATGGGTCTCGACTGACATAATGGAGCAGGCTCACATATTAATCTTGTTATTTAGATTCAAGATAAAGAAGATGAGACACTGCAAATCTGCCCACTGAAGTTAAATATTGATCAAATAGACCAAGCCCGTCGCTATAGGCAAACATACTGTAATTCTTAAATAGAAGATGACCACTATTTTCATTCTCAAGCCTGTGTTAGTCGAGTTGTCTCGGTAAATTTTACAGAAGTTGGCTACTTTCAAACTTGAGGACAAGGTTGCTTTTGAGCTTTGAAGGGGGGTGGTATTTTTGGATAAAGAATAAAGGAGAAATAGGGTTGTTAGGATTAGTTACAGTTAGAGGGAATGTCATATATAAAGAGGAAAACAAGGATAAAGGAGAGAATCATGAACATTTGATAGTTGTACGTTAAAGAAGTGATTTTATTGTGATGGGGAGATCTCCTATTCACAATCATTCATTCAATAAAATTATGCTTTTCTTATGATTCTTTCTATCAATTTTCATTTTCTATCTCTGTTCCTAACAGTATATCATTATTTGCAAAGGAAGAACAATGTAACATCAAAGACAATCAATGATATCAAATTTAAGACCTGAACACCAAAGAGAGGCCAGAAAACCCCTGTTCGATATTGTTATCAAATTTAAGAGCTTAGAAAAATGCTTGATACTAATCAAGATTTTAGCCTTCCCCTCCTCGGGATCCCTGATACTAATCAAGATAAATTGACCTGAATAATTTAAAGGGCACACCCCAAATAACTGCCTCCAAGTTGGAATCCACTACTTTCTCTTCCTTATGACAACCACCTTCCCCAACAAATACTACCTAAGCGTTACTGTTAAATCATGGAAAACAACGGAACTACTAACTGAGAGATGTCATAGTTTATGCATCTCCAAAATTCCCAGTATACCCAATAAAAATGAAAACAACGTCCACAGCCTTTTAAGTTAAAATTGAAAACCCTAGTGGTAGAGATAAGCCTAGTGCACTCCTATTTAACTAACCTGTTTCATTTTCAGCCATTTAATTGCATATGATTATTAACAACTAGAAATCATAGGTGATTATGTTTCTAACAATTTTATTCACAAAGACCCAAGATAAGAGGATCTATTCAAGATAAAAACATATTTTAATTTCATTGACCATGATGTTCCTATGCATATAAGATGCATCTAAAATCAGCAAAGTTTAAGAATAATAATGCAAGATTGCAACCACTTGTTAAACATTGATGCAATTTTGCCCAAAGACCTCAACATCGAAAACTGAAAAACCAATGATAAACTATGAAACATGAACACTGACACGGACGGACACTGTCAACACAGATGATAATTTGAAAAAAATGACATAGTTCAATATAATTATATGCATCGGTGTCAACAGCACTTAATCCAAAAAGTGTCTGTGTTTCATAGGTTATGAACATTTGAAAACAAAATTAAGATAAATTTCATAAAATTTGAAGAAACATTTATCAGGATGATGGTCCTCGAGCTATAAGATTTTCAGCAACAATAAAAAATTCGGAATTCCAAAGTTTAATTAGTTAAGAGCTTCTTTCTTTCTTTATTTTTTTTTTTGACAAAATTTAAGAGCTTATTTTGAATATGAAATTCATGTAAACAGAATTTAAAATAAAAATAAATAAATAAATATAAAATAAAAGAAGAAAAGGATGGAATCTAAAAACACCAGATCAGAGATTCTATATAAATATAAACTAAGGTACAACCGCAGAATCAAACCTAAATCAAAAATAAATACAAACAAATTAAAATAGAAGAATTAAATAATTGAGAAGATGATGAAGATGATGATACCTCGTTCAATGTAAGCCATGGAAGAAAGAAATTGCTGCAATTGAATCGAAAAAGGGGAAATTGGTGATATCGTTTTCTATATTTCTACGCGGTTATGGAACCAGAGAAGACTGTCTTCTCCAGTTCTAACGCTGTCAAAATGGGCACCCGCCAAATTTCGGGCCGGCTTCGGGCAGTATCGGGCCGGGCTAAAAAGCCCGGATGAAAAACGGGCTCGAAAAAGTATAACCCGAGCTCGGCTCTATTTGGGCTTCGGGCTAGCACGCATTTTTTTTATTTTTTAAATAAATAAATTGAAAATGGCAAAAAAATATTTTTTTGTTTTGTTTTTAATCAAACAAACTTACTGCATTTCATTAAATACTAAATGTTTAATACATAAGGGAATATTCTCAAATCTATGAAAGCAAGACCAAGAATTGGCCATCATAACAAGATGACATAAAACCAAGAATATTATGAACAATTGAAAGAAACTCAGAATTGCCTCTACGCTTCATATGAATGACATCTATCAATACTTTCGAATCACTTTCAAATTGAACTCGATCCAATCCTCTATGTCTTGCTTCTTCCATTGCTAAAAGTAAAGCCCATGCTTCTCCTTCTACAGATGAAATCACAGTTTGCTGCCATTGTGTCATACCAGCCATGAATTGACCACTACTATCGCGAAAACATAATCCCACTGAGGTCCTTCCTGAGCCAGACACAAAGACAACATCAACGTTGCATTTTACCCAGCCTAGAGCTGGTTTTTCCCACCTTACCAGATCTGCTTCTGTAGTCCCGCTCACACTATTACTCTGTAACTTATGAACTGAGTACCAATCATTCCAAACATCAAAAGCATATCTTCCAATTTGGCTTGGCATCTGGATATTATCATTTCAAAACTTATCATTACGATTGTGCCAAATGCACCAGAGTAACATAGCCACTCTACCAACTGTATCACTACTTTCATTGCTGCACACAGCGAAAATACGATCCACAGCATTATTTTGTTGGTACGCAACATTATGTAAGACCGACGACAGACCAGCTGCACACCAACTATCTCGGGCTACTGCACACCTAAAGAATATGTGAAGCTCATCCTCAATCTCCTCATCACACACAGGACAATTGAGAGTACACGCCACTCGCCTTTACAACAATCGATAACGAGTCGGGAGACATCCTCAACATAAGCGCCGAAGTAAATGATGTGCCTTGTGCGGAACAAACATACATTTATAAATTTTTTGTTTTAAATTTTGCTTTTTTGATAAATTTTTGGGCAAAACAAACATACATTTATATTATACATATATGTATAGCATCAATAATTTTTTCACAAATTGAATTAAATTTCTTTTGTCGTTCTACAGTTTGTTGCGCGCCCTATTTGTACTTATCTGCTACCTATAAGTTTTTCGCGCGCCTTATTTTTAGTCATCCGCTACCTACGAATTCTCGCGCGCCCTATTTTTACTCATCCGCTACATACGAGTTTCTCGTGCGCCTTATTTTTACTCATTAGTCGTCTGCTACCTGCGAAAATAGTCGTCCTCATTCGTAAAAATGAGAAATTTGAGGAAAAACTAGCATCCGCTACTTAAGTAGCGGATAATGTTTAAGAAACTCGTAGGGCGGCAAACTAAACTTTCATATAATACAAACAAAGTTCAAATCATCAAAAACAAGTTACTTATTTTTTTTAAATTTTTTTTTATTATAATTTATTTAGACTTGCGCGCCGCCCGCGGCACATACAGGCTAGCCCATATTTTAAATGGGTTATCTGGCCGGACTAAAAAACTCGGAAACAATTCGGACTATGATTTTTACGGCCCAAGCCCGGGAAAAATCGAGCTTTGCGGGCCGGCTCATTCGGGCTAGCCCATTCTTACAGCTCTAGAGACTAGTAAATTCCCAATCCATACCCTCTACGTCATCTTGTACAGGTGTCACATTCTAAATAAATGGGTGATATATGCCAATGTGACCATTGATAGATTATTATTAGGATTTTGATAACGAGTGCCCGAGTACTCTTTAAGCATTCCATTTATAGAATTTCTTTAAGCATTCCAATGCGTTTACTTTACAAATTTCCATAAAAATTCTATAAAAATCTTACTATTTAAGGGCTTAAAAAGTGCCCCGGGGACACTTGTTAGCATTTGCCTTATTATTATTTTAAATGAGTGGCCAAGAAAGGTAACCTGTTGTAACTTCTTTCACTTGATATAATATATACTCTCTCCGTCTCATAATATAAGCCACAAAAAAATTCACTTATTAAGAAAAGTAAAATATGATAATTTGAAGTATGAATTTTTGTGTTTTTCTTGAAATAAGTTTGATTATTGATTATGAGGAAAAAAAGAGAGAGCGTAAATTTTAATAAGTAAAAGTAAACATTGAAAATAGTAAAAGTTGATTTTTTTTCTTATAATTTGGACAAGAAAAAGTACTTTTTTGTTTGCTTATAATAACATCATAAGGTTGGCACGGTCTTGACTTTTCCCTCTTATAGCTTTGAAGTAGTTGCTCTTAGCCTTCCCATCTTCATCACAAGTTCTAGCCTTTGCCACCAAAGTAGTAAAATTTCTAATCTCCGCGAACCCAATGATATGCTTGATGTTGGGACGCAACCCACTCTCAAACTTCACACACTTGTCGTTCTCGGCTTTTGGAGTATTGTAATGTGGACGAAACACACATATAACGAGTCAAACTTTGCCGTATAATCCGTCACTGACATGTTTCCTTGTTCTAACTTCTTGACTCCACTACCTTCTTGTTCTTCACATCCGCCAGAAAATACTTAGTGAAAAACTCTCTCTTAAACATCTCCCAAGTAATAACAACTCCACCCCCACCTAGCCTCAACTTGGCGCTCTTCCACCATTGATTAGCCTCCTCTCTAAGTACATAAGTTTCCAAGGTGAGCTTGTTCTCTTCCGCACACTCCATTGCATCAAAGATAATTTCAACTTCCTCGACCCACTTAACCGCTCCATCCGGATTAAAGCCTCCGGTAAAGAAAGATGGTTTGTGCTTCAAAAACCTCTCCAAACGCTTCTCTCCATCCCTAGTCGGATTGTCCCCTCTTGCCGAAACATTGGCCATAGCAGCAAGTGTTTCCGCAATCTGAGCATTGGTACGTGCAGCCGTCATGATCCTGAACAATCAACCAACAAGCAACCATCACAACAAAGTACAAACAGTGTTTTTCCACACATGTCGTACAAAAGGGTTTACTAAGCCTAATTGATTCCAATGAAAACCTTGCTCTGATACCAAAATTGTAACACCCTACTTAATTTACCCATTATTCGCGACTAAACAACAATAAATCAAGTAGGGCAAGTAGAGTATTACGATAAAAATTAAAACCAATCAACATTTAATTCAAATGTTAAACATGCTTATAACAACAATCACATCGGAATTTAACTTAAGCATCATCATTCATATAATCATGATTATAATCTAAATCATATGAGAATCTCCATCCAAATAATTCATCAATACAACTTCAAGAATAAGTTCCACAAAAACCAAATAAGTATTGACATCAAGCCTTACACAATTCAAACATAACAAGGTTAATAAAAGATAGGCATAATCCTAATCGTACAAAACTCCCAACATGGTATTACAACCATCAGAGCAATCTAAACATAAGGATAAGACGACATGGAGTAGATAAGCCAACTCCTCACCGTAATAGTACTAAACGGGTACTAAGAGAACCTCCTAACAACGATCCGCAAACACACAAAACAAAGAGTTAGATATATATAACCGACAAACAATAAATGTAAGCAATTCACTAACATTTATCTCAGCAAGTGTGATAAGCAGATGGGTTTTAAAATAAGAGGGTGAGAGGGTTAAATAATAACCGTTAGATTAAATCAAATGGATATGATTAATTTACACATTAAAAATCACACCACATCTTATTCAGTCGCGGAGGCTGTTCATCATCCTGTCTTGTGCACCTGACTTTTCTTTCTCCCTCTCAAAGACCATCAACATAACAATGATCTGCAACTTTACTCTTTTGACTCTTCAATTCCTAAAAAAAAATTCTCTGAAACTATAAACTTTTCATTTAAGTTATTTTACCCCATTTTCTTCTTCTCAATAGTTCAAATTCTTGCAAAAGATTCATCCTCCAATCACCTGGTTGTAGGTAATTAATTGGTTTATTGGGTAATCAGTGCACTCCAAGTATGTTTTCCATTTTCCATATTACAATTTCTTTTTTACTAGGCTTTAATGCAGTTTTGATCCCCCTATTTTAAAAAACTTGAACTTTTGATCCCCCTATTTTAAAAGCCAACTTTTTGATCCCCCTATTTTGAAAAACTTGAAGTTTTGATCCCCCAATTTATTTTGGCCAAATTTATGATGATGTGTCAACCTCAATGATGATGTGGCAGTGTCTATGTGTCAACCACATATTCCATATCATTATTTTTTTAAAATAAAATAATTTTTTTTAAAATATTTTTTTAAATCAATTTTTTTTATCAAATCATTAAATCAAATATTAAAACAATATATTTAAATCAAATATTTTTTTATCAAATCTTTAAATCAAATATTAAAACAATATATTTAAATCAAATATTTTTTTGATCAAATCTTTAAATCTAATATTAAAACAATAAAATAATTAAAAATAATTAAAAAACTCAGAAAATCAAAAGGGACAATTGTAGAAGAATCAGACACGCACAAAAATAAAAGACACACATAAATAGTAACTCAGTTCCCAAATCATGGAACCCTAGTGCCACCCATCTTCGACGATCTCCGTCTTAGTCTTTCATCTTCTTTGATTCATCATCACGCTCATGTTCATTATTCCTCTGTTTGATTCATCATCCGCTCTTGTTCATCATTACCCTCGATTTACAAGATAATATTTTGAAGTCATCGCAAATTTGAACAAGAAGATGAAAAACATGAAGTATTGTATGAGGTATGTTTGTGGTATTCACTGATTTTAGTAGTAGTTTTTGTTTGATAGACACTTAATTTAATAGTTGTTGTGGCCCATATCGTCTCTTTTGGTTGTCTTCATTTAATAATAGTTGTGGTCCTCCATTGTTACTTAGTTGCTATTATTTTAATAGTGGTGGTGGACCAAAAAATGTTTAGGGTTTTAGTGTTTGATTCCATTTTGAAAGAAACATGTCTAGGGTTTTATATAACAGTGGTCTTATTATTGTTTGTATAGGCCATTAGAGAAACAGTGTGTAAGAAACATGTTTAGGGTTTTAACTAAAATTCTAGTTTTATGTTTTGTTTTACTGCAGAAGCAAAATTTGAACAAGCAAAATTTTATGTTTTGTAAGCATCTCATGACTATTACTAGTGTTTTGGTATCAAGTAATCTACATCTGAGATGTTAGATAATACTACTAGTGTTTTGATATTTTGAATTCTAGTGTTTTGGCCAATTTAAGTGTAATTTAGTGATTTTTAATTATATGTTTGGGTAATTTATTGAATTTTTATTATATGGACAATTTAGTGATTTTTAATTATATATTTGGATAATTATTTGATTTTAAATTATATATTTGGATAATTTATTGAGTTTTAGTCATATAAATGTATAAAGGTTAATTTTACTGTTTTTAATTATTATTAATTTTTTTTAATACTTTTAAAATATAATATTTTATTTTTTTAAAAAAATAATGACATGGAATATGAGGTTGACACATAGACATTGTCACGTCCTCAATGATGTTGATACATCATCACAAATTTGGCCAAAATGAGTTAGGGGATCAAAACTTCAAGTTTTTCAAAATATGGGATCAAAAAGTTGGCTTTTAAAAATAGGGGGATCAAAAGTTCATGTTTTTCAAAATAGGGGGATCAAAACTGCATTAAAGCTTTTTTACTATAATGACTTGTTTGGACTTTAAAACAAAATAATAAGGCTGAATTATCATAAGAAAAAAGGAATAGGGAACAATCCGAAGCAAATTGTTTTTTGAACACGGTCATTCAATAATATGGTGGATTTAACCTCCCTTAGAAATGGGTAATGTCCACCGTGAATTTGGTGAGATAGATATAACCAATTTTCACACTGCAATTTGTTTTATCACTATGTTTCAAAGTTGGGTAGTGGCTTCAACCTATCTCAAGATCTGATGCCTCATTGATTTCAAATTGGCAATTGTACTTTTTGACAATAGTGAATAGGCGTTATTGATTGTGGATTTGAGCAGCAGAAAATGGAGAAGTGGTTTTTGAAGAAAACAAAAAATGGAAAGGTAACCGCGAGAGAGATGACACAGAAAACGATGAGGGTGCTTTCAAAAGTTATAATTGTGTGTGCAGCTGTAACTAATGGTAAGTGTTTGGTTTGATCCGAGGGTTGTTATTTAACTCTCTCACCCTCTCATTTTAAAACTCATCTCACTTGAAAGTTCCCATATATATATATAATCTATCCAATTACTTCATATATATCATGTACCATCATCAACAACAAGATATTGACATTTCTCAATTAAATGCACATATATCCATTCACCAATCATTAAGCTCATATTTCAAATAATGTACATTTTCCTAATGCAACTAATGTCACTTTCATGTTATGTCCCTATACACAACTACATGTGGTACCAAATCGCCATCCATATCGGATACAAGAATCCGTTCGCCATCCATTATGAATATAAATTCACTCGCCATCCATTAGACACAACATATGAATGAATGAAGTATCTCCAACAACATGTAATATAGATATATATTAACTCACCAACATTGCATGCAACATTACATGACTTCATCGACTCACCATCCATTTATCTCACATATGCATATACACATTCGCACAAATACATATATACAATTCCAATCTCACAATCATCATCAATTACACATTTGATGACACATAGTCATACAATGTTTTAGGTTCAATTTAGTGTCAATTTCTAGTAATAATAAGTTAGATTGAGTCAAGTACTTTGAGGTTTAAGACATTTTGCAAGAGTTGAAGATTTGAATGCTTATTGAAGAAAACATGTATTTCAAGCTAATTGTATGAATAATTTTGGAAGTTTCCCAATACTACTACATGAGTCACACATAGGGTGTTTTTGCCTCGCACAATTTGAAGAAAAGCAAAAAAATTAAGCTTTGTGGCATGCGCCTCGCGCAACTTTGTTGTTAACAAAATCAGCACAATTTGCATCATGACGTATGTTTGGTATTTTGACCATATCTTGAGTTTCGTAACTCGGAATGCGACGGGGCTTGTGGAAAATGAAAGCTAAGATCCAGAGCTATAACTTTCGTGAAGAAAAGAAATGCGTTTGAGTTCTATAGCCTGCGCGGCGTGCAGGATAAGTGGCACGGCGCGCAGCCTCCTGACAGCATATCAGAATTTTGCGTTTTTCTATAAATAGGGGATTCCAGAACTGACCTAGGGGTCGATTTTCAGTGGAAAAACACCCAGGAATACGATTTTAACGGTGCTAGGGCTGGAAACTCATCCGAAAGGAAGATTCAAGACCTTTGTTCATCAATTTTGATGTATTCTTTCTCAAACTCTTATGCTATGATTATTGTTATTATCAGTAGCTAAACTCTTAATTGGTTAGATTCATAGATGATCTTCCTCGGATCGATTTAGAACTTGTAAACTTTTGAGGTGCTTATTATTTCAATTTCAATCTCGTCGTTATTCAGTTATCTCCGTGTGTTAATGCTTTTATGAATTACAACCTTATAATTGTTCATAGGTTTCAATTGATTACTAACCCTAACTATTGAACTGGAATATGAGATAAATTGTTCGGTTAAGAATTACTTTAGACATATTGAATTGTTAACCGTGATAAAAGAATTAACGTTCGGTAAAAATTTCTATAATTCTTGAATTCACCTAAGACATTAGGGTTTATTATTATAGGAAAGCGTTCTTAGTCATTAACCATGGTTTGAACGATTTTGTTAATTCATCGTGCCGACAAGGGAGAAATTGTAAAGATAAGTCCGGGTTTCTTCTAAATCGTGATGAGGAAGGGATTCAAGAATCTAATCAATACTTACATCAATCTTTATTAAACTAAAAATCACCAATATTTACTTTTATGTTAAGAGACCAACTTATGCAAAACCCCCTGCTTTTACATCCTAATTACGATACAATTGTCTTGTCGAGATTAAAATAATTCCTGTGGATACGAACATTGAATTTATTACTTAACGATAAGTTAGTACACAACCCCAAACTTAAATCGTTGCTTGTCCTGAAGTAATATGCCTTTCAAAACAAAACTGTCAATGAATTTACAAATTAATTTGAATGATAAAAATCTCATTAACCTTTTCTCTTCACCCGACAATAGAACCATCGGTCTTAACTTCAATGATCCTGCTCAATCAATGTTTTGGCTTTCAAGACTTCAATCAGATTCGGTTCAATGATCGTTCCACACGATGTTCCAAGTTCAACTTTTTCTCTCACTCACTAATCCACTCAATTTTTGACAGGGTGTTCACTCCATCAACATGCAAATGTTATTTTACCATAAGCTTGAAAAAAATTCTAAACCTTAATCAAAGTAAATACATCACACACATTTTTGAGGTCTTCAAGGTTGTAACTTGGCTTGGGTAAATGGTGGGATAAATTTGGGAAAAGTAGGCTAAATTGGAGTTAGGCATCCACTACTATTCCTTATTGAAAAATTACCATTACTGAGGCTCAATTCTTTGTTAATTAGGTACTTAGAGAACTTATCTTTCAATCTTTTTTTTTCTTTTCATACTTAATGACTCTTTATTTTTTTGAAGAAACTCAATTATTACTTTTGTGAGTCTCTTTTTTTTTTAAAGTTCTCAAATACCCCTACCCCAAACTTAATATGTTGCTAGTTCCAAGAGCAACCCCAAACTTGAAATGTTGTTAAGACAAGGAAATTTAAGCTTCTACCTAACTCCAAGAGGGTAAACAGATAAAAAAATTCATGTCTAAAAGACTTTTAATCGTTGGTTGTCACCGAAAGAAAGGGGAATTTTTTTTTAGCTCAAAGTGGTTTAGCAACGGATATATAAAAAATAGGGTAGCTTGAAAATGCTCAGAGTACCAAACAAATGTGCCTCTATGTGTGTATATGTAAAACCAATCAACAGTAGAGAAAAATCGCAAGTTCTAGAAAATATACAAAGCATGGATACACTCAAAAAATGTGAAAGAAATCGGTATACCGTGGAATTTATTTGGCTCAATATGCCCACCAGCTGAAGGTATCTGAAAGTTGAACTAACATACCTTACAAAACTCCATCTTTCCTATTCATCTCTTTGTCTCTTTAACCACCGCACTTTCATGAGCAGTCACACATCAGTTATTCTTTTATGTGCAAGTCTAAGAGATTTTCATCATGCAAATTCAGGTATTAACACACTGACAATTCTGAAAAGACATAAAAACAAGCTACTCAATAATAAAAAATCAACAGATAATTAGAACGGAGGGGGGGTGTTAGTGACTGACATTCATAAGACTACAAGAATTAAAAAGGAAGCATAAAATAAAATTGCAAAATTTTTAAAAATGATGGGTTGCCTCCCTGAAGCGCTTCTTTAAAGTCATTAGGTTGACTTCTCAACCATCGTTAGGGTGTCATATATGATAAAAAGAACACATCATCCTTCTTCTTCCTCTTGTTTGGTAAAAATTCCATGAACTTCACATAGAGAATCAAGTGTTCCCATGCTCCAACAACTAAGTTCTTGGAATATGCACTCTCCCACCTTAGAGAAGAATAAGACTCCTTTTTCAAAATCCGATTGTCATACGTGAAGGGGGAATTAGATGTTCGTGTGCTGTTTGTCAGTGTACCCGTATGGACAACGAAGATGATATTAGGAAACATTTATATAGGAAAGGATTTCAACCTAATTACTGGGTTTGGTCAAGTCACGGGGAGGGTTCCACGAGCGCACCTGTGAGTTTTGGACGTGCTTCGACCAGTCGTATTAATGAGCCGGTAGCTGTTCCACAAAATTATCAGCATCATGATCCCTTCAATGAGATGAATAGTATGATAACGAATGCCCTTGGGTATAATGTGTCGATTTATGTGCCGAATGACGTCCACGAGCCGGAGGAAGATGATTATGATGGTGATGTTCAGGTTGAACGACCAAACGAGGAAGCCCAGAGGTTTTATGATCTTTTGCAAGAGACAAATAAACCGTTGTTTGAAGGCTCTCTAGACTCGAAGTTAACAGTGTGTATTAGACTTATTGGTATGAAGTGCCGACAAGTTCCAGAAGACACCATGGATTTGATCACGAAATTGATGTTAGATGTAACACTAGACCACCCAAAAGATTTGCCAAAAGATTATTATGAAGCAAAGCAGTTAGTGGCAAAGTTAGGACTCGGTGTGAAGAGAAATGATTGTTGTGTTAACGGGTGCATGTTGTACTATAACAACGAATTTGGTGTAAGTGACGGTGCATTACTTGAATGTAAGTTTTGTCAAGAACCAAGATATCGTGCAACAAAAAATTCTCGGTCAAGCGGAAGGAAGCCAATCCCAAGAAAGTCGATGTTCTATTTACCCATAATACCAAGGTTACAAAGGTTGTATGCATCAATGAAAACTGCCAGTAAAATGACATGGCATTCTGAAAATTATGAAAGGAGAAAAATGTCAGGTGAGTTGCGACATCCTTCTGATGGAATGGCTTGGAAGCATTTTGATCAAGTTTATCCTGAATTTGCTTCGGAGCCACGAAATGTTCGACTTGGGTTATGCGCAGATGGATTTACACCATATACTCAAGTATCAACCACTCCATATTCATGATGTCCTGTTCTAGTGACCCCGTACAATCTTCCACCTAACATGTGCATGTCAAAACCTTACATGTTTTTAGCCGCTGTAATACCAGGCCCATCTAGTCCAACTGCCGGTATTGATATCTATTTACAGCCTTTGATTGATGATTTGAAGAGGTTGTGGAACGGTGTTCCGACATATGATATCAGTCAAAAACGAAATTTCAACATGAAAGGAGCTTTAATGTGGACCATCAATGATTTTCCTGCGTATGAGATGTTGTCTGGATGGGGGACACATGGTAAACTAGGACGTCCTATTTACATGATGGACACAAAATCTTTTTGGTTAGAAAAAGGTGGGAAGGCTACTTGGTTTGACTGCCATAGAAGATTCCTTCCGCTTGATCATCCATTTCGAAGAAGTAAAGTTGCATTTGTTAAGGGTGTGATTGAAACCCGGCCTCCACCTCAATATTTGACATCAGAACAAGTTTGGGACAAAGTGAAAGATATTCCAAAGGTAGAGGTTGTAGGTGGTGTTGCTTCTAAACCGCGTGGTTACGGACAAACGCACAACTGGACAAAAAAAAGTATCTTTTGGGATCTGCCGTATTGGAAACACAATCTTTTACGACACAATCTTGATGTTATGCATGTTGAAAAGAATGTGTTTGAAAACATATTCAACACTGTAATGAATGTCAAAGGAAAAACTAAAGATAATGATAAAGCTAGGAAAGACATAGGGTTGTATTGCAAACGTAATGACCTGTTGTTGGTGGAGACATTGAATGGAAGATTTCTAAAACCTTGTGCGAACTATACTCTATCTCCTGATGAAGCAAAATCTGTTTGTCGATGGGTAAAAGAAGTGAAGATGCCAAATGGTTATTCGTCGAATTTCGTGAGATGTGCTGATGTTGACCATGGAAGGATGCGTGGGATAAAAAGTCATGATTGTCATGTTTTTATGCAAACTTTACTTCCGATTGCATTTAGTTCATTACCACAACATGTATTGAATCCACTTATTGAACTCAGTCAATTTTTTAAGAATTTGTGTTCAACAACGCTAAGAGAGGTTGATCTAATCAAGATGGAAAATGACATTCCACTGATCTTGTGTAAGTTGGAGAGAATATTTCCTCCTGCTTTTTTGATTCAATGGAGCACGTTGTGGTGCATCTTGCACATGAGGCTAGACTCGGTGGGCCGGTTCAATATAGATGGATGTACCCGTTTGAAAGATTCATGGCCGATTCAAAACGTTCTGTGAAAAATAAAGCTAGGGTTGAAGGCTCAATTTGTGCATCATACTTACACCGTGAGACAATTCAATTTTGTTCTCATTATTTCAAAGACATGTTGTCTTCAAGCAATAGGCGCCGATATGAAACTGAAACATCTCGTCCAAGGAGAACTCACCCTTTAATCTTGTCTATATTCAACTTGCCTGGACGTAACTGTTGGAACAAAATGTGTCTTAGTACACACCCTTGAGTTTTGATGATAACAAAGTATCAAATGGACAATTGATGTTACTAATGTTTAAATTAAGTGTGCAGGAGAATCCAAAGTTATATCAAGAGCACACTTGATTTAGACTCTGATGGAACCTTATGGAAGTCTGAATCATTACACTCTGAAAGAGTTCAGAAGCTAAAACGTGGTCAGAAGCCAAACTTGTTCAGAAGCTCAAATAGGATCAAGATGTCTGCAAGAGTTCAGAAGCTTAGAGAAGTTCAGAAGCTCAGAGATGTTCAGATGCCTATAAGAGTTCAGAAGCTATCTGCTAGTCAAGAGTTATTCAGAAGATGAAGACGTTTTGAAGCTGAAATACGAAGGACTATCAGAGGCCATTTATTCAAAACCAACCAGACTTCAAAGACATCAAAGGTTCATCAGAAGCAAAGGAAATTCCCCTAGTCATCAGAAGGGCTACTTCAACTACTCTTATCAAGCCTGATGATATGTTTAAGGACAACTAATTGCAACGGTCACAAAGGATGTGATCCTACTCTCTCTAGGAGCTAGTTGTACCTTATTATTGTATTTTAGACAAACAGTAAAGGTGAAGCTAAACTGCAAAGAAGACGTGGCTTTATTCAAAGGATATTCAAAGGCTACAGCTGTCTATTTTACAACGGGAATTTCTCCAATGTCTCATTTGTTGGAAGAAAATGAGTTTTAATTATAAAACACCCTAAGTTTTGATGATAACAATGTATTAAATGGACAATTGGTATTACTAATGAATGATCTAGTGTGCAGGAACAAAGTAAAAATCTTATTCACGTAGATCATCATTTGAGCATCTGAAGGACACAGTCTGAAGTGTTAATGCTCTGAGAAGCAAGAAGCTTCAGAGCCTCTGAAGAAGTCCTCAGAGGCCAAAGAAAGAAAACACAGTCTGAAGCTTGCATATATCTTCAGAAGATCAAAGAAATGATATCATCAGATTCTGAAGAACACTCTCTGAAGGAAGACAGCTCATATCTAATGAAATAGTACAACGGTCTTGTCAACAAAAAGAAGAGTGTACAAACAACGGTCCTTTCTCAACGTCTTTATACCTAGATATAAATAGAAGACATCCTGATAGAGAGAAGACTACTGGAAGATCATCTGAACTCAGAGAAAGATTCAAATTATATTCAAGCTGTGAACTGTTGTTATTCTTTCTTGTGTAATCTTCTAAGTAAAATATCTTTTGATATTGTAGACTCTGAACTTAGTGTTTAGAGAGTCTTGCTTAGAACTTTCAGTCCTACTTAATCTGTGTATTAAGTTAGTTTGTAAAGTCTCTTATCTTGTGTGATTTGAGCAAGGAAGTCTCTTGTCTTGTGTGACTTGAGCAAGGAAGTCTTAAGCTTGTGTGCTTAAGCAAGGAAGTCTCTGATCTTGTGTGATTAGAGCAAGGAAGTCTCTTTGTCTTGTGTGACCTAGAGCAAGGAAGTCTCTTGCTTGTGTGCTTGAGCATTAGTTGTGTAATCTTTGTGATTATAGTTAAATCCCTTGGAAGTGCAAGGGGACTGGACTACTCTCGTTTGTGAGAGGAACTAGTATAAAATTTCTGTGTGTGCTTTCTCTCTCTCTCTCTCATTGTCTCATTTGCGTTTTGTGTTTTGTCTAGCTTCTCATATCCCCTGCATTTCAATTTACTTTCAAGTAAAAGAGTTAATTTTTCAAAACACAATTCAACCCCCCTTCTTGTGTTTTTCACCTTCAATTGGTATCAAGAGCTCCGGTTCTGTTTTTTAATCACTTCACAGTGAGACAGTAAAAGATCTTTGAAAAACACTGTATGTCTGGGGAAGCCACATCTATACCTATACCTACGTCTACTGCTTCAGATCTATCTCAAGTTCAATACACCTACGACAACATGACTTCTACCTCTTCAGCATCTAATCATGATTCCAGCAATAAAAAGGTTCCAATCTTTAGTGGTGATGCTCTAAGATTTGAATGGTAGAAAGATAGCATTTACCACTATGTCAATGGAATTGATGATGAGCTTTGGGACCTGATAGAAGAAGGAGTACCTATTGATGGAATAGGTCCTGATGGTAAGATTACTATAGCTCAGAAAAGAGCTCTATCTGCTGAGAACAAGAAGATGTTTTCTAAACACAACAAAGTCAAACAAATCATGATGTCAGCAATATCTCATGATGAATATACCAAAATAATGGATAGATCTACAGCTAAAGCTATGTATGACTCTCTCTATTCAAACTATGATGGTAATAGGCAAGTTCAGAATGCCGAAGCAAGACTACTGGTTCAGCAGTATGAGCTTTTTACCATGAAACCTGATGAAGACATTGAGACCATGTTTTCTAGATTTCAGACTCTGGTGTCTAACCTCAGGATTCTGAAGAAAAGTTATACAACCTCTGATCATGTGTGGAAGATCATGAACAGCTTGACTGACAAATGGAGACCTAAGGTCACAGCTATTGAGGAAGCTAAGGATCTTGAGACAATCTCTCTTGAATCACTTATCAGCAATCTCAAGAGCCATGAGATGGTGTTGAATGTTGATGCAGTGAAGAAGAAGGAAAGATCAGTAGCCTTAAATTCAACCAAGAAATCTTCAAAAGGTTTCAAGGCTAAAACTCTGGAGGTTGAGGAGGATTCTTCTTCAGATGATCAAGAAGAATAAGAAGATGAAGAATTTGCCATGTTCACTAGAAACTTTCAAAAATGGGCAAGGATGAGTAAGAGTCATAAAGGAAATAGTTCAAGGAACACTCCCAGCAGAGAAGAGAAGAATTGCTTTAAGTGTAACAAACTAGGACATTTCATTGCTGAATGTCCTGAAGCTTCATCAAAGGACAAGAACAAGAAGTTCAGTAGCAAGAGAGAGAGAGCTACAAGAGGAGATTCCAGAAGAGCTTAATGGCAACGTTTGAAGACCTGGAAACATCCTCAGACAGTGATGATGAAGAAGCAAATATGGCTCTGATGGCTACGACTGATGGAAACTCTGAAGGATCAGACTCTGATGGATCAGACTCTGATGAATCTGAACATGTATGTCTAAATTATTCTAAAGAACAACTCTTAACCTACCTTGGTATGTCTCTAAGCAAGTTTGCTGAATCATCCTCTAAACTAAAACTTTTAAAAATGCTCTAGCAAAGAAAGCTGAACATTTTCATGCTCTATATAAAAATTCTCTAATCAAAATTGAAGAACTTGAAAACGGGTGCACAAGATGTAACAAACCTACTGATGAGCATGAGGTTGCTCTTCAGGAGTTTGTTCATCAGAACGTCAACAAAAGTAAAATGGCGTCCATGATTTATAATGTTTGTAAAAATGTAGGTGAAGGAATTGGTTACTCATATGGTAAATCATATGGGAAACAAAATCCTTATATTTGTTTAAATAATATTGATAATCTTTATTCAACCTTTGTGCCTGAGAAAAACAAAGGCAAAGCTATGGCTGTTTCAGACTCTGAAGGTATCTCTGGGGTCTGCAAGACAAGCTCTGAAGTTACATCAGAGGCTGTTTCTCAGAACCTCAAAGAGAGCAACTCAGGACCTAAGTATTCAGAACCTGAGACTATCAAGTCTAAGACTCTGAAAACTTTGGGACTCAGAAGCTCATCCAATCAGACTCTAAAACAAACCAAGCTGATGATAAATAATCAACATAAGACTCTGGTAAGCAAAACTAATCCTAGATTAGAAAAGCAACCTAGGTCCTATAGTGATTATCAATCAAAGCCTAGATTTCAAAATCAATGGACTAAGAGGGTCAATTTTCAAAGACCAAATTTTCAAAGGAAATTCTTTAATAATCCACAAAACTTTTCACAGAGGCAAGGAAGAACTAAAGGTTATAGAACTAACCAAACTGGACCCAGAAAACAATGGGTACCAAAGTGTAAAATTGTCTATTATTCAGATTTTCATTGTAGGAAAAACCATTTCAAATCAGATGAATGGAAGCAAGTGATCAGCTGTGGAAGAAAAGCTTATGTTCCAAAACATTACTTTACTTCCAAAGCTGCTGAAGTGGACAAAGCAAATGATTATTGGAGAGAACTTCACAATGAATGTGAAGGATATTATTACAATGATTGACCTTGTTTATTGTACAGCTATCCAGACTAAAAGAAAATGCTAATCAATCATGGTATCTGGATAGTGGATGTTCAAGGCACATGACTGGTAATAAGAAATTGTTCACATCATTGAAACTTGAAGATGGTGGAACAGTTGGCTTTGGAGGAAACCAAAAAGGCAAGATCAAAGGTACAGGTATTGTAGGTAACTCCTCCCTTTTAATTAATAATGTTTGGTTTGTAGATGGACTTAAACACAACCTATTTAGCATCAGTCAATTTTGTGACAATGGGTTTGTGGTTAACTTTGATAAAGGGCTATGTACTGTAATTAGAGAATCTGACAAGTCTGTAGTGTTCAAAGGCAAGAGAATAGGCAATGTATTTAAAGTAAACCTTTCTGATTTGGCAAACCAAGAAGTAAAATGCTTGCTAACTCTGAGTGAAGAGAAATGGGTATGGCATAAGAGGTTAGGCCATGCTAACTGGAGGTTAATCTCTAAGCTTAGCAAACTTGACCTTGTAAGAGGCCTACCTAAGCTACACTATCACTCAGATGCTCTTTGTGGATCCTGCCAAATAGGAAAGAGTGTGAAAACTTCTTTTAAACCTAAACATGTTGTCTCTACCTCTAGGCCCTTAGAGCTGCTTCACATTGATTTGTTTTGTCCTGTGAGTACAGCCTCAATCAATGGGAAGAAATATGGACTAGTCATTGTTGATGATTACAGTAGATGGACTTGGGTTAAATTCCTTAGAAATAAGGATGATGCATATGATGTCTTTATCAACTTCTGCACATAGATACAAAAAGAAAAATGTTTACATATTTTAAAAGTTAGAAGTGATCATGGTGGTGAATTTGAAAATGAAATGTTTGAAAATTTTTGTGACACATATGGCATCTTACATGAGTTCCCTTCTCCTAGAACTCCACAGCAAAATGGAGTTATAGAGAGAAAGAATAGAACTCTGCAAGAAATGGCCAGAACCATGATGCATGAGACTAACATTGCTAAGTATCTGTGGGCAGAGGCTGTAAACACAACATGTTATGTTCAAAATAGAATTTATATTAGACCTATTTTGAATAAGACAACATATGAACTATTTAAGGGAAAGAAACCTAGTGTATCCTATTTTCATCAATTTGGTTGTACATGTTACATTCTGAATACAAAAGTTCATCTGAAGAAATTTGATGCTAAAGCGTATAAGGCTATCTTTATTGGATACTCTGAACGCTCAAAAGCATACAGAGTGTATAATTCTGAAACTCATACAGTGGAAGAAAGTATGCACATAAAATTTGATGACAAGCAGTCTGACAAATTGTCAGAGCTAGTTGAGAACTTTGCAGATATACAACTATCAGATGATGAAGAATCATAACCTGAAAAAATATCAGGACCACCTAAACCAATCTCTGAAGAAACAAATTCAACTCCTGAAACCGTGGACTCTGAAGATCACCCAGCATCAAAACTTATCAGAAGCAGTCCAAGCAGAGTTGAACAATCAAAACATTCTTTCAAATACAAATCCTCTCATCCAGAAGAGCTAATCTTGGGAAACAAGGACAGTCCAAGGAAAACCAGATCAAGCTTCAGAAATGAAGACTCATTAATTGGATTAATCTCCTTAGTGGAACCAAGTTCAACTGATGAAGCACTAGCTGATGATGCATGAATTGTAGCAATGCAAGTAGAGATAAACCAGTTTGAAAGAAATGAAGTATAGAGCTTAGTACCCAAACCTTCTAAGAAGAATATCATTGGAACAAAATGGGTCTACAGAAACAAGTTAAATGAACAAGGAGAAGTTGTTCGTAATAATGCAAGACTAGTAGCTCAAGGGTATAGTCAACAAGAGGGAATTGACTACACTGAAACATTTGCTCCAGTTGCTAGACTTGAAGCTATTAGATTACTTCTTTCCTATGCTACTCATCACAATATTGTTTTGTATCAAATGGATGTTAAAAGTGCGTTCTTAAATGGCTACATCTCTGAAGAAGTATATGTCAAACAACCTCCTGGTTTTGAGGATGACTCACATCCTGACCATGTTTTTAAGTTAAAGAAATCTCTTTATGGTCTGAAACAAGCTCCCAGAGCTTGGTATGAAAGACTGAGCAATTTCTTAGTTGAAAAAGGTTTTCAAAAAGGTCAAGTTGACAATACTCTCTTTAGTAAAACATTTAAGAATGACAGTCTAATTATTCAAATTTATGTTGATGATATTATTTTTGGATCTGCTAATCCATCTTTGTGTAAAGAATTTTCTAAGATTATGCAGGAAGAATTTGAAATGAGCATGATGGGAGAGCTGAAATTCTTTCTGGGAATTCAAATCAACCAGAACAAAGATGGAACCTACATTCATCAGACCAAATATACAAAGGAGCTGCTGAAGAAATTCAACATGGAGGATTGCAAGCCAATGACAACACCAATGCATCCAACAAGTAGTCTCAGCAAGGATGATTCAGAAGGCAAAGTAGATCAGAAGCTATACAGAGGTATGATAGGTTCTTTACTATACCTAACTGCATCAAGGCCTGATATTTTATTTAGTGTATGTTTGTGTGCTAGATTCCAATCAGATCCTAGAGAATCTCATCTTACTGCTGTAAAGAGAATCTTTAGATATCTGAAGGGAACCACAAATCTTGGATTATTTTATAAGCAAACAAGTGATTATAAGTTGATAGGATTCTGTGATGCTGACTTTGCTGGAGACAAGATAGAAAGGAAATCCACAAGTGGCAATTGTCAATTTGTGGGAGAAAATCTCATATCTTGGGCTAGCAAAAGACAAACTACTATAGCTTTGTCTACAGCAGAAGCAGAATACATATCAGCAGCCAAGTGTTGTACACAACTACTCTGGATGAGATATCAGTTAGAAGATTACAAAGTTAATAGCCACAATATTCCACTTTTCTGTGATAACACTGCAGCTATTCAACTTTCTAAAAACCCAATTTTGCATTCAAGAGCTAAACATATTGAAATTAAAAATCATTTTATAAGAGACCTTGTTCAGAAGGGTAGTGTAAATATTTAATACATTGAAACTGAAAGACAATGGGCTGACATATTTACAAAACCCTTAGCAGTTGAAAGACTAGACTTTATCAACAGGCATCTGAACATGATTTTGGTCTCTGAAGACATCAAGCTCTGAATAACAAAATTGTGGATTCAGCCTCTGAACTCTGAAAGGTCTTCAGACACTGAAAAATTTTAAACTCTGAAGTGTTTAACCATGTGGAGTACACGTGTTAATTAATTTGTCTTTACTCTTAGTCTGTGATTGGTGTCGCGGTGATTTTTGGATATCGAGTTATTAATTAACTTCGAATCGCAATTTAATATTCCACCACCGATCTTTAATTTATTCGAGGGAAAGGGAAAAAGTTTGAAAAAACCCTATTTTTTAGAGAACAAGGTTCGGGGGTTGGTTATACGAAGGGAAGGTATTAGCACCCTAAGTATCTATAGTACTCTATAGGAACCTCTTGTTTTTATTCTAACTTTGCACTTAATTTTTAATTGTTTGTAAAAATGTATAAGTATAGGAATTAAAGTAGTGATCGAGAAAAGTTTAAAGTGACGAAAAAGAAAGAAAGGAAAAAAATGTTTTTGTTAATTTTATTGATTGGAGAGACAAGTCTCATGCCTACGTACCCGAGGGATCAAACCACCGTAGTTCGGGGTAAACGTTACGAGTAAATTTGTTTGTTTGATATTAAAGTTTTGAAAATGGTTTTAAAGACCAAAAAGCCAAAAGTGGCAAAATGTGAGTTTGATTGATGTTAATTTGTGAAGAAAGTCTATATGGTTAAATTGATTGAAGTTTGATTGCGAAATAAGACGCGGACACTTGGTTTAAAATCCAAGGTTTGTTGAGAAAATTTTTGAGTGATAAAAGACACTTGGTTTAAAATCCAAGGTTTATGCATGATTAAAAATGTATGAATGAAGAAAGTGCACTTGGTTTAAAATCCAAGAATTTTGCGAGAAAAAGGAACACTTGGGTTAAAGTCCAAGGTTTTAGCGATAAAAGAAGCCATTGGTTTAAAGTCCAAGGCACTCGGGTTAAAATCCAAGTTCGCGATAAAAAAAGACACTTGGGTTAAAATCCAAGGTTTTCACGATAAAAGACGCCGTTGGTTTAAAGTCCAAGGCACTTGGTTTAAAATCCAAGTTTGCGGTAAAAAAGACTCTTGGGTTAAAATCCAAGGTTTTCACGATAAAAGGACGCCGTTGGTTTAAAATCCAAGGCACTTGGTTTAAAATCCAAGTTTGCGGTAAAAAAAAGACTCTTGGGTTAAAATCCAAGGTTTTCACGATAAAAGGAAACGTTTGGTTTAAAGTCCAAAGTTTTGAAAAGTGTATGATGACAAAATATTTTGATGCTTGATGATGTTGAAAAGAAATTGTGTAGATATTTTTTGAAAGAGGTTTTGACCTCATCTTTTTGAGAAGAAAGTGATTAATTATTTTTTGAAGAGGTGTTGACCTCATTTTTGAGAATAAAAAGACTAATTATTTCGAATGGAATGTTGGGTTCCAAATTAATAAAAAGGTAGCGCGAACAATAACACTAACGACGCAATAAGGAAATTAAGCGCGAAGACAATCCGTAATGATATTTTGATCAAAACGGTGTCTTTTCCCTCGGAATTAAATATGCTAACGTTTTGCGGAAAGCGATAAATAAATATGCATGAGATGCAATTTTTTCATTTATAGTGTACATTTGTTCCTAATTACATTCTAAGGTATTCGCAAGAAAAATAAATATGAGATGAATGCAAGAGGATGCTATGCAATTTATCTAAATTTACATCAAATCCTAAAAATACAATCTAATGTAAAAAATAAAAAAACAGAAGGGGGTGCAAATAACAATAAAAACAGAAAGGGGGGTGCAAACAGCAACTCTGGGCCCAAGCCCAGCTGGGGGGTGTGACCCAGAGGGTGGTGTGTGAAGAAATAATGTAAAAATCAGATCAGAGCCGTCTGATTGATTAGACAGCTCAGATCTGATCACGAAGGAAAAGGAATCAGAGGCGTAGGATCATGATCAGAAGGACATAGGCGCGCAGGTGCACGATAAGACTGTGCACCTGCGCGCACAGGATCATAAATGGGGTGTATATATATATAACAAACCCTAAAAAAAAAAAAATTTTACAAATTCTCCTTCTTCTTCCCTCGGCCGCCGCTGTAACCTATCTTCCTCAACCTCTCGGTTTTAATCTTTCTTTCTTCTCTGGTTTTCTCTCTTAACTTCCAATTTCAAACAAAAACAAACCAAACGATCCTAGATCAAACCCTAAATATTTAGATCGGGAAAAAAAAGAAATTCAACCTTGGTATTTCGTTTTCGATCCTCTTCTTCTTCTTCTTATTTCTGGTTCGATTTCACTTTTTGAGTTTGTTTTTGATCTGGGTTCGGTTTTGTTTCTGGATCTCGTTTTTGATGGATTTGGTAATGGATGTTTGATGATGAACAACGATGATTTTTCGATTCTGTTTTGGTGTTTATGGTGATGATGAATTCGTGATTTGGTTTCGTGTTTATGATGATGATGAACTCGTGATTCTGTATTTTTGGGTTTTTTGATTTTGGGTTTTTTGAAGGTTTGAAGAAGATGAACAGTGATGATATGGGTTTTGTTTTGAGAATGATGATGTTGTGATTTTGGGTTCTGGGTTCGTGATAACAGTGATGAAGATGATGATGATTTTTGTTCTGAGTTTGTTTTGTGGTTATTTTTGATTTTTTGATCTGTTTTTGATTTTTGTTTTTGGATAAGAAGAAGAAGTTGCGGCTGATCAATCCTTCTCTGACCTCCTTGGAAACTGTGCAATAAATGAGCTATTTGTACTGTGTCAGACCTAGGGTTTGGCAGATGAAATTTACCTCATTTGGACAAAATTGCCCCTTTGGGCTTGGATTGGACAAAAACACCTGATCTGGACTTCTTTAAAAAATTGGCAAAAACACTAAAAAGGAAAAATACACAAATAAAAATAAAAATAATAATATATATAATAATAATAATAATAAAAACGAAAATAAATAATAAAAATCAAGAAATAAAAATAATAATAATAAAAGGAAAATAAAATGTAACCAGATAAATGAGGTATTTTAAAATACCTCTCTGCCGAAATTTCGTCAGAAACGAACAAATCGTCAGAAACGAACAAAGAAAAATCCGTCTTAAAAAGACGCATAAAAGCGATCGGTCAAAAAATGGGGTATGACAGATGCCCCTATTTAAGTTTCTTCCATCGGAGATAAAAAGAAAAAGATGATTTTTGATAATATTTTTGTTTTGGTTCGACGGTGGAAGAGACTTAAATACAGAGTACACCATTTTTTGACCGGAATAAACTATAAAATGCTATGATATGATGTTATGAATGTTATGCTTATGAGTGTTGTGTTTACAAGTTTTTGAATGTAATGAAGATTTGACAGAAGTAATGAAGATAGAAAGCGATAAAGTCCTGTATGCGGACAGAAAGCAGTAAAGTCCTGTGTATGGACAGAAGTAAAGACAGAAAGCAATAAAATCCTGTGTGCGGACATAAGCAGATAAAGTCCTGTGTGCAGACAGAAGTAAAGACTGAAAGCAATAAAGTCCTGTGTGCGGACATAAGCAGTAAAGTCCTGTGTGCGGACAGAAGCAGATAAAGTCCTGTGTATGGACAGAAGTAAAGATATAAAGCAATAAAGTCCTGTGTACGGACAGAAGTAAAGACAGTGTCCACCAACATTGTGGGATGGTAAGGACAAGTAAAGGCAGTGTCTACCAACATTGTGGGATGGTAAGGACACAACGAGGAAATAAATTGTCTGATGTCATTGTGGGAGAGCGAGACATGACAAGAATTTGTATTTGTCTGGACCAGACACACTGGAGATGACTTCTTTTTTTTGGGAAATTAACCACAAGTTTGCAGTTGATTGTTTGCAAAACCTGCTACTTGAAATATGTTTAGTGGAGACATCTCTGGTCCAGACTCACTGGGGATGACTCTTTTTTTTGAAATATGAATGATGGAGACATCTCTGGACCAGATACACTGGGGATGACTCTTTTCTGTGATTTATGATTGATGGAGACATCTCTGGACCAAATACACTGGGGATGACTCTTTTTATGATATATTGAAGCAAGACACATGATGGTTAAGGCAGTATGTATGAATGATTTGTTCGCACGTTGTATGCTAATATGAATGTATGTACACATATGTGAATGATTGTATGTAAGTATGTATGTATGTATGTATATGTGAATGATTATATGTATGTATGTATGCATGTATGTTTGTATATATGTATATGTACGTATGTATGTTTGTTTGTATGTGTGTATGAATGTATATATGATTGTATTTGTATGAATGTACATATGATTGCATGTAAGTATGAATGTATGTTATGAAGCTTGTATTTGTATGATTGAATGATATTTGTACATGACTGGATGAGACAAAAGATTTGATCAGGAAAGATGAACATCGGGCCGACGTATCCGTACAACCACTCAATAGGTCTCCACTGGGGACAACACCCCTATAGGTGAAATAAATCAGATCCTCGGGGTAAAACCCGGCATAGTATGTTGATCCATGGTAAGAATGATTGCTTCTTGGGGTAAAGCCCATCGGTCAGAGGTCTGGCAGAAGTCGCCATTTTGTACACTGAAACCAACTATTTTCTCATGGTCTTGTTTCAATAGTCATGGTTTTTGCTTCTTTTTTTTTTTGAAATCCCTAACTTTTTACCTGGATCGCCCTTTCGGGTTTTCAATCCACCGGGAATATATATCTTTTTTTGTTTTGCCCCTAATTTTTGCCTGGACCGCCCTTTTGGGTTTTCTATCCACCGGGACGCTCATTTTTGCCTAAGCCGCCTTTTCAGGTTTTCGACTTAGCGAGCTGTTCTTTTTTGCTTTTTTTTTTTGATAGAAAGAAGCATGACTGATATGATATGCAAACTTCTCCAAGAGATGCCATTTGCTGAAGATATGCAAACTTCTCAAAGAGATGCCATTTGCTGTTAAATGAGCCTTCCAAACAGGTCTCGGCTTTTTCTTTCACTGGGGAAAAGAGAATCTTACAAGTTTCTTAATGATAACCACTTGCTGGAGATTACCGGAGAACAGTCAAGTTCAGTATTCAAAATGAGGAAAGTTGGATCACATGCTCAACATATTATAGTAACACACATGTCCATAAGAACCCAAAATATCTACTCGATGATTATTGGCTCAAGGAGGAAGAAACATAACAACTATCTCGGCAGATCTGGATTGCCTCTGGAAACCACTTCAAGTGCCCCAAGTGAGTGAAACATCGACTTTGAATCCTTGAAGTGTATGCCACTGTATGTAAAGTCTTGCCCCTGATTGGCAGGTTCCTGAGGTAATTTGCCCCAAGTTAGGAGCGCTTTGAATTGATTTGTCCTTGATTAGACCAATTGATTGAATTTCCTTGATGCCAAATATAAATTTGCAGACAAAATTGTTTCTTTTGAAAAATATTTCTGATGTAATGTACATGCAAGTTTTGGAATCGAAATTTTTATAGAAAACACATGTGGTGTGTGTAAAAGATAGTTACTCAACAAACAGGTGGAGTCGGTTTTAACAATAATTTTGCTGATTATGGTTTCAAAGTAACCCTAGCTTCAATTAGGTCTTTTGAGAGTTATAACGTGGCTTGGTTCATGGTTATGAAAAAAAAAGATTATTAGGCTCAAAATTCTGTTTTAACCCACCCACTCTTCTTTGATGTCCTTCATTCCTACACTCACATAATTCATCAGACACGCTTTGGTTGACAAGAGGATTTCTTTTGACAATGATGTTTTGAGGTTGACGCTTTGGTCGAAGCTTTGATGAGATTCTTAAAGTGACAGTCACTTTTCGTTCACCAGCTTGTTTGCATAATTTTGCTCTTAATCCCTTATTTTTGCATGAACCAATTCTTTTGGATTTTATGGACCATCGGGATGCCCTGAATTTTGCCCAAGTCTATTTACTTAGCGGGCTTTTTGTTGTTTTTGTTTGTGTTTTTTTTTTTTTGGTGCAGGATGTTTGTGACTGTCACATGCTATTGTGAGTTTTTGTCTACTCAAGACTTCCTCTATCTCAACAGGTTTATCCTCTTGTATTGGGATGTGTCATTGAATTATTGAAAGACTACCCTGCCCCAGGTCAAGATTAAGGGTTTTTTTTAGAAAGAACACCAACTTCTGGCTCAAAGGGGTTGACTACGGATTATCTCCTTATTTCTCCGGTGTTTAGGAAGTGAAACAATGCCTTACATCATCAACCGGGTCTTACTAATGAAAGCATATATCAGCAATTTTAAACATTTAATTTACATCATTCTCCCCTCAAGTTTGTTAACAGGAAAAGTGAATTAGAAAAACATTGCCATTTGTGATGGCACAAAACACTATGCCAAAAAAGGCTTTAGACAGCGCTTTTTTTTGCCTTAGACGGCGCTTTATAAGCGCTATCTATTCTGGCGCTGTTAAAAGTATAGACAGCGCTTAATAATCAAGTAAAAGTGCTGTCTAATGTCCTCTTTAGACAGCGCTTATGTATAAAAGCGATGTCTCATGTAATATTTAAACAGCGCTTTTCATAGCTAAGCGCTATTGTAGGTTATGTTTAGACAGCTCTTTTTAGTGATAAACACTGTTGTAGGTTAGGTTTGGACAATGCTTTTAGGCTAAACGCTGTTGTGGGTTTGGTTTTAAACAGCGCTTTCCAGTGCCGAGCGCTGTTGTTGGTTAGTTTTAGACAGCGTTGTTATATGTTACCTTATGAAGCGCTGGTAAATGTAATTTTTTTTCTGTTAAATGTAGTTTTTTTTCTGTATGATTTTAATCCTTCATTATTTCAAAATCTATAAGAAAATCAAATATTATATATGCAAATAACATTAAAATTACTAACAAAGTATATATATATATATATATATATATATATATAAGGTTTATATATAATGTAATAATCCCTTGTACAAGTTCAAAACTACAGGTCAGTCAAATATTACAACATTGATCCTATGAAACTATTCAATTTAATTAAAACACATGAACTGTATAAACCAAACATGAGAACACTATCCCGCTTCACTTTTCGAGGAGGCCGCCAAAATAAGCTGGTTAGATCATAAAGACCCTGACAAACAACAACACTAAGATTAAATTCACACACAAACTAGCTATCTAAAGTCAAATATAGCTTACTTTTTATTCAAATAATTTAAATAATTGTCGGTGACTTTCCAATCTAGAACTAGAAGGTTGTGACCAATTAATTTTATTTGTATGGATAGCATAACTACTCTAATATAAGCATATAATAGAATGTAGTATTCTACTAGGAATTGGTGTTACCAATGTGAATTCTTATTGCATATAATAGAATGTCCTTGTTTCAAATTCCAACTCTGGTTCCAAGTAATTTCCCCTGCAAAAGATTCAGTTAAGATTGAACCTCGATCCATATAATATGTGTCATTAAGATCTGCAATACAAATAAATTTGATTATTATTTTTTTTTAAAGATATAATGTAGAGAGGTTATGTGTGTTTATGTTTGTAAATTTTCAGTTACCACTTCTCGTTAAATTGAGTGTTTTCAGTTTTGAGTCATATGTGCTTTATGAGTAATTTAATTAAGTGTGGTTATGTTAGAAACTTGACCAAGCAAAAAACAAGGGAAAAAGCAAAAAATACTTATAAGCTCATGTTGATGAATGACATAAATTGACATGTAAACCTCTAATGCTGCACAAATAATTCAAAAAATAATATGCAGAAATATGAAATGCATGCAACAATCAATCATTTTACTGACAAATCAACTTAGCGACAAGATGCAGAAGATCACAGTTCAAAATCAGCAATATAATCTGGCTGCCTACTTAAAACATCAATATCATTGCCTAAAACATTCTATTTCCAAATAGTGAATAGTACAAAAAACGAGATAAGACTACACATACAAAAAGAACACTAATAGTCCTTAAAAATTTGAGAGGCTAGTAGTCTGAATTGTTACATGAATAATTGCTATTTAGGAAAATATTAGGCCATTGTTGGTGGCCATCACATTTGAGTGAGGCAAAATATTCTAGGTTGTCACATACAAAGAGGGATCAAGTGTATGTGACAACCTAGAATCCTAAATGCATATCGCAAATCAAAATTCAAATATGAAGAAAGCTTACCAGTGTCAAGTATGATGCCAAGATATATTAATCAACTTTAGTCACAAAAATCTTCGATAGATTGCCTTGAGTTGTCTTTGCATTTCACACCTGAAAATAAGAGAAGTACCTAATTACACAAATTGACTGCATATATTCATTTCAATTGCACATGTAACTATGGCAATTTTTGTTAAAAAAAAGTGAACCAAAATTCAAGACATTCAAATATTTGCAGTCTTCACTTTTCTATTTCTAATCTAGAGTCATAGGTTTAAGTTTAACACTAAATTATGGTACTTACCACTTAATGCATACAGATTTCCTAAAATACAGTACTTACCATTGAACTTGCAAATATGGATTAGTTTGTAGAACTAAGAAAGTAAATAAGTTGATGATTGTCATGTCAAGCCAATAATTTAAGGAGCCCTCTATTTGGTAATTTAAATGCAATAGAAACCCTTAACTTGCTTTAAAAGAAAAAAAAGAATTCCATTAAAAAAAAATGTGAGCTCAATGAAAAAATAAATAAATCAGTTAAATGCACCAACACAAAGATAGTACCTTCGACGAAAGAGTACAACCCAAAGCCTCAAAGAAAAGCTTCAAAGAGAAAGAGAGATGAAAGTTGTGAGATTGCAACAACGTCTTGACAAAGAGCGTAGTGAGGTTGTGACAGAGATAAAGTCATGTCACAATGTACTTACAATATTAAAATTGACAATAAAATACCCAACATTCAGTCAGCCATAATCACATAATTAAAGGAAAATAACAGAATCATTAACTCGACACACATTAACTAAATCAACAGAAACACATATTTCAAACATCATTGAAATAAAACAATGATTAACCAATAAAATTACCCCAAAGGAAGGTCTGTAGTCAGCTAGTGCTCCGCCTTTTCTCTCCTCCAAATTCACCACCAGGTTCTCTTGGACCTCCACGGTATCCATCACGATCACCACCGAATCTTCTTTCATCTTCAGATCTAGGTGGGCTCCTATTCAAACACATTTCAATCAGTAAAAATCCAAAACAAAACATTAACAGATACAATTCCAAAACAATATTGAGATGAATTACCTAGGGCAATCACCAGGTGGACCACCGAATGGCCTTCCAACTGGCTTAGCCTGCTTCTTAAAGTAGTAGGAACAATCTCAGATGGAAGATTGAGATAAGTCCTAAGGAAACTCAATTCCATCATTGGTCAAAACCCAGTAATAGTGCATCCAAGCAAAAGTTTCCCTAACATATTCCCTAGATTTGAAGCTCTGCATAAGCTTCTCTCTTGCAAGGTCAAGACGGAGAGAGCTTTGCGTGATTTGGCTCTATTGTGTACGTGAGAAATTGAAAATCGCTCTAGGGTTGGTGACTCAGAGCTAGGTTTCAAGAAGACCTATGAATCGCTGGGTTTCAAGAAGAGGATAAAAGCGTTTTCTGTGAATCATTCTGTGTGATTTGAGAAGGGTTTCTCTAATTCGAGAGGAAGACGGTGATAAGGTCTCTCAATGAATCGTTTGGGGGTGATTCAAGAATAAGGGTTTCTATGTGATTCCAGTGGAAGATGAAGAAAGGGTTTCTGTGATTCCAGATGATTAGAGGGATTTCTCGATCTGTATTGCAGAAAAGAAGGATTTTGAGATGAAGGGTTCCTCGATCTGTCGTAGCAAAGGGTTCTGCTTATTTTTGTGATAGTTTGTTTTGTTTAAAAAAGGGGAATATAGTGAAATTCTTTTTTGACAGAAATATAGATATATAGATATTTGTATATAAAAAAGAAATATAGATCTTGACAAAAAATAATATAGATTGTTTGAAAAGAAAATAAATATCAACAGTTTGTCAAAAAAAAAAAAATATTAATACACAGCGCTTTCTATTTTTTTACAAGCGCTGTTTAATGTTGTATCTTAGACAACGTTGTTTCTTCCAAACGCTGTCTAAGGTGAAACTACAATTATGTAGAATTTTTTTTATTTATTTACAACATATGAATGTGCTTCCAAAGCAAACTGCTGTTAAAACGCATTACTTTAGACAACAAGTTTTCCACAAGCGCTGTCTAAGGGTTCCGTGTTTACTTTTAACAGCGCTTTTATATATAACCGTTGTTTAAGAGGCGCTGTTATTTCCTCATTTTGGTGTAGTGAAAGAAGAGTGAATACGAATGGATGGATTCCAAAATATGCATGCTCATTGTTTAGAAATTTTAATTAAAAGATACAACTTTAAAATGCAAATAAATGCTTGGCAAGAAAGAAATTGCAATTGGAACATAAAAGGCCTAGTGATCCTAGGGACAAACTTCTTGATTCTCTTGAAAATGACGGAGGACCCACGATTAAGCTGAGGATGAACTTTGAACATTCGAGCTTGGATCATTAAAAGATAACATGTTGGTACGAACCAAATTCTGAACCTCCTTCTTAAAGGCATAATAGTGTTCAACATCATGACTGGGTGCCCCTTGGTGGAAAGCACATGTAAGATCAGTTTTGCATGGATGACACCTGTTCACGGAGCATCTGATTCTCTCCTTCGAGATTTTCCATTTTCCTCTTCAAATTAGATCGAGTATTGTAGAGACGAGTTTCTTTGTACCGAATACGCCGGGCCACTTGACTTGGTCAGAGAGGAAAGAAAGGACCTGAGACTCGATTTTGGGACTTTATGAATGCATTATAATGTATGATGTGTTTATGCTAAAATATGCAATGCGTTTTTTTGTTATCGAAGGACTTATCCCAAATTAGTTGTAAACATTTTAGATATGGATTTTGTAAGGAGAAAAAAGAAGAAAGAATTTATTATGTGTCATTTGAAATGAATGTTCTCTATAATGTTTACAAAAAATTTGTTTAAGTTCTTCGATATCGGATGAGGAAAAAGAATTTTATGAATGAGTGCATGCATGCATGATGCGAAAAACATGGTGGGGTTAAAGTATAATGTTGGAGTCAAAGGTGAAACCCTCCCATATGGTATGTACTAGGGTTCATTTGTACCTGCATGACGGGTTCTACAAAGTTCCCAAAGTCATAAACCACCTCATGAACATCACTGGATTACGTGACTACTCTCGTTCCAATAATATTCACAAGATGATCTCGTTTGAGTGTAGTCTCGCGTGACAACTAAATTCAAGACTTACTCTTGATTAGCCACCGCACTACGCCCTAAAAAGGCCAAGATGGGTTAAAGGTAATCTAAAGGTTCTCGGCTTCTCCGGACACTCACATTGAAAGTAATAACACCATCATGACTTATCATGACGACGAGTACTACCGTCGTGAGGCCTCCACCGAGCGGGATCATATCACATGTGCTTCATAATCTAAAGACATGTCACTATGATTTCATCTCATCCTATCTTATTATGTCTCTCAAGCCCGGGTTAGGACTTATCTCACCACTCAAAATCATCCCCAAGCACGTATATACAAACATATATTCAAGCAAAAAGCGCAAAAATAAAGATTAAAAACAAGTTAGGTTCAACCCGCTTGGTTGTCCCCAGTGAAGTCGCCATTTCTGTCGCGGTGATTTTTGGATATCGAGTTATTAATTAACTTCGAATCGCAATTTAATATTCCACCACCGATCTTTAATTTATCCGAGGGAAAGGGAAAAAGTTCGAAAAAACCCTATTTTTTATAGAACAAGGTTCGGGGGTTGGTTATACGAAGGGAAGGTATTAGCACCCTAAGTATCTATAGTACTCTATAGGAACCTCTTGTTTTTATTCTAACTTTGCGCTTAATTTTTAATTGCTTGTAAAAATGTATAAGTATAGGAATTAAAGTAGTGATCAAGAAAAGTTTAAAGTGACGAAAAAGAAAGAAAGGAAAAAAATGTTTTTGTTGATTTTATTGATTGGAGAGACAAGTCTCATGCCTACGTACCCGAGGGATCAAACCACCGTAGTTCGGGGTAAAAGTTACGAGTAAATTTGTTTGTTTGATTTTAAAGTTTTGAAAATGGTTTTAAAGACCGAAAAGCCAAAAGTGGCAAAATGTGAGTTTGATTGATGATAATTTGTGAAGAAAGTCTATATGGTTAAATTGATTGAAGTTTGATTGCGAAATAAGACGCGGACACTTGGTTTAAAATCCAAGGTTTGTTGAGAAACGTTTTGAGTGATAAAAGACACTTGGTTTAAAATCCAAGGTTTATGCATGATTAAAAATGTATGAATGAAGAAAGTGCACTTGGTTTAACATCCAAGATTTTTGCGAGAAAAAGGAACACTTGGGTTAAAGTACAAGGTTTTAGCGATAAAAGAAGTCATTGGTTTAAAGTCCAAGGCACTTGGTTTAAAATCCAAGTTCGCGATAAAAAAAGACACTTGGGTTAAAATCCAAGGTTTTCACGATAAAAGACGCCGTTGGTTTAAAGTCCAAGGCACTTGGTTTAAAATCCAAGTTTGCGGTAAAAAAGACTCTTGGGTTAAAATCCAACGTTTTCACGATAAAAGGACGCCGTTGGTTTAAAATCCAAGGCACTTGGTTTAAAATCCAAGTTTGCGGTAAAAAAGACTCTTGGGTTAAAATCCAAGGTTTTCACAATAAAAGGACGCCATTGGTTTAAAATCCAAGGTTTTCACGATAAAAGGACGCCGTTGGTTTAAAATCCAAGGCACTTGGTTTAAAATCCAAGTTTGCGGTAAAAAAAAGACTCTTGGGTTAAAATCCAAGGTTTTCACGATAAAAAGAAACGTTTGGTTTAAAGTCCAAAGTTTTGAAAAGTGTATGATGACAAAATATTTTGATGCTTGATGATGTTGAAAAGAAATTGTGTTGATATTTTTTGAAAGAGGTTTTGACCTCATTTTTTTGAGAAGAAAGTGATTAATTATTTTTTGACGAGGTGTTGACCTCATTTTTGGGAATAAAAAGACTAATTATTTCGAATGGAATGTTGGGTTCCAAATTAATAAAAAGGTAGCGCGAACAATAACACTAACGTCGCAATAAGCAAATTAAGCGCGAAGACAATCCGTAATGATATTTTGATCAAAACGGTGTCTTTTCCCTCGGAATTAAATATGCTAACGTTTTGCGGAAAGCGATAAATAAATATGCATGAGATGCAATTTTTTCATTTATAGTGTACATTTGTTCCTAATTACATTCTAAGGTATTCGCAAGAAAAATAAATATGAGATGAATGCAAGAGGATGCTATGCAATTTATATAAATTTACATCAAATCCTAAAAATACAATCTAATGTAAAAATTAAAAAAACAGAAGGGGGTGCAAATAACAATAAAAACAGAAAGGGGGGGTGCAAACAGCAACTCTGGGCCCAAGCCCTGCTGGGGGGCGTGGCCCAGAGGGTGGTGTGTGAAGAAATAATGTAAAAATCAGATCAGAGCCGTCTGATTGATCAGACAGCTCAGATCTGATCACGAAGGAAAAGGAATCAGAGGCGTAGGATCATGATCAGAAGGACATAGACGCACAGGATCATAAATGGGGTGTATATATATAACAAAACCTAAAAAAAAAAAAACAATTTTACAAATTCTCCTTCTTCTTCCCTCGGCCGCCGCTGTAACCTATCTTCCTCAACCTCTCGGTTTTAATCTTTCTTTCTTCTCTGGTTTTCTCATTTAACTTCCAATTTCAAACAAAAACAAACCAAACAAACCAAACGATCCTAGATCAAACCCAAAATATTTAGATCGGGAAAAAAAAAGAAATTCAACCTTGGTGTTTCGTTTTCGATCCTCTTCTTCTTCTTCTTATTTCTGGTTCAATTTCGCTTTTTGAGTTTGTTTTTGATCTGGGTTCGGTTTTGTTTCTGGATCTCGTTTTTGATGGATTTGGTAATGGATGTTTGATGATGAACAACGATGATTTTTCGATTCTGTTTTGGTGTTTATGGTGATGATGAATTCGTGATTTGGTTTCGTGTTTATGATGATGATGAACTCGTGATTCTGTATTTTTGGGTTTTTTGATTTTGGGGTTTTTGAAGGTTTGAAGAAGATGAACAATGATGGTATGGGTTTTGTTTTGAGAATGATGATGTTGTGATTTTGGGTTCTGGGTTCGTGATAACAGTGATGAAGATGATGATGATTTTTGTTCTGAGTTTGTTTTGTGGTTATTTTTTATTTTTTGATCTGCTTTTGATTTTTGTTTTTGGATTGGAAGAAGAAGCTGCGGCTGATCAATCCTTCTCTGACTTCCTTGGAAACTGTGCAATAAATGAGCTATTTGTATTGTGTCAGACCTAGGGTTTGGCAGATGAAATTTACCCCATTTGGACAAAATTGCCCCTTTGGGCTTGGATTGGACAAAAACACCTGATTTGGACTTCTTTAAAAAATTGGCAAAAACACCGAAAAGGAAAAATACACAAATAAAAATAAAAATTAAAATAATAATATATATAATAATAATAAAAACGAAAATAAATAATAATAATAATAAAATAAAAATCAAGAAATAAAAATAATAATAATAAAAGGAAAATAAAATGTAACCAGATAAATGAGGTATTTTAAAATACCTCTCTGCCGAAATTTCGTCAGAAACGAACAAAGAAAAATCCGTCTTAAAAAGACGCATAAAAGCGATCGGTCAAAAAATGGGGTATGACAATTGGTTAGAGTAAAGGCAGTTTATGACGAAATTCTTTATTGCAACGAATGTACTCCCTCATCATTGTTTTTACAAGAGTTTTTCAAAATCACTTTACTCATTTTCGCACAAGTTCACTTTCACATCCCACACCTTTCTTCTACAACCCAGAACACTTTCTTCCTCCCTCATATTAGCAAAACCCTGTGCGTTAACCTCAACAATTGGAAGTTCATCTTCTGTACCAAGATTCCCAGAGGACATTCCAATAAACATCTACGCTCATGACTCCTATCTTAAAGATGCCACTATGGATCTTCGTTTTGAAGAAAGTAAATTGGTTATGGAAAGACCAATAGACTTTGAGGCCTTAAAAGTCAATGGACATGACTATAAGGAATTCTTCACTGAACAAGGCTGGGGCACTACTTGGATATGCTTAATGGACCTATCTACTCCAATTTAGTGTTTGACTTATGGAGAAAGAGTGAAGTTGTGACTTTGGTAGATGCTAATGTTGAAATTCAAAGAGTAATTGATCAGACCCAAGTGAAAATAAAGGAAAATCAAGAGAGGAATTGGGTCTGAGGAAATTTACTGAAACAGAGATTCGCTCTAGTGTTGGAGGTTTTCCAGTCATTTTGACAAGAAGCAATTTGGCCAAGATGATGAATCTTCCCAACACTGGAATGGTAAGGCTGTATACTGCAGCTTCTGGAAGAAAGTCAGTGCACCTCAATGATATGGTCAGACTTTGTTTCAAGGATCAGAAGTTGTCAAAGAAAGTCAGTCATCTGAATGATCGCGAAAAGGTTCTTGCTAAGATTGTATTCTCCTCATTTTTCCCAAGGGATACTGGCAGTGATTCTCTGAATTGGGATCAGAGACACTTTATCTACTTCCTCTCCACAAAAAGGAAAATGAATCTACCTGCTTACATCTTTCAACATCTATGTGAGACAATTTGTGAGGCTCAGAAGTTTGACAATCCTTCCAAGTTGATCTCTCATCCAAGGCTCTTAAGCTCCATCTTTGAGCAACTTGGTCTTCCTGATAGATTCATGCTTGCTGGGGTATCTGAAGACCTTGAACAAGTAAGAGCACCCATTCTTGATGCTAAAGTCTTGGTGAGTCTGCGTTTGAGGAAATCAGGCAAGCTTATTTATCCTTAAAAGCCTCTTCTGATAAATAAGACAAAATTCAAACCTACAAGTGACGCCTTCATATTTGATAATGAACCTCCTGAAGTCATTTTGGAATACATGAGGTTAATGAAGGAAAGTGGAACCACAGTCACTCATAAGGACATTGGAAGAGGTGATGGCCCAACTTTTGCACAAATCATAAGAGCAGTTAAGAAAGAGGTGTTCAGTGACTATGAAGAAGATATAATGGTTGAGGAACCACCCATGGAAGAGGCTTCAGTTAATCGGTCAGAGGATGATCATCCAGAGGTTGAAGAAACTATGGTTGAAGAGCAAGTTGATGAAGAGCCTGTGGCTGTAGAACCTACCAAGGTTTTCAGAACCGGACCGGTCATCGAACCGGCGAGCTTACCGGTTCACGGTTCAAATGGTCGGACCGGGGTTCAACCGGGTCGGACCGTTTTTAATTAAATATTTAATTTTATATTTATATTAAGAAATAATACATAAAAATAATATAATATTAACATTTTACACTACTAAAAATTAAATCAACTTACCAATTTCTTGTACTTTTTAAAAATGAGAATGATAGAATAATCTTTTTTATTTGTAAGATAAACTTAGTTTTGAAAATAATTAAGAAAATAAATGAAACAACACGTTGAAGACTTTTTTTTTTAAGAATTATGGGCTTCCCTTATAAGATATAATAACAACTTCACTAGAAGCCCAATCCATACTTAACCCTAAATTGTAGTATTTATAACTCTCAAATCTTGATGAGGCATAACCAGCAGTCTGATTCTACTCTTCTTCTCCCACCTTTTTATCTCTTCTTTTTTACATATTTTTGTAGTGTTAAAGCAACAATAGATCCTTATAGATCCTTGGTATTTTATCAATCTCCATCTAGCACCCATATTCCTCTCCCACAACATCATTACAATTATTTTCAAGTTCAACAAATTGGGAATTTTGAATCTATATATTATATACTCATGTTGGCTTGCTGTGTTGGTATTGAAAATAAATAAAGAGGCTAAAATTTTCATTATTATTAAACAGGTTTCAAAAGAAAAATCATGTAAAATAAGAGGTCCTGTTTCTTTTCCTTGAAACAGAGTTAGCGTTTATTCTTTTTCCATCATCTTTTTCATTTAAAAAATAATAAATAAAAATTAAAAAATAACTTAATCGAAAAAGGAAAAAAATTAGGAAAAAAACTGCCAAACCGCTGAACCGCCCAGACCGGCCGGTTCACCAGTTTTCCCCGGTTCTGGACCGGTTCGACCGGTTTTTTCCCGGTTTTGTTTCTGGCCATTTTCAGCCCCTAACCGGACCGTTCCAAGCACCGGTTCCCGGCCGGACCGGTCCGACCGGCCGGTCCGGTCCGGTTTTAACAACATTGGAACCTACTGTGAAAGACTTGCTAAGTGCAAAAATTCTCAAAAGATCTCGCACAAAGCATTGCACCACTAGGGGACAGAAGAGACAAAGATCAGATACAGGTACTAATCATTCTTTTAACTATTGCAATCAAATATCTGAAGCATCTATCTAGAACATGTCCAACCCCTAAATACCATCTATCCAACAACCTCTGAACCTGAATATGTCCAAGTTTCAGACTCTGAGTCAGAGTCTTCTAACTCCTCATTTGATGACCTTATGGCTAGCTTTGCACAATTTTCTTCCAGAGCTAAGCATATTCTTGAGGAGGAAACAGCTGAGCCATCCAATATTGCCATCCCTCAGTCATCCCCCAAAATTCTTACTGAGGAAGAGATTATGAAAGAGACATCTTTTAGAGTTTCTCCAATCCATGAAACCTCTGAACCACCAAATGACATATCATCTGAACAACCCAAATCAATTCCATCAGACTCTCACAAATCTTCATCACCTGAGATGCTTTTAGATACTGCAGTTGTAATAAATGATAGAATTGATGTACCAGATGATCATGTGACTCGTTCACCTAGTGGTCCAAGTCAACCAGTCTCTGCACCACTTGTGGAACAGCCAGAAGAAGAAAATTCAGACTTGACAGCAAGGGTTCTACACATAATAAAACATACGCTTGATGAACAAGAGGATAAGCTTCTAGAGCTGGTAGCATACTCAGGGGCATCTGCAAGGAAGGCTCAGCAGCTTCTCACTCTCTACTTGTCCAAACACCCTTAGGATTCTTGTTTTGCACCTCTTGTTTTTCTTTTCGCTGTTTGTTTAAAACTTTTTGCTGATGACAAAAGGGGGAGTATTATTTAGTTGTACAATTGTGTCAGTAGTGTATTATTTTTTTAATATCTACTCACAGAAGAATCTGAAACTGTCTTAAATAAGAATCTGATTTTTTTTCTTGCTAAATGTTTATAAACTTAATTGATAAGGAGAGCAAATTAATAAACATAATTGTGTTTGCATAGATGAAGGTAGTTAAGATTGTGCTCTTAGTTATTTTTATCAAACTCAGGAGTTGAGCTTGCAAACCTCACACTCTGAGAGTTAAGTATGTAGATACAATCAAGTTTATCAAATTGTTCTTATACTGATTCAAATTATTTATGGATAAAACTTAGGGGGAGCTTGCAAACCTAACCCTAATGGTTTATCAGACTCAGGGGGAGCTTACAAACCTCAACAACCTGATGTTGACATAATTAATTTAATCAACAAACAATTGTATTTAATACTTATGTTTGTCATCATCAAAAAAGGGGAGATTGTTGGAACAAAATGAGTTTTAATTATAAAACACCCTAAGTTTTGATGATAACAATGTATTAAATGGACAATTGGTATTACCAATGAATGATCTAGTGTGCGGGAACAAAGTAAAAATCTTATTCACGTAGATCATCATTTGAGCATCTGAAGGACACAGTCTGAAGCTTGCATATATCTTCAGAAGATCAAAGAAATGATATCATCAGATTCTGAAGAACACTCTCTAAAGGAAGACAGCTCATAACTAATGAAATAGTACAACGGTCTTGTCAACAAAAAGAAGAGTGTACAACCAACGGTCCTTTCTCAACGTCTTTATACCTAGAGTATAAATAGAAGACATCCTGATAGAGAGAAGACTACTGGAAGATCATCTGAACTCAGAGAAAGATTCAAATTATATTCAAGCTGTGAACCGTTGTTATTCTTTCTCATGTAATCTTCTAAGTAAAATATCTTTTGATATTGTAGACTCTGAACTTAGTGTTTAGAGAGTCTTGCTTAGAACTTTCAGTCCTACTTAATCTGTGTATTAAGTTAGTTTGTAAAGTCTCTTATCTTGTGTGATTTGAGCAAGGAAGTCTCTTGTCTTGTGTGACTTGAGCAAGGAAGTCTTAAGCTTGTGTGCTTAAGCAAGGAAGTCTCTGATCTTGTGTGATTAGAGCAAGGAAGTCTCTTTGTCTTGTGTGACCTAGAGCAAGGAAGTCTCTTGCTTGTGTGCTTGAGCATTAGTTGTGTAATCTTTGTGATTATAGTAAAATCCCTTGGAAGTGCAAGGGGACTAGACTACTCTCGTTTGTGAGAGGAACCAGTATAAAATTTCTGTGTGTGCTTTCTCTCTCTCTCTCTCTATCATTGTCTCGTTTGCGTTTTGTGTTTTGTCTAGCTTCTCATATCCGCTGCATTTCAATCTACTTTCAAGTAAAAGAGTTAATTTTTCAAAACACAATTCAACCCCCCTTCTTGTGTTTTTCACCTTCATCATTGTCTTTCTCAACTCATATAAATATGCAAAAGAAAGAATTGATGACCAACGAACCTTCATAGAAAATATTTCTCAGAATCAAGTGAGAATAAAAGAATTGTAATAGAAAATATCTCTCAAATTAAGTAAGAATTGAAACTAGCTCAAGCCTCTGAAGTTATTATCTTGTAATAAGTTTAAGCTTAGAAGTTAGTATTACTCCTGCGTAAGTAATTGGAAAAGTCTCAATCTTAGTGATTAGAGCAAAAGAAGTCTCTTAGTCTTGTGTGACTCTGAGCAAAAGAAGTCTCTTAGTCTTGTGTGACTCTGAGCAAAGAAAGTCTCTTGTCTTGTGTGACTTGAGCAAGGAAGTCTCATGCTTGTGTGCTTGAGCAAGGAAGTCTCTCATCTTGTGTGATTTCAGCAAGGAAGTCTCTTGACTTGTGTGACTTGAGCAAGGAAGTCTCATGCTTGTGTGCTTGAGCATCTGAATTGTAATCTTAGTGATTATAGTGAAATCCCTTGGAAGTGCAAGGGGACTGGAGTACTCTCAATTTGTGAGGGGAACCAGTATAATTTCTTGTGTCTCTTTCTCTCTCTCACTCTCTCATTTACTCATTCATCATTCACTTAGATTCAAGTTGATTGTGTTAACTATTCCGCTCTGCTTAAAGACTCTGATAGATTTAAATATCTTGAAAAGTTTTTAAATATCTAAAAGACAATTCAACCCCCCCCCCCCTTCTTGTGTTTTCTCCACGCACCTTCAGTAACAGTGGTCAAGAGAAAGTGATTTATCCTGGTGACAAAGCTTTGAATTCGGCGCATGTTCACTTGCCGATTAACTGCACTGAAGTCCAGCCCTATTTACAGTGAGTATTTTTAATAAATAAATAATTAATTATTTGTAATCTAAGCCCGCATATAATTAACAATATATTCTTTTATCTCATAGGTTGTTTTTAACATCTGAAGGGATAAATCCACAAGAATCTGATGCTCAAATCAATTCACGTTTTCCTGCATGGTTCAAACAATACATGTATCTTCAAACACCTGTTACTCGTATCATACAACACTTGAGGAACTTAGCTGATGGCCCGAAGTCAATCGTTAAAGAATGGCACACCTACTTTGTCAATGGATACAAATTTCACACACGCAGTTGGACTGAAGGAAAAGCAACAGTAAATAGTGGAGTGTGTATGAAAGGTGTGACTGAAAATGGCGAAGGAGATTTTTATGGTGTGATTGAACACATATTTGAAATCGAATACAATTACCTTGATTAAAAGAAAACAGTCGTATTGTTTTACTGTAATTGGTTTGATCCTTCAAGTAGGGGTACTAAATATAATCCAAAGACTAATACCGTGGACATAAAAATGAGTAGAAAATATCCATTGTACGATCCATTTGCTATGGCTCATAATGTCAAACAAGTTCACTATGTCCCTTATCCATCAGCTAAAATTGATAAGCGAGGTTGGTGTGTCGCAATAACAACAAAACCAAGGGGTCGGATTGAAACCAATGTGATAGATGATGAAGATGAACCATATCAGGAAATTGAGATGTCAAATGTTGATGATGTCATTGCAGTTGAACCTTTCGATCGTCTTTGTGTACAAGAAGAAGGTGAAGAAGTACCTCCGGGAGGTGATCTTGATGAAGACGATGAAGTACATGGTGAAGATGATGGAGGCGACGATGATAAAGTTGTATCAGATTGGGAGGATAATTAATATTAATTTATATTTAATCGTTGTACTTGAATATTTAATTAATGATGATGAAGTATTATTATATTTGTGTGTATGTGTATTTGTCTTCATGCATATATGTCTTAAATCTTTATTAATATTTAATATTTAATTAATTGTACGTGTGTATATATATATATGTGTGTGTATTTAGATGAATCCAGATCAAGACAATCAACCCCAAGACAATGATCCACCCCACGGCGCCGGACGCGGACGTGGACGCCCACGCCCACGGGTTTTACGAGAACGCGTTGTTCGGAGCCAATTCTTAGAGGGCATGCCGAAGTCTCGAGACGTAAATGGGGTGCAGGAAGACTATGACTCATTCGACGATGATGATGACCATGAAGATGAGGAGATCGATTAAGTTTTACTTCTGGATCCCGAGGAAGAGTTGTTGGTTGATCGCTATCATAGAGCGATTATCATGCCATACTACGCCAGAGAGTAAGTTAATTATTATTTAATTAATATATTGGATTATTATTTATTTTTAACTAATGTATTGTTTTAATTAATTTGTGCAGATTTCAACCGCAAGATCCGGCGTCAAAGGCCATTAACTATGCCCTAAAATCCAAATTTCAGCATCCATTTGAAAACTGGACGACGGTGAAAGAGAATAAAGACCGGTGGAATCAGTTTTGGAATGGATTCAGAGTAAGAAATTAATATTATTTTTTAATTATTTTTTACTTTAATATATTATATTTATTAATCATATTTCTTTATTATATGTAGGAGAAAGTCACCTGGCACAGAAGGCACAGGGCCGCTATCAAGTCTATATTCAATAAACAAAGTAGCCAAACGTCTGTCGGGTTTGCTCTCTGATGCCCGAAAAAAGATTGAAAAGCATCCAAGTAATCCGCCAAAATGGCTCGAAGGTGGCTCATCCTCTGCCTTGGTGTCCAAGTGGACATCACCTGAGTACCAAGCAAAATGTCAAAGGAACTAGCAAAATAGAGACACCGAACAAGCTAAAAGTTCTTGCGTTCACCTTGGAGGCTCAAGGTCTGCGGCAACACTTCGGATCCAATTCATTAAGAAATATGGGCGTGCACCTACCTTCATGGAAATGAACGCTTTGATGCACAAATATGCAGACAGTGATGATTGGGCCGGGCTAAGGGCGGAAGAAGTTGTTGTAAGTATTTGTGTGTGTGTGTGTGTGTGTGTGTGTGTGTATATATATATATATATATATATTATTTATTTGTTTTAAATTAATTAATTACTAATATAATTAATGATTCTTTTCTTTTAACTTTTTGTAGAGGTTGACGGCGATATACACTGAGGAATATGACGCCAGACAGAGATCGCTACCACCTCATTTGCGAGATGATGATGAGATTCGGCGAAGGATAATTTCTGCTCAATTTGTTCAATATGCTGGTGGAATGAGACGGGGTCGTCGTTTTGCTGCTGGTTCTACGTCTTCTTTTTTCCAAAGTGACCCATATGGAATACGTGATATCGCCGATGACTCCTCTCACAGTAGTCATAGGAGTACCAGACGATCTCGGCCTAGTCAAGAAACCGATGAAGAGTATGAAGAACGACTAAGGGCCGCGATCCGGGAAGAACTTCGGGAAGAAGTGAGACAGGAAAATCAGCAAGATCTGCAGCAACAAGTTCAGCAACAAGTTCAACAACAAGTTCAACAACTTGTTCAGCAACAACTTAGGCAATACGAGGCGAGTATGGCGGCGATGTTTCAAGGACCATATGCGCCCCAACCGCAATACAAGTAGTGCACAAGGAAATCTCCATGGTGGTAGCGAAGGATATCGGCCAGATTTATCTAATATGTCAACGAACCCATCTCAGCCGGAGTACCGGCCAAATGATCCTATGATGAACTTTAACATAGATGATTTTGACATTGATGATATTGATCTTAATGATATTCCGCTTCATGTGGAAGATACATGGCAGGCAGGTAACAGCAGTGGCGGAAGAATACCTAGCAACACCAACCAAAACTTCAATCAAAACTTTGTGGCGAATCAAATTTCATTCCAGAACCAAAGTTTCGAATTCCCCCCTTTCAACAAAGCTACCCACAAGGAGGTCAGATGGGCGCGCGTAGGCAGCGAGTGATGCACCCCACATTGACGATAAATGAGGGAGGTCAAGACACACGCCGAAGAAGGGCGCCGGCGCCGCGGGGCAATGACAAGGGAAAGGGAAAACAACAAATTCAGCCTGAAGAAGATGATCAATTATCTGATGAATGAATGATGCAATAATTTTATCTTATGTTTATTTAATTAGTTGTAATTTTATCTATTTTGTTTAATTAGTTGTAATGACAATCTTTATATGTTAATTAATTTCTATTATGTTTTAATTATATTTAATATTTTTTAAATATTTAATATTTTTTAACTAATTTAATTATGAAACAAGTAATTAATATTTAAAACATTTTTTTCTGGTTTTTTAAAAACAATTTAATTATTTAAAAAAATAAATAAATTATTTAATTATTATTTTTTGTTGAAATAATTAATTATTTAAAAATCAAATTATTTAAATAATCTGAATTTTAAATAATTAAATAATTAATTATTATTTTTTTAATTACGACTGGCTTCTTGGCGGTCATGGACCTCCAAGAAGCCATGGCTTCTTGGCGGCCATGGGCCTCCAATAAGCCAGTATGCGAACAATGTAACAGGATGCATATTGGGGGCTCTGGGCCGCCAAGAATGTTATTGGGGGCTCATGGCCGCCAAGAATCATTCCTGGCAACGTTTCTCGTGGGCTATGGGCCGCCAAGAAGCCATGCATTGTTGGCGAAATTTGTGGCTTCTTGGGGGCTTATGGCCCTCAATTTTTTGGCTTATTCTTGTAGTGGACTCACATGTCGCATAGAGATCAACATTCTTCACTCTTAAATTCTCTTTCATGCAATCATTTTTGTTTATCAAATTTTCTTCTTCTACCACAATGGCATGTTGTTGCATCTCCATCTCAATTAACTTCTTCTCACACTTATTAGCTTTCTCCATGAGATTTCCATAGTTCACTTCAAATCTATCAAAAGGAGCTTGATTGAACCTCCTGAATTCATCCAAAATACTTTCGAGTTGTAAATTGTAATTAATCATTATCACTTGTGGCTCTTCATCTTTACTACAAGGTTTCTTATTATATTCACAATCATGATTTTGATCACAATAAACACACCTCTCCTTTAGCCTCTTTATATCTATCTCCCTGTATTTTTCCTCAAGTCTTGATCTAAATAATTGATAACGAAGAATGCCTATTTCTTCACTATCAATCAATATATTCTCAGACCATATTCCTGTCATTACTACAAAACTCAAGGAAACTTTTCAGTAGCAAAGCACAATGAAATAAACATGAAGTACACAACTTTTTTTTTATATACAAAAAAAAATTGAAAGAAAAAAAAAACTGAAAATAATAAATAAAAATCCTAAATACAATAAATTGTTTAGTCAAAATTAATCAACAATCCCCGGCAACGGCGCCAAAAACTTGATGACAAAATTAGCAAGTGTACTAACTTATCGTTAAGTAATAAATTCAATGTTCGTATCCACAGGGATTGTTTTAATCTCGACAAGACAATTGTATCGTAATTAGGATGTAAAAGCAGGGGGTTTTGCATAAGTTGGTCTCTTAACATAAAAGTAAATATTGGTGATTTTTAGTTTAATAATGATTGGTGTAAGTATTGATTAGATTCTTGAATCCCTTCCTCATCATGATTTAGAACAAACCCGGACTTATCTTTACAATTTCTCCCTTGTCGGCACGATGAATTAACAAAATCGTTCAAACCATGGTTAGTGACTAAGAACGCTTTCCTATAATAATAAAACCCTAATGTCTTAGGTGAATTCAAGAATTATAGAAAGTTTTACCGAACGTTAATTCTTTTATCATGGTTAACAATTCAATATGTCTAAAGTGATTCTTAACCGAACAGTTTATCTCATATTCCAGTTCAATAGTTAGGGTTAGTAATCAATTGAAACCTATGAACAATTATAAGGTTGTAATTCATAACAACATTAACACACGGAGATAACTGAATAACGACGAGATTGAAATTGAAATAATAAGCACCTCAGAAGTTTACAAGTTCTAAATCGATCCGAGGAAGATCATCTATGAATCTAACCAATTAAGAGTTTAGCTACTCATAATAAGAATAATCATAGCATAAGAGTTTGAGAAAGAATACATCAAAATTGATGAACAAAGGTCTTGAATCTTCCTTTCGGATGAGTTTCCAGCCCTAGCACCGTCAAAATCGTATTCCTGGGTATTTTTCCACTTGAAAATCGACCCCTACGTCAGTTCTGGAAGCCCCTATTTATAGAAATACGCAAAATTCTGATATGTTGTCAGGAGGCTGCGCGGAGCGTCACTTATCCTGTGCACCGCGCAGGCTACAGAACTCAAATGCATTTCTTTTTTTCACGAAAGTTATAGCTCTGGATCTTAGCTTTCATTTTCCGCAAGCCCCGTCACATTCCGAGTTACGAAACTCAAGATATGTTCAAAATACCAAACATAGGTCATGATGCAAATTGTGCTGATTTTGTTAACAACAAAGTTGCGCGAGGCGCATGCCACAAAGCTTAATTTCTTGCTTTTCTTCAAATTGTCCGAGGCAAAAACACCCTATGTCTGACTCATGTAGTATTATTGGGAAACTTCCAAAATTATTCATACAATTAGCTTGAAATACATGTTTTCTTCAATAAGCATTCAAATCTTCAACTCTTGCAAAATGTCTTAAACCTCAAAGTACTTGACTCAATCTAACTTATTATTACTAGAAATTGGCACTAAATTGAACCTAAAACATCGTATGACTGTGTGTCATCAACATTCATACTCATTAATTGTACTATAAGTATCATCATCAATCATACACACACATAAGAACATACTAACTCATGTATTAAACCATCATCGACGTTAAAATCATCATATAATGAAATCTGAGTCATGCATTCTCGCCCAGCGAAGCCCGACGAGTACCTCATCGACAAAAACAGAAAGTTACCGGCGAGCTCCCTCACAGACCCTCGTCCGACGACCTCTTAGCGAAGAAAACAGGAAGTTTCAGGTTTTCCGGCGAGCCACAGCGAGCTTTCCCGCCGACTCTCGCCCGGAGAAAATGTATAGAATAACGTACTCTGTTTTCGGTTCATACGAAATTCCCCCAAAATCCATCAAAACGAGTTCCAGTTACAAAACAGTGGTTCATTTAAGTTATAGTCATACTAATACATATAAAAGTACAATTTATAACACATAAAAACACTTCAATCATCAATGATAAAAGATTTATCATGTTTTTTCATAAAAACTCATAAAACACATAAATCCACTCAAACCTCTACAATTTCTCATTTTCAAAATTATCAACTTGTACTTTTAGCTTCTCAATAATCATAGGAAACAAAACCAACACAAAAGATTCAATTTTGATTCATAAAAATATCCCCTTTTCAAAGAAAATGAGTGAGAGGGTTTGGGTAAAGAGAAGTGTGACTTCTCCCCCCTCTTGGTCACTCATGAGTTATATAAATCTACACTCTTACCTCTTGTTCTTCTAGAAATCCCAATCCAATCTTCTTTCTCTTGTTCTTGTTCTTGCTCTCAATCTCTTCTATTTTCTCTTCTTCTATCTTTCTCTTCTTTCTTCTCTTCTATTCTCTTTCTTCCTCCACCAAAAATACACATAAATGAATTCGCTCTCTCAAACTTAACCTTTTATACTAGTTCTTACCTCATCCTAAGCCCATTATCTCATAAAGCCCAACTTCTATTTACTAACCAAATCTCACAAAAGACACTACTCCACTAAACTTACTCTCACCTCTAATGTCACATAAGCTAATTAAATAAAACAAATATGACAATTAAATAAAACAACACAAAATAAATAAATAAAAACGGGCGTGACAATATGGTTTATGGTTATGGGTAGAATAATTAATTATTTAGTTAATATTAGAATGTGGTTAGTGGGTTGTATATTGTTTGGGCTTAGTGAACTAAGTAAAGAAGGGGGTGTATTTGGTAAAAGGGTAGAGAATTAGGTTTTTTTTTAAAGGACAAACTCAACTCATTTCATTAATCAAATAATTGTTAATACAAGGAGGAATACACTCAAACAGACATCGGCTAGGCCTAGAATATGCCACCCTTGCTAAGGTATGAGCGATAATATTCGCTTGCCACTTTGCAAACTTTACCTCAAACAAAGATCGAATATTAGAAATTAAAAGACTAAAAGTAGAGTATCATTGTTGCATAGAAGAGATGGCATCAATAAGGGTTTGTGAGTCACTTTAAAAAATACATGACTAAATCCTCTTTGTATAGCTTCACTAATAGCTTCCTTCATTTCCAAAGCCTCTCCTTCAATTATGTTTAGTCTTCCATGAGTGATATTTGATCCTGCCAACAAGAATCTACCTTGGTTATCTCTAAAGCACCATCCAGAACCTGTTGCATTGACTGTAGCTACGAAACTAGCGTCTACATTACACTTCAAATAGTCGTATCTCGGGGGCTGCCATTGTTCAATATTATGAGATGCATGATGTTGCTGGTGTGCATTGTTTACTGTTACAACTTGTCCATTAACCGCTATCCAATCATCCCACGAACTCAACGCTTGTAATCTTGCTTGTCTAGCTGAAATTTTTGTTTCATTCCACACAAGATTGTTTCTATTTTTCCATAGAACCCATAATAACAATGCCATTTTTCCAGCCACTACCTTACTTTCTCTACAACAAATATCAAAAATCAACTCTTTAATGTTGTTGAAGATTTGCAACCTTGGTGCTAAAATATGCTCCAACCCCATTACACTTCCAGCTTCCCTACTACCTACACACTCCACTAACAAATGCCACTCCTCTTCCGGCGCTTGTGAACAAAGAGGACATTCCTCTTGGCATTGAACAAAATGGTTTTTTTAACCGTATACATGTCGATAAGAAATCCTTACAAATTCTCCACAACAAGTATTTTGCTTTTGGTGGAGTTTTTATTTTCCAAAGTTGTCTCCATTGCTTCTTATCTCTCGACTCCCTTCCTAAATTCTTTTCTTCCATAAATTTACGATAGCCGGACCGGACCGAATATGAACCATCTCTTTCCTCATTCCAAATTAATTTATCCGCTTGAATTGTTGGAACAAAATATGTGTTAATACACACCCTTAAGTTTTGATGATAACAAAGTATTAAATGGACAATTGATGGTACTAATGTTTAAATTAAGTGCAAGAAAATTCAACGTTTAATCAAGAGCACACTTAATTTAAACTCTGATGAAACCAATGGAAGTCTGAATATTTAAGACTCTGAAAGAGTTCAGATGCTACAACGTGGTCAGAAGCTATACAAAGTTCAGAAGCTCAAAGTAGATCAGAACGTCTGAAAGCTGTTCAGGGACTCAAAGTAGTTCAGAAGCTCAAGGATGTTAAGAGGCCTACAAAGAGTTCAGAGGTTGTCTGATAGTCATAAGTCATTCAGAGGATGAAGGCGTTCAGAATCTGAATTACTAAAGACTATCAGAGGCTAAACATTCAAACACCAATCAGACTCCAAGTGATCAAAGGTTCATCAGAAGCAAAGGGAATTCCCAGTCATCAGAGGGCTACATCAACTACAACTTATCAAGCCTGATGACTTGTTCTAAGGTCAACTAAAATGCAACGGTCACAAAGGATGTGATCTCTCTCTCTAGGAGCTAGTTGTACCTTATAACTGTACCATTGTACAGACAGCAAAGGTGAAGCTTCTCTGCAAAGGAAAACGTGGCTTTACTCAACGGATCTTCATGTCTACAGCTGTCCAAGTTGCAACGGGAATTTCTCCAACGTCTCAATGTCTTTCTCAACTCATATAAATATGCCAAAGAAAGAATTGAAGACTAGCGCTCAATATTAGAAAAATCTCTCAAGAAAGTGAGCATTTTGAATTGTAATAGATAATATCTCTCAAATGAAGTGAGCATAGAAACTAGCTTAGAGCCTCTGAAGTTATTATGTTTTGTAATAAGTTTTAAGCTCTTAAGTTAGTAGTAAGTCTTCTGCTTAGTGTAGAAGCAAGAAAGTCTTCTACTTAGTGTAGAAGCACGTAAGTCTCAGTCTTAGTGATTAGAGCAGTGAAGTCTTGAGCCTGAGTGCTTGAGCAAGGAAGTCTCTGATCTTGTGTGATCAGAGCAAGGAAGTCTCCCAGTCTTGTGTGACTTAGAGCAGGAAGTCTCAAGCTTGTGTGCTAGAGCAAGGAAGTCTTAAGCTTGTGTGCTTAAGCAAGGAAGTCTCTATAAGTCTTGTGTGACTAAGAGCAGGAAGTCTTGAGCTTGTGTGCTTGAGCAACTATTGTAATCCGAGTGATTATAGTGGAACTCTCTTGGAAACAAGGGGACTGGAGTACTCTCAATTTGTGAGGGGAACCAGTATAAAAATTGTTGTGTGTTCCTCTCTCTCTCACTCTCTCATTTACTCCTTCATCATTTATAACGCCATAAGTTAATTGTGTGAATAATCCGCTGTGCTTTAAAGACTCTGAAAATATTTAAACATCTTGGAAAGTTTTTAAATATCCAAAACACAATTCAACCCCCCTTCTTGTGTTTTCTCCACGCACCTTCAATTGCTATCAGAGCTCCGGTTCTGTTGGTAAATCACTTAACCGTGAGACAGTCAAGATCCAAAGGAGAAAACCTCCATGGCTCAAAACATGGATGAGTGGAAGATGAAGCTACATCAACAAGTTGCTGATCTTTGCAAGAAATTTGAAGATGAACTGAGCTTAAATGAAGATCTGAGCAACAATCAAAATCCTTCCACTTCAGGGGCTAATCAAACTTCTGATATTGCTTCTACAGCTACTACTGATTGCCTCATTAGTGATGATAATGAAAGCATTCAGTGGGCAACAGTAAATGGCTTGTTAGATCAATATGAGGAGTTTAGGATGGAGGAAAATGAGAGCATTGAGAAAATGAACATAAGGTTTCAAGCTATTACAAGCAAGCTTGAAGAACACAACAACAAACTCAGCAACAAAGAGCTTGTAAGCAAGTTGCTGAGAAGTTTGCCTCTGAACTGGAATGAAATTCCAAATTCTATAGAGGAAACTGAAGACATCAATTCAATGAGTCCTAAATAATTTATTGATCTACTCAGAGTCCATGAATTGGCTCTGAAGAAAATGCAAGAGTTGAACCGTGAAGAAGCAGAAGCAGCAAGGAAAGGAAAGCAAGCATTGGAACATGAAGATCTTGTTGAAGAACCTGATGAAGAGTATCTTGAAAGTTTTTCAAGAAAAATTCAAAGATGGTACATCTTCAAGAAGAGTGGAGGAAGACTAGCTAAGGGAATGACAACATGGGATGTACTGGACAACTTCTCTGAAGATGAGTCTGAAAGAGCACCAGGAGCTGAAGGATCAAGTTCTGAAGATGGCTCAGACTCTGAAGACTCAGGTTCTGATGAAAAGTCAGAACCTGAGAGCAAAAAAAGCATCCAGAGAAAAATTAATCAGGTATATTCTAGTCTTTCCAAAGCTAAATTGATCAAGCATCTTAATAAGACCTTACTTAAACTCTCTAGTAGTCAGCAGAAGTATAAAAAGCTTAAAGCAAACTATGAGAATTTAAGTAAGCAAGCAAATCACTCTGAAGGTCTTAAACAAAAAGATTTTATCAAAACCAAAGACCCTAAGAATGATTTTGCTATATGTTACAAACCTCTTGAGCACTCTTTAGTTCTCAAAGAGTACTGTAACATAAATGCTGATCAAAATAAAATTGTGTCCATGCTTTGCAACCTTAAGACCAACAATACTAATGGGATTGGATACTCTAGTAGTAAAACACTAGAGGAACCAAGCTCATCAGTTATTGATGGAAGCTTCTCACTTCCAAATCTTTACACTACATTTGTATCTGATAGTTCTCAGATGAAACAAATGAAGAATGAAGATTTGGCAACTAACAGTCTAGGACCCTCAAGCAAGTGTGTACCAAGAGACAAAATTGTTTACTTGATTGCAGGTGAAACTAAGACTCTGAACCTTCCAATCACATGGATGCATGTGACTGTGAATGGAAGAAGAGCAATTGTGCATAGAAGGCACATTCTTGAAGAGTCAGATGGAGAAGAAGATGAAGAAGAGTACATAAGGAGCAAAAGGGAGTATGAAGATATGGAAGCTTGTTTTGAAGATGATAACAACTCAGTGTGGTGGAGTGATTGCTCTGGCTATGACTCTGACTACACCTAATCAAGAAAGCTTCAATACAAGGTAAGTATGCTTAACTCCTGAATGACATATTCAGAGAAATAACTCTCAAAGGTTGAAAATGTTTTCTTAGGATACACAGTGTTCAGTACTGAAAACCCTGAAAAATCCTTTCTGAACATATTTTTTTGTGTCCTGAAAGACTTGTTTCTTCAGCCTCTGAAGTTCTTCAGGTTTCAGCATCTGAAGAATCTCAGACTCTGAGAAATGTTTCAACCTCTGATGGTTAAGCCTCTGAATACAAAATGAATTGGAAACGTTTAAATATTTTTACTAAAACGTTTTGGCGCCAAAAAGACAACACGCATACACGCTCTGATTGGTTTAAAACAGCTAATGATGGTTTATATTCTTGATTAAATGTATTGTGTGCCTTAATATGTTTTAAGCAAAATCATTTAAATACTTGCATACTTACTCTGTTTTCATTCTAGTCTGTTGTCTTCAAACATCTCCTTAACAAAACTCTCTCTAGTTTTTAAGCAAAATCTTCACCCTAACTTTCTATAATGGCATCTACTTCTACATCAGTCTCAGAATCTTCGTTCACTTTTCCTAAAGATTTTCCAATCAACACCATCGCCTGCAAAGAAATGTTCTCTACAGATTTGTCTCTTAAGATGGAGGGAAAATCTTTAAACCTGGTTATGGAACAACCAGTGGACTTTGATAGTTTGGAAAAGAATCAGTTTGATGTTCTAAAGTTCTTCTATCATCATAAAGGGAGCCTTAGATACATGAATCTTTTAAATGGTCCAATCTATCCCGCTCTGGTAAAAGACTTTTGGATCAGAAGCAAGCTGAAGACAGTTGAAGAGTATGATATGGAGCTGGCCGCAAGAAGAAAAGAAAGGATTGAAAATAGATACAAAACTCCTGAAGAGTTAGGCTTAAGAATCATTGAGGAAGATGAAGTGCATTCTGTTGTGTGTGGGTTTGAAGTAATTCTCACTGCTTCAAACTTAGCCAAAGTGCTATCCATTCCAAATGAAGGATTTCACTACTCCAGCAGTCACAATAAAGTAAGGAAGACTGAGTTTCTAAAGATCATAACAAGATAGAGTTACATCAAAGGAAAAAGCTGTGAGAGCGACAAGCTAGAAGATCTGAAGCCCACTCAGAGAATTTTAGCCAAAATAATGTTAAGTTCTATACTTCCGAGCGATAATGACTCTGACAAATTGTCATGGGATCATAGGCATTTTGCTTATTTTCTCTCTAGGAAGTTTAACTTAAATTGGGCTGAATATATCTTCAAACATCTTTGCCAAGCAGTCTTAAGCACTCAGATTCATGACAAGCCTACTGTGAATGTCATCTACCCTAGGATACTTAGTGAGATCTTCTATCAATGTGGGGTAATTGACATAATCAAGGCTGCAGGTCATGACTGCCTGTTAAGGGAAATCAGAGCCTCCACAGTATCTGTTCATACCTTTTCTCACATGAACTTACTGTCAGGACATGAGGTTCAATCCTCAGATCCCTTAGTGCCTCAGTATCACTTAGGACCTTCCTTGCTGAAGAAAAACAACATTGATATATCTACTATCTCTAGTAGCATTGTCAATCAGTACATTCAACTACTAGACAGCTTAGGAGAAGGGTTTGAAGTTGAAGAAGAGAAGAGAAAGAGAAAAAGGATAGATGAAGCTGTAAATGAAGAAAGACATTCAGATTCAAAAGGACACAGTGAGGGATCATCCTGAATCCTCTACTGCAAGATAAAATATTAAAAAAAAAAAAAAAAACTTAGGGAAAGGTTAGCCTCAATAATGAATGATCTGAATGTACCTCTTAAGATAGTCTGAAAGGCAATCAAGGCAATCAACAAGCTCTTGAAGAATTCTGTCTATGGAAGTGTTATTAGAAGGTTTGAAGGCAAAGTGAATAAGCTTATGAGAATGGTGAAAAAGTAGATGCTAATCTGAAAATTATCATAATAACCCTAAACACTAGGAGTATCTCGATCTCTTCTATGATTTCTTTAACTGACTAAGTTTTTAAAACACATTAATAGGATAGAGTGTTTATAATCATAAATGTTTCGATTCTATGCTAAGTTTACTCTAATTATTCACTATGATTATATGAATTTTTTGATTAACAATATCCGATTGATTGTTTTATTTTCTTAATGAAACTAAAATTTATCTTTTGTTTAAACAAACAATTGCATATTGCTTTAATTGATTGATTATTAAACAAACATATCTTGGACATTCAATACTTCAAACTCTTGAGCCCTTATTTATAAAACTTGATTTTCAATAAGTACAATATAAGATATTCCTAAAAGATTAGATTACATGACAAGAGAAGAACTCTTAATAAGAAATCAAAGACAAAACAAGCCAAAGTAATGAACTTTGTTTCATTAAGAACATAAGTTCTGGATTACATATAAAATTTTCCCAAGGATTGTCTTCTGGTCGCTTCAAAGGCCATATTTGAAGGTTGCACACCTAAAAATATGACCTTTGCAAAGGGGAGAAGTTGAGATTTTGGCTAAAGCCGTCTGACCAACTCGGAGTCCTTCTTGAAGAAACCAATTCAGAAGCGGCGTCAGTTTGGTTTTCTTCAAGAAAAGACTCTAGCCCCTCTAGAGCCTTGGATATCAGTTTGATTTTCTTCAGGAAGATATGTCTTCAGAACTTAAAACAGTCAGAGTCCAAAGATTTCTCTTCAGACTCTGAACTGAGTTCTTCCGGAAAGGACACTGGCTTTGTTTCCTTTGGTTTCTTCTTATGTTTTCTCCTATCTTGACTTGCTCTCAGTGAAACTACTTTCTTCTTCTCTGAGCGTTTCATTTTTTCTCTCAAGAGATCTATCAATAACCTATGATTATTCTGTGTGAGTAAAATGACTAGGTATCTCTCTCCTTTTATAAGCAAAATTCAATGGCCAAATATTAAATGTGTTCAACCACTTCTGATTTGACGGCATTGAAAGTTGAATTTCTATTAATTGCTTATATTACCTTTTTGATAATGACAAAATGGGGAGAAAGAATATTGGTAAATCAATTGTTGGAAGAAGCGAAATTACTTGGCTTTTTAGGGCCTTGTAGTGCTTCAGAGAGAGAACGTAGGAGAGTGGTCAAAATAGTAGCATGAGGTACATGCTTTGTTATGACAATCTGATCTTTGAGGATTTCAAAATATTGTACTAAAGAGCTCTAAACTGTTTTCAATTTTTTTGTTCAGACTCTGAGCTATTTTCTTTGAAAATTTTTTTTAAAGCTCTGAACTGTTTGAAAATATTTTGAACTCTGAAGCTGTTAATGATAAACATCAGAACCGTGTGTGTATGTAGAAGTCTTTAAGCGCCTATGATTCTATTTTGTCATTCAATTTAAATATTGCTTCAATTTAAATACTGCTTCATCTTGCATCTGCATTAAGGGCTTAATTTTCAAGGAGAATGCATTTATTAATTGAAGTTTATTATTCATAGTTAGTTCTTGAGTAAGGGTGCAACTGTACTCAAAGATTATCACACTATGGACTGAAGAAGCTTGCAAACCTTGTTCTTTACATAGTGAAATATGAATAATTTAAGTCATATAATAAAGTATTTCTGAAACTGATTAAAATTAACTATGGATACAAAATAGGGGGAGCTTACAAACCTAACCCTATGGGTTATCAGACTTAGGGGGAGCTTGCAAAACTCAGAAGCCTAATGTCAACATAGCTGATTTTTATCAACAACAATTGTATTTTAATACTTGTGTTTGTCATCATCAAAAAGGGGGAGATTGTTGGAACAAAATATGTGTTAATACACACCCTTAAGTTTTGATGATAACAAAGTATTAAATGGACAATTGATGGTACTAATGTTTAAATTAAGTGCAGGAGAATTCAACGTTTAATCAAGAGCACACTTAATTTAAACTCTGATGAAACCAATGGAAGTCTGAATATTTAAGACTCTGAAAGAGTTCAGATGCTACAACGTGGTCAGAAGCTATACAAAGTTCAGAAGCTCAAAGTAGATCAGAACGTCTGAAAGCTGTTCAGGGACTCAGAGTAGTTCAGAAGCTCAAGGATGTTCAGAGGCCTACAAAGAGTTCAGAGGCAGTCTGATAGTCATAAGTCATTCAGAGGATGAAGGCGTTCAGAATCTGAATTACTAAAGACTATCAGAGGCTAAACATTCAAAGACCAATCAGACTCCAAGTGATCAAAGGTTCATCAGAAGCAAAGGGAATTCCCAGTCATCAGAGGGCTACATCAACTACAACTTATCAAGCCTGATGACTTGTTCTAAGGTCAACTAAAATGCAACGGTCACAAAGGATGTGATCTCTCTCTCTAGGAGCTAGTTGTACCTTATAACTGTACCATTGGACAGACAGCAAATGTGAAGCTTCTCTGCAAAGGAAGACGTGGCTTTACTCAACGGATCTTCATGTCTACAGCTGTCCAAGTTGCAACGGGAATTTCTCCAACGTCTCAATGTCTTTCTCAACTCATATAAATATGCCAAAGAAAGAATTGAAGACTAGCGCTCAACATTAGAAAAATCTCTCAAGAAAGTGAGCATTTTGAATTGTAATAGATAATATCTCTCAAATGAAGTGAGCATAGAATCTAGCTTAGAGCCTCTGAAGTTATTATGTTTTGTAATAAGTTTAAAGCTCTTAAGTTAGTAGTAAGTCTTCTGCTTAGTGTAGAAGCAAGAAAGTCTTCTACTTAGTGTAGAAGCACGTAAGTCTCAGTCTTAGTGATTAGAGCAGTGAAGTCTTGAGCCTGAGTGCTTGAGCAAGGAAGTCTCTGATCTTGTGTGATCAGAGCAAGGAAGTCTCTCTGTCTTGTGTGACTTAGAGCAGGAAGTCTCAAGCTTGTGTGCTTGAGCAAGGAAGTCTTAAGCTTGTGTGCTTAAGCAAGGAAGTCTCTATAAGTCTTGTGTGACTAAGAGCAGGAAGTCTTGAGCTTGTGTGCTTGAGAAACTATTGTAATCCGAGTGATTATAGTGGAACTCTCTTGGAAACAAGGGGACTGGAGTACTCTCAATTTGTGAGGGGAACCAGTATAAAAATTGTTGTGTGTTCTTCTCTCTCTCACTCTCTCATTTACTCCTTCATCATTTATAACGCCATAAGTTAATTATGTGAATAATCCGATGTGCTTTAAAGACTCTGAAAAGATTTAAACATCTTGGAAAGTTTTTAAATATCCAAAACACAATTCAACCCCCCTTCTTGTGTTTTCTCCACGCACCTTCATGAATCACATCTAATAACGAGATAGAAGTTATACTTTTTGCCACAGCCCCTGTAAACAATAAATTGATTTTTTCAAAATCCCAACATTTAACCCCCGGAAGCATAGGTTGTTGAACCTTAAGATTATACACACCTTGTGTTTGTGGAGCATCTATTCACCGTCCTTCCTCCATTCTTAACCATGGATCATGCATTACTCTTATATTTCTCCCATCTCTGATTAACCACCTACACCCATACAACAACACTTGTCTAGACTTTCAAATGCTCCTCCAAACAAAACATGGATTATTCCCTAGGCTTGAATCAAGAAAAGATGAGACTGGAAAGTACCTAGCCTTGATTAGACGAGAAGCCAAAGCCTCCGATTTAGATATAAAATTTCATCCTTGGTTTGCTACCATCACCATATTAAACAATTGAAAGTTACGAAACCCAAGCCCTCCTTATTCTTTGGAACATGCCATCTTTTCCCAAGATAACCACCGGATACCTTTATTATTAATTTCACTACACCACCAAAAAGCATTAATCATTCTTTCTATATCATTGATCAAGAAATCCGGCAGGAGATAGATACTCATAATATAAGAAGGAATTGCTTGTAACACGGATTTTATCATAACTTCCTTACCGGCTTTGGAAACTGGTATACTTCTCCATGAATTGATCTTCTTCCAAATACGGTATTTGATAAAAGAGAATGTCTCATTCTTGCTTCTTCCTACCATGGATGGTAATCCAAGATAGTTTCCGGTCCCCAACACATGTCTCACACCCATGATGTTTGAGAGATCCTTTTGAGCCGTTATACTTATGTTCTGACTAAAGAACACTTCTGACTTTGACAAGTTGATTTTTTGACCCGATGCATCCTCATAGGTCTTTATAATCTCTTTTAATTTTGTTACTTCAGAAAGATTTGATCTGCAGAAAAGGAAACAATCGTCAACAAAAAGTAGATGGGACACCATAGGTGCCCCCCTACAAATTTTAACACCATGCATGTAGGTCACCGCTTGCCGCAACTCTTTGCAACAATGAAGAAATTATTTGAACCTCCTCCTTGGTTATAGGAGCTACCAGCCTTTTATTGTCTTCTAATGTTATTCTATGAGAGATTTGAGATAGCACATGTTCCTAAACCCCTCCCTTAGGCTTGAATAATTCTTCAAAATATTTTCTAGCTACTTCACAGAGATCATTCTGGCTTGTAACAACTTCCTCAGCCTCGTTCTTCAATTTATCAAATTTTTTTCCCTTCCTCCTTGTCGTTGCCGACATATGAAAGAACTTTGTGTTTAAATCTCCCTCTGTGAGCCAGTGCATTTTTGCTTCCAATAAGCTTCTTCTTGAAATAGAATTTTAGCGTCCTGAATTTGGGCCTCTTTGAATCTGGCTATGTTAGCTGCGTCACTTTTGTCACGAAAACGCTCCATTTCAGCTTCCACCTCTTTCACTTCTTCTTTGAAACACTTTCTTTTTCTCCTCCCCCACCTTTAAAGTTTATCGGCACAATGATTAAGTCGAGTGAGAATTTCTCCTTCCCCACCATAACTCCATCCCTCGGCCACCACTTGTTCTATGTCCTCCTCTTTTAGCCAGCTGTTTTTGAATCTGAATTCTTGCATGAATTGCGTCCGAACAAGGAGTGTAGTGTGAAGCTGAATCAGACTATGATCATAGTGGGTTGTAAGCAAGTTTACTAGTTTGGCATTGGGAAAGTTGGTTAGCCACTCTGAAGAGGCTAAATCTCTATCCAATCTTTCTTCAATGACATGATTTGTTCCTCTAGTTTTGATCCACGTGTACGTATACCCCTCCATTTGAATATCAGTAAGGTCACAATCATTTACAGTGCTTCGAAAGCCAGCACAAAACCAATTTGGATGTGGGTGCACTCCTATTTTATCTTCTTGTAAAAGAAGATCATTGAAATTCCCTATCACACACCAAGGTAATGGAGACATGTCTCTTAGTTACTTTAATATGTCCCAAACTAATCTTCTTCTGCTTCACTCTGGGTAACCGTAATAGAAAGTTAGCCTCCAATTTCCCTTAACTCCATCTTCCACTATCAGGTTGATAAAGTTCCGAGAATAATTCATCACTCTGCATTTCACATTTTCTTTCCACATCACCGCTAGACCTCCACTTATTCCTTCTACATCAACAGACAAGCATGATTCGTATTTCAACATCGCCCTAATACTTTCCATCTTATGAGCTCTAGATAAGGTTTCTGATAAGAACAACACATCAGGACGTTTTCCTTGAGCGATATTTCGGAGGTTAGGAATTGCACTCGGCCCGCTCAAACCCCGTCAATTCCAACTTAGAACGACCATTGGCCGCGGCAGTCCTGGTTGCCAGGACCTGCCGATAAAAAATGATATGTTGCACCAATAGGGTCCCAGCTTATTTGTGGTTCAGTGATGGTCTGGTTGGTTACTGACGTGGGCTTGTTAGAGTTAAGGTTGTCGGACAGTTGATGGACGCGTTGAGTTATGAGTGGGATGGTGGCAATTGATGTGATATTTCGGTTGTGATTATTGGAAAGAACATCAAATAGAGAGAAAGTCATATTTTTGAAGATAGAAAGAAGTATAGAGAGAAGAGATCAAGAAAAAGGAGTTTTAAAGAGGAAGAACAAAGAAGAGAAAGAAATAGAAGATTAGGAGCTAGAAGAGAAGGACTAGAGATTTCAGTAATCATAAGGTATGAGTAGTATTGTAAATCTAGAGTGATTAATAATAACAGAGAGAGGAGAAAATCTATTTTTCTCCTTCCCAATCTCTCTACACTCTTTTTCTTTTGGGTTGAGGAATTTCTTTCTGAAAATGAAACCTTTTTTATGCCATGTTGATTATTAAATCTTTATCTATTAGAAAGTATGAATCTTGGGGATTAAAAATGGGAATTTGTAAATGTTTGTTATATATTTATGAGTTTTATGTGACAATATGAGAATATCATGATTTTGGTATGATTTGATGTTAATTCATGTTTTAAGTTGTACTTCTATATTTGTTATGATCATATATGCTTAAAGTTGTGATCTTTGGGTTTTTACATGTTTAATTTGGGGTTTTTGAGGATTTTCTAGTTGAAACCCGAGAAAGAATTTCTATTTTCTGGTCTTCTTGCTGGGATCTTGCTAAGCGAGCCTTCATGTTCTTGAGAGGATGAATCCTTGCTGCAAGGATCGTTGTGACCTCACTTAGCGAGATCGGCTGTTGACTAGTCAATGTTGACTTTTGACTTTTTGTTGATTTTTTCACCCAAAATCTATTTTCCACAATTTTTCGCGTAGATTCCGATTCCAGAACTAGTTTTCTGAGATGAAGCTTAGTTTATAAAATTTTCTTAATTTGACATACTTTTATATATTTAATGAAGTTTGTATGCTTAACTTGTTTAATTTATTTCTCACTTATTAAAGTATGTTTTAAGCATGATTACATGGTTTGGAAATGATGTTATGAGTACTTTATTAAGTGTGTACTTGTTGAGTTATTTAAAATTGATGTGAGAAACAATATTTGCCTTAATTGATGATGATAAATAAATGATGAAATGATGATGATGTGAGTTGTTGTATTCTATGTGATGTAAATAGAATACTTTTGGATTAGGTTATCCATTTTTTATGATGATGAGAAATTTTGTATCATGAGTAGATACTTTAGTAGGTTGGCTAAAGTATAGCAGTATTTTAGTAGGTTGACTAATATGAATTGTGCATTCATGCATTCATATTTGTATGATGAGCAGATACTTTAGTAGGTTAGCTAAAATATAGAAGATATTTTAGTAGGTTGGCTAAAATATATTTGGAATAAGTTTTCCAATAATTAGTGATGAGGTACTACATACATTTAACAAATACAAGGGAGCATTTCATTAATATGACATTAGTTGCTTTAGGTGATGAAAGTGTTATCATTATGTGAACTGCTTGGTAATTGACATTAATAGTTGTGTACCAATGAATACTTGATAATTATAAGTAATATGATTGTGTAGTGATTATGAATTTATTATCTTATCTAATTGTGGATATTCAATTGTGTGGTGAATGTATTTATGCTTATGTGCAAGATGTTAGAATAAAATTGGCTATTTATGAAGTTCAGGTCTTTATTTATTATTCAATATTTATTATTCAAGTGTTTATTATTCGTAATACTTGCACTTTATTTGGATTTCAACATCTAACTCTCTGTTTGTGTACTTGTCGGGCCTTTGGCGGTCTAGGTTCTCAAGTTACATGTTATGTTCAAGTTGCTAGTGAAGCTCCGCTCTGATTGAGACACGGGCAAGGGTTTGTATATGTATATGTACATCGAGTCTTTTATTCTTGTCTTTTTAATTAAAGTTGTGTTGTATTATAAAAATGATTTTCTTGTATGAATGATGATTAATATTTTTATTACAATAGTATTATTTTTGGAAAAGAATGTAATATCTCAAACTAATATTTTATATCTTAGCTGTGATTTCAAGCAATAAAGTTTTATTATCCGCTGTGTATTTCAAAAAGCATTTTCTAAAGTTAGAATTATTTAAATATTACGTTTGGGTGTTACACCATATTACCAAATAGGATAAGGGAGGGGTTCGAAAGTGACTAGCCACTTGTCTCATTTTGAATCTGTTTTATCTTTTATTATCTATTTTTGTTCAAACTATCTTTGTTAATTTATAAGCGAATGGATATTTACTTTTATGTTTAATTCCTAAGTGAAACTAATTACTTTGGCACGATCCTTGTGGAGGCGAATCTTTTATAAATATTATTACTCGACGATAAATTGGTGCACTTGCCAGGGGTGAGTCAGATGACCATGCTTTAGTCAAAAATCATCAAATGTTTGTGACACAATTTTTTATATTCTAATAATTGTCTCAACATAATCCTAATTATTTCAGCATGCAGTTTTGTCCTATTGTGTTCGTTCGGCGAGCAGTTCACTCCCTCAACGGACACATTAGTGTTTCAACCTATTTGTTTTTCTCAACAAATTTCGACTTATGTTTACTCAACAATGGAGATTTTGAGCATGAGAGAGTTAGAGAGAGAGAATCGGAGGGTAATAGAAATCTTTACCTTACCTCCTTAGGAATTTAAGGGAACAAAGAAATGAAGGATGAAGTTGCATGGTGAGTTTGAGGGAAAGTGTTTTATTGAGAAAAAAGGGTGAAGGCGAAATGGAGAGAAGATTGTGAGATTTTGATGTGAATGCTAATTTGTTCTTCTTTTTTCCTAATCTGACATAAGTGTGGGTCGCATCCTAACTTAGTCTTTCCCTATTGGTCAACGACTAATGTATTCTTAGTTTTAGACATTTCTCATCTTAATTCTTAATCCTAATAACAACTCTAATCACCAATTATTAAAGTGGGTTGTTACATCCTTAATGTTATCATGAAATATTTTTAATTATTATCAAGTTTTTGTTTGTAACCCTTGATCTATTTAAGAGACAAACACAAGATATTGATGTATTGAAGAGACATTGTTTAAGTGTGTTAAATAGACAAATATAATACATTTCGCTAATAATTTAAATTGCTTAATACGCTATAAATTGATCAAATAATATATTTGTTACATACAAAAAGAAAAAAATATGGCTGAAACTCTTAACTTTGTTTATGCCATTATTTTATTTCTTTTCCTATTTCTTGTTGCAAAGGAGGTTGACGGTAAGTCATGTTTTCAGCCTTTTCAAATTATCTTGTTTACTTTTTAGTTCATACACAATCTTTTATCTCGTTTTAGTAACATTACTTTATTTTCTTCTATCATTGTAGGACATATTAAAATTAAATGTGAAACTGATGATGATTGTCCGAAAGTTACCAATGTGGATCCTTTAGCTCGCGACATCCATCCTTCTATTTATAAGTGCATCGATAAAGAATGCGTACGATTATTGTATGAGTATTAAATTACAAAGTGTATACAAACTGAAAAATGAATATATAAATTGTTCCTGTTGTAATCTATAAGAACAGTTTTCTCCGTCACTTAGTAAAAATAAACCTTTGACGCTTTCTAAAATTTTCCCATAGAAAATTAATTTTCAACATAACCATTATCTAAACTCTTTCATCCTCAAATTTTTTTTGACACTCTATAAAGTAAAAATAATGTTGGAGGTTAAATTGTGACCCTTTTTAAACACTCTATCTCAAACTTTTTAAACATAGGACAAATGTGCATATGACTTTGTAATCAATTTAGGACCTATTTGAATTGACTTATTTTTGAGTGTTAGCGAAACAACTTATGAAAATAAATAAAGTTATATGTATTATAATAAGTTTTTCAAAGTAGTTTATGAGAATACAACTTATAAATATACAAATTTTGTTAGTGAAAACTTATGAATTAACATAAAAGTTTATTTATTTATATAAGATAAAAAAAAAAAACGAAGCCAAATCCAAATGGGAATGTTGACTGATATATTTAGACCTTAAAATTAATTAACAAAATGGCCTATTTGACCATTTCACGGTTATAAAAATGTAGTAATTAAATTTTGATTAACAAATAATATAGGTTATCATGAAAATTGTAAAGTACTATTTATATTGATTATCAACTATGAAATTCTGGCACCTACTGGGGACATATGTTATGACAGAAGCTATAGCACTTGTCCTATGTAACCAGTCGTAATACCAAGACAGATGCTATAGTGTATGTCCACAGTAGCGATAAATGAACAATTAAAAATAACAGACAGTAAACGTAAATAACACAGAATATTGTTGACCCAGTTCGGCATAAACAACAACCTACTCTGGGGGCTACCAAGCCAGGAAGGAATTCACTATAATAGATCTAGATCAAAGCCCTCAGCAAACTTCTCAAGTTCACAACTTATCTCCTAGACTCTACCCATGCTATACTCAACCTAGGAACTCCTAAGTTTGAGACCCCGTCTCACTTCCTTTCAATCACACACCCTGGGATTATAACAACAATACAAACAGAATGGTTTCAATCACCAAGAAAACAAACCTTCTCCATACTTAAAAGCTTAGGAGAGATTACACAAATTACAACTCAAACACAGTCCTAAACTTGCATCAAGGAGACACAAGAAAGGCTCACAATTAACAAGACTCAAACCCTAAAATTCTATTCTACAAATGACGGCTTCGGTAGTCTTTTAGGTTTTAGTCTTCACATATATATACCCTGAGTTAGCATGGGCTAGATCTTCGTTTTTGGGCTTCACAATACAGCTGGTCGTTGAAAAAGTCCAGCAAACATATTCTTGGATAAAATCTCTTGTTTCCATAAATGGCGTAGCATGTTATGGAAATATAACCTGGTGCAGCCGCCTTATAAAACCTCAATGAAAACATGCATCTTGGTATATAAGGAAAGGCAAAAATATTGCTTAGGCGAATCTTCAAGGATATGGCGCATAAATACAGCGAGAATTACCGTCACGACAGATGCTGTACCCACATGCTACGGCATCTGGTCCAACATCTTGCTAGAACTTGTTTTTGCAAAATGAGGCCAACATACAAAACACCAACAATCTCCCCTTTTGGCAAATTTTGGCTAAAACAAGTTAAGACAAGTTCTGGAGAGATGCAGTACATAACTTCCTTCAAGTCAACGCAAACACACAGCTAAGAAAGAAGATAATACATTGCCACATTATTTTCAAAAGAGATATTCAAGTGAGAAATAACGAACATGCAGCATCAGAGGCACTTCAACAGCGGAAACAAACAACTTAACCTCATAGAGTACAAGATAAGAGAGAAATAAACTCTTGCACATTAAGCTTACATCAGCACCATACAAATGCACCAAGGAAAAATAAATTCCCTCACACATGAATCACCATAGGAAAAATAAATTCCTACACCACTGAGAAAAATAAATTCTCAGATATCAAGCACAAGTGGATTCCATTAACAACAGACTAGATGCCTTAGCATTAAGGATGGCATCTGTCACACACAACATGTATCACAAAAAAATACTACTCCCCCTGAGTTCATGCATATCACACAGTAGAGATTACTCCCCCTCAACATGTCAGAGCACACACACACACACAAGATACTTACTCCCCCTCAAGCTCTGCACACAATAAATCATACTACACTCACGGAGTACAAATGGCATAGCATATGTCACACCATTAATCAACACCACATACAACACAATTTAATCGGAACATAAGCTGCAGAGAAAAGTAACTCTTACTCCCCCTGAGTACATCAAGCCATGCATATCAGAACAAACATACAACATCAGAGAAAATAATTTCTTCCTTTCTTACTCCTCCTGAATAGTTGACACATGCATATATCAAATGCACACATTATGATATTATCAGCATCACTACATCACAACTTCACTACATCAGAATAGACACAAGGACTCCTCTTGAATACTTGAAGCACACACAAGCATACAACAACATCATACGTAGTACATAGGTCATATGTCGAGGACACATGATCCAGCATGTGGCACCACATCAGAATACCAACTACTCCCCCTTTTTAGCCACAAATTTTGACAACCAGAGTCATGCATAGAGTAGAAATCTAGAACACAGATTGGCATATAGTAGGAACTAAGGAGTACCACTATTACAGACCACAAGCACATGCAAGTGCATAGAATATCCAGGGCATAGCCCACATAAGGACAAAAGAAAACCAGATCACAACATACATATGTCAAAGCATTTGTCAAAGCATCATATAGAGGTACCATCATATTACATTCAGCACCAACATTCTTCTTCTACATCAGCATCCTCCTCAAGCTCTAAGGCTTGGATCACACATTCAAGCTTCAACTTCTTTTCTTCCAAGGCCTTACACGTTTCCTTCAGCTCAACAATCATATCCTCCTTTTTCAAAGGTGTCGTTTATTGCAAATCATAGGCACACTACAAACTATCCAAGGCAAGGATCACAAATAAAAACATCCAGAGAATAGAAGCAGAGAAAATATAAAGGGAACACGTCCAGAAAGCTGCTACATACTTCAATATCACACCATAAACAAAAAGAACACATGCGAGCTTTCATCCACAATACCATAACATCTTGGAAAAATAAAATATCATTAACAATGCTCCAACAATATAACATGAAGAGTTATCTTCGTTGAAACACAAATTTCCACTTCTAGACATACACATACTCTTCATGAGTGTTAGCAACACTATCAACATCTAGCTCAGGTTGGCCTGAGGAAGCTTTAGCATCCGTCACAACATCTAGTTTGGAACCAGTTTCATTGAGGACAGACTCAACAGTGGCTTTGACAGGGGCAACCACATGACCAGGAGCATTGCCAGCAGGAGATGACACATGCTCAGAAACAACACATTTGGTAGGTGACACATGAGCACTTTCATCAGCGACATTAATCACCAGCGAATTAAACAGCACACACACACAACTTCAAACGTTGGAAAGCTACTACAATTGATGACAACACCGTGGGAGTCATACCATATCAGATATAAATCAACATTGGAGGAAACATATGATATCCACCACATCAAACATCATAGTCACCACTCATACAACAGACATCTCCCCCTTGTTTACACAATATCACAAGGGCATAAGAAAACATTGTTCCTAGAACAACATATACAAACCAGCAGACAATGTTAGAAAGATGACGATCTATGTTCACATCTGCCTTAGAGTCACACACAAACATTCTTCACACAAGAAACCACCACTTCAAAACAAAACACTCAGGCACACTTAGTTATCAGCCTCTGTATTCTTAAAGTTTTGGTTCGCAACCACTTTAATATGAGGTTCTCAGAGTGCTCAAACAAATCAACAGCATTCTCAAAAGAGGATTCAACACCATTATCTTTCAGGACACATGCTCCAACATCTGGCTCGACATTTGTAACAGAATCACTAACAAAAACGGTAAAACTATCATGTGTACTAGACAGTTCAACAGCCTCATTAGATACAAAATCCACTTGACTCACAGAAACAACACAAGGTTCTGCAGGGATATCAATCACAAACTCTTTGACACGACCAGTGGGAAGAGTCATTTGGTTAGTTGATGGTTCATGACTAGTTTCTTTAGTGGGTGATTCACTATCAATACCATCAACAACAACAGTAACAAAAGTAGAGTTTTCTAAGGTTTCTTTAAAGATAGGATTATCCTGACTAATAGACTTAGAAACAGTTTTCACAGATGCTTCAACATGTGGTTCAACATGGGTTTCAACATTAGATTCAACATGCAAATTTGAAACAGTTTCAGAAGGTTTCACAATACTCACAGAAGCAATGAGAGTTTCAGTAGCATCAATATTTTCGTCCACATAAGTAAAAGGAATTGTGATAACATTAATCGAGTAAGATGAAGTTCCAAGAGAACTTACATTTTCAACAGTTTGTAGAATGAAAATGATTTCCCTTATTTCTCATGCAAATCTAGTTATAGTGAATAGAAAGTATTTGTTTGCACGCTCCCGCAACTGTAATTTCTATAAATTCTCATACAAGAAACTACCTACAGAGCTCCTTGACTTGTCAAACTGCTCATCATTTAAAACTTTAGAGTAGATATTTTCCAGCTGTTGTTCAGTTGCTATAAGACCTTGGTTCACAACTTTAGAGACAAAACAAGGATTAGAAATTACATCTTTGGATCTTGTAGTGATTCCTCGATCTGGGTTTCCAATAATGAACTCGTTAGAATGGTTCTTCTAGGTTATAATGGAAAGTCCCTTGTTTACTGGAGCATCATTTGATTCAGAGATGGTACTTTCGGTGTTGAACTCTGAATTTTCTTCACTTGCAGTAGTATCAGACTGATACACAGATGTTTCACCATCTGTCATAGCATTGGTCTCTTTGTCATATGATGTGTCATCAATCACAACATTGATTGATTCCATTGGTATGGGCTTCTTCATACTTCTTAAATTCATATGACTCTTAGGTATGTGAGCAACATCATCATTCTTAGGTTTCCATTCTTTCTTTGTATTCACAATGACAGGTTCACTTTTAGGTGGGGTAAAATTTTCAGGGAACCCATACAGCCTAAAATAGAAAGGTCTAATGTGACCTTTTCTACCACAGTGATGACAAACCCATCTTTTGGACATGGATTTAGATCTAGGCTTAGCAGACCGATGTTGTTGGGGATGCTGTTGTTGAGGCAAAATCCCTAATTGATGTTTTAAAGATAACAAACCTCTTAATTATTTTTTAGTGTAATTCTAATCTTTTTGGTATCTAACAAGTGCTCTTGAGTGTTTTAATTAAGCTAGGAACAATTGAGCTATTTAGATCAAATATCATGTTTTTACTTTGATAAAAACAAAAGCTTGGAGAACGGTCTCAGATTGATCTCTGAGACCTGCGCAAACATTATTTTCACACAATCAATGCAAAAGGACTTATGGATAAGTCAACTATGTACAAAGACAAATGATCACTTTTACCTTGGGCTTCACTCACAAAATTTCCACAGTTCAAGAAATCATTTAAGGGAAAGATTTCCCTCATGAATAGAGAACTTACTACTTTTACCAAGTTCTATGTTTGAACATGTGAAGATTGAGCATATGACATAAGGATATTTTTATTCTCAATTAATGGAACTGATCTTGTATGGACCATGGAGAATTAGACAGCACAACCTAGCCTTGGAAATTGACTTGTACTTTAAAGGAATAAAGAAAGAACATTCTCCAATGTTGTTTCTCTTTCTCTATGACAATTGTACTTGCAACAAGAACATTGTGAAACATCAAGTACAACCTCCAGCTGCTGTTTTAATCCATAACAGTTGGCCTTTTCGTGCTCTAGCATCCTTGCTTCAAAAGGAAGAAATTCATTCACGTCAGAATTTGGAGAACGGTCTCAGACCAATGCTGGAAAGAGAAAATCTTCACTTTGAGTGACACCAGCTTGCATACAGCTGTTCAAAGGTTATCCAAAAGCTGCACAACGGCTATACTTGTTTGTTAAGTAACATACAGCAACATTACAGCTCAACAACAGCTATTCATACACTCCTCTTTTAAAAGTCAGAAGAAGAAACTTTGGAGATCAATCTCAGACTGATCTGTTTTCTTCAAAATACATGAGCTGTCATTATGCAGAGCTACTAGCCGTTATTTTCAAGCTTCCAACGGATATACTTCGTGGCCAAGACTCCCTGATCATCACTCATCTATATATAGAGGTCCTTGGCAACTTTGAAGAGCAAGAGTTTTCACTACAACTTCAACACTTGTTTTTACAATACAAGTTTTTATCACAAGCTCTTCTTTTCTCTCTCACTCAGATTTGTAATTCATATATATAGGATCAGAATATCCAGTGAGTGTTTTGAGAGTTTATCCATCCATTTTCAAAGCTTCTCATAGTGTATTGAGTGAATAGGCTTTGATTCCAAAATCCTTCATCATTGTAATCATTGGCTCAAGTTAGTACGTAACTACTAATTGGGTGACACCTTCATAGTCAGTGTGACTGAGGTAGATAAAGCTTGTAGGGCTTAGAAGATTATTTGGTCTTGGATCTAGATCAGATGAAGTGTAACTTGAGATCATTAGCATCTCTTAGTGGACAGTCTCACAAGGAGTGTGGGGACTGGACTAGCCCAAGCATTTTGGGTGAACCAGGATAAATTATTGTGTGCATTCTCTTCCCTTACTCTGATTTAATTCGTGCAATCACTAATCACACAAATCACAATTTAATTGTTATATATATACTGTCAGAGTGTGTTGGGAGAACGTTCTCTAGACTGCAACACTTTTGAATATTTGTTTTAACTAACAATCTAATTATATTCTTCAAGTATATTGTGTTTGATAATTTTTATAGGGAATATTTTAAAGGTTCACAATTCAACCCCCCCCCCCCCCCCCCCCATTTCTTGTGAAAAACTTTGCTACTTCAGCTGTGGCATCTGTCTGGTTACAGTAGGATCATATGCCTCTTTAGCAGGAACAAAGGTTCTTGTAGGAACATATTTTTTCTTGTTAGGATAGGTATATTCAACTCCAATCCCCTTTGGTTTTCTAGGAACTTGCCCCTCAACAAGTATGTCTAGCCTCTCAGTTCCATTATTCAGCAGTCTAAGTTGTTTATTTAAACTAGTCAGCTTATAGTTTAATGTGGTTTCCTCATCTTTAAGAGAAGATGCCTCGGACAGATGCTTTGCCTTCTCAGATTGTAGTTGAGTTGTAAGTTGAGCAATTTGAGACTGATGCTTCACCTTCTCAGTTTGCAACTGACTTATAGTGCTTAGTTGCTGCTGACACACCTCTTCACTTCTATGACACAGTGCTTTATATGATGCAGCTAACTCATCAAAGGTTAATTCTTCATCATCTGATTCAGATAGACACATCCCAGTAAGAGCAGTAATGTGCTTGACAGTTTCAGTATCCTGATCTTCTTCAAAGCCATCCTCATTAGACCAAGTGACCGTCATTCCTTTCTTCTGGTTCTTCAGATATGTCGCACACTCAGTCCTAGTATGACCATATCCCTCACACTCATGGCACTGTACACCTTTCTCTTGAGTATCCATGTCCTCAGGTCTTGATTTCCTTATATTATTGATCTTATTAGTACTGTCAAGAGAGATGCCCTTAGCATTTGTCCTGAGTCTTCCGTCCATCTACTTAAGTATTTTATTAACTGTCTGCCAAGAGAAACTATAGCCTCAGATAAACTTTCATTTGTTTTTGGGACATTCGCCACTTCTTCATTTTCAGTAGTGCTAGAGGAAAAAGCTATACTTTTCTTTTTCTTTTCAGGCTTTTCTTTAGCAGCCAACTCATACGTTTGTAAAGATCCAACTAGATTTTCAAGTTTCATTGAGGATATGTCATGCATTTCTTCTATAGCCGTGACTTTCATGTCAAACATCTTAGGTAGAGATCTAAGCATTTTTCTTACCATTCTTTCCTCACTTAGCTTCTCCCCTAAGGCATCAAAGTTGTTAGCATACTCCAAGATAGTCATGTGAAAATCATGTACTGTTTCATACTCTTTCATTTGAAGGTTCTCAAATTTGACAGTAAGAAGTTATAGCCTTGAGTTCTTCACTTTGGCGGTGCCCTCATGAGTGGTTTTTAGGATTTCCCAAGCATCTTTAGCAACAGTACATTGTTTGATCATGCGAAATATATTTGTATCCACTCCGTTAAACAAAGCATTTAGCGCCTTGGAATTTCCATGTGCCAGTTATCCTCCTCTTTGGACCAATCAACTTCAGGTTTCAGTTCAATAGTTGGCTTCCCATCTGCATCATTAACTATTGGATGATCCCATCCTTTTAAAACAACTTTCCATGATTTGTTATCAAAAGATTTCAAAAAGGCCACCATTCTGGACTTCTAGTAGTCATAGTTTGATCCATCCAATAGAGGAGGTCTGTTGATGAAACCACCTTCCTTGTTCATTATGCCAGAAAGTAACTTCTCTGGTCCTCACCCACACAGAATAGGGTGCCTGCTCTTATGCCAATTGAAATTCTGGCACCTACTGGGGACATATGTTATGACAGAAGCTATAGCACTTGTCGTATGTAACCAGTCGTAATACCAAGACAGATGCTATAGCGTATGTCCACAGTAGCGATAAATGAACAATTAAAAATAACAGACAGTAAACGTAAATAACACAGAATATTGATGACCCAGTTCGGCGTAAACAACGACCTACTCTGGGGGCTACCAAGCTAGGAAGGAATCCACTATAATAGATCTAGATCAAAGCCCTCAGCAAACTTCTCAAGTTCACAACTTATCTCCTAGACTCTACCCGTGCTATACTAAACCTAGGAACTCCTAAGTTTGAGACCCCGTCTCACTTCCTTTCAATCACACACCCTGTGATTATAACAACAATACAAACAGAATGGTTTCAATCACCAAGAAAACAAACCTTCTCCGTACTTAAAATCTTAGGAGAGATTACACAAATTACAACTCAAACACAGTCCTAAACTTGCATCAACGAGACACAAGAAAGGCTCACAATTAACAAGACTCAAACCCTAAAATTCTATTCTACAAATGACGGCTTCAGTAGTCTTTTAGGTTTTAGTCTTCACATATATATACCCTAAGTTAGCATGGGCTAGATCTTCGTTTTTGGGCTTCACAATACAGCTGGTCGTTGAAAAAGTCCAGCAAACATATTCTTGGATAAAATCTCTTGTTTCCATAAATGGCGTAGCATATTATGGAAATATAACCTGGTGCAGCCGCCTTATAAAACCTCAATGAAAACGTGCGTCTTGGTATATAAGGAAAGGTGAAAATATTGCTTAGGCGAATCTTGAAGGATATGGCGCATAAATACAGCGAGAATTACCGTCACGACAGATGCTGTACCCACGTGCTACGGCATCTGGTCCAACATCTTGCTAGAACTTGTTTTTGCAAAATGAGGCCAACATACAAAACACCAACAAACTATAACCTCATTTGTTATCCACTATTTTTAACGAAACAGATCTTTTGTCACAAAAACATACCTGCTGCCTTTCTGTGAGTGATCGTTGCTTTATAAGAAAGGAAACAAGTACTCTCGGTTCCTGGAAACATAATTAAATTATTTCAGCTCAACACACTGCTATGAATCACTTACACATATAATATTTTAAAGAATAAATGTAGTAATTTTGAAATACTTTCAAGCTTGCAATTCTTCTTCTATTTGATTTCCATTGTCCAAGTCCAAGATACAATTTCTTACATTTTGCATACTTGAATGAGATCAAAGACCAAAGGAGTCTTCATACCATAATCAAAATGAGTCTTGTCATAAAACTAGCTGGTGACATCTTTGTTGGCTTAGATTCACCTTGAGATCTAAAATCTTGTTCTTCTGCGGACATGTCTTACACATTGTCTGGGACAATTGGGCACTTTTGATAATGTCTTAGACAACGTATACGACAATTGTGATACATGATATAAATAATGAACACATGTAAAGAACACAAGCAATTGTTTAACCCAGTTCGATGAAACTACACCTACTATGGGGGATACCAATCTAGGAAAGGAAGATCACTACTTTGAATTAGTACTTAGTCTTACAACGCACACCAATACCTACTAATGTGTATGTCTTTTTTTAATCCTAGTGTCTTTTCTACATAGAGATTCACCCCCATAAATATTAGAGCCTACCCACTTCCCTACAATCACCCCGGCTGGGTAATTGTTATTCTTGTATCACCACGTGATGTTGAACGACTTGCTCAACTTTTACTCTACCTGACTTTATTTCTTAGCACCTAAGTTCTAGAGAGAGTAAGTTTGATCCTGCACAGCGGGCACCAGATCTTTGACTCGCAAATTCTAGCTTTGTTTAGAGATTCTCCAATATTTGCTCGTGCTTGATTATATTGGTTGAGTCTTCTGTTTATAGACGATGCAACTCCTTGAATTTCTTGAGGTTTAGTTGCATCATAGAAGTTAGTTATAAAACAAACTCTATAAGATAAAAATTCAAATTTAAATATTTTCTTAAGTTAGTTATGATTTCCAATCATATCTAACTCTTAGGTTTGTTGAACACTCTTCTGTAACAAACATTTTTATCTTAGACAATCTTTAAATCACACCTTGTAACAACCTTAGAGAGATTCATGTGTGCCATTGATAAGATAAGATTGTCTTCTGCCTGTACAAGATGTCGTACTCAAGCTGGAACATCTTGTTCAACATGTTGTACTGAACATTTGTCCTTAACATGTTCTATGCTGGGGCGGGATGTCCTAGTCAGTGTCGGGACATCTTGTTCAACATGTTCCACTAATGCACATTAAGTTGTTTTAGCATAATGCAACCAAACATAGGAACTACAATCCCGTCCTTTGATAAATTTTGGCTAAAACAACTTCTTCATATGTGCTCCTTAGTCTTCAGCCTTCAATGTGTAACCTATCTTCAATCCGTTGATATTCAAGTCTTCAATATTCTTCAATTTCTTGATCTTCATATTTCTAGTGTGTCTTCAGTCTTCAAGTCTTAATCTTGTCTTCACACAATTCATGAATACTAGCATTCCGAGTATTTAGCAATCCTAAGCTTGTTGCAGCGAAAGTTCTTGATCAAAGTTGTTCCGGGTCGACTAAAAGTCCAACGTATGCCAAGGCCAATAACAATGAGATAAGGATAATCACATCGCACAACAACCACGGTACCAAACCACGAGCAAAGGTAGAGACCAAACGTCTCCAATATCCAAACGTGCTCCCATGCAAAGGACAACTCAGGTGTTATATGTGGCATATCCTCTACACATAGGGGACCCCACCATACTTTAAACCTTAATATTCTCCTAAATATAAACATTCATACATCAATCCCTAGGTATGAAATATCTGCGCCTCTAATTCTACACTTCTCTTTTAGAAAGTCATTGTATATGTCGGCACTTTTGGCAAGAGAATTGGATTTGAATGAACAGTTCAGGGATTTGAGTTTGGTGTGTGAGATGACTCCTAGTAGTGTGAAGTTGGACATGTCGAAGTTGACAAGTAATATTCTTGAAGAAATCGGAGAAGACCATAAGGTAGATTTGGGATTAGTGTACCGATTGGTAATAATCAATCAAAGTAGATGAAAACGGGATTATGAGATTCTAGGATATAGTTTGTGTGCCGGACCTGCCCAAGCTCAAGATTAAGATTCTAGAAGAAGGTTATAGTAAAAATTCGGACAATTAGATTACAAAGTGGAATGCATGTTGGAGAATTTCACATGAGACTTTGGAAGTAGAGATGAGGTTAAGTGCGAAGTGTCATTAATGGATAAATGAAATGAGAAAGTTAGTCGTTGGGAGAATTTGTTAAGAACAAGTAATGAAGAGGTACATGGAAAATGGGGTATGCGTCAGTTAAGGATTTACAAAAATGTATTGGCTCACACATGATTTGGAAAAATGTGATTGTTCGTATATATTATGGATTCAAAGGAACTACCCAGAATGGGTGTTTTGGATGTGGTTGTTATATTCTGAAATAAAGAGTTAAAGTATTTGTCTATTGGGAGGGATTGAGTATGGAATAAATTTTTTTGGTGGAGACTAGTAAAACTAAGATGGGTTAAATATGTTTTTAGTGCATACATCTTGCGAAATTGTTAAGAATATATGGTCCCTACATTTTAAAAATGGTAAATTAAGATGTCAATATATCACTTAGCACTTCTAACTTGGTATTTCCTATGATCAAATATGTTTAGATTTAAATAATCCAATGATTCGTTCAATTTAAGCATAATAATGTTGTCTCGTTGATTTTGAATTATTCATACAAATAACTTTTTTTTTGTACAAGTTCGTACAGATAAATTTATCATATGCATTCTTCAAAAAACTTTATCATGATCAAGAATATTTTGAACATTTTTTGTTAAAATATATATATCATTTCACGTTGGTATCAGTGGCGGAGCCAGGGCCTAGGCACGTGTCCAGACTGTCTCAATTATAAATTTTTTTATAGTTCTTACTTTAATTTTAAAATTTGAATTTTTGAGTAAGAATCAATAAAAGTTAAGTGTATATTTATAATCCTCATGAAATTATGAGGAAAATGGTATATTTACATGTCCAATTTGGTATAAGAATGAAAAAAAACCAGTTTTGAGATTTTGGTGAGCATGAGGTTGAAAATGATGAACAGTAACAAACATTTGTTTTAATACATATATATTAGTTAAACTGTATCTTGACACCAAGCATCTGTTGGCGCAGTTGTGTAGCATTTGTTTCAACATTGAGAGGGCCTAGGTTCAATTTCATTTATTTCCTTTATTATTTACCCTTTTGTTTTTTTTGTTGTTTTACCTCATTTTCTTTTATTTGTTTATATACATTATTAACCATATCTAAAAATATTTACCTTTGGTGTTTTTGTTGTTTTACTTCATTTTCTTTTATTTGTTTATATACATTATTAAAAAATCTAAAAATATATATTTCTTTGTTTACTTTATAAAAAATAATAAAAATATAAACTTTGTTTTTTTTTGAGAAATGATATTTGTTACGAATCCACTAGAATAAAAAATGCATTTTGACTTTTCTCAGGGTGTATTGATGACTTTTAAAACTATATTTTCCTTTTAGTCATAAAATTGCATAAAAATATTGTCCTTAATTTATACTAATATAAACATGAGTCCCTATTATGATTTTTTTTTGTATATTTTTATAACACCTCTTTCAAATTTTTAAATACATTAATTATATTTTATCAACGTACTCCTAATTATAGTACATCTTTTTCTACAATATGTAATAAATATTCAAAAGAGAAAACGTTCTCTCTTTAAATATATAGAGAAAAATATAAAATGCGGCGAGAATGAATAGTTAGAGTAAAAATTTGTGAAAGCTAAACTTGAGATATATATAGAGGAAAAACAAAGCATATACGATAAATATTCAAAACATGTCTTTATAAAATAAAAATTGATTTCTATTTAAACAAATCAAATATTTGCATAGCAGCGAAAAATATTAAATTATATATTGTTGTGACAGGTCATGGGTTCGATTTCTACTGAGGTAAGTGTATAAAAAAATTGGAGACATAGAAAAAAAAATTGAACATGTATTACAGAAAAAATTGATTGGATTGCATATTCAATACATGTTGGTTACAAAAATATTCAAATTGATTGATATGTCATAGTGGTTACAAAAAGGTCATAAGTTCAACTCTTGTTTAAGACATTTTTTTATCATTTTTTAATAATTAAATTAGGGTTTTAGTAGGTTAAATTAGGGTTACTTGAAGACTTAACTACTTTTATATATATAACTAGTCAACGACCCGTGCGATATTTTTATATATTATATAAAAAGAACTATAATAAAATTTTTAAAATAACTGACACAATCAAATCTCTCTTTTAAAATCAATCCAAACTGACTCATCTCAGTGTATAATAAAATCACTCAAGCACCATATTGAATATTATAAAAATCACGCAATGCAGATCATCAATGTTTAAAATATATGCTGCCATTAATTTTTTCAACTAAAATTTCAAATTGATTTACGTTTGGATCAATAAGGGTGTGTTTGGTAGGAGAGAAAATGAGAAGAGAGAAATGGAAACATTTTTGGTAACATGACCACATGTTTACGTTGAATTTTGGTTTTATGCCCAACACCACGCCATAAAATAAAAATAATACAATGTTAAATCTCTACCAATGTGAAATGCTCAAATACAATCAAATACATCTGGTTGAAATAAAAGGTATACTTACTTTACCAAGGTGAAACTCAACATAATAAGTTCGATATGTGATACGAATATTATTGACGTACTTCCCTAAGTCAGTTATTGGATATGGATTCAATGGCGCTATTTGTAAAAAAAAATCAGTTATTAGATATGAATTCAAGTGTGTTATTTGTTAAAAAGAAAGAAAGTAGTAAATATAAATTGCGGCGAGAATGAATAGTTAGAGTATATAAAAGATAAAAGCGCAAGTTGAAATTCAATATTTTGATCAGTCATAGTAGCAATAGAAAAACATTTTTGTGATAGTTAAACTTGAGATATATATAGAGGAAAATATAAAACGCGTCGAGAATGAATAGTTAGAGTAAAAATTTGTGAAAGCTAAACTTGAGATATATATAGAGGAAAAACAAAGCATATACGATAAATATTCATAACATATCTTTATAAAATAAAAATTGATTTCTATTTAAACAAATTGAATTTTAGCATAGCAGAGAAAAATATTAAATTATATATTGTTGTGACACGTCATGAGTTCGATTCTAGTGAGGTTGGTGTATAAAAAAATTGGAGACTTAGAAAAAAATTGAACATGTATTATAGAAAAATTGATTGGATTGCATATTCAATACATGTTGGTTGCAAAAATATTTCAAATTGATTGATATGTCATAGTGGTTAATATATTTTGCCTTTACAAAAAGGTTATAAGTTCAACTCTCTACTGAGAACATTTTTTAATAATTGAATTAAGGTTTTAGTAGGGTTAAATTAGGGTTACTTGGAGACTTAACAACTTTTATATATACTAGACTCGAACCCGTGCGTTGCACGGGTAATTTAATATACGAAGAATTTACAATCAAACATATAGCACAATCACTTTAATTCAAAATGTAGTGTTTAAAGTGTCCAATACCAACAAAAATACAATGTTTATTTAAACTTATTAAAACAAAAAAATATTACACATATAAAACCAAATTTAGGCGCTCTAATATTAATAAATTGATGCTCACAAAGTTTACGTGCAATACAAAAATTTCCAATTCTCTTATTTGATTATCCGAGCATGAGCAGAATCAGCACAGAGCCGCCCCTAAATAGATTGTTGCAGATTTGATGATAATGTTGATCATATGTTTGTTATTTTGGGAGAGGGATTGAATAGAAGAACAAAACCATGTCTGAGAAAGAATCTAGCCCAACATAAGTTGGAATGATGATGTTTATGATAACCTAAAAATAAAACTCTTGACATGTTCATATATTCTTTTTTTATTTATTAAATAAAAGAGAGGGGAAAAGGAGTACAAATTGTCTTTCCATCACATAGCACCGAGTAGTACACACAATAGTAGCACTGAATGTATAAAAGCAAAGAAACAATGGCAGGTTTATGTTTACATATGTACTTCTTGTAATTTGGAATGAAATTATATCGAGATATAATCACTTACTTGAAATAAAACAATATGGCAATCATCAATAGAGAAAATAAGTCATCAACGAAGTTAAATACATACTTCCAATCATATCACTCGTTTTTGTTCATTCAAGTTTGGTAACAAAAAAATAGCTCTAAACAACACTTAAAAACAAAGGACAACAAAACATAAGATGTTAACAATCACTTCACTAAAGACCGGAGGATCTAATTGGCACTCTCAAATTGAGAAACAAAATCACATAAGAGTTTTCAATATTTACACATGGCATTTTGGAACTTTGGAGAGTCGATGCACTGTCTCCATCAAGGTTAACTACTATCAATGAGTCCAACCTTTTAGCCAATCTTTAGAGAGTCTACACTGATTCAGTTACAACCACCTCATCTTTATTGGTTTGAAGCAGCACCTTCAACAACATGCATAATATATTAGATGCAATTCATTGAGTCAAGTATCTAACGGAAGGTTGGATAATACAGGTATATAAGCAAATAATTTTTCTGCAAAAAGATACTATTTGGTTTGGTAAGATCATTATCCGGATATTAGTCAAGCATAAAATCCTTAAGCTACAATTCCTGGCAAATTACAACAAATGGTCTGAGATACGAAATCAAAAACTCAAAATTACATCATTAATGACAAACTGGGTTGTGGATTCTCACAGAAAATTGGGAAAAATATATATTGTTGTAGGAAACCATGATTTAAAATATCTAAATACTTCATGATAATGATAGCAGCTCCAATAATAAGAGTTAGAATGATAAAAACACACCTGTCCAATTACTACCCTTAGATTATGTGATTCAATGGTCTTCTTATTCTTCTGCATCACGACTAAGCTATTCAAGTGAAGAATATCAACTATCTCATTAATAAATTGCCAAATGTTAGGCTTAAAAACATGTCATGATGAATAAACAAATTTAAATTTTAGAAGAAATAATTGTGTATAAAGTAAGATATAGTAGAAAAAAATGCATAATTGTATAGTCACACAAATCCATCTGCCTACCATTTCTATTGTCATCCAAATCCTTAAGCCAACCAACAGTTCAAATGACCAATCCAAATTCTGAAGAGTTTTATAGTCTAATAATGCAGAATTTTGCAGACCAAATACGATAAATAAAATAAATGGAAGAAAAACAATATAGATATTGTTCATAACCTGTTGCAATTACTCCAACTGCAGAGATCTTCATCTTCGTTGGCCACTGTGATCACAATAATCTCCTACAAATTGGAAAAACTTAAAATAATTAGAAACAAAATTGAATAATAAAAATGAAATTAGATCAATATAGCTCTTGTGTTGGACAACTACATCACTTAGGACTTGTTATTTCTTATACAGAACTTTAATCAACATCTTAAATATGAAATTAGAAGAACAGTCACTTACACACTCATAAAAACCATGTTTTTTAAATCTGCCCACATTAAAACTATTGGATTGGATTTTGAAATATTTCTTTGCTTAAAGCAAAGAGAACAAAATTTAATATGGTTCAATAAATCTACAAAATCTAATGCTACTTTAGACATAAAAACCTGCCACTCCCTCCAAACAAAAATCAAAAGTCGTCCCATTAATAAAGATTAAAATTAGAATCTGTCTAGCATCAAATTAATAGATCAATTAGTCCTCCCATTTTTCATTAATCTTATGCCACTAATCCATGAGTAACTACATACTAAATCAATTATGTCAAAAATCCATGAGTAATTTCACTTGTCAAAATGCTCATCTACACAACTAATTGAAGGTGTGTGGAGAAAATACTAGAAGGGGGGGGGGGTTGAATTGTGTTTTGGATATTTAAAAACTTTTCAAGATGTTTAAATCTTTTCAGAGTCTTTAAAGCACAGCGGATTATTTACACAATTAACTTATGGCGTTATAAATGATGAAGGAGTAAATGAGAGAGTGAGAGAGAGAAGAACACACAACAAATTTTTATACTGGTTCCCCTCACAAATTGAGAGTACTCCAGTCCCCTTGTTTCCAAGAGAGTTCCACTATAATCACTCGGATTACAATAGTTGCTCAAGCACACAAGCTCAAGACTTCCTGCTCTTAGTCACACAAGACTTATAGAGACTTCCTTGCTTAAGCACACAAGCTTAAGACTTCCATGCTCAAGCACACAAGCTTGAGACTTCCTTGCTCTGATCACACAAGATCAGAGACTTCCTTGCTCAAGCACTCAGGCTCAAGACTTCACTGCTCTAATCACTAAGACTGAGACTTACGTGCTTCTACACTAAGCAGAAGACTTTCTTGCTTCTACACTAAGTAGAAGACTTTCTTACTTCTACACTAAGCAGAAGACTTACTACTAACTTAAGAGCTTAAAACTTATTACAAAACATAATAACTTCAGAGGCTCTAAGCTAGTTTCTATGCTCACTTCATTTGAGAGATATTATCTATTACAATTCAAATGCTCACTTTCTTGAGAGATTTTTCTAATGTTGAGCGCTAGTCTTCAATTCTTTCTTTGGCATATTTATATGAGTTGAGAAAGACATTGAGACGTTGGAGAAATTCCCGTTGCAACTTGGACAGCTGTAGACATGAAGATCCGTTGAGTAAAGCCACGTCTTCCTTTGCAGAGAAGCTTCACCTTTGCTGTCTGTCCAATGGTACAGTTATAAGGTACAACTAGCTCCTAGAGAGAGGGATCACATCCTTTGTGACCGTTGCATTTTAGTTGACCTTAGAACAAGTCATCAGACTTGATAAGTTGTAGTTGATGTAGCCTCTGATGACTGGGAATTCCCTTTGCTTCTGATGAACCTTTGATAGCTTGCAGTCTAATTGGTCTTTGAATGTTTAGCCTCTGATAGTCTTTAGTGATTCAGATTCTGAACGCCTTCATCCTCTGAATGACTTATGACTATCAGATAGCCTCTGAACTCTTTGTAGGCCTCTGAACATCCTTGAGCTTCTGAACTACTCTGAGTCCCTGAACAGCTTTCAGACGTTCTGATCTACTTTGAGCTTCTGAACTTTGTATAGCTTCTGACCACTTTGTAGCATCTGAACTCTTTCAGAGTCTTAAATATTCAGACTTCCATTGGTTTCATCAGAGTTTAAATTAAGTGTGCTCTTGATTAAACGTTGAATTCTCCTGCACTTAATTTAAACATTAGTACCATCAATTGTCCATTTAATACTTTGTTATCATCAAAACTTAAGGGTGTGTATAAACACATATTTTGTTCCAACACTAATCTCCAGCCACACAACCCCTGCATCATAGTAGTCACAATTGTAGTAGAAAGCATAGCTTAAAGAGACAACTAAAAAGTAGTGGTAAAATTATTATAGATTCACAAAATCCTCACAATGCTCTGCATGTATAAAACTTTGTACATGTAAGTGCCTCTAGATGTTCATTTAAGAGTTTGATGTTGAAAGGTAAAATAAAATATCACTGCACAACACCAGTAGAAATATATTTCCTCCATAATGTACATGAATTTTCATATATTTAAAGTAGTAAAAGTTTAGTCACAAAGACAATTACCTAGGTGGGAAAGGTTTCCATATTTAAAATCATTACACCGGGAGAAAAATTGTGTCATTAACCTGCACAAATCAAGACGGGTTAGGTACCTTAAGATGATGGATTAGGAACCATAAAAAGTTGCAGCTAAAATTTAATTAAACAGGCATTGATGATAGGAAGTTTGCAGCCAAAATAACAAAGGCAAATGTTAACATGGGCACCTAAGACACATGTTAAGAATACAAATATAGAAATATTGTCTCGAAACATGTGTATTATATTTTTTAAGCATTAAATTTGTTTGTAATATTAAATGTAAATTTCTAATTATAACAAATAACTATCCACTGCAACAATGGTTTCTACACAGCCGAAATTTAATTAAATGAGTTGTGGCTCACGATGCAGTGTAGGAGAGGATAAAATCAATGTAGTGCAGGTGATATAATGGTAAGTATAATGCATTTAGTATATACTATATGAGAGATGAATCTAAATTTAATGAGCATTGGTAAGGATGAATTGTATTTATCTTATGCATTAATGAAAATTGGTAAGCATGAATTATATTCACTCAAATTTCAATTCAGTGATGGAAAACTGATTTGGCCGGTGCAGCGATGCAAACTCGGATTTGCCGTTTAGTATGTAATTAGGGCATCCTTACATCCCCAAATCATGTGCCAAATCATTTTTTCCTCAACAATCATTATTAGCATAATACGAACACACAAAATTAGAGTATAGAATGTGGGGTTATTGCAAGTAACAACAAATCATTATGAATTGATTATAAAAAAAAATTAGAAAGAATTTAAAAGAATAAAGGGAAAAACAAAGAGATTCATTACAAAAAATTAGAGTTTATTTAGCACATCTGTTTTGCAAATTGGACGTATTCTAAAAAGAAAGGTTCAATATAAAGTTTTAACATTAGAGAATAAAAAAAAGCATAAATACCCTCATTGATGCCACTCTTGATTTGGCGAGGAATGTTACGCAAGTACCTCATCCTACTTGTTCCAATAGTCTTTCTCAGATTGCCTTCAAAGACAGTAAAGAAAATGTTCTGGACTGGGCCTAAATGCCCAACACGCTGGGGATTTAATCTATTGGGCTTCCGAGCAGAGCCCAAAGCACAAGCCCAACACTGCATGACTGTTGAGCAGCGTACGTCTCCCCTGAGATTCGTAACGCCCAACATCGGAATGATGAGCGTTTAATGCTCATCACGGCTCCTCAGCCGTTTTCCGACAGCCATTGATGGGCATTAACTGCCCATCAACGGCCTTGGCCAAGCGCTGGGGCTATATATAGACCTTTTCACAACTTCACAAAGGTACGTAACATTCTATATTGAAAACCTACTCCTTCCTCAACTGACTTGAGCGTCGGAGTGCCTGCAGGTACACAACCCCCCTCCGGGTATATTTGGACTGCTCGACATCTCGAACAGCCGTGCACCAGCATTTGGTCGACTCTGATCAAGGTAAAGATCAGTGGCGCCGTCTGTGGGGATCCTTAAAGTTTCCCCCGTCTTTTCCCAGAATTAGACCAAAACTTACAAAAAACCCATTTCTTGACCAAATGGCTGGTGTTAACCGTGAATTTGTAGGAGAAAACAACCCAAATCCTCAAAATCACCCAAACCAAAACCAATTTGATGGAATGGAAGCCTCTGTCACACCAGAAGGCAGCGCTGCGCATGCACAAGCAACTCCGCTTGATGTACCGCCGCCGCAACCTCCACAACCAGAAGATCCATTGGTGGTTCCACAAGTTCCACAAGGAGCACCCATGGAGGTAGTGATGGCTGCATTGGTCAACACTATCAACAGACAGGGAGAGATACTTCGCGAGCAAGCGAACAACATGCGTGGACAGAATGAGCTGATCCGCGAGCAGAATAGGAGGCTCCGGGCAGTCGAGGAATCGCGTGCTGCTTCAAGGGCGTCGCGGAGTGCTCGTCGACAGAGATCACCAACCCCTGTGAACGATCGCTCACGATCGAGGTCTAGGTCCCCGAGGCCTGCACCTCGACGAAATGCGGAGAGACCAGTAAGTCCTCCCAGAGACATTCCTCAAAGGAAGAATCACTCTCCTCCACGAAGGAACAACCACGTTTCCCCGCCAAGGAACAAACGTTCCCCTCCTCGGAGAAATAACCGATCACCACCGAGGAGCGGTGGAGCAGCTGCTCGTGGAAGCAATGCCCGACATTCCCCAAGAAGGGAATCTCCGAGCAGTGAAGACGAGAGGCACCGGGGACCCCTCTCAAGAAGAATTATGGACATTCCACTCCCACGAGGATTGGAAAAACCCCCAACGCTGGACAAGTATGATGGGACAACTGACCCTGACGAGCATGTCCAGAGCGTGGAAACTGCCCTCGACTACAGGAATCTCCGAGGATCAATCAAGTGCAAGTTGTTTCCACTGTCTCTAACTCGAGGAGCATCAACCTGGTGGAGGAACTTACCTCCTGGCTCGATCGACTCTTGGGAGGAACTATGCCGAATGTTCACAGCACACTTCACAACTTCTCGGCGACATCCGAAAACGGTGGCCAGCTTAAAGGCAATCGTCCAAGGCCCCGAGGAATCTCTTCGGAATTACATCGAGAGGTTCAACAAAATATCTGTCGAGGTCGAGGCGACCGACAAGATGAAGCTGTATCTCCTCAAAGAAGGATTGCGCGAAGGAACAAAGTTCCAAGAAGCGGTTGGGATCCTTGAAATAGAAACCCTCGACGCATTCTTTGAGTTGGCTCAACGATATATCAAGTACGAGGATAAACAAAAGGCTTCCGAGGTCAGGAGACCTAAAAATTTCGAGGTCGGTGGACCCTCCTCGAAGAGTGAAGAGCGTCGAGGAGACGAAAAGAAAAGAGAAGGTGGAAAAGTCCGAGAGGCTAAACCACCAAAAAGTCAGTTCACCTACCACACTCCCCTGAACGCTCCTCGAGACAGGATCTTGTCCGAAGTATCGAATGCTGAATTCAAAAGCGCGGGGATCAGATTCCCAAAACAATTGCCCGCAAAACCAAACGTGGACAAAAAGAAATTTTGTCGTTTCCACAAAAGTTACGGGCATGTTACTGACGACTGTGTGCATCTGAAGGACGCCATCGAAATCCTTATTCAAAAGGGATATGCACGACAGTATGTGGACGGACTGCCAAGGACTGCCAATAATAATGCTCCTCGACAAAATCAGTTGGCAGTTGATCCAGCAAGCCCGGAACAACATGTCGAGGACGAAAATAGAGTGATCGGAGGGGTGGCCCTCGCCATTTCAAGACCTGAGGATTTCCTTCCTCTGCAAACTGACGAAGAAAAAGGAGCCCTTGATTACCTTGCGGCGCATCTGGACGGGAGTTGGGAAAATTTCCCCGGAGCACTAGTCATCTCCGGAGGAGGCTTTAACCCCATAACCATCGGATCCATCAAAAGAAAATTCGATGAGTTAGAGAAAGCATCCCCTGTCGAGGAAATAAAAATAACGGAGGTGAAAGAAAGCTCTGTTCCTTTGGCGTTTTACAGGGAAGAGGTCCCCGGAGGATCACCAAACTTTCAGATTCCATTGCTCGTCAGAGCGAAAATGGCCAACTTCGACGTGAGAAGAATCCTCGTCGACCAAGGAAGCTCCTGCGACATTATGTACTCAGGACTCTTCAAAGTGCTGCAACTTACCGAGGAAAATTTGGTCCCTTACGTTGGATCTGACCTTCAAGGGTTCAATGGATCAACGACAAAACCTTGGGGATACGTGGACCTGATCGTCACCTTTGGCGAAAACAAAGCCATGAAATCCGTGAAGGTTAAATTCCTGGTCGTCGACTGCCCGTCTCTGTACAACTGCATCATTGGACGACCAACTTTAGCTGAACTGTTTGCAGTGTCCTCGACCATCCATCTGAAGCTGAAGTATTACACCAAAGATGGGCAGGTCGCCACAATCAACGGGGATATAGAAGCTGCTCGGCGATGTTTTGAAGCTGCGTCCAAAAACCTCAACTCTGTTATTACGCCGAAGAAGAAGAAAGCAGAAGCAAAGCTCCCCGGCGTAAACGCAATCAACATCGAGGATGAAGTTGAATTAGATGCTCGAACTTCCAAGAAGGAGCGCAAACAAGAAAAGAAGACAGGCAAAGACGACCTCTTGATCAAAGAAAGCTATCGTCCCATTCCTGATGGGGAATTCGAGCTAGTTCCCCTTGGCGAGGACCCAACCAAAGGTGTGAAGATTGGAGCTGATCTCCCCGACTTGGTAAAAAGGCAGTTGAAAGCTTGCTTAAGAGAGAACGCTGAACTGTTCGCCTGGAGTGCAGCTGAAATGCCCGGAATAGACCCCGAGGTCGCTTGTCATCAATTGACCATAGATCCTAGGGCTAGTGCTGTAGTTCAGCGTCGTAGGAAGCAGTCTCCCGAAAAAGCGGAGGCTGCTCGAAAGGCTGTAAAAGACCTCCTAGAGGCCAATTTCATTGCTGAAGCCCAGTACACAACCTGGCTTTCTAATGTTGTACTTGTTAAAAAATCTAATGGAAAGTGGCGTATGTGTGTTGATTATACCGATCTTAATAGGGCTTGCCCTAAAGATGCTTATCCTTTGCCAAACATAGATAAATTAGTAGATAATTCCTCGGGATTTAAATTACTATCATTTATGGACGCATATTCCGGTTATAATCAAATAAAAATGGCTGAAATCGATAAAAAGAAAACAGCTTTCATGACCGAAACAGGTAATTATTATTATAATGTAATGCCTTTCGGGCTCAAAAATGCAGGTGCCACCTACCAAAGGATGATGAACAAAGTATTTCACAATGAAATTGGGGATATGCTCGAAGTTTACATGGACGACATGATTGTTAAATCCGAGGAGGAAATCGATCATACCATCCACTTAAAAAGGGTGTTCGACCAAGCAAGAAAGTTTAACATGAGGTTCAACCCAGAAAAATGCACGTTTGGGGTAAAGGCTGGAAAGTTCCTCGGTTTTTATTTAACTGAACGAGGAATAGAAGCCAACCCCGACAAATGCAGAGCTTTCTTCGATTATCCAACTCCAAAATCGAAGAAGTCCATACAAACGTTGAATGGCATGTTAACCTCGATGGCCAGATTCGTCGCCAAATCTGCTCAACATGCTCTGCCCCTCTTTAAACTCCTCAGAAAAGAAACAACTTTCGAATGGACTGAAGAGTGCGAAGGAGCATTACAACACCTAAAACGAGCATTATCCGAACCTCCAGTGTTAACACGACCAGTCGAGGACGAAAAACTCTATCTTTACCTCGCAGTAGCATCAGAAGCCATAAGCGCCGTTCTCATAAGAGAAACCGAGCAAGGGCAAAAGCCTGTTTACTTTGTAAGCAGAGCACTACAAGGACCCGAACTCCGATACTTGCAAATAGAAAAAATTGCTCTAGCAGTAATAATGGCTGCGAGGAAACTTCGATACTATTTCCTCGCCCATTCCATCATCATCCGAACAGATCAACCCGTAAAGCAATTGCTGGCACGACCAGATATGGTCGGTCGAATGTTGAAATGGTCGTTGGAACTCGCGGAATTCGACATAAGCTTCGAAAGTAGAAAGGCTTTGAAAGCCCAAGTACTTGCTGATTTCGTCGCCGAAATGACAACGTCGACCACTTCCGAAAAGAATAAATGGACCATCTTCGTCGACGGATCCTCGAATTCACAGGGAAGTGGGGCGGGCATCATTCTCGAAAACGAGGACGGGGTCCTAATAGAAGTATCCCTCGGACTTTCTTTCCCAACGACGAACAACCAAGCCGAATACGAGGCTTTCCTAGCAGGGTTAAGATTAGCCGAGGATATGGGAGCCGAGGAAATCAGAATATTCACAGATTCGCAGCTAGTAGCATCCCAAGTGTCAGGAGAATACCAGACAAAAGAGGAACGACTCCTCGAATACCTGAACCTCATCAGGGCAAAACTCGCAAAGTTTAAAGAAACGGAGGTGAAACATGTTCCTCGAGAACATAATGCACGAGCAGATGTCCTTTCAAAACTTGCGAGCACAAGGCGCAAAAAAGCGGGCAATCAATCCCTCATTCAGGAAACATTAACGAAACCGAGCATCGAAAAAATAGCAGAAGTCATGCACATTTGTGCTGTCGACGCACAAAGCTGGATGTCCCCGGTGTATAATTTCCTGAAGTCGAACACACTGCCCGTCGACGCCAAAGAAGCAGCGAAAATCCGAAAAAGAGCGTGCTCGTACGTCCTGCTCGACGATAAGTTGTATCGAAGAGGATTCTCAATCCCATTGCTCAAATGTGTGGAGGAAGCGCGCGTAGAGTTCATATTGCAAGAAATCCACGAAGGAATCAATGGGCAACATATTGGTGGACGATCTTTGGCAAGAAAGGCACTGAGGGCAGGGTATTACTGGCCGACGATGCAAAACGACGCCAGAGACCACGTCCTTAAATGTGACAAGTGCCAAAGACACGGGGACATGCACCTCGCACCAGCTAACGAGCTGAAAACGCTGATCTCCCCATGGCCGTTTGCCTGGTGGGGAATGGACATCCTCGGCCCCTTTCCAACAGCTGCGAGGCAAGTCAAATACCTCATAGTGGCCGTGGACTATTTCACTAAGTGGATTGAAGCGGAACCCCTCGCAAAAATCAGCGCATCCAACATACTACGTTTCTTCAAAAGAGACGTCCTCGCAAGATTCGGAATCCCTCAAGTGGTAGTAACGGACAACGGAACGCAGTTCACAAACAAAAAGTTCCAAGAATTCCTCGCCGCAATAGGCACCACTCAACGCTTCGCGTCAGTCGAGCATCCTCAAACCAACGGGCAAGCTGAAGCAGCCAACCGCGTGTTACTACGAGGATTAAGACGAAGGATGGGCGCATCTAAAGGAAACTGGACCGAGGAACTACACAGCGTCCTGTGGTCTTACAGAACTACTCCTCATTCCACAACCGGGGAAACACCCTTCCGATTAACTTACGGAACGGAGGCAGTAATTCCCGTGGAAATAGGAGAACCATCCTCGAGGATCGAATATCCTCTCGAGGAGAATATAAACGACGAGTTACTGAGAGAAGAGCTAGATCTCGTCGAGGAACTAAGAACAGGGGCTTCTCTTCGAGAAGCAACCCTCAAGCAGAAAATTGCTGCTCGGCATGATAAAAAGGTCATCAAAAGAGATTTCGAGGTAGGGAGCCTGGTACTAAGAAGAAACCAAAAGGACTCGCGAGAAGGGAAGCTCGCAGCTAATTGGGAAGGACCATATAGAGTCCGAGCAAAAACAGAGAATGGGGCATACCACCTCGAAGATCTCTATGGCAAGGAAATTCCTCGTACGTGGAATGCTGAGAAGCTAAAACAATACTATAGTTGAAAATAGCGTAATTCGACATGCTCTTCAACGAAGGCTGCAAATCCCGCCGAGGAGACGCGCCTATACAACGGAGGAATGCCTAGGTACGGGCAGGAATCTTAAAATCCTTAAAGCTCGACGTTAGCTTTAGATGCTAACATCCATGCTCGATGGGGGAATACTCCATGCGAGTCCCACCGTCGCTCAGTACAAGCCCGGCAGAGCACCCAGCTCGCGATGGGATGCTCAATGCTGCGAGGAACAATTTCAAACGAAGGAATTTTCCTCGACTCCAGTTTGGGAGCCAGCCAAACACTCGTGCAGTTCCACAAACTGCTCGGGACGGTGCTTATGATCCGCGACATCAAGAAGCAACCGTAATTATTAGACGAGCACTAACGTAAAAGGTACTCTACCTAACGAATAGAACGTCTAAAAATGCCAAGTTAAAACCCTAAGTAAAAATCGAGCATCGTTTTTTAGGATATCCTTGAGTATTCTAAAACGATCAAATTTGCAGGGAAATTATTATGCGAGCATTGTGTAATCGTCGACATATTTACAGCAAACAGGCAATAAACGAGCAGAGTATAAACAACAAATTGCAAAGTAAAGTTGTAAATAAAGACGACCATAGGCCGCAATTGTCATAATATTACATTAAAGGCGAGCAAGCGCCAAAAACAAAATTTACAAAGAAAAATAAAAAGCTAAACTTCTTCATCAAGAGCAGGGGAGGCAATCCGACCATCCACGACTTCCTTCATCTCATCCAAGCCTTCGGTGACCAGCTCGACACTTGGGTTGAGAATCCGGAGCTGAGCAACGGCATTTTTGAAGCTCGAAGAGGCAACGTCGAGCTGGAGGTCGCTGACTTCATAGATCTTCGAGATCAGGCCTGCCCGGGTGAAGCCAGCATAAGTACCCGTTGGATCCACGCTCTTCTCCTCCTCGTCGGCAGTAGAGGCCAGAGTCATGGACGACAATTTCCCCTCCAGCTCTACAACCTTGTCCTTCAGCCTCCTCTCTTCCTCCCGAGCATCCAACAAGTCCTTCTCCAATTGAGTGACCTTTGCCTGGGACTCCTCTAAAGCCTTGGTCTCCAGGGACAAGTCCTTCTCGACAACGGAAAGACGCTCCCCGAAACCCTTGGCATGGGCCCGGGCTTCATCCCTCTCCTGGAGGTATTTGCACTCACGACCATTAAGAAATGTGGCCACCTCCAATAATTTGAAAACGGCCACCGAAGACTCGGCGACCACATTCCTGATCGATTCTGGCCCCATGGACGCCAAGATGGACTGGTCAGCGTCGGAGATCTTCATCCTCGTCCTCCCGTCCACGACGCAGTCGTGCCCCATGGCGGGGGGAATGACGAACTCTTCCGCTGACCTCCCCGGAGTCAGCCTATGGGAACCAGATCCCCCTCCAGTAACCCGAGCAGACTTGGGTGGCCTCCCGTCGCCCATCGCTTCCTCTATCCTCCTTTCTCCCGTCACCTCGATGGACGGTGAAGGGGAAGTTTGCTCAGAGATAACGGGTGTCGAGGATGAAGCACCAAGTGCCCGTTTTTTCTTCTCCGCTGCTAGTTTCCGGAGAGTGGCCTGTGTGTTCTTCATTTCACCTGGAACATAAAACAAATGTTAGTAAACTCACCATGAGAAAACAAAACATACGAGGAAATAAATATGCGAGGAAAATAAAAATACAGATACACATACGGAGCAGATCCTCAGCTTCAGCCCTAGTCGAGCATCTTAGCAGTGCTTTGGTATTTATAAATCTCTTGGACGAGAGCTGGTAACCCTCCTCGTCATAAACAGGGTTACCCTCCCTGTCCGTCCACAAACTTGGAGAGAATTCCTCCACAAAATCCTCCAAGGCCTTTAGATCGGCCAATTCCTCTTTGGACAAGGCTCCCTTTCTAAAAGTGAAACTCTTGGCCTCACGGGCATAATGCTTCTTCGTCCAGCAGAAGGGGAACCGCTCACAGTCAACTTCTATTGGCTCCCCATCATCCCTATGCTGGACCCTCCCCTCGTCGTCCACTTTGGGCCCCCGAACAAGGATAGTCTTCCAACCCGCAGTGGTGATGGGGCGGACGACGAACCACTTGTCCTTGAAACCCCGGAGAGACTCCTCGAAAATATCAAATAATTTTTTATGTTGTTTGAGGGACACCCAGCCACATTTGTCGGTCACGTTTCCCCGAGGACGAGACCGCTGGATGCCGAAGATATGAAAGAAGAGGGAGACAGTGGGCGCCAACTGGAGGTAAGCAGCCACAATCTCAAAGGCGCGGATGAAAGCCAGAGAATTTGGGTGCAGTTGAGATGGGCATACTTCTAAATGATTGAAGATCGCCATTTCCAGATCCGTGAAAGGAAGACGAAGACCCATATGCTCGAAAGCAATCTGGTACATCGGGAATCCGCCATTTTTGAAGGTGGTACAAATTCGTTGTTTGGCGCCGGGGATCCGCACCTCCCAGTCAGCATGGCCGGGGACTTCTATATCAGTAAATAAGTCCTCGGGGAAATGCTCCTCGAATTCGAACTTGCTGGGCGTCGTCCTCGGATCGTCAGCAACCCAGTTAATGCTCTTTTCAGCGGGAATCTTTCGTTGGACTCCTTCGTCGGCCATAGTACCTGAAAGGCAGAGGAAACGAATGAATTCGATATTACCAACATCAAATCCACCCCTTCCACCGCCAATTCAAGTGAAGGGGCGAGGACAATGGTCGACGTAGCGCAAGTAAATTCTAAAGGAAAATCCTAGTTCTGAAGGAAATCCTAAATACCCGAGAAACCTCAATCCGCGAAGCATACAATATATGCTCGGGTCTAACGCAAAATACTTAGGAAAATTCTAATGTGAAATCCTAATTCAAAGGGAACCTAACATGGAAGTGCTCGGAATCCCCTATAGATGTTCGAGTCAAATAACGGGAATTCGAAGAAAAACCTAAAGAACCGTCGAGGATCCTAAGAGCATGAATGCTCGGAGGCATGTCATGAATGCCCGGTATCTTCAAACGACAGAAAACCAAAAATGAAGGTTGCAAAGGCGTAGAAACGCCAGCAACCTCCGTATCAGAAGCCTAGGTTCACCCTAAAACGTTGATTTTCAACAAAAAACCACCATTTAGTGGGAGGGTAAAGGTGTTAACCACCATTCAAAACCCTCAACCACTGTTCATACAAACAGCGCAGAAACAATGCCAAATACAAATTAAATCCCACCAAAACGAACTTCAGACAAAAAACTAAGGAAGAAGAAGAGATTAAAACACTTACTTGTTTTGGAGAAAGGGACTGAATCTGAAAAAGAGAAGCTTGGAATCTAGAGTGGATCGTTGGAAAACGTATGGGTCACTGGAAGTGCAGAGAATAACCAAAGGGTTTGGAAGTTAGATAGCCAAAATGAGAAGAATTTTGAAAAATCCCTCCACTTCCCTATATATAAGGAAATTCTCGGTGGTCGCACCTGCTCGAAGTTTTGGGCGCCATTCCAATCTGGACCGTTGCCTCAATCCAACGGCCGCGATGAAAGACAATCCAACGGTCCAGATACGACCATCATAGAAACAAAAGGTCACGAAGATCTAACGGACGAAACGCGTCCTCGAAATTCAAATAAGACAGATAGACACTCAAGTGCTATTTCAATAGCCTTTACACGTGTCAGCAGAAGACGAAGCGGCTTGTCCCTTCAAGTCACATCCGCGCAGACTTCGTCGGAACCCTAGGAAATCACGTCGAAAATCTTGGACGGATCAACGATGCGCGAAATCAATGGCGAGATTCGCGGACTCGTGATAAATGCTCGGATTAATGTTGCTCGTGATAAATCCTCGACACATCATTTTGCTCGAGATTTAAAATCCAGTTAATATCCAAGAGATATAATTTCCTCGACACGTCATTTTGCTCGAGATTTAAAATCCAGTTAACGTCCAGTGAGATATAATCTCCTCGACATAACGTTGTGCTCGGCACCAAAGGGCAATTTAGGCCTACGACGCCATCAGCCTAAGTATCAGAATTACGACCACTAAAGTCACCATCCTCTTGCCCGAACATGGTGACTTGGGGGGCTCCTGTTCTGGACTGGGCCTAAATGCCCAACACGCTGGGGATTTAATCTATTGGGCTTCCGAGCAGAGCCCAAAGCACAAGCCCAACACTGCATGACTGTTGAGCAGCGTACGTCTCCCCTGAGATTCGTAACGCCCAACATCGGAATGATGAGCGTTTAATGCTCATCACGGCTCCTCAGCCGTTTTCCGACAGCCATTGATGGGCATTAACTGCCCATCAACGGCCTTGGCCAAGCGCTGGGGCTATATATAGACCTTTTCACAACTTCACAAAGGTACGTAACATTCTATATTGAAAACCTACTCCTTCCTCAACTGACTTGAGCGTCGGAGTGCCTGCAGGTACACAACCCCCCTCCGGGTATATTTGGACTGCTCGACATCTCGAACAGCCGTGCACCAGCATTTGGTCGACTCTGATCAAGGTAAAGATCAGAAAACACCAAGTCTTTAAGTAAATATTTGTTACCTCTTGTAAATAGCTACCTTCATGCTTTGGTGATAAAGTAATAAAATAAAGCAAAAATAAGATAAATTCCAAACTACACTATCATCAAAAGCCAGACACATTCAAATCTATTGACTTAAACAAACTCAAATCACAGTAGACTATTTATTGGTAGAAAACCTCACAATTCAAACTAAATTTGAAAAAAAAAAAAACAAAGAATAAGTCTTGATATTAATAAGTTGATCTCAAATAAGAAAAATAAATAAAAAATTAACTGTTTATAAATTCACAATGATTACAAATTAAATAAAAACATAAACATCATTATAAATATAAAAGGAGCTAAGTCTCCAATTAACCCTAATTTAACCCTCATGTAACTAAAAAATGTTAAAAAATTTCCTCACCAAGATTTGAACTCATGTCCTCTCACATTTACTTAGCTCAATTGTCACTACACCATTTGAAGTTATTTGCTATATTTTGCGTACACCAATATATAACTACGTCTTTATATTCCTAATTATAAATTATAGTGATATATTTTTTTACAGTATCCTATATCAAGGGATGATATTGACATGATCCTATAATTATAGCCGTGATTTTTTTTTACAAATCCAATACATATTTTTTCAAATCATTGTGATTATTTTTTTTCCAACATGAAATTATAATGATATATGTTTTTTTCAAATTTTTCTTTTTGCTTTGTTCTATTTTATATTCGTTTTTAATTTTATTTTCGAGATTTTTATATGAAATTATGCAAGAAATACTAATTTTTATATGAGAAAAAAATAATCACTTATTTGTTACAAATTACCTATAATTGAAAAAAATAATCACGGCTATAAATAATCACGGATTTTGAAAAAGGTACAAAATTAAAACGGTTTCTATAATTACCTATGATAAATTACCTATAAAATTACAACGGTTAAATGTTTGACCAAATTACCTATAATCACAGCTATAAACAGATTTTTTTTTCAAATGACCTTTAATTATCTATAATATTACACACTTATAATGTTTGACTTTTGATAATTACCATGGAATGAAAATAATATCAATTTAACGTCTTACCAAAAATATACCATTGTCATTTAACCACATTTTACTATAAAAGAGCATTAGCGAAACGTTTATTTCCACACTACTCACTACTTTTTTACTTATCAAACAATATCTTCATTTCAACTATTGCTATGGCTATGACTAATAGAGGTTTTCAAATTTCTTAATTATTGTTTGTTATGCATTTTTTTTCCTCTAATCTTTTTAACCAAGACTATATTTTTTTGATTTTTGTTTGTTTAAGAATATTTTCAGCTGAAACAGGAAATGTTGTTTATAAATAAGTTTTTTGTAATGTTCAGTAGTTTTTTTGTAACTCATTTACCTAAATATAAATGTACTGAATATTATCATTTTTATCATCAATATCGATTGAATTCTTTTTATTTTTGGAACTTTTATTTTGAAATTTTTGTTATATTTCTTTTCATATCATATATGATAATTCACAAAACCCGTGAGATAGCACGGGTCAGTGTCTAGTTAAACCAATTTTTGAATTGAACCATTCTAATTCCAATGAACAACACATAAATAACAAAAAACATAAAAAAAATTGATTAAAAAGAGTGTAAATTTAATAAATAAAAAACAGATCTAGATAAAAGGGGTTTGCACCTTAAAAGCGTAGGTAGAAGAGGCAGCACCATGAGGATGAAGAAGAGAAATATCAGGTGAAAAGGAACCAAAACCAGGTGAAATATGAGATAGCGAGTTTGCCGTCACCGGAAATCCGAACCAGACAATGAGGGGGGCGAGAGAGAAGGGAGTTTTGAGGGTTGATAAGATTTGGGATTTGGGAAGGAGAGAGAATTCTGCTATTGCTTGAGAGGGAGATGGAGAGAGAACTGAGAAGGTAGGGTTTTGATTTCCTAAGCGTGTGTGTTTTTTTTTCCCCGAAAAACTTTTTTAGTTAATCTATGAGAAAAATTAGGTGAGAGAAATTAGGGTTATTAAAAGTGGATTAGGAGGAAAAAATTAGGGTTAAGTAGTAAGCTTAATTAGAGGTTTAACCTAAATCAAACTTAACTTTTATTATAATTAAGATAAAAAACAGATCTAGATAAAAGGGGTTTGCAACTTAAAAGCGTAGTTAGAAGAGGCAACATCATGAGGATGAAGAAGAGAAATATCAGGTGAAAAGGAACCAAAACCAGGTGAAAGATGAGATAGCGAGTTTGCCGTCACCGGAAATCCGAACCAGACAGTGACGGGGGCGAGAGAGATGAGAGTTCTGAGGGTTGATAAGATTTGGGATTTGGGAAGGAGAGAGAATTCTGCTATTGCTTGAGAGGGAGAGGGAGAGAGAACTGAGAAGGTAGGATTTTGATTTCCTAAGCGTGTGTGTTTTTTTTTTTCCCGAAAAACTATTTTTTTATTTAATCTATGAGAAAAATTAGGTGAGAGAAATTAGGGTTATTAAAAGTGGATTAGGAGGGAAAAATTAGGGTTAAGTAGTAAGCTTAATTAGAAGTTTAACCTAAATCAAACTTAACTTTTATTATGATTAAGATAAGATTAAGATAATAACTAGACACCGACCCGTGCGATATATATTATATAAAAAGAACTATAATAAATTTTTTAAAATAAATGACACAATTAAATCTGTCTTTTAAAATCAGTTCAAACTGACTCATTCTAATGTATAACCATATTAAATATTATAAAAATCACGCAATGCAGAAATCTATATTTAAAATATATGCTGCCATTAATTTTTTCAACTAAAAATTCAAATTGATTTCCGTTTGGATCAATAAGGGTGTGTTTGGTAGGAGAGAAAATGAGAAGAGGGAAATAAAAACATGGAAATCAATGCATGTATTTAGATATGAATTCAACGGTGTTATGTGTAAAAAAGAAAGCAAGTAGTAAATATAAAACGCGGCGAGAATGAATAGTTAGAGTATATAAAATATAAAATAAAATTAAAAAACCCTCAAACGTAGCGCAAGTTGAAATTCAATATTTTGATCAGTCATAGTAGCAATAGAAACACAAATTTGTGATAGTTAAACTTGAGATATATCTATAGAGGAAAATATAAAACGCGGCGAGAATGAATAGTTAGAGTAAAAATTTGTGAAAGCTAAACTTGAGATATATATAGAGGAAAAACAAAGCATATACGATAAATATTTATAAAATATCTTTATAAAATAAAAATTGATTTCTATTTAAACAATTCAAATATTTGCATAGCAGCGAAAAATATTAAATTATATATTGTTGTGACACATCATGAGTTCGATTTCTACTGAGGTAAGTGTATAAAAAAATTGGAGACTTAGAAAAGAAAATTGAACATGTATTACAGAAAAAATTAATGGGATTGCATATTCAATAAATGTTGGTTGCAAAAATATTTCAAATTGATTAATATGTCATAGTGGCTAATATATGAACCCTTCACAAAAAGGTCATAATTTCAACTCCTGACATTTTTTTATCATTTTTTAATAATTAAATTAGGGTTTTAGTAGGATTAAATTAAGGTTACTTGGAGACTTAACTACTTTTATATATATAATGATGATGATGATATATATTTCTTTGTTTACTTTATCAAAAATACTAAAAATATTAATTTTATTTCCTTTTTATATATGGTAAAAAAATTATAGTTAAAAACAGTCTGATCTGGTTAAACTCCGACCCAAAAACCTTAAATAAATAAACATTGTGCATTTGCGGTTAAATTGGACCCAGACTTAATATTATTCCTGACTCTGCCACTGGTTGGTATCATGAAAGGTTTTCTTATGTCGTTTATTAAAAAATATTGAATCATATTGGTTAACAGTTTTTTATATTAACTCTTTAATAATTATTTCAAATATTGAGTCATATTGATTATCAATTTTTTACATTAACCCTCTTAATAATAAGTAGGGTTAATAGGATTTTACCCCTCTACAAAGTTCGCGAGTTTTGGATTACCCCCCTGCAAAATGATTTTTTAGGATTACACCCCTGTAAAATTGATATTCCATCAATTTTCCCCCTGCCTGTACACATAAGCATGTGATGTGGATATAATCTTAATGTGGCATGACATGTGTCAATTATTTTACTTTTTTATTTTTTTTAAATTGCCATGTGTACAAAAATTATTTGTTTTTTAAAAATAAAAATTGAAATAAAAAAAGAATTATTTTAAAAATCAGAAAATTGAAATAAAAAAAAAAATAATTATTAAAAAAAAAAACATTTTTTTAAAAAATCAGAAAATTGAAATAAGAAATAAACAAAATTGATTTAAAAAAGTAAATATTTTTTTTGATATTTTGATTTCAAAAATACTAATAATAAAATGATTTAGACAAATAAATATTTTTTTTTAAAATCAGAAAATTGAAATAAGAAATAAAAAATGATTTCAAAAAATAATAAAAATTTATTTAAATGATTTTTATTATTTTTTTAAATCATTTTTTTATATTTCTTATTTCAATTTTTTTATTTTTTTATTTTAAAAAAAATGTCAAAAAAATATTTATTTGTTTAAATCATTTTATTATTATTTTTGAAATCAAAATGTCAAAAAAAATATTTACTTTTTTAATTCAATTTTTTTATTTCTTATTTCATTTTTCTGATTTTTTAAAAAAATGTTTATTTTTTTCAATAATTTTTTTATTTCTTATTTCAATTTTCTAATTTATTTTATTTTTTAAAATAATTTTTAATTTTTATTTCAATTTTTATTTTTAAAAAACCAATAATTTTTTTACGCGTGGCAATATAAAAAAAATAGAAAAGTTAAATAATCGGCACGTGTCACGTCACATGCATAAGTGTGCAGGCAGGGGGCAAATTGATGGAATCTGAATTTTACAGTGGGGTAATCCTAAAAATATATTTTGCAGGGGGTAATCCAAAACTCGCAAACTTTGCAGGGGGGTAAAACCCTATTAACCCTAATAAGTATTTCAAATTGTCAAACACAACACATCGATCTACTTAAGAGACATCGTGTAAGTGTGCTAAAGGGACAAACACAATACATTCTCCAAATCATTTGAATGTGTTTAACACTATATAGTGATCAAATCATATTCATTTTGTTACATGAAAAGGGAAAAAAGTATGGCAAAAACTCTTCAGTTTATTTATGCTTTAATTTTATTTCTTTTCCTATTTTTTATTACAAAGGAGGTAGACGGTAAATTATATTTTCACCCTTTTAATCTTCTTTGCTTTTTTGTTTGGGGGTGTTTGTTTCATGGTTGAGAATTCTATTCTCATGAATAAATTTTTAATAAAATAATTATGGGAATTTTATTCCCAACTATTTTAAAGAAAATGTTTGGTTAATTAAAGTCATGTTTCATGGAGTTATTTGTAAATTGTAAGAGTGACAAGTGTAGATAGTTATTTTTAATAATTTTTTTTAATAATTTTATTCTCATTTTCATGGGAACCTTTTATTCCCACCATTTTCTTGGGATTAAAATCATAAAAAAGATAGAAGTTATTTTTTTCCTATGAATGTTTTATATGTATTCTTCAAATTAATTTACAAACTTTATAACAAACAAAGAAATTTATATTTGTAATTTCTACCTTCTAAAAAAAATAATTTTTTAAACCATGTAACAAACACCCCGTTTGTAAATAAACTTTTATCTCACTTTATAAATACTACTCCTATAATATTTTCTTCTTTCATTGCAGCACAAATTAAATGCTATACTGATCGTGATTGTCCTCGATACTGTAAGTGCATTGAATACACGTGTGTGTCGGTATTGTACGACTAGAGGAGAAAAACTTCATGCTGGGAAGAATGAGCTCTTAAATACCAGTACTAGAATATTTCATGAGTTGCCATTTAAATGTTGTCAAAAAAATAATTGTTTTTTTTTTTGTTTTATAATGTCATTGTACTTTAAAATGTTGGTAATTAAATGAAATAAGGCACTACATAATGTTATAATTAAATTATCGTACTCCCTCCAACTTCAATTAAAAACAAAAGTTCATTTTTTAGATTTGAATAGCTTGTGTATATAGTTTGTAATAATATAGATTAGATATCACGTTATTTAATAAATCTAAAAAATAAACATTTATTTATAATTAAGGAACGAGTAGTTATCAATATAGGCAGTGGTGGAGCCTGGTTTGGGGGGTGTAGACTTAAAAATTTGTCTAATAACTTAGAGGCTAGATTTACAACTATAAGTGTGAAAAATTAGAAACAAAGCAAACAACATCTCACTAAGACGATGAAATCACAAAAAGATACACATGAAACACAAAATATATGTGAAAACCACACTTATTTTACTAAAAGATAAAGAAAAAAATAATCTAGAGTGGTGATACGGAGCCGAAATTGACCCTAAATCAATCTTCTCTGATAGATTTGGAGGGGTGACATAGATTTGAAATTGAACCTAAATCAATCATCTCTAATAGATTAAGAAGAGAAACGTTGTGACAGTTAGAATTAAGAGAAGAGTAGAATTTTTTTTAACTACAACTAATAATTATATCATAATTGTAATTACTCTAAAAATATTGAATTGTTATTTTGGGGATACGATGGAGTCTTAGGACTTGGTTCAATCTCAAGTGCTGCAATTTTTCATCATTAAAAATGAGTAATTTAAGAAACAATTGCCTTGCCACAAAAGAAGTAAACACACAGAACTACAACTTTTTGTCATTTTGCATGATGCAACATTGAATTTCAGAGGGTGCAAGAGTCATTTTAAGTAAGATTATTGTTGTAATTTTCATAGATTCAGGGGGTGCAGGTGTACCCCATCACATTAGTGCAACCCGCCGCTGATTATAGGAAAGAGGGATCAAATTGCATTATAGAGTAATTTAAAAAAATTACACTCATTAATATCAATTGATTTTATTTTTATCTAGTTGCTATTAAAAAATCACTTATAAATTCACATGACTCTATTAATAGATTAAAGAATTTCCTTTTTTATTTTCTTACCTTCCTTTACATCCACCATGTTATTGGAATATTTTTTTACAAGACCTTATCATTAGAGTTTTTTTTTTAGGATGATGTTTATGAATACGTTTCGATGATGATCATATTGTTAGAGTTACTACCACCAAAAGATTAGTAATATCAAATACATTAGATTTACAAATAGCATTATTTTCATCTGGTGTTTGATGCAATGTTTCTACGAGGTTTGTGATCTTTACCTTGATCAGAGTCGACCAGACGGTGGTGCACGGCTGTTCGAGATGTCGAGCAGTCCAAATATGCCCGGAGGGGGGTTGTGTACCTACAGGCACTCCGACGCTCAAGTCAGTTGAGGAAGGAGTAGGTTTTCAATATAGAATGTTACGTACCTTGACAAATGAGAGGTGCTCTCTATATATAGCCCCAGCGCTTGGCCAAGGCCGTTGATGGACAGTTAATGTCCATCAATGGCTGTCGGAAAACGGCTGAGGAGTCGTGATGAGCATTAAATGCTCATCATTCCGATGTTGGGCGTTACGAATCTCAGGGGAGACGTACGCTGTTCAACGATTGGGCGTTGTTGGGCTAGCACCTTGGGTCTTTCTCGGCGGCCCAATAGAGGAGGTCCCCAACGTGTTGGGCATTTAGGCCTAGTCCAGAACAGGAGCCCCCCAAGTTACCATGCTCGGGCAAGAGGATGGTGACTTTAGCGGTCGTAATTCTGATACTTAGGCTAATGGTGTTGAGGGCCTAAATTTCCCTTTGATGTCGAGCACAACGTTATGTCGAGGAGATTATATCTCATTGTTCGTTTGAACACTGACTGGATTTTAAATCTCGAGCAAAATGATGTGCCGAGGAGTTGTATTTGGTCGTTGATCGTGGGAGGTCCATTTGTGATAGTTCGTGAAGATGGATCCGAGCATTTATCACGGGCCCGCGAATTTCGCCACTGATTCTGCGCTTCGTTAATCCGTCCAAGATTTTCGACGAGATTTTCGAGGGTTTCGACGAGGTCTGCGCGGATGTGACTTGAAGGGACAAACCGCTTCGTCTTTTCCTGCCACGTGTAAAGGCTACTCTGCCAGTGCTTGAGTACCTACTCGTTGGGTTCAAACGACGAGGACGTTTCCTGACCGTTGGATCTTCGCGCCCTTTGGTTTCTGTGATGGCCGTATCTGGACCGTTGAATTGTCTCTCAACGCAACCGTTGGATGGACGCAACGGTTCAGATTGGAGTGGCGTAATAAAGTTCGAGCAGGTGCGCTTACCGGGGATTCGCTTATATATAGGGAAATGGAGGGATTTTTCGAAATCTTTCTCATTCCGTATCCATCCAACTTCCAGACCTTTGCTTTTTCTCCAAATTTCCATCACTTCCCTACTGTAATCCAGCGATTTGATCCAGATCTTTCTCCAGATTTACAAACAAGTAAGTGCTATGATGCGATATTTCTGCAAGTGCACAGACTTATCGTGTAGTTATAAAAGATTATCGTTCCTTCAGGGACTATTTTCCAAAACTTCGCTTACGTTTTTAATATAATGTAAGGTTAAGGCTAAATATTAATTGGAAAGGGATGTTAAAAGAAAAATAAAAGATTTAATTCAAATAATTAGATTTAACTAACTGGAATGTTACTTTAAGTCGCTTCAATGGGTTCGGTAATTAAATTGCATTTGGAAATAATGTTTCTTTTTAACAAACTGATATCGATTTAAAAACACGCTCCTCACACTTTCGCGCTGTTGGTTAATATTGTAAAGTTATAAAATAAGTGCTTCACTCTCGCTCTCACATTTACTTATAAAAATACTTTTTGAAAATCAATTCAATTTGATTAAAAAGATCTAGTTTTCACAAAACAATATTAGTTTAAAGATTCGGGTCTCACACTTTCGCGCTATTGAACTAAATCATAAAATATAAATAAATACTTCACTTTCGCTCTCATATTTAGTTTATAAAATATTTTTTGGAAACTAATACAGTTTAATTAATTTTAAAGAGCTGTCGCGGTGTTTAAAATTAATGTCCAGTTTTTACTATCTAGTATAAATCTCACACTCTCGCGCTGTTGACTTACACTTTAATTAATTTTCACTCTCGTGCAAAATTATAGTCTATCGTTTAATTAAAAACTGAAACAGAAAACTAGTTTGTTTGAAAATAAAGTTTGCAACTTAATTACTAAACCCAGATCAGCTTCTTATTCACATTCCAGTTATATTAAATTAGTTCGACATAATTGTAAATAAAAACATCACGATTAAATAAATAGTAATTGATTTAATTAAGAACATAACAGAGAACAATGAAATAATTGAAACCGAAATCAAATTAGTACCAGTGCATAGCAATTACGGTAATCAAATAAAACATAAAACAAAAGCAAAAACAAAGAAACTAAAGACCATATACTGTGCGTGACAGTATATGATGCTAAGTTGAAAATTAAAATTAACAATTGAGATGCACTGTATCAATGGCAAAAATAAATAAGCTCATAAGAATTTAAAGTACTGAATTGAATTTAATATATTGAATAGAGTAACTTACAGATGACAACTGGAATGAAAGCAAAATACCAGAATAATAAAAGCTTAAAAATAATGCGTAGTCTGTAGAGAGGAGCCAAAAAGACTCAGATCATATGTATTTATAGTGCTAAGAAAAGTAACTGACTTCTCCTCTTTCTCTCCCCACGTTTCAATCCTCTTTTTTTTGGACTTATACGTGTGCCTCAAGTTTAGGAATTATCTGTTTTGCACGTCGTTGTCGTTTTCCCTATTCCTTATTTTTCTCCACGTTTCCAAATTAATAGGCACGGCTGGCGCCATCATTCCCTTGCCTGGCGCCATGCCTTTTTCCTTAGTCACGTGCCCAATTGCAAGGGATAGGCATGGCTGGCGCCTTCTCCTTTGCCTGGCGCCATGCCTAAAGCAAATTGGCCCATGCCTGGCGCCATGCCTTGGTAATTGGTCTGGTGCTTTTTGCTTCTAGTCCCATAAAACTCATATTTTGCTAAATTTCGGCTGCATCTGTATTTTTATAAAAAGTATTAATTATTTCATAGATAACACAATAATTTAGAGAAAATATTAAAATATTACGACAAATAATATTAAATAAATAGTGCATTTTTCGGTGTTATCATGCTACTGACCCTTTCTTCTTTATTTACGTCTGTTTAGATTTCGTTTTGGTAGGATCTAGGTTTGTCTCACACTGTTTTTGGTTGGTTTGGATACGGTGGTTGAGGGTTTTAAAGAGGTGGTTAACACCCTTTCCCTCCCACGAAATGGTGGTTTTGATGAAAACCGCTGTTTTTAGAGTAGATTCTAGCCTCCTGTATGGGATTTACCGGCGTTTCGCGCCTTTACAATCTCTATTTTTGACTGTTTCGCGTTTGAAGATGCCGGGCATTCATGACACTCCTCCGAGCATTCATACTCTTAGCATCCTCGGATGCTTAGGGTTTTTCTTAGAATTTCCCAAGTATTTTCGTATTTGACCTGGGCATCTATGGGATGCTCCAGGGATTTAAATTCCCTGTAAACTTAGGATTTTCCTTTAGAATTTACTTGTGTTACGTCGACCATTATCCTCGCCCCTTCACTTGAATTGGCGGTGGAAGGGGTGGATTTGATGTTTTTTGGGAATATCGAATTCATTCGTTTCCTCTGCCCTTTCAGGTATTATGGCCGACGAAGGAGTCCAACGGAAGATTCCGGTAGAGAATAACATTAATTGGGTCGCCGACGACCCGAGGACGACGCCCAGCAAGTTCGAATTCGAGGAGAACTTCCCCGAAGATTTGTTCACTGATATAGAGATTCCCGGTCATGCGGATTGGGAGGTACGGATCCCCGGCGCCAAACAACGGATCTGTACCACGTTCAAGAATGGCGGATTTCCTATGTACCAGATCGCTTTCGAGCATATGGGCCTTCGTCTTCCTTTTACCGATCTGGAGATGGCGGTTTTCAATCACTTAGAAGTGTGCCCGTCTCAACTGCACCCCAACTCTTTGGCTTTTATTCGTGCCTTTGAGATTGTGGCTGCTTACCTACAATTGGCGCCCACCGTCCCCCTTTTCTTCCACATCTTTGGCATCCAGCGCTCTCGCCCCAGGGGGAACGTGACTGATAAATGCGGCTGGGTGTCCCTGAAGCAGCACAAGAAATACTTTGAGATCTTCGAGGAGTCTCTTCGAGGGTTCAAGGATAAATGGTACGTTGTTCGCCCTATTACTTCCGTGGGTTGGAAGACGATACTTGTTCGGGGGCCTAAAGTGGACGACGAAGGGAGGGTCCAGCACAAGGATGACGGGGAGCCTATAGAAGTTGATTGTGAGCGATTCCCCTTCTGTTGGTCGAAAAGGCATTATGCTCGTGAGGCCAAAAGTTTCACCTTTAGAAAGGGAGCTTTGTCCAAAGAGGAGCTGGCCGACCTGAAGGCCTTAGAAGATTTCGTGGAGGAGTTCCCACCAAGCTTGTGGGAGGACAGGGAGGGTAACCCCATTTGTGACGAGGAGGGTTACCAGCTCTCGTCCAAGAAATTTATAAATACCAAGACACTGTTAAGGTGCTCGACTAGGGCTGAAGCTGAGGACCTGCTTCGTACGTGTTTAATTATCTGTACCTTTGTTTTCCTCGCATTTTACTTCCTCGTATGTTTTTGTTTTCTCATGGTGAGTTTACTAACATTTGTCTTGTCTCATGTTTCAGGTGAAATGAAGAGCACCGCTGCCACTCTCCGCAAATTGCAGGCAGACAAGAAAAGGCGGCAAGCGGGGGGGGCCAGTTCCTCGGCCCCTGTCGCTTCTGGCCAATCCTCCCCTTCACGATCTATCGAAGTGACGGGGGAAAGGAGAGTAGCTGAGGAGGTTGTTAGCGACCAGAGGCCTCCAAAACATCCTCGAGTCGAAGGAGGAGGGGGTGTGATTTCAGGTTCTCGGAGGCTGGTGCCGGAGAAGGCCGCGGCGGAGTTTGTATTGCCCCCGGCCATGGGCCATGACTGCCTACTGGGCGGGCAGACGACAGTCAAGATTCCCGAGGTTGACCAAACAATCCTGGCGTCCATGGGCCCGGAATCCCTGAAGAATGTGGTCGCGGAGTCTTCCGTGGCCGTGTTTAAGCTCTTGGAGGTGGCGACTTTTCTCAACGGCCGGGAGTGCAAGTTCCTGTAGGAGAGAGACGAGGCGCGGGCACTTGCCAAGGGCTTTGGGGAGCGTCTGACTGTCGTGGAGCAGGATCTTCTTGCTCGGGACAAGGCTCTGGAAGATTCTGAAGCTGAGGTTGCCAAGGCGAGGAAAGAGCTTGAGGATGCAAAGGGGGAGGAGGAGAAGATGAAGGGGAGGATAGCTGAGCTCGAGGAGCAAATAGCCGGCCTATCTTTGGCCGAGGAGGAAGAGAAGAAGCTGGACCCGGCGGGCACTTATGCAAAATTCAGCCGAGCAGAGCTAATCGCCAAGATTTATCAGATCGGGGACCTGCAACTCGACGTTGCTTCCTCGAGCTTCCAAAATGCTCTGGCCCAGCTTCAAGTCTTGAACCCTGGTGTCCAGCTGGTGACCGAAGGTCTGGACGAGCTCAAAGAAGTTCGTGATGGCCAGATAGCTACTCCCCCTCTGGACAAAGAGTAATTTTGTTTGTAATCTTAATGCCGGCGTTATGCTCGCCCTGGCTTTTGATTTTTTCTTTTGGCGTTTGTTCGCCTTTGATGTAATATAATGACATCCTTGGCCTCTGGCCATTTATATTTATGACTCCTTATTTTTGCAATTCATGCCCGTTTATAATTTGTGCTCGTTCATTGCTTGTTTGTGGAGTGTTTATTTTAACTTATCAATATTTATGATTATTTCCCTGCGAACTCAACCATTTAATACATTCGAGGATACTCAAAAATGGTGCTCGGTCCTGACTTAGGGTTTTAACTTAGCGTTTTAGACGTTCTATTCGTTAGGTAGATTACCTTTTACGTTAGTGCTCGTCTAATAATTACGGTTGCTTCTTGATGTCGCGGATCATAAGCACCGTTCCCGAGCAGTTTGTGGAACTGCTCGAGCGTTTGGCTAGCTCCCAAACCAGAGTCGAGGAAAGCTTCTTCGTTGGAAATTTTTCCTCGCGGCATTGAGTATCCCATCGCGAGCTGGGTGCTCTGCCGGGCTTGTACTAAGCAACGGTGGGGTTCGCATGGAGTATTCCCCCGTCGAGCATGGACGTTAGCACTTAAGACTTCCGTCGAGCTTTAAGGATTTTAAGATTCCTGCCCGTACCTAGGCATTCCTCCGTTGTATAGGCGCGCCTCCTGGGCGAGATTCGCAGCCTTCGTTGAAGAGCATGTCGAATTACGCTATTTTCAACTGTAGTATTGTTTCAGCTTCTCGGCGTTCCATGTACGAGGAATTTCTTTGCCATAGAGATCTTCGAGGTGGTATGCTCCGTTTTCTGTTTTTGCTCGGACTCGATATGGTCCTTCCCAATTAGCTGCGAGCTTCCCCTCTCGCGAATCCTTTTGGTTCCTTCTTAATACCAGGCTCCCTACCTCGAACTCTCTTTTGATGACTCTTTTGTCATGCCGAGCAGCTATTTTCTGCTTGAGGGTTGCTTCTCGAAGAGAAGCCACTGTTCTTAGTTCCTCGACGAGATCTAGCTCTTCTCTTAGTAACTCGTCGTTTATATCCTCCTCGGGAGGGTACTCGATCCTCGAGGATGGTTCTCCTATTTCCACGGGAATTACTACTTCTGTCCCGTATGTTAATCGGAAGGGCGTTTCCCCGGTTTTGGAATGAGGAGTAGTTCTGTAAGACCACAGGACGTTGTGCAGTTCCTCGGTCCAGTTTCCTTTGGATGCGCCCATCCTTCGTCTTAGTCCTCGTAACAACACGCGGTTGGCTGCTTCAGCTTGCCCGTTGGTTTGAGGATGCTCGACTGACGTGAAGTGTTGAGTGGTGCCTATTGCGGCGAGGAATTCTTGGAACTTTTTGTTTGTGAACTGCGTTCCGTTGTCCGTTACCACCACTTGAGGGATTCCGAATCTTGCGAGGACGTCTCTTTTGAAGAAACGTAGTATGTTGGATGCGCTGATTTTTGCGAGGGGTTCCGCTTCAATCCACTTGGTGAAATAGTCCACGGCCACTATGAGGTATTTGACTTGCCTCGCAGCCGTTGGAAAAGGGCCGAGGATATCCATCCCCCACCAGGCAAACGGCCACGGGGAGATCAGCGTTTTCAGCTCGTTAGCTGGTGCGAGGTACATGTCCCCGTGTCTTTGGCACTTGTCACATTTAAGGACGTGGTCTCTGGCGTCGTTTTGCATCGTCGGCCAATAGTACCCTGCCCTTAGTGCCTTTCTTGCCAAAGATCGTCCACCAATATGTTGCCCATTGATCCCTTCGTGGATTTCTTGTAAGATGAACTCTACGCGCAATTCCTCCACACATTTGAGCAATGGGATTGAGAATCCTCTTCGATACAATTTATCGTCGAGCAGGACGTACGAGCATGCTCTCTTCCGGACTTTCGTTGCTTCTTTGGCGTTTACGGGCAGTGTGTTCGACTTTAGGAAATTGTATACCGGGGACATCCAGCTTTGTTCATCGACAACATAAATGTGCATGACTTCTACTGTTTTTTCGATGCTCGGCTTCGTCAATGTTTCCTGAATGAGGGATTGATTGCCCGCCTTTTTACGCCTTGTGCTCGCAAGTTTTGAGAGGACATCTGCTCGTGCATTATGTTCTCGAGGAACATGTTTCACCTCCGTTTCCTTAAACTTTGCGAGTTTTGCCCTGATGAGGTTCAGGTATTCGAGGAGTCGTTCCTCTTTTGTCTGGTATTCTCCTGATACTTGAGATGCTACTAGTTGCGAATCCGTGAATATTCTGATTTCCTCGGCTCCTATATCCTCGGCTAATCTTAACCCTGCTAGGAAAGCTTCGTATTCGGCTTGGTTATTCGTCGTTGGAAAAGAGAGTCCGAGGGATACTTCTATTAGGACTCCGTCCCCGTTTTCGAGTATGATGCCCGCCCCACTTCCTTGTGAGTTCGAGGATCCATCGACGAAGATGGTCCATCTATTCTTTTCGGAAGTGGTCGACGTTGTCATTTCGGCGACGAAATCAGCAAGTACTTGGGCTTTCAAAGCCTTTCTACTTTCGAAGCTTATGTCGAATTCTGCGAGTTCCAACGACCATTTCAACATTCGTCCGACCATGTCTGGTCGTGCTAGCAATTGCTTTACGGGTTGATCTGTTCGGATGATGATGGAATGGGCGAGGAAATAGTATCGAAGTTTCCTCGCAGCCATTATTACTGCTAGAGCAATTTTTTCTATTTGCAAGTATCGGAGTTCGGGTCCTTGTAGTGCTCTGCTTACAAAATAAACAGGCTTTTGCCCTTGCTCGGTTTCTCTTATGAGAACGGCGCTTATGGCCTCTGATGCTACTGTGAGGTAAAGATAGAGTTTTTCGTCCTCGACTGGTCGTGTTAACACTAGGGGTTCGGACAATGCTCGTTTTAGGTGTTGTAATGCTCCTTCGCACTTTTCAGTCCATTCGAAAGTTGTTTCTTTTCTGAGGAGTTTAAAGAGGGGCAGAGCGTGTTGAGCAGATTTGGCGACGAATCTGGCCATCGAGGTTAACATGCCGTTCAACGTTTGTATGGATTTCTTCGATTTTGGGGTTGGATAATCAAAGAAAGCTCTGCATTTGTAGGGGTTGGCTTCTATTCCTCGTTCAGTTAAATAAAATCCGAGGAATTTTCCAGCCTTTACTCCAAACGTGCATTTTTCTGGGTTGAACCTCATGTTAAACTTTCTTGCCTGGTCGAACATCCTTTTTAAGTGGACGGTATGATCGATTTCCTCCTCGGATTTAACGATCATGTCGTCCATGTAAACTTCGAGCATGTCTCCAATTTCATTGTGAAATACTTTGTTCATCATCCTCTGGTAGGTGGCACCTGCATTTTTGAGCCCGAAAGGCATTACATTATAATAATAATTACCTGTTTCGGTCATGAAAGCTGTTTTCTTTTTATCGATTTCAGCCATTTTTATTTGATTATAACCGGAATATGCGTCCATAAACGATAGTAATTTAAATCCCGAGGAATTATCTACTAATTTATCTATGTTCGGCAAAGGATAAGCATCTTTAGGGCAAGCCCTATTAAGATCGGTATAATCAACACACATGCGCCACTTTCCATTAGATTTTTTCACAAGTACAACATTAGAAAGCCAGGTTGTGTACTGGGCTTCAGCAATGAAATTGGCCTCTAGGAGGTCTTTTACAGCTTTTCGAGCAGCCTCCGCTTTTTCGGGAGACTGCTTCCTACGACGCTGAACTACAGCACTAGCCCTAGGATCTATGGTCAATTGATGACAAGCGACCTCGGGGTCTATTCCGGGCATTTCAGCTGCACTCCAGGCGAACAGTTCAACATTTTCTCTTAAGCAAGCTTTCAACTGCCTTTTTACCAAGTCGGGGAGATCAGCTCCAATCTTCACACCTTTGGTTGGATCCTCGCCAAGGGGAACTAGCTCGAATTCTCCATCAGGGATGGGACGATAGTTTTCTTTGATCAAAAGGTCGTCCTTGCCTGTCTTCTTTTCTTGTTTGCGCTCCTTGGAAGTTCGAGCATCCAATTCAACTTCATCCTCGGTGCTGATTGAGTTTACGCCGGGGAGCTTTGCTTCTGCTTTCTTCTTCTTCGGCGTAACCACAGAGTTGAGGTTTTTGGACGCAGCTTCGAAACATCGCCGAGCAGCTTCTATGTCCCCATTGATTGTGGCGACCTGCCCATCTTTGGTGTAATATTTCAGCTTCAGATGGATGGTCGAGGACACTGCAAACAGTTCAGCTAAAGTTGGTCGTCCGATGATGCAGTTGTACAGAGACGGGCAGTCGACGACCAGGAATTTAACCTTCACGGATTTCATGGCTTTGTTTTCGCCAAAGGTGACGATTAGGTCCACGTATCCCCAAGGTTTTGTCGTTGATCCGTTGAAACCTTGAAGGTCAGATCCAACGTAAGGGACCAAATTTTCCTCGGTAAGCTGCAGCACTTTGAAGAGTCCTGAGTACATAATGTCACAGGAGCTTCCTTGATCGACGAGGATTCTTCTCACGTCGAAGTTGGCCATTTTTGCTCTGACGAGCAATGGAATTTGAAAGTTCGGTGATCCTCCGGGGACCTCTTCCCTGTAAAATGCCAAAGGAACAGAGCTTTCTTTTACCTCCGTTATTTTTATTTCCTCGACAGGGAATGCTTTTTCTAACTCATCGAATTTTCTTTTGATGGATCCGATGGTTATGGGGTTAAACCCTCCCCCGGAGATGACTAGTGCTCCGGGGAAGTTTTCCCAACTCCCGTCCAGATGCGCAGCAAGGTAATCAAGGGCTCCTTTCTCTTCGTCAGTTTGCAGAGGAAGGAAATCTTCAGGTCTTGAAATGGCGAGGGCCACCCCACCGATCACTCTATTTTCGTCCTCGACATGTTGTTCCGGGCTTGCTGGATCAACTGCCAACTGATTTTGCCGAGGAGCATTATTATTGGCAGCCCTTGGCTGCCCATCCACATACTGTCGTGCATATCCCTTTTGAATAAGGATTTCAATGGCGTCCTTTAGATGCACACAGTCATCAGTAACATGCCCGTAACTTTTGTGGAAACGACAAAATTTCTTCTTGTCCACGTTTGGTTTTGCGGGCAGTTGTTTTGGGAATCTGATCCCCGCGCTTTTGAATTCAGCATTCGATATCTCGGATAAGATCCTGTCTCGAGGAGCGTTCAAGGGGGTGTGGTAGGTGAACTGACTTTTTGGTGGTTTAGCCTCTCGGACTTTTCCACCTTCTCTTTTCTTTTCGTCTCCTCGACGCTCTTCTCTCTGCGAGGAGGGTCCACCGACCTCGAAATTTTTAGGTCTCCTGACCTCGGAGGCCTTTTGTTTATCCTCGTACTTGATATATCGTTGAGCCAACTCAAAGAATGCATCGAGGGTTTCTACTTCGAGGATCCCAACTGCTTGTTGGAACTTTGTTCCCTCGCGCAATCCTTCTTCGAGGAGATACAGCTTCATCTTGTCGGTCGCTTCGACCTCGACAGATACTTTGTTGAATCTCTCGATGTAATTCCGAAGAGATTCCTCGGGACCTTGGACGATTGCCTTTAAGCTGGCCACCGTTTTTGGATGCCGCCGAGAAGTTGTGAAGTGTGCTGTGAACATTCGACATAGTTCTTCCCAAGAGTCGATCGAGCCAGGAGGTAAGTTCCTCCACCAGGTTGATGCTCCTCGAGTTAGAGACAATGGGAATAACTTGCACTTAATTGATCCTCGGAGATTCCTGTAGTCGAGGGCGGTTTCTACGCTCTGGACATGCTCGTCGGGGTCAGTTGTCCCATCATACTTGTCCAGTGTTGGGGGCTTTTCCAGCCCTCGTGGGAGTGGAATGTCCATAATTCTTCTTGAGAGGGGTCCTCGGTGCCTCTCGTCACCACTGCTCGGAGATTCCCCTCTTGAGGAATGTCGGGCATTGCCTCCACGAGCAGCTGCATCACCGCGCCTCGGTGGTGATCTGTTATTTCTCCGAGGAGGGGAACGTCTGTTCCTTGGTGGGGAAACATGGTTGTTTCTTCGTCGAGGAGAGTGATTCTGCTTTCGAGGAATGTCTCTGGGAGGACTTATTGGTCTCTCCGCATTTCGTCGAGGTGCAGGCCTCGGGGACCTAGACCTCGATCGTGAGCGATTGTTCACAGGGGTTGGCGATCTCTGTCGACGAGCACTTCGCGACACCCTTGAAGCAGCACGCGATTCTTCGACTGCCCGGAGTCGCCTATTCTGCTCGCGGATCAGCTCATTTTGTCCACGCATGTTGTTCGCTTGCTCGCGAAGTATCTCCCCCTGCCTGTTGATAGTGTTGACCAATGCAGCCATCACCACTTCCATGGGTGCTCCTTGTGGAACTTGTGGGACTACCAGTGGATCTTCTGGTTGTGGAGGTTGCGGCGGCGGTGCATCAAGCGGAGTTACTTGTGCATGCGCAGCGCTACCTTCCGGCGTGACAGAGGCTTCCTGGCCATCAAATTGGTTGTGGTGATTTGGAGGATTTGGGTGATTTTCTCCTACAAATTCATGGTTTGCATGGTTTGCACCAGCCATTTGGTCAAGAAATGGGTTTTTGTTGTAAGTTTTGGTCTAGTTCTAGGGAAAGACGGGGGAAACTTTAATTCCCACAGACGGCGCCACTGATCTTTACCTTGATCAGAGTCGACCAGACGGTGGTGCACGGCTGTTCGAGATGTCGAGCAGTCCAAATATGCCCGGAGGGGGGTTGTGTACCTACAGGCACTCCGACGCTCAAGTCAGTTGAGGAAGGAGTAGGTTTTCAATATAGAATGTTACGTACCTTGACAAATGAGAGGTGCTCTCTATATATAGCCCCAGCGCTTGGCCAAGGCCGTTGATGGGCAGTTAATGTCCATCAATGGCTGTCGGAAAACGGCTGAGGAGTCGTGATGAGGATTAAATGCTCATCATTCCGATGTTGGGCGTTACGAATCTCAGGGGAGACGTACGCTGCTCAACGGTTGGGCGTTGTTGGGCTAGCACCTTGGGTCTTGCTCGGCGGCCCAATAGAGGAGGTCCCCAACGTGTTGGGCATTTAGGCCTAGTCCAGAACAGTTTGAATTTTCATTTACTTGGAACTGTTTTTTGTTTGCAAAATTTAGTAGCAGTTTTTTTATCTTTTGATTTATATATATATAGGTCAGGATCAAACCACACCAACTTGTTTGACACCAAATGTTACACCTTTCAATAACGTTTTAACCGATATAAATTTTATAAAATCAACAGTTAGATTGAAAGTTTATATCATATAGATCATATATGTTAAGTTTTACAAAAATCATAAATCGTTTGATATGTTATTGAGATCAATCAAAATTAACGGTTTGCATCTTTTTTTAAACGCCGTTAATTTTCATGTATCTCAATAACATATCAAACGATTTTAGATTTTTGTAAAACTTAACATAGATGATCTATATGGTATAAACTTCCAATCCAACGGTTGATTTTATAAAATTTATATCGGTTAAAACGTTATTGAGAGGTGTAACATTTGGTGTCATTTGATCCTGACCCATATATATATAGGGGTTTGCTAACTTAGACCCACCTAAAAACATTAAGGTCTAAGTTAGCAAGGTGCACCTTTTCACTTTGGACAAAAAAACCAATTATCACTACTCAAACATGTTATAAATAGAAGGGTAGTTATGTCAATGTCATTTAATTAATTAAAGAAAATAATTAATTTGGACCGGGAGTAAATATAAAGGGTGTACTTAGCAAAAGCCCAATCATTATTTGTTGATCCACACAACGGCCCAATTCAACGGCTCAATACAAATACAAAGGTCAAGCCCAATTTCTCATAGAAGGCGAGACCTTGAGGGCGAGACATCTACCCCTGAGGGCGAGACATATCAAAAGGGCAAGATGCCCACGATTCCACGATCTCCCTATCCTTCACTGTAACTGCTATTTTTTCCACGATTTAACCCTTTTATCTCCATTTTCCGTATGACTAGGAGCTTAACTTAGAAGAAACCATTGTATTCAAACAACGTTCCCCAGGATCACCTTGCAAATAGGCATGTGATCAAATGTATAGAAGGAACGTGGGATTGGCCAACGAAGAAGAAGGGCGGGAAGAACTTTCTTCCTATGTTTCCTATAAATACCTGTAACATTGATGAAAAAGAGGACGGACAACCAAGAAATTTCAGGAATACTTCGATTATTTTCGTTATTTCGACGGTCCAATTTATTTACTTTTCACACCCCTTTATTTGTTCACCGGAATATTTTGGCGCCCACCGTGGGGCTACGGTAAAACGATTCCCAGCCTACCACTTGGAGAGAAAGAAAAATCGCAAGCAACGATCCAACCATGGCAATAAATTAACCATGGAACACCCACCCTGCAAACTGCCGTCGAAGAAATCAGAAGCTTGCAAGGGAAAATAGCGACAATTGAAAAGGGGCAGGATCTGTACTACGTCGACATCACTTAAACGGCATAGCGATGCTTTGCAAGAAGGTTTAATCTTATGACCATTCACCGAAGGGTTGCTTCAGACGGCGGAGTAAGTTACAGTTTCAATTTCTATCTTTCCAGTAAAAAATATCGCGTTGATAATTCGTACATAAACATCTGTTAATTAATGATTTATGCAATTGAAAAATAAAAACCTGCAAGTGTTGTTTCCCTATGCACGCCGCCATGCGTTCATTTTGTTGGAGGATATGATATTCAGTAATTTCATTTGTTTAAGATAATAATTTTGAATAATATATATGCCTTTATTTAGTTTCATGAAAGAATTAAGTCGGCATTCAAAATATGCATGTTATTATGATATTGATAGTCTATCTCACTAAGAATTCTTCAAACTAAGGGTAGGAAATGGCAGAATAAGGCAAAGAAGTCCACGTTTTAGAGAAGTTTATTTTAAGAATATCACCTTTAGGATGATATGTTCATCTATAACCTCTTCCTCTTGACCTTAAAGTTACTAAACTGAGGGATTTATTGCCGGGATTGGAAATCCTCAATAATTAATTTCTTTGCTCGAATATAGTTGTCAGTTGTTATAACATTGATCATGGTTATTTATTATTTATCATAAGTTGATTTATAGCTTGCAGTTAATAATATTTGAAGTAGCCTTGTGTTAATAAATGGTCCTCAGTTTGCAATTCTGTGTCACTCTGTATTCCCCAGTTTAATTCTTATTCATGAAACATGTAACCGATTCTCAATGGTTTAATTTTTAATCAATGTGAAATATAAAATAATTTACAACAGCAACTTGAATAATTTAACCTTGGTCTGAAGTTTAATATGTTTCTTCTTATGTAATGCGCACATCAACTTTCCACAACAATTAAATTCTAAAATTAGTATCATAATTATAAGGGTGATTTTCTTTCACATTATTATATATATACGAACCATATATACCTTTAACTCCATTTCTTATAATGTTGCTTGTATCTTTTTACATGTACAAAACACTTTGAATGCAACACTCTTCTAAGAGGTGATCGATTATTTATACCGCTCGGCGAGACAAAGGTCGCCGACTAACGTTCCCCGCCATGTAAGTCTAAGGCTTTGGCGAGCTAAAAAAAAAAAGCCGCCATGTAAGTGTAAGGCTTTGGCGAGCTAGAATCTGGTAAAAAAGAATTATATAATACCAGCACCACCATGTAAGTCTAAGGCTTTGGTGTGTGAAAAATCTAGTAGAAAAGAAATATATAATACTGGCATCATCATGTGAGACTAAGGCTTTGATGGTGAATTATAACGGCCGCCATGTAAGTCTAAGGCTTTGGCGAGCTCGTTTTCCGGTAGTAAGATTCATATGATGCCGGCACCATCATGTAAGACTGAGGCTTTGACGTGTGATTTTTATCTGGCGAATTTAAGTACCTAGTTTTGCATCGTGTAAGTCTAAGGCATCGATGTCAAAAATATTATGTCTGCCGAATTCAAGTACCCAATAAAAACCGTGTAAGTCTAAGGCATCGGTAACGAAAATATATCAAACACCGTCATGTAAGTCTAAGGCTTTGGCATGTGAATTATTAAAGGCCGTTATGTAAGTCTAAGGCTTTGGCGAGCTAAAATTGCAGGTGGGCAAAAACGGCGTCACCAGAAGTTCATATTAAAGAAAATCATATGGCGATCCCCCAAAGAGGAAGTGCATCGCCCAGGAGAACAAGGGAAAATTACATAAGGAGAATTACAAAATGGAAATCGCAAAAGGGAAATTACCGAAAGGAAAGCAACAATTAAAACTACATCAAAACAAGGAAACTATATCTAAACATCAGGGATGATGTCTATCGCCATGGTCTGCATATTCTCCAGGGCACATTTGTACTTCTTAGACGTTGTCAAATCATCATTGATTTTCTTGAGACTCTCTCCTAGAGTCTTCGTCTTAATCTTTAGACGAGCCAGTTCACGACATTTGAACAACAAAGCAGAAATTTCATCCTTGTTACTCACACGAAGTTCCTATTTCTTTTTGGCTAACATCTTCAATTCCTCTTCCAAGACCTTCATGCGATGTGTCATTGCCTCTTCTTCAGTAAAGGCCAGGTTCATAAGCTCTTCATGAACCCTCATACTCTCCTTCAGACGCCAAGTCTTGTCAAACAAATCAGAAACCAGCTCGTGATGAAGATGATGTTCATCCTCAGCATTCTCGATCAAGTAACCATCTTTTATCAGGCCATCCTTGAGAAACATCACCCTCTCAAGGAATTTCAGCTCAGCATTGGTCAACCTCCAAGAGTTCGACCTAAGGTCTTCAGAAAATTCAGAGAAATCATCAGCTTGATCAATTAATTCATCTATGTCGTTGCAGAGCATTCTTTTCAAAGTTTTGATAATCCTAGCTACTGGGGACTCGAGAACAGAGTTGGGAGAATCCATGATTGAATTAAGGAAAGGAAGGGAAAATTTTATGAGATGATTAAATTCATCCAAGTTCTTCTATTTTTATAGCAGTCACTGGCATTGGAAGGCATTACACCACGTATAGCATATGGGGTCCGAGAAATTCGCCACATACAATAGCGGTTATCAGCGGAAAATTCGCCCATTATCACCACTTCGCCTCCACTGAGCCTCGTGCTTGAGGGGCTGTGGACCGGGAGTAAATGTAAAGGGTGTATTTAGCAAAAGCCCAAATATTAATTATTAATTTGTACAATGGCCCAATACATAAGCGAGAGTCAGGCCCAGTTTTCCTATGAGGGCGAGAACCAGAAGGGCGAGCATTCACTCAGGGCGAGACATGGCCGCATGGGCGAGATGCCCACGATCCCATGATCCCCTCATTCTTCATTATAACTGCCATCTTCTCCACGATTTTATACATTTATCTTCATCCTCCGTATGACTAGGAGTAGATTTTAAGAGGAACCATTATATTCAAGCCACATTCCCCATGATCACCTTGCAAATAAGCATGTGATCAAATGTATAGCAGGAACGTGGGATAGGCCAACGAAGGAAAGGGGCGGGAAGAACTCTCTTCCTATACACCATATAAATACTTGTAACATTGATAAAAAAGAGGACAGACTGAAAGACATTTGAGATCATATACTTGATTATTTTGTTTATTTGACGGTACAATATCATTACTTTTCACACCCCTTTAAGTGTTCACCAGAACAATTATTATTATTATCATCATTATTTTGTTTTTTATTATTATTATCATTATTATTAGTAACAAAAGTCAAAAAATAAAATAAAGAGAACACACATTGCCTAGGTGCGGGTACGATATCGGTATGGAGTACGGCATTTTTTGAAAAACGAATATACATGTATGGTTATAAATTAAGGTACGGATATATACCCGGTACCGATACGGATACGTACCCGATACCGGTATTTTTCCTCAAATGGAGTATCCATACATCATGTCCACAGTAGTATAGCACACTCACAATAGGCGCTCCCCATCAAAACAAAAAAGGATTCGATGCTGATTCTAGTATTCCTTTTTTGCCAATAAAAATAATCTTCCTTTTTCGTTTCTTTCCAAATCTGCATCAAATCAAAGAGACTTGGCCACTACTCCCTCCGGTCTTATATACAATAAACATTTCACTTTTTAGATTTATTGTAAAATTGATGTATTTAGACTATATTATTGTCTAGATACATCAATTTTATAATGAATCTAAAAAGTCAAATTTTTCTTATATATAGAAGCGGAGGAGTACTTCTCAAACCCTCATTGTTGGTTATAAAATTGAGATAAATCAGAACTTTTTTACACAGCCAAAGCCAAAAAAACTCAGGAGGCAGTAGAATTAAAAACACGCAGCATTGGTGCATCCTTCCATCTATATCCCTGCTTCAACTATAATTTCCCAGCACCTTCAAACCTCCACAACCACCATTATCCTCACATAAACCACCACCAATCATCAACAACAACAACCACCAACCCACCATACTCAACAAACTAATCCTCAGTCACCGGTGCTCCGTCATATTAAAATCAAAAGAAGTAAACAGAACTGCCGGCCACCACCATCTCCGACATCCCCTTCGCTGCAACCGTTGGAATCGCCGCCGTTTTCCTTCCGATCGGTTCACGCATGGTCTGTTTTCCTTCCGTTAGTATCATTTAATCAAAATAACTCTTATAAAATGAGACGGATGAAGTATTTGTTTGTTAATTGTTTCGGATCCCCTTGTTTTATTCTTTGTTTGAAATTTTTTTTTCTACCCTAACAAACATCTCTATACCCCTACAATTTTTTAAATATTTCAGTTATACCCTTATGTTACTTTTGTATATTTTATGTTTTTTACTTTGTCTTTTTATCACTTTGCCGGTAAAATCCGTACACCCTTTGAAAAGTGCACCGATCAGACCAGTTAAACTTTACCGGTACGTTAAAGTTAGCGGTACACTTTTCCTAAGTGTACCGGAATGCATTTTTTTTCAAAGTATATTGCGGTACACTGTACCGATTCCGGAAAAAAAATTTGAAAACCGCGGTATACTTTTTTCAAGTATACCGGAATGTTAACATGAAAATTAAAAAAAATTCCTTTTTTTTTTACTCCCTTCGTCCTAAATTATAAGGGAAAAGAACTCAATTTCTTTGTCCCAAATTATAAGAGAAAAAATTAAAATTTATCTTTTCCAAGAATTCTTTCTACTTATTCTCATAAAATTAAATGCAAATTACATTTAATTTTTTCTCTCTCCACTTTTATCAATAAACAATAACCAATGGAAATTATTTGTACATCTTTCCATGAAACCTATTTCAAGAAAAATACAAAAACAAATACTCCAAATTATTATGATTTGGTTTTTCTTAATAAATGTGATTTTTGTTTTTTCCCTTATAATTTGGGACGGAGGGAGTATTTTTCAACAGATATGGCGCAATCCGGAGACACAAGTCAAAACTCAGTTGATACTACGGATGTATTTACTACGAATGATAAATTTGATACACGAGAAGATGTTCTTAAATGGGCGGAAGATGTTGGAATTGCCAACAAAGTCAGTATTATTATTACAAGGTCAGATAAAAAGAACGGCGTAAGAGGAAGGAATGACAAGTTGATTTTGGGCTGCGATAGAGGTGGAAAATATGACACTTCACAAAGTTCGACGTCAACTGCATCAAAAAAGTGTAACTGTCCATTCAAACTTAGAGCCACACCTTCGATAGATGGTTCAGGATGGAAAGTTCAAGTTCAATGTGGAGTTCACACTACTAGGAACCTCGCCTATAGTGACCGATTTAGTGACCAATTTTGATGAAAATCGGTCACTAAATCAAGTAGCGACCGATTTAACTACCACTTCAAATCAGTTGCTTAACTGTTGGTCGCTACCCATAGAAACCAAATTGGCGACCGATTTTTAGAGACCGTTTTGGCGACCGATCTTAGAGACCGATTTAGTGACTGATTTAGAGACCGTTTTGGCGACCAGTCTTAGAGATCGATTTAGAGACCACTTTTAGAGACCGTTTTGGCGACCGGTCTTAGAGACCGATTTAGAGACCAATTTTAGAGACTGTTTTGGCGACCAGTGTAGAGACCGATTTAGAGACCATTTTGGCAACCGATCTGAGAGACCGGTCTAGAGACCAGTTCTAGAGACCGATTTTAGAAACCAATTCAGAAACCGATTTCCGAGACCGATTTTTGAGACTGATTTAAAGACCGATTCAGGCACCGATTTTTTGACAGATTAGAGACCGATTTTAGTGACCGATTTAGAGACTGATTTTAGTGATACAAAAATTAAAAAAATAGTCACTAATTCGGTCACTAATTTATGCACCACTTGAAGAAAAAAATATAACAAGAGAAGAAACTCATACTAAATATTTCTAAGGATACCTAAAAGTCAAGTAACTCCAAGCATAACACCAGTAGCAAATATTTCTAAGCATAATTAAAAGTCAAGTAACCTAAATTACACCAAAAGGAAAAACTTCAACAGAGCATAGATCCTAGCTAAAAGCAAAAGTTAGGCAATACACAACATATAACCAAAATTTGTTCTCATACCAAAATGTAATATATTTTTGTCATTTAGACCAAAAGTCATGTAACTCCAAGCATAACACCAATAGCAAATATTTCTAAGCATAATCAAAAGCCAAGTAACCTAAATTACACCAACCATAACATCAATTGGTTTATCATTTGACTATTGTACTCAACTTCTCTATTAAATTCTATTAGCCAACTTTTCTATGAGTAGATCCCTTTCTTTTCTCATTTCTTCAAATTCATGTTTTTGTTGATCCCTTTCATTTCTCATTTCCTCAAATTCATGCATTTGCACCCACTCAATTGATGAGGAACATGAGCCACGATAATATGGCCTCCATGCTATTACATTAGATTCCATATCGAGAACATATACTCTTCATTTTCTTATTCCAGCAACCTCACACCAAACATCTAAATCTTTTAGTGGAGAATTTCCTTGCAAAGATGCTTCTTGGGTCAATTGTTCCGATCTAAGTTTATATTTTTCCTATTAACACAATTGATATAGGCTAATTTAATTAATATTTTAAAATACACTAACATAAAAAGAAAACAATAAAAATAAACATACACAATTTAAAGTTCAAAACTCATACATGAACATGTTCTGATCTTCTATCAACCCAAGTGCCATTTTTGCGATGTTGGTGTGTGTGAATAAACAACTCTGAAGGATTTGGAGGAGTGCCATTCTGTTCAATCTAAGAAAATAAAGAATATAAATCAAAAACTTGTTAACATGAAATATTGCTTCTGGAAAGTGAAATATTTTAGCCTAATGATAATGCATCATATGGAAAGTAAAGCATGTAACTTGAATATATATTATGCGCAATGGAAAGTAAAACCTGTAATTTGTATATGCATATAAAGGAAAACATGTAACTTGTATATATATTATGGAACGTCAAATAATTAGCTTAATGATATGCGTTCTTAGTTTGTCTTCAAGTTTACATTCTTGTTTATCTATTTTCCTGTACAAGCATAGCCAATAGATGCACTACTCAACTAAAGCAAAATTAAGAATTTACGGCCTGTTTTTCACGCTGCAAAATTTTATAGTGCTGGGCAGAATTCCACAGTTCAGAATTTCACAGAGCAGAATATAGAGGGGTAGAATTTTACAGTGCGGAATTTACTAGCCACATTCTTTTAGTCCAGAATTTAATTTACTAGCCACAAATTCTTTACACAATTACATACTACCAAAGATGTGTATGATCTCTCTATTGTATGATCCTCACACATTTCAGTTGTAAATGTGCCTTTCATTATTGAATGTCAATGAATTTTTTAAACTTCAACCTAACAAAGCTGGTTTTCTAACACCGAAATTTATACAACACATTTAAATAGCAAAACAGTTAAAAGTCAAAATAAATAAAATGATAGAAAACTTTACCATATAAGCTCTATGTTGGGATATGGTGATAGAGCCACAAGTATGAAGGGAAACTCCAAAACCTCCACAATCAGATGCTTTATTTATTTTTCCTTGTATGCTCTTATTCTTAAATTTTTGAGTTCCCCATTTATCACATAGTGTATTCCACAAAGGCATATCAATCCATTGTGGTTTTTTCTTTGAGACGCGAACCTTGTTTAGATTGTTTTTCATTACTGCTGCACCTCGTATTTCAAAGTTCTTTCTAGCCCACACATCATCTGGTGGACAAAAAACAATTTTTTTTTGTAAATATATAAACAAAGAAACAGTGGGCTAACATGTGATGATAATTAGGCACAATATATAGAAAAGCATGTGATCCAAACAAACATATACAATTAGAAGCATACATTTCTAAACAATAGTCTTAATATTATCACATGCTAACTGTGAACTGTGTCTAAAACAATCAGAAGCAACATCCAAAATACAAACATACCTTGAACTCTATAAACCACAAATCTCTAGTAGTAATGGGTATCTTTTTCCATGAGAGCTATGCATTACTTAAATTACTCTTCATGATATCTCCAATCCCACTAGCCGTAGGATGTGAAGGCAAAAATCTACAAACAATACATAATAATAGTTATGAAGTTTATATGTTAACACTAAAATAACTAAAAATATATATGTATGTATATATACCCTTGTCCGTCAAGGTATAAAGTTCGCTTTCCACCATTGCTTTGTGTCTCAGATGCAACTACAGCTTCATTAGATTTTGGAGTGTGCGCTCCTTCAAAATGAGATGGTGATACTACCCCTTTTGTCGAAGGTAGAGTTGTGACATGAGATGTACTAGGTAATGGGGTAGTAGCAGATGTAATATATGGACGCGCGACTTTAGATATCCTAGAAGGTCCAATATGATTTGTCCTAGAAGAAGGTGCAACATGAGATTTGCTAGAAGGCGGTGCACCATTAAATGTCTTAGAAGGTGAGCCACGAGAGGTGCTAGAAGGAACAACATGAGATGTATTACTATTAAGAGGAGGTACAACTTGAGACATCCTAGTAGGAGGTACAATATGTGATGTCTCAAGAGGAGGTGTATCATGAGATATCCTAGAAGGTTGTACAAAAGGAGGATTTATATTTGAACATTTGGGATGTTGTTTTGATTGATGAGTCTTAGAAGCTTTCTTTTTACTTTTATCTTTACCTTCCATCTGCAATTTGTAAATAAATAAAAAAATGAATTACAATTTTTTATACCATAAAAACAAGGTGGATTCTAAGGTGATGGCTCATTTAAGTCCCTCACCGGTGTACCATCTATTTTGACCATTAGATTAAATAGGTACATATGATCTCAATAGTCATTACCACATAGAATCTTATCATGTTCTTTCTTTGTCTTCTCTAGCAATCGCACTGTACCTCTGTTCGATGACCATGTCGGAGCTCCGACTTGCTTGTTCCACGTTCACCAAAAAAGAATACCCACACTGGCCACAAATCAAGTTTGTAACACAATTTATGCTACCATCCAACAAATTGAACTTTCATATTCCAAATCACACTCCCAGAGTTTGTGAGATCCATTTTTCTTTTCAAAGACCTACATGCAATTGCTATGTCATCTCAATAAATTTCTTAACAATAGACACCAAATGACATACATGAAAGAGTTTACACTCAAAATCCCCTTTTCATTCCTCCATGTTTTTTATTATATATCATTTGTATTTTGTTTGCAATTTTGGATTCATGTTTACCATCCATATATTCAAAAAGCATTACAAAGATATCAATTTGATGCTGGGAATTTATACAAAGCAGAGAAAATAATGGATGCATCAGAAACCCATTTCATTCTACCCACAAAATCCTCCACAATAATGAATCAATGAAAACATAGTAGATTAACAATCAATCTGAAACACACATTTATTAATTTTTGTGTTTGAGCAATCGTTGGTACGTGTGTGCGCGTCTCATTTTTCTTGTTGGCTGTGAATGTTGTTGTAGTTGCAGTTGAGAGTGAGGCACGTTGAGGTTGAGGGAGAGAGAGAAAGAACTAGAATCCAGTGTGGTAATATCGTGTAGGTTTATTTTAATCCAATGGTCAAATTGAATGGTACACAGCGAGGGACTTGATTGAACTCTCACCCTAGATGTCACCTAAAAACAAAATAAAATATAGTAACAAAATTTATCACCTTCACAAAATGAAAAATATTACTGTTGAAAACAGAGAAACTATCTAATGTATTTCAACAAACAAAAAACCTAAGTAAATTACTAGTGTGTAGAAGTTTCTGAGATCATTTCCACCAACACTTACATTAGGTTACTTGGCACCTTGAGAAGGTTTAAGGTCACAACCATTATTGACCTCCCTATAACAATAGGTGGACCTGTTCACAAAACCAACAAGAACTAAACTGAACCTAGAACCAAACCGAACTCACACTTTAAAAACTAAAGTGTTAATACTAATTAGCAGATTGAACTGCATATCAATACGTAGTTAGTGAACCCAATTGTCTTACATAAACAATGCATTGAACTATAAACCGAACTGTTATATATTTTTCATAACCAAGTTTTCTATCGTCTTCATCTATCCCCTTTTAGTGTCAAGATTTCTTAATTTGATTACAAAAATGAAAGCACATCAAAATTTAATGTAAAATAAAAATAACAAATAAATCAATTCAGAACTGAATTACATAAATCATAAATGACAAACAGATATGACAAAAAAAAAACTAAAAAGTGGAAGTAAAAAGTAGATGGGAGCATAAAATATGAAGCACACAAATAGAAAATAACCTCGTTGTCAATACTAGACGACTAGTCTATTACGGTGCAATAACTAAGTACAAATTCATCAACTGAATTGTAGAAAACAATAACAAAATTATAGTAGTAGCAATTACAGGGGAAAAAATTGTCTAACTTAGCTCATATAATGTGAGTCAAAGACCAAATAAAGATTCATCAACATAATCAAGCAATTTAAATTAAAAATCGGGAATAATTAAATCATCCTAAACCAGTAATAGAAACTATAAGCACAATTGAGCCATCCCAAACCAATAATTGTAATTAAACACAATACTTAAACTCAATAATAAAACACAAAGAGCTAATAAAGAGTCACATTTTGAAGCAGATTAATACCATGGTTATAAAAAAAGGCATTCAAAAGGCTAAGAAAGAGTCAACAGAGAGGGTTTGTAGAAACATAAGAAAAGCAACAAATTTATCATAAAATCAACAAATTTATCATAAAATCTACACAATCACAGATTTAGAACCTGGGGATTTGTGATGATATAAACGATTGAAAACAACTATAAAACGTTGCTACCTTGAATATTTTACGCACGAGAGTGCTGAATCGTTATGAGCGGACGCTGAATCGTGATGACTGAGTGCGATTTTAGAGATGGTTGATGATGCGGAAAAGGTTATGGATTTTGATCACAAAAAAACTTAGCGACCGTTTTAGCGACACAAATAAAAGTTTAGAAAATCGGTCTCTAATTCGGTCACTAATAGTGACCGTTGTTTCAGTCACAAAAAATCAGTCTCCAAATCGGTCACTAAATATGTTTGTGACCGATTTAGAGACCATTTAATATTTGATCAATTATTGTAAAATATTGGTCACTAAATCGGTCACTAAATGGCAAGTTTCTAGTAGTGTCACAACCACGGACTACCTGACCAATATGCAGGTCATCCTCATAAGGCACGTTTAACTGCAGAAGAAAACAAACATGTTGAAGAACTGACAAAGTGTCGTGTAACACCAAGGAACATCGTTATTTCTTTGAAAGAAAAAAATCCAGAGTCTGTTGTTGATGCCAACCAAATATATAGGAAGAGAAACAAACTACAAAAAGAGGAAAGAGGTCCTAGAACAGACACTCAACACTTGCTGCAAAGGTTAGATGATGCTAATTTTGTCACATGGAATAGAAGAAGAGATGATGACTCTAATGTTTTGAGTGATATTTTTTGGGCACATCCAGATTCAATAAAGTTGTTGAACTTGTTTCCCATTGTGTTGACGATGGACTGCACATACAAAACTAATAAATACAGGCTACCACTTCTTGAAATTGTTGGTACCACATAAACTAACTTGACATTTAATGTTGGTTTTGCTTACATGGAATCTGAGAAGACGGACAATTATCGTTGGGCATTAGAGAAACTGAAGGGTTTGTTTACTAAGCAAGATATATTGCCACAAGTAATTGTGACCGACAGAGAACTTGTTTTGATGAATGCAATTGAATCTGTATTTCCGCATGCTGTTAATTTGCTTTGTACGTGGCACATAAACAAAAATGTGTCTGCGAGATGCTCAGTGCTTGTACCTAAGGATATGCGTGATCTAGTAAAAAATTTGTGGAATAATGTTGTATTCAGTTCAAATGAGGTTGAGTATGAGCTGAATTTGAATGAGTTTGAGCAAGCATGTGTTAATTCAAGCAAGTTTCTTGACTATGTCAAGAATTCATGGTTGAACAATTATAAAGAAAGATTTGCTGCAGCATGGACCAATAAAGTGATGCATTTAGGAAACACAACGAGTAATAGGTATGATTTGTTTTGTTTGAAAATTGTAATAATTTGTTTTTGTTGTGCCATTTAATATTTAGAGCTGAGTCTGCACATTGGAAACTAAAGCAAATGTTGGAACACAGCAAAGGTGACTTATGCAATGATTTGGATGCCATGAATAAAAATATAATTCTACAAGTTGGCAAAATTAAGGCGTCATTTCAAAAAAGTTTTTACTATACATAGCACATTCATAGTGGTCCATTTTATCAGAATTTAAGAAGTTTTGTCTCCAGGGCTGCTATGACACTAATTTCTGATGAGTTTGAGAGGGTAGGTGTTGTTGGAACTAATAAGAACCTTTGCGGTTGTGCACTTAGGTCAACACATGAATTGAGTGGGTATACACTAATAGGTGTACCAATACCGTTAGATTCAATTCATGGTCAATGGAAGAAACTAACTATGGAAGCTCCACTAGAGGATGACACAGAGGATGACTATGAGTTGGACTTGACTCCTGCATTTGATGCAATAATGACTCGATATCAGTCACTTGATATTGTTGGTAAAAGAGCGTTGAAGAGTAAAGTGTTTGAACTTGCTTATCTAGCTACAAGTTCATTGTGTCCACCACCTGAACCAATAAAAACTACAGGAGGAGTGAAGAAGAAAGATAAAAGCAAAGCACCAAAGGATTATGATGTGTATCGTGACCCGTCATACTTTGAGCATGTTGAAACAGAAGTTAATGATTCACAAGCGACATCGAAGAGGTTGTGTACACAAACATCTCAGAAGCAACTATCTCAGACATCTTAGAAGCAACTATCTCAGGCATCTCAGAAGCAACTATCGCAGACATCTAGAAAGCTGAGATATGATAAGTATTTGATACAATTTCCTAATCATATTCATCCATATATTATTGACTTTATTGAAGTAAATCCAGATGGAAATTGTGGTTTTAGAGCTATTGCGTGTTTACTTGGTTACACAGAGGATGGTTGGCCCATTATCCGCCGGGAGTTAGATAATGAGTTGACAACTATAATAACAGTTTGTATGGAAGTTATTTGGACAAAATTTACAACACGTGAGAGATTTACTGCAGATAGATGGTTTAGGAGATCAGTTAGAAGATAAATGGTTCACCATACCTACCATGGGTTAATTGGTAGCAAATAGGTATAATGTCATTTTGGTGACATTGGGTAAACCTAGCACGACTTTCTTTCCTATGATGACTTCATATTCATCGTCAGCAAAATTTCATTGCATCGGTTTTTTGGGTGGAAATCATTGGATTCCGGTAAATATTAACTTAAACTTTAACCTATTTTATTTTAAAAATATTTATATAAGTATATTAACCTATTATTTTGTTCTTGCAGGTTAACATGAGACTAGAGTATCCGTTGCCCGATGTGACACTCGATTGGAAGAAATATCGTTCACCTGAAGGAACATCTTGGATGTCAAATTTAACCAACCGCTTACAATATTGGCGAATTCTAGATCATTCAGTTAAACCTTCATTTGGTGTTGTTGTTAATTTGATTAATTTTTACGTCAAAACATTTTATTGTCAAAGATTTTATGTGAAACATTTTATGTGTTGTTGCACTAATAAAACTCCTATATTATTCCAAATGCAATAATAAAAGTACATAAACAATAATAAAAGTACATAATGAAACTCAAAGTACATAAGCAAACTAGTCTATATCTCTATCACCACGGGCCACATCCAATGCATAAAAAATATCGTCAAACACGTCATCGTCTCTATCAGCATCCACCTGTGCGATAAATCTCTCCAGCGCAGAAACAATCGCATCCATCCGTCTCTGTTCACCAGATGGTGCATCTTGTGCTGGTGCATCTTGTGGTACTGGATCTGCTTCTGGTGGTGCATATGCAGGCACAAACTGTGGAACAGGTGGTGCTCCATGCGGGCCATCATGCGGACGGCACAGTATAGGATGTGATACAGTATAGTACCACGGCAGGTAATCAGCTGTAGTCTCAGCATCAAATTTCACTGGACGTGTGAACTGAAGTATCCGATCAACAGAAGTGTGATAACCAGACCACAGACTATCGATATCCGTATATGATGGAGCTGGGTGTGGTGGTGGTGGTGGTATATACTACACGAATCCAAACTGTCTAAGACACCTCTTAGGCAAGTAAGGAACTACGGTGCACCAACGCAAGTAACCACTGAAACAGGTAATTATATCATAAGGAATGCTACCTCTATGACCTTCAAACGGACGCCAAATCACATCAGACGGAGTTAGTGCATCCATCATAGGTTGATAAGCAGGAAGCTTCGTCTTCCCCTGCTTATATACCCACCGCATAGCTCGAGGGTAACTCATGTCATCACAACGGTGTACGGACTCTCCACGTCTACCGAGGGTAGGGAAATACTCGTGAATCCAACACTATTACAAAACAAAAACAACAAAAACAACAAAAACAATATATTAGAATCATGATTTCACTAAAACAAAACATATTCATAATCTATAAAAAAATCAAATTATAATCCAAATAAAAACTACTTAATATGATTGTTACCTGTAGAAGTGTCGGATACCCTGCAAGAGCATGTGTGGTAAACATGGATGCATCATTCAGATTATCATATAAACAAACCAACGCAACACTAGCCCATGAAAATTTATTCAATGTGGACAAATCTCTAAACATGGGTAACCATTTTGCGTTGACTCGTGTGTAACTCTTATCAGTTAAAATGGTACATCCAACCAACAACAACAAATACGCCCTGACAGCACAATCATATCTGTGGTACATATGTAGATTCCTCTGCCAGCAATCATATACCTACTGTTGTGTAAAAGTTCCTCCCCTCTGTCGTGATGTCTCCAAATATGCCTCCTCATACGGGACTCCCAACAACTCAGTTGCAAGTGCCGCAGCTTCTTCCATGGAAACCGGTCTAGGCGTGTAAAATATACCTCTAACAGGTATATGTAACAGACACGCCACATCATCAAGTGTAATCGTCATTTCACCAAACGGCATGTGAAATGATGATGTCTCTGGATGCCACCTCTCAGTAAAGGCTGATAAAATCTGCGGATCCACCTTACTTAAACTAGTCCGCTCAAGCCATTTCAACCCGGATTCATCCAACCAGCCTTGAATATTTGGGTGATGTTCACCAGGACCAGGAACTCAACCAGTAAGCTTGGTACCAAGAGATGCTATACGTAACTCAGGTTTCGGTCCTTCAATACGTTCCTACATATATTTAAACGAAATCAGTATCACAACTAGAATGACATTTAAACAAAAACATTATCAGAGTTATGTTGATAACTTCATCAATATAATTAACAAAAATAACAACGCAAAATAATGGTTACCGTGCCAAACCATATATAACGAGCAACATGGTCAGCGTAGCGAGTAAGAAGACTCGTATCAAGCGGTCCTCCAGGCCAGCCATGCTGCGCAACATCCTCTTGCATCATAGGCTGCTCGACAATCACAGGCTACTCAATATCATGTTCCTGCTCAACAGGCATAGAAACTCCTCGTCCGACGCCGACATGTCTAATTCTACCGTCTCGCCCTCTTGTACGCACCACTGAAATGGAAGAATAAAAAATTAAAAAAAAAAACGTTTTGCACTGCGGTACACTTGATAAAAAAGTGTACCGCAGTTAGAAAAATTAAAGAACTCGGTACACTTAATAAACAAGTGTACCGCAATGTGAATTTGCGACCGGTACACTTGATAAAAAGTGTACCGCAGTGCATTGGCGACCGGTACACTTGATAAAAAAGTGTACCGCAATGCATTGCGATCGGTATACTTTTTACCAAGTGTACCGCAAGGTACACTTTAAACGAAATTGAATTCCGGTACACTTTTTCAAAGTGTACCGCTTGCAATGTATATTGCGGTACACTTGAAAAAGTGTCCGGAATGAAAAAAATTACTTACTCTCTGCTTTTCGAAAATTTTCTGCTCGGTACACTTTTTCAAAGAATGATGAAAATGAATTTTTTTTACAGTTTTACCTTTTATATGAGGGCATATTTGTCTTTTCAACTAAATTTGTAGGGCTATAGAGATGATTGTTGGGTAGAAAAAAAAATTTCTCTTTGTTTTTATTTATTTTGTTTATTTAATTAATTGTACATTGGGCTGCTTGTTGTATCATGATTTCTATAACCAATTTGTTTGCACCCCTTAGAATTACTACTAACAACAATAACAAAAATAAGTTAAAAAGTTTTTTTATGCGATTATTTTAATAGAAAAAAAATAAAAACATTTTTGTGCGAGTGAAAAAGGAAAAATTGGGGAGACATCCGACGTTTTCTCCAATCAAAGTAGACACTTCGTTTTTTATCGAATATTCGTCATCTGTTTAAAATTAATTTCAACCCATCAAATTTTTCTTTTTCGCGCCCATGTGTGCTTAACTATTTCTCAAAAGGATATCATCGCCCAGGTGTGAATTTGTCTTTTCAATCGAGCAAACTTTTTCGCCCCAACAAATACTACTAAATACTATTTTTTAATTGAGTTACAATCAAATGATGTTTTGTCGTCAAAATAAATTTGACATCAAATTTCATCCACATGTTTTTATTTAATTTAATTCAATGGTTTGAAATTATCACTAAAATAATTATGTGGATCAAATATTTCTTAATATAAAAACTTAAATTGGATCAAATATTTCTTAATATAAAAACTTAAATTATCAAAATATATTATCAAATATGTGTACCAAATAATTTAGAAGATCTTAGAGTATAAAAACTTACTAATATACTATCATAATTATAAAAGATTCCATCCACTTTTGTTTTGACGGGATATAAAAATGGAAAAAAAAGAATTATAAAAAAAAAATCATCCATATATAAAGAGAAACAAGAGAATTATTTTGATGACAACAACACCTTTTTTTACGTTAAAAAACAACAACACCTTTTTTATATTTCATTTTTTTTGTTTTCACCACCAGTTTAATCTGATTCGAGAGTCAGTTCTGTCATCAAAAGTAGTTCCAGCCCCCTCTGATCACAGTTGCGGGGATCGAACCGTGGTCTTCCTTACCAAGTTCAGCGTCAATCACCACTAAACCAACTAACGATTGGTTCATTATATCCCAAAAAACATCTTTTGTTTTTATTAGGTTGGCTTCTTTTTTCTTTTTTTCTTTTTCTAAAAGAAAAACACGTCTTTTTATTGTATTCTAATGACTTTTTTAATATAATTTTTTATAAAGAATTTTTACAGTTTATTTAATCATATAAAAAAATTATGGATATGAGAGGGATGCAAAGAAATATGTTGATGTTCGTCATGCTTTTAATCCAAAATTAGTACGAATTTGAATAATAAAATTAAATAAAAGTAGGATATTTATAGTTGATTAGTTTTTTGTGCAATTTTGGTAAACTATTTTGATTTATTTCATTAAAGTAAATTTGAATAAGATCTTTTGATTAATTCACATAATAATTAATGACAAAACTTAATTTACTATTATAAATATCAACTTCAATATTGAGAAAAGAGAAAAGAAATAACAGACAGCAAAAAAATTAGAGAAATTATATTTTTATATCATTTTCTTTCTCTCACTTTTCACTTATTATTCTTATAAATTACATTTGCTTGTTTTATTGCCTTCTTTCTTACTTTTTGTTATTAGTATTGCCTTCTTTCCTATTTTCGCATCAAGAAGAATGGTACAAATGCAGCAACCAATAGTAATAACAAAAAATAACAAGAAGGCAATAAAACAAGCGAATGCAATTTGTTAAAAACAATAAGTGAAAAGTGAGAGAAAGAAAAGGGGATGAAAGAGCACACCAGTATATTTTCTTTAATTTCTTTGCTCTCTATTATTTTTATTCTCTTTTCTGAATATTGTGCTGGGATTTGATGCACTCGGATGAAGATTGGGCAAAAATCTTGAGGAATAGGGTGATGAGGAAGGGCAAGGCTATTAATCATCATATTAATTCTTCTATCTGGAGTAGTGTGAAGCAGGAAGTTCAAGTCATTTTGGATAACTCTTGCTGGAGAGTAGGCAATGGTCAGTGTATTAATCTTTGGACAGATTCTTGGTGTGGAGAGCCTCTAGCTACTTCTCAAAACATTCATCCTAATATCCTAATTTGGCTTCCTAGCAAAGTAAGTGACTTTATTCAGAATCAAACTTGGTATATCCCTCGTTACATTGATATTTTATTTCCTCAGATTAAGAATCTTGTGTATCAAGTTATCCTTCCTGTTGATAACATTGCTGACTCTCTTGTTTGGAAAGGCTCAGACAATGGTCTGCTGACTCTAAAAATTGCTTATGATTTTAAAAGGCCACATGCTCCCTTTCTTCCTTGGGCTAAGAGCATTTGGAGTAAGGATATTCCTCCTACTAGATCTCTTCTAGCTTGGAGAGTAATGTTAGATAAAGTCCCTACAGATGACAAGTTAATTGAGAGAGGTTGCAACTTACCTTCAATGTGTTCATTGTGTAATATTCATTCAGAGACCTTGTTTCATCTCTTCTTCCAATGCTCTTTTTCCTTTCAAATCTGGTGTTGGCTAGCTTCTGTCTTAGATGTCACTCTACATTTTAGCTCCATGACAGACATTTGGCAGTTGGCTGAGAACTGGTCACCACAATGCAAGGTAGTCATTAATGCTGCATTGGTTCATATCTTGTATGCCATCTGGATTGCAAGAAATAAAGTTAGATTCAAGAATGAGAAGTATTGCTGGAGATCTTCAGTGTCATGGATTTCTTCTAATATTTCCATGGCTGGTAACTTCACTAGCAAGTTATCCTCTTCTGCCTTGAGGGACTTTATAACTTTGAAGAGATTTAATGTAACTGTTCACTCTCCTAAACATACCATTCTCAAAGAAGTAATTTGGCAGCCACCCTTATCCAATTGGGTGAAATGTAATACTGATGGTGCCTCAACCAATGCGTCTTCTGCTTGTGGAGGTTTGTTTAGAAATTCTAATGCTGATTTCTTGTATGGTTTTGCTGAGAACACAGGTATTAGTTCTGCCTTTGTAGCTGAGTTGTGTGGTGCTATGAATGCCATAGAAATTGCAGCTTCTAAGAATTGGAACAACCTTTGGCTAGAAACTGATTCAACCCTTGTAGTCTTGGCCTTCAAATCCTCTTTGTTGGTTCCTTGGGCTTTAAGCAACAGATGGCGTAACTGCTTATTACTCACCCAGTCCATGAATTTCATTGTCTCCCATATTTTTAGAGAAGGGAATTTTTGTGCCGATGGCTTAGCTAACGTAGGTCTCTTTTTGGATAGGCTTACTTTTTGGAATGAAATACCTTTTGTAATTAAGGACAACTTTGATGCTAATAGGCTTGGTAAACCCTTCTTTAGGGTTGTTTATACTTAGGGAGGTTTTGGTCTTTGTCCCCCTCCTTCGTTTTGTAATCTCTCTTATCTAAGTCATTCTATATATAAAGTTTTGGAGTAGTAGTGTTTTGCTACTACTCTCTTTTTGGCAAAAAAAAAAAAAAAAAAAGCTCATATTTATAATAGTAAATTAGGTTTTATTATTAATAATTACGTGAATCAATCAAAAGATTTTATTCATTTACTTTAATGAAATCTATCAAATCAGTTTACCAAAATTGCACTAAAACAAATCAACTCCAGATATCCCGTGTCTATTTAATTTTATTATTAAAATTCATTTTTTAAATTATTTTTTTCAAATAATAACTAACTTTGGATGAAAAGCATACCAACATCAGCATATTTCTTTGCATCTCTCTCATGTCCGTAACTTTTTCTATATAATTAAATAAACTGCAAAAAAACAACTTTATAAAATAAAACTATAAAAAATTATATTATAAAAGTCATTAAAATGAAATAAAAAGACGTGTTTTTGGAAAGGTACTTGGATTCGAGATTGTGGCCCTTTACTAAATCTTACATCTAATGGTAATCCTGTTGGTCAAATGGAATTTGTTGTCTCTCATTATGCCGTTGATGGAAAATGGAATTGGGAAGTACTCAATCAAATTCTCTCTCAAGAAATTTGTGAGAAACTTACAAGGATCAAACCTTCATCTAATGGGAAATTAGTTTTTCCTTGTTGGAACCTTACTACATATGGTAATTTCTCTCTCAAGTCAACATATTCTCTCATGCATGGCAAGCATCATTGCTTTCCAACAAACCAAGAAATATTTCAACATATTTGGTCTTGGCAAGAGACAATCTTATGGAAAATAGCTCATGATAAAATTCTAACTAACGATGAAAGGTATCATAGAGGTATGACTAGAGACAATCTTTGTCCTAGATGTGGTGACTACCCTGAAACAATTATGCATGTATTAAGAGACTGTGAAGAAGCAAAAATATTTTGGAATGATCTTATTTCCCAGGATGTTTGGAGCAAATTCTTTAGTCCTGGACTATATCAATGGCTCAATTGGAACATCACCACTCCTAGTATTGGTACGAATCATGATAATCAACTTCTTCGAATGGTAACCAACCAAGTTAATTTCATTATATCAACTTCCAATTCTAATGAGGAGGCTCAACCTCATGTGGCGCAGTATCAATATCTCTTGGATACCCCCACCAAAAGATCACTACAAGGTTAATATTAATGGGTCTCATAAAAAGTCTACAGAAATTTCTACATGTAGAGGTTTGATTAGAGATGCGCATGACATATTCATTTGTGGCTTCTATAATTGACTTGGATCATGCTCTGCTGTGTGGGCAGAACTATGGGCTATTCGTATTGGAATAGATATGGCAAGTCAGTTAAACATTAGAAACGTCAGTTTTGAAATGGATTCTCTGGTCGTGGTTAATATGGTTAATTCAGGCTCAACTCCAAATGCCTTCCTCCAACCTCTTCTCCAAGAGGTAATCTCTCTTCTCCATCGTCCTGAATGTAGAACTTCAGTCTACCATGTGTATCGCGAGGCTAATCGATGTGCTGACCTGTTAGCAAATCTCATGCACTCTTCTTTAGATTTTAATTGCAATTTTTTCGATGTTTCTCCTTTTGCTTTGAAACTTCTTCTAGAAGATGATGTAAGACGGGTTAGTTTGCAATTTTTTCGATGTTTCTCCTTTTGCTTTGAAACTTATTCTAGAAGATGATGTAAGAGGGGTTAGTTTGCCTCGTTTTGTTTAGAATGAAATTTTTTTTTAAAAAAAAGTGTTGTTGTATATATGTACGGTTAATATATGGATGATTTTTTTTAACTAGTTTTATTGACTCGAGCAGTGGATGGGTTAATATTCAATGAAAATATAAATTATTAAAAAAATTATTCTATAGTACAAAATTAGATTGGTATATATGTACGGTTAAAGTTGACTAGTTGAGATATAAACTTTTTAAGATGAATAAGTAAGTGTATCACAATTCGAACTCCGACTTTGTATTTTTAGTTATTGTATTGTATTCAATTTATGGTTTTAATTAAAAATATAAATTGTATGTTTTTAGTCCCAAAAACAAATGTAACTATTTTAAGGAATAAGTGTAACAAATTGCTTTAAAAAAAGTGTAACAAATATCAACCGAAAATTATCTCTTGTTTTGATATTTTTATTTTTCCAATTACTTAAAAAAAGTGTAAGGAATATCAACTTAAAAAAAGTGTTAGTTAATAGTATGACGTAAATCTCAACATACTAGAATAGAAATAGAAATTATGCAAAAGAAGTGTTGTAAATATACCTCAGAGTCCATCAAAACTAGTTCTAGTGTCTGAATTGGTTTGGTGTGTTGAACTCAGAAACTCCCCACAACCTAACAATCCTTACTATTAACCTCCAATTACGGGGATTTTAAGATATTTTTATTGGTAAAAATGTTATTAATTTTTTTTACATAATACCTTTTTTTATAATACATAATACTTTTGCGAGCAACTATATCAATTTAAATAAATGAATACTGATGACTCCACGTCATTACTATATTTCTACTTATTTCAAGACCTATTTACGAGGTTTTAGTACGTTTTTATTATGTTTTTGCACAATAATAAAGGGAAGTTACATCGAGTACAAGGCTGCTGAAAGCACAAGAAAAACAGAAAATTTGTGAAAACAATCTGTCAGTTGGCGCGGGGCGCGGGAAAGCTGCGCGGGGCGCCAATTGTTTGTTAAATTTTACCCTTGCATTCTGTCAGTTGGCGCGGGGCGCGGGAATCCTGCGCGGGGCACGGGCCCGTAACCTAAACCTATATATTTGAACTTCTGAAGCAGAATTAGGGGACAGAATTTGACGGTGAGAAACAGAAGACTTTTGGAAGAAACTCAGAGCTCTTTGTAATGCTTTCTTTCATCTTTAAACTTGTTAATTTGTGTTTAGCTATGTCCGGCTAAATCCTTATGATTGGCCTTAGGGGATTCTAGTCCCGAATTGTCTCGAACCATGTGATTTCTTTTATGTTTATTAATTAATTACGAAGTTAATTTCATCAATTTTTCCTTGTTCTTAATGCTTTACATATGTGACGACTTATGTGATGATGTTTATGATTTGTTTTACTATGAGAATAGGAATAGATTATTGATCTAGGAATTATTGTAAAATTGGTTTTCACTTAAGAGATTTTGGTTTACTAATTGAGATCAAAGATTAAAGCGCGAATCCCTCACTTGATCATAAATCACCTTAGAGATTTGGGATTCATGATCAAGGGAGAGGACTATGTTACCAAGACATTGGGCATAGTTAATTAATTTAATCGATCGTGAAACTAAAGTTGTAGTTCGTTAATAAACATGGAATCACCGAGATGAATTAGGATTAGATGAACCAAAAGGTCCAATCGCTTATTTCTCTCTACAAAACCCTAATTCAATTCAAATATTTTATTTGAATCTTTTCTAAATATTTTGTCTAAATCTTTTATTTAGGCAACAAATCCAAACAAACAAACCCCCCTTTTTATTGCTTTTAGTTGCTAGATATAATTCAATTGTTTTGTCAAGTTTAAAACAATCCCTGTGGATCGATAAATTTTATTACTTAACGACGACTTTAGTACACTTGCTAAATTGTCATCAAGTTTTTGGCGCCGTTGCCGGGGATTGTTGATTTAATTGACAATCCGATTGAACCATATTTAGTTTGTTTTTTTTAATTTTATTTTAGTTTCTCTTTTTTATACATATCGAAAAAAAAAAATATAGATATAAAAAATATAGATATCTACAAATTCTAAATTCAATTTTTTTTTTTTTTTTTTTTTTATTCTCTTGTAGTGCAGTTGCTTCTAAAGGTATTTCTGATTGTTTATGCAAGGTAGGAAGAAGGTAGTCCGAGAACTGATCTTTGATCCGGAAATCGAGAAAACAGCTAAAGCAAACAGGAGAGCAGTTCGGTTGGCACACCAGACTTCCCTGTTAACAAGTGGTACGGACGAGATACTTGAAGAGGAAGTTCCTAGTTCTAACACTTCGAACGACGAATCCGAAAGCATGGCTGGAGTTGATCCACCACCGCGAAGGACATTGGGTGACTACGGCCAAGCAACTGGTGGCCATAATCCTAATCTGGGTTTTCAACCAGTGAATCCCGTCTCTTTCGACATAAAGAATACGATGCTCAGTGCTCTTAAGGAGAAACAGTTTTCTGGGAGTGAATCGGAATGCCCGAACATCCATCTAGCCCGATTCTATGAAGCATGTGGCTACACTGACCCACCTGGTGTAACCGAGTCAAACAAGAAGTTGCGGCTGTTTCCACTATCCTTGACTGGCAGGGCAAAAGATTGGATCGATACACTGCCACCCAACACTATTACTTCTTGGGATGAGCTCGAGTTGAAATTTCGTGAGCGATATTTCCCAATCCATAAATTCTTAGAGAGGAGGAATGATATCACCAACTTCGAGCAAGGGGACTCAGAATCATTATATGATGCATGGGAGAGGTTCAAGCTTTGTTTGAAGAAGTGCCCAACACAAGGGTTAGACAATCATGCCCAGATGCAACACTTTACTCAAGGATTGAGGGCTCAGACTAGAATGTTGTTGGATGCATCAGTTGGTGGTTCGTTGAAAAATAAGGATGAAAGCGAAGCAAGGGAATTAGTGGAGGCTATGGCTCAGAATGAATACAGAGTTCAGAATGATAGGGGAGCAAAGAAAAAGGCTGGCATGCTGGAGCTTGATACTCAAACCGCTCTACTAGCGCAATCTCAGTTGATGAACACTCAGATGGCAGCCATGTTGAAACACTTCACTACTACCCCCGCTCCTCAGATGCAAGCTAACGCAGTCCAAGATGTGAGGTGTGCTTTTTGTGGTAAGGGACATGCTAATGGTGAGTGTTTTCCTGCAGGTTCCGAGCAAGCAATGTACCTATCTAACTTTAAGAAGAGCAGCACCATCAATAATCCATACTCGAACACTTACAATCCGGGTTGGAGAGAGCATCCAAACTTTGGATGGGGAGGAAATCAAAATCAATCCCAACAACAAGCACCGTCTCAGAACTCTCAACCAAGGCAACAGTCTCCACTAGAAGATGCACTTACACAATTTATCAAGGTCACACAAGGGAACTTTGAAGAAATAAAAATTAGCCAAAATCAGATGAAAGCCAATCAAGATGTTGCTAACAAGAATCATGAAGCCTCCATCAAGACCTTGGAAACCCAAATTGGCCAATTGTCGAGACAGTTAGCAGCTACTCAAAATAAGGGCTTTGAAGGGTCTACGAAAGACAATCCGAGGAACGAAAGTTGCATGGCTATCAACCTGAGAAGTAGAGAAGTTCCTTCACCGGAAGTTGTGATAAAAAAGAAGAGTGAGTTGAAGGACGAAGGAGTGAACAAGAGTGAGGGAGAAGTTGAAAAAGAGTGGGAGATAGTGGCTAAATCAGACAAGGAGAGAGACGAAGAAGTTGAAAAGCAGAGTGAGAGATTAGTTGAAAAGAAGAAAGGTAAAAGTGTGGCAGTCCAAGAAGATAGAAAGGAGAAAGAAAAGTCAATCCATGCTAAGTTACCATTTCCACGCAAAAAGAAGGCTAAGGAAGATGATCCTACACAGTTTAAAAAGTTCATGAAGATGCTCTACAGCCTCCAAATGAACATTCCTTTTGCGGAAGCGCTAGAACAGATGCCCGTTTATGCCAAATTCATGAAAGAAATTTTGTCAAAGAAACGGAAGCCTCTGGATGATGACACAGTGAATATGACCGAGGAGTGTAGTGCAATAATTCAGAAGAAGCTTCCACAAAAGAAGAAGGATCCAGGAAGTTTCACCATTCCATGCTCTATCGGAAACTTGCATATTAGAAGAGCTTTATGTGACTTGGGTGCAAGCATCAATTTGATGCCCTTGTCCATGATGAAGCGTATTCCAGGTGCTGTAGCCAAGCCAACAAAGATGCAATTGTCTCTTGCAGATCGATCTATCACACATCCATATGGAATTCTGCAAAATGTCTTGGTAAGATGTGCTGAGTTTGTGTTCCCGGCTGATTTTGTGATTCTAGATATGGAAGAAGACGCTGAAGTTCCTCTCTTATTGGGAAGACCATTCTTAGCTACCGGAAGGACTCTGATTGACGTTGAGAAAGGAGAGCTCATGTTCCGTTTAGACGATGAACAAATATGCTTTCAGGTGTTTGAAGCCACAACATTTGGGGGACCAGTACCCGAATGCTTCAAGGTGGATGTGCTAGAGGAGGGGGTAAATGATGCACAAGAAGAAGAATGGGAGCGTGGAATCGAAATATTCCTTCAAGGCATAGATGATGATCCCAAAGAAGGAAAACCTCTAAATCTAGAGGGAACATTGCTTGCGGAAGAATTGAAGAAGGATGATGATGCGTTGGTTTGGAATGCAGACGGGGTGAATTCCGTCTTTTGCTTGCACAATAAACCTACGGAGGAAGCATTCAAGATGAGTATGGATGCTTACTTGGAAGGAGCAAATCTGAAATATCCGCCCTAATGAGGGTGTCGGACGTCAAGCCTCGGGACGTTAAACGAGCGCTGATTGGGAGGCAACCCAAGGTTAGTCTCACTTCCTTTTTACTTGAATTTAATTTTGTCTTTGATGAATGTCTTGGCTATTTGAAAACTTGTGCACTATCCGAATGATTTTGTTTGAATGTATTATAAGTCAGTTTTGTTAGCACCATGATACATGAATTTGTGACTCCCTAAATGGATTGCTTTTCATATTGGATTGTAATTAGAAAAGTTGAGGAAATTTCTCAAACATTGACCACTCGATAATCCGGCCAAGCCGCGAGAATTTGAGCCCAAACACATCAAATTTTCTTGTCATGAGAGATTCCACAACTTAGCTAATTCTCTAGAACTTGCTTTTGTTCTTTTAATTGATTGATTGCTATGAGTTACACACTGAGGCATGTTGTTTGTACCTCGAGCCTTTTTGAAGCCACCTTTACTTATATTATATCCTTCGTTAAACCCCAATTGAGCCGAAAGAAAAATGTTCTTTATTTGATAACCCAAGTTTGAAATTATGGAAAGAAAACAAAAAAAAAGATGATTTTCTTGGAGTTAGATCACGGTACTTATGATTCAAGCACAATGCTCATCATTAAGTTTGGGGTTGCTTCTGGAATAAGCAACAAATTAAGTTTGGGGTGGGGTACTAGAGAACTACAAAGAGAAAAAAAAAAATGAACATAGCAAATAAAAATGGTGTACACAAAAAGAAAACACCGAATGATATGAAAAAGAAAAATAAAGTTTGATAAATAAGTTCTCTAGTATGACAACGCTTGAAATTAAAGGGGGGAAGGTTTGAAATAATCCAATCTTGTGAAATAGGTAATCTTTTAAACTCCAAGTTTTTCTGCTTACCTTCCAAAAACATCCACCCTAAAACCTAAGCCCCGTTATAACCCTCAAGTCCTCTAAAGGTGTGAATTCTTATGCATGTGATTGATTTCTAGAATGTTTGCAAGCCTATGGTAGAATGGCTATGTTGTGTTGATTGAGTGAAATTTAAACCATATTTAAACAGGAGAGAATGTGAGGGAGTGAAGTGATTAAAGTTTGGTCAATATCTGTGAAAAGTTCTTGATTTTTCGTTATAAATCTATATGCGAGAAAATTCTTGATAGGGATGATCATTGAAATGATAATTGTGGGTATCTAACTTGATTGACTTTAATGCTTTGAATAAGATTGTTGATGATAGTGTCAGGTTTTCCGATGGATGAAGATATTCCTTGAGGACAAGGAAAAGTTCAAGTTTGGGGTTGTGATGACTCCACGTCATTACTATATTTCTACTTATTTCAAGACCTATTTACGAGGTTTTAGTACATTTTTATTATGTTTTTGCACAATAATAAAGGGAAGTTACATCGAGTACAAGGCTGCTGAAAGCACAAGAAAAACAGAAAATTTGTGAAAACAATCTGTCAGTTGGCGCGGGGCGCGGGAAAGCTGCGCGGGGCGCCAATTGTTTGTTAAATTTTACCCTTGCATTCTGTCAGTTGGCGCGGGGCGCGGGAATCCTGCTCGGGGCACGGGCCCGTAACCTAAGCCTATATATTTGAACTTCTGAAGCAGAATTAGGGGACAGAATTTGACGGCGAGAAACAGAAGGCTTTTGGAAGAAACTCAGAGCTCTTTGTAATGCTTTCTTTCATCTTTAAACTTGTTAATTTGTGTTTAGCTATGTCCGGCTAAATCCTTATGATTGGCCTTAGGGGATTCTAGTCCCGAATTGTCTCGAACCATGTGATTTCTTTTATGTTTATTAATTAATTACGAAGTTAGTTTCATCAATTTTTCCTTGTGCTTAATGCTTTACATATGTGACGACTTATGTGATGATGTTTATGATTTGTTTTACTATGAGAATAGGAATAGATTATTGATCTAGGAATTATTGTAAAATTGGTTTTCACTTAAGAGATTTTGGTTTACTAATTGAGATCAAAGATTAAAGCGCGAATCCCTCACTTGATCACGAATACCTTAGAGATTTGGGATTCATGATCAAGGGAGAGGACTATGTTACCAAGACATTGGGCATAGTTAATTAATTTAATCGATCGTGAAACTAAAGTTGTAGTTCGTTAATAAACATGGAATCACCGAGATGAATTAGGATTAGATGAACCAAAAGGTCCAATCGCTTATTTCTCTCTACAAAACCCTAATTCAATTCAAATATTTTATTTGAATCTTTTCTAAATATTTTGTCTAAATCTTTTATTTAGGCAACAAATCCAAACAAACAAACCCCCCTTTTTATTGCTTTTAGTTGCTAGATATAATTCAATTGTTTTGTCAAGTTTAAAACAATCCCTGTGGATCGATAAATTTTATTACTTAACGACGACTTTAGTACACTTGCTAAATTGTCATCAAATACCATTCTTATAGAAAAATAAAAATAAATGAATATCATTTATTTAGTTAAAAAAAGAATAAAAATTCAAAAAATATTGTTTATTATATTTGTTTTAAGAGAAAATAGGATATGTAGCGACAGTGTGAAATAATTTTACACCGTCATCTAATACCAATCGTTTATTCCGCCAAATCACCCCACTACATCCACTTTAATTATATGACATGGAAAAATATTTGATTTCTGTACCGGGGGATCACCCAAGCCCCAACTCGCCCAAACCCAATACGTATCAACTGTTGGGCCGCCCTATCTAAGAACTCGCCCAAGCCCATTGAATGCTGGAGGTTACCAGCTTAAACCCACGTTCACCCAAGAACACGTGAGAAGGGCGAGCAAGCGAGTCTTTGGCCACGATCATCCAACTCCCCAGTGGAGACCGTGGGGAAATGGGGAGTCCAAAGCATTGGCAGTTACCTAAGGACTACTATATATAAACCCTTCATCAATAACAAAAGATCTGATTCATTAACACACTTAACACACAAACCTTAAGTATCAACTACGAATATACACTCCCTGCATACTTAGTAGGAAAATTTGGCGCCCACCGTGGGGCTACGGTAAAACTATTCCTAGCCCTACCAACAACTGATCAGACGATCACAATGGAACACAATTCTGCCAACGACGGGGGACCTGCTATGAACCTACTAGCGGCGGTAGGCGAGATAAATCGCCTCAAGGCCAAAATGACAGCCATGGAGCAAGATAAAGCTGCAGAAAGGGAGGAGGAAACAGAGTTAGACAACATTCAAGACTCACAAACTCTAGCCTAAGCTCTATGGGATGCTCAGGTTCCCGAAAATTTCAAAATCCCCCAACTGCCAACCTTTGAGGGAAAAACCGACCCATTAGAGCACCTAATGGCCGTCGATACTCAAACTGCTATCATAGGCGTTGAGGAACACTTGAAGTGCAAACTTCTGTCCAACACCTTCAAGGACGCCGCCCTATGATGGTATATGAATCTACCAAGAAACTCCATCGCGAGTTACACAGATTTCCATAAAACGTTCATCCATCAGTTTGCTGGCTCTAAGCATGTGCAGGTAACGGCGACAAGCTTGTTTGGGATTCGTCAGGGACACAATGAAAACCTATGTGAATATCTCACCAGGTTCAACGAAGCCACCATACAAGTATCCAACCCCAACCAAGAAATGTTCGTAGCTACTGTCCAAACGGTTTGAAAGCCGGTCACTTTAACAAGTCACTGGCACAAAAACCGGCGAGCACAATGCAAGAAATTATGAAAAGGGCAGAGTGTTACATCAAGGGAGAAGAAAGCAACGCGGAGAAGAGAAGCAGGGACTCGAGGGAGAAGCCTTCCAGCCGAAGGTCTCCAGAGCGATACCACAGAAGAAACAATCAACAAAGTGGCCGTTATGAAGATAAAGGCAGTGGAAGATACCATCAACTGTGGCAGAGCAACGAAAGAACCTATAGAACACAGGAGGAGTACACATAGTTGAACGACTCAAAAGTACATGTGCTGGACGAAATTCTGAGTTCAGGACCGGCGAGACTACACCCTGCACCGGACAGCAATGCGATGATGGGTGCTAATGAGACGCATGGTGTCATTACCACAGGGCGAAGGGACACGACACTGAAAAATGCTACCGATTAAAGGATTTGATAGAGAAATTGATAAGCAGTGGTCACCTGTGGAAATTCATCGAACGAGCAGCCAAGGGCGACTTAAACAAGCGCTCACCCCCCTCTCCCCAAGAAGGTCACCTCTAAGAGAGGATGATGAGAAGGAACCCAAGAGGATTGCAGTTAACACTATAGCCAGAGGATTCGCGGGAGGAGGCGAGTCCAGAGCAGCCAGAAAGCGCTACCTCAGGAGGATCATCCAGGAAACGAACATGGTGGCACATATATCTTCTTCAACAGCACCGGAAATTTCATTCTCACCGAGTGATGGAGAAGGCGTGTTCCCCCACGACGACGTCCCTTTGGTAATCCAAGTCCAGATACTAAACTGCGACGTAAAGCGAGTTCTTATATACTCTGGCAGCTCGGCGGACATCATGTACTGGGAGGCTTTCAAAGTCAAGCAATTAGCAGGAGAGCAGTTGCAGCCATACAATAGAACGCTGGTAGGCTTCGGAGGCGAGTAGGTAGAAGTAATGGGGCACGTCATGCTGTTAACAACTTTCGGCGAGAAGGAGAATGCCAAGACCATCAAAGTAAGGTACCTAGTCGTTAAAACTGCTTTTACATCGTACAATATAATCATAGGCCTCCCAGCCTTTAACACTTTGGGGGCGGTGATGTCAACCTTGTACCTGTCAATGAAATACCCGTTAGACGACGGAAGAATTGGGACGGTCAGAGGAGACCAAGCACAGGGACGTCAATGTTATGAGTTAAGTCTAAGGTTAAAAAGGAACCAGGCCCCAGCCGATCAGCCAATCATATCCAGGGTAAACATGATAAGCAGAGAAAATATGACGGAAACGTCAGACCTTGATCCAAGGGAGGAATTCCAGGACATAAGGGTTAGTCCCATAGAAGACCTGGAACCGATCCAGATCGGCGAGGCACCACACGAGTTGACAAACCTGGGAACCCATTTAGATGAAGGAGAGAAGGAGAAGATCATTGAAATCCTGAGAAAAAATGTTGATTTGTTTGCATGGAAGCCGTCGGACATACCAGGGATTGATGAAAGCATCATAACTCACAAACTGGCCATAGCACCAAACTCGAAACCGGTATCACACCGCAAGAGGAAGGTAGGAGAGGAAAGAAGGACAACAATATATGAAGAGGTTCAGAAGTTGAAAGAGGCTGGCTTCATCGAAGAGATCAAATATCCTGAATGGCTCGCCAATGTGGTTCTAGTGAAGAAATCGAACGGGAAATGGCGGATGTGTGTCGACTTTACAGATCTCAACAAAGCATGCCCCAAAGACCCGTACCCGCTACCCAGCATCGACAGACTGATCGACGGCGCCTCAGGTTATAAAACTCTAAGATTCATGGACGCGTATTCAGGGTACAACCAGATCAAAATGAACACCCTGGATGCTCCCCATACAACATTTATGTCCAATACCTGCAACTATCATTACACTGTCATGCCATTCGGTCTCAAAAACGCCAGCGCCACCTACCAGCGCCTCATGGATAGAGAATTCGCTCATCAAATCGGAAAGAACCTTGAAGTCTACATCGATGATATGGTAGTCAAAACCACAAGCAAGGGCGAGCACCACGAGGATCTGAAGGACATTTTGACTTCGGTAAGGAAGTACAATATGAGAATTAATCCAGCGAAATGCTCGTTCGGAGTTCAGGCTAGTAAGTTTTTAGGGTTTTTACTTACAAACAGAGGGATAGAGGCAAACCTAGAAAAGTGTCAGGCCATAATAGATATGAGAAGCCCAACATCAGTGAAGGAAGTGCAATAACTCACCGGGCGAATAGCAACCTTGTCAAGGTTCCTCTCATGCGCAGGAGAAAAGGCTTTCCACTTCTTCGCCACATTGAAAAGTGGCGAGAGATTTACATGGTTTGACAAGGGCTAAGAGGCGTTTCAGCAGCTTAAGGTATTTCTAGCATCTCCGCCAATACTGACTCACCCACAACTGGGCAGCCCTTTGTACCTATACCTTGTTGTATCAGAAAACTCAATGAGTTTGGCCCTAGTACAAGATATCAAAGGCGAGGAAAGACCGGTCTACTTTGTCAGCAGAATACTCAGAGGAGCAGAGATTCGGTATCAGAAAATAGAGAAGTTGTCCCTTGCAGTAGTAACCACCGCCAGACGGCTGAGGCATTATTTTCAAAGTCACAAAATAGTAGTGAAGACAGACCATCCAATCAAGCACGTGCTCAAAAAACCAGACTTAGCAGGAAGAATGGTGGCGTGGGCAGTCGAGTTATCAGAATATGACATTACATTCGTACCAAGGGGCAACATTAAGTCGCAAATCCTGGCAGACTTCATCCTGGAACTGTCATCACCACCAGAGGCGACGAACATGCAGCCATGGACGTTGTCAGTCGATGGAGCATCAAACATAAGAGGGAGCGGAGCTGGGGTAGTCCTAGAAGGACCTGATGGCATCTTGATCGAACAATCACGCCGATTCGCTTTCAAAGCAAGCAACAACCAAGCTGAATATGAAGCGCTGATCGCAGGAATGAGGCTAGCAAAGGAGATGGAGGTAGCAGATCTAAGAGCAAAAAGTGACTCACAACTAGTCACAAGTCAAGTGTTAGGGGAATTCCAAGCCAAGGATCCTCAGCTCATCAAGTATCTTGAACAGGTAAGAAGTTTAGCCAAGCATTTCAATACCTTTGAGTTAATATATGTTCCCAGGGAGCAGAATGCGAGAGCAGATTTACTGTCCAAGCTTGCAAGTACCAAGAAACCAGGCAACAACATAACAGTCATACAAGAGACAGTCACAAAGCCTAGCACAGGCGACCTGGAAGTCTGGATGGTAACAAGAAACGATGATTGGAGAACACCCATCATCCAATATCTTGAGAATGAAAAGTTGTCTGAGGAGAAGGAAGAGAAGGTTAAGATTAAAAAGATGGCGGCACACTACACTATGGTGGGAGGCGAATTATACAAAAGGGGGTTCTCATCCCCAATGCTGTTGTGTGTAGGAGAGACAGAATCTCACAGAATCTTGAACGTAATCCACATTGGTTCATGTGGTAGTCACATAGGGGGGAGATCCCTAGCAGGAAAAGTAACCAGAGCAGGATTCTTCTGGCCAACATTGCTTAGCGACGCCAATAGGCATGTAAGACGTTGTGATCAGTGTCAAAGGCATGCAGATTTACACCATGCTCCAGGGGAGCCATTGCAGTTAGTTATGTTTCCATGGCCATTTTACATGTGGGGAGTTGATATACTGGGACCATTTACCACCTCACAGGGTCTAGCAAAGTTCCTACTAGTAGCTGTCGATTATTTTACCAAGTGGATAGAGGCAGAACCGGTGGCTACTATTTCGTCGGAAAGAGTCAAAAAGTTTTATTGGAAGAACATCCTCTGCAGATTCGGCATACCTAAATATATAGTATCTGATAATGGCACTCAGTTCACCAGTGAGTCGGTGATCAACTTCTGTCAGGAAAAAGGCATTCGTAACACGTTCATATCAGTGGAGCACCCCCAAGCAAATGGACAGGCGGAGTCAGCAAACAAGGTCATCCTGAGAGCCATCAAAAGATGACTAGAGGGAAAAGACAAAAATTGGGTCGAACATTTGCTTCCAACACTATGGTCCTACCACACCACAATACATTCCTCAACTGGAGAAATTCCTTTCAAAATGGTATATGGCGCTGATGCAATGATACCAGCAGAGGTCGACCCGCCAAGATGGAGAAGAGCAACATTAACAGCAGAAGTGAACAGCGAGGCGCTCAAAGAGAATCTAGATTTGCTAGAAGAAGTAAGAGAAACTGCGCACTTCAGAGAATTCAAGGTGAAGCAGAGAGCATCACGCAAAATATAACACCAGGATAATGGCAAGGGAATTCCGAGAAGGAGACTTGGTGCTGAAACGGCCGATGGGACGAAAAAAGGGAGGAAAGCTAGCCCCCAACTGGGAAGGCCCCTACAGGATTCAAGAAGCATTCGGAGGAGGTGCTTACAGGCTGGAGACACTGAAGGGCGAGACGCTACCTAGAGCATGGAATGTGATCAATCTACGTTTCTACTACAGATAGGTCGCATGGTCGCCCTATATTTAAGTAGTTTTTCTTGCAATTTATTTCATGTGTTTTCATATGTCGTTGTACGAACATGTTTCATTTGGCGTTTTAATTAAATAAAGGGGCGATGGGACACTCTTTTCTCCTGCAAGGGCAGGAGTTTTTATCGAGGCCTATTCTTTTTAAACATCACTGTTTCTTCTCCATAACCTCCATGAAGAAAGGCGTCTACCAAGACTTGCCATGAAAAGAAAGGCGTCTACCAAGACTTGCCATGAAAAAAAGGCGTCTACCAAGACTTGCCATGAAAAGAAAGGCGTCTACCAAGACTTTCCATGAAAAAAGGCGTCTACCAAGACTTGCCATGAAAAAAGGCGTCTACCAAGACTTTCCATGAAGAAAGGCGTCTACCAAGACTTGCCATGAAAGAAAAAAAAGGTGTTTACCAAGACTTGCCATGAAAAAAGGCGTCTACCAAGACTTGCCATGAAAGAAAAAAAAAAAAGGGCGTCTACCAAAACTTGCCATGAAAAAAGGTGTCTACCAAGACTTGCCATGAAGAAAAGCGCATACCAAGGCTTGCCATGAAAGAAAAATACCCTTCATGGGCGAGATGCCCCTTGGGCGAGGTGCCCCTTGGGCGAGATGCCCTTCATGGGCAGGCAGGAAATCCTCTGTGGGCGAGATGCCCAGACTAAAACAAGTGTATTTAAAGCAGAAAATGCTACAACAATAAAAAGCATCGTTACGATGAAAATAGACAAGGCGTCACACACAATAAAATACGTCAAGTACATCAAATAAGCCATCATAGGGGCAAATAAACAAAATACGTCAAGTACATCAAATAAGCCATCATAGGGGCAAACAAGCAAAATACATCAAATACATCAAAGCCATCATAAGGCTAAATAAGCAAAATACATCATCAAGTACAAAAGGAACCATACAGCAACACCAACACGAACAAAAGGGGAGTCGAACACGACACATCCTATCTGCTACCATCTTCAAATAAGTTTGCCATCCTTAATCCTCTTCAGTACATCCACTTGATCCAGCACATCCGGATCGAGTTCAGGGAAAAGTATCTTAACTTGCTCGATAGAAGACCAAAAACCATCAACATACTTGTCAGCCACATATTGCTTCAACGCGATATTCGTCTCCTCTAACACATCAACATCTTCCTCCAGCTCCGAGATATCTTTCTTACTCTGAGTCAAAGATACTATCAAGTTGTTACGCATAACCTCCAAGGTAGTCACTTCGGCCTCAAGAATAGCCGCCTTCGTCCGTAGCGAAGCCTTCTCATCAGCATGTTTCTTTCGCAATCCCGCTATCTCACGCCCGTGAGCACCCCTCATCTCGGCTAACGCTTCTTGATGTGTCTTCTTCAAATGATCAACCTCATCCGCCCATTGTGTCTTTATCTCAGTTACCGTCCTCTCAGCATCGGTAACAGCTTGTTCCGCGCGGGTGACCTTAGAACTCGCCTCAAAAATTTCTTTGTCCCGACGGGCAGACAACAGATGGGTAAGCACCATCCCTTTCACTTCATAGTTAAGAGTTAAATTACGAAGCTCCGAAGTCGTCAAAGAATCAAATCTAGCCGAGTCACCTGAACCTAAAAGAGTACTTTCAACAAAAGCAGCAGGATCAAACGAACTCCCCCAAACAGATGACCCAATACCGGCAACAGCGGGGGGTGGACCAACAGTCTGAACGATCACCCCGCCATCAACAAAAAACTCGCCCGTCTGGACATCCTCAGTCTGAATAACATCAGTAGAATGACTTCGCAAAACACGACCACCACTAGGCTGTGGCGAATAAGAAACTCCAAACGCTACGTTAGCCGCCGGGCTGGAGGAACCCACATCTTGGATCGCCCTCCCCTTATCACCCCTTCGTTTTCGCTTGGATCCTTTAGTCTCACCCACCACCAGTAAATCGTCAGGAAGGGCGATTTCGTCAGGCTGAAGTTTTTTCGCTTTAGATTTGGCTAAGAAGGACATCCATTCTTCATCAGAAACAGTCTTCATTCTTCCTACAAAGATCAAAACAGAGAGAAAATACAAGGTTAGAAAAAGCACCAAGGAAAAGCAAACAGTCAAAATCACTAACAACAACTTACGTATAAAGTTCGTAAGACGTTTGGCATTAGTTTCGCGCCGAAGTAACTCCTTAATATCAATAAGATTAAAGCTCTCTAAAAAGGCTATCGTCTCCTCCTCAAAAGAAGTTAGCACGTCGTCATAAACTCCCTTAATCGCCCTAGGATCCTCAGTCCAATAAAACGGAAATAAACGATCACCGTCAGTATCATACATCAAAGAAGGCAATTCAGGCCCGTACCTTACAAGAAAAAAGGAGTCCTGATAATTTTTAAAATTAGAGGCGAACAACTTGAATAACCCCTTGTTCGGCTGAGCACAAACTGACACCAATCTTCCTGGGGTGAGACTCTTCACATGGTAGAAAGATAAGAACACACCCAAGCTAGGCTCTAAATCCAAAGCATAACAGAGAAGTTCATACGCCTTTACAAAGGCCCAACTGTTGGGATGAAATTGGCTAGGCGCAACATTCAAAAGTCTCAATATAGTATCCTCAAAATAGGTAAGAGGGAACCACAAATTCAATGTTTGAATCACATTAGCATACATGTAAAAATAGTGAGGCTCTTCCCTGTTAACCGTAGTAATTAACTCGTCCGCTCGCACAGGTTCAACAATAATAAGTTCATCCTCACCATCACCGTTGTATAGCGAATAACCTTCCCTAAAACGGAGAATACTCTTAGGGGAAGTGAACTTCGGCGCGGTATCCATCCCGACGAGCACCACCAAATCAACACAATAACAATCCCTTCCCTGTGAAAACCAAGTAGCCATTATTACACAACTACTACCCCTACTATGACAAGAATCGCTAAAGAACTACGGTCATCTCCAAATTCGCTATAAACTGAAATTCTACTTTACGATATTTCGGCTAACTAAGGTGTTACGGAGCAAGCCCCTATTGGGCGAACAAGCTCCTATTGGGCGTGATGCCCTTATTTTGGGCGTGACAGCCCTATTGGGCGAGTAACATATGAGGGCGAGTAGCCCTATGGGTGAGTAGACCTATTGCAAGTAGCCCTTCCCTAACAAACATCGCTAAAAGACTGCGGCTATCTCCAAATTCACTGGAATTCTACTATACGACATTTCGGCAAACTACAGTATTAAGAATAAGCCAAACGGACGAGCAGCCTCACTGGCGCGTCAGCCCACCACGGGCGAGCAGCCTCACAGGCGCGTCAGCCCACCACGGGCGAGCAGGCCTCGAGGGCGAGCCCCTAACGACGAGCAGCCCCTAACGGGGGAGGAGCCCCTAAACGGGCGACCACACTCCGCGAGCAACCCCTTATAATAGTACCAAATTGATTGCATAAGCTAGTCTCTACACTATTGCATAAACCAATTTTTGCAATTAATAAGAAATGTAAATCCTCACCAAAGAGGAAGAGATCTAAGTATGGAGAAAAGCAACAAGAAATAGATATTAACATCAAAAGAAGATGGAGATCCTTACCGGAAAAAGAGGGAGCACCAAGAAGGAACAAACAAGGATAAAAGCTTCTTAGAAAATATAAGAGGAAGAAGGCACCATTGATGAAAAAGAAGAAAAAACCATGGAGGAAGAAGGAGAAAATACCATTTATGAAAGAAGAAGAGGAGGAAAATGAAAAGAACACCACAAAGGGATATTTTTATAGGACAAAAGAAACAATCTTTTGCCCAATGGGTATAAGGAAGATGAAACATTTCATTACACAAATAGGAAAAAGTACACACAATTGACACATGGCGCATGGAACACCAAGTGTTTTAACCAGGCATATTTTCGTCGTTCACACGCATCTTCTCGCCCGCGTCTGGTCTGTTCGGTCATCTCGCCCAGGGATAATATTGGCGAAGGAATACGATGTACTACAACGCGTATCAGCAAAAAAAAAAAAAACACGAAAAACTATTCGAAGATCCATCGCATATTGTCAGTAGCAAAGACGCAGTTTATTATTATTCCAAAATACTAGAAAAAGCAATCAAAAATATTTTATACAACCAATACCGAAATCATAAGGTCTGTTATTCAAAAAGGAAATACAATGGCCAAAGGGCTAAGGAGGATAATTATAACAAAGCAGCAGCCTCTTCAGCCTCAGCACACATATTCTCAATCTCGCGCCGGTAGGTCTTAACCATCTCCATGTCCGTCATTATTCTTGAATAAGTACCCCCAAGATTCGCCTTCTGAGACTCCATTTCCAAAAGAACAAGCCTCTTCTCCATAAGTTTGGCAACGTCTTCCTTGATACCATCCTGCAGATCCATCTTTCGTCCCTCCAGCCTGGCCAGTTCGCCCTTCAGTTCAGCTATCCGAGTGTCGCAGCTCTCTTCTTCATGAAAGCGGGTAGCAAGGTTACTCTCATATGTTCGCATACTTTCACTAACGGACCAGATTTGATCAAAACTTCTGGACATCGTTTGACGATGCCGCCGCTCCGCATCTTCAATCGAAAAGACAAGCATAACTTTATCGACCAGCTCGGCCCTCAAGCGGAGCAAGCGTGTCAGGAAGCCGGACTCATGAGAAGATAATCTCCATGAGTATCCTTTAAGATCGTCAACGAGAGAGGAGAAGGTCTCCACCTCACGGAGCAGATGATTTGGCCCCTGAAATAATTCTCTCAGCAAATCCTGGATAATAGATGGCACCGGGGAACTCATGATTAATGAGAGCGGGATCGCACGTTTCGGACGACGTATCCGTTGAGGGAAACAAGGGAATTCGAAGTTTAAAATATCGCAACAGCTAACGCAGTTATAGATGTAGACGACAATAATACTCGCCAATAAACAAGGAATAAATCAGCACTACACCTCAATCCTTGAGCCTTGTGCTTGGGGGCTGTGTACCGGGAGATCAGACAAAGCCCAACTCAATCAGCACTACACCTTAATCCTTGAGCCTTGTGCTTAGGGGGCTTTGTACCGGGGGACCACCCAAGGCACAACTCGCCCAAACCCAGTACGTATCAACTGTTGGGCCGCCCTATCTAAGAACTCACCCAAGCCCATTGAATGCTGCAGGTTACCAGCTTAAACCCACGTTCACCCAAGAACACGTGAGAAGGGCGAGCAGGCGAGTCTTTGGCCACGATCATCCAACTCCCCAGTGGAGATCGTGGGGAAATGGGGAGTCCAAAGCATTGGCAGTTACCTAAGGACTACTATATATAGACCCTTCATCAATAACAAAAGATCAGATTCATTAACACACTTAACACACAAATCTTAAGTATCAACTACGAATATACACCCCCTGCATACTTAGCAGGAATAATTTCTATTGGATGTTAGTGTATAATTATTTTACACTGACAGAGCATATCCATTAAACACTTGTTTTAAAATTGTATAAAAGTAAATTGATTTGTTTTCTTTTTTTGGTCAAGTAGCCTAACGGCAAGATATTCCACCCTTAAGGTGGATAAATAGGATGACCGGGGTTCGAACCTGGCCTCATGCACAAATAATACATTGTCCAACCAATTGAGGAATGCTCATGGACAAATTGATTTGTTTTATTCCGAAACAAAACGTAAATGATAGAGGTTAAAATAGGCTAGGCCGAGCTAGACTTTGCTAAGCCTGAGCCTGACCTGTCAAAAATTTGTAGGTCTGAGCCTGACATGTGGCCTATCATAGGCTTAATTTTTAGGCCTGAGCCTGACCTTTTGAAAGTCTGACATGGTCTCTTTAAAAGCTTATTTCACATGAACATATTTAAATAAATAATTATATTTATTTTTTAAATATACTAATGAACAAATAAATCAGTGAGATTAAACTTCTTTTTGATATTTAACATGATATTTTAGAGTGACTATATAGGACATCATATTTCGATTTCAGTTTATAATAATACTTTTTTTTTTATAATTAAATGAAATTTAGGGTGAGGGAATGGTGCTCCAGTCCAAGGCTCAAATATGGGAAGTCCTTAGGGCTCAAAGAGCATTTACAAAGTAATTAAATTTATCTCCCTCTTGTGGGTCTCGAACTCGGGACCTCTCGAATTCAAGACCTTATAATAATACATTTATATATATATATGAAAAAGTACTGAAAAAGTTAATAGATTTATAATTTAATCAAAATACAAATTTTAATATATTATAATAACAGTAGATGTAAAAGTATTAAGAAAAAGCATTATTCATATTTATTAAATAGGTTGGCCTAGTAAGCGTAAAATGTTTTTTTATTAGCCTGAAGCCTGATCTTTTAGCTAAATAGACTTATGAAAAAGTTTTGCACTACTCTATCAAAAGAAATAGACCGGTTGTTGGGCAGGCGGCCCTCAAAGCTGCTTCAAGTAAAGTGGAAAAAACATGAGAGAGCGTGTTCTGACAATCAACAAGCGTTTATACCTTTCGCATTTGACACTTTTGGTTTCTTGGCACCAGAGGTTGTGGATGTGTTAAAAAGAGTTCAAAGAGTTATGAATAGCAATGTAGTGTCTCCTAGGTCGCAAGATGCAACTTTTAGGAGGATCAGTTTTGCCATCCAAAAAGGATTAGCAGCGCAACTTGTTGCCCGTTTGCCTTCTATTAAAGTGTAATTATATATATATATATATATATATATATATATATATATATATATATATATATATATATATATATATATATATATATAAGTTAGGTTTTTTCTAGTAACACCCAAAAAATGTCTGGTGACTGTTGACACCAAAATTATAACATCGATGATATTCATTTCGACTTGGTGTTATAATTTGAATAGAAGAAGAAAACTCATTTCGACTGGTCATGGAACGTCATTTGTCGAAGACATTCAAAGAAGTCATTCAAAGAGTCGAATATTGACATGATGTGTTGATCAAGCAAACAACTCCTACAAGGAAGTCATTAGAAGTTATTCAAGGGGACAAATGTCAATCTTAGATATAAGAAGTTATTAAATAAGACACTTGTCATAATCTTAGATGTAGGAAGTTATATTTGAAGGTGTGAAAAACACAAGAAGGGGGATCGAATTGTGTTTTGGGTATTTTAAAAACTTTTCTTAAGGAAGAGTGAATCGCAGCGAAATAAACACAATAGCAAGACAGAGTAAGAAGAGATGAACACAAGACAATTTATACTGGTTCTTCTCACAACTTGAGAGTAGTCCAGTCCTCTTGTTCTTCAACAAGAGATTTCACTATAATCACCAAAATTATACAATTGCTCAAGCACACAGCAAGAGGCTTCACAAGTTGCTCTAGATCACACAGCAGGAGACTTCAACATTATTGCTCTAGCACACAGCAAGAGACTTCAGTACAATCTTATACACGATAAGATAGAATAAGATAAATACACCTTAAGACTTTAACTCTTTCTAGTAATACAAATACAAAGTATCTGAACTGCTTGAATCTGAAGCTTTCAGAGTTTTAGCGTTGTGCAAATATTTTCTAGATAGCTTGAGTATGCAGGAGAGAGTAGTTTTTTAAATGATCTCAGTGTTGTTACCCTTTACGATCTCTCAAGTCTTCTATATATAGGCAGTGACAATGTAGACGTTGAAGATGACCATTGAATGGAGATAGAGATGTCAGCGCAAATGTAGTTGTATTGGTAGTAGAGTTTTAACCTTATTCCAAAAGAGGTAAAGAACTACTACTGCCATTGCTTGAAGGACTTCAGTGCTTGCCTAGAAGAAGTAAGGTTTCCCATTTGTCTTTAGACGCTCCTCTTTGACTTATGACTTGGTCACATATTCAAATTAACTTCGGAGGAGACTAAAAATCTGATGCTTGTATATTTGAGTGTATCAGCTTACAACTTTGTTACTTCTGGGTCACATTTGCTTCTAAGTGTTGTTAGTGCTTCTGAATGAATTCAGAGCTTCTGAACTCCATTCTTTCTTAAAGATTCCTGAAAACTTAAATAAAAATTTGTAATTCAATTGTGCATTTAATACTTTGTTATCATCAAAACTTTATCAAGTTCTTGGGGTTTGTTCTAAGAACCATTTTTGTTCCAATAATCTCCCCCTTTTTGATGATGACAAACATAAGTATTAATTGTCAATTGTTGTTGAATTAATTTATCATGTTCTCATCAGGTTTATGAGTTTTGCAAGCTCCCCCTGAGTTACACACACTTTAGGGTTAGGTTTGTAAGCTCCCCCTAAGTTTGTCCATGATTAATTAAGACAGTTTAAGAAACAATCATTATATCTTAAGATCAAAATATCATACTTGACACTCAGAAGAGAGGTTTGCAAGTTCTCCCCCTATGTCATATAGATACAAGACAAGTTCGCAAGTTATCTTAGAATCTACATATGAGAATTTGTTCTATTAGATTATATTTATTTCCCCTTTTTCAAAGTAAGCGCAAAATAATAACAATTTTTCAATTTGATTCACAAGAGTTTCAGAGTATTAGGCATATATTTTACGCAATTAATAGTGCGCTTACTCCCCCTTTTGGCATCAGTCAAAAAGATAAACAAAGTAATCACGCTAAAAGGCAAATTAATCAAGAATAAAATAGATAAAGTTATACATAAAGAAAATAGATAACAACATAACAGATTAACTAAGAGTGCACAAACATAACAAGTAAAAAGCAATTAAGGGTTAGATGGTTGTTGTCTAGCAAAGATCAAGGCAAGCAGGTTTTTGATTTCTGATTGAGAGTCCACAAGAGAGGTAATTGTTTGCTTCATTTCTCGTTGAGTTGCTTCTTGCGCATCCAGTCTGGCTATAATGTCAGCATCAGAAGGTCCAACAGGAACCTGTAAGATTGGCTGATTGACTTTTTCTACTTCAAGCTCTGTAGCATTTTCTTCAGCAATTTTACCAGTCATGATCGAACTCATCATCCCACCATGATGTGTCTTCAGTGTCGTCTAGATGGGGATAAGATATGTAATCATCTTCTTCTAAGTTGCTCTCCTCTAAGTTTTCATTTGATTTTCTTTCATCAAATTCTGATTCAGTATCAGTTGCTTCATCAAAAATATATTTTCTAGATACAACAGCTTCAAGACCATTGCACGTCACCTTTACCCAATTGATGGGAGTATCAAGATCTCTTCTCATTGTTCCTGTAATGGACAGAATTTTGTTTCTTGGTAACCATTTTTGGATGAGTTCGGATTGGTTAGCATTAAAACTCCCATATGCTTCTTTCATTGCTTGAGTTGCCTCTCGATATGAATCCTTATCAAAATCTTGATTTGATTCATTGAATCGAACAACGTTTTCAGTTTTCAATCTTTCCTGAGGTAAGACTCGCTTTAAAGTCTTAGAGAATGACTCGGCAGTTTTCAAGCCTCGTGAAGAGTGTAGAAGATGAGGATAGCAAGCATTAATATTTTTAACTCGAGTAACAGAATTTGGTAAAATACTAGAATTCTTAGATTGAGGAGACTTATGACAATCACCAAAAACTTCAAGGTTGTTTCCAACATTAGTGCTGTGAGAGAGAATAGTGGCCATTGTTGATGGTTGAGATGAAGAAGCCATAGAACTTGATTGAAAAGAGATTAGATATTATGAAGGTTGAGGGTATAGTGTAGGAAGTGAGTAGTGAAAAATGTGTGATAGTGTATAAGTGATATATTTATAGACTAAATGTCAGAGAAGGAGATAGACTATTTCCGTAAAAATGCACTAAAGATCACATCAATAACTTCCCTTTACCCACTCAGCATCATACACTAGTCAAAAGATTTATTGTGTAACTGACACGCAAGTAGACAGCTGTAGGCTACTTGCCAGTCAGAGCCACTTTTGAAATTTGAAAAGTCTCAGAGTCTGAGTGGTTCAGATGCGCATTTGTACTCAAGAACTTCTGAATTAATGGCTTCTGAAACACATAGAGTCTGAGTGTCATTCAGAGCTTAGCTTGTCATCAGCAACAAGAGTCATATTCAAGTTTATCCTTATAAAATCATACCTTTCTATTGCCAAAGGCTTTGTAAAGATATTTGCCCATTGATTTTCTGTTTCAATAAACTTTAAATCAATGGTTCCTTTTTGAACACGATCTCTTATGAAGTGATGCTTAATTTCAATGTGTTTAGCTCGTGAATGCATGATTGGATTTTTAGAGAGATGAATGGCTGCAGTATTGTCACAATATAAAGGAATATTGGTACTGCTTACCTTAAAATCTTCTAATTGATATTTCATCAAGAGTAGTTGTGAGCAACACTTTGCAGCTGAGATGTATTCTGCTTCTGCTGTAGATAATGCTATGGTGGTTTGTCGTTTACTTGCCCATGAAATAAGGTTCTCACTAATGAATTGACAATTTCCACAGGTGGATTTTCTTTCTAATTTATCACCAGTAAAATCAGCATCACAGAATCCAACTAGCTTGAAATTATTGGATTTCTTATAAAGAAGTCCAATATTAGTTGTTCCTTTGAGATATCTAAAGATTCTTTTTACAGCGGTGAGATGAGATTCTCTAGGATCTAATTGGAATCTTGCACACAAACATACACTGAACAAAATATCTGGTCTAGATGCAGTGAGGTAAAGTAACGAACCAATCATACCTCGATACAACTTCTGATCAATTTTTCCTTCTGATTCATCTTTGGTCATACTACTGGTTGGATGCATTGGTGTAGATATTGACTTGCAGTCTTCAAGATTGAACTTCTTCAGAAGCTCCTTAGTGTACTTGGTTTGATGGATAAAAGTTCCTTCACTTCTTTGATTGATTTGAATTCCAAGAAAGAACTTCAATTCGCCCATCATACTCATTTCAAATTCATCCAGCATTAACTTAGAAAATTCTCTATATAGAGAAGCATTAGTGGAGCCAAAAATGATATCATCAACATAAATTTGAATAATCAGAATGTTTTTCTTTAATGTCTTTCTGAAGAGAGTATTGTCAACTTGACCCTTTTTAAATCCCTTTTCAATAAGATAATTACCCAATCTTTCATATTAGGCTCTAGGAGCTTGTTTCAGACCATAGAGTGATTTCTTTAATTTAAAAACAAAGTTGGGATTTGATATATCTTCAAAACCAGGTGGTTGCTTGACATATACTTCCTCAGAAATTACTCCATTTAGAAATGCACTCTTGACATCCATTTGATAAAGAGTGATGTTGTGATTCACAACATAGGAAAGAAGAAGTCTGATAGCTTCAAGTCTTGCTATTGGTGCAAAGGTTTCAGTGTAGTCAATTCCCTCTTGTTGACTATATCTTGAGCAACCAATCGTGCTTTGTTTCTGACAACTTCTCCTTGCTCATTGAGTTTGTTTCTGAATACCCATTTTGTTCCAATAATGTTCTTGTTAGATGGTTTGGGTACCAGAGTCCACACATCATTTCCTTCAAATTGATTTATTTCTTCTTGCATTGCTACAAACAAATTGCTATAAACTTTGTTGGTGGTTAATATGTCAATTCAATTTTTTTTTGGATGAATGTCAATTCAATTTCTACTCATAAAAAATATTTTTATTTATTCAAAATTAATAAAAATATTTAACATATCACACTTGTAAAAAGGTATACCGGTATGTAATTTGTTTTCCAACAAAATATATTAAAATAATATAAGAGTAGGATGAGAATATTTAAAAATATGTTTAGGTAAAGTGATAAATGTTCTGGTAAATTTTTTTTTTTCTAAGCCTATCTAGGCTAGGCCGGTCCTATTCCCACCTCACTAAATGGAATTCAGCCGAGGGATGGAAAGGAAAAGAAGCTGAAAAACGTAACTTGCAGAAGTATG